>CM073745.1:0-1285863 GCA_037127355.1 Schoenoplectus tabernaemontani | reverse complement strand
TGTCCAAACCTCAAGTGCCATATCTAGGCTTCAACTTCCTTGTTAACTTTGAGACATTTCTCCTCGATTCTCCGTAAGTTCAATTTAAACATTCTATACTCCCCATCTCAACTAGAGCTATTTATCTTCTTCGTTTGTCTTTTAGGTGGAGAGTTAGATTCTTCATGAATATCTCGAACTCCTTCTCCATTGATTATCCCACGCTTAGTATGTTGCTTTTCATTTCGGGAGTGAAATATACGTCTTTAATCATCTCAAATCTCCCATTCTTTTGAAGAAATTTCACATTTTCTTTTCCTTTTATCTCCATCTTGGAGGTGTCTCCGAACGAGACTAATCCTTCTTGCTCAGTCATCTCTACAAATAAGTGTTTATGTGTCACACCCCAGAATAATTAAAACAGATTTGGGGTGCTTAATCCCGCCACGTACGCACGACGAGACGTGCGTACGAAAGGCTAAGTGAATGAAAGATAAAGAAAATCCCAGAATAAACAAAACAACAATAATAATAATACAAAACAAAACAGTCCAGAATATACAGATAAATACAACGCCGGACACCGGCGGGGCTAACTCCATCGGAATGGGTAGCAAAAACTCTCAAATAAAGCCCAAAGAAAAAAACAAAAACTCGATGCCCGATAAGCCCTAATCATCTACCCGCCTCACTGGGCTGATGCGGCGAAGCACCTCTGATATCGCGCAGGACTGTTGCACCTAGCACGCTCACAGTCGACTACGGCGCGGTGTCGCGTCAACCAATCGAGTCCGAGAAGTACGTCGAAGTCTCGCATGTCGAGGACAGTAAGGTCTACTACTAGGTCCCTACCCGCGATCCTAACCAAACGTCCGCGACTGATCCGGTCGACGATAGCGGTCCTCCCTAGTGGCGTCTGTACCTCCATGGCTCGTGTCCTGATCTCGGTAGGCCACTCTCGTGACGCGATAAATAGTGACGAAATGAATGAATGACTAGCCCCCGTATCTATAAGTACAAAAGCAGGGCTGTCAGAGATATACACCATACCTCCAATAAGCTCGGCATCGACGGGATCCTCATAGCACGGCTGCTCCACATCCACCTCTAGTGCGGCCTCGTCAGCAACGACGGCATGAACCCGAGCAATAGGGCGAGCCGTCTGTCCTCGCCCTCCGCCTCGAGGCGGGGTAGACGCTCCACGTCCTCCTGCTGGTCGAGGGGGCGCCGATATGGCTCCCGGGGTCGGTCGGGAACCTTTGAGTGGGCAGTCGGGTGCCCAGTGTCCCGGCTGCTGGCACGAATGGCATAGTCCGGGGCGAGGTCTCGGCGGAGCATGCTGGGGTCTCGGTGGGTACTGCTGGGATCTCTGCGGGTACGGCTGGTATCTCTGTGGATGCAGCGGCGGCCTACGGGACGGTACGGGTGTAGGGGGTCGCGGCGGAGGGAGCGAGGTGGAGGCTCCCTCGAAACGGGGTCGGATGTTGCGGGCCGCAGCCCGTGCTCCAATAAGGCTCTCCTGGTACTCGGCCTTATCCATCAGAAACTCCACCGACGTACCAGGGTAGATGTCGAGGACACTAGCCAAAGCCGGCTGAAGTCCTCAAATAAATCGGGCTCGGCGTCGCGTGGGGTCAGAGACGAGCTCGGGTGCATAACGAGAGAGTCGAAGGAACAACTCTCCATACTGACGAGCTGTCCGAGAACCCTATGTCAGCGTCTCGAACTCAGATCGGAGCACAAAAGCGGTGCTCTCCCATGAAGCGAGCCCTGAATATGTCGGAGAAATGCTCCCACGATATGGCTCGAACTCCACCCTCGTGCTGAGGCTCCTGGGAGGACCACCAGTGGCGAGCGTCGCGATCCAATAGGGTGGTCGCTAGCTCGGCCATGTAGGCCTCGGGAGTACGCGAGAGACGAAAAGTGACCCGCACCGCCGCAAGCCACTCCTCGCCAGCGCGTCGTACCGCCCGCCGCCGCCATCATACCGGGGGTGTATGATGGCGCTCAAACTCCCGTAACGCGAGAGACAAACGGATCCTGTGTCGTACGTCCCGCAGCGCTCGCTCGAGTGGTAAATCGCTCCGGCCCGTAAAAGAAAGCTCGCACGAGGTCGGCGGGTCGATCCGGGGTGAATATAATAGGTCGGCGGCGGGGCCGCAGGGCGTGGCGGATCCACGGGTGACGGGCATCGCGAGCCGCTCTGCGCGTATGGGTACCGGGAGAAGTGATCGGGGGAGACAGCGGAGACGGGGAACCACGCTCATCAGAGGCGTGCGGACGGTGCGTGGAACTAGCGGTATCGTGGGCCACATGACCTACACTCGTACGTGGGCGTGAGGGCTGTGGGTCTGGTGGAGGTAGCCCTAAACGGGCCTGAGCACGGGCGCGAGGGGGATCGCGTCCCCCGGTGAAGGAACGGGTCATGACTGTAGAAAAGAATGTCTGCAAAGAAAAATAACACAAGGACAGTAAGTAATTTGCGCTAACACTATCAATCCATATATTCTAAATGATGTATAAACTTGGTTTATTATTTAGTTCAGGTGTCACGTTCGGGTGATGGGATCCATGGGACAGCGAAATTACGCCCCTCAGTGCGTATCGCGTGCCCCGTCCTTCCTAGACCTACCCCTCACACACCTATGTCAAGTACATATTATTATTTTGTTTATTTATTCATCTTCACGGGATTTTTGAATGTTACCGTAGCATGATTTATATGAAATCGGATTATAAATTCAGGCTCTGATACCACCGAAGGATATCACGCCTCAGAATAATTAAAACAGATTTGGGGTGCTTAATCCCGCCACGTACGCACGACGAGACGTGCGTACGAAAGGCTAAGTGAATGAAAGATAAAGAAAATCCCAGAATAAACAAAACAACAATAATAATAATACAAAACAAAACAGTCCAGAATATACAGATAAATACAACGCCGGACACCGGCGGGGCTAACTCCATCGGAATGGGTAGCAAAAACTCTCAAATAAAGCCCAAAGAAAGAAACAAAAACTCGATGCCCGATAAGCCCTAATCATCTACCCGCCTCACTGGGCTGATGCGGCGAAGCACCTCTCGATATCGCGCAGATCGTTGCACCTAGCACGCTCGCGCCGACTACGGCGCGGTGTCGCGTCAACCAATCGAGTCCGAGAAGTACGTCGAAGTCTCGCATGTCGAGGACGAAGAAGGTCTACTACTAGGTCCCTACCCGCGATCCTAATCAAACGTCCGCGACGAGCATCCGGTCGACGATAGCGGTCCTCCCTAGTGGCGTCTGTACCTCCATGGCTCGTGTCCTGATCTCGGTAGGCCACTCTCGTGACGCGATAAATAGTGACGAAACGAATGAATGACTAGCCCCCGTATCTATAAGTACAAAAGCAGGGCTGTCAGAGATGTACACCATACCTGCAATAAGCTCGGCATTGACGGGATCCTCATAGCACGACTGCTCCACATCCACCTCTGGTGCGGCCTCGTCAGCAACGACGGCATGAACCCGAGCAATAGGGCGAGCCGTCTGTCCTCGCCCGCCTCGAGGCGGGTAGACGCTCCACGTCCTCCCCGCCGGTCGAGGGGCGCCGATATGGCTCCGGGGTCGGTCGGGCACCTTTGAGTGGGCAGTCGGGTGCCCAGTGTCCCGGCTGCTGGCACGAATGGCATAGTCCGGGGCGAGGTCTCGGCGGAGCATGCTTTGGGGTCTTGGTGGGTACCGCGGGATCTCGCGGTACGGTGGTATCTCGTGGATGCGGCGGCGGCCACGGGACGGCACGGGTGTAGGGTGTCGCGGCGGAGGGAGCGAGGTGGAGGCTCCCTCGAAACGGGGTCGGATGTTGCGGGCCGCAGCCCGTGCTCCAATAAGACTCTCCTGGTACTCGGCCTTATCCATCAGAAACTCCACCGACGTACCAGGGTAGATGTCGAGGACACTAGCCAAAGCCGGCTGAAGTCCTCAAATCAATCGGGCTCGGCGTCGCGTGGGGTCAGAGACGAGCTCAGGTGCATAACGAGAGAGTCGAAGGAACAACTCTCCATACTGACGAGCTGTTCGAGAACCCTATGTCAGCGTCTCGAACCTGTATCGGAGCACAAATAACTGGTGCTCTCCCATGAAGAGAGCCCTGAATATGTCGGAGAAACGCTCCCACGACATGGCTCGAACTCCACCCTCGTGCTGAGGCTCCTAGGAGGTCCACCAGTGGCGAGCGTCGCGATCCAATAGGGTGGTCGCCAGCTCGGCCATGTAGGCCTCGGGAGTACGCGAGAGACGAAAAGTGACTTGCACTGCTGCAAGCCACTCCTCAGCAGCGTCGTACCCGCCGCTACCATCATACCGGGGTGTATGATGGCGCTCAAACTCCCGTAACGCAGAGACAAACGGATCCTGTGTCGTCTATCCCGCAGCGCTCGCCTGAGTGGTAAACTGCTCCAGCCCAGAAAAGAAAGCCTGCATGAGCTGGGCCGGGTCAGTCCCGGGGGTGAATATAATAGGCTGCGGCGGGGCCGCAGGGCGTGGCGGATCCACGCGGGACGGGATATCACGCCTCGAATAATTAAAACGGATTTGGGGTGCTTAATCCCGCCACGTACGCACGACGAGACGTGCGTACGAAAGGCTAAGTGAATGAAAGATAAAGAAAATCCCAGAATAAACAAAACAATAATAATAATAATACAAAACAAAACAGTCCAGAATATACAGATAAATACAACGCCAGACACCGGCGGGGCTAACTCCATCGAAATGGGTAGCAAAATCTCTTAAATAAAGCCCAAAGAAAGAAACAAAAACCCGATGCCCGATAAGCCCTAATCATCTACCCGCCTCACTGTGCTGATGCGGCGAAGCACCTCTGATATCGCGCAGGACTGCTGCACCTAGCACTCTCATCAAAACTCGAACCCATACCTGTAAACCCGGATCCCACAACCACCGTGGAAACGTGAATAATTTTAAAAATTACTCAGTACGGATTTAGATCCTAGCCTTAAGATTTGATCTTCTTTCCTAGACTGGACCCAAATACCGATACCGAATTTTTAATGCAATGAATTTTTTTAATATATGTTAATGTATTATTATTTTATACATTTGAGAACACCTCTACATGAATGACATGAAATGACAATATGACCCCGAAATAGAAAATCTATGGAAATAGTAATATAGTATAAAATATAAGGTACGAGAAAACAAACACCCGAAATAAATATCCCAATTTGCAAATCACCATATCTATCCCAAGCGGGCGCCACCAGCGTCCCAACTTACGAACTTGGGCCTTGCCTAAGCGGGCGCCACCCGGCGGACCCAACTTACGAACTTAGGACTTTATGTTTATGCGGCGCCAATGCCGCATAAATGATAATTCGGGCTCCCGAGGCGATAACGCCCTAGGAGAGTGAGCGTGCATAAGCACGTACTCTGGTCTGCTAAATCTGGTAATTCACCTTACAAAATAAAAACAATCGGATAAATATGTCTTCAGTTGCCATATCGCCAAAGGAGATAACTACTCGTGAATTAACAAATCGAAATCAAATGGGAGCCTACACTGTACCAAATAAGGGTCAGAGGACCGCATCCCGTAAAAGTATCAAAACGAAATATAAACAAATGGGAGCCTACACCGTACCTATTAAGGCCAGCGGACCGCATCCCGACTTTCTCTGTACCAACTAAGGGCCAAAGGAGAAAGCCCTTCGGACAATATTAGGATCCTAAATAAGCCGGATAAATATAATAATATAGTATCACGAAATAGATTCCGGTCTCGGATATGGCCGCCCACACTAAACACTGAAGTACATGGTATCCTAATCGCTCAAATTTGGATTAAAAATTTAATCATATGAAGAATAATAATAAGAAATATAATAAAAATTAAAAGAAAACACTCGACAGTACCGAACCCGCCAAATGACGGGATCGGTGGATAACCCGACAGCAAGATGCGCGATAGTGCATATACAGCACCGGTGGGTCCCACGGCCTATGGGTCACCGTACGTAACCACAACGGTGCGGTTATGCAAGGCAACTCCGACCGAGAATTACCCGGTCCGTCTCTCAAGACTCCCATGCATTTAATGCATGATTAACTACCTAACTTAAATTAATAATTAGTAATAGTAATAATATTTTCCTAATAATATAATCTACAACTTGAATTATTTAATTCTATATCTATCCTATCTCGGGACTATTTCCCGAGATCCTACTCCTATCCCGTCTACGTGCAATATGACATGATATGACATGCGAATGCGGGTATGTCTCGAATATCTTTGGTCAATTTACCGGATGCATATGACAAGTCGATTTAAGTCTCAAATTTTGGTCAAAAAACACCGCAATTGATTTATTTTAAAAAAAAATTTTATTTTCGGTTTGGAGTTCCTAATTCTCGAAGAAAGAAAATCAAATCCCAGAAACCGTACAGGAGTCTTTGGTGAGGATCACGGAGTCGCTCTACTCCGGTGGTAGAACACCGGCCCCGGGGTCGGTGTCCGCGTACGTCTGGTCGGGAGTGACCTCGTACTCCGCGAGTGGATCCGAGTCGACTATATCACCTATTTTAATTTAAATTAGACGTTTATTAGTTTTAACTTGATTTAATTTAGAATTATTAATTAATTAAAGCATATTATTATTTAACGTCCGTTCGGTCATTATTCCCCTTTTCCCTCAAAATTTTGACAGCATTTCTGCTGTAATTAGGGGTGTCGGAATTTGAAATTATCGTATTCTTATTCTTAATGCAACGTTTGTTATATTAATCGCTCGTTTTAAATGTTTATTTTTATTTTGCACGGGTTCATGATTTAACCATTTATTTACGTTAGGTTTAGATGTGAATCCTCCTTTTGATTAATTTAAGTTCCGATCATAATTGTCATTTGCTCTATTTGTTCATTATCTTTTAGCGTGTTTCTCGTTAAGTGATTAACTTAGGTTATTTGATGTTTTAACTTCGATAAACAACAACGACTCAAGTATATAACAATTAAAAACACCGCTTCATTTTATTATTCCATTTCCGTTACATCTACAGTTTACAAGTACAACGAGAATCGAAATAAAGATAAAAAATAAAAGAAATAAAATAACGTACAAATTTTAAAGAGAAGGAGAAATTAGTTTATTACATATAGTATATATCATTTTATATCCTAATATTCCTTTATTTATTATTAATATTTAAAATAGAGAAATTGATTAATATATATTCTAATATATATTAATTATATCCTAATTATTATTTTTATTAATTTTGCTTTTATTATTAGGTATATATATATATTTAACCTTATATTTTCATAATTTAGAAAAATAGTTTAAAATGAATTTAAAAAGGAAAACTTAAAAGAAAAATTAAAAATTAAAAATAAAAAAGAAAGTAAACTAATTTAAGAAAATTATTATTGTTTTATTAATGTGTTGGTGTTTTAATGTTCGGGATCATACGCTGACTACCAAATCATTGGTGCCAATGCACCGATATCCCGAATCGGGGGCAGTCAGGGAATTTAATCATTTCCCGTCTTTAAGTTTACGTTATTAGTAATGGGTACCGCCAAACCTTTCGGGGCGGCTTCCATTTAATTAGTCATATTTTTAAATTTAGCACTTTTAATTATCTTTAGACTTTTAACATTGGGCCTTATTTTATTACTGCAAATTCTAATTAGGTTTTTAAGTATATTAGAAAACCATTCAGCGGCCCAACAATTTGTGTTAAGTCCTGATTGCTCTGAATGGGCCTAACCATCCATTTTCATTTTAATTTCCTCAATTTAAACTTAAGGCCCAACATAGTACAACTCTTAAATTAGCCATACTCCAATTATCCATTTATTATCCAAGTCACAATTTGAAAGCCCAACATGGATCAGAACTAAATTCGATTAACAGAACAAAAGTCGCAAGGCAAAACAAGCCCAACCAGATATCATGCGGAAATTTACCCATCACAGACTAAGGATTATCCAACAATTCAACACATCAACAAGCATCAGTACCAGCAGGTCAAATCAGGGTACAATCCAAACAAACACAAGGGTCGGTATTTACCAGAAATCACAGAAAAAGGTCGGGGCAGTACCCCGCTTCACTGGTACTTGTTGGTACCAGTGTACCAGGGCCAACTCACAACCCAGGAACAAGGCATAGCAACCAAGGTACAGACCCAGATTCCCAGCACCAAAAAATCAAGGCATCATACAACCTAGCAAAAGACAATCGAAATTACCAGAACAAGTCAGACAACAGGGCACAAAAGGGGTAAGGCAGCATACAAGTACATACCAGCAAGGAAATCAGACAGGGCAACATTCAAATTTCACCAAGACCATCCAGAACAATTTAAGACAGCATAATCAGAGCGACAGGGGAGCAACTTGTTAAAATATACCAGGGTTCAGATCAATGCCAGTATTAGGAGCTGCCTCACATCACTGGTACCATAGGGTACCAGTGTACCAAGACAGCCTGGTTAGAGACCAGTATCAGCAAGCAACAGGTGAGTAGTAAAGGTAAGCGACAAGGCAACTAGGGCAACAATCCCCTCAGAAAATTTAAGTTTACCAGCAACCCGAAAACCCAACCAGCAGCACAACAACCAGGTAAATCCCAAGGCAACGCCTTCACAGCAGAGAAAAAAAAACATTTAGGGTTTACCAGAAAAACACAGAACCCACCAATCACAAGGGCAGAGAGCCCCCAAAATATAAACCAGGACAAATCAAGCAACCCAGCAAAAGATAAATCAAACAGGGGCTAGGGTTTACCAGAAAAGAGCCAAACGGGTAACCGATCGCAACAACAAGACAGAGGGGTACAAGGTTGAGCACAGTGGGGTTTTGGCCGAGCCCTCGCCGCTAAAAACAACTCCGGCCACCTTCCTCTCTCCTTTAATCAAGATTTACAGTGAGAACTGTTCTTATCAGTTATAAAAAGAATGGAAAACTCAGCACATGAGAAGACAAAACAACAAGGAGAGCGGGGCGGCATGAAGCAGTTTTATAGAGGGAGTCGGTAGAGTGTGGGTTAGTGGTGTGTGGGCCAAAGGGCAAGGCAACACAAACAGACGGTTCAATCTATGGAAGACAAACCTACAAACAGATCGGTTTTGTCCTATGGAGGACGAACCTACAAACAGACGGTTCAGCCCATGCCACCTCGAGATGTAACCTTACCTACTGCACAGTTAATCTCTTCATAGTGGGGCTTGAGGTGAGTCTACATACGGATCGACTCGACCTCCGTTGATCTAGAAGATAAACCTACAAACAGATCGGTTCAATCTTAACTAGTCAACAACCAATCACACAAAATACAACTCGAAGCGCCGAGCCGGTTGATCTTGAGGTTGGTGAATCGGAGAAGGGTGGATATGGCCCACGTGTTTCTTCTCACCGATCTTCTAGATCATGAATTCAAGCGCTAAGCCGATTCATAAACCTAGGAAACACAATTGCACACAATGTCAAACCCGAAGCACTTTGGGCCGTTCAACATTGAGGCATGTGTAAGTGAAGGAACCTACCTACGTAACGGTTCACATTCACCGTTTTGTGGATGAATCTACCTACAGGATCGATTCAATCTCACAGTCTGAAATGAGCCAGAGACAAACTCATCGACTCGACGAGTTCAATCTTGCCAGCTCAAATGGTCATGAATTACTTGTTCATGACACCGAGTCATTAAGATGTCGCTTCGCTCGGACATCTTAATGTTCTTCTTTTTCAAAGTCGACATATCTCTCCATGCTGATGTCGTAGCTTTGGTCATTCTTCAGCGAGCGTTGAGATGTTCTTGTCTCGACTAATCATTCTACGTGTTGCATTACTTGTGCAAAATTACTATGTTGCCCTACACCCCTTGTGTGAGCGTATTCAATCATGAGTTACTTGCTCATGGCAGCGAGTCATTAAGATGTCACCTATCTAGGACATCATAATGTTCTTCTTCTTCAGAGTCGACATATATCTCCATGTTAGTATCGCACTCTCCGGTCATCCTTCATCAAGCGTCAAGATGTTCTCGTCTCGACATGTTCCTTCATGTTGCTATCAAAGCCTTATTCATCTCACGTCAAGATGTTCCTGTCTCAACGTATCTTGTTATTCTTCATCAAGTGTCGAGATGTTCTTGTCTTGACATATCTTCTCGTATTGCTATTAAAGCCTTAATCATCTCACGTCAAGATGTTCTTGTCTCAACGTATCTTCTCGTGTTGTCATTGCAACCTTATTTATCCTCTGTCAAGATATTCTCGTCTTGACTAATCGTTCTAAATGTTATATCATGTGTGCAAATATTCTTATGTGGCTCTACACTCCTTATGTGAGCATATTTATTTATTTCTAAAATGCACAAAATCTATTATATAATATCTTCCATTATCATTCTTTATTATAAAGATGCATTTATTATTATTATTATTATTATTATTATTACTATTATTTTTATTTTTAAACTCTATTTATCTATGTAGAAAATTATTTACAAAAATAATATGAAAAGGGTTTAACTATTTATATTTTTGGGATTTTTATAATGGCTAAAATAGTAGAATTTTTATTTTTTATTATTTCTAAACTCTATTTATTTTGTAGAAAATTACTTACAAAAATAATAGAAAATAAAATGGCTATGTTTTTTTATTTATATTTTTAAAATGTTTATAATAGCCAAAGTAATAGAATTTTATTATTATATTCTATTATATTGAAATACTATTCATTATGTAAGAATTATTTACAAAATCAAAAGATGGTTAGCTATATTATTTTTATTATTATTATTTTTTTATATATATATATTTTTATATTATTATTTTTTTATTATTATTATTATTTTTTTATAGCCAAAAAGAAATCATTATTAATATTCTATTCTATTTATTATACTATTCATTATATCTATTTTTATTATTTCTATTTATTAGCATAAGATTTTTATTATTAGTTGAAAATAGTCATAAGAGATGAAATTCATTATATTTTTATTACAACTATTATTTTTATTACATTTTATTCATCAAAAGTATTTTTATTGTATATTTATATAGAAATAACAAAAGAAATACAATTCATATTATAAAACTATATTATCATTCTTTATTATAAAAGAAAATGTATTTTACTATTTATTATCATAGTAGTATATTTTGTATCTTTTGTGCTATTTATTTTTATTATTCTTTTTACAGAAAATATCAATATAATATCTATTATTATTATTTTTTTTATATTTTTTTTTTATCAAAGAATATAGCCAATCTCATTATCTATTATAGTATATTACTATCATCATCATTATTTCATGGAAAGTCACTTGAAAAATCACTAAAATATATCTAGTTATTATTTATGATTTTTATTTGTATTTTTGGAATTTTTATAGTATTTAAAATGGCAAGTCAAAGTTAGGTCAAATATACCAATATATGTAATGTATTTTGCTTTTAAATTGTTTTAACATGATTATATTTTTAAAACTGGAATATTATTGTATAGAAAAATAGTATGAAAAATAAGAAGATTTTAGAAACAAATTTGAGTCAATTTGGAGTTTAGGAACATTTTCAAATCATTTATTTACTCTATATTATTACTATTCTGTTATTATTTAATTATTGGGCCTAATCTGGGCCGCCGGATTTATATTGAGATTAGTGCGCATCTTTCTAACTCTCTTCTTTATTTGGGCCGCCAGATTAGCTTGAGATACGTGTTTAATGGATCTATGGCCCAGATTAGTGCAGAGTTATTATTCAAATGTTTAAACATACCTAAAGCCGCTAGATTTAATTAAGATCCGTGTTTCGAGGGATCTACTACCCGATCTTTCTTCCTTTAAACTCTTAACAGATCGTACGCACCAATAAGCTTCAAGATTTGCGAGCGCTTTAATAGTTGCGTCAAGAAACTCCTTTGCTTACCCGACTCGTCGATACTTCAAGATTCGCGCGAAATGGTGTTTCCGTGATCGACGACCTTTCTCTCCGATCGGCTATCACATTAGGGTCGCCTTAGTGAGTGAAACCTCCTTATCTTATCCAATCGGAGATCCATATGTCTGTTAATGCTACACGACGGTTCAATTAAGGTGTACCGATCGGATTGGTACGTAGATGATTTATCTTCCAAATTCATTAGAATTAGCCAAAATTCTTGACAATTTCAAACTTATCGAGCATCGCCTTAGCATGTTTAAACAATTTGATATAAGAAATGGGGTTCTTCTTTGCCCTTTAGCATGCAGAAGCACAGCATTATTCGGTGTAGTGTGGTACCAGTCGGTACCGGCTCAATTCTTTGATGTTTTAATGAACTAACATCTTCAATTATATCTTCTCAGGCCTAAAGGCTCACCCAACTTAAGTTAGGGCCAGTGGCTCGCTGAGAGTTAGATGTTTTCCTTCATTTAATCGACGATATACTGATTTGTGCCAGAATTGAAGCAATTACAAGAATTAACTAATGTATTCAACTGGAATTATGCAATTGATATGACTAGAAACCAGAAGATCATCACTTATTATCTACTATGCAAATACAAGTAAAGAAATTGAATAGCAAATGAGAAAATCATAAAAGAAACAGTATAACAGTAAAATAGAAATTGAATTATAAGTTTTCAATGCTTTCTTGACTGATCCAAGCCTAAAGGCTCACCAATCACTTTGTGATTGGGCCAGTGGCTCACTGGATTCAATCAATTGCCATTGATTAAAGCTAAAGAAAGAACAAGATGAAGAAAAAGGAAATATAACAAATTTCTTAAAGAATAGTGGCAAGAACAGAAAAGAAATCAATTGACTACCCAACTAGCCATGTTAAAGCTCTAAATTCATTTACAAAGAGTGAAAGAAAATTATCAATTGAATGCATGAACAGTTACCTCTTAATCTGAATAGTAATCTAAATCAATCAATCTCTTTGTAATTTCTCTTCTTCTCTATAATTGGCGACTGCTAGTGTATATGTAAATGTATAGGCCTTCTCAACTGCTCTGCTAATGGATGTATGTATGTGTGTGTATGCTCTTAATTGCTCTTCTAATCGCCTCCCCTTTACTGTTGCTAAATTTCAGCTTATATAGGCTAATTCGGCCAATTAATTCAATTGTGATTGGTTGAGTGCCTTTGGGTCGGATTGCCACCCTGTATAAATCTCAACTCTCCATTCTAAACGCTTGAACGGTTGTGATTGATTTGTGTTTCTTCCCTAACCGTTTTCTGTTATGATCTTGACTGTGCCGCAACTCTTTGACTCCAATTCAACAGATACTTTGATTGATAAGCAAGCCCTCTTATCAATAATCCGTATTTAAATGCCCTCGCACCATGGTTAGCATTCTCTCTCTTTCAATTTCACTGAATTTCATTTATTTCAAAATCCGGTTTCTGCCTCACCTCTTCTCTTGGCGCAATTCACTTCTTCCACTCAATCACTCACTCTTTCCATGCTAACTAGTGTCGCCTTGATCTCGAATAAGCTCTCTCGATCGTTCAATTTGACCTTTGAAGCGCCTATCAAGCTTACCTCTTTATTACTATCTCCGCGACTCTTCACATTTGCACCTTCCTCTAACTCAATTGCTTCATAATCACCTCTCAATCGGCGTCGCCTTAGCACGAGGAGGCTATCTCGTGTTCAATTTGGTGCTTCAAGCACTCAATTGCATTCGATAAGTGCACCTCTATCTGTTCCGACTTGAATTGAAGTAAATGCATTGCTCAATTTTCTTTTCATTGCTAACTCCTCGTTCTAATCTCTCTAATCAATTCATTAATGCGTGTCAACTATTTCTGAAGCTTCCACGATGGTGAGACGCCATGGGACCAGACAAGCTCGCGCGCGAGAGGAGAGGAGAAGGAGAAGAAGAGAGAGCTGGGAGAATGTTCTACTTGATCGGACGGCTCAGGCGCACGTGCACCAAAGCGCCAGAGGGGAGTAGATCAGCGACTGGGGGAGCATGCACCAGGTTCACCTTCCTTTTATCTCTTGTTTTAAATTGAATTGCGCCGTATTGGATAAACAGGATGAATGGACTTGGTTTACATCTTTAGCTTGTGATCCTAGCCTTATTCATCCGACTACCGGGTCCCATCTCGTAAGGTTTAAGCATTTAAGTCTCGTGAGGTTAGCAATTGATTAGTGCTAATATGCCGAGGTGGCTCTTCCCGATTGGTTGATTGCTTGTTAAACAAATCCTTAACACTAATGATCCGTAAATGGCGAGTGATGTGGCTCGCCTAGTAATGCCATGCGTGTTGTCATCTCGTCGACCCGTACCAATCATAGGAAGCCATTTGTCTCTCCTTGTACACACCGTATGATGACATGGCACCAAAGTGAGTGCATGCCATGTGGCATCCAAAGTGGGGCCCACTTGTCGCCGCCTTATAGTATAGTGGGGTTCACGTGAGTGAGGTGGACCAATAAGGGAAGGCCACATGGCACCCGGGTCGTTGAGGTGGCCTTATAAAGATGCCGCCATTTGTCTAGCCGTTGTACGAGGTGGTCGCGATGTGGATCAATGGCCGATCGCCACGTGGCATAGGTGGGGCCCACTTGTCGTCCGTAGGGGTGTGGGGCCCACATGGCCGAGGGACCACCCGGGGTGCCGACACGTGGCATGAGGTGGCCCAATGAAATGCCGACACGTGTCACACCCTCTCTCTTCCCCGATTCAGTGTAGGTGTGCTTAGGATCCCCGCCTTGCACCCGCATGTGTCTCTCGTCCCCAAGTTGCACCCAGATCCGCTCGA
This sequence comes from Schoenoplectus tabernaemontani, assembly GCA_037127355.1. Classification (NCBI taxonomy): domain Eukaryota; kingdom Viridiplantae; phylum Streptophyta; class Magnoliopsida; order Poales; family Cyperaceae; genus Schoenoplectus; species Schoenoplectus tabernaemontani. The sequence continues at coordinate 1,271,087 of CM073745.1, read as the reverse complement.
TCAAATCTCGGCCCTTGATCTTTCATTTTTAACCCGTTTTATCTTCCCCGAATTTATTTTGATAGCTCCACTCATCCAAAAATTATGAAATTTTCACCAAAAATCCCTAAATTTATGATGATCATCCCTGTAATTTTTAATTCCATTTTTACCCTCCTTCTCTGAATTAAAAATTCTTTTGTCCATAAAACCCTATTATTCCTTATGAATTAATCCCCGATCTCAATTATAGCTCCGTGTCTCTCGCCAATTATCTCCTCTTGTAGAAACCACCCTAACTAAATACCAATTAGACTTATATTGATATTCATTAGGGTTTGATTTGATCAAATGCTGACTACTTATCAGCAATTAATACAAATCTAGACTTGATCAAGTGGTTGCTCCCACTTTGGCGCCGATCGCCTTGTGAAATTGACTTTCAATCCCTTAACATGAGGGTGACTTGGTCAAAGAACGACTACTTATCAGTAATTGACACAAATCAAAGCATGGTTAGGTGGTTGCTCGCAGCTTTGGCACCAGGTCAGCCTTGAAAGCAAAATCACATTTGGAATTTCTCATGACTAGTTGCATCAAAATGCTAGCTTGGCATTGACATCATTTCATGTAGCATAGGGATTATACTGCTTCAGCTCCTTTCTAGGGTTAGCTTCAAAGGCAGATTTCTAGTGGTTCAATTCTCGACCCTTCAATAGTCACCGAGGTGTGGGGTCCCACTGTCAGTGAAAAATGGTCACATGGGTGACTCATCAGATAGGCTATGTTGTTAGATTCATCTACAAGGGACTGCCAGGTGGGTCCCATTTGTCAGAGAAAATGTAATCACGTGGTGACACCCAAGAGATCTCCTCTCTCCCTCGATCTTCTTGGCTGTCACTCATGCTGAGTGGATAGAGAATAGTGGGGTATTTATACTCTTCACTTCGTGCTCAGCATTCCATTGTGGGACTAATGGATTTGTTCCGGGGTTAGACAGCGACCTCTCCTGATCAGTGGGCCATCTTTTCATTGCTCTCTCTCCTTCTTCTTATGATTTATCATTAATCATCAATTTATTTTCATTTATTCATCTATTCACCCTTGAAATTTTTCAAGGGTAAACAAAGAGCCACCCACCAAGACGAGTCTTGAATGCTCGAAAGGCTTGTCTTGGTGCATTATTCCTTATTATTCATCACTTCATTTCTCATGACGTCTTCTCTTCTTCGGGCATTGTAGTTTCATCTCACGACGCCATTCCGCGTCGCCCTCGAGTCATTATCATTCTTTTGGCGAGGATCCTAGCGATTGGACTCCTCTCGTCTCAGCCATCCGAGCGACTCCTGTCTACCCGCGAGGCGGCGGTTTATTCTTCAGAGATGATCAGCCTCATGACATCATACCCCTTCAGCCCTTAGGCGTCGCTTCTACAGCTCCTTTGACACATCTCCTGGGCAAGGAAATTATCGACGGGGAGGCTCTCAGATGGACCACTGCCCCTTTCATCACTCCCTTAGAGTGCCATGGCTACCAGCTAGAGTGGACCCGGTATGTGCTCATGCGGGGAGGGGACTCGCTCGTGCGAGCCGGGATATATGACTCGGCTTTTCTTGTCGATGTTTCATTATCATATCGACACACCCCGGCTACGGCCTTTTGTGAGAGGTGGAACTATTCTACCAACACTTTGTTCATCGACGATCGGGAGCCGATTCCGACCCTCCTAGAGATACAAGTTAGCGGTTGACCGGCCGCCGATCTTCGGCCATTTCTATGACGAGTTCATGGTCTCACCCGCCGACTCGGGAGACTTCACTCGATTTCCGCCTTCTTTGCATAGGATTTATGAGATTTATCATCATTTACGGAGGGGCATCCCGAGTTCCGTTCGTACATGGATCACCTATTTCACCGATCGGTCCATACTCGCCCTACGGGTTTGGCTTCCACCGTAGATCCATTTGGTACATGTGCTCTCGGCTCGAGATTCATCATGACGCCCTATCCCATCTCGTGATACCCCGTGTTCACATGACGTGGATCGGGAGACTTATTTGATCGCCTTCATTTCTTGGTGGATCTCGCTATTTCTTATTACCTAGCTCCCCCGCATACACCATTCGCCTTCGTGTTCATTATGGCGAGCCCGATCGCGCGTGGCGACAGGATTTCTTTGGCCGTGCCCGTATCGCCAACATTTACAGATGCCTTCGCGGCCCGACTTCATCTCGTAGTCCTTCACAAAGCCGCCGTGAGCCGATCCCGTGGCATCCGATTAGCGGATGGCTCCATTTACATTGGTCCGGCTCATATGATCCCGCATGGCGGTCACGCTACGAGATCGTCTACCCTTATCGAGTGATCTAGCCGGGGTGCAGCCGCCTTTATTGACTCCTGAGGTCGCCCTGTAAGATAGATTCTTCAGAGTCGAGACCATCCGCGCTTCTCTCGAGACGATCGTGGTCCGTGGGACATCCAGGGTTGCCGATGGATGGTGATTGACAAACAGGTTCCCTCTTCGACTCTTCTAGCATTCGAGCCTGTGCCTATCAATTTGGAGTACCCGATCGCATTCGTCGTGGCTTTCTTCCTCTCGTATCGGGCGATCATATGTTCATTGAGCCCTATTCGCCACATCGATGCGCACATCGCTTGGCTTGGATCAGATATTCCGGCGCCTCTTCTCCGCCCCTACATCATGGCGGCCGATTTGGAGGGTATCGGATGGTGCTACACTCACCTCTTCCGACCGGGCACGGCACTCGCTATCGATGGTATCCACCTCAGGACTTCCACCTTCACGAGGCGTTATCGCAAAGGGTATTATGAGACCATTCGCTCTTACGGGGCCGTATACTCCTCCGTGGTCGTCCGAGTACATGTCCGCGAGATGGCCGCCTCTATTAGATGGCACCGTTTCGCGTGATCGCAGCCCCTTTCCGCCCTTGCCGCAGAGCCCGTCGACTTTCGTGGTTTAGATGTACCGATTTTCTCGTGTTCCCGTTAGGACCATTCTTACTGTGTACACTTCATTATCCCTTTAGGTTATTTTCTTTTGATAAGCCCTATCTCATTTCGACCAATTCTCTTTTGATTCAGAGTTGGCTTACGAGTATGATCACGCGAGCCCGGGTTCTCTGGTCCCTCGCCCACGAGTAGTTGGCGTTCATTCTCGCCCACATGTCGAGCCACCCGCCCGCCTACCATGGGGAGGGATCGAGACGGCGCCTCTCACCGTCTTCTCCATCTTCTTTTCCTTCTCCCACTCCGGGTAATTTTCTTTACTAACTCGCCTATCCTTATTCAGGCGCACTTCATTTACATCTCTGATTAGGGTTTATTTTTCAGCTCGTGGGACATCTCCTGTGGAGGCCGCCCGAGATGACATCATAGTAGATTTATCGGCGCCTGCGAGCACTACTATTCCAGGGTTTTGCACCGACCTTGCCGTCGCAGGTTCGTGTGCTTCATTTAATACCTAGTTGCCAGCATGCACTAGTATTTTCATTCTTACATGTATATTTTACAGACCCTGAGGCCGATGACATGGCATCTCCACACCGCTCGGAGCCTTTCTTTCATGACGGCCCCGCTTCTCCGTCGATCTTGCTGGTACCCACTGGAGACGGTGACTCATTTGATGTGGTTCTGGGACCAGTGCTCACTCTTGTACGATCGAGGAGGCTCTTTAGAGCAGGGAGTCCATCGTCGTCGAGCCCGCAGCGACGAGCCATTACCGATCGAGGGAGGCCATCTCATGCTTCTTCATCTCCCGACGGCAGCCCCTCTCATGGCCACAGATGGCGAGTCTCGACCGAGCGGCTGCGCCGATTACGACTCGTAGTTGGATGAGAGTTGGCCGGTGGAGCAGCCTATTCCACACCCCGTAGACGGGTTTCCGGCCAGCGAGGGTCTCGCCGAGCCTCATGCTTCTCCCGCACCTTATATTTCCTTTATCATTTGCCCGTATTTTATTTTTCATGTATTTATGCTTTCCATTTTATTTTGTAGCCGGTCCGGTACACCCGCGGTCCTCCCGAGGCGACCGACATCCCTGCCCCCGATTCAGTCCCGCCTGTCTCAGGCGACGAGGCGATAGGTTAGATCTTCCATTCCTTCTATTTCTTCTTTGGTTATAACAATTTGTCTAACCCATTTATTTTACTTGCAGATGTTTCATCGAGGGATGTGCGCTCGCCTTGGCCGCGTCGGGCAAGGATGCACTCCGAGATACCTTCTTCGGGGGCTATCCACTAGATTTCGACATCCCGGACTCTCTCGCCCCTGGATTCTCTTTCGATTGGTATAGGCCGACGCGGATACCATCGCGCCGCTCTACTCATTGCACCTCGTCTCGAGAGCACTTTCATTTCCAGGGAGGTGTGAGGAGTCGCTCGGATTTACCAGGATGCGAGCTCTCTCGTATATCGCACGAGTTGGAGATTCATGAGTCGCGTAGACATTTGGAGGTCGCTCGACTCCGTTATCTTCGCGCTCTCCTCTTGTGCCACTCTCCGCTCCATGGGAGTTAGTGGTGGGGCCCGCCGATCGCTCGTGCAGGAGCTAGAGGACCATAGATCATCGGTGGAGGGCTTTTCTCGTCATCTAGCGGACGTCTCCCGTAGCCGCAGATTCACACGAGTGCTCGGATAGTGCCTTTGCTCGCTTTTTGGATTTCGAGGCAGCCTTCCGAGGAGGACAGCACTCCCTCCATGATTATCCGGAGACTATTAGTACCGTGCTATTAGAGTTGGAGTCCCGCTTTTTGGGCCCATAGATCGTACTTTTCATTTCTTCTTTTCTCCTTTTCTTTTGCTATACTTGATATAGGATGCTTTGACATTTATCATTTTGATCTCTTGTTGTGGATGATGCTTGCCTCTATTATTATCCTTTTATCGCTTCCTCTCGCACGCGAGGAAATATTTCATTGATTTCATGCTATGCACCTCCAATCTTATTTGCAAAAGCGCTCTATTACAACCGCTTCATTCTTTCACACAGCGTCTAAACATAATAAAGAAAAATCTTACAACATCCTATTACATTCATTCTATGTATGTTCATCTTTATTTATTGCAATACAAACTCAAGTAACCGTGGTATTTTACTTGATACCGAACCCGTCCGTATTGACCTCTAGGTCGGTATTAATAAACCCGTTTATCCCTTTATTACCGATGGATAAACTTACCAAGATCAATTGGATTATGGATGCAATTGATAACACCATTTTGTGGATGCTCCTTGCATATTTAATCGACATTTATTTTGTGGAAGCTCACCCACTCTCCCCTCATTTGTGCACCGTTGCGTGCTAAAGTGGAAACTCACATTCACTCATCTCCACTCAATTTGTTTTATGGGGGTACTACCCTCAAACATCCATCACGCATCCCCTCGCGAGACAAGCTTTCATCGGGTAGGTCCGCTCTCCATGACCCGAGTCACTTCTTTAAGCGAATTACTTTATTTGACACTGAATGTCGGGCAAAAGCATAAACCCTTAGTCTGACCCCTTCCATGATCTATTTTGGGATTAGAAACAGACCACCTCCTTGGGCGTGTGGTACTTTTGCGGATGAATGTACCCAACCTGGTTTTTTGTATTTTGGCTACCCTCAAACATCCATCACGCATCCCCGCTAGACAGCTTTCATCGGGTAGGTCCGCTCTCCATGACCTGAGTCACTTCTTTAAGCGAGCCGCTTTGTTTAACATGAAATGTCGGGTACAAGCGTAAACCCTTAATCTGACCCCTCCATGATATGTCGTGGGATTATGACACACCATCTCTTCGGGCGTGTGGTGCTTTTACGGATGAATGCACCCAACCTGGCTTTGTATAGCACTCATGGTGTTGGGGACAAAGATGGCAACCCCTTATTGAAAAGATTTTATTATTTTTATTATCATTTCATTTTTTTCATTTTCATTCATTCATTTTTTTTTTTATGAGTAGAAAAATAGGTTTTTATTGTTTTACTTATATATCCTTTTTATTTTATTAGAAGAAGGCAGATTTTTGGTTATTAGTGATACATGTTACTAATAATACGGGAGTTATTTATTTATATGCCCTCGGAAGCGACTATTTACTAGCCACTAATTTGCTCGACCTATCCCTTGGCTTTGCCGCGGCGACCAATATGAGCAACTTTCGTCATTGGGCAAATGATAGTTTGAGGGACAAACTGCAAACCCTGCCCATTTTTGTGTTTATTCTGTATCAAATAGACAAACCCAGTGGTATTTGTATTGTGAGCCCAAACACCAAGGCTCTCGCCTTACATTCTCGCGTGGTTTTGGCGTTGAATTCTCTTATTCTATATATTTTTTTATTTTTATAGGGCTAAATGTGTTTGTGTGGTTTTAGATTTTTGGATGCACTCTATTTACAAATGCACAAGTAAGGTTTTTGGGATTTTTATGCAAAAGTGGAGGTTAGACATGGGTTTGTGTTTTGTGTACGTGTGTGTAAACGAACACTTATTCCCTCCTTATTTATTTACAATAGATACTACTCGGTCGGCCCCGCTCCGGGCTATGTGTAGTACTTCTTCAGATATCGCCCATTAATCGGTGGCATGGGCCTTTCACCTTCATGGTCTATGAGTTGGTATGCGCCGCCCCGTATACCTTCTCAATTACATATGGCCCTTCCCAATTCGGAGAGAACTTTGGGCCGATGTGCCGGCCAATGATCGGCCTCTTAAGGACAAGAACAAGCTCCCCTTGTTGGAATGCCCTAACTCGCGCCATTTTATCATATGCCCTTGCCATTTTTGCCTGATATATTTCAAGGTTCTGCTGGGCTATTAGTCTTTTCTCGTCCATGGCATCCAACTCATCCAGTCTAAGTTGTTGGCATTCGTCCATGGTCATATCATTTTGCATAGCCACCCGTAATGACGGTAATTCCACCTCAAGAGGGAGAACGGCTTCAACCCCAAAAGCCCAGAGAATACGGGGTAGCTTGCGTAGGCGTTCGGTATGTGGTCCGATAAGCCCATAATGCCTCCTGTAGACGATTATCCCGGCCTCGTTGGTTGCCGTCCACGGCCTTTTCATGATATTGATCGAGTTTTGTTAAAGGCTTCGGCCAGGCCGTTGGCTCTCGGATTATAAATGGACGAGAATCTCCAATCAATATTGAATTGCTCCGTCAGGGCATAGACTTTAGAGCTCTTGAAGGCCGTCCCGTTATCGGATATTATTCGTTGTGGGGTACCGAATCGGTAAAGGATGTGCGTCTTGAAGAACTTAACCACATCGGATGCTTTAACTTCTTTAAGCGGAACGGCCTCGGCCCATTTTGTAAAGTAATCCGTTGCCGCCAAGATGAACCGGTGACCTCTCGACGTAGGAGGGTCTATGGGCCCCACTATGTCCGTACCCACATATTAAATGGCCGGGATGCTACGCGTGGGGTGCAACGGGTTTGGCGCTTGATGTATAAAAGGGCCGTGTATCCGGCACATGCGCACTTCCTTGCGTGAGCTTCACAATCGCACCACCATTGTGGGCCAATAATACCCCATTCGCTTGATCTTTAGCTTCATTTTTGGCCCAGATCGATGTGCTCCGCATAGTCCGAATGAACTTCTTTCATAACCCGCCCGCTTCAGCCCCGATACACATCTTAGCCACAATCGATCATAAGACCTACGTATAGCGTATTGCCCACATATGCATACCGTAGTACCCGTTTTCTTAGTTGATCGCCCCTATCCTTTCATCTTTGGGGGAGGGTGCCATGCCGGAAATATTCGATGAACTACTGTCTCCAATCATCATCTTCTTCGGTTATCATTGTTTCTTGGCATTCTACTTTTTCTCGCCCAAGTACCTTCATTATTCACATTGTCCGTCGTCGACACAATGATAATGGCCTTCTATTGCATGACGATGATGTGGATTTCGCTCATTGTTGGTTCACCAAATTGCCTCCTTGGCGAGTTTGGCCAACGCATCCGCTTCACCATTCATGCCCTCGTGACCTTCTCGATGGACACGTACGGGATTTTCTTCATTAATTCCATGGCCTTTCGGTGATATTGTATTAGTTCCGCTTCAAAACCTTATATTCGCCAATTATTTGATTTATTATCACCGTGAATCCCCAAAGATACGCACAACCTTGATTTCCACTCCAAAGTGATAGCTCTAGTCCGGCGATAAGTGCCTCATACTCGCTTCATTATTTGTGCATGGTTCGGTTAAAGCCGAGAATGTCGTATTATCCCGCCCTCCGGGTTACAAAGACTAGTCCTGCGCGCCATTTCGCACAAATTGGGACTCCGGGCCCGCGATCGGCTTGATCGACGAGGCACCATCAAAGTACATCTCCCATATAGGACTTCCTTCTTCAACATGTAGAGTTTCCTCATCGGGAAAGTCACATTTTAATGGGGAGTCATCTTGGATCGGATGTGCGCTAGGAAATCCGCCGCGCCGCCCCTTTATCGCCTTTTGCGGTGTATAGGTGATGTCGAACTCCCTAGAAGAATAATAGCCCACTTGGCCACCTCTCCCGTCAACATTGGCCGAGTCATCGTGTATTTAAGAGGGTCCACCTTGGATATTAAAATGATTTTATGGGCTAGCATGTAGTGCCTCAATTTCTTCACCGCGAAGATTAGGGCCGACAGTGCTTCTCGATCGGTGAATACCCGTGTTCGCCCCTACCATCATGCGACTTAAGTAATATAGCGCATTTTGATTACCATCCCTGGTTTTCTTGGGCCAATAGGGCTCCCAAGGATCCATCTAGGGCGGTCGTATACGGGATGAGCTCCTTCCGGGTATGGGCGCGCCAATACGGAGGGTCGAGCAGATATGCCTTGATTTCTTCAAAGGCTCGTTCGGCACTCACCATCCCACTTAAACGGGATATTCTTCTTAGTTAGTCACCGGTGAAAGGTTGGATTTTACCCGATAAGTTGGCTATGAACCGCCTAATGTACGCCAATTGCCCTTGCAAAGATCGCAATTGTTTTAAATTCTTTGGCGGGGATAATTTCGTTATTGCTTTGATCTTGCCCGGTCTATTTCAATTCCCCTGTGACGTACCACAAACCCCGTAAATTTACCGGATGATACCATGAATGCGCATTTCAACGGGTTTAATTTGAGCGCATGTTCTCTCAAAGCGGTTGAAAACGACCTCAAGATATGGAAGTGTTCTTCATATGACATGGCCTTGATGACTAGGTCGTCCACATAGCACTCGACTATCTTGTGGATCAGATCGTCGAATATTTTCGTCATCGCCCGTTGGTAGGTGGCACCTGCATTTTTGAGTCCAAACGGCATGACTTTGTAACAATATATGCCAATCGGCGTGCGGAATGCCGTGTGCCTTTCATCTTCTGGCGCCATTTTGATTTGATTATAGCCCGCATAACCGTCCATGAAGGAGAAGACTTCATAGGAGGATGTATGATCAATTATGATTTCGGTTACTGAGAGCGGGAAATCATCTTTAGGGCACGCCTTATTTAAGTCCCGAAAGTCCACACAAATGCGAATTTGCCCATTTTTCTTTTTAACCGGGACAATGCTAGCCACCCATTCTGGTGTCTCTTCTTCCCGTATGAAGCCTGCGTCGATGAGTTTCTTTGTTTCCTCCACGACCTTCTCTTCGAGTTCTATTCTCATCCGCCTCGGCGCTTGTTTAATCGGCTTGAAGGTTGGATCAATTTTTAAGTAATGGACCGCCACGTTGGGATCTAATCCAGCATTTCTTTATAACTCCAAGCGAAGCGATCCATGTAGCTTTTAAGGAATGTCTTCAACCTGTCGACCACCTCTTCCGCAACGACGCGCTTATGAAAGTTGGTCGTGGGTCTTCTTCTGTCCCCAAATTAGTTTCAGCTAACTCATCGACCGTGTTGGGTTCCTTTTCTAGCTGTTTCAAAGCATTTTTCAGGAATGGGGCATTGTCCTCTTCTGTCTCATTACCCGGCATTTCAACAGAAGTCATGCAACAGCTCTCTTCCATACGGTACTCGTTGAGAGACCCTTCAAAACATGCTGCGTCATCGCAGTTATACCCTAACCCCCGGGTGTATTTTACTTTGCCATCCAGGCCCAAAACCTTATTCTGGCCGCCATTCCAGAGTTCATCGAAGCGCTTGGCCTCGGCCTTGGATATGTCTCTCAGACATTTCGCCCTTTTTGCCAGTTTATACAGCTCCTTTCCAAAGGGATGAGATGCAGCGTCATCGCTCGTTGCATTCTCCAACTCTTGTTCTATCACCCACTTCTTCCAAGCGTTGTGATCAGGGTTCTTCAGAGACTGAGTTGAATCGCTCTGATAGAAAATTATAGCCTTGTGGATGATAGTTTTCCCTTTGATGCGCTCTACCTTTGCCTTAAGCACAACAAAGGTCTTTAGGGTTTGAATGTGGTTCACTTCCCTTGGTATAAGGTCTTTAAAATGCCTTTCGGGAACCACAGTAATCTCTAGCGCTGCCATCTCTTCTTCTATTTCAATATTCATGACTGAGTTGGAGCGGTAGATCTCTTTGATCGGCTTACGTCTCGCAACCTTAGGTTTGCTAGGTACGGGAGTGTGCGAGATCGTGTAGGCCACCCCCTTTACCTTTGCTATTCGAATTGTGCGGAGGCGGGTCTTGTTGAAAGCTCTTCGGGAGTTGGATCGTCCCGTTTCGTGCCCTTCTTCTATGAGGTCTTTGAATACCCAACATTCTTCAATTGTATGGCCCGGTATGCGATGATAAGGGCAGAATTCGCCTTCGCCGCTCTTTCTATGTCGGCGGGTCTTTTACGGACGGGAAGTGTTAACCCACTCTTTAGGGCTGCTCAAATATCCGAAATTTGTTTTATTTTTCAGAAAGAGTATGGTTTACTCTTCTTGACCTTGAGGGTTTGCATGACGGTCGGATCGCTTAGCTCTCGTTTCTTCCCCTTTGATTCATCTACTATTACAATTACCCGTTTGCCGCTATCGGGTGCTTGTCTTTCGGGGGTTCCGGAACGGGGTTCGCTCGTCACCTCCTTGAGTAGCTCGGAGTTATAGATCGCGGTTTGCAGGTTTTCAATCATTACCATGATTTCATTGTGTTGCGTCTTGATATCCTGCATCACTTCCCATTGTTCAGACACCTCTCTTCTATTATTTTCAACTTGGTGCCTTATTTCATCGATCGCATTCCAGACACGACCCTCGAAATTTTCCCGCCATGACCGTTCTTCATTCATAGGCCTCGGCCTAACCGGGTTATCCCTTCCGCTACCGGGTCCCGTGTTGATCATAAATGACTCCTCACTTTCATTATCTGTTTCGGGCCCTTTATATGGCTTCTTGAGGATGTGATAGATGATCTCTTCGTCAGATTCCTCTTCCCAGGGTTGACGATCATGGCCGGATTCTTCTCCCGAGGTAATATCGCCCGAGTCATCAGACTCTTCAGAGTCTTCCCCTGAAGTTGCCTCTGTGATCTGAATTTGAGGGGTATTAGTAGGTTTAAAGTTGAAAATGACCTCCTCCTCAGAATCACTTGACTTGATTTCGCTCGGCTTTATTTGGGCCTTATATGTAGCCACTTTGTTTGAAGCGGAAGGTTGCTTCCTCACCCGACTTTCTTAGGGTCTTTGGGCTCGAGCATCTCGGGGTTTAATATTAAATTTGACCTCTTCTTCTTCTCCGGATGAGGTATCAAATTTAGGGTCTTTGTTGAAGGGTTTCGACTCCGCTTTTGTTATTGGTCGACTCGGTGCCACGGCGGATTTAGGCGAAATCTTTGCGGGCGTCATTGAATTTAATCTCATGCACCCCGAATGGTTTGACATCCCCATCAATTCTCTTTTGCCTACCATTCTCGATATATTTCAAGCATTGGTGCAGAGTAGAGGGTATGACCTGATTACTATGAAGCCACGGGCGACCCAGCAACGCCCGATAAGAGGTTTCAGCGTCAATGACATAGAATTTAGTAGGCGCTCTTAGGCTACCGCACTGCAGGTTCAGAGTTATAGCTCCCAGGGCCTTTTGGGAGTTTTGATTGAAGCCATGAATAATCACTTTTTCATCAGATAGATTCTTTACGTCTAAGGTGATGGTCTTCAGAGTTTTGAGCGGCATGATATTGATCGAAGACCCTGCGTCGACCAAGATGCGGCCAATCTTTTGCCCTCCACAGTTTTCGGTGATGTATAGCGGGCGGTTATGATCAACGGTGCCTATTAGGAGGTCATCGTCTGTGAAATTTATGCAAGCGGCCCGCTTGGCGGTGAATAGGGCTTCTTGCATATTTTGCTCTATGAAGTATGACTTGTACTTCTCGGGATCTTGCAAGGCCTGGATTAGCACCTCCCTTAGGTCTTGTGACATCATCAATGCGTCGAATATGCTTAATAATGCTGGGATCTTACGCAGATGTGCCAACACATTATATTCTTCGCCCGTCGACCGGGTCTTTTCTGGGTTCTTGCTTAGGTTATCGGCCTCTTTACCTTTATTCAGGGCCTTATCTTTTCCTTTATCGGAATCCTTGGGAGCCTGTCTCTCGGGTATATAAGTCCCGGACCGGAGCACAGCTTTGCATTCTTCATTTTTGGTCCCAGAGGTGCTTGCTTCCCCTTCGTCATTTGGGAAGAACATCTCCTCTAAAGTTGGCATATCTTCATCGTGAGAAGAATATACCATGTTGCACGAAGCACCCCAGATTTCTTCGCTCTCTTCCTTATTTATTTCTTCATCTACATCTTCTTTCTTTTGACCTAGGGTTAGCTTCTCCCAGTCTTCTTTGGAGATGAAGTGTTGGAGGGTAATCGCCTCGGGACTGCCCTGCTCGCATTCTTCAATTTTATTCTTTCTGGACTTGTTGCTTCTATGCTTCTTTCTCTTCTTAAGAACCTGGTCTTGGCTCTGGTCTACCTTATAATATACCCTGGGCTTTGGTGGGACCACTGGCGTGATATCGTCTCTCCATCTCATGCCAGGTTCTTTCTTAAGGGCTTTAAGCATTTTAATCGATTTCTTCGATAAGTGCGTAGTCCATTGCTCCTCTTGATCTTCGCTTAGCTGGCCCGGGACTTTCTCTTCCTCGTGAGAGATCGTGTTGGCCTGTTCATGGGCTGATGGGCTTTGCAAGAACCCTTTTGGTAAAGTAATTTCACCATTTTTATACGCCTTCTCGACCCAATCTTTGAAGACCCAGCAATCCTCAATTGAGTGCCCTAATACTCGTGGTATGGGCGTAAGTTGGGTTCGTCCGATTTATCGGCATCTTCCGGCGTTCTTCGGTCTGGGCGTGGTTAGGCCATTCTTCGTGCCCCTCTGAAGATTTGGGCAACTTTATCTTTTCTGAAGGAGTACGGTTTAGATTTCTTTTGTTTAAGGGATTCAAAACTCCGTGAACTCCCTCCTGGATTGGGCCTGGATCCCTTGTTGTAATTGTTGCCATTTGTGCCACTGCTGCCGCTTTGAGTATCTGCGTTAGCGACCATCTTATCCTTTAACGAGGTGAATGCCACCTTGGTCTCAGCTCGGGCTCCTCGTTGCGGCCTATTATTCATGAAGTTCGGCACGGTGTGCGGTGACATTCTTTCCATATTGGATACCGATCTGAGCAAGTGTTGACCTTTGTCACACCAAGAAGCATGCCCATCCACCCGTCAATGTTTTTCATGATTAGGTTGACGCCTCATCTTCGATTAATGTGCGGTCGCATTTGATGCCGAGGTTCCGCCATCTATTAATAAAATGGTCATTGACTCCCCTTTCTTGGGTTTAGTGCTCGCGGATCGGCTATGTTTATTTTGTCGACACCATGACAAATCGCGCCCCGAACGAACCGCCATCTCGTCCCAGTCCTTATCTTTGTTGTTCTCCGGCCGAATAATACCATTGGAAGGCGGTTCCCACCAAACTTTGAGGGAATTGTCTCAACAACAAGCAGCATCATTGCCGCCCGTGTTGCGCACGAGGCTACAAAGTGGGCCAGGTGTTGTTCGGGGGTTCGTGTCTTTATTACCTTCCCGGAGAAGGTCCTGAAGCGGGGATCACATACCCTTTAGGATATTCTTCTAAGTCGTATATGGCGGGGTATGGATGTCCACGCTTTTAACGGGAGGGATAGCGTATCCACCTCCCCTATTTGCATTTTTGGGCAATCATAGCTTTGAATCTCTTTCCGGATATTCCCGTTGGTTCAAATTTCTCCACTTCTATGGTTTTATGTGGATGGGGTTTAGAATCGACAGTGTTGTTTTTCTTTATGATTGCTCTTGGTACTTGTGGACCCCTTCTTGACGGAGCTACCGCTTTGAAATTGGCGTCTTGTGATTCTTGCAACGATTTGACCGCCTTAATCAATTCTTCATTCTGCTTCAGCATGGTAGCGATTAACTCCCGTTGCCTAATCAGCTCTTCGTCCCGTGCCTCGATGTGGCCTTTTAATATTTCAATTTCATCGATAGGCACTTCGGGACGTGTTTCGACGTCATCTTCATTGTCGAAGAAGTCGGGTTTTCGTTGTGGTCTTCCCCTTCCCTGCTATTGCCCTCGGGGTTGACTCTCTTGGGAGGTCTCCCTTTTCTACCATTATTTTTATTGGTATTGGTGACGTGAGCTTGATTAGGCGGGGACTGATCATCCTGGGTCATATTCACCTCAGCATCAGTGTCCGGATCAGTATCGTAGCTTATGCTGATGGTGTTGACTGAGAAGTGCTCTTCATAGCGAGCGGTTCTTCTCTTCTTCTTTGTTTGGTCAGGGGCAGTTATTTTCAGGTTATTGAGTGGTATTCTCGAGCCTAATCGGCTGAATACACTCTTCTGACCTAGGCGGCTGAATACGCTCTCGGACGGAGCATTAGACTTGCCGGCCTTGCTGGGCTGGGCTTGAGATTGGGGCTTTGTTGGCTGGGAACCCTTCGGGACCCACACCTGCTGGGTGCTAGGTGTTGCCTTTGATGTGAACCTCTTCGGGTGCGGAGTGGAGACAATGGCTTGCGGCCGAGCCATGTCTTGAGATTCGACCGAGAGCGGGAGACGTATTGTCTCGACCTAGCGTTCTTGACGCTCTTCTCTCTGTTTGAGGGCCCCGCGAGCCTTGTAGATGGCTTCGCGGGGGGTTTGAGACTTGTCCTGGCGGCTGAGGCCTTTGAGTTAGGCGAGGTGTGGGCTTAGGCACCTCCCATGCCTGGCGGAGCTGGCCTGTGGCCGAGTTCTTGGCCACTATACGGAGTGCCGTGAATTTATTGGAGACTGGGATAGCTGGCCTAGCCACCAGCTGATTTTGATATGCATCCAGGGCCCTCTTCCTGGATGCTTGAGAGTTGCGGGTAGTTTGGACTGCGGCCTTTGGGGCTGTCTTTTTAGACGGTCGCCTTCTCCTCTTTGGGGAGGTAGTAGGAGAGGCCATTACGTTGTTGGAGATCCCCTGGGAGTCGGGTGATCGAGTCCTCCTCCTCGTCCGGGATGGAGATCCGGACGGTTGCGGGAGTGAAGGCGGCCACCGGAGTCGGGCCATAGACCGCCGTTCTTGTGGGATGGTCCCAAAGAACATGAATAGTTTGCCCTCCGGGCTTTGTGCGTGCATGACGTGTAGGAGCGAGGTTGAAGTTGCCAAAGTATGCCATTTCGCAAAAACAAAAACACTTGAAAATTATTAGTCATTTTAGCACATAGAAGACCACTTGTATCTCTTAACTATTCTATTTGCCTCTCTCTTTCGAGATAAGAGGAGAATCTAGGTCCCACCGGCGTGCTGATCCCGTGCGACCCTTTTTCGCGCGCTCCGCACCGCCGCCGGGCGATGGGTTGCGGAAGAAGGACACGGAGATCCCTCCCGAGCGTGCATCTCATTTCGGGTGTCGCCGATTCTCGCCGTTTAGAGATTATTTGGATGCACATTCGGGGGTTTTTAGTGATTGTGAGTTCTTGTAGATTCCGGTGGGCGCAAGCCCCCACCGTTAATTACCCCGGGCTACGAACCTCGAGGCACCTCTCGGATCTTTGAAAGAGAGAAGCAAATAGTATAGTTAAAAGATGGTCAAGTGGTCGTCTAGGTTTATAAAAAGGGGTCTACGGAAGATGAACCTACAAACAGACGGCTCAATCTATGGAAGACAAACCTACAAACAGATCGGTTTTGTCCTATGGAGGACGAACCTACAAACAGACGGTTCGCCCATGCCACCTCGAGATGTAACCTTACCTACTGCACTGTGTTAATCTCTTCATAGGGGGCTTGAGGTGAGTCTACATACAGATCGACTCGACCTCCGTTGATCTAGAAGATAAACCTACAAACAGACGGCTCAATCTTAACTAGTCAACAACCAATCACACAAAATACAACTCGAAGCGCCGAGCCTTATTGATCTCGAGGTTGGTGAATCAGAGAAGGTGGATATGGCCCACGTGTTTCTTCTCACCGATCTTCTAGATCATGAATTCGAAGCGCTAAGCCGATTCATAAACCTAGGAAACACAATTGCACACAATGTCAAACCCGAAGCACCGGGGCCGCTCAACATCGAGGCATGTGTAGTGAAGGAACCTACCTACGTAACGGTTCACATTCACTGCTTTGTGGATGAATCTACCTGGCTGACCGATTCAATCTCACAAGCTTCTCGGAAATGAGCCAGAGACAAACTCATCGACGGACGAGTTCAATCTTGCACTCAAATGGTCATGAATTACTTGTTCATGACACCGAGTCATTAAGATGTCGCTTCGCTCTGACATCTTAATGTTCTTCTTTTTCAAAGTCGACATATCTCTCCATGCCGATGTCGTAGCTTTGGTCATTCTTCGCCGAGCGTTGAGATGTTCTTGTCTCGACTAATCATTCTACGTGTTGCATTACTTGTGCAAAATTACTATGTTGCCCTACACCCTTGTGTGAGCGTATTCAATCATGAGTTACTTGCTCATGGCAGCGAGTCATTAAGATGTCACCTATCTAGGACATCGTAATGTTCTTCTTCTTCAGAGTCGACATATATCTCCATGTTAGTATCGCAGCTCTGGTCATCCTTCATCAAGCGTCAAGATGTTCTCGTCTCGACATGTTCCTTCATGTTGCTATCAAAGCCTTATTCATCTCACGTCAAGATGTTCCTGTCTCAACGTATCTTGTTATTCTTCATCAAGTGTCGAGATGTTCTTGTCTTGACATATCTTCTCGTATTGCTATTAAAGCCTTAATCATCTCACGTCAAGATGTTCTTGTCTCAACGTATCTTCTCGTGTTGTCATTGCAACCTTATTTATCCTCTGTCAAGATATTCTCGTCTTGACTAATCGTTCTAAATGTTATATCATGTGTGCAAATATTCTTATGTGGCTCTACACTCCTTATGTGAGCATATTTATTTATTTCTAAAATGCACAAAATCTATTATATAATATCTTCCATTATCATTCTTTATTATAAAGATGCATTTATTATTATTATTATTATTATTATTACTATTATTTTTATTTTTAAACTCTATTTATCTATGTAGAAAATTATTTACAAAAATAATATGAAAAGGGTTTAACTATTTATATTTTTGGGATTTTTATAATGGCTAAAATAGTAGAATTTTTATTTTTTATTATTTCTAAACTCTATTTATTTTGTAGAAAATTACTTACAAAAATAATAGAAAATAAAATGGCTATGTTTTTTATTTATATTTTTAAAATGTTTATAATAGCCAAAGTAATAGAATTTTATTATTATATTCTATTATATTGAAATACTATTCATTATGTAAGAATTATTTACAAAATCAAAAGATGGTTAGCTATATTATTTTTATTATTATTATTTATTTTTTTATATATATATATTTTTATATTATTATTATTTTTATTATTATTATTTTTTTTATAGCCAAAAAGAAATCATTATTAATATTCTATTCTATTTATTATACTATTCATTATATCTATTTTTATTATTTCTATTTATTATCTATAGAAAGCATAAGATTTTTATTATTAGTTGAAAATAGTCATAAGAGATGAAATTCATTATATTTTTATTACAACTATTATTTTTATTACATTTTATTCATCAAAAGTATTTTTATTGTATATTTATATAGAAATAACAAAAGAAATACAATTCATATTATAAAACTATATTATCATTCTTTATTATAAAAGAAAATGTATTTTACTATTTATTATCATAGTAGTATATTTTGTATCTTTTGTGCTATTTATTTTTATTATTCTTTTTACAGAAAATATCAATATAATATCTATTATTATTATATTTTTTTATATATTTTTTTTTATCAAAGAATATAGCCAATCTCATTATCTATTATAGTATATTACTATCATCATCATTATTTCATGGAAAGTCACTTGAAAAATCACTAAAATATATCTAGTTATTATTTATGATTTTTATTTGTATTTTTGGAATTTTTATAGTATTTAAAATGGCAAGTCAAAGTTAGGTCAAATATACCAATATATGTAATGTATTTTGCTTTTAAATTGTTTTAACATGATTATATTTTTAAAACTGGAATATTATTGTATAGAAAAATAGTATGAAAAATAAGAAGATTTTAGAAACAAATTTGAGTCAATTTGGAGTTTAGGAACATTTTCAAATCATTTATTTACTCTATATTATTACTATTCTGTTATTATTTAATTATTGGGCCTAATCTGGGCCGACGGATTTATATTGAGATTAGTGCGCATCTTTCTAACTCTCTTCTTTATTTGGGCCGCCAGATTAGCTTGAGATACGTGTTTAATGGATCTATGGCCCAGATTAGTGCAGAGTTATTATTCAAATGTTTAAACATACCTAGGCCGCTAGATTTAATTAAGATCCGTGTTTGAGGGATCTACGGCCCAGATCTTTCTTCCTTTAAACTCTTAACAGATCAGACGCACCAATAAGCTTCAAGATTTGCGAGCGCTTTAATAGTTGCGTCAAGAAACTCCTTTGCTTACCTGACTCGTCGATACTTCAAGATTCGCGCGAAACGGTGTTTCCGGTGATCGACGACCTTTCTCTCCGATCAGGCTATCACATTAGGGTCGCCTTAGTGAGTGAAACCTCCTTATCTTATCCAATCGGAGATCCATATGTCGGTTAATGCTACACGACGGTACCAATTAAGGTGTACCGATCGGGATTGGTACAGAGATGATTTATCTTCCAAATTCATTAGAATTAGCCAAAATTCTTGACAATTTCAAACTTATTGAGCATCGCCTTAGCATGTTTAAACAATTTGATATAAGAAATGGGGTTCTTCTTTGCCCTTTAGCATGCGTAAGCACAAAGATTATTCGGTGTAGTGTGGTACCACTTCACAGACCGCTCAATTCTTTGATGTTTTAATGAACTAACATCTTCAATTATATCTTCTCGTGCCTAAAGGCTCACCCAACTTAAGTTAGGGCCGGTATTCGCATTGAGAGTTAGATGTTTTCCTTCATTTAATCGACGATATACCGATTTGTGCGTAATTGAAGCAATTACAAGAATTAACTAATGTATTCAACTGGAATTATGCAATTGATATGACTAGAAACCAGAAGATCATCACTTATTATCTACTATGCAAATACAAGTAAAGAAATTGAATAGCAAATGAGAAAATCATAAAAGAAACAGTATAACAGTAAAATAGAAATTGAATTATAAGTTTTCAATGCTTTCTTGACTGATCCAAGCCTAAAGGCTCACCAATCACTTTGTGATTGGCCAGTGGCTCACTGGATTCAATCAATTGCCATTGATTAAAGCTAAAGAAAGAACAAGATGAAGAAAAAGGAAATATAACAAATTTCTTAAAGAATAGTGGCAAGAATGTAAAAGAAATCAATTGACTACCCAACTAGCCATGTTAAAGCTCTAAATTCATTTACAAAGAGTGAAAGAAAATTATCAATGAATGCATGAACAAGCTTACCTCTTAATCTGAATAGTAATCTAAATCAATCAATCTCTTTGTAATTTCTCTTCTTCTCTATAATGGCGATCGCTAGTGTATATGTAAATGTATAGGCCTTCTCAATCGCTTCTCGCTAATGGATGTATGTATGTGTGTGTATGCTCTTAATTGCTCTTCTAATCGCCTCCCCTTTATCGTTGCTAAATTTCAGCTTATATAGGCTAATTCGCCAATTAATTCAATCGTGATTGGTCGAGTGCCTTTGGGTCGGATTGCCACCCTGTATAAATCTCAACTCTCCATTCTAAACGCTTGAACGGTTGTGATTGATTTGTGTTTCTTCCCTAACCGTTTTCTGTTATGATCTTGACTGTGCCGCAACTCTTTGACTCCAATTCAACAGATACTTTGATTGATAAGCAAGCCCTCTTATCAATAATCCGTATTTAAATGCCTCTGGCACCATGGTTAGCATTCTCTCTCTTTCAATTTCACGGAATTTCATTTATTTCAAAATCCGGTTTCGCCTCACCTCTTCTCTTGGCGCAATTCACTTCTTCCACTCAATCACTCACTCTTTCCATGCTAACTAGTGTCGCCTTGATCCGAATAAGCTCTCTCGATCGTTCAATTTGACCTTCAAGCGCCTATCAAGCTTACCTCTTTATTACTATCTCCGCGACTCTTCACATTTGCACCTTCCTCTAACTCAATTGCTTCATAATCACCTTCAATCGGCGCCGCCTTAGCACGAGGAGGCTATCTCTCGTGTTCAATTTGGTGTCAAGCACTCAATTGCATTCGATAAGCGCACCTCATCGTTCCGACTTGAATGAAGTAAATGCATTGCTCAATTTTCTTTTCATTGCTAACTCCTCGTTCTAATCTCTCTAATCAATTCATTAATGCGTGTCAACTATTTCTCGAAGCTTCCACGATGGTGAGACGCCATGACTGCATGACAAGCCGCGCGCGAGAGGAGAAGGAGAAGAAGAGAGAGCGGGGAGAATGTTCTACGGATCGGACGGCTCAGCGCACGTGCACCAAAGCGCCGTAGGGAGTAGATCGGGGCCGATCGGGGGAGCATGCACCAGGTTCACCTTCCTTTTATCTCTTGTTTTAAATTGAATTGCGCTCGTATTGGATAAACAGATGAATGGACTTGGTTTACATCTTTAGCTTGTGATCCTAGCCTTATTCATCCGACTACCGGGTCCCATCTCGTAAGGTTTAAGCATTTAAGTCCGTGAGGTTAGCAATTGATTAGTGCTAATATGCCGAGGTGGCTCTTCCCGATTGGTTGATTGCTTGTTAAACAAATCCTTAACACTAATGATCCGTAAATGGCGAGCGATGTGGCTCGCCTAGTAATGCCATGCGTGTTGTCATCCGTGACCCGTGCACCAATCATAGGAAGCCATTTGTCTCTCCTTGTACACACCGTATGATGACATGGCACCAAGTGAGTGCATGCCATGTGGCATCCAAAGTGGGGCCCACTTGTCGGGCCGCCTTATAGTATAGTGGGGTTCACAGAGTGAGGTGGACCAATAAGGGAAGGCCACATGGCACCCGGTCGTTGAGGTGGCCTTATAAAGATGCCGCCATTTGTCTAGTCGTTGTATGAGGTGGCCGCTGATGTGGATCAATGGTCGATCGCCACGTGGCATAGGTGGGGCCCACTTGTCGTCCGTAGGGGTGTGGGGCCCACATGGTCGAGGTGGACCACCCGGGGCGCCGACACGTGGCATGAGGTGGCCCAATGAAATGTCGACACGTGTCACACCCTCTCTCTTCCCTGATTCGGTGTAGGTGTGCTTAGGATCCCCAGCTTGCACCCAGATGTGTCTCTGTCCCCAAGTTGCACCCAGATCTGCCTTGATCAAATCTCAGCCCTTGATCTTTCATTTTTAACCTGTTTTATCTTCCCTGAATTTATTTTGATAGCTCCACTCATCCAAAAATTATGAAATTTTCACCAAAAATCCCTAAATTTATGATGATCATCCCTGTAATTTTTAATTCCATTTTTACCCCTCCTTCTCTGAATTAAAAATTCTTTTGTCCATAAAACCCTATTATTCCTTATGAATTAATCCCTGATCTCAATTATAGCTCTGTGTCTCTGCCAATTATCTCCCTCTTGCAGAAACCACCCTAACTAAATACCAATTAGACTTATATTGATATTCATTAGGGTTTGATTTGATCAAATGCTGACTACTTATCGCCAATTAATACAAATCTAGACTTGATCAAGTGGTCGCTCCCGGCTTTGGCATCTGATCGGGCCTTGTGAAATTGACTTTCAATCCCTTAACATGAGGGTGACTTGGTCAAAGAACTGACTACTTATCAAGAATTGACACAAATCAAAGCATGGTTAGGTGGTTGCTCGCAGCCTTGGCACCAGGTCACCTTGAAAGCAAAATCACATTTGGAATTTCTCATGACTAGTTGATAGAGAGTGTAGCAAAGTCATCATCAATTTATTTTCATTTATTCATCTATTCACCCTTGAAATTTTTCAAGGGTCAGACATGTGAAGAGAGAGTGAGCAAAGGTGTAGGGTTAGGGGCGAGTGCGACGGAGAGGTGAGCGAGAGTGAGTCACGAGAGAGAGAATGAGAGAAGGTGAATCGGGAGGGGCGATTCTCGCCAGGAAGTCACAGAGAGGGAAAGGGAGAACGCGGAAAGAGGGGCGGCGGGTTTGGGGTTAGAGGTCATCACCCATAAATGAGAGGGGGACAGATGCGAGAGAGAGAGAGAGAGAGAGAGAGACAGGGATTTGATTGGGCAGTAACGGGAGAGAGAATAGAGAGTGAGGGAGATGGATATTAAATGTGGGAGTTAATGAAGAGAGAGAGAGAGAGAGAGAGTGTGTGTATTAAGATCCTTTGTGGCAGAAATTTTATGGCTATTGGTGTGGCAATCAGTTTCCTATTCATATTTAATTATTCCATTTAGGATATTCCAATACCTTGTTATTGAAATCATTTTCATTTATTTGTTAAATCCAAATAGGGTTAAATCAGAAATCATTATAAATGTTCCGATTATATTTATTTAGAAATTTTAAATTCTTTGACTTAATTCAATTTGTTTTAAACGATTATTCATTTGATCCTTGGATAGTTTCGCAAATAAGTTTGATCTTCATTTCTTTATTTATAATTTATAACATAAAATAATTAAATTAGATTATTAGGTTTTAGTTTTATTTATTTATTTTTTATTTAATTATTTATATATATATTTCATTAACCATTGAGTTAAGTTATTCATTAAATTACGTTATATCATTATAATTATTAACTTGATTATCATTATTTCTAAATAAATTTCGCGATTTAACCCGCATACCTATCCCTTTTGGACATACATCGTCTTCTCCTCAAGAACCACCTTGGCTTGTAACGCCTCCTTAAATGACTCTTTCTTCTTGAGCCTCTTTCTTTGCTCATGTGCCATAAGTGAGCCGACGAGCTCGTCTACTGACAACTCGTTCAAATATTTTGACTCCTCTATTACGCACACTATATTCTCCAACGCTGTCAATGATCTCACGATCTTCTCCACTATTCTCGTCTCTGTGAGATTTTTTCCATTTCTCTTCAACTGATTCGCCACTGTCTGCACACTCGTTATATAGTCTGAGACTCCTTTAGAATCTTTCATTTTTAATGACTCGAACTCTCATCTTAGAGTTTGGAGTCTTACTTTCTTAACCCTTCCGGCACCCTTGTTGGAAGTTTGGAGTGTTCGCTACGCCTCCTCAGAAGTTGTTGCTCCTATAATCTTCTCGAACACGGCTTCGTGTACCCCTTAATATAGGATGTAGAGCGCCGTCTTGTCCGTCACTCTTTTCTCTTTAAGTGCCTTCGTCTGTGACATGGTCAGAGTGCTTGGGTTCTCAGGTTCAACATACCTTGTCTCGACTATATCCCACATATTCTGCGCTCCAAGCAACGTCTTGATTTGTATGTTCCAGTTATCGTAGTTTGACTTCGTTAACTTAGACAATGCCATATGTCCAATTGAAATTTTTTCGAATCCAGCTATGAGCTCTGATACCAATTTATTATTTAACTTTTATTTCGAAGTGGATTATCTCGAAGATATATCCCGAACGCTATGAACTCGAGGTACTATCCCGAGGTTTGGTCACAGATGTTCATTGTAATGTATGTCGAATCTATGATCTCGAGGTAATATCTTAAAGTCCTTCACAGCGGTGCAAACTGACTCTCAAGAACAGTTAGCGCAGATTTATTTGAAGAATTAAATGTGATTTTTTAGATGTAGGAGAAGGAAGAGGTTTGTTTAAAAACTGTTTTCTATTGATTTCAATTGAAAGTTATAAATATTTTCTCTCTTTCAATACATAAGCACCACCTCTATTTATAGGGTTTGGTGTTATCATTACATATACAAGTCTATATCTCATGAGTTATCTCTAACATAGACGGCTGTCTGACAAATCTTATCTTGAAAGTTCATCTTATTCTAGCATTCGCGAGCTAGTTATCTCGAGTTTCATTCTCTTGCTCGAATTCTGCATGCTACTCTTCAAGTTCTGGTTCTCGGGACTTCTCGAGCTCAGGTTAAGAACCTGGCACTTTGGGTTCGGTACTTAATGGTTATAACTTCCAACATCTCTAATCAAGAGATTATGTGCTTGCACGTCATGATATCAGTTTTGATCTTGTCTTTGTTATTGAATAAGATAAGATAGTGACATTGAAAAATTTGAGAATTAATTAGACCACTAATTTGTTCTTTTTCTTGATTTATGTTCCTTAATTCTCTTTATAGTTGTTATTGTCGTCAAGTTATCTTTGTCGGTCTTTGTTTTTAATTTGGTTAGTAGGCTCGTCTATATATGGCTGGTAATCTGGTATCAATTCTATTTTCATCTCTAGTTTGTTATTAAGGGGATTTTTTAAGTTGTTCTTTATATCTGTAGGATGGTCCAAGGAAACTTTCGTCCACAATAAAGGACTGCACTACCGCATGCTAGGGATGTTGAAGGTTTAGCATTTTATACCATAAAATTATATTTACTCATAAATTTATACATTAAACTACTTTTAAAATTAACTAATATATCATTTGGTTGATAACAATATAATTTGTCTTGAATATTGAACCAGCTGTTGAAAAGACCTAACATAAATAAAAAGGTAGGAGATAAAAATGCTAATATTTTTTATAGTTTTTACTAAAATATACTTTTTTTTCCCTTGTCTGAAAATATCTAAGAGCAACAAGCTAAATGGGTCAAAGTAAGTTGTCAGTTCAATATGTGGAAGGAAATCATTTGCTAGCATTTTTAATTCAATGGTATATAATTTTTCTATCTTGAATTGTGTTGTCTTTATTTAATTTTCTTGTACCTTCATTATTGACAAAAATAATATATACTCATGCAATCCATTTATCTACAGAGAGATCTTGTAATGCAAGAAGATCCAAAACTAACAGATTATTTGAAAGGCAAGTCATCAAATTAGAAAATCAAATGGATCTTGAAGCTCTGAGAAAGCAGAGGCAGTACTGGTAAGTTAAAATTCTCCCTTCTTCTTTTCCTTTTCATACTCAAAATTATGAATGAGAGCATATGACAAGAAGAAAATTTGTCATCATAAAATAATTAATAGAAGGAAAACACCCAGTAGTAAAGATAAGAGTATAACACTCCAGCTGCTATCTTTTTTTCTCTCCTTCCAACTTAAAATATTTTCATTTTCCTTTTTCATTCTATAAAGCATTTCCTTTAGACTCCTGTGCTGCCTGTGTTCATATACTAGGAGCCTTTATTCCCAATTTTTCAATAACCAAGAAGTGGCACAGGGTTGTCGTGTTTGATTTTGCCAAGGGTTTCCACCTCGACAGTAATTTATCTAAAGAAGAAGTATAAATTGAATGGAAAATACTATTTATCAGCTAAAAAATAATAAAGCAACCAACTAAAATGGAACAGCCTTTTCGCTTTTCCTTTGAAGTTGAAAGAATTTTCGTACATCACGAAAATGGATTAACAGTTGTGGTCTTCATTACTCAGAAAAAAGGTTAACAGTCGTGGTATATATTAGGTGCTGATACAGACTATGAAACTTTTTTTAATGCACGTATTTCTTTTGTTCTTTCACCAGGAACTATGCAATTAAGACACTTGATTCTTGTCTAAGGTTTAACCAAACATTTACAAAGAAAAATTTAATGGAAGATTTGCTGTTAACCAGAACAACAACTAAGCTTGTGTGAAAAAAAATGAGAACTGAAAATTGCAAAAAATTTATTTAGGCATACTGATCTCCCTGGTAGCTCAAATGGATCAACTTGTTAACAGCAACACAAGATCCATCCTTCAGTGTTGCCTTAAACACCTCTCCAAAACCACCCGACCTGGTAAGACTAGGTCTAGAGAACCCATTAGTTGCCTCAAGGAGTTGAGAAAATGTTAATCTTTTCAATTGCCTCTGAAAGGTTGTGTTTACCCCTGAAAATTCGGGGAATTAAAAAAGCAACTTGCGATAAAAGATTCAAAAATTCAAGGAGAAATTTTAAAAGCCCGAAGATGCTTAATTCAAGTCCAGAAGCACCTAAAAAAAAGAAGAATTCAGTGAAATGCTCAGAAATCAAAATTCTTAAGATAAAAATTAAATGCCTAAGCTCTACAAATTCAAATCGAAAACCTCTTCGAAACCTAAAATCTTAAAACTCAAATTTTATGGAAAAATAAAATTCTCCATAAAATTATGAGAATTTTCATATATTACTTGATATTTTTGGAGTTACAGAAGTCAAAGAAATTCCAAATTATCGATTAATATAATGAAAAATTAATTAATCAAGCGTTAAAAATTAATTGATGCTTGACCAAGGGGCAAAATGGTAAGTAAAAATTACTATAAATTTTGTTATATTTCAAGGAATTTTTGAGCAAATTTTGGTGCAATTTGGACAAAGGGATCTTTGAGAAACAATTTAAAAGCAAAGGAGAAATAAGAAAATCAGCAAATGGAGGGCTCCAATTAAAAATCAAAATGGAGAGGGGCTAAATTCGAAAATTCCCATTCTGCTACAGTGCGTACTACAGTAACCCCGAGCTTCCACTACCTAAAATTCGAAAATGGTGATGGTGCTTCCGTGCGACGAAAACCCACATATTATATACCGTTGGAAAGAGCATGGAGAGGAGAACACAATGAGATAAAGAACTTGCAAAATGGTTGAGCGGTTTGGGAGAAAACGGAAGAGGAAGTTTCCGATCTAAAAATAAAATCGAGCAATCCGAGCCATAATTGATCAAATTGACACTTCAAACACCTTCTCCATGGTCACAAGAGATTGTTTGAGGGCTTGGTTGAATTTATAAGCTTTAAATTGGTGAGACCACGAACTCGCAAATCGGGTCAAAAACGAGTTGGTCAAACTCTATACCAGAGCATTCTATTGATTGAATAAACATTATAGATCAATTCTCGGGATCAATTAGATGCTAATCAAGCTTTGAAACACAGAAATGGTGAAGAAATGAGAGAGAACGACTATGAGGCTTGAAATCGGGTTTGAAGGCAAAAACGGATCTCAGGTGCATAATTGTGATCCGGCAAGGTCTAAAATGCAGGAAGGGAGTGGCAAGAACGTGTTTGAACCTCTATAACCTTCTAGAAGTCCCTAGAATCATCTGGTGACCAAGTGGTGGTTAGAGAGGGCAAATTTGTAAATTTTCAGCAAACATAACAAACTCCACTTGTGCCCCACTTGTGTTCTCAAATTGTTAGAGCACATTTAAAACACTTAGAACTGTCTAATACACCACAAAACGTTCGAAGAGTATGAGAAGAGAATGAAGGGAGTTGGTGCATAAATTGGTCAAAGAAAAGTCAAACCGATCTCATACACCATCTACTACTCCCTAGGCCTATTTAAACCCCTCTCCTCCTTCAAACACAAGAGACACAACCCATCCCAAGCTGAATGCTAATCCAAAACGCGCCAAAACCAATTGAAGCTCAAATTAGATACAAAATAAGATCAATCTTTGAGTTGAGATCAAAATCAAACCCAAAGATACAAGATTCAATCAATTCTCTTCTACTCAATCTACAAATTAGATCTAGGTAGACATATATCCTGTAAATATAGATATCAAGAGTGTATTGGAGCTTGTAATTTTGATTTGTGCAATAAAGATGAAAATTTTCATGTGCAATATCGATTTTTCTTCTTCTTCTTGATGTTCTTATGTTGCAATTCGATCTTTTTCATTTTCTTTCTTTTCTTTTGGCTCAAATCTGCATGCAAACATCATTGAATGTTAGATTGAAGCTAAATAATGCATTTAAACCGTTTAAGATCAATGAATCCCTTATAAATGCAAAATCAGCCCTAAAATAGCTGAAAATGCAATAAAATGAAAAACGGGATGAGATCTTCTCCAAATCTTATAAAACTTTCAGATCTCGTAGAAATAAGTCATATGAATCTACAAAAACTGATTTTACATTTTTTTGATTTTTCTATAAAAAGTTATAGCCTTTTTAGATCTGAAAATCAGCAAATACTGGTACAGCATTTTCCGCTTTTGCCCCTGGTCTGATTCGAAAATAAAAAATCATACCTCTGATATTCCAATTTAATTGAAATTTGGCAAGAATCTAGATCTAGTTATAGTGCATCTCTCTGTAAATTTTCATAATTTTTGGAGTTTCATATCATTTTATATGAATTTAAATTTATGCATAATAAAAACCAACAAGCTCTTCTTAGCTTTGGTGCCGGCTAATACAAAGCCGCGAGTGCCTAGTTTTGGGGAGTATAAGCTTGTGCCGACTATACACAGCCGTGAGTGCTCGCTTCTGTTGAGATTTAAAAGACTTTTTTTGAAATTACATTCTTATATATATGCATATTCCCCTTTACAATTGATAATTACCTTCTACAAAAATATATATATATTTTTTCTGTTGAATAAAAAATCTTTTTAAAACTCATTTAAGATAGCCTTAAATAAAAATATTATTAAAATGAAAGTTATTACAAATATACTTCTTAAAAGGTTCATAATTTTTCTGAAATATTTTCTTAAGTAGATTTTTTAAAATGTTCAAAATATCCTCTGCTGTCCAGTTCAGCCCTTTAACATAAAAGAATTAAAAAATTGTACTGATCCGTGAATGTGACATAAATATATTATTTTATATTCATAAAATACATATCAATAAGAGCTTGTACAAAAATTTTCATGCAAAAATACACTATAAATACCTTTCAAATAAGCAAAACAATTTTGACAGCTCCTGATTTTCAGAACCGTCTTCTGCTGGTATTTTGCTCAAAATAGTATTTTAAAGTGCTCAAAATAAAAAGTTTCCTACATAAAAGTTGTTCGTAACATCCCATTTCATATTTCTGTTAAATAAAATCAGTATGTTATTAACTCGTTTTACTCTAAAAAGATCAAAAAATAGTATTATCTGCTGAAGTCTTCGTAAGTTTTCAGATTTGTCCATTTCTAATATTCCTCCTGAAACAATATCTTAAAGGATTCAAATTAAAAAAATATTCAAAATAAAAGTTATTTATAACATTATCATTGATATTTTTGTTAAATAAAATTAGTATCTTACTAATATATTTTTCTCAAAAAATCTAAAAAGATCACTAACTGATTATATTTTCTTTATCGATAAAAATCAGAAAAATATTATGGTCCATTCTATAAAAAATATTTTAAAATCATAAATATTTTGATAATAAGTATAAGTAAAATATAACAAAATTTCTTTATAAATAGATCTTAAGAAAATAAATTAAAAATAGTTTCATAATAAATCATTTTCATTAAAGAATAATCATTTCAAGATAAAATATAATAATTAGAATAAAAATCATAATAAAATAAAATAAAAGTAATGCATTCATTGAAAATATATAATAAAAAGAAATAACATAAAAAATAATGAGATAAAAATTTTCTTAATATAAATAAATATAATTTTCAAATTCTAAATAAAAATATACAAAAATACAAAAATAAACAAAATTAAATATATAATGAATAAAAAAAATATAACTCTTATTCAAAATCAAATAAAAATTAAATAAAAATGAATTAAATAAATAAATACATAAATAAAAAATAAAAGACTTTATGATTTTTATTTTTACCAATTAAAGATAAATTCAATTTCAAAACTAAATCAAGATTCACCTAAAATAAAGAAAAAAATAAAAAAGTAACTCTCAATTTCAAAATTAAATAAATAAATAAAATATTAGTAAAAATAATAATAATAAACTAAAAGACTTTTTTTTTTCTTCTTATCAAATAAAAAAATTCAATTTTAGAATTAAACCAATCTTAATCTAAAATAAAAATAAATCTCAACATTTAAGACTAAATAAATTTAAATAAGATATGTTCAAATAATAAATAAATAAATAAATAAAAACTAAATCATTTTATCAATAAAAAAATAAAAAGTCAATTCACAAGGTGTAAACTACCTTGAAAAATCCATATATTCCATGCCCTTACTCACAGCGACCGTTTAAAATTGCTTAACTATTTTGTTTATTTTTTCTTTCTTAATCAGAGGTTCCTCGGGTTCAAAGCCCAGGGTAATTAACAATGGGGGTTTGCGCCCATTGGAATCTTAAAGACCCCACAATCTCTAAAACCTTTAAATGTGCATTCCAAATTTATATAAATATATCTCAATGCACACTTAGAGGGATCTCCGTGTACTTCTTCCGCAATTCATCGTCCAGTTCCTTTTTCAGGGCGGTGAGAGGCGCGAAAAAGGGTCGCACAGGTTGCAACATTAATACTCAGAGACTCTTGTCCTTAACAATTTTCCAAGTAGTTACCAATTTTCTCTATAGCCCTCGAATTATGTTATAGCTATAATCTATAAAAAAGATTTTAGTATCAATCTTTTCTGTTTAGCAATTTGAAGTGATGTATACTTGCTAACTTTTTTTTTACAATTCAAATGCAGCCGCAACTTAGATTTCAGAATCTCAGCAAGCACAAGAAATTCCCATGTCAACTGAAGAACATCTGTAGTTAGTAAATTATTGTTAATTAGCTGTTAATTAGATATGGGTTATGGTCGATATCTTTGTGTGTATAGCTATGGGTTATGCTGATGTATTTGTGCATTTTTTATTTGGTATGAATGATCCATGACTTCTAGTATTATAATGTCATTAACCGTCTAAATTTTTGTTTAGCGTATTTGCTTATATTTATGTTACTCATTTTGTATTAAATGATAGTAATATTTTTTTTATTATGTATAAATAGTGGATAAAGCGAATGCCAGTTTCAGTAATAATAAAATTGCCAATAAAAACAACATTGAAAATCGAAATAATGAGTGACGATAATTTTTGTCACTTTTAATAAAACCATCATATTAGAATATTAAATAAAATGGCTAATATACATCATCATAAAATATAAAAAAGTTGGCGGTGAGTAGGTTGCCTCTGTTTTTCAAATATAGGATGACCATATATATATCACCACAAAAAATATAGTAGATGGCGACTACAGTCACCTCTAATAAAATAAAGGTGACTAAAGAATGCCTCTATTTAATTAACAATGACCACACTAGTAGCCTCCACAATTTAGATAAATGGTGTCAATAAATGTCGTCATTATAAATATGTTGTCACTGCAAATTATATTTTAAGTGACCATCAAAATTGTCATCTAAAGTTAATCTAATAGTGGTGATAAATGTCATCATTAACAATTAGTGACGATTGAAAATCACTTTTTTTTATTTTTAGCGACAACATTTACGGTGACGGGCTGGTAGTGACAGAAAGTCACCACAGAAGGTCAGTGATGACTGATGACATTTTTGTAGATGATGGCGAAATTTATTGTCATTGAATATCTATTTTCTTTTAGTGAGCTAGAAATTTATTGCCTTAGCGCAAGCACGGGTTGTGATCGAATTTTGATGCAATCTTATGTTGCTTCTATACGTTATTTGTTTTTTTTTTACATTTTGTTTTTCTTTCAAAATTGGAGCAGGTCAGTTACCAAGGAAACAAAATGTCTTTGAAATTTACTATTATTTTGATCACATTAAAAGTAATAATAAATAAAATTCAAAATAAATTTATTAATGTTTTGAATGTTTTTCCATATATATCTTATATCTTAGATTAATTAAAATTTTATATGGTAGGGAGAAAACAGTTCAATTTGTTTTTGTGAAAAGTTCAAAACAAATTAAAAGTAATAATAAATATAATTCAAAATAAAACTTATAAAGGTTTTCAATCATAGAAACAAATAATTCAATTTTATTTTTGTGAAATGTTCAAACTAAAGTTAACATTATACATTATTGTTTCTAGAACGCTGTACATGGTTTCAGGCTTGTTACATAGTTGATTCTGTACAAATACAGTGGAGCTATGCCATTCAAAATAAAAGATTTTTGAATAAATTCGAATCAGTTATTACAAATATAGAAGAGTTTATTGAAAATAATTTTGAAATTAGATTGACTGTGTTTTAAATATTTATGTATTTAAATGTCATTTGATTTTTCACCAATGACTATTTAATTTAGACTATTGCAAATTTTGATACAATTTTGAGCACAGTAAATTTTCAATTTTCAAATATATATGAAAAGTTAAACATCGAAATTATTTTGGTCACTTAAAGTGATCCTTTTTGCTGTAAATCAAAATTATTCTGGGATCCTTTTGCTGGAAATCACTTAATTATTTTGGTTACATTTTCAAGATGAGAGATGAGTTTATTCACCGTCTACATTTTTCGAATACACGGTTGGCTTGAAGCTATGCCATGTGTCCAAATTTTCGAATACACAGTTGGTTTAAGTGACCATGAAATTCTTTTAGTTGAACTGCTTCAGGGTTTGTTCTTGGCAGTTGATGGATATTGTTTAGAAAAGCTAATCTCTCTCCGTAGAGATCTTGAAAATATAGCTTATTATTAAATTTCTGAGAATCACCACAATGGTCTAGCTAGCATCATGAGATGGAAATTTTTATTGGACTACTTTAATTTCATATTCTTCATCTTTAATTTTATCTGGTTTTTAATTTCATATTCTTCATCTTTAATTTTATCTACTTTAATTTCAGATATTTTACATTTATGCGAAATTCATTGGAGGAATTATTTGTTACGTGTTTTATAATATAGTAACATAGGAGTAATCAAAGAGAAAGATGTGAATCTAAAATTTTGCACTTTTTTTTTTTACTTCACATTGAGTTTGATTAACTTTCCATATAAAACAAAACATGAACATCATTGTAAATATCATGTTTGATTTTGCTTCGAGAAATATAAGCATGGCTAAATGATAGCCATATAAATAATTTGAGGCAGCCAAACCACGGTGGAGAGGGAGCGCTCTTTACCATGCATCGATCCTTCCAAATCGGCATCTCAATTAAGAAATTAAGCCAAAATAATTAATAGCAACCTAGCTTAAAGAATTTGCTTCATTTGTGAAAATGATATCAGAGCAATTCCTTTTGAGAAGAGTCAACACATCATGATCAGTCACGTTTTGTGCGGTAGTATTTAGAAAATTATTTCTTTTTGAACGATCTATAATATTAAATCAAGTGATTTTTTAAATTATTGAAAGGAGTAAAAAAATTTAAAAAAACACAAAATTTTAATATACAATTAGATTTATATATGAAAATCAAGTTAGCAGTTCGGATCAATTGTTTGAATTTTCAAAAACTACAAAAATGATCGGGGCACCGAGAAAATAAAAAAAATTGATCCATAGCAGTTCAGATCAACCGTTCGTAGTATCTTTTCGTTTATTTTTAGAAACTATATTTTTTGTAAATAACAACTGCTGAATAGTTAACAAGAATTATAATAATACCAACATTGTCTTTTAGAATCGGTTATCCATTTAACTGGTGCCAAATAATATTAGTGTTAGTGTGATATACAATCAATTATGTGATGATTATACTTATTTTATGTATTATGTTAATTATATATGATATATTATTATTTCCTTGAGTTTTTTGTTTTTTTGTATATTGAGTTTGATTTAATTGTGAAATATATGATTTAATTAATAATAAGTCTGAAACATTACTAATCTGTTAATTGTCTAGGAATAATAATTAACTAAAATTCATGTGTAAATTGAGTGATGATTGTGTTTCAAAAAATATATGATAAGTGTTATTAGCTCAATTATATAAATGATATGTTATACATATTATTAAACTTGATCAACAATAAAATATTATAAAGTTTGTGTTTGTGTCATTAATATTTTATTTTCTTGCTAATTCTTAGGTATGAGACGATTGTTCTTCTTATATAAATGATTTGCATTTATGAATATTATTCAACATTATCTATAACTGCCGACAATATATTTTTTTCTATCTCGGTGTAAGACTTCTGTATGAAGAAAAAACACAAATCAAGAATATTGATGTTCCTTTCGTTTGTTGACGTGAGCGATGATATTCAAATTAGGTGCCTCTAGATAAAGAATGTAGTGCAAGAATGATTCGTTCTTATCTTGCACCATTATGTATATCATGTGATATGAAATGAGCTCAGAACAATTATCATCGTCCAATATCAAGATATTTGTAGCGTACATCATACCTATATCGCTTATGATCTATGATAATTAAAAATATTTTAATCTTATTGCTAAATGTATACAAGTCTCAAAGTGATATATTTTATAAGAACAAAAATCTATAAATAGTTCTTGATCATATGATATGAGTTCTATGATATTAACATGATTAAATAATTATATTTATCAAAAAAATTAATAAGTATGTCAAAACTGATGAAAATTGAGTCCTGGGAAGCCGTGGCCAATATCGGTCTGGACCTCGTGCGACCTGTGTAGTCAAAAGTTAAACCAAGAATCTAGGACAAAGTTGCGGTTTACAACTATGGGCTTCGATCATCTATTATGGTTGCATGGTAGTTTTCTGCAAGTGTGGTTTTGTGCACGGTTTGAGAGGTTATCTTTCTCTAAATTGATTCAAATTTGGAGATGACATGGACAACTACTAGTGAAATGCTTTCATCTATTAAAAGACCATATCTATTGTCAAGAAACCCTAAAAACTTTATCCCTAACTGCATCAAAATTCTATTGAATTCCTGCTTCATAATTTTGATCATTTCATGTATTGAGAACACATTTTTCATCACATTTAAGAGTAAGAATTTATGGAGAATGATCAAAGGATTAAAGCGAGCACTTTCATCTGTCCTAGTAAGAAGTTGAGAAAGTGTTTGTGGATTGTTCTTGATGAATATCATTTGAAGAGATCTCGGTTGGTCTGTCGGCATCTTGCATATCTCTCCATCATTTTCTGTCCTTCTGGTGACTCAAGCACACTTCAAAAGTATATCAATCTTATTATAACTTGTATTCGGTTTAGTTAAGTCACATATAAGATTTTTTTTAGCATTTTAGATGGAAATATTTTGAATTTATACATTAATTATACCGATAAAATCCCTACAAATAGATGTTTATAAAATCCCTACAAGTAGTGCTATGATCTCTATTCATCACACACTACTACAGAAAAAGGGTTTTGTAGCCCTATTTAATAGCGGTTATATAATAGAACAACTATAAAAGACATTAATAGCGGTTGTTTAATAGCAACCGCTATTAAAACTGAGCTTTTATAGCAGTTGCTATTAAACAACCGCTATTAAAGGCTTTCTATAGCGGTTCTACTAAAGAGCCGTTATTAAATGGTACCTTTAATAGCGGTCCCTCCAAAATACCGCTATTAAAGGTCAACCTTTAATAGCGATTGTTCAATAGCAATCGCTATAAAAGGGGTTCTACGAATATGCACCACTGTCCATGGATCACCAATATATTTTTTAATCTACAATGTCCATTTTAATCGATCCAACGCTCAGAAATCACTCAGAAAATTCCCACGGATTCATCTCTTTCTTACCTATATATATATCACTCTTCACCCCCCATTCATCTCTCATTTTCTCTTCATCTTCCCAATTTCTCAAAATTCAAACACAAAATATCAAACAAAAAGTTCAACATTTTTTGTTTTGTTCTTTTTAAATTTATTTGTTTATTCTTTCTTTTTAATTTTCTGTTCAAATTTTATTTTCACATTTCAAACTCAAATTATTTTTTTTTCAAAATTTGAATTCAAATTACTTTTATGTTTTAAATTTTATATTCAAATTATGATCAAATTTTAAAATCAAATTATTTGTATGTTCTAAATTTTTTGTTCAAATTATTTTCGATTCTAAATTTTTTGTTTAAATTAGTTTTAAAAATTTGAATTTAAAATATGTGGTTTAGAATGAAAAAATAAAAAAATTAAAAACTGACGGATGTGATAGCTGTTCAGCTGTCACATCTGTCAGTATTTTTTTTAAATTCGGCATAACCCTTTAATAACGGTTATTATATAACAATCGCTATTAAAACATACCCTTTTATAGCGGTTGTTATATAACAACCGTTATTAACGGTTGTTATATAACAACTGCTATTAAAGGTATTAATCAGTAGCATCAGCACATGAATAAACATACCTGACGTCAATGACTAGCGTCAGAGGATGGATTTTTCAGGTGAAAAGAAAACACTGAAAAGAAAAAAATGTCTCCGACTCTTCCTGAAAGTGACGTTGGTTTCATTGCACATTTTTCATATTTGAGCGTGTTTGCTGTTCAATACTGCTGCAGAACAAAAGAACTGCTAATTCCTTCAAGTTCGTTATTTTTATCTTGTTCAAATATTTTTTTTATTGGCACGGAACTGTTATTTGAACTGGGTTATTATTTTACTTTTAATATCCATTTAACATTATATCGTTTAATTTTGAAAATCTTTATCATTTTATATTTCATGTGTTACGTATATCAATATTTTCCAATATTATCTCTATGAAATGTAACAAATATTTAATTTTCTATTCATTAATTGTTCATATAATTTTAATAATGAATAACATTTAATTTATTTAGGTTTATCTTTCTATTCTTCTTGTACTTATAATATTACTAATAACATGTTGAATATTAAAACAAAATAAAAAATATTATAATAGGTAATTTAACCAAAATTTCAACCCATTAAACATGTATAGCGCTCATATAAAAATATTAGACTGGTTTGGCGAGTTTCTGGTAAGATTGACTTGAGAAATTTTCAATTGGATATAATTAAGCGGATTAGCCATGTTTGCTTGAAGCATATGTTAGAGAAATGCTTGGAGATACTACCTTATTCTTCACAATAAATGAGTTAGATTTTCACAACGGTGACTTAGTTATTCAACTTATTTTGTACAATATTTTATTCTTCAATTAAAATATCACTATTATGAATAATAATTCAATTAAAATATCACTATTTTGAAATATTTAATTGTTAATCGATTAATTGTAATAATTTATTTAAATAGTTTGAATTATTTTAATTATGATGAACATTATTATTTACATTTTTATCAACTTTCATCTTGATTATGATTACTAATGATATTATGATTATTTATCTGTATGTTTTAATATGAGTATTTGTATTATAAATATACGATTATTATTATTCATTACTATTTTATTATCATTTTAATAATCATTATGTTAATTCTCATTAATTTTTATACTTGCTAAAATTATATTGCTATTATTTTTTATTTTAAACAATTAATAGTAATAATTATTTATTTATAATTATGTAGTTAAATAATTTACATTGTTAATTTATATAATGAATATGATTATTTTTTTGTGATGGTGATGATATAATAGCGATAATGTTATTTTTATTATTGTTGTTATCGGAAAATAATTTTAATTTAGAATAATAATACAAATATTATGTATTATTATTCTCTATTTTCTTAACTAAATAATTATAATTTATGTTGACATGATTTTACATGAAAAGTTATCTCCGGATATCTTTAATCTCCAATCAAACATGAGCACTGTTTGACCAAAAAAAAAAATCGTAACTTCCTCTCTGTTGTGCGGCTCTGTTCATTCTATCTAATTAAGATTGTGAATGAACTCTTTGTTTTCGTATCCCCTAGGCCCCTACCATGACAGCATTAGATATTTCGTTACTCAGAGCATCTCCAACACTATTGCTAAAGGAGCGGCTGAATCTGACGCAGCTTACGATTACAACTGCGGGGAATTGTGTAATTGAACTTGCTAATTTCACATTGAAATTAATATGTAAAAACTTTGTTCGATTAATGATGTGGCAATTAGATATTGAATTAATTAGCAATTGAGACGAAAATGCTCGTATACGTCATTATAGAATTTATGTATTTGTCAAATACGTAATTTAATAATCTTACATACTAATATGAGTACCATTATCGCATGTCTGTACCATTTGCAAAGGAGCATGTGCACTCTTTTAAACAAAATAAGTTGTGGAAATTTTATTGAATTAACTGTTATTATTTTTCATTCCCAGAATTAGTCACGTGTACATCGGAATTTGTAATGATATTCGTAATTGAGGTGATATTCTTATGTATATGACTCTTTAATTAGCTTATTAATTTAATCGGAAGGCATAAAGATTTTCTGAAAATTAATTAGATTGTAGATTTCTGTTTATATTTTCCGTACAAAATATTGTTTTCGAACAATTTTTTATAATTCGTTCAAATATGACCAGCAAACCAAAATCAATATTAAATATATATATAACTTCTCTGGACTCATATAAGTATTTTACGTAATTTTAAAAACCATATAAAATGAAAATGATTAATAAAATAATTAATATATATATAATTGTCACTGTGGAATTTGAGAAATAATATTATTTGTAACAACTAGAAATGTTATAATACTTATTTATTCTTTGGTGCATTATTGGTCAGGAGCATTGAATGTGGATGTCATTACTCATTAACTAGAAAGATGAAGGGAGGTATTAATGCTTGCTTCTTTAGACCTCATTCCATTGCAAGTGTTGCCTCCGATGCTAATATTGGCTTGACAGTATCTTGAGTAATAAATAAGTTGAGACTGTACGATGTCTCTGTACTGGTTATTTGTGGCATGTTGGCCTACGCTTTGCTTACTGTTAGTTTGTCTGTTATTGCTGTGTTAAGTACTATGCATTGTAGTCTGATGTGTTGTGGTCTTGTTAGCAAAGGTAGGTAACTCTTGCAAGAAAATTAGGGTGATGATGAAGGAGTGAAGCTGAGATGTGGCCGTTTACATATTTTGGTATGCAGG
Organism: Schoenoplectus tabernaemontani; assembly: GCA_037127355.1. NCBI lineage: Eukaryota > Viridiplantae > Streptophyta > Magnoliopsida > Poales > Cyperaceae > Schoenoplectus > Schoenoplectus tabernaemontani. The sequence goes on along the minus strand of CM073745.1, from coordinate 1,231,902 downwards.
CTTTGGTCGCTCGATGAAGCGTAATTACTGTCCTTTTCTAGTATAAAGAACATTTTAGGTTTTTTTTTGGCAGTTTGGCTCTTTTCTATGGTTTAAAATTGTACTGTTAACAGATAAAAACGGGCAATAACTGGCCATTTCTGAAAAAAAGAAGAAGGATATATAATCCTTAGGATCAGATTTTATCATCAATGCAAGTAAGAAGGGTTCCAGCTTAGGAAGCGTGGCGTCCCGTTTCTCCCTGTGTAATTCCAGAAAAAGGTTGAATTCTTTTCTTTCTTTTCTGGTTATTATGAAATTCTTAGGGTCAGGTTATGACTTATACTATGTTTAATTGAATATTTTCTTATTTGTATATGCTATTTACTTTGTTGATTATTTGAATTACTTTATACGCTTTAATTTTGATTAGAATTGGTTAAATATATATGGCAGACGAATCTGCACATCTAGATTTGCTCAGACTTAGGATGATCAAAATAATATTTTACTTGAACTTAGGATTAAAACACCGATCAATATAAAGTAAACTTATATTTCTACGTGATGAAAGAGAAAGTGAAATGGCAGAAATATAAAGGGACGCCATTATTATTCATCTTAGATTATTAATTAGATGATGGAACGAAAGTGGAAGTCTAGTAGTTTAGAGTAAATAGTGGCTAATCATAAATTAAACTGAATTTAGTTTAGGAAAGTAGATGGTGATCGAAATTTGGTAATGAATAAATTAAAGAGAAAATCTTATTTTCCCCGACTGTTCATCCCCCATCTCAGTCCCCCGGCTTGAAGGCCAAAGCCCACCTACCGTTTTCATACATAAGCACGTGAATTATTTGAAAACTCATTATTCTCTCTTCCCCATTCAAACTTAGTTTATCTGGAATCTACATTTCTTCTCCATTGGCACTCAACCATTTCGAAAGCAAAGCAAAACATAGTATTATTTTCTCTACCTTGAATTCAACTGAGTTCTTAATCCCACATTGGTACAGAGTGCTGTATATACCAATATTTTTGTACACGACTGCTTACTAGTTGCTTTAGGCTCTTGCATCCTTTTTCTATCCAATTTCATTATTGTTTCTTTGAAGAGCTTTTGAGTAAATTTATTTTACTATAATTAGGAAAAACTCTTATCTGTTTATTATTTTCATCTGAAATTGTTTGTTCACCATTTCTATTTCCCACATCAACTACCATCAAGAAATGTTTGATGTTTCTTTGATTCTCTACAGTTATTGAAGGACCATGTGAGGTCACTCCAATGGTTTTAAAGGAATATTAGATTGGAAGGTGAGAGCTAAACACTGGTACCATACCAATTGGTTAAATTGTTTACTACAAATACAAAATGAGATAGTCTAGCTTCACTTAAGTCTTAATTCAGCTAAAATCCTAACTAATTATCTTTTTGTCAAATGAAAACTTTGGCAATAGTTATTATTTTACTAGTCCTCTCAAGTGTAATTTTCTTTTGTTTTCATTTTGATAATATTTATATTTTTTTTGTTATTGAATTGTTGTAGCATCAGTCTTAACACTAACAATGAGATCATTTTTCCATATCAAACCAACATTTCTTTTAAAATTTTATTTATATTTCACCTATTAAGCAGTATATTCATTTTTGGACGCTCATACTTCCAGTAGTAGGAATTATCAATGATGTTTTCTTTTTATATCCTAAATAGCATTTTATTTTTTCTTTCTTTTCTTTGCCAAAATTTGGTGTACTCTGATAGCTTTCTCATTTTGCTAAAAAATGGTGCAATATTATTTGGACGGAGAAAGAAGACGGATTAACTTACATTATAGTGATGAATCAGACTAAACCTCATTTGATGGAGATTTAACTTGCATAGCATTAAAGTTTGAATTCATAATTTTTTAAATGTCATTTTAGTTAGTTGTCACTGAGTTACTAGATCATTCGTGTGAATGCAACCCAGTAGATATAAATACCTGTTATAGAATCTGAAAGCAAGATATAAACACATAAATACAAAAATATAAATAACTGAATGTAAGATATAAACACTTAAAACAAGACATAAACACTTAAAAGCAAAACATAAACACTTGTAATCAAAATATAATCACCTGGAATCGGGAGTTTAGATTTTTAATTACAAATTTATGTGTTTGTATATATCACTATAATGTTCATAATTGCTAATGAGATATTTATTATTTTTATTATAGTAAGGAATAAACTGATATGAGTACTAATTATGAACATCAACTTAAGATATATAAACACATAGATGTAATCACAAGTATAAATAAACAAAACTAAGATATAATCACTTTTAATTCAAATATAAACACATATCGCATTTACATATTAAATTCATAATGGTGTATATATATTAGTATACATACATGAAACCAAAATGTAATCACTTTAGTTGAAAAATAAACACCAATCGCAATAATTTAATTGTATATTAAATTCATCATGTATATATATTAGATAAATATTGGATATGAAAATATTTTTTGAGAAAAGATCAGCACATACAATATAATAACAAAAATCTTAACGCTTCTGATCATATGAATCCAAAATTGTCCATGATATCTAGATATTAATCCATGGTCCCTTTCACTCACCAAGAGAAATAGTTTATTTAGAAGAAAAACACAAATGGCTGAGATTACTTCTTTCCATTATTTTGATTATCAATTGCGTTGAGACGTCTTTGAAGGATGCTAGAAGCCTAGGGATCAACACTACGTCTTTGGGATTGGGGGATAGGTTTGAATTGAGGGGACTGTTAGCACTGCCCTAATTTAAATTACGTATAGAATGAAAAAAAAAATTGGCTATGCTATTTTAGGGCTGGAAATCATCATTTCAATAAAGATAATAATATTTGCATAATAGGAACATCGATTAAATATAATATAAGTCTAACTGAATCTTAGGATCTTCCTTGTTATTGTTTGATACTTTCCTTGTTTAACACGCTTTTAGATTAATTACCTTTATTTCAATTAAGCTATCTTAAAACTTATTTTGCTTAGACCATCGAACAAATTAGAATAGTAGAAAAATGTTACTCCTTGTGGATTTGACACCCTCTATAATTCTCGAATTAATCGTAAGAATTGCCAACCAACAAAATAACATATTGTATAAGAATTGAATACTCAATGAAGTATACGAATTGCCAACCATCAAAATAACATACTGTATAAGAATTGAAAATTCAATGAAGTATAAGAATTGTTAACCAATAAAATAACATACTGAAACGTCAATCAATGTATGGTCCGTACGTGCATGGTTGCTGATTCCCTTTTCAGAATGCATGTTAAAAACATGGGATCTAATTAGCATATATGTTGGCCACAGAAAGCCATGAGATTGCTTATAAATAGAAGGGAACTTGGAACAAATACGTATTGCAGCTAGCAAAAATACATGAAAACAAGATCACAGCCAAAACACCGCCAATTAAGAGAGTAAATTTATCAATTTTAGGAAGTACACAAAAAGGCAGATGGCAAAGGAGGTGGGTTTAGTACTGACGTCGTCGGTAGTTAACCCGCCACGCAGCGAAAGACGAAACGCAAATTACAAACCCACTTCATGGGATTACTGCTCATTTGCATCATCACAACATAATTATGTATGTGCTTTCTAAAGTCATAATCACAATATATTATATATGGTTTTTTACGTATTTTTTTCCACTTTAGTGATTACATATATATATATACATATATACACACACCAGGTCTAAATTCATAATTATTTTTTATTTCATGTATATCACATTGAAGTATATATATGTTGAGTGCATTCTTAATGTTATCAGTGTCCTTGTGTGAAATTTTGGCAGAAAACCCAACAAAAGAGCAACTATTGTTGTGAAGAGATTAAGAGCAAAATAAGAAGTCAGTTGATGTGCAAGGAATCTCAGCCAGCGGCCAGGCTGAACCTGGTAGACATGCTTCAACGACTCGGAGTTGCTTATCATTTCTCGGAGGAAATAAAACATGAGCTTGAAGAAATCGGAACTATGGATGCCAAAGATGTTTTGAAGAATAATTTCGCTTATTTGGCTCTCTTTTTTAGGCTAATGAGAGAGAATTGTTACAAGGTCCCCCAAGGTACGTATCCATCGGATAATTTCTTTTGGAAAAACTACACCCTATATTTGTATATCCGAATATCAAATATTGTGTAAATTAAACAAACATCCACCTTATATTTAACAATGCCCCTTAATGATATGTATGTTTTTACTGAAAATTTAATTCATATATATTCTTGTTTTTGCCAACCATGGGCCATGGAGGTTTACTATCCATTTATGAATAAGATCTGGACAACGAATTTAAATACTTTATTGGTGACAATTAGGCGGCACAATACGATCATGATCATAAGGAATATCAATTGAAAAGAATGTACTATAAATAATAATAATTTTATTCATAATGTAAGACTAAATAGTATTGATTTATGCTGATTGAACAATACAATATCGATGACAAGTGTTTTGAAAAAAAGGACGTATTTGAGACTATTTATGAAATGCAAGGAATAATATATAACTGAGGTACAGGCCACAAATGAAGAGGGCCTTTGCACTTCTTTTTTTTTTTCTTACTTGAAATGGCGCGGAATAATATATATCTAGGTACAGGCCACAAATGAAGAGGGCCTTTACTTCTTTTTTTCTGACATATATATATATAATAATCATTTTATATAATTTTTTTACTATTTTTATACAGTTACAAAATCACTTTTTTTTCCTGAATGACTCACAATAATTAAATTAAATAATTTTCTAACTATTTAAAAAGATAATAAAAATATATAAAATTTGATATGCAATTAAATTTTATATGAAAATCATTTTGAATATTTTAGATCGATCATTTTGATTTTAAAATTCAACAAACTATCCATAGTATGGGGCGACCCATACCTCATATTATACATAGTATATGTATATATTGGAGAGAGAGAGTAAGGATACCGTGAGCTTAAGCTCACAGAGGTCTTCCGTGAACTTAACTCAAAAAGTATATATATTAAATCATCTCTAAATTTTAATTTATCATGCTCATTAAATTTTATATATAAAAATATTATGGGATGCAAAAAAAAATTTTGAGCTTTTGTCATTTTTGATTTTTAAAAATGATATTGAAAGATTGAATAAATTATTATTATTTTTAATGCTCATTTTTAAAAATTTTAGGTCACCATTTTTAAATTTTATAAAATGATGTTGAAAGATTAAAATATATTATTATTATTTTTAGAGCTCTATATTTTATAAAATTAAAAATGGTGACTCAAAAAGTATAAAAGCTCAAAACACTCTAAATTCTTTTTGCATTCCATAAGATTTTCAATTTTTGAAAATATACAAATAAAAATTTTTTAATGAGAATGATCGAAAATTCAAAATTTGAATAATTTGATGAAAGTGAAAATAATTTTCATTTGATATATTTTTTTTTTGAGTTGAAACTCACGTAGATTTACTCTATATATTTATATTTATATATATATATATATATATATATATATATATACATATACATAGAGTTAGACTATTATTGAAAAGTTTGAATTTCGAGCTCAAGTGCATATGGCTCAAATTTTATCGTAACACGTCTGAAATTCAAAATTATCAATCTCATTAAATTCTTCATATCAAAATATTAGGGGGATGCAAAAAATAGGGTATTTTGAGTTTTCTAAGTATTTATTTTGGATTTTTGAAAATCAGCACTAAAATAATAATAAAATATTGAATTATTGTTGTTGATTTTCAAAAATTAAAAACAAATATTTAGAAAATTTAAAATACCCCAAATTTTTGTATCCCCCAATATTTTGATATGAAGAATTTAATGAGAATAATAATTTTGAATTTCGGACGTGTTACGATAAAATTTGAGTCGTATGTACTTGAATTCGAAATACAAACGTTTTCATAATAGTCTAACTCCATATACATACATATACATGTATATCGAGTTTTTGAAAAACTTCATTTTAACTTCACCAAAATCTTTAATGTTAAGTAAAAAAAATTCGTTTAAGTTGTTATTAACCTTTAAAAGCCATTAAATAACTTCATTTAAATCATTTTAACTCAAAATTATATTTTAAATCTTATATATATATATATTAATTGGAAAGCATTATTAATAGTGCGATGAATTAAATTATATCTAAACTTGTAAGTTGCAATTAATTAATTGAATGAAAGTCTTCCTTTTACCTTTTTTGAATTAAAACATAAATTAAGGCGAACTCAATAAATACTAATGCTGAGATTCTTTTGTTATACATTTTAGATATTCTCAAGACGATTATAAGAGAAAACACGAACTATGATATAGAGACACTACTTTCCATCTATGATGCTTCATTTCTTGGATTTGAGGGGGAGAAATGGTTAGACGAGGCAAGAGTATTTTCGAGGAAACGACTAGAAGAACTAAGAAAAACATGCAAAGAGCAACAATTGATAAAGGGAGCAGTGGAGTCTGCAGAAGAAGTCCCATTGCATTGGAGGCTTCCAAGACTTGAGACAAGACGCTCCTGGATCAGTCTCAGTCTCAGTCTCAGGAAAATGAGATTTCTGACATAATAAAGTTCGCAAAACTCGAGTACAATCAAGTGCAGCTCATGCATCAAGCAGATCTTTCAAGACTTTCAAGGCAATTATATATATAATTAGGTGTAAACACACATACATATACACATAAATATATTAGTGGGATTCATTGACAATGGATCTCTAAATAAATATAAAAAAATCTTAAAAAATATATAAATATGTTCTTCTATTTTTAGATTGATGATCATTTAAATTTTATATAATTTTATTATCATTTGATAATTCATCAAATACCGTTAAATTGAAATCATTGTAAATTACATAAAAATTTGATGGTATTTAATGGACCATCAAACGATAATGAAATTGCATGAAATTTGAATGACTAATTAAGTTTATGTTTATTCATCTCATTAATTCTTCTCTCAATTAGATGGTGGCTGGAACTAGGTTTGAAGGAGAAAGTGCCTTTTGCTAGAGATCGTCTAGTGGAGGCATTCTTCTATGCATCTGGAATTGTACCAGAATCACATAATGTTGATTGCAGAGAAGTACTCTGTAAACTCGCAGTACTTATTGTCATCTTGGATGATGTATATGATATTTATGCGACCTTTGATGAGTTGTTGCTTTTTAATGAAGCTATCAAAAGGTACTTAAATGAACGAATTCAATGCACTAGTCTCCATGTAGAATTAAACATCTTATAGTCTAAATTGATTAATGTTGTGATCAATATTTAATTTATATATAGAAAAATATAACTTGACTTTGTTTAAATATATAATTTTAGGTGGGACAATATCGAATCAACAAAAAATCTGCCTGAATATATGAGAACTATATACAGTGCAATTTTTAATACTACCAAGGAAACAGCTTCATGTGTTCTTGCAAAATATGGTTGGGACGCCTCCCCAATTCTTACAAGAGTAGTGAGTTATTCCAATTCAAACTTAATGATGCAAGTTCATGAATTGACTTTAAGAAATAAATTAGTTAATTAATGATCAAATAATGTTTGTGCATGTGTTGATTTACAGTGGCAAGATACATGCGATGCGTTCTTGATGGAAGCCAGATGGTACCAGAATGGTAAGAAACCAATGTTTGAAGAGTATGTAGAGAATGGATGGGTATCATCGACTGCGCCACTCTTGCTGACACATGCTTTTGCTGTGTGGCGGATACAACAACTGCACAAAACTCTAATTAAAACTCTAATTACGAGAAGAAATATCCCAGATTGGTAAAATTATGCGCAATGATATTTCGCCTCAGCAACATCGCGCAACTCATTTCGTACGTGCAAGAGTTTAGTAACTTGTAACTGATTAAAAAAACCACTCATTACAAATTATTTCTAAATTATATGATTAATTGATCATTTCAGGCGGAGTTACAGCGAGGAGATGCTCCATCATCCATAGCATGTTACATGTAGGAGCAATCGTGTACAGAACAATGTGCGCAAATGGCCATTGAAAAGCTTATTGCGGAGACATGGAAGAAAATTAACGAGGATTTTATCGGTGATGGTCGCCATGGATTACCTCCACCGTTCATCAATGCATGCGTCAATCTAGCACGTGTATCACTTTGCGTGTATAATGGTGGTGATGGTGTGGGAGCCCCAGATCAAAGGATGAAGAGTCTTGTTACGTCCTTCTTTGTTATATCCTATAAGAATGGATTAGGTCAGGAAAATTATGTTCATTTAGGTCCTCACGCCTACCTAGCCATGTGTATTTAAGCATTCTTAATTTCACAAATAAAACAAATTAAGAAGTTGTTAATCTGTGAAATTTTAATATATATTTATATATATATATATATATATATATATAGTGTTCGACAAATTGGATTTGATCGTTTAAACTTTGAATGTATGTATGAGATTTGAAGCCGAAGATATTGCTCTCTTAGTCTCTTTACTTGGTGAAGTACGGTAAACACTTTCCGTATGTGTGGCCCAAACTGCTTTGAACTCAATCATGCACAGTTGCACACAATGATCAGTACTAGAATTTGAGTTATTACCGTGGTTAGTTGATGTTTTTTCCGTGATAAATCTGAGTTCTACGGAAATAAGAAGATTGGCGCGTGGCGCTCAGCATTTCTGTAGACAAGTCCACGGAAGAAATTTGTACGGAAATAAAATCTACGGAATATAGTCTATCTTTTCACGGAAATACTCCAGAATTTCCTATTTCACGGAAATAAGTACAGACTTTCACGGAAATACTCTACTCTGTCACACCCATTATTTTCCATAGATAGAAAAACTTTTTTCGTGGATACTTGCACGAAATAATCCTTTCCATACATTTTTTTATTTTATATAATATTTTTGTCGTTTATGAAATAATGTAAATAGCATTGTCAAACAGAACAGAACGGAAAAGTCTTAATACAATGTCATATTTAACAAGTACATATATAGTTAACTAAAACAAAATAAAAAATATTCCTATTACAGTGTTAAACTTACAATAACAACAAAAATTTAGATTTAATTAATGAGAGTTTACAATTAACATCAATTCTACCCGAATATAGTTTTCAATTAATATCAATAGATTAAATATTTATTTAGAGGAACTCATCATGTATCATTTTGTAACTCTCATTACAATCCACGTCAAAGATGTTGCCAATCTAAATACTGTAAATTAAGATAAAAATAGGAATAAGTTAGCTAACTAAAATAGAAATACAAAATAAGTTAGTCAACAATATTGAATTGAATAGAAAATCAATTGCTTGAAGAAGCCCTAATTGAATAAACCCTAATTGAAGAAACTCAAGCATTTGCATGTGATAACTTACTTTTAGCAATGTCATATATATTGAAGATTCATCGTTTGTTATTTTAATTACAACCTTCATCATCTCCTGCCAATCAAAATGGATATGCATGTGAATAGATTATCAACACAACATTGCACATAAAATTCAATTGATTACTCAAACCCTAATTGTAAAATTTTATTACATTACCTTCATCCGATGAAATGTGCGCATAGGGATCATCATCTTCTTGCTCTATGTCCAACTCATAATTTATGAGGCTATTATTATTATAGGTATCACTTCTGTTTCTTGTGACTCATTTGAAATTGTTGGCAATATTGGACCCTCAGATTGTTCGTCTTGAAAAAATTCAACACCTAATTTCCCTTTTCTTTGTGTTTTCATTGCCACCCACCAATTTTTTCTATCTCCCTTAGTCGATGCATAGGGTAGATAATACGCTTGAACGGCTTGACATGCCAATACAAATGGCTCATAATGTCGAAGACGAGAAGCATGCTTAACCTCAACAAGGCCACGTGTTTGATCAACCCTAACACCATTTATTATATCAAACCAATTGCAATTGAAAAGAACAACCTTATTACCTCCTCCGTATTGTAGCTCAACTACTTCTTGTAGAACTCCGTAGTAATCTTGTGGTGCGTCATTACCATCCCACTCTCCTTTGATGCAAACACCACTGTTTATCGTTGATTTGTTTTTGGTATATATTTCTGTGTGGAATATGAAACCGTTTACTTCATATCCATGGTAGCATATTGCTTGTTTATCAGGCATCAGTCCGAGATTCCTTATGTGTAGGTCGCATTCACGTTCAACTTGCACCTTCTTTTTTAACCAATATGCAAATTCATCCTCACGAATTCTATGCAGAGGATATGTGGCTGTAACTTGGTCAGATTTGAATGTATCGAACTCCCTGCGTATTAAAATATGTTCAATTTATCTTGTAATTTGAATATTAGTTTGAATACATATCATGAAAAGAATAATAAGAATCAATTTATAAAGAATGTACTCTAAATATGGCTTAATCTCTGGACAATTAAAGAGGATGAAGTTGTGTGCGGCAAGAAATTCGCGTGAATCAAGAGTCCTTCGATTTCCCCGACCTAGCGAGCGGCCAAGTGTTTCAAAGATTGACAACTTTCCTTGTGAAGGATTATTTTTGTCAACTTCGGGCCTTCTACTGTTTGATCGCTCCACAAAATAAGATGAGCAATATGTAGAAACCTCTTTGATTAGAGTTGCCTCGACGATTGAACCCTCAACTCTTGCTTTGTTTGTCACCTTCTTTTTGATATATTTGTTGCTCCTGTAAATATAAATTTTTAGTTTAATTGTACATACGGTTTGAGATTATGTAACAATTTGAAAATTTTATTTGACAAAACCCTAATAAAGCATGAAAATTCTAAAAGAATTATACTTACAATTTAGATATGTTTCTCATAATTATAATAAAGCCTAAATATATAATACAAAAGCAATATACCTTTCACATGCATACATCCATCGAGGACCCACTGGACCGCCTATCTTCGCCTCATATGCTACATGTATAATCAGATGTTCCATGGAGTCGAAGAAACTCGGTGGAAAATGCTTTTCAAGCTTGCAAATAGTGACCACAATTTCCTTTTCTAATTGTTCCATACGGGCCTTATCGAGCTCCTTTGCACATATCACTCTAAAGAAGTTTGAAATATCACATAAAAGATCCCATATCGAATCGGGCACGAAATCTCGAAATGCAACCGGAAGGAGACGCTCGATGAACACATGAAAATCATGGCTTTTAAGTCCATTTAGTGTGCAATTAGTCACATTAACACATCTTGACAAATTGGATGCATAACCATCAGGGAACTTAACGATATCCTTAAGCCAACTCATCATCTGACGCTTTTCTGAAAGAGTTAACGCATAAGGAGCCTTCGGCTTTCGCTTGTCATTTGTTAGGTTTAACGAGGGTCCTGTTGCAATAAATTTCCAAATCTTGACGAGCCTTCACATTATCCTTGGTTTTATTTGGTATGTCGAAAAGCATGTAAATCAAATTTTCAAAGAAAGTTTTTCTCCAAGTGCATCAAATCAATATTATGGCGCAACAAATTAGTTGGCCAATAAGGCGATTCAAAAAATATGCTTTTCTTTTGCCAATGGTGGGTTCTTCCATATCCAGGAATTTGATCTAAAGGTACTGCGTTTTTCCCAAGTAATCGCTCTAGCTCGTTCAATTCCTCCAATACTTGCTCTCCGTCATTGTTGGTGGTCGAGGATCATGGTCGACCGTATCCTTGATAAAATTATGCACATCACTACGAAATTCATGATTTTGCTCCAAGTAGCACCTATGACATCCGAATCATGTTGGTTTACCTCCATTCGGCAATCGAAAAGCTTTTGTTGCACCCATACAATAAGGACATGCTAATCGTCCATGTGTACCCCAGCCACTTAGCATCTCATAGGCGGGAAAATCACTTACCGTCCAAAGAAGCGATGCCTTCGTGATGAAATGTTGCTTTGTTGACACATCATATGTCTCTTTTCCATCCACCCACAAGCTTTTCAATTCATCAATCAAAGGTTCCAAAAGTATGTCGATGTCTCGGCGGGGATGTTTCGGTACAGGAAGTAGGAGTGCAAGAAAGATGGTATCTTCTTTCATTAGAAGACCGGGAGGAAGATTGTAGGGAAAAACAAATACCGGCCAACAAGAGTAAGAAGCTGCATTCGAGCTATATGGCATGAACCCATCCGTCGAAAGCCCGTATAGTACCTACAGAAGGTGCATCACTAGTAATAACCATCACGAAAGACAAAAATATTATCTTCAATAAATAATTATAAAAACAAAGCCTGACCTATTATAATATATAGTACATGTTATCTTGTTAAAATTAATACTAACTTGGACATCATTTACGCACCTCTTTAGCAAAATTTTTATGCATCTCATCAAATTTCTTCCAAGCCTCACTATCAGCTGGGTGCACCATCATATCGGACTTTTCTCGATTATCTTCCCCATGCCATCTCATATGTTTTGCATCGGCCTCTATCATGTATAATCTCTGCAACCTCTCTCGTGATAGGTAAATAACGAAGTACCTTTCTTGCGATTGACTTTTTTGTCGCCATCGGTTGTTCATACCTGTTCGTGGCAAACATCACACTCTGTCTTATTAATGTGTTGCTTTTTATACAACATGCGTAATTGAGGACAAACATCTATTGTCTTGTACTCCATACCAAGTGCCTTTACCAATCTCTTTGATTTATAAAAGCTTTCTGGTAAATTTTCATTTCTGGAAAGAATTTCTTTAATGAGAGTCATCATTTCATCAAAGCATTTCTGGCTCAGGTTGTGTTCAGACTTTAAAGCTAGACATCGTGTAACCGCCGATAAGATATTGTGACTTTCACATTTAAATCTAGTTGCACCCAATTCAATTTCCCATAATGGCTTCTCTAATGCATTTAGCGCTTCGAAGAAACTTTTAGCTTTTCCCCTAGGTGTCTCTTCCTCGTTGCGTGCATTCCAAGAGAAATCAGACCTGCAGCATTCATGAGCATCTCATCCATTCGATCAACTTCATGGTTTAGTGTTGTTGAAGAGGGTGGGTGATTTATTACATTAGAACGTGGCTCTCCATGCCATTTTACCATTGTTTATAATTATTACGAAACCCACTTTGTAAAGATGCATTCTAACTCGTGGTCACAGGATAGTTGAAAAAGTTTTGACAATTTTTACAAGGGCACTTTATCCACTTGTCTCCATGAACTATGATAACAATAGATGGATTGAAACATGCTTGTTCAACAAATGCCCTAACTTCTTTAACAAAGATTGGATCCAGTTTTCCATTAGGCAAGCAACGGTTGTATATCCATCCACGATCTGTGGCCATTACAAGTGAACCTATAATGTACAAAGTATTGAATGTTATTGTGTTCAATATTTCAGTATCTATTACAAATATTATTGGGATTGAACTCAACAGCAAGGAGCGAATTTATTAGGATTAAACTCAACAGCAAGGAACAAATATAAAGAGATTTAACGCAAACCCAGGAGATGGAGAATAACTTACCTTGTCGCCAATTTAAAGGGATTACTCAAGGAGATGAATTGTTGGATAGAGGAGAAATCACGGGATGCATCGGCCAAATCAAAAGTGGAGAGTAGAGAGAGGAGAGAGTGGAGGGTAGGGTTTTATATCTTAGCAAGAAATAATGGTCATTACTCACAGAAATAATAGTCTTACTCACAGAAATAATGTTCTTACTCACAGAAATATTGGTTTATACTTTTTAATTATATAGGAACTTTTTCATGCACTCTTGATTACGCAAGTAAATTAGGGCATTTCATTCATCCCCAAATACCCCATACATTTTAGAATCTCCCAAATAGAATCCCCAAATATTTCAACACATATTAATTTTTAAGTTTTCACACACAATTATATAAGTTCAAACTGCTACAAAGCAGACCCCCATAATCCCAAATATCCCAGTGTAAACTTCTGTTTTTAAACTACAAACAAACAAACATCATTACCATAATTAGCATCAGACTCTCTCTCTCTACAAATAAACAAACAGTAGTTGTTTTGTTTAATAAACAAACAAACATTAGAATCCCTCTACAATTAAAAGTGCATCAGGCTCCTCTCCCTACTGTCTCGCATTAGCATCACTAGCACCGCTACCACCTCGAGCATCTCACCCTTCTGATGGACCCTCCTACAAATTAAGAAAATAACGGAATTAAGGTTGATCACATAAACAACATGCTATAAATAACTACAAGATTGAGCACATTACATCATAGGTGGGAGGATTTGTCCCTGTAGCTCGTAGTAGCTTCTCGATGCATTCCTTGTGGTAGTTATTAACTTTGATAAGCTGCCCTAGTTTCTCATTGTATACCTTGTCTTGGGCAGCTAGTTTGTCAGCTACAATTTTGTTGACCTCGTCCCGTGAGTATAAAATCGTCTGACTTGCTGCGGTGGTGGCCGTGCTTCTCGAAGGGGAAGGTGCTGATTGTTGCAGTTCTTTCAGATCTGCTGCAACTTTTTTGCTTGTCCGGGATCATTTTCCTAATCCGAAAACCCTACCTCGCTTCTCCCCACCGACTACTATCTCCCATATTTCTTCGTTCGGTATTTTCCGCCCGTATACGCATACGAACGTCTTGATATGTGTCCTACAATTTTGAGAACAAATAATAAATAGTATAGAACCAGAATATTACAATAACCTTTCAAAACTAATGGAATTAATGACAATTGCATGGTGCATCAAATGAGGCATATATAATAGATGAAAAAAAATATGGGTAGGGCAGATGGCAAAGATATACCGCTAGCAGTCTTGCCTTCTCGTTAACATAGATCTTTCCGTCAGCCGTCTCTCGCATGTGGGTCGCATCGAAAAGATCCTTGATTCCCACAACTTGGCCTTCATTATCCATCTTGGATATCTGCAATCAATCACATTCAATTTATGTATGGTTTGGTCAGACTCCTATAGTGTAGAACAATAACTATTAATTTCCATAGGCCTAATTGTTATTCATATCATACTAGTGATTGCATGTGCTGATACATGCTTCTTGATCCTCCTACGTGATGAATGACGGGGCCTCCTTTGCTCTGATTTTCTCGATTCGTGCTAGATACTTGCTCCCATTTTTGCTTGGACCAGATATCACACAAACCATGGGAATTTAAAGATTCGACATTCCTACACCGGCTAGCGGATGCTTCTTCCACTCCTCCTTGTCTTCCCCATATAATTTTTTGCAACTGACCTCTTCTCATGAAGTTCCCGGCCGTACACATCCGTCGCAATATTCTCATAGACATCCAAGCAACGTTTTATATCCTCCTGCCCCCATGTATACCTTTGAAGGAATTTTCGCAGGATGTTCAACCTGGCTTGGACTGAGAACATATTGTATGACCTGTAAGGTCCCGGCATGTTCTCCAACACCAATAACCTGATTGTTGCCTTGAGCTGCGTGCATGTGCCGGCAGATGGGATAAACAAATAGTCCCCCACAACCTTCAATCGAGGCCTTAACGATGGGGGTGCTGGTTCACGAGGTTTGCCAAGTCCCCGTCCGCGTCTAGGTTGTTCCTTATTCTTGTTCCGCTCCCGCTTTCGCTTCACCACACCTTGTACAGTTTCAACATCTAGTTCTGCTCCTACTGCTTTGAGAGCTTCGTCTACACAACGGAGGGAGCGGATTATATGCTGAAGACGACACCTCCTCATGCCGTCATCACCATCGTGAACTGGTGATAAGTTAAGAACAAATAACACATTCAATAAATAGATAGAGAATGGAAATTACAGAATCAAAATAAGAATGGAAATAGATAGAGAAATACTAAATTACCCTCAATATCATCATCATAATCCTTCTCGTTCTCTTCATCTTCAACAACTGGCTCCAAACTCTGCATTCAGTAAATTATAGAAAATTTAATGTACTAAAATATACAATCCTGACTAGTGCTCTACTTTACAGTAAATATCATGGATATAATTAAATTACTACTTTGATTCAAACTTGATACAATTTGTAACCATACTTCTAAGCAACTACAGATAGTTGAATAAAATTTAGGACAAAGATAGTGAAATAAGGATAAGCGGTGAGGCACCAAATTGCATAATTTACCTCAGAAAGGAAGTCAGAACCTGCATCATTTTTTTCTTGCCTACGAGGTCTCTTGTGCTTGGGCATACATGATCCATTAGATGGGTCCTTCAAATCGACGACTCCTCGTTACGATGAGCCGTGGGGACACATGAGGTGCTGGTGGCAGTGAGGTGTGGAGTGGTGGCGGCGGCGGTGAGGTACGGGGTGGTGGTAGCGGTGGTGAGGTATGGGGTGGTGATGTCAGCAGTGAGGTATGGGGTGGTGATGGTGGCGGTGAGGTATGGGGTGGTGATGGCCGTGGTGAGGTATGGGGTGGTGGTGGCAGCGGTGAGGTATGGGGTGGTGATGGCGGTGGTGAGGTACGGGGTGGCGGTGGTGGCGGTGAGGTACGGGGTGGTGGTGGCGGCGGTGAGGTACGGGGTGCAGCACGGCCCCTCAACAGATGCGCTGAGGTACGGACACGGGACCCTATCCTGTTTTTGTTTCCTTCCAGGCCTCTTATTTCCCTACGATTACAACCCGGTTTAACCCATTACTTATAAGTTCAACTCAACAACAAAATATATGGAATCGAGAGAGGGATTTAGGTCATAACTAATTGTGCACGACACAACCATATAGAAGTATTAACAGTTTCACAGCAGAGACAAATTATACAAGGTACCAAATTAAAAATTAACTGATCATGAGATCCATTTTCATTTACATTCATGAGCAAACACTTCACATTTATATTTAAAATACGTATTTACCTTAAGATGTCAAAATATTTAATTAATAAATTATGATAACAAAGTAATGAGACCTCCTGGTGGTGATGGTGGCGGTGAGGTACGGGGTGGTGGTGGCGGCGGTGAGGTATGGGGTGGTGGTGGCGGCGGTGAGGTATGGGGTGGTGATGGCGGTGGTGAGGTACGGGGTGGCGGTGGCGGTGGTGAGGTACGGGGGTGGTAATGGCGGCGATGAGATACGGGGTGTAGCACGGCCCTCAACGGGATGCGGCGAGGTACGGACACGGGACCCCTATCCTATTTTTGTTTCCTTCCCGCCTCTTATTTCCTACGATTACAACCCGGTTTAACCCATTACTTATAAGTTCAACTCAACAACAAAATATATGGAATCGAGAGAGGGATTTAGGTCATAACTAATTGTGCACGACACAACCATATAGAAGTATTAACGGTTTCACGGCGAGAGACAAATTATACAAGGTACCAAATTAAAAATTAACGATCATGAGATCCATTTTCATTTACATTCATGAGTAAACACTTCACATTTATATTTAAAATACGTATTTACCTTAAGATGTCAAAATATTTAATTAATAAATTCGATAACAAAGTAACGAGACCTCGGCGGTGGTGATGGTGGCGGTGAGGTACGGGGTGGTGGTGGCAGCGGTGAGGTATGGGGTGGTGATGGCGGTGGTGAGGTACGGGGTGGGGGTGGCGGTGGTGAGGTACGGGGTGGTGGTGGCAGCGGTGAGGTATGGGGTGGTGGTAGCGGTGGTGAGGTATGGGGTGGTGATGTCAGCAGTGAGGTATGGGGTGGTGATGGCGGTGGTGAGGTACGGGGCGGGGGTGGCGGTGGTGAGGTACGGGGTGGTGGTGGCAGCGGTGAGGTATGGGGTGGTGATGGCGGTGGTGAGGTACGGGGTGGGGGTGGCGGTGGTGAGGTACGGGATGGTAATGGCGGCTTTGAGATACGGGGTGCAGCACGGCCCCTCACCATGATGCGCTGAGGTACAGTATTTTCCGCCCCCCTATCCTGTTTTTTTTTCCTTCCAGGCCTCTTTTCCTGAGATAAATTTGATTAACATTTATGAGCAAACACTTCACATTTATATTTAAAATATTTATTTACCTTCATATGTCAAAATATTTAATTAATAAATTATGATAATAAATCAACGGACCTCGACTGCTGGCCATGAGGTACCGGGTGTATAGTTCAACTTGGGTGGTGTGAATTCTGTTACCGTGGGTGGATCAAGTGGAGGGAGCAGTTCACCTTCAGGTTCATTCGGGATAACTGGTTTCTCAAAGGGCCTTTTGATGGCATTCCCTAACTGCTTTCTCAAACTTTGACTTAGTTGTTTTGCTTTCTCAGTAGCATTCGCAACACCCTCTTCAGCACTGCGCTTGACGGGGTTGAGTCGCGCTGACTTTCGGCGTGGTACCAATTGAAACTGGTTGTTGTCACCCGTGTCCGCCATCTACATGTGACAAAATTAGTAACAAAATTAGTGTGATAAAACCCTAATTAAACCCTAAGAATATGTGTACCAAAATTGGTGTGTCAAAATTAGGCCTAGGCTACTAAGAGGCCTACCAAAATTAGTTCTCTCATGTGCTTTCATTCATCACTCTTTTAAATAAGACTTTATTATATAAAAATCACTTATATAGTTCGATTGTGGTTTAGACATGAATAAATGATTTCCCAAAATTATGTTTTATTGAAAAAAAATATGAAATTTATCTCAACTGTACTCTATAGCAAAACAATATATATATAGTGTTTTGTAGAATCTATAAAATGAGAAACGTGCCTCAGATCAATGAATCTAAAAAAATGTAAATGGAGATGAAACACCTAAAACTTATTTTGAAACTTCAGCCCAACGTATCCTTTCTAACTGGAGCTCAGAGAAAAGTATAATGTACTATAGACTATTTTAGCAACTATAAAAGAAAGGAACATAGGAATAGTGCAATATTGCAATTTCTGACCAACAGAAAAGGAGATTATTTGAAAATTATGCAAGGACAAATTTTAAATTGTAAACATCAAAATGCTAATCTTAAATCTCCAAACAGAATTCAAAAATAACAGTATAACTTAGTATTCAGCCAAGTAATTATCAACTGCTTCGTAATACTGAGATCACTTGCAATCACATTAAAGATATGCGAACCAATTACTCTTAAATCTTCAATTAAATCCCAGAAAAATATTGGTTACCATTCCGCTGGATTCATTTTAACAAAGTGAGCATGTTTAGCATGTTATCCTAAGTGTAAACGTGACAAAAGACACAAATTGTGTCTCCAAATCCAAAGGCTAAAAGCGACCCCAAATCTGTCTGTAATGATTCATATATATCTCTAACAAAATCATGTTTAAATATAGCAAAAAATAATGTACCCATTATACAATGCACATATGAGTAATCACCTGTAATATCACTGATTTGTAGTACATGTGCATGCACACACAACCACACACAAAACAATTCTGTTACCTGGGATAAGCCTTGACCAATAATGGATTGGTGCTACTATAACTGTCTGACAGAAATGTACCTCAGTAAATTGCTCAGACTGGCGATTAGGACCCAGCAACTTGTGATTGGGACTCAGACTGGCGATTGGCGACAAATCTTAGGACCGGCGATTGGCGGTCGGCGCAGAAGCTTGGCGATTGGCGGTCGGCGCAGAAGCTTGGCGATTGGGACTCAGATGGATTGAATGGGACTTGGGAGTTGGGAACTTGGGAGTTGGGAACTTGGAACGAAGAGACAGAGAGAAACGAAGAAGAGAGGGAGACGCAATCGAGAAATGAGAGACGGGGAAAAAATAGGGTTTGGGGTATGAGCGACGATGCGAATGAGTTTTAATTGAATGAGTTACAAACAGTTATGATTTTAATTGAATGAGTTTTAATTAGGAAAAGGTCCTGATATATGTTATAGTTAGGGCTGTAAGAAAGGAATAAAGTTCATAGTTTGTTCGCGTTTGATTTGACAAAAGTTCGAGAAAAGTTCGTTCGATTTCAGTTCGAAATTAATTTCGAATCAAACTGGTTCGATTCGAAATTATATCGAATCAAACTCAATTCATATATCGAATCAAACTCAATTCATATATCGAATCAAACTCAATTCAGTTCGAAATTAATTTCGAATCCAACTGGTTCGATTCGAAATTATATCGAATCAAACTCAATTCATATATCGAATCAAACTCAATTCGAATCAAACTCAATTCAGTTCGAAATTAATTTCGAATCAAACTGGTTCGATTCGAAATTATATCGAATCAAACTCGAACACAAGTCAGTTCGTTCGTGTTCGATTCGTTTGTAGCCCTAATTATTGTGGATGGAATATCAAATACTCTCTCAATTCATATGCAAAGGTTTTATGTTTTAGGTTTTATGTTTTATATTTTCTTGAGATATCTTATATCTCAACTTTATTGTAAAACTAGGCAAATATTAAGTAAAAATCAACATAAATTATGACTTCTTATCGCGAGCAAATATAAACTTACATGTCTAATTGTAATTGAATTACATGCTTATTTCGAACTATAATTGTTCGCGAACACCTTTCGAACAAAAAGTAAACAGTTTGAGTTTGATTTGATATAATTTCGAATCGAACGAACTTTTTTCAAATTGAACACGAACGAACAACGAACTTCAAATATTTTTTGCAACCCTAGTAGTAACATAATTTATAACTACAATTTAAATATCAGTTTTATTTCAATTATCTTCATGAATCACACATTTTTAGTTTTAACTCTTAGTCATAGCTAAAATTTATTCAACTCGTGAAATCAATCCGGCAAGCACATAGTAATAATAAAACTTCAATTTAATAGATAAGCTAAACTTCTTATAGGTTAATTAAAGTTTATGTCAGTATGAGAAGATTATCAACTCTTCCACACAATCTCATTAGTTATCATCTTAGCTATTATTTATACTTTCACATAACACAATATATGATTTGGATATCAATTTGACAAAGTTATTAATCTATGAATTAGTCCTCAAGTTAATAGGTGATCAATTTACATGATAATTTTGGATGTGTGTTTGAACTTTACTAAAATAAATTATGCATATATAAGATTTACATTCACATATATGAAATTGTGTTTTCTGAGAGATGCATTTTATTTTTTAAACATGTTAAGGTTCTAATTTAGACAATTGATGATTATGCATGCAGGCGCCAATTTGATTGAGGAAATCACTTTGACAATGTTTATTTCAATATTATGTCTAATAGATTTTGAAATAATTTTCAGAAAATATTTTATTTTGAGTTACAGAATTTTGGATTAAGTTACAAAATTTTTAAAACATCTGCAGAATCAAAGAGGGATTTTGAATCTTACTTCCGTCAAAAAATTAGTCTATTTCCGCCAGAAATATGGATGAAACTGGACCATAAAAAAAATTTGAATCAGAACGCGTGCATAGGGGTGGGTCCTTGGTGGCAGAGAGGGATAATTTTTTGTTCTGATCTGAACCGGATCTCAGTAAAGAGAGAACGTAACAATTCTTTTATCTAAGCCATCTTCTCCAATTCATTTCCCCGCCTCTTTAATTCATTTTCCCGCCTCTTTCATTCTCAGCCAAAAAATTGACAATCCGCCAAAAATTTGGAGATGCCGCCTGCTTTACTTCAATCCTTTTTAATGATCGATTGGATCTTTGTTTTCTTTTCAGTTAACCAAAACCAAAACCTCCTCTCCTCACATCCTCCGTCCTCTAACCAAAACCAAAACCTCCACCTCCTCCGTCCTCTTCTTATCCCTTTCTCCCGATCAATAAATAGGTAATATAAGTCAATCAAACAAATCTTTTTATTACACATTACCTGTTGCAATGGTTTTACTATGACTTCATTTTCATTTTTACTCACAGGAATATTGACATTACTCACAGAAATATTGACATTACTACAGAACGTCAATATTTCTTACAGAAATATTTCAATTACTCACAGAATATTGACATTACTCACAGAAATAATGACTCTAATTTTATTTTTATAGTTGGTGTCATATTTGCTGAAATCTATCATGTTTTCTTAATTTCTATTCAAACAACACATATATACTATTTTCTGCCTTAATCAAACACTATTTTGTGCTGCTTATGACAGATTCCTTCATATGGCTGGTACGAAGTCTTCTCTACCAAGGGGAAAGAGGGTTAAATACACTCAACAGGGCCTCATCCATAGCTCTATTGCATTGGAGCGCGATTCCACACACATAGAAGTACCTGGGGTAGGCAATGAAGTGCGTAAGCATAGCAAGGGAAGAGGTCCTGGAAAGGTAGTTCAATCAAGACCGCCAAATCGGCGGCGGAGGTGTGGCGGTGGGCCCGTAAGAGTTCACCATCGAAAAACAGATAAAACGAATCTTAGGCAGATAACTGCAATCATCACTAGGCTAGCTTTGAACCTCATGCCAGGACCATTTAGAAGTTTTCGCATGTTTGATCAAACCACAAGAGATACTGTGGAGATCCAATTTTTGGTCAATAAAAATTATTGTTAATTTATAATTTATATACAAATGAAGACTAGTATATTTTATTAACTCGGTAATTGATTAATTAATGTATTCACCAAATTGCTATT
Organism: Schoenoplectus tabernaemontani; assembly: GCA_037127355.1. NCBI lineage: Eukaryota > Viridiplantae > Streptophyta > Magnoliopsida > Poales > Cyperaceae > Schoenoplectus > Schoenoplectus tabernaemontani. The sequence continues at coordinate 1,209,404 of CM073745.1, read as the reverse complement.
GTGTTGTTTTATTAATGAAGGAACAGTTTAAATATCGAGCAGGAGAAGATCCGAAGCATTGTAAAGAAGTTCTTGAGGCTATTGCAACAAAAAGGTATGCTGATGAGCTATACGAAGCAAGAAAAGATTACATAGATGACTTCGGCTGGGACACGGAAGCATGGAAGAGTATGGTGCCACATTGGTGCACAACTCCTGCGAATTGGGAAGGACTTTGTGACCAATTTGTAACTGAAGAATTCCAATATCTTTCGAAACAAAACAAAACTAATCGATGTGCATCAGACTTATCGTCCGCCACTATCTTTCGGAACGGCAAGTGCATACCAAAGATGTACCCAAAATTTGGTAATGTATTTTTTATACAATGTATATTGAGGCTTTATTTATTTTTATAGAAATAAATATCCTTCAATGTGAAATAACTTATTTATGTAGCATCTATAACTGAAACTTAGTTATATTTGTAGAAAAATATACTAAATAGAGAGCCAACAAGCGAGGAACTTTTCCTACATCTTCATCTTGGTCGAGAAGATGAAATATCACCCATTGTGGCCCAAGTGGAAGCTACTTTGGCAGCCACGACCTTGGAATTACAAGAAGTAAATGATGAAACTAGTGATGGTAGTGAACTCGTGATCCGTAAATAAGAAAAATCATAGCAGAGGTTCAAACTTATGATACTACCTCGGTGCAATTTGCCAACAGAAAAACCAAAGAAGTATATGTATGTTATCTTTCTTACAAAGTTATCTCGTAGGAATATTGACAATTTGATATCTAATATGATATATTATTAATTATGAATATCAGCCAACAGATACGAACTAAGTGTAGTAACAATCAGAGTTAATTTCATAATACCAATTTGATTGTATTAATTTACATTTTATGCAACTCAATAGGAGAAAGCGAAGGAGATGCAGCTTGATCCAGACTACGCTGGAAGAGAAGATATTGATATGTATTGTATAGCAAGTAATGGGAAATGCCACGGTAGAGATTTTGGCTTTGGGAGCACATATGAGGGAACTTCTCCAACACCAATCTTGCGAGGCAGGTCCTGTCATAGAACATCCATAGAGACAATAGAATTCGATAAAATTTTAGAGGATCGTGATGCTCATTTTGCTGAGGAAATTACCAAGAGAGATAAACTCATTCAAGAACGTGATGAAAAATACAACAAGATGGTAGAAGAACAGGCAAAACTACATATTACTATTAATCAACTGTATGCAGTATGCGGAGTTCAACAGCCTACTTTTCAGGTAACAAATATTGAATTTAAGATAATTATTGGGAGGTACTGTTTTGTTGATAACATACTAATTTATATTATTAATTTCACTCATAGGATCATAATGGTCCCATTTCTCAGTCATTTCAAAGAGCTATGGGGATGCATGTAGTTTTACCTCAGGTGAATTTTCAACTTTCTATAGTGGGATTTGTATGCAAACAAGTAAGATTTTGATGTTTTACAATACTAATTTTTTCATTTCACTGTATGTTGTGCTTGTAGGGTCATAGTCTCGTTTCTCATCCAACTCAAGGACATCATATGCCTTTATTTCAGGTAAGTACAATTTCTAACAACTTTGAATGGGTAATGGTGTTTGACGGGAGTTATGTAAGGTTTTTATAATTTTTAACATTGGAGTGGACTAGTACTGTGAGATTCATGCATGCCAAAGTCTATAGATTTAGTTTGTGTTTTAAGATTTTGTTGAAATTAATATAACAGATACGTATGAATGTTGGTAATTATCATATTTCACTAAAAATATATATATATTTTCTAAAAAGGAATTATGACAAATTTTAGGGCTCTTATCAATCATAAAAGAATATCATCGTAATACTAACATTTCATATTATTTACTTAGGGTCATACGGCCCTTCCTTACAGTGCACTTATGGGAATGCAAATGCCTCTGCACCAAGTAAGAATAAAATATATAGATAATTATCATAAGTGATGTATACATGGGAGTGATGTATACATGGGCCCCACTGTATTATCTTCCTTATTATTTTCACCTTTTATTTTATTTTATTTATAATTTTATTTTTCTCTTTATTTACTAATTTTATTTCAAATGTCTAAGGTTTGATCAATTTTCAATATTGGGTTTAAGCATGCGTTTAGTGGTAAATATTTCTAATTTATATTACACATGCTTGAGGGAAAGAAGAAAAAGATGTATTGTACATGCTTCAAAATAGAGAGATATAGAGGACCTAATTTTACAAATGTGGTTGTTTAATTGTACCGATGCTTCAAAGTAAAAGATTCTAAGTATATTTTTTTTGTTCTATACTAGGGATTATCTTCAATGTCGCAATCAAATGTGATAGGAGGGATGCAAGAACTTATAACGCAAGCTGCAACGGGAGAGGCAGCCATGAACCGATGGTGCGAGGGATCAAACTCAGACAATCAAGAAATCCAGTAGTTAGGTTTTGGTATGGATAATAGTTTTCAATCTTTTGGTAATAGAATGTCCAATTATAACAATATAGCAGACAAACAGCTTTTCATTTATAGCAATATAGCAGTTGATATACGGGTTTATATTTTGGCAGTTCAATACCTGTATTTTTGGATTTGATGTACTTCCAATTGGTGTTTGTATATGCTATATTATTTTTCTGAAGTTATTTTTAATGCTTGATTGTTTTAATTTGTCATCAGTTGACAATTGGAAAATAAAACAAAAATTAGGGATGCTATTTTGTGCAGGAATGAGTTTTACTACCAGAATAAGTGGTGTTACTCCCACAAATAACAGATTTCTTGTCAAGCATACTAATGAGTTTTACTGAATACTACTGCCGGAAATAATGCCACTACTGCTGAAAATAATTAGTAAATCTTTCTTCAAATATGGCATAATAGTCCACAGATACAACCAGAAATAATTGGTGTTACTGGCAGAAATAATGGGTTCATATATTTAATTTTTAAATCTGCCAGTAATAATCAAAAGGTTACTAACAGAAATAATGGGTTCACCTATTGTAATTTTTCTTAAAATCTGCATAAATTAATTAATAATAGAAAAATAATAATGTAGATGAGTAAAATTATTCCGTGACTTTTTAAAGTATTTCCGTGGAAGTAAGAACCATGGAAATAATATGAGTTATTCTGTTGCTCAACTCCACGGAACTGCCAAATATTTACTACGGAATTAAGAACCGGAGCGAAACTTTTCTGTCGAATCATTTCCGTGCTTAATTCCTCGGAAAAGGATTATCTCTGTGGTATTCTACGGAAATAGTATTTGTTCTGGCGATGAAAGTACCGTGGAAGCCTTTCCGTGGGTAATTCACGGAAATGACGTCTTTTCCGTGCTTGACTCCACGGAACAAGCGTTTTTCATTTCACGGTAATAACAACAATTCTTGTAGTGGATATACATATAATGCGACTATTTTTACATGGGCCACTAATTTGATAAATTGTCAGCATGTTTTTCTTGTGTATATATAATTTTTAAGCGTCAATCAAGTCACGTTTAAACGCAGTAAGGTTATGATAGGATAGCAAACAGTCCAGTTCGGACCAGTCTAACTTTTCTACAGTCACGCTTCCACCACTCAAAAGATGCGATGTGGAACTTAATTAGGGCTTGTTCCAAATAATTTTTTTTTATGGAGAGAATTCCAAAATTACAGGATCCTTCACTGTTATCCACAAAATACATGCAGTTGTTTTTTATAAACAAGACGAGAAGATATATTTCTCTGTTATCTCCAGAGAGTAAATTCCAGCTGTCATATCCGAAAAAAATTCTTTTTGAAAAAGTCTAGCTGCCATTTTCAAAGCATCTTTGTTGTAATTTAAGCCAATGAAAAGGAACAAATAGATTATGAAGGCCCCCGTTGTGTATCCAGTATTCAGGAGCAACTAATTAGGTGTTTCCTGATTAATTTCATCAGGAAACACTTGGTTTTCCTCTTTTTGAGCTATATATTTTTAACTGCACAGAGTCCATCTTTCTTTTTATTTAATTCTTTTAGCACAATGAAAACAAATAATTGATATTGTTGCCAACATGATTATTATCAAGAGAATTTCTGTCAGCTAGTGTAATTTTTTTTTTGGCACCGAGTGTAATTCTAAATTTCTTGTAATTAACACTTTTACTAATAAATTGGAGGTTTGTTAGTAAATAACAGTTCAGTCTTTCTATTCCCAAAACTGCTGTAATTATTATGTGAAAAGATAATAATATAAGCTATTACGATTAAGAAAATTGGTAAAGTTGAAACAATAAATAATTCGGAAAATAATATAAGCTATGATTATTCAAACTAGGGCTGCAAGCCCACGTTCCTCGGCGGGTTGTAAATTTTTTGGAGCTGACGGCTATTGTGTTTAAATTAGCAGCCAACTTAGTTGCATTGACAGGAGCACAGAGCTTGTACAACTTAAATTAAATTAAATTAAATTATTTTCTGGTAGTGAATGATTTAAAGTAGATAAACATTCATACTACAACAATCTAAATTATATATAAGTTCAAACTACAACATAGATAAAAGTTCCATATAGTAACAACATCAATTCAAACTAGATAAAGATTCATACGATGCAAATTTTAAAATAAAAGAAATTTTATTTTATTTGTATTCTAAATTTAAATTTCAAAATGATATGAAGAAAAATTAAAGGCGGCTTAATTAATTAGGAGAAATTTTCAAAATCAAATAGATTTGTTATTTTATTTGTATTCGAAATTTAGATTTAAAAATGATACATACTTTCAATCATTTTTTATCAAGCTTGTCAAATCTAATGCATGCAAATATTTATGAAAATATGTAAAAGTTTTATAATTTACTTTCAACTTTTGGACAATATATATTTATCTCAATTCCCATTAGTGCAGCAAATTTATTTAAATTCCCATTGATTTTTAATAAACTAAGAGTCATATTATTTTATAATTTATATGTTCGCCAAAATATAAATAATTAGAGCCATGCTTTCTAATATGTGCAGTTGGTTGATCCCATATGTGAAATATATTGTACATATCAAAATCTACTAAGATATGAAATTTTATATCTTTCAAACTTGCACTAATTTTTGGATTTTAAAAACCTGGGTATAAAATAATACGAAAATAAAAAAAGTTTGATATGGAATAGAGTTATATTTTGAAAACGTATGAAGCAATAAAACAAATCTATGAGTAAAGATACATATAACATATCAATTAGATCGTTCGTACATGAAAAAATTGAACCATTTGTATTTTGATTGAAATCAAACGTTTGTATAATGATCTAATTTTGACTTAGTTAAACATTTTGGCATGTCCTTTGAAAATTACTATTATTTTGATGACATTAAAAGTAATAATAAATAAAATTCAAAATAAATTTATTAATGTTTTGAATGTTTTTCCATATATATCTTATATCTTAGATTAAAATTTTATATGGTAGGGAGAAAACAGTTCAATTTGTTTTTGTGAAATGTTCAAAACAAATTAAAAGTAATAATAAATATAATTCAAAATCAATCCTAGGAACAAATAATTCAATTTTATTTTTGTGAAATGTTCAAACTAAAGTTAACATTATACATTATTGTTTCTAGAACGCTGTACATGGTTTCAGGCTTGTTACATAGTTGATTCTGTACAAATACAGTGGAGCTATGCCATTCAAAATAAAAGATTTTTGAATAAATTCGAATCAGTTATTACAAATATAGAAGAGTTTATTGAAAATAATTTTGAAATTAGATTGACTGTGTTTTAAATATTTATGTATTTAAATGTCATTTGATTTTTCACCAATGACTATTTAATTTAGACTATTGCAAATTTTGATACAATTTTGAGCACAGTAAATTTTCAATTTTCAAATATATATGAAAAGTTAAACATCGAAATTATTTTGGTCACTTAAAGTGATCCTTTTTGCTGTAAATCAAAATTATTCTGGGATCCTTTTGCTGGAAATCACTTAATTATTTTGGTTACATTTTCAAGATGAGAGATGAGTTTATTCACCGTCTACATTTTTCGAATACACGGTTGGCTTGAAGCTATGCCATGTGTCCAAATTTTCGAATACACAGTTGGTTTAAGTGACCATGAAATTCTTTTAGTTGAACTGCTTCAGGGTTTGTTCTTGGCAGTTGATGGATATTGTTTAGAAAAGCTAATCTCTCTCCGTAGAGATCTTGAAAATATAGCTTATTATTAAATTTCTGAGAATCACCAGTACAATGGTCTAGCATCATGAGATGGAAATTTTTATTGGACTACTTTAATTTCATATTCTTCATCTTTAATTTTATCTGGTTTTTAATCTGCACTATCTGTGTGAGAGGGATATTTCAGATATTTTACATTTATGCGAAATTCATTGGAGGAATTATTTGTTACGTGTTTTATAATATAGTAACATAGGAGTAATCAAAGAGAAAGATGTGGATCTAAATTTTTGCACATTTTTTTTACTTCACATTGAATTTGATTAACTTTCCATATAAAACAAAAGATGAATATCACTGTAAAAGTCATGTTTGATTCTGCTTCGAGAAATATAAGCATGGCTAAATGATAGCCACAAAAATAATTTGAGGCAGCCAAACCACGGTGGAGAGGGAGCGCTCTTTACCATGCATCGATCCTTCCAAATCGGCATCTCAATTAAGCAATTAAGGCAAAAGAATTAATAGCAACCTAGCTTAAAGAATTTGCTTCATTTGTGAAAATGATATCAGAGCAATTCCTTTTGAGAAGAGTCATCACATCATGAGTCAAGTTTTGTGCGGTAGTATTTAGAAAATTATCTCTTTTTGAACGATCTATAATATTAAATCAAGTGATTTTTTTAATTATTGAAAGGAGTATACAATTGGATCTATATATGAAAATCAGTTTAGCAGTTCGGATCAACTATTAGAATTTTAAAAACAACAAAAAAGATCGGGGCACCAAGAAAATAAAAAAAAAAATTGATCCATAACGGTTCAGATCGACCGTTCATAGTATCTTTTCATTTATTTTTAGAAACTATATTTTTATAAATAACAACTGCTAAACAGTTAACAAGAATTATAATAATACCAATATTGTCTTTTAGAATCGGTTATCCATTTAACTGGTGTCAAATAGTATAGTGTTAGTGTGATATACAGTCAATCATGTGATGATTATGCTTATTTTATGTATCATGTTAATTATATATGATATATTACTTTTCCTTTAGTTGTTTGTTTTTTGTATATTGATTTTGACTTAATTGTGAAATATAAGCTTTAATTAATAATACCCATGAAACATTCTTAATCTGTTAATTATCTAAGAAAAATAATTAATTAAGGTTAGTGTGTAAATTGAGTGATGATTGTGTTTCAAAAATCATATGATAAGTGTTATCAACTCAATTATATAAATGATATGTTAGACATATTATTAAACTTGACCTATAATGAAATATTATGAAGATTGTGTTTGTGTCATTAATATTTTATTTGCTTGCTAATTCTTAGGTACGAGATGAGTATTCTTCTTATATAAATGATTTGCATTTATGGATATTATTCAATATTGTCCATAAACCGCCGACCATATAGTTTTCTATCTCAGTGTAAGACTTTTGTATGAAGAAAAAACACAAATTAAGAATACTGATGTTCCTCTCGTTTGTTGACGTGAGCCATCATATCCAAATTAGGTGCCCCGAGATAAAAAATATAGTGCAAGTATGCTATGTTCTTATCTTGTACCATTATGTATATCATGTGATATGGAATGAGTTCGGAACGATTATCGTCGTCCAGTATCAAGATATTTATAGCATACATCATGCCTATATTGCTTAAGATCAAATTACATATTATTAGATGTCGCTAATGATCTATGATGTTTAAAAATATTTTAATTTTATTGCTAAGTGTATACAGGTCTCAAAGAATCATATTTTATAAGATTCGAAATCTACAAATACTTATTGATCATCTGAAATAAGTTCTCTGATATTTACATGAGTTAATATTAATCACTGAACATGATTAATTAAGTATATTTATCAAACATTTTGATAAGTATGTCAAAACCGATGAAAATTGAGTCTTGGGAAGTACTTCGGGCTCGGTCTGGATCTCGTGCAACTCGTGCGGACCCTGTGTGGTCAAAAGTTGAGCCAAGAATCCAGGACAAAGTTGCAGTCTGCAACTATGGGCTTTGATCATCTATTATGGTTGCACGGTAGTTTTCTGCGAGTGTGGTTTTGTGCACGCTTTGATTTTTGAGTCGGTTCGAGAGGTTATCTTGCTCCAAATTTGTTGAAATTTGAAGACATGGACAACTACTAGTGGAATATTTTCATCTATTAAAAGAACATATCCATTGTCAAGAAACCCTAGCAACTTTATCCCTACCTGCATCAAAATTCTACTGAACTTTGCTTCATAATTTTTATCATTTCATCTGCTGAGAATATTTTTTCACTACATTTAAGAGTTAGATTTATAGAGAAAGACCAAAGGTTTAAAATGAGCACTCTCATCTGTCCTAGTAAGAAGTTGAGAAAGCGTTTGTGAGTTGTTCTTGATGAATGTCATTAGAGGAGATGTTGGTTGGTCTCTCGGCGTCTTGCCTATCTCTGTCCTTATGATGAATCAAGCACACTTTAATTAAAAGTATATTAATCTTATGATAACTTATATTCGATTTAGTAAGTCACATATAATTTTTTTTAGCATTTTAGATTGAAATTTTTTGAATTTATACATTAATTATATCGATAAAATCCCTAAGATGTTTATAAAATTCTTTCTTTAGTAGTGTTTAGACGGCTCTTATCTCTATTCATCACGTGTTAGAAAAGGACTGCATCCAATTCCCTGTGAAAGGACAGAAGATGGTTGATGGTTGGATGAAATCGCGAACTTGCAAGGAAATGTGATTATATTTTGTTAATGCGTCATAAATTATTTTAGTTGATAGTGAATTTATTCAACGAGTAGTCTTTTGTTGATGTGTTATAAATATGAATTAACTGAAAAAAAAAAGGTAGAAACAAATCATGGATTCATCTCATATTCTTCATCTTTAATTTTATCTTTAATCTGCATTATCAGTGTGAGAGGGATATTTGAGATGCTTTACATTTGTGCGAAATTCGTTGGAGGAAGTACTTGTTACATGTTTTATAATATAATAATAACATAGGAGTAATTAAAGCAAAGATGAGAATCTGAATTTTACACATTTTTTTTGTACTTCACATTGAGTTTAATTAACTTGCCATATAAAACAAAACATGAACATCATTGTAAAAAACATGTTTGATTCTGCTTGGAGAAAAATAAGCACGGACAAATGTTAACCACATGAATAATTTGAGGCAGCCAAACCACGGTGGAGAAAAAAAAGCATACAATACATGATATCATATTATCATTTGAGGAATTAATCAGTGGCATCAGCACATGGATAAACATACCTGACGTTAATGACTAGCGTCAGAGGATGGATTTTTCAGGTGAAAAAAAAAACACAGAAAAGAAAAAAAAGTCTCTGAATCTTCCTAAAAGTGACGTTGGTTTCATTGCACATATTTCATATTTGAGCGTGTTTGCTGTTCAATACTGCTGCAGAACAAAAGAACTGCTAATTCCTTCAAGTTCGTTATTTTTATCTTGTTCAAATATTTTTTTTATTGGCACGGAACTGTTATTTGAACTGTGTTATTATTTTACGTTTAATATCCATTTAACATTATATCGTTTAATTTTGAAAATCTTTATCATTTTATATTTCATGTGTTATGTATATCATTATTTTCCAATATTATCTCTATGAAATGTAACCAATATTTAATTTTCTATTCATTAATTGTTCATATAATTTTAATAATGAATAACATTTAATTTATTTAGGTTTATCTTTCTATTCTTCTTGTACTTATAGTATTACTAATAACATGTTGAATATTAAAACAAAATAAAAATATTATAATAGGTAATTTAACCAAAATTTCAACCCATTAAACATGTATAGCGCTCATATAAAATATTAGACTGGTTTGGCGAGTTTCTGGTAAGATTGACTTGAGAAATTTTCAATTGGATATAATTAAGCGGATTAGCCATGTTTGCTTGAAGCATATGTTAGAGAAATGCTTGGAGATACTACCTTATTCTTCACATTAAATCAGTTAGATTCACAACGGTGACTTAGTTATTCAACTTATTTTGTACAATATTTTATTCTTCAATTAAAATATCACTATTATGAATAATAATTCAATTAAAATATCACTATTTTGAAACATTTAATTGTTAATCGATTAATTGTAATAATTTATTTAAATAGTTTGAAATATTTTAATTATTATGAACATTATTATTTACATTTTTATCAACTTTCATCTTGATTATGATTACTAATGATATTATGATTATTTATCTGTATGTTTTTAATATGAGTATTTGTATTATAAATATACGATTATTAATATTATTCATTACTATTTTATTATCTTTTTAATAATCATTATATTAATTGTCATTAATTTTTATAATTACTAAAATTATATTGCTATTATTTTTAATTATAAACAATTAATAGTAATTATTTAATTATAACTTTGTAGTTAAATAATTTACATTGTTAATTTATATAATTTATATGATTATTTTTTTGTGATGGTGATGATATAATAGTGATAATGTTATTTTCATTATTGTTGTTATCGGAAATTAATTTTAATTTAGAATAATAATACAAATATTATGTATTATTCTTCTCTATTTTCTTAACTAAATAAGTATAATTTATGATGACATGATTTTACATGAACTTGCTAATTTCACATACTTACGAATGACACATTGAAATTAATATGTAAAAACTTTGTTCGATTAATGATGTGGCAATTAGATATTGAATTAATTAGCAATTGAGACGAAAATGCTCGTGTACGTCATTATAGAATTTATGTATTTGTCAAATACGTAATTTAATAATCTTACATACTAATATGACACTACAATACAGATCAGTATTTAACAGCGATTTTTTGAGGTCATTAGCAGCGGTTCTACAACCGCTGTTATTGGTCATGCTGATAATTTATATAAATAACCACTGTTAGAAAGGGTGCTTTGAGTTAAATTTTTGTATAAATCAATAAATCAACAACGGTTATTGGCAGAAAACCGTTGCTAACATTACGCATCAACAACGGTTATTTATAAAAAACCACTGCTAACATAAATTCAACAGCGGTTATTTATAAATAACCACTGCTAAATAAATGTTAGCAGCGATTGTTTGTAAATAACCGCTGCTAATTAAATGTTAGCAACGGTTTTTTGTAAATAACCGCTGTTGAGGCGTAATGTTAGCAGCGGTTTCTAGTTGCTTTAGGCTCTTGCATCCTTTTTCTATCCAATTTCATTATTGTTTCTTTGAAGAGCTTTTGAGTAAATTTATTTTACTATAATTAGGAAAAACTCTTATCTGTCTATTGTTTTCGTCTGAAATTGATTGTTCACCATTTCTATTTCCCACGTCAACTACCATCAAGAAATGTTTGATGTTTCTTTGATTCTCTACAATTATTAAAGGACCAAGTGAGGTCACTCCAATGGTTTTAAAAGAATATTAGATTAGAAGGTGAGAGCTAAACACTGGTACCATACCAGTTGGTTAAATTATTTGCTACAAATGCAAAATGAGAGAGTTTAGCTTCACTTAAGTCTTAATTCAGCTAAAATCCTAACCAATTATCTTTTTGTCAAATGAAAACTTTGGCAATAGTTATTATTTTACCAGTCCTCTCAAGTGTAATTTTCTTTTGTTTTTTATAATATTTATATATTTTTTTTGTTATTGAATTATTGTAGCATCAGTCTTAAAACTAATAATGTGATCCTTTTTCCATATCAAACCAACATTTCTTTTAAAATTTTATTTATATTTCAACTATTAAGCTTGATTTCAACTATTAAGCAGTATATTCATTTTTGGATGCTCATACTTCCGGTAGTAGGAATTATCAATGATGTTTTCTTTTTATATCCTAAATAGTATTTTATTTTTTCTTTCTTTTCTTTGCCAAAATTTGGTGCACGCTGACAACTTACTCGTTTTGCTAAAAAATGGTGCAATATTATTTGGACGGAGAAAGAAGACGGTTTAACTTACATTATAGTGATGAATCAGACTAAACCTCATTTGATGGAGGTTTAACTTGCATAGCATTAAAGTTTGAATTCATAATTTTTTAAATGTCATTTTAGTTAGTTGTCACTGAGTTACTAGATCATTCGAGCGAATGCAACCCAGAAGATATAAATACCTATTATAGAATCTGAAAGCAAGATATAAACACATAAATACAAAAATATAAATATCTGAAAGTAAGATATAAACACTTAAAACAAGACATAAACACTTGAAATCAAAATATAAACACTTGTAATCAAAATATAATCACCTGAAATCGGGAGATTAGATTTTTAATTACAAATTTATGTGTTATCACTATAATGTTCATAACTGCTAATGAGGTGTTTATTATTTTGATTATAGTAAGGAATAAACTGACAAACATATATGAATACTTATTATGAACATCGACTTCAGATATATAAACACATAGATGTAATCACAAGTATAAATAAATAAAACTAAGATATAATCACTTTTAATTCAAATATAAACACCTATCGCATTTACATATTAAATTCATAATGATGTATATATATTAGTATACATACATGAAACCAAAATGTAATAATTTAATTGAAAAATAAACACCAATCGCAATAATTTAATTGTATATTAAATTCATCATGTATGTATATTAGATAAATATTGGATATGAAAATATTTTTTGTGAAAAGATCAGCACATGCAATATAATAACAAAAATGTTAACGCACCAAGAGAAATAGTTTATTTAGAAGAAAAACGCAAATGACTGAGATTACTTCTTTTCATTATTTTGACTGATTAATTGCGCACGTGCTGGGATTGGAGGACGCTAATGGGGGATTGAATTGAGGGGACTGTTAGCACTGCCCTAAATTAAATTACGCATAGAATGAAAAAAAATTGGCTATGCTATTTTAGGGCTGGAAAACATCATTTCAATAAAGATAATAATATTTGCATAGTAGGAACATCGATTAAATATAATATAAGTCTAACTGAATCCTAGGATCATCCTTGTTATTGTTTGATACTTTCCTTGTTTAACACACTTTTAGATTAATTACTTTTATTTCAATAATTAAGCTATCTTAAAACTTATTTTGCTTAGACCATCGAACAAATTAGAATAGTAGATAAATGTTACTCCTTGTGGATTTGACACCCTCTATAATTCTCGAATTAATCGTAAGAATTGCCAACCAACAAAATAACATATTGTATAAGAATTGAAAATTCAATGAAGTATACGAATTGCCAACCATCAAAATAACATATGTATAAGAATTGACAATTCAATGAAGTATAAGAATTGCTAACCAACAAAATAACATACTGAAACGTCAATCAATGTATGGTCCGTGCATGGTTGCTGATTCCCTTTTCACAATGCATGTTAAAAACATGGGATCTAATTAGCATATATGTTGGCCACAGAAAGCCATGAGATTGCCTATAAATAGAAGGGAACTTGGAACAAATACGTATTGCAGCTAGCAAAAATACATGAAAACAAGATCACAGCCAAAACACCGCAATTAAGAGAGTAATTTTATCAATTTTAGGAAGTACACAAAAAGACAGATGGCAAAGGAGGTGGGTTTAGTACTGACATCGTCGGTAGTTAACCCGCCACGCAGCGAAAGACGAAACGCAAATTACAAGCCCACTTCATGGGATTACTGCTCAATTGCATCAGCACAACATAATTATGTATGTGCTTTCTAAAGTCGTGACAATATATTATATATGGTTTTTTACGTATTTTTTTCCACTTTAGTGATTACATATATATATATATATTTATACACACACACACCAGGTCTAAATTCATAATTATTTTTTATTTCGTGTATATCACATTGAAGTATATGTTGAGTGCATTCTTCATGTCATCAGTGCCCTTGTGTGAAATTTTGGCAGAAAACCCAACAAAAGAGCAACTATTGTTGTGAAGAGATTAAGAGCAAAATAAGAAGTCAGTTGATGTGCAAGGAATCTCAGCCAGCGGCCAGGCTGAACCTGGTAGACATGCTTCAACGACTCGGAGTTGCTTATCATTTCTCGGAGGAAATAAAACATGAGCTTGAAGAAATCGGAACTATGGATGCCAAAGATGTTTTGAAGAATAATTTCGCTTATTTGGCTCTCTTTTTTAGGCTCATGAGAGAGAATTGTTACAAGGTCCCTCAAGGTGCGTATCGATCGGATAATTTCTTTTGGAAAATTAAACTACACCCTATATTTGTATATCCGAATCTCAAATATTGTGTAAATTAAACAAACATCCACCTTATATTTAACAATACCCCTTAATGATTTGTATGTTTTACTGAAAATTTAATTCATATATATTCTTGTTTTTGCCAACCATGGGCCATGGAGGTTTAGTTTACTATCCATTTATGAATAAGATCTGGACAACGAATTTAAATACTTTATTGGTGACAATTAAGCAGCACAATACGATCATGATCATAAGGAATATCAATTATAATTTTATTCATAATGTAAGACTAAATAGTATTGATTTATGCTGATTGAACAATACAATATCGATGACAAGTGTTTTGAAAAAAGGACGTATTTGAGACTATTTATGAAATGCAAGGAATAATATCTAACTGAGGTACAGGCCACAAATGAATAGGGCCTTTGCACTTTTTTTTTCTTACTTGAAATATAAGGAATAATATATATCTGAGGTACAGGCCACAAATGAAGAAGGCCTTTGCACTTCTTTTTTTCTTACATGGCGCGCGCGCATATATATATATAATAATCATTTTATATAAATTTTTTACTATTTTTATACAGTTACAAAATCACTTTTTTTCCCGAATGACTCACAATAATTAAATTAAATAATTTTCTAACTATCTAAAAGATAATAAAAATATATAAAATTTGATATGCAATTAAATTTTATATGAAAATCATTTTGAGTATTTTTGATAGATCATTTTGATTTTAAAATTGAACAAACTATCCATAGTATGGGGCGACCCATACATCATATTATACATAGTATATGTATATATTGGAGAGAGAGAGAGTAAGGATACCGTGAGCTTAACCTCACAGAGGTCTTCCGTGAACTTAACTCAAAAAATATATATATTAAATTATCTCTAAATTTTAGTTTATCATGCTCATTATATTTTATATATAAAAATCTTATGGGATGCAAAAATTTGGAGTGTCTTGAGCTTTTTAGGTCACCATTTTTAATTTTTAAAAATGATGTTGAAAGATTGAATATATTATTATTATTTTTAGAGCTCATTTTTAAAAATTAAAAACGGTGACCCCAAAAGCTCAAAACACTCTAAATTGTTGCATTCCATAAGATTTTCATATAAAGAATTTTTAATGAGAATGATAAATTAAAATTTGGAAATAATTTGATGTACTTTTTGAGTTAAACTCACGGTATCTTTACTATATATATATGTATATTTACATATACATATACATAGAGTTAGACTATTATGAAAAGATTTGCATTTCGAGCTCAAGTGCATATGGCTCAAATTTTATCGTAACACGTCTGAAATTCAAAATACTCATTAAATTCTTCATATCAAAATATTAGGGGATGTAAAAATTTAGGGTATTTTGAGTTTTCTAAGTATTTGTTTTGGATTTTTGAAAATCAGCACTAAAATAATAATAAAATATTGAATTATTGTTGTTGATTTTCAAAAATTCAAAACAAATACTTAGAAAATTCAAAATACTCCAAATTTTTATAACCCCTAATATTTTGATATGAAGAATTTGATGAGAATAATAATTTTGAATTTCTGACGTGTTATGATAAAATTTGAGCTGTATGTACTTGACTTCGAAATGCAAACGTTTTCACAATAGTCTAACTCCATATACATATACATATACATGTATATCAAGTTTTTGAAAAATTTCATTTTAACTTCACCAAAATCTTTAATGTTAAGTAAAAAAAATCGTTTAAGTTGTTATTAAGCTTTAAAGCCATTAAATAACTTCATTTAAATCATTTTAACTCAAAATTATTTTCCTATAGTTAAGTTAAGATGCGCGAAATATTTTTGTAAAGCTTATATATATATATATTAATTGGAAAGCATTATTAATAGTGCGATGAATTAAATTATATCTAAACTTGTAATTTGCAATTAATTAATTGAATGAAAGTCTTCCTTTTACCTTTTTTGAATTAAAACATAAATTAAGGCGAACTCAATAAATACTAATGCTGAGATTCTTTTGTTATACATTTCAGATATTCTCAAGACGATTATAAGAGAAAACACGAACTATGATATAGAGACACTACTTTCCATCTATGATGCTTCATTTCTTGGATTTGAGGGGGAGAAATGGTTAGACGAGGCAAGAGTATTTTCGAGGAAACGACTAGAAGAACTAAGAAAAACATGCAAAGAGCAACAATTGATAAAGGGAGCAGTGGAGCCTGCAGAAGAAGTCCCATTGCATTGGAGGCTTCCAAGACTTGAGACAAGACGGCTCCTGGATCAGTCTCAGTCTCAGTCTCAGGAAAATGAGATTTCTGACATAATAAAGTTCGCAAAACTCGAGTACAATCAAGTGCAGCTCGTGCATCAAGCAGATCTTTCAAGACTTTCAAGGCAATTATATATATAATTAGGTGTAAACACACATACACATACACATAAATATATTAGTGGGATTCATGGATCTCTAAATAAATATAAAAAAATCTTAAAAAATATATAAATATGTTCTTCTATTTTTAGATTGATGATCGTTTAAATTTTATACAATTTTATTATCATTTGATAATTCATCAAATACCGTTAAATTGAAATCATTGCAAATTACATAAAAATTTGATGGTATTTAATGGACCATCACACGATAATGAAATTGCATGAAATTTGAATGACTAATTAAGTTTATGTTTATTCATCTCATTAATTCTTCTCTGAATTAGATGGTGGCTGGAACTAGGTTTGAAGGAGAAAGTGCCTTTTGCTAGAGATCGTCTAGTGGAGACATTCTTCTATGCATCTGGAATTGTACCAGAACCACATAATGCTGATTGCAGAGAAGTACTCTGTAAACTCGCAGTACTTATTGTCATCGTGGATGATGTATATGATATTTATGCGACCTTTGATGAGTTGTTGCTTTTTAATGAAGCTATCAAAAGGTACTTAAATGAACGAATTCAATGCACTAGTCTCCATGTAGAATTAAACATCTTATAGTCGAAATTGATTAATGTTGTGATCAATATTTAATTTATATATAGAAAAAAAGAACTCGACTTTGTTTAAATATATAATTTCAGGTGGGACGATATCGAATCAACAAAAAATCTGCCTGAATATATGAGAACTATATACAGTGCAATTTTTAATACTACCAAGGAAACAGCTTCATGTGTTCTTGCAAAATATGGTTGGGACGCCTCCCCAATTCTTACAAGAGCAGTGAGTTATTCCAATTCAAACCTAATGATGCAAGTTCATGAATTGACTTTAAGAAATAAATTAGTTAATTAATGATCTAATAATGTTTGTGCATGTGTTGATTTACAGTGGCAAGATACATGTGATGCGTTCTTGATGGAGGCCAGATGGTACCAGAATGGTAAGAAACCAATGTTTGAAGAGTATGTAGAGAATGGATGGGTATCATCGACTGCGCCACTCTTGCTGACACATGCTTTTGCTGTGCTGGCGGATACAACAACTGCACAAACTCTGATTAAAACTCTGATTACTGAGAAGAAATATCACAGATTGGTAAAATCATGCGCAATGATATTTCGCCTCAGCAACGACTGCGCAACTCATTCCGTACGTGCAAGAGTTTAGTAACTTGTAACTGATTAAAAAAACGACTCATTACAAATTATTTCTCAATTATATGATTAATTGATAATTTCAGGCGGAGTTACAGCGAGGAGATGCTCCATCATCCATTGCGTGCTACATGCAGGAGCAATCGTGTACGGAACAATGCGCGCAAATGGCCGTTGAAAAGCTTATTGTGGAGACATGGAAGAAAATTAACGAGGATTCTATCGGTGATGGTCGCCATGGATTACCTCCACCGTTCATCAATGCATGCGTAAATCTAGCACGTGTATCACTTTGCGTGTATAACGGTGGTGATGGTGTGGGAGCCCCAGATCAAAGGATGAAGAGTCTTGTTACGTCCTTACTGTTAGATCCTATAAGAATGGATTAGGTCAGGAAAATTAAGTTCATGCAGGTCCTTGCGCCTTCTAATGTGTATTTCAGCATTCTTAATTTCACAAATAAAACAAATTAAGAAGTTGGTATTATGTGAAATTTCAATATATATATTGTGTTCGATAAATTAGATTGGCCGTTTAAAATTTGAATGTATGGATGAGATTTGAAACCGGAGATACTGCTCTCTTTACTTGGTGAAGTACGGTAAACACTTCTCGCGTATGTGTGGCACATGACATAATGGTACATGTAAAGATGTAATGCGACTATTTTCACATGGGCGACTAATTTGACGAATGTTTTTCTTGTGTATAATTTTAGGCTTCAATCAAGTCACGTTTAAACGCAGTAAGGTTATGATAGGATAGTCTGGGTTATTCCTCGGGTTGGGTTCGGGTTCAAGGGTCCGGGGCAAATTGTTTCTATATTTTCCTTCACCTTCCACACATTGTGCTTCCTGCTTGATCGTCAGTTTGCAAATTGCCATTTTAAAGATGCCAGCCAATGAAGGAAAACTTTCATATGTTCGTCTAATGTTTAAATTTTGGACACAGGTTTTTCTTTTCTTTTTTTTCTTTCATTTTATTCACGGAATGCTAGTGATGCCTGTAAATTATAAAATTTCCTGTACACGAAAACTTTCATATCCAAATTCCACACCTATTGCCTTTCGAATCTTTTATCTTTTTCACCAAGTCCTCGAGGAAAGTATACATATAAGACTTGCCATGTATATATTTTAGGAATTTGATATTTATACCTCAAGTTCAGTATCCCGTCAAATACCCAACTCAAATACGTTGATCACGTGTTGAAATAATTCTTGAAAACGTTTCACGTTCTGAAACATCCTGACTGTTCTAAATTGCGATGTCTTTATACCTAATAACTTTACTCTTAATACTTAATATTATATATCTTAAAAGTTATTAATACAAGTATTTTTTTTCTTTCATATTTGTCTATATTTGCCTTAATACTCATATATTTTATACCTGATTGTGAGTAAAGAATATATTCTTTTTGAAAAGGAGACGTGATATGATGACTTGGCGAATCAGGTAGCCTCGGCTATGAACTCTTTATAACTAAGAACTATACACTCAACAAGTCTTAATACTTATTAATTAATTAAGCCTAACTGAAAAAGTTATTGACCACATTAACCACGTTCCTGAACATCAAATGATAATCGTCATATGGACAATCATCGAAGTCTTTGAATCGGATGTCTTAAGTCTTAACAATGGATAACCAAAGTCTTTAAATCGATTGTCCGAAGTCTTAACACAAAAAATATGATGTCTTAAAAATCTAATATTACAAGTTATATTTTGAACTTAAAATTTATATTTCGACGGTTATCATAATATAAGCAAATATATATACCTAAACTATAATGTCTTATAATTCATCTAACTAGTTGGAGTTTCAATTAATTTCTCAATCTCTAATAAACCAAAGAAATTAATTTATCACTAGTCATATTAACATAACTTGATCTTTTAAGTCTTAATAGTCACCACCCCAAGTCTTTATATTCATCCATGCAAGTCTCAATATGTGACATAATAGACTATATTAATTCGAATAAACATCTTAAAAATATATATTCTTATAAGTCTTAATATTCATCAATCTAAGTCTTTATATTCATCTATGTAATTCTCAATATGCAACATAATTCTAAATAAAATATCTTAATATATCAATCATCCGAATAAATATTAATGAACCACATAACAATCATTATAAATCAAAAACAAAAAAAAATATAACTTTCTATAAACTTTAAACTCACTATAACTAATAGTCACACTCCTAATAATTGCTAAAATATATCTTAATATCTATTAAATTAAGTCTTTTTTGTTTATATATCTATTTTTATTTGCTTATATTCTTATCTAAATATCACCACTTATAAATCTGTCCATCGGTCTAATTTTTATGTGAGAAAGTGGGCTAGTTTGAAGTTTTTATACTTACAGTTTGAACTCTTAGTATTTGCAATTTGAAGTCTTAATACTTGCATTTTAAAGTTAATGTACTTACGGTCTGAAGTTTGTATACTAATTATGATTTTTTTTAATAAACTAAAAAAAATAATACTTAGAAATAAAGTCTTAATAAATCTTACCTAAAATAATACTTTTATGTAATTTACATTTGATATAAAATCTTATAAATAAATTCCTAAAATCTAGCATTAGAAGTCTTAAGATCATTCATCTGATGTCTTAATATATATTAACACAAATCTTACTTTTAACTTTGAATAATATATAATTTAAAAAATATTTATCAAACACTCTTAGAACCAAATCTCTACACCTAATTGTTCAAAACTTAGTAATTAAATTATTAATACTTATTAATAAGTCATATTTAACTTTAATGAATTTAAAATTTCATAATATTTTCTGAATATAGATATTCTTTTTATCTTAACTAATGTCTTACATTTGATAAATTTATATTTAATATTTTTAAATATCTTAAGACCTTATAATTTATATTTATAATAAAAATAATCTCAATAAATAATAAAAATTATCTTTATATCTTATGTCATTAAGTCATAATATTGTTAACAATATATAATAGGTATGTCACACAAAATAAAATATTTAGAATAATTATAACAAAAATAGGTTTAATATTTAATATCTACCATAACACATCTTAATGTGTCATTCAAAATATAATTTATATTTTAGTTTTAATTTTCACTATTATAAATAAATCTCAACACATATTTTTGATACACGCTTCAATATGTATTGTACATTTACTAATTAAAATTTATATTAATATATCATTTGAAATATAATTTATAGTTTAGTCTAAATTTTCATTAGTACAAACAATATAGTCTTTGTTAGTCTTGTGTTGAAGTTCAATCAATCTCAATTCTCAATATTACGATCAAGTCTTTATGGTTTGTATAATAATACTTTATATCTAGTACAATTAAGTCTTTATATCTATTATACTAAATCTGAAGCATATATATTTAGTGTAACATAATATTTTTCTTGTATTCTCTCCTATATCTCAACCAATTCATTCGAATGAATACTCAAATTTTATATTTTTACTATCAAAAATTGATCTAGTTTCACTTCTTAATCAACCGAGTTTTAAAATATGAGTTTCAACACATTCTCACAAAGAAGTGAAATGATGATCCAAACACTTAGAATATTAGAGAACTTGTTAAAATCTTCACATATCATCTTCTTGGTCTAGAGAAAATATTTGATCAATCGATTGAGGTTCACCCGCACTAAATCGCTCCAACTAAATTTCTAACCGAAATAATTTGTCCATTGATTTCTTCCAAATAATTGATCCATTTAATATGTAATTTATCTCATTGTGTTCTCCTCGTTTCTAGCTTTCCAACGATATATAACATGAAGGGTAACTCTCAAAGATGAGGGAGATACCATTGGAGTTTTGGTTCAAACGGATCAAGTACGTGACCCGCGCGAGATACTTTCTCTCTTGATTTCATTCCAATTATTGATCTATTTAATGTGTAATTTAGCTCATTGTGTTCTCCTCGTCGCTAGCTTTCCAACGATATATAGCATGAAGGGTAAGTCTCAAAGATGAGGGAGATACCATTGGAGTTTTGATTCAATCGGATCAAGTACGTGACCCGCGTTTTTTTCATTTTTCTTTCAAATCTAAATTGAATAACGGTTAGAAAATAGTTAGATTAGTTGAGGTATAAAATGAGGTATAGAAGTTGGGATATAGAAAACTTTTTTCTATATTTTAATATTTTAATGTGGACCAACAAAAAAAAAACCAAATGAACCAATTATGACTTTTTTTTTGTTGGTATAGTACCCTAATATATATGGAGTGAATCACTTTTTGTTTCTTTATGAGTTTGAAATATATTGATGATGTTACAGTCACGCTTCCACCACTCAAAAGATGCGATGTGGAACTTAATTAGGGCTTGTTCGAAATAAATATTTTTTGTGGAGAGAATTCCAAAATTACAGGATCCTTCACTGTTATCCACAAAATACATGCAGTTGTTGTTTATAAACAAGGCGAGAAGATATATTTCTCTGTTATCTCCAGAGAGTAAATTCCAGCTGTCATTTTCGAAAAAAAAAATCTTTTTGAAAAAGTGTAGCTGCCATTTTCAAAGTATCTTTGTTGTAATTTAAAATCAAGTCACAGTTTGCCAAATTAAGCCAATGAAAAGGAACAAATAGATTATGAAGGTCCTTGTTGTGTATCCAGTATTCACGAGTAACTAATTAGGTGTTTCCTGATCATTAATTTCATCAGGAAAAACTTGTTCCTCTTTTTTGAGGTATATATTTTCAACTGCACAGAGTCCATCTCTCTTTTTGTTTAAATTTTTAGCACAATGAAAAAAAATAATTGATATTGTTGCCAACGTAATTACTATCAAGAATATTTCTGTCAGCTAGTGTAAATTTTTTTTGGCACCGAGTGTAATTCTAAATTTCTTGTAATTTACACTTTTACTAATAAATTGGAGGTTTGTTGGTAAATAACAGTTCAGTCTTTCTGTTCACAAAACTGCTGTAATTATTGTATGAAAAGATAATAATATAAGCTATTACGATTAAGAAAATTGGTAAAGTTGAAACAATAAATAATTCGGATAATAATATAAGCTATGATTATTCAAACTAGGGCTGCAAGCTAACTAAGTTGCAGCCAACTAAGTTGCATTGACAGGAGCACAGAGCTTGTACAACTTAATTAAATTATTTAAAGGAATATGTGCCTCAGTTGAAATAAAAATACCAATATTATTCATTAGCAATAAAAATACCAATATTATTCATTGAAATATGTGCCTCAGTTGCTGTTCTTAAAACTAACACAGCTGAAACTTTGAAAATTCATATAAAATCATTCAAAATTCTCTTGCCAACAACTCAGCTGGATGCCAGTATGAATAAAATGTCAATCCCTATTTAGAACCTTCAACAGAATAATCATAGTTGAAGGCCTAAGTAAAAAAAAATCAGCAAAATTCTAAGAAAAAATCACTGACAAGGAAAAGGAAATAGTATACTATAGGCAACAAATATATAGATTGTCATTCAGTCCAAGTAGCATCTTCTGTGTTCCGCTCCATTCATCATCAGTCATCTATGTTATTGATTTTTTTATATTTCAAAATAAGATCAATAAACATCAAAAATATAATATAAAATAATATATTAAAAAAATAAAATACCCTAATAAACAATCTCTATAGACAACACACATCCTCTTATGTCACCGTCATCTCTCATCGCTATCTTTTGATAAGCATTATCATGAGTGATTTATCTAACCGATAATCTCCAATGATCGTCATCTAGTAAAAACCGAGTCGATTGTTTTCTAACTGACAATCTCGACAAACGCTGGCACTAAACTGCGATGCATATTGTTTTCTTCTTGTTTCAACAATTAATCTAGCCTGTTGCTGCTTTCAGTGTTTCAATATTTTTCTTGATTTTTGTAGTGCTTTCTTTTAATTGGCCATATGTTTTGGTAGAGTTGGCAAAACTTGACTGATCTAGAGAACCTATCTGATCGGATCAGCATTCAAATCAATTTCATAGAAAAATAATATGAATAACTTGAAACTAGATAAGTCGGTATCTGATTTGAAATCATCCGAACAAAAACATGCATGTTAGACCAGATTCAATGTACAAATTAATTAACACATTTCTTCTACTTACTTCATTGTGTCATATTTTGAACATATATAGTATGAAAAAATTATAAATTTTGTTGAATATGGAGGAACTAAACTAAAATTATATGTTTTATTATTCTCTCAAAATATTATTACAACGACTGATGCATCGCGTGCGGGCGTGCCTAACAAATTCTGACACGTGTAATTCCTTGCTTTTAAAATTTATATTTCTTTTGCGCTACTTGGTTCGGTCGCAAACGCACGGCCTATGTTGGTATAGTAAGGGGTCGATCTGTAGGGAAAATGTAACTACTGAGTTTACAGTGCTCGGATCTCTAGATATGCAAATAAGTAAAAAAGGGGATTTGTCATGAGTTTTTGGTGAAAAATAAGAAACAGATTAAACAAAAAACGATAACTAAATTTTTATTTGTTTTTTCTTTATAAAATAATAGTTCTTAGAGATACAATCAGTTTCACTCAGATCTAGACCAAACGACCCATATACATACGCATACGGTCCGTATGGACACATATAAGTCACAACTATTCCTAAAGGTTATTTTCTTCTCTGGTTGCGCGAAATCAAACCGGCCAGTACCTGATCAACAAATCTCAATTGTCGCATGTTGTTCTGTTAGTACAGCGTATGGTTGGATGGAGTTTCTAAGTTCACATAAACCTCAAACGTCGCATATTGGCTTATATCACTTAGATTGAGTGCATGGCTTATAGGCACGCTTAGATCTCTCGATTTGAGCGGAGGTTCAACATCTTAGGTATAACCTGATCTATCATTTCGGGTCTCAGATCTTCCAAATGTACTTAGATATATATGACCCTTTGACAAACTACTGAACCTTGTATGGTACAAGAGCCACTACAAGAAAATCATAAATTGGTGGCGACATATTTGATGGCAAGAACCATGTTGCCTCCTAATATCACCAAATAGTGACTACAAATAAATGTCGTCATAGATTTTTTTTATGCAATGGCGACTTAGCAAAAGTCGTTGCATATTCTATTTTTTTCAATGGCGAGTTAAAAAGTCTTCCTCTAATTTATTTTTTTGAATGACAATGCATTAAAGTCGTCACTGTTTGTTGGAACTTATAGTGACAGTCATATAGAATCGTCACATATCTCATTTTTCAATGGCGAATTCGAAAACCGTCATATATTTCATTTCTTTTAGTGACCCTACTATAAAGCCGTCACCATTAATTAAAACTTATAGTGACTGTCATAAATTATCGTCTTCGTTGATAATTTAATGGTGATAACATAATACACCGCCTCTAATGTATATTTATAATGACTATAGTTTAGTTCGTCTCCTTTCACTACATAAATTGGTGACAAACTCCTGTCGCCTCTATAATTTTTTAAAAAATAGAAATTTATGTCGTCGTCATATGATAATTATAGTGGTGTATCTTTTTAATTAGTTATTGGTAGGAAAATTGAGTCGTTTCAATATATTTTATGAACGTGATGATTTTTTTATGTGCAACTTGATCTTTATAATATATATAGTTGCTATGTTAGAGTTTGGCACTAAATATTGGAGTTGTTAATAATAAAAAAATACATTTTTTCTTTTAATAGTATAAATATTTTCGGTTAATTTATTTTTAAATTATATCAGACCTCATATAGTTTGCACATAATAATAAAAAAAATATTTGTAATTTTTGATGCGTGATAGTAAAGACCAACAATATTATATACTAATTTAGAAAATACATATTGTACATTTCCATACCGTACGTGACCAAGCAAGAAAGATAGTAGCGTGGTGGTAAAAAAAAAAAAAGAACTTATTTATTTATTAAAATCAATAGAGATCAATAATGCATGTGTTAACTTTCTTCTAGTCGTTCATATCCAAAATAAATGTAAATTCATATTTTCTCAATGGACTGTCATGACACTTAAGAAAATACTAGTAAATATACCTGCTCTTACGCGCGGATTGTGTAAGTTTCTTTTGGATGCTCTCAGCATCTATTAGTAATTTTTAGAAATTAAACGAAGGATAGACTATAAGATATCTATAAATTTTGTACGCGCGGACTCTCAAAATTGGGACAATATTTAACAAAAAGAAGATAAATCAACAATTAGAAGAAAAATATCTTATCTGAGATAATAATTTGCAGCACCAGGTATCCGCGACATAAAAGAATTATACATGATCTATTATATACAAACTAACTTTGGTTGTCCTATCTTGCTACAACTGTCCCATAGTATTTTTTTTCAATTATTGCAATCCCAAATGTGTCATGATAATGTTATAATTTAACATACATGCTGAAACTGTCCCCGCATCACAAAATTTGTATCAAACAACTGTAGCAGATTAGAAATACTGGCAAAATCAACTCTTAACTCATTCTTACAAATCATATGAAATTGTTACATAATCTATGCCAACTGAAAAAGCGAATTACGTAATTCTAGAATTAATAACAATGCTCTCATAGATTTACTATAGTTCCCCTCTGCATGCCAAAAACAAAAATAGAGCACAGAAAATTTTGGAAACTATCAAAATTATTAAAAATGACAAGTAAACTTAATTGAATACAAAAGATTAGGAAATAACAAGAACATTTATACCAGTAAGATAGGGAGGCGGAGCAAGGCTTAGTAGTTTGATGTGGAGGAAATAAATTGAAATAATACTTGTTGTCCTGCCAAATCAAAGAAATAATAAATAAGCCAAGGTTAAATTCAAAGGATGAGATATACATAAGCAATTATTTTAGGCTTTGATCTTGTATCGAATGACTTGCAAGCAACATTGACGACGCGGTTGATATCCTCTGCATCTCCTTCCATCACATGTGCAATTAGTTCATCTAAATATATAGAAAGTTATATTAGTCAAGATCTGGTTAAAAAAAAAGAAGAGAAAGCTCCGATCCGTTGAAAGCAAAATTATTGTTTTGATTCAAGTAGAACAAAAGACAACAAAGTAACAAACCAAAGTTCCACCAATTAAACTAATTGTATAGCAGATCACTTATAGCCTATAGGAACAAGCCTTGAAAATAACCCCGGAACGCAAGCATAAACACCAATAAACCAAAGATTAATGTTCATAATCTTACCGGTTTACGGGTGCACGTAAGTTTAATTGTTAATCAAGCGAGTCTTTTATTGTCTCGTACAAATGATTAGATCGTTGATACAATATGACCAGTTATCACTAATCAAGAGCTCTAATGGTCAACAAAGAAGGTTTGAAACCAAAAAATAGAAGAGGCAAGATCAAGCGATTGATCAGTCCAAAGAGAGAAGGAGAGGACCTTTACCAGAGAGAAAATCAAAAAGAGAATGGCCGAGGGTACTGCCGCTGTGAAGCGAGGCAAAGCGATAAGGCCAGGAAGAGAGGCGAGACTGAAGCAATTGAAAGAATTAATAGACATATACCACACTCCAATATTTTCTTGTGAATGCTATAAAATAAAATTGAAAATTTAGTTACACAATGCTTTACCAGTAGCTAGATATTACAAATCAATATATTATTTTTTGTCAAAAAAGTTTATGAGACTACATATATTGTCATTTGGTATATTAATCTTGTTTTGGAGTGCCCTCCTATTTTCTTATCATAGTGTTCAGTGGAAATAAAAGAAATCAGTATTGATAACAATTTATACATTAAGCTATCTTCAAAAAGTGCAAAACTCATCCATTGCGCCACTCCAAACTTAAAACCTAGTCACTTCAACTGGAGAATCAATGAAAGTTATCTAACTAAAAAAATAATAAAGCTATAAAGAATCAAACTAAAAGCTACAAAAAAAAAAGCTAAACTGATCAGATATAATTTCAAATAGTTGGACAAGAAAATCAGACAAACAATTGAAAATAATATACAGCATAATAATCACAATCATAGATTCAAATTCTGGATGCCGCCCTATGCCAGTCTTCTACTTCAATCCTTGCCTCCGATTGGGACTCCGGACCTTCGATGTCTCGGACCACCTTTGAGGTTGGTCGGTGGCTAGGGTTTGTGAAGACGGAGTGAAAGAGGTGAAAGAAGCGTGAAAATGGTGGCCAAAATGGAGCTCCTGAAACCCTAGGTTGTTGGCGTATTTATAGGATGTGGATTGACCAAGTTGGAAGGGAATCGCGGTATTAAATTGTTGTCATCTTTGGAGATCTTTTCCAGATATAGCTCATACACCCGTATGCATCCGCATATGGGTCGTATGCTTTCGTAAGTGCGGTAGGCTACTTTTGTTGATCCCGTGGTCCGTCGATTGGCGTGGAAACTCGCCTTGTGACCCGATTCTATAGTTTTTTGGCTTGATATCCCTGAAATAAGTAATGAGACTAGAAAGTAATCAAATTTAAAAATAAATATGCTTATGTAATAAAATAAAATATGAGATCGAGAGTTTTAATCTATTTTTTATGCACAATTAGGAGTCAAAATATGTATATAAATGCGTGACATCAACCACTACTACTTAAATATTTAGACCTCCAATAATTACATCTCTAACTTATTAATATTTTCTTAACCTCCACACTACTACTACTATAGCTCTCTTTATTTCTTTAGAGTGGATTGTGTTGCTTTTGCTTGGTGTCAAATGAGGAGCATGGCATCTCTATTTATACTACTCAAAAAATATCTCTAGAACCTAGATATTTTGTATATATATATCTAAAAGATTTCCTAAGTATATTCTAGACTTGAGATATTTCTTCTAGTATTTAATAACTTCTTACCAAAAATCATCAATCTACTATTTTCTAGAAATTACTTATACATAGACTTAAGCCTTTCTTTTTCCTCCTTTTGTTTGGTGCTGCCTTCAACACTCCCCCTCAGCACCAAATTCTTCTAAATCACTTATCGACTAAGCACTCCAAGTTGTGCACCCGTCTCCTCAAATTTCTTAGCACTAAGTCCTTTTGTAAAGATGCCAGTAACTTGTTCTCCAGTTGGTGTCGGCTTCATATTGGTTTCGCTGTGCAGGACCTTATCTCTAATGAAGTGGTACTGTACTTTGATATGCTTCATCCTTGTATGAAAAAATAAATTTTTTGCAAGACATACTGCTGATCTATTATCACAATGAAGTATTACTTGCTCAACTGGTTGATGCAAATCCTTCAGTCGTCGTGTCAGCCACGTGTTCTTGTGCACTAACATGGCTGCCACTCTATATTCAGCTTCCATTGTCGGAAGAGATATGGTTGGTTGTCTCTTGCTGCACTAGGACACTGCTCTTGATCCTAGACTAAACACATAGCCAGTTGTTGATCTCCTTGTGTCGTAAACTCCGACATAGTCAGCATCGTAGTAACTCATTACTTGACATACTCCATCTTTCTGGTATAAAGTGCCATAGTCTAGTGTACCCTTCACATACCAAAGTATCTTCTTGGCTGATTCGAGATATGGTTTCTTAGGGTTCTGCATGTGATGACTTGCAACTCCAACTACTTATGCTATGTCTGATCGAGTAAGCATCAGATAAATCAAACTATCGACCAACTGTCAATACATCCTTGTGTCGCCTAGGTCCTACCCTTCTCCAGCATAAAGTTTGACACTCGGCTCCATTGGTGTGGTCAATGGCTTGCACTCTACATGTTGTATATTTTTAAAAGATCTTTTGCATTCTTGTGTTGATATAGAAACATACTTTCTTGTGTCTTCTCTATCTCAAGCCCTAGAAAGTGCTTCAACTCGCCTAGCTCTTTCATTTAAAATCGAATTGCTAGATTCTCCTTTATATGTCGACTTTCCTCTATAAGATCTCCGATTAGAATAAAATCGTACATCAAGACTATAGTGAGTTTACCTTCAATGTCTTTGATAAATAGGCTCGAGCCTAATGTTGTCACTGTGTATCCACTTCGTACGAGGAACTCTATAATCTTTAAGTACCCCGCTCTTGGAGTCTCGCTTCAATTCATACAATACCTTCTTGAGCTTGCATACGAATTCTAGATGAGTTTTACTCTCGAGCTCTTGAGGTTGATGTGTGTATATTTCTCGATCAAGCTCACTGTGTAGGAAGGTATTCTTCACATTCATTTGCCATAACTTTCAATCTTTGACTATTGCTAGTGCTAGAAGAACTTGTATTGTAGTTATCTTTATCATTAAACTAAACGTCTCATCATAGTCCAGTCCATACTGTTGTGAGAAAGTCTTGTGTAACAAGTCGAGCTTTGTACCTCCCAATTGAACCGTCTGCTCGAGACTATTTTATTCGAGCACTTTATCCATATAAAATATTTTACATCATGTTAATTCTTCTCTTCCACTTCAATCTTTTTTCTGACAATTAGTGAATAAAAATCACCACATTTTGTGACGCAACGTGAAAAAAATATGTGTATTTTTTCACAAGATATGTTGTTATGACACGTAAGACGTATCACCGTTTCTTCACAGAAGTGACTAATTATGAGTTATCATATTTTAAAATTCCACTGAAGTATAAAATCTACATTATGAATCTGTTCTGAATTAATAGTTCATTGTGTAGGATCACGAAGTCATCGCCGCATATGATCTAAGTAGAACATTCAATTTAGAATTGCAAGATTATGGCATTCATATATTATAACATGTAAATACGAAAATATAGAATTTAGACTACACACAGAAAATGCAATATTTCATATATTCATATGTTTTCAGTTGGGCCTGTACATTCATAATCATCCAGTTCTGAAGTGAAAGCAAAAATTGAAGGCGTGGATATATATATATATATATAGTAAAAATACCGTGAGTTTAACTCAAAAAATATATCAAATCATCTTCAAATTTTAATTTAACATTCTCATTAAATTCTTTATATGAAAATCTTATGGGATGCAAAATTTTGGAGCGTTTTGAGCTTTTTCAGTCGTGGTTTTTAATTTTTAAAAATCAGCTCTAAAAATAATAATAAAATATTTAATATTTAAACATCATTTTAGAAAATTAAAAATGGTGGGTTAAAAAGCTCAAAACACTCCAAATTTTTGCATCCCACAAGATTTTCATATAAATAATTTAATGAGCATGATAAATTAAAATTTGGAGATGATTTGATTTATTTTTTGTGTTAAACTCACGGAAGGCCTCCGTGAGTTTAAGCTCATGGTATCTTTACTCTCTCTCTCTCTCTCTCTCTATATATATATATATATAGAGAGAGAGAGAGAGTAAATCTACGGTGAGCTTAAGCTCACGGAAGACCTTCGTGAGCTTAGTTCAAAAAATATATCAAATGATCTCCAAATTTTGATTTTTTTACTCTCATTAAATTCTTCATATTGAAATCTTATAGGGTACAAAAATCTAGGATGTTTCAAGTTTATTAAATCACTCTTTTTAATTTTTGAAAGTCAGCTCCAAAAATAATAATAAAATATTTAATGTTTGTACATTATTTTCAAAAATTGAAAAGAGTGACTTAAAAAACTCGAAACTTCTCAAATTTTTGTACCCCATAAGATTTCAATATGAAGAATTTAATGAGATTGAAAATTTAAATTTGGAGATCATTTGATATATTTTTTGAGCTAAGCTCACGGAGGCCTTCCGTGAGCATAAGCTCACCGTAGATTTAATCTATATATATATATATAGGAGTTCTAATGTGCTTTATAAAACACAAAATATTTCATAATTCATACTTCATGCTTATATCTCATCATTTTAAAATTTAAATAGATGATCCAAACCGTTAAATATGATATTCATATCAAAATCTACTTGGTGATCAAATTTTATATTTTTTAGATTTTTTTGTTATTTATTGAAAGGGATAGAAAATCATTGATATTGATGGTTCAGATGACGTCGGATTAATAAATATTGTAGCCAATCAAAAAATAGTAAAAAAATTTCAAAAAATATAAAATTTGATCACCAAAAAGATTTTGATATGAAAATCATATTTAACAGTGTTACACTAAATATTTTCTTTGATTTATTGATTTGGAAAATAATCTTAAATTTTATAATTTATCTTGTTTGAGTTTTGTGCATGGTTTATAATATAAATGGATTAGTGTACAAGAACCAAGACTAATGATGGGATATAAGAGCTTAATCAAGACTGCATTAGGTTTCAATTTAGTTAGACTCAAACTAGGTTGAATTAGTTAAGATAAATTGAGCTTAAACAACAAAGAAAAATGCTTCTGCCCAGTGAATTATTATAACGGTTCAGGAATCATTATAACGGGTCAGGAATTGTTATAACGGTTCAGGAATCGTTATAACGGTTCATCTCAATACTAAAGCAGAAAAGTTCTCAAGGAAGCCAGAGTGTATCGTTATGGAACGATTTAGTAATCGTTGTAACGATTTAGTAATCGTTGTAACGATTTAGTAATCGTTGTAACGATTTAGTAATCGTTGTAACGATTTATGAAACGTATAACGATTCAGTGAATCGTTATAACGTTTTAGCTCAATCAGATCCAACGGCTATTTTTTTCTAAGCCGTTATAACGATTCTCAAATCATTATAATGGTTCAGGATGAAAATAGTTTCTTCATCTATTTGAGAAGATCTATTTTTTTTAAAGAATCACTTCTCTCACTTATTATTATCTGATCTATCTAGCTAAATCATTCTTTCAAAGAGCTTATTAGCCAAATACTAAGTGAGAGAGATAAGCCAAGAGATAGAAACACTCAATTAGTCAAATCCTTATTTAAGCTCAATTTAACTTCTCTCTATTTTTCTAACTTGATCCTTCATGATATACTCTCCTTGTAATCTTTCTTGAGATGTAGTGCTTACCCTTTTTGAGTGTTGTCACTCATCTTCTTGTTTTGTGTGTGTTATCACTCTTATTACCGATAGGCTTGGCAACCCATTTTTATATAAGGGACCAAGTTCTACAAGTTTGAAACTATTATTTTTAGTGTTTCGGCTCAACCTCAATTGTTGGAGGTTGGGAGTCCTGGAGACGTAAGCATTTTTAAGCCGAACTCCATTATATCTTGTATTCTTATTTGATCTTTTTTTTTCTCTCTCATTTCTTTGATTGCTATATTCTTGTGAGAATTGAATCGAATTGAATTGCCTTCCGCTGCCATTACACTTGAACACTAAGCCCCAAATCGATTCATACATTTCTACCTTAGGTTCTTTACAATCTTGCACTATTTTTAGCCTTTAAATACCATAATCCTAGGTGTATCAAAGTGGTATCTGAGCAGAAACTTAGTTTTAATTATTTTATTTATGGTATTTTTGGTCCAAGATAACTTTTTTGATGCATGTAAAAGAACCCCCAACTCTATGTCTTAATTGCAAAAAAATTTAGTTTTTAAAAGAAATATATAGTGAACTACCTCAACATACTAAACTTTTGGGATGTTGTCCAACATGGTTATGTACCACATTATGATTCTAGCAACCTCATATTGACACAAAAGGCAAAAGAACTGAAATCTCAAAATGATTATATCGTCAATATTATTTTAAATTTGGTTAGTGAAAGAATTCTATATTATTTGGTAATACCGAAATTGCTAGTGAAATATGAAAGACCTTATTGAATATATTTGAGGGAAAATCTCAAATAAAAAGAACAAATCTAATGAATCTAAAGTCCGAATTTAAAAAATTTTGTATACAAGAAGGAGAATTAATTGAGAATATATATTCACGATTAATACATATTCTAAATAAATTTGATGAAGTTAGAGAATTCTTGTCTAACACTAAGATTGTAGGCAAGATTTTTAGGGAAATGATGAGAAGACCAAGTTGGAAAAGAATGATAAGCACTCTAGAAGCAATATAAGGCACCCTTGGCGAATTCATACATGAAGAGGTGTTCACTCATTTTCTATACTTTGAGGAGAAGCTACGAAAAAATGGAGAGCTCACACCAAAGCTCAAAGAAATCGCACTTTAAGCTCAAAAATCTTTATCGCGCTACTATTCGAGCAAGACATCATTTAGCACATCTTCTATGAACGATCAAATCATCACAAAAATATTTGAAAGAATGCTAAATCTAGAGAATGAGCACAATAAAGAGCGATATGAGAAAGGAATAACGTGCATATACTTCTCATACCATAAGAAATGTCACACAATACACGATTGTTACTTGGTCTTCCCACATAAGAAGAAGCAAAATTTTGAGAGAATTGGTGATATGCTAGCTACAAGCAACCATATTGAGAGAAAGAATGATAAAAAAAATTCACCCAACATTGTCCTAATTGTGGAAATAGAGGAGAGTTCACTAGTGGTAGATGTTGATGAGATTGTAGTAGGAAATAACATCACCGACCTGTGCGTATTGGAGATCCTACATGACATTGTCATATCCAAAAATATGAAGATGGACTCATTTGCACCTAAGGTATAATTTTCTCAAGAATTTCAATTGCACAATCAAATAGTACCTTACACTACATCCACTTGGGATGATAGTTATGATGATTTTGTTGAGAATGATGAATTTTGTGTTGAAAATATAAATAATTTGGATGATGAGGCTGAAATTGAATCTTTTTTATCTAGTTTAAAGAATCTTATTCATAATTCATCTTCTCAAAAAGAGATAATTGAGAGACTTAAAAATAAAATTTTAGAGTTTGAGTTAGAGATTCAATCTTATGAGTTTAAATTACAAAATCTAAAAAAGAATTGTCAAATGGACTTAGGTGAAGTTACAACATTAAAATTGAAATTGTAAACTTTAGAAACTAAAAATAGGGCATTAAAGTACTCATGTACTTCAACAAGCATCACTTCAATTTATTTAGACAAGTTTATAATCAAAGGCCTAGCAACAAATCGGATCTTAGATATAAGAAATCTTCAAAGACTTCAAATTGCCCTAAATCTAAAGAGAAATAAGGTCAAGGGTTGAATGTAAAAATTATAAAACCTAGTAATGCTAAATTTTTTAATAAGAAATATAATTATGCATTTCAATATAAGTAATTTGATAAAAATATTAACAAAAGACAAATGAATTTTCAAAGCAACAATGCTACATTTTTCAATCCTAATTGATCAAATAAATTGTATTTTAAAGGATCCGATTGATGATTTTATGAGTTTAAAAATCAACATGGTTTTCAAACTAAAGCTCAAAGATATGATCATAAACGAGTTATTTCTCAAAACTATAAAAATATTTCTAAAGAAAAACCCAAGACTCAAATTCAAGGATTAAAAAAACTACCAAAATACTTTTGTTAAAGGTAGTAAGAAGTCTCAAACATGTGTATTTTGCAATTATTATTGTCATATTGGTCATATATCACTTGATTGTAAACTTAGAAAGAAAATTAACATCACAAATATTGTTTGAATTCTTAAGATTAAAAATTAGAGACCTCAATGCTTAATCTTCTCTTCAAATCGTATATGCCACATACTTAGGGGGAGTTGCAATGATTCAGTGAAGCGTTATAACATTTCAGCTCAATCAGATCCAACTATTTTTTCTAAGTCGTTATAACGATTCATAAATCATTAAACGGTTCAGGCCGAAAATAGTTTCTTCATCTATTTCAGAAGATCTATTTTTTAAAAGGATTACCTCTTTCACTAATTATTATCTGATCTATGTAGCTAAATTATTCTTTCAGAGAGTTTATTAGCCAAATACTAAGTGAGAGAGATAAACTAAGAGATAAAAACACTCAATTAGCCAAATTTTTGTTTAAGCTCAATTTAACTTCTCTCTATTCTCCTAACTTGATCCTTCGTGATATACTCTCCTTGTAACCTTTTTTGGGCTGTAGTGCTCACCCTTTTTGAGTGTGTTGTCACTCTTGTT
Organism: Schoenoplectus tabernaemontani; assembly: GCA_037127355.1. Lineage (NCBI taxonomy): Eukaryota > Viridiplantae > Streptophyta > Magnoliopsida > Poales > Cyperaceae > Schoenoplectus > Schoenoplectus tabernaemontani. The sequence goes on along the minus strand of CM073745.1, from coordinate 1,173,459 downwards.
ACTGATAGGCTTGACAGTCCATTTTTGTGTAAGGGACCAAATTCTACAAGTGTAAAACTATTTTTTTTAGTGTTTTGGCTCAATCTAAATTGTTGGTGGTTGAAAGTCCCGGAGACATAGTCATTTTTAAGCCGAACTACAATACATCTTGTGTTCTTATTTGATCTTATCTTTTCTTTTCTCTTATTTCTTTGATTGCTATATTCTTGTGAGAATTTAATCGAATTGAATTATCTTCCGCTGCCATTACACTTGAACACTAAGCTCCAAATCGGTTCATACATTTCTACCTTAGGTTCTTTACAATCTTGCTCTATTTTTAGCTTTTAAATACCACCATCCTAGGGGTATCAAATAGTTTGGATCGTCCATTTGAGTTTTAAAATATGAGATATAAGCATGAACTACGAAATATTTTGTGCTTTATAAAGTACATTAGCACACCTATATATATATATATATAGTAAAGATACCATGAGCTTAACTCAAAAAGTAAATCAAATCATCTTAAAATTTTAATTTATCATGCTCATTAATTTTTTTATATTAAAATCTTGTGGGATGTAAAAATTTCGAGTGTTTTGAGCATTTTAAGTCATGATTTTTAATTTTTGAAAATCAGCTCTAAAAATAATAATAAGATATTCAATGTTTGAACATCATTTTGAAAAATTTTAAAAGGGTATCTTAAAAAACTCAAAACACTCTAAATTTTTGCATCCTATAAGATTTTCATATAAAAAATTAATGAGCATGATAAATTAAAATTTATAGATGATTTGATGTACTTTTTGAGTTAAACTCACGTAAAGCCTCTCTGAGATTAAGCTCACAGTATTTTTACTCTCTCTCTATCTCTCTCTCTCTCTCTCTATATATATATATATATATATATTTATGGCTGTATGTATATATTAAGATATATAAACTGTCATTAAATATTAATTAAAATTAAAAACATTATTATTATTCATTCACAAAATTGAAATGTATATATGTGAAAATAGTAGAATTATATCTCTCTTCTTTCATTCTTTCTTTTTTCATTTTTTGAAATCTTTGAAAACTTAGCGATGCCTATGATATATATATATTGTACATCTTAACTCTTCAGTTTAGGGGCGGAGTCGGGATTTTAGATTGAGGGGGCCGGGACTGGAGGGGCAAATATTTACTACAGAGAAAAAATATTCGAGGGGGTCAGATATATAAATTTCTAATTTTTTTACGAAATTATTCATATTTTTCGGACATTTTTAAAAAATTAGGGGGGCACCCAGCCCCTCTGGAACCGCCCCTACTTCAGTTCAGCCCGAACTTGATGCCGCTAGATCCACTAAATTAAGAGGGATCCTTGAAAATGGGTTATTTTCACAATCTTGATAATGAACATTTAAATAAATATCAAAAATTAATCTTAAAAAGAGAAAGAAGTTTATAAATAATTACTTAAAAATTCATTATAAAGATTGTAAAAATAACTCATTATCAAGGATCTCCCTCCATAAATTAATTAATTTGTTCATTAATGAAACCAACTGCTCGGTGAGTATTAATTAATTTGTTCATTAATGAATCCAACTGCTTTGATTGGTGGTTCATTTTTCAGATGGCTCACACATTATTCATGAACCGGTTTTATGGAATGAAAGAACTAAAGTAAGCCCCTAATTAGGTGCAACTTTTGTGTTGTTGTTAATGATAAATCACACATCAAAAGAACAATCAATCAATGCAGATTGACGTGATGCAAGAGAGGATATGAAACAAGTAATAGACACCAATAGTTATATTGTTTGTAAGTGGTTTGATAGGATTTAATGAGTAAGTGAAACGAAAATATTCATCCATGAAAAAATCGATCTAGTTAATTAGTTTAGCTTTGTCTCATTGCCTGCCTTCAAAATGTGCCTCAAATTTTAAAAAACCCGATTTGTTCTATCAAAGATCTGTTGAAAATATAAATTTAATTAATATTTTCTTGAAGTTTGTTGTTCAGTCAACAGAATTTAAGGCTGATTCATTAGAGATTTTGACAGATCATCCGAACCTTATTTTAGGTATATGAGCTATGGATTTAAAGCTCTTTAAGTCTATTTTTTAATGGTATAAGTTTCAAGTCGATTGGAGTTTTCTAGAGAAAGTTATGACAGTTTTAATAGAAATAGATCAGATATGATTGGGCTGCTTAGTTTTCTGTTTTTTATATTTATTATGAATTCTAGAGTTTTCTTTTGATGTTTTGGCTCTATAAATAGAGTTGTAATCTGTTGCGTTGCAAAACAATGTAAGAGAGATAATATAATAGAGAATTACAAAGAGTTTTTTAGATAAGAACTTATTTGTTTTCTCCATCTCTTCTCTCTACCACTATATGAATTGTATCCACTATTAAATATACTCAACAAATTGGTATCAGAACCATGACCAATAACGGTGCAGCCATTGGAGGTATCGGGCATGTATCATGCTTGCGGATTTTGAAGACCAACTACAAACATTGGTGCATACACATGAAGGCGCTACTCGGCTCGCAAGATGTGTGGGAAGTCGTTGAGCTTGGCTATACCGAATATGCGACCTTGCAAGGCTTGACGAATAATCAAGTGAAGGAGTTGAAGGAGTCACGCAAGAAAGACAAAACCACGCTCTACTTGATGTACCAGGCAGTTGATGAGTCAGGCTTTGAGAAGATAGCCGGTGCGAAGACTTCAAAAGAAGCATGGGAGACTCTTGAAAAGGCATACAAAGGAGCGGACCGAGTGAAGCAAGTTCGCTTACAAACACTTAGAGGTGAGTTTGAAACTTTAAGAATGAAAGAGTCGGAAGGTGTATCGGATTATATCACACGAGTAGAAATAGTGGTGAATCAACTCAAAAGAAATGGTGAAGAGATAAGTGAAAATAGAGTAGTAGAGAAAATATTAAGGTCATTAACCAATGATTTTGAGAATGTTGTGTGTGCCATAGAAGAGTCTAAGAATTTGGTAGAAATGACGGTGGATGAGCTCTCAAGTTCCTCAGAGGCTCATGAACAAAGAAAGAAGAAGAAGAAGCAAGAGGTGTTAGAGGAAGCACTTCAAACTAAGACAACACAAAAAGAAGACAAGCCGGGAAACGGTGAAGGTGGTCGTGGAAGAGGCCGTGGTGGCTTTAGAGGTCGAGGTAGAGGCCGCGGTAGAAGCCGTGGTAGAGGACAAGAAGAGAACAAGGAAGAGAAGAACCAATCGATCTCATACGGCGGAGGCCGAGGTCGAGGAAGAGGAAGATCAAGTAAGTACAATGTTCAATGTTATTCTTGCAAAAAGTATGGTCATTATGCAGCGGAGTGTTATTACAATGAAAAGAAAGATGATGAGAAAAAAGAAGAGAAATGAGGTGATGATGTGGTATTACTAGCAAGTAAGGAGGCCGACTCCAACAACGAGTCGGTGTGGTACTTGGACACCGGTGCAAGCAATCTTATATGTGTCTACAAGCACATGTTTAGCGAGATAGAGGAGATTATAGAAGGCCATGTATCATTTGGAGATGCCTCAAAAGTGAAAGTTAAAGGCCAAGGTGAAATTCTTATTCAGTGTAAAGATGAAAATGAGAGGTTTATCTCGAATGTTTATTATGTGCCGGATATGAAGAGTAATATTTTGAGTTTGGGCCAATTGTTAGAACGTGGTTTCAAGGTTTTTATGAAAGAAAGAATACTTTATTTGAGATACCAAGATAATCGGTTGCTAGCCCAAGTAGAAATGACCAAAAACCGCATGTTTAAGTTGAATTTGGTGAATGTTCAAGTAAGGTGTTTAAAGGCATGTGTAGAAGATATCAAATAAAAGAATGGTAAAAAATATATCACACATAGACCATAGTGATAAATTGTGTGAATGTTGCGTGTTAGGAAAGCACCCAAGAAATTCTTTTCCAAAAGAAGCAAGTTATCGTGCAAAGAAGGTGCTTGAATTGGTTCATACAGATATTTGTGGCCCAATAACCCCTAATTCACTTGTTAAACACCGGTATTTTATTACCTTTATTGATGATTTTTCTCGAAAAACTTGGGTATATTTTTTAAAGCAGAAATCCGAAGTATTTTTTATTTTTAAGAAGTTTAAGGTGCTTGTTGAAAACTTAAGTGGTGAATGCATAAAAACTTTGAGGTCTGATAGAGGTGGTGAATTTACATCAAAGGAGTTTGTGAATTTTTATGAACAAAAAGATATTAGAAGGTATTTTGGGCCGAAGCGGTGAGGTGTGCGGTTTACTTGCAAAACTGATGTCCTACGGCGAGTTTGGAGAATATTACCCCACAAGAAGCATGGTGCGGTGTGAAGCCATCAGTAGCTAATTTGAAGGTGTTCGGAAGTGTGGCTTATGCTCACGTTTCAGATCAAAAGCGCACAAAACTTGATGACAAGAGCAAGAAGCCAATTTTTATTGGCTATGATGAGAAATCTAACGCGTACAATCTTTATGATCCGCTTACTAAAAAGGTACATATGAGTTGTGATGTGCAGGTCAATGAAGAAAGCATGTGGAATTGGAGTTCCATGGAGGAGATGTCTCATGAAGAAGGTAAATAAGCGACATCAATAATTATCTCTACACCGACAAGCAAAACTACATCGACAACATCACAAGACGAACCATCTTCACCTTTATCCGATGATGAAGATGAGACAAGAAATTTACGAGAAATATACGAGGCGACAAGTGAATTGCATTTGGTGTTTCTTTTGGAGGATGCAGAGGACATTACATTCGAGCAAGCCGTAAAAGATGAGAAGTGGCAAGCCGCTATGCAAGAGGAGATGAAAGCAATCGAGAAGAACAACACTTGGGAACTTGCGACGTTACCCAAGGGTCACAAACCGATTGGTGTTAAATGGGTTTATAAGAAAAAGATGAATGTGCAAGGCGAGGTTGAAAGATACAAAGCAAGATTAGTGGCGAAAGGGTACAAGCAAAAGGCGGTGATTGATTATGAAGAGGTGTTTGCCCCGGTAGCAAGAATGGAGATAATCCGACTACTAATCTCGTTGGCGTACTCAAAATAAATGGAGCATTTTTTAAATGGACGTGAAATCGGCGTTTCTAAATGGAGTGCTTGAAGAAGAAGTCTATATCGAGCAACCTTTCGGTTATGTGAAAGTTGGCAAAGAGCACATTGTGTTGAAGTTAAAGAAGGCGTTGTACGGGTTGAAGCAAGCGCCAAGGACATGGAACACTCGAATTGATGCATACTTCAAGGAGCATGGGTTTGTGCAATGCCCATATGAGCATGCGCTATATTTGAAGGTACAAAAATATGACATTTTATTTGTGGCCTTGTATGTAGATGATTTGATTTTTACGGGAAATAATAGAGATATGATTGAGAAGTTTAAGTTGGAAATGACAAAGGAGTTTGAGATGACCGATTTGGGTCTCATGTCTTATTTTTTGGGGTTAGAAGTGAGACAAGAAAATTCTGGAATTTTTCTATCACAAGAAGCATATGCAAAGAAGATTTTAAAGAAGTTTAAGATGGATGAGTGTAATCCCATAAATACTCCGGTTGAGAGTGAGACGAAATTATCTCGATATGATGAAGGAAAGGCGGTTGACGCAACACTATATAGAAGCTTGATTGGAAGCTTGCATTATTTGACGTGCACAAGGCCGGATATTGCTTATGGAGTTGGCTTGGTGAGCCGATATATGGAGGAGCCGAAAATGACGCATTAGATAGTCATAAAGCGAATTCTTCACTATGTCAAAGGTACATTCTCTCATGGCTTATTTTATTCTCATACTAATTGTGCGACCCTTTTTCGCGCGCTCCGCACCGCCGCTGGGCGATGGGTTGCGGAAGAAGGACACAGAGATCCCTCCCAAGCGTGCATCTGCTAAGTGCCGGCTGATTCTGCCGTTTAGAGAGATTTGGATGCACATTCAGGGGGTTTTTTAGTGATTGTGAGTTCTTGTAGATTCCGGTGGGCGCAAGCCCCCACCGTTAATTACCCTGGGCTACTAACCTCGAGGCACCTCTGGATCTTTGAAAGGGAGAAGCAAATAGTATAGTTAAATGATGGTCAAGTGGTCATCTGGGTTCACAAAATGGGGGTTAGCTCCAAGGAAGACGAACCTACTACAGATCGGTTCAGTCTTTATCGCTTCAAGAGATAACCTTACTACGATCGATTAATCTCTTTGAAGGGGTTCGAGGTGAGTCTACTACGTAAACGACTCGACCTCGTTCATCTAGAAAATGAACCTACTTAATCCTATAGAAGACGAACCTACTACGGATCGGTTCGGTCTATACCACCTCGAGAGATAACCTTACTACGGACTGTGTTAATCTCTTCGAGGGCTTGAGGTGAGTCTACTACGAACGACTCAACCTCCGTTGATCTAGAAGATAAACCTACTACGAACGGTTCAATCTTAACTAGTCAACAACCAATCACACAAAATACAACTCGAAGCACTGAGCCGGTTGATCTTGAGGTTGGTGAATCAGGAGAAGGGTGGATATGGCCCACGTGTTTCTTCTCACCGATCTTCTAGATCATGAATTCGAAGCACTAAGTCAATTCATAAACCTAGGAAACACAGTTACACACAATGTTAAACCTGAAGCACTGAGCCAGCTTAACATTGAGGCATGTGTTAGTGAAGGAACCTACCTACAGAACGGTTCACATTCACTGTTTTGTGGATGAATCTACTACAGAACGATTCAATCTCACGATCTCGGGAGATGAACCAGAAGACAAACTTATCGACGGATGAGTTCAGTCTTGCTAGCTCAAATGGTCATGAATTACTTGTTCATGACACCGAGTCATTAAGATGTCACTTCTCTCGGACACCGTAATGTTCATATCTCTTGGAATCGACATATCTCTTCATGTTGATGTCGCAACCTTGGTCATTCTTCAGCGAGCGTCAAGATGTTCTTGTCCCGACTAATCATTCTATATGTTGCATTACTTGTGCAAAATTACTATATTGCCCTACACCCCTTGTGTGAGCGTATTTAGTCATGAGTTACTTGCTCATGGTGATGAGTCATTAAGATGTCACCTCTCTCGGACATCGTAATGTTCTTCTTCCTCAAGGTCGACATGTCTCTCCATGTTGATGTCGTAGCTTTGGTTATTCTTCATCAAGCGTCAAGATATTCTTGTCTCGACATATCTTCTCATATAGCTGTCTAAGCCTCAGTTATTCTTCGTCAAGATGTTCTTGTCTCAACTAATCGTTCTAAATGTTATATCATGTGTGTAAAAATCCTCATGTTGCTCCACACCCCTTTGTGTGAGCATATTTGTTCATCTCCAAAATGTAGAAAACTTATTACATAATATTTTCCATTATTATCTCTATTATAAAGATGAATTTATTATTTATTATTATTATTATTTTTTTTTATTTTTAAACTCTATTTATTTCTATAGAAAATTATTTACAAAAATAATAAGAAATGGGTTAGCTATTAACTAGAATTTTATTTATATTTTTGGGATTTTATAATAGCTAAAATAGTAGAATTTTATTTTTATTATTTCTAAGCTCTATTTATTTTGTAGAAAATTACTTACAAAAATAATAGAAAATAAAATGGCTATGATTTTTATTTGTATTCTTAAAGTAATAGAATTTCATTATTATATTTCATTATGTTGAGATATTATTCATTATGTAAAAACTATTTACAAATCAAAAGATGGTAAGCTATATTATTTTTATTTTTTTATTTTTATTTTTATTTTTAGGATCTATAATAGCTAAAAAGAAATCATTATTAATATTCTATCCTATTTGTCATAGTTTTTCATTATATATTTTTTATTATTTCTATTTATTATCTATAGAAAAATATAAGATTTTTTTGTTTTGCTATCATCATTATTTGAAAATAGCCATAAGGGATGGAATTCATTATATTCTTTATTACAAATATTATTTTTATTGCATTTTATCCATCAAAAATATTTTTATTGTATATTTGTATAGAAATAACAAAAGAAATGCAATTCATTTTATTATAAAACTATATTATCATTCTTTATTATAAAAAAATGCATTTACTATCTATTACCATGGTTGTATATATTTTTGTATATTTTGTGCTATTTATTTTTATTATTCCTTTTTTACAGAAAATATTAACATGATATCTATTATTATTTTCCTTATTTATCAAAGAATAGAGCTAATCTCATCATTTATTATTGTATATTATTATGGTCATTATTATTTCATGAAAAATCACTTGAAAAATCAGTAAAATATATCTAACTATTATTCATGATTTTATTTGAATTTTTGGAATTTTTATAGTATTTAAAATGACAAGTCAAAGCTAAGTCAAATATATCAATATATGTAATATCTTTTGCTTTTAAATTGTTTCAACATGATTATATTTTTAAAACTGGAATATTATCATATAGAAAAATAGTATGAAAAATAAGAAAATTTTAGAAACAAATTTGAGTTAATTTGGAGTTCAGGAGCATTTTTAAATGATTTATTTACTATTTAATTTTAATTTTCTGTTATTAATTAACTATTGGGCTTATTAGACTGGGCCGAGTTCTTTATTCTACAATTTGGGCCCAAACTTATTTTTATTATTTATTTCGCTGTTGGGCCAGATATTTGGATTTATTTGATTCTAAGCAGACTTAGCCCATTTCATTGTTTTTTTTTCTCTGGGCTGACAGCACAGCCTCTTTTCCCTTTTCTTACATCCATCGGATATTCTCAAGATTTGTGCTGAAATAGATGAACGCTTGTGATGTATTCTATTTGTTATCTAAGCTTTTCATCACTCTAACATCGTTGAATTACTTCAGGATTGGTGCAAGCGCGCCAAGATTGGTGCTTTCGTTTTAACAGTCGCGCCAGATTATCCCTTCGACTCTTTCCTTCATCGCGCTCTGAGATCTGCGCAAAAGAGTGTCGCCGGTGATCGGAGATGCTGATGGAAGATCAGACGACGGGATTAGGGTCGTCTCGGCACCCTCAACCTCATGGTGGTGCCCGATTGGAGATCCGTACGGTGAAAGCATGGCGTCGCCTATACTGTTACTTACCTCGGTACCATTCTGGTACCGATCGTGTCTATATCGATAAATTGGTGAATTGAATCCATATCAATGCTATATTCTCAATCCATAGCATTGTTTTTGCTTACTATCTTCACCAATCTGTTGTCTTTCAATGAAATCCTTGGAATTCTTGCCATGACTTGTAATGACTTCTAATCAGTTCATCCTTCTTTTCTTCAATCGCATCTATCTCGGCCTAAAGGCTCACCAGGTTTACCTGGGCCAGTGGCTCACGAGATGTGCTTGTTCATTAACATCTTTTGATTCTCAGTTTTTTTTTTAACAGAAATAAAAAGGAAAAAAGGGATAAAAACGAGATTCAATTGAAATGGTTGAAATAACAATTAATATCATGAAATTCTCTATATTAATGGTTGATCCAGGCCTAAAGGCACACCAAACACCTTGTGTTTGGGCCAGTGGCTCACTGGATATCAATCATGGCATTAATTTCATGCTTTGTTGCAAAAAAGATAAAAGAATAGCAAGAGAAAGATAGAATTATAAGCAAGAGGCAAAAAACATTATGAAGACCTTTGAATATTATGAATTGATCTTTCATTCTACTTTTTTTTTTTAGAAAGAAAGAAAATAACAGAAAAATGTAATTTTCAAGAAGACACATCACTTACATACTTCCCCTATGTAGTATCAACGATCAATTATCTTGCTTCTTAACATCTCTTGTATTCTGTGTTTCTCTGACTACTAGAAAGTGGTGTATCTCTCCCTTTCCTAATTGATTTTCTTGTCTTCTGATTAAGGGATGCTAGTATTAGAGAGCCGCCTTTTTTCCATGCTGCCAAGGGTTTTTATAGGATTCAGTTGTGGTTTGGCAGCTCAATTGTGCTTCTTCTAAGCACAATTTGTGCTTTTTCCAACCCACGGATCGATGACATGGCATAGCATCCAACCTTTGATCTTCTTATTGAATGGTGTGGATTGATTCAATGTGTGTTTATTCTAAATAATTCTTAGGGTCTGGATTGCCAGCTTGGCAAATGCTATAACCATCTGTGCTCTTGCTTCAATCTTGATCCTTACCTTTTCAAACACCAACTCAATTTCACTGTTAAGAATAGGTCTACGGTCTTGTGCGCCAACTCCACCGAAGAAACCGTGCCATGGTTAACTGTTTTGTACCAGCAACCGTTTCAACAACATCGTGGGGCCCACATAGTGCCTTCTAAACCGCCAATTCGTTCAATTACTCCCCGAATCACCCTATTGAATTCTAAGCCCGAATCCTTTCTCCTCTAATGCGAGTGATGTACAGTGCTATATTTTCAAAATTAATTACTCCAATGGATTCTCCTCGGTTAGAGCTTTCCAACGGTATATTATTTGCAATTTTTCGTTACCGTTTGAATTATTTTCCATTTTTGAGTTGATTCGTGAAGAATGGAACCGAATGACCTAATTCATTTGGAGAGGAGGGAGATGAGTCTCTTGTCCCTGTGGGACCCATTGTCGGCGAGGGAAATAAGAGAAGAACAAGGGAGGGAAGAGGTTATGGTTCGGATGAGCTAGGCACACATGGACCGGCCCCACATGTCATTATTAATGAGAAACAACAATGGTGCACCGAGTTCACGCGATTTGTTACTCTTTCAAAAAAAGTCTCCCAGCGCCTAAATTAGCAGCTCTTTATTTGGCAGCCCCAACTTGCACCAAGTGAGGTCCTTGTCCCCAAGTTGCACCCATAAGCCCTTTGATTAAATCTCACCCTTCAGATTAATCTCATTTTCTTTCTCCAATTTATTTTAATAGATCCCTTTATCCAAAAATCATGAAATTTTCACCAAAAATCCCTGAATTCATGATAATCATCCCTGTAATTTTTAATTCCATTTTTACCCCTGTCTCTCTGAATTAAAAATTATTTTATCCATAAAACCCTATTTCTTCCTCCATATCAATCCCAGATTTCATTTGTAGCTCAGTGTCTCTGCCAATTATCTCTCTCTTGCAGAAACCACCCTAACTAAATACCAATTAGACTTATATTGATATTCATTAGGGTTTGATCTGATCAACAGTTGATTACATGTCAACAGTTGATACAAATCTAGACTTGATCAGATGGTTGCCCCCAGCTTTGGCACCTGATTAGTCTTGTGAAATTGACTTTCAATCCCTTAACATGAGGGTGACTTGGTCAAAGAACCGACTACTTATCGATAATTGACACAAATCAAAGCATGGTTAGGTGGTTGCTCACAGCTTTGGCACCAGGTCAGCCTTGAAAGCAAAATCACATTTGAAATTTCTCATGATTGGTTATATCAAAATACTGGCTTGGCATTGACATCATTCTTTGTTGCATAGGGATTATACTGCTTCAGTTCATAGGGTTTGATTTTGGCTTTTCCTTTTGTATTTCTTCCTTCAACCTTTCAGGGGTAAACAAAGAGCCACCCACCAAAGCGGGTCCTGAAGAATTTGCCAAATTGAAGGGCCTGCTTTGGTGCACATATTCGACACACCTCTCTCCTTCTTAGGTTCAGGCTAGACTTCAATAGCTTTTCCTTTAATCAGATTCTTCTTATGAGCGCAACATGGTGGGGCCTGTCCTCTCAGCCTCTCGCTCGTGGGATAGTGGTGCATGTACTCAGCCACCTGCCGAGCTACCTGCTTCAGCCACCATGGGGATAGATAAAGATAGCGTCTCTCAGCCACCTTCTTTCACTTTATTTCTCTTTTCTTTCACTGTTGGGGATGCCGATCGCCTGCTTTGCTACTTCTCCCTCACTTCTTTCACAGCATGGAAAAATATTTCACGCATTTTACACTCTCAATCTTAATTGCAAAAGTGCCTAATACAAGCTGCTTTTATTTTCACATAGCATCTAAGTACAAAAATAGAAAAAGGGAAAACTTTACAGCACCCTATTGCACTTATTCTATACATAGCTTCTCTTTATTTATTACAATACAGAACTTAAGTAACCGTGGTATTTTACGGATACCGAACCTATCTGTATTGACCTCTAGGCCGGGTACAGAATAAACCCGTTTATCCCTTTATTACTGATGGATAAACTTACCAGCATCAATTGGATTATGGATGCAATTGATAACACCATTTTGTGGATGCTCCTTGTATATTTAGTTGACATTTATTTGTGGAAGCTCACCCACTCTCCCCTCATTTGTGCACCGTTGCGTGCTAAAGTGGAAACTCACATTCACTCATCTCCACTCAATTTGTTTTGTGGGGGTCCTACCCTCAAACATCCATCACGCATCCCTGTGAGACAGGCTTTCATCGGGTAGGTTCGCTCTCCATGACCTGAGTCACTTCTTTAAGCGAATTACTTTATTTGACACTGAATGTCGGGCAAAAGCGTAAACCCTTAGTCTGACCCCTCCATGATCTATTTTGGGATTAGAAACAGATCACCTCCTTGGGCGTGTGGTACCTTTGCGGATGAATGTACCCAACCTGGTTTTTTATATTTTGGCTACCCTCAAACATCCATCACGCATCCCTGCGAGACAGGCTTTCATCGGGTAGGTCCGCTCTCCATGACCTGAGTCACTTCTTTAAGCGAGCCGCTTTGTTTAACATAAAATGTCGGGTACAAGCGTAAACCCTTGGTCTGACCCCTCCATGATATGTCGTGGGATTATGACACATCATTTCTTTGGGCGTGTGGTGCTTTTACGGATGAATGCACCCAACCTGGCTTTGTATAACACTCATGGTGTCGGGGACAAAGGTGGCAACCCCTTATTGAAAAAGATTTTATTATTTTTTTATTATTATTTTTTTATTATTATTTTTTTTTTGATGAGTAATGAAAATGGGTTTTTATTGTTTTACTTAGATATCCTTTTATTTTATCAGAAGAAGGCAGATTTTTGGTTATTGGTGATACATGTTACTAATAATACGAGAGTTATTTATTTATATGCCCTCGGAAGCGACTATTTACTAGCCACCAATTTGCTCGACCTATCCCTTGGCTTGTGCCGCGGGCGACCAATATGAGCAACTTTCGTCATCGGGCAACAGATAGTTTGAGGGACAAACTGCAAACCCTGCCCATTTTTGTGTTTATTCTGTATCAAATGGACAAACCCAGTGGTATTTGTATTATGAGCCCAAACACCAAAGCTCTCGCCTTACATTCTCGCGTGGTTTTGGCATTGAATTCTCTTATTGTATTTTTTATTTTGTTGTATGGCTAAATGTGTTTGTGTGGTTTTGGATCTTTGGATGCATTCTATTTACAAATGCACAAGTAAGGTTTTTGGGATTTTTTTTATGCAAAAGTGGAGGTTAGACATGGGTTTGTGTTTCGTGCACGTGTGTGTAAGCGAACACTTATTCCCTCCTTATTTATTTACAATGAATACTACTCGATCGGCCCCGCTCTGGGCTATGTGTAGTACTTCTTCAAATATCGTCCATTGATCGGTGGCATGGGCCTTTCACCTTCATGGTCTATGAGTTGGTATGCGCCGCCCCCGTATACCTTCTCAATTACGTATGGCCCTTCCCAATTCGAGGAGAATTTTGGGCCGATGTGCCGGCCAATAATCGGCCTCTTAAGGACAAGAACAAGCTCCCCTTGTTGAAATGCCCTGACTCGCGCCATTTTGTCATATGCCCTTGCCATTTTTGCCTGATATATCTCAAGATTCTCCTTGGGCTATCGTCTTTTCTCGTCCATGGCATCCAATTCGTCCAATCTAAGTTGTTGGCATTCATCCATGGTCATATCATTTTGCATAGCCACCCGTAATGACGGTAATTCCACCTCAAGAGGGAGAACGGCTTCAACCCCAAAAGCCAGAGAATACGGGGTAGCTTGCGTAGGCGTTCGGTACGTAGTTCGGTAAGCCCATAATGCCTCCTGTAGACGATTATCCCAGTCTCGTTGGTTGCCATCAACGGTCTTCTTCATGATATTGATTAGGGTTTTGTTAAAGGCTTCGGCTAGGCCGTTGGCTCTTGGGTTATAAATGGACGAGAATCTCCAATCAATGTTAAACTGCTCCGCCAGGGCATAGACTTTAGAGCTCTTGAAGGCTGTCCCGTTATCGGATATTATACGTTGTGGGGTACCGAATCGGTAAAGGATGTGCGTCTTGAAGAACTTAACCACATCGGACGCTTTAACTTCTTTGAGTGGGACGGCTTCGGCCCATTTAGTAAAGTAATCCGTTGCCGCCAAGATGAACCGGTGACCTCTCGACGTAGGCGGGTCTATGGGCCCTACTATGTCTGTGCCCCACATATTAAATGGCCAGGATGCTACCGTGGGGTGCAACGGGTTTGGCGCTTGATGTATAAAAGGGCCATGTATCTCGCACATGCGGCACTTCCTTGCGTGCCCTTCACAATCGCCCACCATTGTGGGCCAATAATACCCCATTCGCTTGGTCTTTAACTTCATTTTTGGCCCGGGCATCGATGCGCTCCACACAAGTCCGAATGAACTTCTTTCATAACTCGCTTCGGCTTCAGCCACGATACACATCTTAGCCACAACTGATCATAAGACCTTCGGTATAGCGTATTGCCCACATACGTATACCGTAGTACCCGCTTTCTTATTTGATCGGCCATCCTTTTATCTTTGGGAAGGGTACCATGCCGGAAATATTCGATGAACGGTTGTCTCCAATCATCGTCTTCTTCAGTTATCATTGTTTCTTGGCATTCTATCCTTCCTGGTCCAATATTTTCATTATTCGCATTGTCTGTCGTCTGACACAATGATAATGGCCTTCTATTGCGGACGATGATGTGGATTTCCGGCTCTGTTGGTTCACCCAGCTCCTTAGCGAGTTTGGCCAACGCATCTGCTTCACCATTCACAGCCCTTGTGACCTTCTCAATGGACACGTACGGAATTTTCTTCATTAATTCCATGGCCTTCTGGTGATATTGTATTAGTTCCGGCTTCAGAACCTTATATTCGCCAATTATTTGATTTATTATCAGCTGTGAATCCCCAAAGATGCGTACAGCCTTGATTTCTAGCTCCAGTGATAGCTCTAGCCCGGCGATGAGCGCTTCATACTCTGCTTCATTATTTGTGCATGGTTCGGTTAAAGCTAGAGAATGTCGTATTATTCCGCCTTCCGGGGTCACGAAGACTAGCCCTGCGCCAGCTCGCACAGTTGGGACTCCCGGGCCCGCGATCGGCTTGATTGACGAAGCGCCATCGAAGTACAACTCCCATATAGGGTTTCCTTCTTCAACATGTAGAGTTTCCTCATCGGGAAAGTCACATTTTAATGGAGAGTCGTCTTGAATCGGATGTGCGGCTAGGAAATCCGCCAGCGCCTGCCCCTTGATCGCCTTTTGCGGCGTGTAGGTGATGTCAAACTCGGTAAGAATGATCGCCCACTTGGCCAGCCTACCCGTCAACATTGGCCGGGTCATCAGATATTTGAGGGGGTCCACCTTAGATATTAAAATGATTTTGTGGGCTAGCATGTAGTGCCTCAATTTCTTCACCGCAAAGATTAGGGCTAAACAATGCTTCTCGATCGGCGAATATCCGTGTTCTGCCCCTACCATCATGCGACTTAAATAATATAGCGCATTTTGGTTACCATCCTGGTTTTCTTGTGCCAACAGAGCTCCCAAGGATCCATCCAGGGTGGTTGTATATAGAATAAGTTCCTTCCCGGGTATGGGCGCCGCCAATACTGGAGGGTTGAGTAGATATGCCTTGATTTCTTCAAAGGCTCGCTGGCACTCGCCATCCCACTTAAACGGGATATTCTTCTTAGTTAGCCGGGTGAAGGGTTGGATTTTACCCGATAGGTTGGCTATAAACCGCCTAATGTACGCCAATTGCCCTTGCAAAGATCGCAATTGTTTTAAATTCTTTGGCGGGGATAGTTCGATTATTGCTTTGATCTTGCCGGTCTATTTCAATTCCCCCGTGGCGTACCACAAACCCTAGAAATTTACCGAGATGATACCATAAATGCGCATTTCAACGGGTTTAATTTGAGCGCATGTTCTCGGGCGGTTGAAAACGACCTCAAGATATTGGAGGTGTTCTTCATATGACATGGCTTTGATGACTAGATCGTCCACATAGCACTCCACTATCTTGTGAATCGGATCGTCGAATATCTTCGTCATCGCCTGTTGATAGGTGGCACCCGCATTTTTGAGCCCAAACGGCATGACTTTGTAACAATAGATACCAATTGGCGTGCGGAACGCTGTGTGCCTTTCATCTTCTAGCGCCATTTTGATTTGATTATAGCCCGCATAACCGTCCATGAAGGAGAAGACTTCATAAGATGATGTGTGATCAATTATGATTTCGGTTACTGGGAGCGGGAAATCATCTTTAGGGCACGCCTTGTTTAAGTCCCGAAAGTCTACGCAGATGCGAATCTGTCCATTTTTCTTTTTGACCGGGACAATGCTAGCCACCCATTCTGGCGTCTCTTCTTCCCATATAAAGCCTGCGTCGATGAGTTTCTTCGTTTCCTCCACGACCTTTTCTTCGAGTTCTATTCTCATCCGCCTCGGCGCTTGTTTAATCGGCTTGAAGGTTGGATCAATTTTTAAGTAATGGACCGCTACGTTGGGATCTAATCCAGGCATTTCTTTATAACTCCAAGCGAAGCAGTCCATATAGTTTTTAAGGAATGTCTTCAACCTGTCAGTCACCTCTTTTGGCAATGACGCGCTTATGAAGGTTGGTCGTGGGTCTTCTTCCGTCCCCAAATTAATTTCAGCTAACTCATCGACCGTATTAGGCTCCTTTTCTAGCTGTTTCAGAGCATTTTTCAGGATCGAGGTATTGTCCTCTTCTGTTTCATTATCCGGCATTTCAACAGAAGTCATGCAACAGCTTTCTTCCATACGGTACCCGTTGAGGGACCCCTCAAAACATGCTGCGTCATCGCAGTTATACCCTAATCCCCGGGTGTATTTTATTTTACCATCTAGGCCCAAAACCTTATTCTGGCCGCCATTCCAGAGTTCATCGAAGCGCTTGGCCTCGGCCTTGGATATGTCTCTCAGACATTTTGCCCTTTTTGCCAATTTATACAGCTCCTTTCCAAAGGGATGAGATGCAGCGTCACCGCTCGTTGCATTCTCTGGATTCTTGTTCTATCACCCACTTCTTCCAAGTGTTGTGATCGGGGTTCTTCGGAGACTGAGTTGAATCGCTCTGATAGAAAATTATAGCCTTGTGAATGATAGTTTTCCCTTTGATTTGCTCTACCTTTGCCGGCACAACAAAGGTTTTTAGGGTTTGAATGTGGTTCACTTCCCTTGGCATGAGGTCTTTAAAATGCCTTTCGGGAACCACAGTAATCTCTAGCGCTGCCATCTCCTCTTCTATTTCAATATTCATGACTGAGTTGGAGCGGTAGATTTCTTTGATTAGCTTTCGTCTCGCAACCTTGGGTTTGTTAGGTACGGGAGTGTGCGAGATCGTATAAGCAACCCCTTTGCCTTTGTTATTCGAGCTGTGCGGGGCTGGGTCTTGTTGAAAGCTTTTCGGGAGCTGGATTGTCCCGTTTCTGTGCCCTTCTTCTATAAGGTCTTTGAATACCCAGCATTCTTCAATTGTGTGGCCCAATATGCGATGATAAGGGCAGAATTCGCCTTCACCGGCTCTTTCTATGTCCGCGGGTCGCTTACAAACGGGAAGTGTCAATCCGCTCTTTAGGGCCTGCTCAAATATCCGAGCTGTTTTATTTTTCAGGAAAGAGTACGGTCTACTCTTCTTGGCCTTGAGGGTTTGCATGACGGCTGATTGCTTGACTTTCGTTTCTTCCCCTTTTGATTCATCTACTATAACAATTACCCGTTTGCCGCCATCGGGTGCTTGTCTTTCGGGAGTCCCGGAACGGGGTTCGCTCGTCATTTCTTTAAGTAGCTCGGAGTTATAAATCGCGGTTTGCAGGTTTTCAATCATTATCATAATTTCATTGTGTTGCGTCTTGATGTCCTGCATCACTTCCCATTGTTCAGACACCTCCCTTCTATTATTTTCAATCTGGTGCCTCATTTCATCAATTATGTTCCAGACGCGAGCTTCAAAATTCTCCCGCCACGAGCGTTCTTCATTTATAGGCCTCGGCCTAACCGAGTTATCCCTTCCACTACCGGATCCCGTATTGATCATAAATGACTCCTCACTTTCATTATCTGTTCCAGGCCCTTTATATGGCTTTTTGAGGATGTGATAGATGATCTCTTCGTCAGATTCTTCTTCCCAGGGCTGACGACCCTGGCTAGATTCTCCTCCCGAGGTGATATTGCCCGAGTCATCGGACTCTTCAGAGTTTTCCCCTGAAGTTGCCTCTATGATCTGAATTTGAGGGGTGTTGGTAGGTTTAAAGTTGAAAATGACCTCCTCCTCAGAATCACTTGAATTGATTTCGCTCGGCTTTGTCTGGGCTTTATATGTAGCCACCTGTTTGAAGCGGAAGGTTGCTTCCTCACCCGACTTTCTTTCGGGTCTTTGGGCTCGAGCACCTCGGGGTTTAATATTGAATTTAACCTCTTCTTCTTCTCCAGATGAGGTATCAAATTTAGGGCCTTTATTGAAGGGTTTCTGACCTTCTTTTGTTATTGGCCGGCTCGGCGCCACGGTGGATTTAGGCAGAAAATATTGGGCGTCATTGAATTTAATCTCATGCACCCCGAATGGTTTGACATCTCCGTCAATTCTCTTTTGTTTACCATTCTCAATGTATTTCGTAACCTTGGTGCAGAGTAGAGGGTATAACCCGATTATCGTGAAGCCACGGCGACCCAAATAACGCCCGATAAGAAGTTTCGGCGTCAATGACATAGAATTTAGTAGGCGCTTTTAGGCTTCCGCATTGCGAGTTCGAGTTATAGCTCCCAGGGCCTTTTGGGAGTTTTGATTGAAGCCATGAATAATCACCTTTTCGTCAGATAGATTCTTCACATCTAAGGTGATGGTCTTCAGAGTTTTGAGCGGCATAATATTGATCGAGGACCCTACGTCGACCAGGATGCGACCAACCTTTTGCCCACCGCAGTTTCCAGTGATGTACAACGGGCGGTTGTGGTCGACGGTGCCTATTAGGAGGTCGTCATCTGTGAAATTTATACAGGCGGCCCGCTTGGCGGTGAATAGGGCCTCCTGCATATTTTGCTCTATGAAATATGACTTGTACTTCTCAGGATCTTGCAAAGCCTGGATTAGTACCTCCCTTAGGTCTTGTGACATCATCAACGCGTCAAATATGCTTAATAACGCTGGGATCTTACGCAGATGTGCCAACACATTATATTCTTCGCCCGTCGACCGGGTCTTTTCTGGGTTCTTGCTTAGGCTCTCAGCCTCTTTGCCTTTATTCTGGGCCTTGTCTTTTCCCTTATCGGACTCTTTGGGAGCTTGTCTCTCGGGTACGTAAGTCCCGGACCGGAGCACGGCTTTGCATTCTTCATTTTTGGTCCCAGAGGTGCTTGCTTCCCCTTCATCATTTGGGAAGAACATCTCTTCTAATGTTGGCATATCTTCATCGTGAGAAGAATATACCATATTGCACGAAGCACCCCAGATCTCTTCGCTTTCTTCTTTATTTATTTCTTCATCTATATTTTCTTTCTTTTGACCTAGGGTTAACTTCTCCCAGTCTTCTTTGGAGATGAAGTGTTGAAGGGTAATCGCCTCGGGACTGCCCTGCTCGCATTCTTCAATTTTATTCTTTCTGGACTTGTTATTTCTATGCTTCTTTCTCTTCTTAAGAACCTGGTCTTGGCTCTGGTCTACCTTATAATATACCCTGGGTTTTGGTGGGACCACTGGCGTGATGTCGTCTTTCCATCTCATGCCAGGTTCTTTCTTAAGGGCTTTAAGCATTTTAATCGATTTCTTCGATAAGTGTGTAGTCCATTGCTCTTCTAGATTTTCACTTAACTGGCCCGGGATTTTCTCTTCTTCGTGAGAGATCATATTGGCCTGCTCATGGGCTGATGGGCTTTGCAAGAACCCTTTAGGTAACGTAATTTCACCGTTTTTATATGCCTTCTCGACCCAATCTTTGAAGACCCAGCAATCTTCAATTGAGTGCCCTAGTACTCTATGATATGGGCAGAAGTTGGGTTCGTCCGATTTATCGGCATCTTCTGAGCGTTTACTGGCCGGTAGGGCTAGGCCATTCTTTAGTGCTCCCCTGAAGATTTGGGCAACTTTATCTTTCCTGAAGGAGTACGATTTAGATTTCTTTTGTTTGAGGGACTCAAAACTCCGTGAACTCCCTCCTGGATTAGGCCTGGGTCCTTTATTATAATTGTTGTCATTTGTGCCACTGCTGCCGCTTTGAGTATCTGCGTTAGCGACCATCTTATCCTTTAACGAGGTGAATGCCACTTTGGTTTCAGCTCGGGCTCCTCGTTGCGGCCTATTGTTCATGAAGTTCGGCACGGTGTGTGGTGACATTCTTTCCATATTAGATACCAACCTGAGCAAGTCTTTGAATGTGTTGACCTTTGTCACACCAAGAAGCATGCTCATCCATCCGTCAATGTTTTTCATGATTAGGTTGACGGCTTCATCTTCGGTTAATGTGCGGTCGCATTTGATGCAGAGATTCCGCCATCTATTGATAAAATCTGTCATTGACTCCCCTTTCTTGGGTTTAGTACTTGCCAGATCGGCTATGTTTATTTTATCGGACACCATGACAAACCGTGCCCTGAACGAGTCTGCCATCTCATCCTAGGTTCTGATACTGTTGTTTTCTAATGAATAGTACCATTGAAAGGCGGTTCCCACTAGGCTTTGAGGGAATTGTCTCAACAACAGTGCATCATTGCCGCCCGTGTTGCCGCACGAAGCTACAAAGTGGGCCAGGTGTTGTTCGGGGTTCAGGTCTTTATTGCCTTCCCCTGAGAAGGTCCTGAAGCGGGGGATCACATACCCTTTAGGATATTCTTCTAAATCATATATGGCAGGGTATGGATGTCCACAGTTTTTAATGGGAGGGATAGCGTATCCACCTCCAGCTATTTGCATTTGCTGGGCAATCATGGCTTGAATCTCTTTCCGAGATATTCCCGTTGGTTGACCTCCACTTCTATTGTTCGTGTGGATGGGGTTTAGAATCGACGAGTTGTTTTCCCTTATGATTGCTTTTGGTACCGTGGACCCCTTCTTGACGGGAGTTACCACTTTGAAATTGGCGTCTTGTGATTCTTGCAAGGATTTGACCGCCTTAATCAATTCTTCATTCTCGCTTCGGCATGGTAGCGATTAGCTCCGTTGCCTAATCGCTCTTCGTCCCGTGCCTCGATGTGGCCTTTCAATATTTCTATTTCATCGATGGGCATTTCGGGACGTGTTTCGACGTCATCTTCATTATCGAAAGAGTCAGGGTTTTCGTTATGATCTTCCCCTTCCCTGCTATTGCCCTCGGGGTTGACTCTCTTAGGGGGTCTCCCTTTTCTACCATTATTTTTGTTGGTATTGGTGACGTGAGCTTGATTAGGCGGGGATTGGTCATCCTGGGTCATATTCACCTCAAAGATCGTTGTCCGGATCGTATCGTAGCTTATACGATGGTGTTGACTGAGAAGTGCTCTTCATAACGAGCGGTTCTTCTCTTCTTCTTTGTTTGGTCAGGAGCAGTTATTTTCAAGTTGTTGAGTGGTATTCTCGAGCCTAATCGGCTGAATACACTCTTCTGACCTAGGCGGCTGAATACACTCTCGGGCGGAGCGTTCGAGTTGCCGGCCTTGCTGGGTTGGGCTTGAGACTGGGATTTTGTTGGCTGGGAACCCTTCGGGACCCACACCTGCTGGGTGCTAGGTGTTGCCTTTGATGTAAACCTCCTCGGGTGCGGAGTTGAGACAATGGCTTGCGGCTGAGCCATATCTTGAGAGTGATCGGGACGGGAGACATGTTGTCTCAACCTAGCGTTTCTAACGCTTTTCCTCTCGTTTGAGGGCCCCGTGAGCCTTGTAGATGGCTTCGCAGGGGCTTGAGACTTGTCCGGCGCGCCGAGGCCTTTGAGTTGGGCGAGGTGTGGGTTTAGGCACCTCCCATGCTGCCGGCGGAGCCTGGCGGTGGTCGAGTTCTTAGCCACTATGCGGAGAGCTGTGAATTTGTTAGAGATCGGGATGGCTGGCCTAGCCACTAGCTGATTCTGGTATGCATCCAGGGCCCTCTTCCTGGACGCTTGAGAGTTGCGGGTAGTCTGGGCTGCTGCCTTTGGGGCTGTCTTCTTAGACGGTCGCCTTCTCCTCTTTGGGGAGGTAGTAGGAGAGGCCATGATGTTGTTAGAAATACCCTTGGGAGTTAGGGTAATCGAGTCCTCCTCCTCGTCCGGGATGGAAATCCGGACGGTTGCGGGAGTGATCGTGGCCACCGGAGTCGGGCCATAGAAAGTGAGTTCTTGTGGGATGGTCCCAAAGAACATGAACAGCTTGCCCTCTCGGGCTCTGTGCGAGTGTGTGACGGTGTAAGAAGCGAGGTTGAAGTTCCCAAAGTATGCCATTTCTGCAAAAACAAAAATACTTGAAAATCATTAGTCATTTTTAGCGCATAGAAGACCACTTGTATCTTTTAACTATTCTATTTGCTTCTTTCTTTCAAAGATAAGAGGAGAATCTAGGTCCCACCGGCGTGCGATCCCGTGCGACCCTTTTTTTCGCGCGCTCGCGCACCGCCGCCGGGCGATGGGTTGCGGAAGAAGGACACGGAGATCCCTCCCAAGCGTGCATCCGCTAAGTGCCGCCGATTCTCGCCGTTTAGAGAGATTTGGATGCACATTCGGGGGTTTTTTAGTGATTGTGAGTTCTTGTAGATTCGGTGGGCGCAAGCCCCCACCGTTAATTACCCCGGGCTACTAACCTCGAGGCACCTCTGGATCTTTGAAAGGGAGAAGCAAATATTATAGTTAAATGATGGTCAAGTGGTCATCTGGGTTCACAAAATGGGGGTTAGCTCCAGGAAGACGAACCTACTACAGATCGGTTCAGTCTTTACCGCTTCAAGAGATAACCTTACTACAGATCAGATTAATCTCTTTGAAGGGGTTCGAGGTGAGTCTACTACAGAACGACTCGACCTCAGTTCATCTAGAAAATGAACCTACTTAATCCTATAGAAGACGAACCTACTACAGATCGGTTCACTTTATACCACCTCGAGAGATAACCTTACTACGGACACTGTGTTAATCTCTTCGTAGGGGCTTGAGGTGAGTCTACTACGTAACGACTCAACCTCCGTTGATCTAGAAGATAAACCTACTACGTAACGGTTCAATCTTAACTAGTCAACAACCAATCACACAAAATACAACTCGAAGCACCGAGCCGGTTGATCTTGAGGTTGGTGAATCAGAGAAGGGTGGATATGGCCCACGTGTTTCTTCTCACCGATCTTCTAGATCATGAATTCGAAGCACTAAGCCGATTCATAAACCTAGGAAACACAGCTTACACACAATGTTAAACCCGAAGCACCGAGCCGCCTTAACATTGAGGCATGTGTTAGTGAAGGAACCTACCTACGTAACGGTTCACATTCACCGTTTTGTGGATGAATCTACTACAGAACGATTCAATCTCACGATCTCGGGAGATGAATCAGAAGACAAACTTATCGACGGATGAGTTCAGTCTTGCTAGCTCAAATGGTCATGAATTACTTGTTCATGACACCGAGTCATTAAGATGTCACTTCTCTCGGACACCGTAATGTTCATATCTCTTGGAATCGACATATCTCTTCATGTTGATGTCGCAACCTTGGTCATTCTTCAGCCGAGCGTCAAGATGTTCTTGTCCCGACTAATCATTCTATATGTTGCATTACTTGTGCAAAATTACTATATTGCCCTACACCCCTTGTGTGAGCGTATTTAGTCATGAGTTACTTGCTCATGGTGATGAGTCATTAAGATGTCACCTCTCTCGGACATCGTAATGTTCTTCTTCCTCAAGGTCGACATGTCTCTCCATGTTGATGTCGTAGCTTTGGTTATTCTTCATCAAGCGTCAAGATGTTCTTGTCTCGACATATCTTCTCATATAGCCGTCTAAGCCTCAGTTATTCTTCGTCAAGATGTTCTTGTCTCAACTAATCGTTCTAAATGTTATATCATGTGTGCAAAAATCCTCATGTTGCTCCACACCCCTTTGTGTGAGCATATTTGTTCATCTCCAAAATGTAGAAAACTTATTACATAATATTTTCCATTATTATCTCTATTATAAAGATAAATTTATTATTTATTATTATTATTATTTTTTTTTATTTTTAAACTCTATTTATTTCTATAGAAAATTATTTACAAAAATAATAAGAAATGGGTTAGCTATTAACTAGAATTTTATTTATATTTTTGGGATTTTATAATAGCTAAAATAGTAGAATTTTATTTTTATTATTTCTAAGCTCTATTTATTTTGTAGAAAATTACTTACAAAAATAATAGAAAATAAAATGGCTATGATTTTTATTTGTATTCTTAAAGTAATAGAATTTCATTATTATATTTCATTATGTTGAGATATTATTCATTATGTAAAAACTATTTACAAATCAAAAGATGGTTAGCTATATTATTTTTATTTTTTTTTATTTTTATTTTTATTTTTAGGATCTATAATAGCTAAAAAGAAATCATTATTAATATTCTATCCTATTTGTCATAGTTTTTCATTATATATTTTTTATTATTTCTATTTATTATCTATAGAAAAATATAAGATTTTTTTGTTTTGCTATCATCATTATTTGAAAATAGCCATAAGGGATGGAATTCATTATATTCTTTATTACAACTATTATTTTTATTGCATTTTATCCATCAAAAATATTTTTATTATATATTTGTATAGAAATAACAAAAGAAATGCAATTCATTTTATTATAAAACTATATTATCATTCTTTATTATAAAAAAATGCATTTACTATCTATTACCATGGTTGTATATATTTTTGTATATTTTGTGCTATTTATTTTTATTATTCCTTTTTTACAGAAAATATTAACATGATATCTATTATTATTTTCCTTATTTATCAAAGAATAGAGCTAATCTCATCATTTATTATTGTATATTATTATGGTCATTATTATTTCATGAAAAATCACTTGAAAAATCAGTAAAATATATCTAACTATTATTCATGATTTTATTTGAATTTTTAGAATTTTTATAGTATTTAAAATGACAAGTTAAAGCTAAGTCAAATATATCAATATATGTAATATCTTTTGCTTTTAAATTGTTTCAACATGATTATATTTTTAAAACTGGAATATTATCATATAGAAAAATAGTATGAAAAATAAGGAAATTTTAGAAACAAATTTGAGTTAATTTGGAGTTCAGGAGCATTTTTAAATGATTTATTTACTATTTAATTTTAATTTTCTGTTATTAATTAACTATTGGGCTTATTAGACTGGGCCGAGTTCTTTATTCTACAATTTGGGCCCAAACTTATTTTTATTATTTATTTCGCTGTTGGGCCAGATATTTGGATTTATTTGATTCTAAGCAGACTTAGCCCATTTCATTGTTTTTTTTTCTCTGGGCTGACAGCACAGCCTCTTTTCCCTTTTCTTACATCCATCGGATATTCTCAAGATTTGTGCTGAAATAGATGAACGCTTGTGATGTATTCTATTTGTTATCTAAGCTTTTCATCACTCTAACATCGTTGAATTACTTCAGGATTGGTGCAAGCGCGCCAAGATTGGTGCTTTCGTTTTAACAGTCGCGCCAGATGATCCCTTCGACTCTTTCCTTCATCGCGCTCCGAGATCCGCGCAAAAGAGTGTCGCCGGTGATCGGAGATGCGATGGAAGATCGACGACGGGATTAGGGTCGTCTCGGCACCCTCAACCTCATGGTGGTGCCCGATTGGAGATCCGTACGGTGAAAGCATGGCGTCGCCTATACTGTTACTTACCTCGGTACCATTCTGGTACCGATCGTGTCTATATCGATAAATTGGTGAATTGAATCCATATCAATGCTATATTCTCAATCCATAGCATTGTTTTTGCTTACTATCTTCACCAATCTGTTGCCTTTCAATGAAATCCTTGGAATTCTTGCCATGACTTGTAATGACTTCTAATCAGTTCATCCTTCTTTTCTTCAATCGCATCTATCTCGGCCTAAAGGCTCACCAGGTTTACCTGGGCCAGTGGCTCACGAGATGTGCTTGTTCATTAACATCTTTTGATTCTCAGTTTTTTTTTTAACAGAAATAAAAAGGAAAAAAGGGATAAAAACGAGATTCAATTGAAATGGTTGAAATAACAATTAATATCATGAAATTCTCTATATTAATGGTTGATCCAGGCCTAAAGGCACACCAAACACCTTGTGTTTGGGCCAATGGCTCACTGGATATCAATCATGGCATTAATTTCATGCTTTGTTGCAAAAAAGATAAAAGAATAGCAAGAGAAAGATAGAATTATAAGCAAGAGGCAGCAAAACATTATGAAGACCTTTGAATATTATGAATTGATCTTTCATTCTACTTTTGTTTTTAGAAAGAAAGAAAATAACAGAAAAATGTAATTTTCAAGAAGACACATCACTTACATACTTCCCCTATGTAGTATCAACGATCAATTATCTTGCTTCTTAACATCTCTTGTATTCTGTGTTTCTCTGACTACTAGAAAGTGGTGTATCTCTCCCTTTCCTAATTGATTTTCTTGTCTTCTGATTAAGGGATGCTAGTATTAGAGAGCCGCCTTTTTTCCATGCTGCCAAGGGTTTTTATAGGATTCAGTTGTGGTTTGGCAGCTCAATTGTGCTTCTTCTAAGCACAATTTGTGCTTTTTCCAACCCACGGATCGATGACATGGCATAGCATCCAACCTTTGATCTTCTTATTGAATGGTGTGGATTGATTCAATGTGTGTTTATTCTAAATAATTCTTAGGGTCTGGATTGCCAGCTTGGCAAATGCTATAACCATCTGTGCTCTTGCTTCAATCTTGATCCTTACCTTTTCAAACACCAACTCAATTTCACTGTTAAGAATAGGTCTACGGTCTTGTGCGCCAACTCCACCGAAGAAACCGTGCCATGGTTAACTGTTTTGTACCAGCAACCGTTTCAACAACATCGTGGGGCCCACATAGTGCCTTCTAAACCGCCAATTCGTTCAATTACTCCCCGAATCACCCTATTGAATTCTAAGCCCGAATCCTTTCTCCTCTAATGCGAGTGATGTACAGTGCTATATTTTCAAAATTAATTACTCCAATGGATTCTCCTCGGTTAGAGCTTTCCAACGGTATATTATTTGCAATTTTTCGTTACCGTTTGAATTATTTTCCATTTTTGAGTTGATTCTGTTGAAGAATGGAACCAGTAACAGCCTAATTCGCTGGAGAGGAGGGAGATGAGTCTCTTGTCCCTGTGGGACCCATTGTCGGCGAGGGAAATAAGAGAAGAACAAGGGAGGGAAGAGGTTATGGTTCGGATGAGCTAGGCACACATGGACCGGCCCCACATGTCATTATTAATGAGAAACAACAATGGTGCACCGAGTTCACGCGATTTGTTACTCTTTCAAAAAAAGTCTCCCGCCGCCTAAATTAGCAGCTCTTTATTTGGCAGCCCCAACTTGCACCAAGTGAGGTCCTTGTCCCCAAGTTGCACCCATAAGCCCTTTGATTAAATCTCACCCTTCAGATTAATCTCATTTTCTTTCTCCAATTTATTTTAATAGATCCCTTTATCCAAAAATCATGAAATTTTCACCAAAAATCCCTGAATTCATGATAATCATCCCTGTAATTTTTAATTCCATTTTTACCCCCTGTCTCTCTGAATTAAAAATTATTTTATCCATAAAACCCTATTTCTTCCTCCATATCAATCCCGCATTTCATTTGTAGCTCAAAGTTGTCTCTCGCCAATTATCTCTCTCTTGTAGAAACCACCCTAACTAAATACCAATTAGACTTATATTGATATTCATTAGGGTTTGATCTGATCAACAGTTGATTACATGTCAACAGTTGATACAAATCTAGACTTGATCAGATGGTTGCCCCCAGCTTTGGCACCTGATTAGTCTTGTGAAATTGACTTTCAATCCCTTAACATGAGGGTGACTTGGTCAAAGAACTGACTACTTATCAGTAATTGACACAAATCAAAGCATGGTTAGGTGGTTGCTCACAGCTTTGGCACCAGGTCAGTCTTGAAAGTAAAATCACATTTGAAATTTCTCATGATTGGTTATATCAAAATACTGGCTTGGCATTGACATCATTCTTTGTTGCATAGGGATTATACCGCTTCAGTTCATAGGGTTTGATTTTGGCTTTTCCTTTTGTATTTCTTCCTTCAACCTTTCAGGGGTAAACACTAATGAGTTTGATCTTGTTGGATATAACGATAGTGATTGTAGTGGTAATTTAGATGATCGGAAGAGCACTTCGGGTTTTGTGTTTTTTATGGGAAGCACGGCATTTACATGGCTCTCTAAGAAGCAACCTATTGTTACTTTATCCACATGTGAAGCGGAGTATGTTGCCGCATCTTCTTGCGTATGTCACTCTCTTTGGCTACGCAAGTTACTAAAGGAGATGAACTTTTCTCAAGAGAAGGCGACGAATATTCTAGTGGATAACAAGTCGGCAATTGAGTTGGCGAAAAATCCGGTGCATCATGAAAGGAGCAAGCACATTGATGTGCGTTTTCACTTCATACGGGAACATGTGAAGAATGGCGATGTGGAGATGACTCATGCGGCGAGTCATGATCAAGTGACAGACATATTCACCAAACCATTATCGGCAGAACTCTTCAACAAGTTCAAGAAGTTGCTCGGGATGCAAGCCAGAAATAATTAAGTTTAAGTTGGGATGTTGAAAATATAAACTTAATTAATATTTTCTTGAAGTTTGTTGTCCAGTCAACAAAATTTAAGGCTGATTCATTAGGGATTTTGACAGACCATCCGAACTTTGTTTTAGGTATATGAGCTATGAATATAAAGCTCTTTAAGTCTAGTTTTTAATGGTACAAGTTTCAAGTCAATTGGAGTTTTCTGAGAAAGTTATGATAGTTTTAATAGAGATAGGTGAAATATGACTGGGCTGCTTAGTTTTCTGTTTTTTATATTTATTACGAATTCTAGAGTTTTTTTTTTTGTGTTTTGGCTCTATAAATAGAGTTATAATATGTTGCTTTCCAAAACAATGTAAGACAGATAATATAATAGAGAATTACAAAGAGTTTTTCAGATAAGAATTTATTTATTTCCTCCATCTCTTCTCTCTACCACTATATGAATTGTATCCACTATTAAATATACTCAACAAGATCGAGAGTTTCGAAATTCCACGAAGTGTACTAAAGCTTGAACTATGATAATTACTCAAAACATGAAAAATAAGGGGAAAAATTGAGATAGGATGTTGCAATTACAATTATGGAAATTCGTTTCTCTTTCTGAGCAACAAAAATTCAAATGAGATGTGCTTCTGTGATGACTGTTGCACCGACAATCGAGTCAAAAAAACAGCATTTAATAATTAGGTCTTCTTGATTCTTAATCTGGGTCAATATTATAGATTAGTTTATCTACTTACGAATGTCATAGAGTATGGAACAGGTAGGATGGAGATACAATAGTATCAGTTAGATTCCTTTCATTAATGTTTACCTTATATCACTATAAGGGAAAATACCATTTATGATCGTGCATTTTTATCATTTCGGTCTGTAATAGAGTGGTAAGTTGCAGTCTTTACAGTGCGTCTTTAGTACATGAATCCCGCTATTGTACTGGTATGGGATGTCCTTTTTTTTAAGAGACAAAAATGAAAATCTTGCTCTCAAATTTAATTTTATGATTATAGAAGGTACTAAGACATATACGGGATAGTCCTAGTTTTTTAAATATCAAAAGTTGAAAAATCATAATTTTTCATCACAATATCAGAAAAGTCTGAAATTTTTATAGAAAGTGTTTATTATCTACCTCTAGGTGCTATAAAAGTTTTAGACAAAAAACATAATGTATCGTCGGTCACCACATTAATCCCTACAGTCAACTCTAATAAGCAGTGTGCGATATATTTTTTTAATGGAACAGGAGTATGTCCAAAGTCTATCGGACCTATCTCGGTTCAATCATTGATCTAATCCGTACGATCAAACAATGTACGAATCTCAAAACAATAAAAAAATTTAAAGTACGAATCTTAAAAATATTTGACGATGGATGGAGCATCAAACAAAAAATGGGTTCGATGCACTTTGAATAGCCCCTTTTTTAACTTCCTATTGTCTGGCACGAAAAGCTACTCGTACTGATGCATTGCTGATCAAGACACTGACTGATTTTTTAATTGATAAGTAATACTCGACTCATTGCTGACCACAGTGCACCGATAACCAATTTGGTGAGTATTCAACTGTTTTCTCATTTTCTTGTAGTGTATGCACTTTACTCATATCCAATAACTATAATTGTATTCATACTCTTTTCTTATTCATATTTTTTTTTATGTGTTTGTATATGGGTTGGAATGCAAATATTTATACAATAGTCTCTCTCAATATAAGGATAGACTAAACGTTTGCATTTCAGCTGATATGTAAATATAATATATATATATATATATATATATATATTATAGACTTAAAAAAAATTATTTATGATTCTCATTAAATTTTTCATATGAAAATCTTATGAAATACAAAAATTTAGAGTGTTTTGAGATTTTTAAGCCACTCTTTTAAATTTAAAAAAAAATAACGTAAATATTGAATATTTATTATTATTTTTAGACCATTTTTCTATCTTCAAAGTTTAAATGGTTGATCCAACTGGTAAAAATATTTTTCATATAAAAATTTAGTTGGGGATCAAATTTTATATTTTTAGAATTTTTTTACTATTTTTTAAGATAGTTAGAAAATCATTTGGTTTAATTATTATGGGTCATTTAAAAAGAGTGATTTATTAGCTATTTTCAAAAATAGTAAGCTATGAATTATTATTTGTGTTAGTGATTTTATTATGCAACTTATTTTATACTGTATCAGAAGCGGATTTATTAATTAGGAGCAAGTCCAGATAAGTGACTCAGTTTAAATTTCAAAGTTCACTAAAATTAAATACAAGAAATTTTCCCTTGAAAACTTTTAAAAGAATACTCATTTTGATAATTGTACCAAGACTTAATTATTGTTGAGTTGGGAAATAGTTGATATAAGCTTCTCCTTCAATCATTGTGCTCTTTGTTCCTAGGTTTATATTTTTCTGGATTCGTCACTGTACTGTATTATGGTAATTTAAATTAAATGATTATTGTTTAAATTAACAGTAATTATGTTGAATAATAAAATTACATTACAAAATAATTTGCAAACTAATAGCAATAAAATATAAATAAAATTGAATTTAACATTAAGAATAAGTCCATATCGATAATATCTTTATAACATTTTCCTTTGAAAATAGCGTAGAAAGACACATGTTGAAAATTCAATCCTTAACTCTGCAGAAGAAGAAAAGGTTTGTAACAATGCATAACTACAAACCTTTTCAAGAGATTTGAAAAAAGAAATTATCCAAAGAGATTTGAAAATTCAATCCTTATCTCTGCAAAGGAAAAAAGGTAAACAATGTTAATACAACCGAGTTAAAGAAATTTCCTTCTGACACTTCTTAAATTTTAATAATTAATATACATTATAAATCAAGTCATTAGAAAAGAAAACAATAATATTTTACTCCTCGCCAGCGCAAGCATGTTGATTGTTGAAGCAGAGGTTAATTAGAGTGACAGATACATTTTTAGAAGGGGAATAAAGACCACTTGGAGCTTTGGAATG
Organism: Schoenoplectus tabernaemontani; assembly: GCA_037127355.1. NCBI lineage: Eukaryota > Viridiplantae > Streptophyta > Magnoliopsida > Poales > Cyperaceae > Schoenoplectus > Schoenoplectus tabernaemontani. The sequence continues at coordinate 1,141,537 of CM073745.1, read as the reverse complement.
GTAACCACCAAACAATCACACTGATCAAGAAAACACCAAAAAGTTCTTCACGCCACGCCTATATATTTCGCCTCTCGTTGTCTCGTCTTGCTCTTCAAACCCTGCATTGCTGCTTCTCAGGTCGAGGCATCATCTCCGGTAGTTGATAATTCTCCATCAAAATGGAGAAGAACCTTGTGCCCCCTTGGCTCAAGCCAATGCTCAAGACCAGGTTCTTCACACACTGCGGCAAGCACCGAGAAAAGCCTAGAAATGAGTGCAACATGTTCTGCGCCGTCTGCTTTGAGCATTTCTCGGCATTCTGCATTTACTGCCGGACCGAAAATCACTCGGATCATCGCGTCATCCAGGTTCATGTCTAGAATGTCAGGCATCCATATTCCACCTGATAACATTTTGAACTTAATTTCTTGGTTCATTTATTTTCTCATTTTTCTTCTTTCTTTCTTTTTATTCCAGATTCTTTTTTGTTCATTTTGTGTATATTTACGGTGTGCTTGTAGATTAGGAGGTCTTCGTACCATGAGGTTGTGCGAGTGTCGGAGGTTGAGAGGTTGATTGACGTGAAAGGAGTTCACACTTATATCATAAACAGTGCGAATGTGTTCTTTCTGAACGAGCGGCCCCAGCTGAGAGGAGTTAGGGCTGCGGCAGGCAAAGCCGCGGCCACTCCATTCTTTTGCGAGGTGTGCTCACGCTCCCTATTGAACGATTTCAGATTTTGCTCCATTGGATGCAAGGCAAGCCATTATCTTTGCCATTGTCAATTTTAGGATGATTTCAATCTTGCTTTGATTCCCTTCATTCAGTCCCTCATTTACTATTTTTCTTTTGACCGGGGTTATTAGCACTGCATTGGTACGTGTAATTAATTTAATCGTTTCATTTATGGGCTCACAAATTGTATGTGTGTGTGTGTGTGTGTGTGTGTGTGTGTGTGTGTGTATATATATATGCTTTTGAATAATGCAGCTTGCTAGGATCGAGAGTAATGGTGATGCGACATTTGTGCTGCATGAAAGAGATGGCTGGAAGAGCGAAAGCAGCCGAGCTGAGGGGGAGAATACCAGGAGCAGGAGGTCGACCAACTTTCATGAATTTCAAGATGGACCGAGTGCGAGAAATGATGTGAAGTCAGCATCACTTCCGCTGCGCTCTCAACGAAGAAAGGGAATTCCTCACAGGTCTCCTTTGTTTTCTTAAAATTAATTAGGAGAGAGCTGAGAAAAAAAAAGAGAGGGAGTTAGGGTGTAAAAGATACATTCCAACAAGAACTTGTGAATTATTTGTAAATTATAAAACTCAATCTACATAATTTGTTTGTTATTAATTGTTTTCTTTTTAGAGAGGACAAAATAAATAGTAGGGTCCATTGTAGGCCTCACCCACCCACATGGATGGTGGATTGGAAAGAGAAAGAACTCTAACCATCAAAAATTGATCCGCTATCTCATTAAAATTGTAACTAAAAGATTATGAAATTTCAAATTAAATACTTCTTCATTGTCATTTTGAATTGTAAATGGAGTGCAATGGCATATTTCAATTAGCTATATTTGTGAATTTTTCAAATGGCAACCGGAGAAATAAGTAGAGCGGGACGCCAGCGGTGCATATTAATGTACTACATAAGTCTGATCACAATTGACCTGAGCAGAGTAAAATGGGCTTTTCTTTTAGTTTTAGGAGTTGTAATATGTGCACAGCACACACAATGACACAAACACACCCAATTGAGACTTTGAGTGGTGGTTGGGTTAGGAGATGGCTCTCACCATCCTCATGAACCGGCTTTTGGAGGACAAAATTCATAAAAAAAAAGCCCCTACAGGTAATGGACCACAGTAGGTGCATTTTTTGTTGGTGGTGTGCTAAATCACACGCAGAAAACAATACACCCAATCAATCAATACACATTCATATAGTGCAGAAGTGGAATTCAAACAAGCTTGTATAGATTAGATCACTAAGGTTGTTATTTCATGAATATACATTTTGGTAGCATGCAATGGAGTGAAGGCAACATTAAAGTTCCCATACAAGTAATATTGTATAAACCGCTTCTTCTTCTTCTTTTTTTGTAATTAACTCCGTTCCAATTCTGCCTCCACATTAGTTATCTTACATGAAAGTGCTAATTGTGCTGAATTAATTAATTGTTTCAGCTACCTATATTTATTGTTAAACTACGTACTGACCCTTAACTCTTAAACAAGGCACCCCCCAAAAAGCAAATTCAATTTCAAGTTAACTAGATATTGATAAATGCAATGTGATCAATGTATAAATTATGCGGAGTTGCATTATCTATCATATGGTTTCTCAGTTAAGTATGGTCGGTTCTGATGGTTGACAATAGAATTATTTATGTTATTGTAATGATTTTTGTAACTTCATTCTTCAATCTCCATCCATTGGAATGCTCTTTGCCATGTGTGCCAGCTATGAGTGGGGATGTCATGCTGATGTCACAATCACAGTCAAGCAATTTGTCACGAGAACTGTTACGATTCCCAATTTCTACCCTACTGGGTCCCTATTGTGTATTATGGTCCAATTTTTGTTTTACAGGTTTTGTACTTCACCGTGAAGGCATGCACAATTCTTAGATTTTCTTGGCAGATTTTGTATCATTGTATAATTGCATATCCATACATCCTCATCTAATTAAGCAAGGTACAAATTGGATGTGTCTATTTGATGCATGATTGCACCGACAATCTAGCAGCAAATTAAGCGAAAGAAACAACCTTTTTTGGATTTACCCTATTTTTTTCTGAGGTGAAAGAATCCTAAATTATGCATATTAACCAAGCAGCTCCTGCTAGGATTATGTTCGTACTTAATGACATATTTAAATAATTTCAATTTTATAAGAGAGATCCATAAATTTAGAGGTAAATTTCAAAGAGCGACCTATCATGACATGAAAAGCAATTCAGGAAATCAACAGAAATACTTGCTAATTCAGGGAGGCCCGCTATTTCATGGGACTTGCTACCAAACAAACAGCTTAATTATAATATAAGTTGGATCTATTCGGAATACAAAGCTTAAGCAAGCAATTAATCCTGCTGACAAGTATACTGCATATATTAAAGAAAATAATGCTTTTGGTGAAAAAGAACGAACAATAAACTCAAAAACAGATTAGATTCTTTGACAGCCATTTAATTTACAAATTATTGCATACAAATAAATTTGAGCTAATAAATTTCTATGCATCATCAATTATGAATATAGAATAATATACGCAATGGTCCTTAGAGTATCATTGTTTTATCAAATTGGTTCTTAAATTTTCAGAAATACTAGTTTAATTAATCCTTCAAATCTTTATTATCAAATTGCTCTTTAAAGTTTTGAAGGTATCATTTTAGTCCTCAATTTTTTTTTAATTTATACCGAATTAGTTCCATATTTAAAATTCATTCAAAAATGATACTCTCATTTATCATAGCATCATTTTAGCATTGAAATAAACATACTATATTAATTTATATTATTATAAACTAGCTATATACCCGTGCGTTGCAGCAGACTCTTTTATTTAAATATTAACACACTGTAAGATAAAAAATTTACTTTGATGAGATTTTCTACACAGTATGAGTTAATGATTCATGGGTTCATGGTAAGAAAAGTAAATTATTCCAATATAAATTATCATAATTAATTTCTTACCAAACATGCACAAGGTTGCTAAATAAAAAAAAAACTATATTATGGAAATAACAGTATTGATGAGAAAAAAAATGGAGAGAAAAAAGGGATCAATGGACGCTGTTACATACATTCGATCAACCAAAAATAAATATTATCCGTCTAATTGAGGGATAAAATTGGTATAACAAAAAAATACCATGACAAAAAATGGACCATCCAATTCTTAGATGATTTATATAATAGTATAGATTAATTAATAATAATATCTATAAATATCTTTCTTAAATATTATATGATATATTATATAGCATGGATGTGAATGTGGATATTCCATTTTATTTAGCGTTGGTAATGATAGGACTAATCCGTTATAAATTAAATTCAGAAATTAAATAATAAGTTGGTAAAACTGTAAGGATCAATTTCAAATTTTTTTACTAAAGATGAGAGTATAAATTAACTACTTATCATTTAGTTATCCATAAAAATCCCATCTGAGTTTTGAACCTATTAAATGGAAGAAGAAAAATGATGAGATAATAATCACTTTATTATAACATTAAATTGGAAAAACAAACAAAAGCGGTATTTGGGTCTGATCCACAAATACGACAAATGGAGGGTGAGTGTTGGCGTTTCTTAAGGACCCAAGCCAACGAGCAAATACCAGTAGTTCTCGGCCCACCCATATAGATTTTGTCATATACTCAACTTACATGAAAAAGAAAAAGAAAAAGAAAAATCCATGGCTAGTACGCTCAGGTGACATAATTAATAGAAACAGTTCTATCGATGGCAGCTGTATGTACTTCTTCCAATTGCCACATTAGTATTTGTTGAAAATATAAATTTAATTAATATTTTCTTGAAGTTTGTTGTCCAGTAAATATAATTTAAGGCTGATTCATTAGGAATTTTGACAGACCATCCGAACCTTGTTTTAGGTATATGAGCTATGGATTTAAAACTCTTAAAGTCTAGTTTTTAATGGTTCAAGTTTCAAGTCGATTGGAGTTTTCTAGAGAAAGTTATGACAGTTTTAATAGAGATAGGTCAGATTTGATTGGGCTGCTTAGTTTTTTGTTTTTATATTTATTACGAATTTTAGAGTTTTCTTTTGATGTTTTGGCTTTATAAATAGAGTTGTAATCTGTTGCTTTACAAGACAATGTAAGAGAGATAATATAATAGAGAATTACAAAGAGTTTTTCAGATAAGAACTTGTTTGTTTCCTCCATCTCTTCTCTCTACCACTATATGAATTGTATCCACTATTAAATATACTCAACAAATTGGTATCAGAGCCATGGCCAATAACGGCGCAACCATTGGAGGTGTCGGGCATGTATCATGCTTGCGACTTTCGAAAACCAACTATGAAAATTGGTGCATACACATGAAGGCGCTACTCGGCTCGCAAGATGTGTGGGAAGTCGTTGAGCTTGGCTATACCGAACATACGACCTTGCAAGGCTTGACGAATAATCAATTGAAAGAGTTGAAGGAGTCACGCAAGAAAGATAAAACCGCGCTCTACTTGATGTACCAGGCGGTTGATGAGTCAGGCTTTGAGAAGATAGCCGGTGCGAAGACTTCAAAAGAAGCATGGGAGACTCTTGAAAAGGCATACAAAGGAGCGGACCGAGTGAATCAAGTTCGGTTACAAACACTTAGAGGTGAGTTTGAAACTTTAAGAATGAAAGAGTCGGAAGGTGTATCGGATTATATCACACGGGTAGAAATGGTGGTGAACCAACTCAAAAGAAATGGTGAATAGATAAGTGAAAATAGAGTAGTAGAGAAAATATTAAGGTCATTAACCAATGATTTTGAGAATGTTGTGTGTGCCATAGAAGAGTCTAAGAATTTGGCGAAATGACGGTGGATGAGCTCTCAAGTTCCTTAGAGGCACATGAACAAAGAATGAAAAAGAAGAAGCAAGAGGTGTTAGAGGAAGCACTTCAAGCTAAGGTAACACTAAAAGAAGACAAGGCGGGAAACGGTGAAGGTGGTCGTGGAAGAGGCCGTGGTGGCTTTAGAGGTCGAGGTAGAGGCTGCGGTAGAGGCCATGGTAGATGACAAGAAGAGAACAAGGGAGAGAAGAACCAATCGATCTCATACGGTGGAGGCCGAGGTCGAGGAAGAGGAAGATCAAGTAAGTACAATGTTCAATGTTACTCTTGCAAAAAGTATGGTCATTATGCAGCGGAGTGTTATTACAATGATAAGAAAGATGATGAGAAAAAAAAAAGAGAAAGGAGGTGATGGTGTGGTATTACTAGCAAGTAAGGAGGCCGACTCCAACAACGAGTCGGTGTAGTATTTGGATACCGGTTCAAGCAATCATATGTGTGGCTACAAGCACATGTTTACCAAGATAGAGGAGATTGTAGAAGGCCATGTATCATTTGGAGATGCCTCAAAAGTGAAAGTTAAAGGCCAAGGTGAAATTCTTATTCAGTGTAAAGATGGAAATGAGAGGTTTATCTCTAATGTTTATTATGTGCCGGATATGAAAAGTAATATTTTGAGTTTGGGACAATTGTTAGAACGTGGTTACACGGTTTTTATGAAAGAAAGAACACTTTATTTGAGAGACCAAGATAATCGGTTGCTAGCCCAAGTAGAAATGACCAAAAATCGTATGTTTAAGTTGAATTTGGTGAATGTTCAAGCAAGATGTTTAAAGGCATGTGTAGAAGATATGACTTGGTTGTGACATTTACGGTTTGGACATCTTAATTTTGGTGGTTTGAGGCAATTATCAAATAAAAGAATGGTGAAAAATATACCACACATAGACCATAGTGACAAATTATGTGAAGGTTGCGTGTTAGGAAAGCACCCAAGGAATTCTTTTCCAAAAGAAGCAAGTTATCGTGCAAAGAAGGTGCTTGAAAATTGGTTCATACCGATATTTGTGGCCCAATAACCCCTAATTCACTTGGTAAACACCGGTACTTTATTACCTTTATTGATGACTTTTCTCGAAGAACTTGGGTATATTTTTTAAAGGAGAAATCTGAAGTATTTTTTATTTTTAAGAAGTTTAAGGTGCTTGTTGAAAACTTAAGTGGTGAATGCATAAAAACTTTGAGATCCGATAGAGGTGGTGAATTTACATCAAAGGAGTTTGTGATTTTTTGTGAACAAAAAGGTATTAGAAGGTTCTTAACAGCCCCTTATTCACCTCAACAAAATGGAGTGGTGGAAAGAAAAAATCGAACCATACTCGACATGGTTCGAAGCATGTTAAAGAGCAAAAATATGCCGAAGGAATTTTGGGCTGAAGCGGAGAGGTGTGCGGTTTACTTGCAAAATCGATGTCCTACGGCAAGTTTGGAGAATATTACCCCACAAGAAGCATGGTGCGGTGTGAAGCCATCAGTAGCTCATTTGAAGGTGTTCGGAAGTGTGGTTTATGCTCACGTTTCAGATCAAAAGCGCACAAAACTTGATGACAAGAGCAAGAAGCTGATTTTTATTGGCTATGATGAGAAATCTAAGGCGTATAATCTTTATGATCCGCTTACTAAAAAGGTACATGTGAGTTGTGATGTGCAGGTTAATGAAGAAAGCTTGTGGAATTGGAGTTCCATGGAGGAGATGTCTCATGAAGAAGGAAAAGAAGCGACATCAACAATTATCTCTACACCGACAAGCACAACTACATCGACAACATCACAAGCCGAACCATCTTCACCTTTATCCGATGATGAAGATGAGCCAAGGACACCAAAGACAAGGAATTTGCGAGAAATATATGAGGCGACAAGTGAATTGCATTTGGGGTGCCTTTTGGCGGATGCGGAGGACATCACATTCGAGCAAGCCGTAAAAGATGAGAAGTGGCAAGCCGCTATGCAAGAGGAGATGAAAGCAATCGAGAAAAACGACACTTGGGAACTTGCGACGTTGCCCAATGGTCACAAGCCGATTGGTGTTAAATGGGTTTATAAGAAAAAGATGAATGCGCAAGGTGAGGTTGAAAGATACAAGGCGAGAATAGTGGCGAAAGGGTACAAGCAAAAGACGGGGATTGATTATGAAGAGGTGTTTGCCCCGGTAGCAAGAATGGAGACAATCCGACTACTAATCTCGTTGGCGGCTCAAAACAAATGGAGCATTTTTCAAATGGACGTGAAATCGGCATTTCTAAAGAGTGCTTGAAGAAGAAGTCTATATCGAGCAACCTTCCGGTTATGTGAAAGTTGACAAAGAGCACATGGTGTTGAAGTTAAAGAAGGCGTTGTACGGGTTGAAGCAAGCGCCAAGGGCATGGAACACTCGAATTGATGCATACTTCAAAGAGCATGGGTTTGTGCAATGCCCATATGAGCATGCGCTATATTTGAAGGTACAAAAATGTGACATTTTATTTGTGGCCTTGTATGTAGATGATTTGATTTTTACGGGAAATAATAGAGATATGATTGAGAAGTTTAAGTTGGAAATGACAAAGGAGTTTGAGATGACCGATTTGGGTCTCATGTCTTATTTTTTGGGGTTAGAAGTAAGACAAGAAAATTCTGGAATTTTTGTTTCACAAGAAGCATATGTACAGGAGATTTTAAAGAAGTCTAAGATGGATGAATGTAATCCCGTAAATACTCCGGTTGAGAGTGGGACGAAATTGTCTCGATATGATGAAGGAAAGATGGTTGACGCAACACTATATAGAAGCTTGGTTGGAAGCTTGCGTTATTTGACGTGCACAAGGCCGGATATTGTTATGGAGTTGGCTTGGTGAGCCGATATATGGAGGAGCCGAAAATGACGCATTGGAAAGCCGTAAAGCGAATTCTTCGCTATGTCAAAGGTACATTATCTCATGGCTTATTTTATTCTCATACTAATGAGTTTGATCTTGTTGGATATTCCGATAGTGATTGGAGTGGAGATTTAGATGATCGGAAGAGTACTTTGGGTTTTGTATTTTTCATGGGAAGCACGGCATTTACATGGCTCTCTAAGAAACAACCTATTGTTACTTTGTCCACATGTGAAGCGGAGTATGTTGCCGCATCTTCTTGCGTATGTCACTCTCTTTGGCTACGCAAGTTACTAAAGGAGATGAACTTTTCTCAAGAGAAGGCGACGAATATTCGAGTGGATAACAAGTCGGCAATTGAGTTGGCGAAAAATCCAGTGCATCATGAAAGGAGCAAGCACATAGATGTGCGTTTTCACTTCATACGAGAACATGTGAAGAATGGCGATGTGGAGATGACTCATGTGGCGAGTTGTGATCAAGTGGCGGACATATTCACCAAACCACTACCGGCAGAACTCTTCAACAAGTTCAAGAAGTTGCTCGGGATGCAAGCCAGAAATAATTAAGTTTAAGAGGGGATGTTGAAAATATAAACTTAATTAATATTTTCTTGAAGTTTGTTGTCCAGTCAATATAATTTAAGGCTGATTCATTAGGAATTTTTACAAACCATCCGAACCTTGTTTTAGGTATATGAGCTATGGATTAAAAACTCTTAAAGTCTAGTTTTTAATGGTTCAAGTTTCAAGTCGATTGGAGTTTTCTAGAGAAAGTTATGACAGTTTTAATAGAGATAGGTCAGATTTGATTGGGCTGCTTAGTTTTCTGTTTTTATATTTATTACGAATTCTAGAGTTTTCTTTTGATGTTTTGGCTTTATAAATAGAGTTGTAATCTGTTGCTTTGCAAGACAACGTAAGAGAGATAATATAATAGAGAATTACAAAGAGTTTTTCAGATAAGAACTTGTTTGTTTCCTCCATCTCTTCTCTCTACCACTATATGAATTGTATCCACTATTAAATATACTCAACAGTATTTCCTCTCTTTTAAAAATACTATTACTCTAGTTCGCAAATGTTGCAAGCAATTTCATCTTTTAGCCTTCTTCATTATCAGTTCTTAGTTATCAAAGTATGCTACTCGGTTGCAGTTCTACAGGGGTTGGTGAAAACTTATGGAATGAGCTTGAAATTCACTACTGAAAATCTCTTCATTCTTGCCTCACCGGAATGGCTTATAGTTAGTTGGTTTCATCAGCTTTTGTTATCATATTGCATTCTAATTGCCGTCAAAAATTGCTTTCATTGTTTTAAATGAAATTTGGTTTTTCTTTCAAAATGATGTACATATGCTTCAACGTTAACAAAGATGAAAGAAAATCAGTTCGATTTACATATCCTCTTATTGTTTTTTTTTTGTTCAATTCGGTTTTTAGATGCAACTCTATGGGAATTTACAAATGAAGTTCAATCTCTTATCCAGAAACATCTCAAATCCTTGATTCAATCAAACAATTAGTTGCAATTTCTCCTTCTCATATTGTAATATACCAGGTAATGTATGTTTGATATGTTTTGCAATACACAATTATCACACAGAGTTTAATTATTTTGCAGTGTCTTGTTTTCAGTAAGTAGATAGGATCCAACCTGTTAACAGAAGACTTTTTTAAGTTTTACTTCAATATTAAAAGGATAATTTAAATTATAATTTTTAAATGTATTACAATTTTTTAATTGAGGGGATTTTATGTATTATAATTTTATGTACTTTGGTGATTTTTATGTGAGGGTTTCATATCAATTGTTGTCTCATTTCGACGCATAAAATCATTAAAATGCACAAATATATTTTAAATGATGTAATCTATGGGATTATAATATTCACGTGTTCGAGCCAATATGCAATAAGTTACCTACAAAGATGAATACGAACGTATTGAAAAATGTACTTCTTCTGTTAGTTTATTCAAATTTTCTATCACTTGTAACCTCATTTCTACATATAAAATCACTAAAATGCACAAAATTATTTTGAATGATATCATATATTCATTTATATTATAATCGTTGTGTTTTCAAACTTTTATGATATAAATAGCGTTGAAAGATCAACACAAATGCATTAAAACTGTATTCAAGTTTACTCAAGTTTTGTATCATCTGTTATCTCATTTTAATATATAAAATCACCCAAATATACAAATTTATTTCAAATAATATATTCTATAAATTTTTATTATAATCATTGCATGCTCGAATCATTAGGATATATATTACTCACAAAAATAAATATAAATACATTAAAAATTATTTTTTTCTATTAGTTTATTAAATTTTTCTATCATTTATAGTCTCATTTCAACAAATACATCATCAAAATAGACAAAGATATTTTTAATAATATTCTATATTCATTTATATCATAGTCATTGTGTTATCAAACTTTTACGACACAAATAGCGTTAAAAAATTAACACAAATGCATAAAAATTATATTTCAGTTTACTCATATTTTATATCATTTGTATACCTCATTTCAAGATATAAAATCACCATAATGCACAAAGTTCTTTTGAATGATGTTCTCGAATCGTTTATATTATAATAATTATGTTCTCGAACTTTTATGACTTCAATAGTATCGAACGATTAACAGAAATGCATTACAACTTTATTTTGATTTGCTCGACTTTTGTATTATTTGTTATATCAATTCAATATATAAAATCACCGCAATGTATAAAATTATTTTAAATGATATATTCTATGAATTTTTATTATAATTATTGTGTGCTCGAGCTGTTAGGACACGAATTATAACAAAATTGAATACAAATACATTAAAACTATACTTGTTCTATTAATTTATTCAAATTTTCTATTATTTGTAGAATCATTCTATCACATAAAATTACCAAAATACACAAAATTATTTTGAATGATATCACATATTCATTTATATTATAATCGTTATGTTCTCAAAACTTTACGAGACAAATAGCGTTGAAAGATTAACACAAATGCATTAAAACAAGTTTGAACGATGCCTTCTATGAGTTTATATTATAATTTTTGACTCCTCAAGCCGTTATGATATGAATTGCACACAAAAATAAATATAAATATATTAAAAATGGTACTTCTTCCGTTAACCTCATTTCAACATATAAAATCAGCAAAATACACAAATTATTTTGACTAAAATCAGCAAAACACACATATAAATTCATTTATATTATAATCATTGTGCTTTACAACCTTTATGACTACAATAGCGTTGAAAGATTAGCGTTGAAATATTAACGCAAATGTATTAGAATTTAATTTCAGTTTACTCGAGTTTTATATCATTCGTAGTCTCATTTCAACAATTAAAATCACCAAAATATAAAAAAAAAGTAATTTTAAATGATATCTCCTGTTTATTTATGTTATAATACTTGTATTTCTAAACGTTAATAACATGAATACAGTTGAAGGATTCACGCAAATATATTAAAAATAATATTTCAGTTTGCTCGAGTTTTCTATCAATTGTGATATATTTTCAACATATAAAATCACCAAAATGTACAAAAAAAAAATAAAATGATATATTCAATTGTGTTATATTTTCAACAGCCGATTTGCATGCAGCCAACAATTTGCAACAATTAGTATTATTTAAGGTCATCAGTTCCAGCCTAACTGTTGCATGTTTTGTTTGTATTTTTTTTTATCAAGCCCCTTTCATTAGGAATGCTTTCGAGTTTTTCTCGACTGTTTTGTGCGGAAGGATATATCATTTACCTCTTAGAAATCTTGTTTCATTACGATTTAATCATATCATGGGTGTCATGTTTTGGTTCACTGTACAGCTGCTCTGATAGGACGGCCTTCCGTGTGTGCGGTTGGTGTTATTGCTATGATAGGTGCGCTTAGCGTTTTCTGCTCAACTTTACATATGTCAAAACAGCAATTTATCTTCAATTATTTAATATTTAGGTTATGGCTTTAATTTCATTGTTTGCTAACAACTCCTGGGAACTTTATATTTTTCTTAGTTGCACGTATATATTGTCAAAGAGATCTTTGTGGCTTCTGGTCCTGAATTTGTGACCCGAATCAAGGCATAGAAATTTAGGTGATTATATACCAACAACATAGTTGGATCATTCAATTATTGTGATTAGGTGTAGGATTCTGCTGGAGATATCGTGCCCATGTAATTGGCATTACCAAAAAAAAAAGCTTGTCATCGCTAGTAGACTTCTTTCAAAAAAAATAATAACTTTCATGGCTCACAGGCCACAGTTTTTTTTTTCATTTAAAATTCATGCATCTCTGCTTCTTTTGCATAACTGCTGCTCGCCATTTTTTCTCTTCGTAAAATGACTCAGCTTTTTTCATGTTTATACAACGCAATTGATGGTCTATTTGAATTTGGGCTGCGTTGCATTTTATTTAGGAATATGGAGTTAGGCCCTATCATGCTTATGTCAGAGTGTAAAGCCCTCTCTCTTATATTGTGCCCTGTTTTAGATCGTGTTTTTTTTCTTTCTTGCAGCTTAGGCACACTTTTATTTCCTCTGCAAGGTATGTTTCTAGGCTCTTCTTATTGGTTTAATATCTGGGTTGTCTACATATGTGTGGTTTCTCGGGCCTAAAAATGCTTATCCATCTTTGCTTCCAGTTGGAGCCCGTGTCTATTTTCTCAGCAAATTACCAGTGAAGAAGAGCATCTTTTGTTCACCTCTCTCCATCTGCTAGCATCTTTGTTTGCGCAACGCACGTATGGCCCAGGCTCTTTCATGCACTGTAACAAAAAGAAACTCAGACAATACTCAATTAACAACAGTTATAAATGAAATTTGTTATTAAAAATAGTCAGTGGTATTATTAAAATATTGAGAACATATTTAACAATGATTATTAATAAAAAACATTATTAAATGAATGTTGGAAGGCAAAAAGCAATCCATTTTTTTGCTCCCATGGATTGTTATATTTTTCAATCTCACCATTCGTTCATCTCGATTCAAAGATCCAAAAATTAAAATTAAAAAAAAATCTCACGGATTGAACATCTCTTCTTCTTCTATTTTAATATAAAAGAGAGCTGAGAGAGAGAAAGAAGAGAGATAGCAGAAATAAAAATCGAAATCCGACTATCTCTACTTCAAACGGTCATAAATATTGATAGAAAACTCCGATTGAGATGTGCTATGCGGCCATAGAAAATTTATGATGAGATCTACAAAGTTAATGGCTAATGTTGTCACTGTCATTTTCAGGGTCAAAAAACCTCATCTTTGAGTTCAAAAACACATTTGAAGTTTTAACTTTTACTTTTTTCATTTCATTTTTTGGATTTTTTTTTTCTTAGATATTGTATAGTTTTTCATATTATTACATGATCATGATGTATGTATGTAGTATTATGTAATTACTTTTTTATTGGATAAATAATTATATTTTTATATTAATTATTGAATGAATAAATAATATATAATAATATTTGTTCTTATTAATCAAATTGAGTCTATTCAATGTTGTCTCCAGATATCAATCTGACTTCATATTTAAAGAATATTATAGCTATTTTTTTTAAAAAAATTACCTTTAAAGGTGATTTTTAACTAATAATCGTTATTAAAGAGTTCTTTAGTAATAATTATTAGTTAAAAATCATTGCTAAATATCCATTTAACAATGATTTTTAATTAAGAATCGTTGCTAAAGAACTCTTTAGCACCATTATTAGTTAAAAATAGTTGCTAAATGACCCTTTAATAATGGTTATTAGTTAAGAACCGTTGTTAAATGTCTTCCAAGAATGGTTTTAACAACGTGATTTAACAATGTTGTTTATGTTTTTCCTAACACTCCCCTTCAATAACGGTTGGAGAACCGATGTTAAAGAGCTTTAAAAATTATTATTAAATCCAAATTCTATTGTAGTGATGTAACTTTAATGTGTCAATTTGCATTACCTATAATTATATATGAAATGGCCTACTTCAAAAAAAAATATATTTGCCATATGAAATGGCCTACTTCAAAAAAAAATATATTTGAAATGGCAGTGGTGACATACATTACCAGCACGCTTAGCTAGTGTTCTAAATTCATGCCGTGCCGGACCGTGTCGTGTTCGGGCACGCAGTGTTTTCGTGCCGTACCGTGTTGTGTCTTTTATTATTTTATTTTTTTTCGTGTTGTGCCGTGCCGTGCCCAAAAATGATAGAAGGAGGCACGACACGGATAAGGAACGCCGTGTCTAGCGTTCCGTGCCTTAATCGTGTCGTGTTTTATTCGTGCTGTGTCAAATTAGAACTGTGACCAACCGTGTCGTATCTGTGTCTTAATCGTGTTAAACGTGTCTTACCGTGTCCGACATTAAAAAATTCAAAAAATTAAATTTATATCAAAAATCAAAAGATTAAAAAAAATAAAGTTCGTTAAAATTTAAATTATTTTAAAAAATTCGGAACATTAAAAATATGAAATTTATCAACAAAAATCTGAAATTTCTCAACATATGATGTTTTGTAAATTATCCCTCCTCCTTCTATCATTGTTCCTCATGGGACTGGTTCACCTCTACCTCTGGCATCCCTTCACTAGTTACATTAGAACTTGATGCATCAGTTTTTTCTCGATCAATTTGGTACATCCACGACTTATCTTGAAGTCTGCTTTCTGTATCGTACCAATCCTTCAATAAAACTAGAGCCTCAAATACTCTCGATCAATTTTCTATCCTTTGCAGGGTCATACTTAAAGTACCCACCTCCAAGCACTCAAATTGGCTCAAATATTTGCCAAGCATTCCCTGCTAGTTCTCGCTCCCTCTTAGTGTTGGTGGTGTTGCTAGGTTCATCGAACTCGGATCTTTTGCTCATCGGAATAATTTCAGGTCCTACTGGAAATTATGTTACAAGGGGTATGAATGAGGACGACTCACCTGATGCCATTGGAACATTCGTGATGTGCGTAATTCATGGTGAGATACCATATGATGCATTGTAGTCTACATTACCATGTCCAAATGACATTGGTTGAACTGGCAATGAAAAATTGTGTTGTTCTGGTATGGGAATAGGAGGAGTAGGGTATGGGTGTGACAAACCAAGTTGCATGTTTACATCATCTAACCAGTTTTGGTTTGGGTCTCGTTCCATATTGTTTGGTAGAAAAATAGGAAATAAGTTTTTTTTATTTTTAAATTTTAATTTGTAAATTAAAAAACCTGCATAAAAAAATATGAAAAAAGAGTAAATACTAACAAAAATTAACATAACTAATTTTCTTATATACATTCCGCTATGACTAGTTCACGGAAAAAAAATTGGTATTTTTCGGATTATCTAGCTATTTTTCATGAATTATTTTATGAATATGGAATAAAAATGAGTTAATTACTAAAAATTAGCACAACTAATTTTTCTATATGCATTCGGGTATAACTAATGCACAGAAAAAAAAAATTTGGTATTTTTCGGATTTTTTAGGTATTTTTCATGAATTATTTTCGGATATGGAATAAAAATACAAAAAATGGGTTAAATACTTACAAAAATAGCACAACTAATTTTCCTATATGCATTCGGGTATAACTAATGCACAGAAAAAAATAGTATTTTTAGGATTTTCTAGCTATTTTTTACCAATTTTCTACAAAGAAAATGAATTTTTAAATTATATACCTCTACTAAAAATTAATCGGATTGGAAAACTGAGTGGAAATTACAAAAAAAAAAAAAAAAAAAAAACTCAAGGCAGCAACCAGCAGAAAATTTCGGGTGTGAGAGAGAGAAAGTTTTGGATGAAATGAATTTGATGAATTATGAGTGTATTTATGTATAAATTATACTATTGAAATTACGAAAATAACCCTAAAAAATAGTCGTTTTTTCTGTTGATGTGGGTATTTTGATAATTTCATAAAATTGTATGAATTTACCCTTCAATGTACCGTTGAATGAGGGTATTTGAGGGTGTTTTGGTCTTTTTATTTTATGATTTTGAATTTAAATTGTGAAATATACGATTCTTGGTGCAATTTTTTGGGGAATAAACATTTCTGTGTGCAACTTTGGGAGACAAATATCAAAATCGGCTGTCTTTTGTAGACGCGCCAGACACTCCATGCCTACCCGTTTCTACTCGTTGCCTAACCGTGCCTACCCGTGTCATCCGTGCCACCCGTGTCGTTGCTACCGTGTCCCGTTCTGTGTCGTGTCGTGCCCCCCGTTCCGTTACGTGCCGTGCCTGGTACCCGTGTCGTTCCGTGCCGTGTCTAACGCCTTAACCATGCCGTGTCGTGTCGTGCCAAATTTTCTAAAAGCCGGCACGACACGGTTAAGACACGGACACGAAACAGTACCGTTCTCGTTCCCGTGCCATGCCTTAACCCGTTTCGTTTCCAGCCGTGTTCATACCGTTCCGTACCATTTCCGGCCACGGCGTGTCTAAATTTAGAACACTACGCTTAGCCTCTCTTTGATTCGCATTGAAACATTACTATAATAATAAAATATTAATTGATGGATTTAATTACGATTGTGGTACGAGGATTCATAAAAGAAATTTATCTTGGATTCAGGGACTAACAAAGTTCTTGATGTACAATCTGGTATGAACAAACCTAAATGCACACCCCTTAGATTTAAAAGATTTGTTTTTCAAATATTTTGTTTGCTGAAGTTGCTAAAAGCATGTTAATTTCATAATTTATCGATATGACAGGGTAAAATGTAGAGGGCGTTAAGCAACTCATTTTTTTTGTTACTGACACTTGGTTATTTAAAGGGTCCACTACAGTGAGATTCTTCATAATCAAGAGTAAGGCGCGTGCGTCTAGTGTAGTGGACGGATGCAGAATTTTAATTGGGGTAAGTAATCGGATTCAATAGTTTAAGCTGGTTCAAATTCATTAACTAATCGTATATTAAAAATATTAAAATAATATCTTTTATATATTAAAAATAAAAAAATAAAAGTCAAAATAATAAATAATCATGGGATAAAAAAATCTTTATGAGACTTTAATTATATTTTCAAAAAAAATCATAATTATTTTATTATTCATGATATTAAATATTTTTTCTCAATGAAAAATAACTAGACAATCCGGAGGATCAGAAATTTGATTCGGAGATCAAAAAGGCACTATTTTTAAAATCCAGATTTAACTTAAATTAAATCCGCCCAAAGTGAACCGTTGAAGTTGTTTGAATCTAGTCCAAAATATTTTATAGCGCGGAAACTAAATATAGAGTTGGGAATGAGACCTCTGAGTTGATTGTTACTTAGGCAAAGAAAGGTCAGTGACCGGAAAAAGTGTAAGATCATTCAAGGTTATCGTGTACTAAAAGTCGATATAATAGAAGACATTGAAAACTATGTGAACATCCAAAATATAAAAAAAAAAATGATTTCTTACATTGGGAAAAAAATACTATTTTTTTGGTTTGACACGAGTACAATTAATTTTCTTTTCTTAATTTGAATTTGGTTTCCGTGTTCAACTCAAATGAAATTCGGTTTCTTTAATTGAGCCGTTTATATATCGTAATTACATAAATATATGAAAAATAACATGGCTATGGTATTATTCTTAGCAGAGATATGTTAGTGCTCTCAATTCATATCATATAATTGATGGGACCTCTTAATATAGAATTCATATGCAAATTTTATTTATTAATTAATCAAAAAATTATTATTATTATTTTAGATAATTAGGTCGTCATATTAAACATTTTGGATAATTGATAAAAATGATTTTCTACCATAAAAAATAAGTTTAGAAAATATAAAATTTAATGTACAAGCTACATATAATAAACTACTAAGCAATTTTTTTAGTAAAAATTGTGAATCTAAGCTATCCACAAAAGTGTATTGTATTTATCACGAAATCAAAAGGTAATTCTCCAATTAGGATTAAATTCATAATAATGTAATGTTGATCTTAATCGATCCGCGCTATATACATGTGTACATTTTCATTGTAACCTCACTCTTTAGGAAACCTTTTTCATTTGTTTCGGGCAACTTTTACAAAAGGAAAATAAAATTATTAAAACATTGACCGTAAATATGAAGATCGATTTTTTTTTTTTAAAATGTATACATTATCCAGAAAAACAAAAAGATTGTCACGGTTCACGTAAAGTGGGAAATGCTGGCACGTTGCTTTGTCGCGTCTACCATAACACCTGAGACTCTGACGATGCACTGTTTTCCTTTACAGGGATCAGGGATGCATCACAAAAAAAGAGAATCACCTTTGTAGAAAAATAAAAGGGGGAAGAAAACGAGAGAATAGACGCACACACCCGGAGTCCGGACGGTATACCAGTAATAGTACTAATATTAATCATTCATTAAAATGCTTCCTTTTCCCAGACATGGCCATTCATTCATGCACAGTAGTTTTTCAAATTCACACTACATGATCATTCTTTAGCAATAATTCTTGAATGGTCAATGTTTAAATAGTTAAACAGATATCAATAACAACCCTCCATTTTATTTAAATCGCACGGTCAATATGATGGAGAGGTTATTTATAAGGTGTAATATTCGTTCGGTTTATCATGTGGAACAATTTGAAATAGCTTTATCATGATTTTAATTAATTTATCATGACGAGCATTTTTTTAATAAAAAGATAAGAGTTATTCTTCAAATTTTATAAATATTCATAAAAAATCTTCATCTGAATTTCAAATATGCGATCTCCTATACATATAACATTATCTTTTATCACTAAATTAAAGATCGGTTCTCTAATGAAGAGCAATTTGAATTAGCTTTCAAAATTCTATAGTGAATTTCCTGAAAAAACATAGAGTAAAAATTGAAAGTTAAAAGACATCGTTCAATACATTATAGGGTAACACGTCGTTTCGTTTTAGTTTATTCATCATTCATATTTGCAATTATCATTATTTTTGTCACAAGTGAAGTGTTGCCTCAGAAGACAAAATGGAGATCACATGCACTGATGCACTTCACTTGGGGAGTTTGTGTGAGGAAGGATGTAGGATTTTAATCAGTGAGGATGAATAATTAAATTATAATAATTTATCGTGTTCGAATTTTTTAGTTAATTGAATATTAAATAAAAAAAAATTAATAATTTCACATATATTTTTTATCTAATAAAAAAACTATCAAAATAATATTTTTTTTTTACATATTAATGAGCAATATATATCTAATAAAAAACTATCAAAATATATATCTTTTTACATATGAAAAATACCAAAAAGATAATCAGCTGGGAATCAGCTAGGATGAGCTGTGACCCTCTTCCTCTTGTATAGCCTACATAACATCCGCCCTGCTTGTGTGGTCTTGCTGGAGAGGCGGAGCAATACATTATACATGCCTTAAATGGTTAAACAAAAGTAGACCTCTCGGGCAGTCTGAGTCTCAAGTCTGATAAGATGGATTCGATTTTCATTTGTGCATCGACTGTTGGTATTGGGTTTATCGCTTCTACTTGGCATTTACTAATCGCTTAGCGTGCGAAAGCCATTATACCAGTTCAGCACAGTGCACCTGAGTTGCACCAATCCCCTGCTTTGCTTTTGCGCCACTGCTCTCGCTCTCTTTCATTTCTTTCCTTCTTTCTTTCTTTTCAAGAGACCCAACCAATCATCTGTCCTCTCTCCCTCTCTGGCACCTGAAACTCTCGGTCTCTGGCCCAACAGTGTTGCACAGCGCCATGACTGGTACTTGCTTTGTCTCCTTTCCTGTATCCATGGCATGATGGCCACGTGCCATGGTAGAAGCGAGACATTTGTCTCTTTTTTGTTATTTACATGTATTACAACGATGTTCACTCGTGAGTATAAATCTATTTGATTTACTCCTCCCCCTTATTACAATTATTATTTTTAATTAAACTACAATTCGTCGGATAATTCCATGAGTCAATTATATCTATTAAACTAACACTTCCATTCCCATGAATTATCCTCTCTATAATTAAACTATTTTTTCTACATTTACGTATGTATGGACAGTATTGACTTAATTCTAAAGTTTACTCATCAAAATTAATATATGTATGATGAAAACTTCAACCATATATGTTACAAACCAAATGAAAGTTGTAATGCAGATTAAATGGATTCAGCTGCGTAGTTAATTATAAGATATTAAGATTAGTGTGAAGGAAAAGTACAGGACAAATTTTGAGTTATTTCGTGGCAGAATCCAGATCGTCCATTTCAGTGATTTCATATTGGCATCGCCCAAGCTGGCGTAATTCTTTATTTTAATTCTGACATCCGGATTTATGAATGAACACATTAATTAATTAATATCATGAAATATTCATATCCGGCAAACTCACTATATACTCTCTCAGTACTTTGAATGCTTGTCAAGGACCACATTAATTAAGGACTCAATAATTTTTTTTAATAAAACTAAATCTATAGCTTTTAGTATGTTATGTACGGAGATAAATATAAGGTGCATTGACTTCATGAAATTTAGAATTTGTTTGCCGCAACTATGCTGATAAATTTTAAAATCTTTTAGACACTCTCTCAAGTCCCTACCACTACCAGTATTTTTTTTCCCTTTTACTTTCCTTCTGCCATTTTTAATTTGATAATTATCGTAAATAATTAATTACTCTAAAAATCTATCAGGTTGATGCCTGAACTTTTTCTCGATTATCTTTTTAGTTAAATTTCTTCGGAATTTAAAATTTCAAAATTTAGTATGCTCACGAGTCAATTTCATCCTATCAAGTCTAGTGACCTGTGAAGAAAAAGTTCTATCCTTTTTTTTTCTAACCAAGTTGAGGGAATAAGTAATCCTAATTCGCACAACTACAAGTCTACAACTGAAATTAATGCCTTGCGGGGTTGCTATAAAGGATACCTCATTATCTGCATCACAAGAAAGCTAACGAGTGTGTAGTGCAACTAGTTAGGCGATATCATATCATACGTACCATATGCTCCCAAGAAAACATATAATTCATTCCTCCCAAAACCTCTATTGAAAGCAAAACACAACCGACACTCTTCTATCATCTCAATTAACTGCTAGCTTGCTGCAATGGCCGATGATGATTTTGATGAAGAGGAGATTTGGGGCTCCTCCGGAAACGAAAGAGATTATGGGGTTAGCCCGGAAAGTACCAAGAAGCAAAAAGGCAAGGCTGTGATCTCTTCTCCTTCTTCTTCGAACACCTCTTCTCCTAAGACAATACAAAAGCCGAATGGCGCCATGAGCAAGGCCATGAGGCAATCTGCACCAGTCAATATTCCTAACTGCCCCAAAATATACCAAAAGAACTACTCAAGACCCGCTGGCGATAACATGGCAGACGATGACTTGGTAGAAGACGAAGGATCTGCGGAGAGGGTCCCACCACATGAGTGGCTAGCAAGGAAAATGGCAAAGAGTAGCATCTCTTCTTTCTCTATGTGTGAAGGTGCTGGAAGAACACTGAAAGGAAGAGACCTCAGCAGGGTTAGGCATTCAGTGCTGAGAAAAACTGGGTTTCTGGAGTAAGATTAATTAGCGAATATTTTTTGGGTAATTAAGCAAAATCTTTTGCATGCCATTAATTATATAATAGTAGGTTAAGTGTGTATCTTATCTTGTTTAATTAATGCTACCTTTTCTTTGCCTTGTACACACCATCCATTTTTTTTGCTTTTACCATCTCTGTTTGTTAGAAGATCACTGTAGTGAGTAACATTAGGCGAGTGCTTCAGTGCGTTGTTTTAGCACTGAGATTTTGTGGTTTTGAGTATTTAGCATTTTAGCTTGCTAGGTGCATAATTACGTGTGTCACGTTTGCAATGTATGCTAATTTGATGAGTAAATGTATCAGTCTCTCTGGTTTTTAAGACATATTGTTGAATTCAGAACGTGTAGATAGAAAATAATTTCAAGGAAGAAAGAAACAACAGGAATTTTGTGGTGCTTAACAATTGCACTATTTTTCTGATTTTCTCTCCTTTATTTAAAACAGCTATTACAATCTAATTTGGAATGTAAATTACTACAGATTACCTAAGATAAAATAGGAAACAAAACAGCTAGAAAATCTACTACAATCCTCACAAAATCAAACTAAAACAATATGTCCCAGAAACATCCCAATCCCCTGAAACGCACCAGTCTATGCAACAAGCTTATCCAACAATCACTTCCCTAAGCTTGTTGCCCTTGCTCTCACATCCACCAAACCAATCTTATCTCTTAACTCACTGAATTTGACTCTGCACAAAGCTTTTGTCAGTAAGTCAGCTAGTTGCTCAGCAGTGCTCACATGTTCAACCTCAACCACCCCTTTCTCAACATTCTCCCTTATGAAATGAAACTTTGTATCTATATGCTTACTACGATCATGGAACACAGGATTTTTACAAAGAGATATCGCTGACATGTTATCAATCTTAAGCCTGATCTTCCCAGCTCCATGATTCAGAAGCTCAGCCCTCAGTCTTTCCAACCAAATGCCCTGACATGCTGTTGAAGCTGCAACCATGTACTCAGCCTCACAAGAAGATAAAGCTACCACCTTTTGTTTTCTGGAGAACCAACTAACTGGACTTTCTCCCAAAAAGAAAATTACACCAGTAGTACTTCTCCTATCATTCAGATCTCCTGCAAGGTCACTATCAGAATAGCCAACTAAACTGGCAGTTCCTTTATCAGTTTTCATGTACTGGCACCCCAAGCTTAGAGTTCCTTGTATGTACCTTAAAATGTGTTTGACTGCGGCCATGTGCTCCCTTCTCGGTGCTTCCATGAATCTACTCACAATTCCCACTGAATATGCCAGATCAGGCCTGGTGTGTAAGAGATATCTCAGACTTCCCACAATACTTCTGTACTTCCCTGCATCCACCAGTTCTGATGTGCTTTCTCTCCTTAGTTTCAATCTTGTCTCCATAGGTGCTTTTGCAGGGTTACATTCATCCATGCCACATTCTCTCAACACCTTCAAAGCAAAACTTTCTTGACTCAACAGTACCATGTTCTTCAATTGCTTTACCTCAATGCCAAGGTAATAACTCAGCAGTCCAAGGTCACTCATCCTGAAAGTTCTCTTCATTTGATCTTTGAAGTTCTCAATCTCCATCTCATTTGCTCCTGTAATTATGAGATCATCCACATATATCCCAACAATTATACATGTGACACCTTGTCCTCTCTTGTACACAGCATGCTCAGATTCACTTCTCTTGAAACCTAGTGAGTTCAGGGTTTTGTCCAACTTAAAATTCCAGGCTCTGGGTGCTTGTTTCAGGCCATACAATGCTTTGTGTAGCCTTAACACCTTGTCCTTGCTTCCTTGTACCTCAAAACCTGGTGGCTGTGCTACGTAGACTTCCTCTTGCAACTCACCATTCAGAAAAGCAGATCTCACATCCATATGATGTAATAGCCACCCCTCCTGAACTGCCACAGCAATGATCAATCTGACAGTTTCCATCCTTGCAACTGGTGCAAAAATCTCTTCATAATCCACTCCTTGCTTTTGGACATACCCCTTTGCCACTAACCTGGCCTTGTGCTTCACCACTCTTCCTTCTGAATCTTTCTTGAGTTTGTAAACCCATTTCAGACCAATTACCCTTTTGCCCTTTGCCAGATCTACCAGACTCCAAGTCTTATTGTTGTTTATGGATTCAATCTCCTCCATCATGGCTTGCTTCCATTCCTTTTCCTTCATTGCCTCTTCAAAGGAATTTGGTTCCTCAATTCCCAGCATACACACGCCCATGAAATTCAAGGCCTCAGTCTCATCATAGATGTCTGCCAGACTGCGCATCCTGACAGGTGTTTGATGTGGGCTGTCATCTTCTTCTTGATCATACACTACTGGAGTCTGGTTCTCCAAAGGCATTGTGTCACCTTCATCTGTGTCACCACCTTCTGCAGCTTCACTGTTTTGATCATTTTCACCTTGTCTCACACTTTCTCTCTCAGTGTGTAAATCAGTTGGCAGTTTGAAAGTTGTTGTTTCCTGCCCTTTACTGCTATGATCTTTACCAGTCAGCCAAGGTCCCTCTTTGTCTTCTTCAAAGACCACATCTCTTGTTACCTCAATCTTCCTTGTGATAGAGTTGTACACTCTATATGCTTTTGATCCCTTCTCATAACCAAAAAATACCATCTTAGTACTTCTGTCATCCAGCTTCCTCAAATGTCTACCAACAGATTTAACATGAGCCAAACAACCAAAGACTCTCATATGGTGAACCGTAGGCTTCCTTTTGTGCCATGCTTCATAAGGGGTTTGTTTTTCAACACTCTTAGTTGGTGATCTGTTTAAAATGTAAAACAGCTGTTGTAACAGCTTCCCCCCAGAATTCACTTGGCACTTTCTTAGCCTTCAGCATACTTCTTGCCATTGCCACAATTGTTTGATTTCTCCTTTCAACAACCCATTCTGCTGTGGTGAATAAGGAGCTGTTAAGTGCCTCTTAATGCCATGCTCCTTGCAATAATTCTCAAACAAACTAGACCTGAATTCTCCCCCCCTATCAGTTCTTAACCCTTTCAATTTTTTGCCTTGCTCCACTTCTAGTGACACTTTAAGGTTTTTAAAACCTTCAAAAACTTTGTCTTTGCTTGCCAACACAACCAGCCACATGTAACGGCTATAATCATCAACTAGAAGTAGAAAATACCTATTTCCTCCTGGAGTTTGAGGCAGGATGGGCCCACATAGATCACCATGCAGGAGCTCTAGCACTTCTTTGGCCCTGAATTGTGTGTGACTTGGAAAAGGTGTTCTCCTTTGTTTGCCAATTACACATCCATCACAGATTTGGTCAACTTGTTTTATGCTTGGTAGCCCTTCTACTAGTCCTTCTTCACTCATCCTTCTTAACGCCTTAAAGTTTAGATGACCAAACCTGCAATGCCATCTCCACTCCTTGGAGTCTGACTGTGCAAGCATACACACTGGCTTAGTGACTTCAAGTTGCAGTATGTATAGCCTATTTTTTGATCTTTTCACCTTTATCAACATCTTCTCATTCTCATCAAAGACTTTCAGTTCACCCTTCCTTGCCTCATATCTGCAACCTTGCTCTTCTAGCTGGCCCAAACTGATGATGTTGCTTGTCAAATTTGGAGTGTAATACACATCAGTCAGCTCTTTGTGCTCTCCATTTCTGCCTTTCAATGACACAGTGCCACTTCCCTCAATTCTCAGTTTGTATCCATCTCCCATCTTCACACTTCCATGGATATATGAGTTTAGAGATGTGAAATGCTCTAGTACCCCTGACATATGGTTACTGGCTCCTGTGTCAAGGTACCAGTTACTGCTCTCTTGTTGTACTCCTAACTTCAACTCCTCCACTCTTGCTACAATTTCCTTTACCTCCTCACCAAGTACAATCTGGTGCATCATCAGGGTAGGCTCTTCCTCCTCCTCCTCTGCAACAAAAACCCTTTCTCTTTTAGGTTTCCTGCATTCTGAGGCAAAATGTCCAAAGATACCACAGTTGAAACATTTTATCTTGGATTTTTCAAACCTTTTCTTTGGCTTAGAGTTTCGGTTGTCAGTGCTTTCTTCACCTCTCTTATCTTTCAGAGAGAGTGCCTCCCACTGAGCACGAGTCAAGAGCAATTTGCCGTCACCCTCCTCTTCTCTTTGATTCATTCTTCCCTTCATGCCTTCATCAAAGATTCTCAGCCGACCCACTGCCTCTGCCACTGTCATGGTGTTCATGTCCCCCCACTGTTCAATTGTGGTTATGATAGGTAGGAACCTGTCGGGGACTGCACTAAATAGTTTCTCCACTACGACATTCTCCTTCAACTCTTGTCCCAAAGACCTCAGTTCTCCTGCCAGATTCATGAGATCTTGAGAGAACTCCGTCAGACTTGCAGATTCTGGCATGACCATCCTGTCGAATTGTCTTTTCAGAACTTGTGCTCTTGCCTTTCGCACTCGTTCTTCTCCTACTGACATCTGCCTTATTGTTAACCACGCCTCTTTAGCAGTTTCTTTCTCTGCTATAGCCATAATCGCACTGTCTGGGATTGACTGTGAGATTGCAGAAAACGCCCCCTGATCTTTCTCCTTATCGATTGTTTCTTCTCCTTCCACAGCTTCCCATACACCTAATGCTCGTAGCAAGATCTTCATCTTCACTGCCCACAAACCGTAGTTTGTATCGTTGAGCATGGGGTATTGCATTGGAACTCCTCCTCTCACTACGACCTTTGGTGGATTTGCAGCTGGTGCTGCTGTAGTTGCTCCATCGTCCGCTATGTTTGGTACAGGCTCTGATACCAATTGTTGAATTCAGAACGTGTAGATAGAAAATAATTTCAAGGAAGAAAGAAACAACAGGAATTTTGTGGTGCTTAACAATTGCACTATTTTTCTGATTTTCTCTCCTTTATTTAAAACAGCTATTACAATCTAATTTGGAATGTAAATTACTACAGATTACCTAAGATAAAATAGGAAACAAAACAGCTAGAAAATCTACTACAATCCTCACAAAATCAAACTAAAACAGTATGTCCCAGAAACATCCCAATCCCCTGAAACGCACCAGTCTATGCAACAAGCTTATCCAACATGTCAACACAAAGCATTTATCCAATCAGGAATCAGAGTACTCATGTTCATGATGCCTCGCTGCTCCTTAATTTTCTTGATTGTGCAATTAAGTATTAATCCATTGAAGCCGCTCTCCAATGTCCTTCAAAAGGGGTATTATTGGACGACACCAAAATCTATTAAATTGTAAATCATAACACTATATATTGGATGAAATGGATCATTCTTTTATTGCTTCCAATTATTTGTTGGCGCGAGAAATTTAGTAAGGGAAATAGGGTAGAAAATGAAAAAAAAAACTTGATGATATATATAAGTTATTAAAATTTTGAAGACAATATCAAAATCTCAAAAGCAAATTAAATTTTGCATTGGAGATTGAGTTGAATGCTTCGGCCAAAATTTTGTATATAACATCATGATATGAAGGTGAATAATTAATTTGTAGCTTGTGTTCGTGTTGTTTGTGCTTCTAGTTGCCTTTACAATTAGATGCATAAGTTGGAAACTGGGGTACCCAAACTCTTTTTGGTCAAGGGGTCAAAGTTATTTGTTGAGGTAGTTGTTGCACTAATCATGGACTAAAAGTCTAAAACTATTTAGGGTGGCCCACAAATGTCCCCAAGCAAGGGAACCCTACTCAGTACTGGAAGGTAGTGAAGGTAAGACTGTAAGAGGCTCATTAATTTGCCAAGTTGGAGTTGGGTTACTATTGTGTGATCTTTACCATTTCTCAGTAATTTGGCCCAATGCAAATCTAGGCAATTGTAATGTCTGCTTATTTTTTTTGGTGCACTTACAGCTAGTGATTGGTTCTTTCTGTTAAATATTGGTTATGTTTAGGTCAAATCCATGAATTGGATACTCTACAATTGAGAAACATGTCAGAGGATACTCATTTAATTATAATGTTTGATTTACACACTCTTTGTCTTGGTTATACCAGCATGATAGGTAAAAGAGGCCCTAGGCTTTCAGCTTTTATTATGCCTGGTGGGTTCATATATTACTTCATGGTTTCATGGATATGGACCCTGAGAGTATGTTCTACCTGCTGACAGCAACCACTGCACATAGATTAGAAAAATTCTAATTAAAGTATCATATATAGAGAGAGTAAAATACCGTGAGATTAAACTCACGGAGGTCTTTCTTGAGCATAACTCAAAAAATACATCAAATCATCTCGAAATTATAATTTATCATCTTCATTAAATTCTTTATATGAAAATCTCATGGGATGCAAAAATTTGAAATGTTTTGAGATTTTTAAATCATCGTTTTTAATTTTTTTTAAATGATGTTCAAATATTAAATATATTATTATTTTTTTAGAGCTGATTTTTCAAAATTAAAAACCATGACTTAAAAAACTCAAAACACTCTAAATTTTTGCATCCCAATAGATTTTCATATAAATAATTTAATGAGCATGATAAATTAAAATTTTGATATGATTTGATATACTTTTTGAGTTAAGCTCACAGAAAACCTCCGTTAGCTTTCACGATATCTTTACTCTATATATATACTCTACATAATGAGTAAAGATACCGTGAGCTTAAAGCTCACTGAAATCTTCCGTGAGCTTAACTCAAAAAGTACATCAAATCAGCTTCAAATTTTAATTTATGATGCTCTTTAAATTCTTTATATGAAAATCTTGTGGGATACAAAAATTTGAAATATTTTGAGCTTTATAAGTCATGGTTTTTAATTTTTCAAAATCAACTCTAAAAATAATAATAAAATATTCAATCTTTGAGCATTATTTTTAAAAATTAAAAACAGTGACTTAAAAAGTTCAAAACACTCCAAATTTTTGCATTTCACAAAAATTTTATATGAAGAATTTAATGAGCATGATAAATTAAATTTTGGAGATGATTTGATGTACTTTTTGAGTTAAGCTCATGAAAGGTCTCCATGAGCTTCAACTCACGGTATCTTTACTCCATACATAATATATATATATATATATATATATATCGATAGAGAGAGAGTGTTAGGCTATAGTGCTACATATAGCACGGAGCCACGGATGACTCGTGTATTATGAACCATTTTTTTATTTTTAAAGTTTAAATGGTCGATCCGATCGGTCAAAATATTTTTCATATAAAAACCTAACTATAGATTTTCATATAAAAAATGCAAAATTTGATTCCAAGAAGATTTTCATATGAAATATATTTTGACCGATTGGATCGAAAACGGTCCATAGCACACAAATCATCCGTGCTACACGTAGCACTGTAGCATAACTATATATATATATATATATATATATATTCTATACAATAAGAATGATATTTGATCGTACATCTTTAACTATTATAAGGTAAGGTGCATTTTATATTCGGATTTTAAATTTAACAATTTTATTTTAATATTTCAGTTTAAATTTTTATTTATTAAGAATTTAAAAGGTTGAGATATAGTTGATACATAAAAAAAACTGAACCACTTAATCCTCCTCATACATGGGCGGATGCGGGATTTTAGTCGGGGGGGGGGGGGGCAAATATCGGATTGTAATAGTTTATCGGGTTTAAATCCATTAACTAATCGGGTACTAAATAAAAAAATAATAATTTAATATATATTCTTACCTAATAAAAAATTTATTAGAATAATAACATTTTATATATTAAAAATAACAATAAAATAAATCTCAAAGTAATAGATAATCAAGTTGATGAAGAAAATTTTCGTCTATAAAATTTTATATTTTGATATCTTTGCATAATTATTTTATTATACATGATATTAAATATTTTTTTCTCAATAAAATTAATCAGACAATCCAGGGGGGCAAAAAAAATTTTCAGGGGGGGCAAACTACCGAAAGTATTACCGAAAAGCACTGTTTTTCAAAATCTAGGAGGGGCCGCTGCCCCCCTGGGCACTAGTGCATCCGCCCCTGTCCTCATATATATAATTAACAATTTAAAAAATGGAATGGAGGTCTCATTTAAGCATGAGAAACGGAAAATGATTTGAAACGCCACAACTAGTGCATAGAACCTAACATTCTTATCCAATCTACCTGAAATTCATATAATTGGCAATTTGGCATCAGCATCGTCAAATTCACTGTAGTTCTGTAATACATGTAGTACAAAAAATATTACATGAATCTTTTGGCGCTAATTATTGGAGTCTCAAAGTTCTGCATGGCATGGATGTTTTATATGCTATGTAGTACTAACACTGGATGCGTACGGTGAGCATCTCCGATTGAAGGAAAAACAGATGATAAAAAAAAAAAAACTGATAATCTTTAGATTAACGGATCCCTTTGATTTTAAGGCACAAACAGCACTCTACGTGATAAAGTATCACATATCATGCGGATTCGTTTTATGGCATATTGGCATGCATGATATAGCGAATCATGATTTACTACTGCACTGCACGTAAATCGTTGGATCTTCTCGTGATATGTGCATGCACGGATCAGCAAAGTGATCCAACGATTTCAATTTTGTCGGGTCAGATTTGACTCATCCAGTTATTTGAAATAAACTAATTGCAATTGCATTGTAATGGAGTAGAGATGTAACATCCATATTGAGATCTATGAGACTGACAATATATCATAACATCAGCCAATGACAATTGATTGAGTATTTTTCCAACTCTTTATAAGAGCATTTTCAATGAGAGGTTCTAATGAATTTAACAGATTTCTAATTTAAAAACTATTACAGTGAGTTGTTAAAAAAATAGAAACTCATTTATAAATATCATGTCTGATTAAAAGTTCTAGTGAGAACGTTAATTTTAACGATGGAGAAGAGAAATTATTATTGAAACGCTAAATTTTTAGAATTAAAACGTCTTTCAGAGTTTCAGCATTAAAAAAGAATTATAAATTTATAATTAATATTTTATTTAATGATAATATTTAAAAACAGTTGATACATTGAAGATTGAAGATGCTCTAAGTTTTTTTATTTTGATTACTTACAGCAGTACAAGCTCTTATCCGCTATCTTTCTTTCTGGCCTGCCTGACACGTGAGTGGTGAGTGGTGAGTGGTGAGGTTGGATGGATAAGGGCATAAGGCTAAGATTTAAGAAAGGTAGGAAGGAAAGAAAGAACTGTCAGAGCTCAGAAAGAGAGTCACTTCACTCCATCACCATCAGTAAGTGTATCACTGTGCGCTTCTGATATTACCCATCAAAACTTCCTTTCTTTCCTTTTTCTTTCTTTCACTCTTTTCTCCCTTGGAGGACGGGAGGGTGGAGCAGCCGATCATTTGTCCTCCCAACTTCACTTCACAGGCTTTTAATTTTTGCTATGGATTTGGTGTGGAAAGGCTACAAAAGCCTCATCCTCATTGGTCTTTGCGTTTGAAGCTTTGAAACAACATACAAAAAGCTTCTCACTTCTCAGAGCCCAATAGACTGCACTTCCATATACAGGCTTCTCACTTCTCAGCCTCACCGCTCTAACCCAATCAAAATACATCCTATTTCAAGTGCATCAAACATTCCAAGGAAATTATAACAATGGAACAAGAACTGAGTTCAGTTTTTTTTTTCTGGTGTAAAGTCACTGTAAAGTGTAAAGTCGACAGATTTTTGTTTACTATAGTGTCAGATAGCATCAAGATCCACGTTAGTGATTTTGAATGATTCAGATTTACCCACAACTGATACAATACCAGTATACCACATAGGATATTTACCCACAAAAAGTACTCAAAATTTTGAGGCATCAAAACCCGAAAGCAATTAATAGGCGTCCGAGACAATTCTCTTTCCGTTGTTTTAATTATAAAAATAATGCCACATATAATTAACTAGTGCATGACATTAGAAAATGCACGCCGTCTAATTAAAAGATACTGTTCAACCAACCTCTTGAAGAAGTCTTTTTATTTATTTTTTTGAGAAGTAACCTTTTGATGAAGTCAACACGCACGAAATAATCATATCACGATAAGGATATATTAACTTGCCCGAACGAATCTTCCAAAGAATTTTTCATTTCAAAATTTTAAAATTGCACCAAGGGCTACGTAGCTAGATCTTGTACAGGGGCTGTTGCACAAGTACCCATTCTCTAATAATAGAATTTAACAAGCCAAGGAAAAATTTGTCAGAGTGTTAACAATTAAAAATTATCTTGAAGATCATGCGTTGCTACTGTGTCATTATAGACGAATAGAAAGAGACGATAACAGTAAACACAATCATCCTATTAAATTTAATTATCTAATGCTAAAAGAATTCATAAAATAAAGTTAATAGCTATATACAAATGAAATAGACTTTATAACTATTTAAGAAGTTGAGCTTTTAGAAATTTAATTACTTCAATATTATGGTGTTCGTACCGGCTTGTTTATTTATCTCCTTAACACTAATTCTGTAATTCATAATTAATTATTAAGATGTGTCGTGTGTCAGAAAATCCTAATCTTCTTTGCACAAACCACAAAAAAAATGCGAGATCATGCATCAATATGTACCGAGTCGTTCGAACTAAAATATTTCTATGTAAAATCATGTACCATATCGAACATTAATGTAAATACAGTAATTATCGGGGTCCTTGGCAACTATCTATTTTGATAATTTTGATGACGATCTTCAAGTAAATTGATAAAAGAATTTTAAAATGAAAAAAATATATAAATATATTTTTCAACTTATATATTGATTGTGATTTAAATTTCATGATATTTGATTGTAATTTTCTTAGGTCTTAAAAATTCAAGGGCACATAAGCTAAGAGGCTAATCTATTTTTTAAATGAACCAGTAAAATAGGATATATAATTAACAAAAATGTAAAAAATAAATCAGTAAATAAATGAAACCAAAACTATTGTAAAAAAAATGTCAAGTAATGAATCTAAAATATTAATAAAAATAATGAGACAAAAGATTTCCGATGCTAACATATATAACATAACTCAAGATGAACATAACTAAAATTAAAAACTCTAAATAACTAAAATACAATACGGGGGACAACAATAAAATACGAAACAATAAAATCGATGAATTTAGAATAACTAAAAATTCGAAATTCATGAATAAGCTAACACTAATTCAAAAGCAATGATTTAAAATCAATTAGTTAAATAACCTAACTCAATAAAGCAAAAACATAAAATTCATATAAACCTTAGAACCAATAATAAAATTCAACGAGCATAAGCTAATTTGAAGAAAATAACGTGTGGGAAATTAATCAATCATACGTAACACAAACAATAGACATACTACATATTACCACATGAATAGCCACAAAAATCTGTGACTTAATTGATCCGAAAACTCTATATTTCTCCTTATAATCTTTGCCTTCTTAGTGTGGCCATCCAAAAGACCCGTTGGGTTAGTTCATTTTATCAAATTTTCCAAAATTTTGATCACACCGCATCCCAAATCTCTATCCCTCTCTTTCTTCAATTAATGCTCCCATTCACTCATTCTTAGGGTATTGAAGACGGTCCGGTCCGGGCCGGTCCGGTTCAAACCCGGACGTCTGATCACCATGACGGTCCGCGATCATGTCCGTCTGGCCCGTGGGCCCCAGACGGCCCAAACGGTCCGGCCAAAGGCGGTCAAATTGAAAAAATCGAACCCGTCCCACGTTATTGCCCAGTAGGACTTATGGACCCCACGGGACGGTTCGATCCGGTCCAAATTTTTTTTTTTTATAAATTGAAAAAAATAATAATTTATCATATTTTTTAATAATAATTTTTAACTAATTCGAATTATTATTTTTAATTGTTTAAAAATCTAATAGTACTAAAAAATTAAAAAAATTGTAAAAAAATAAAATTTCAGAAAATTATAAAAAAAATAATAAAAGTTGAAAAATAAATTTATTAATTTTTAAATAATCATTTTCATCAAATTAATTATGTATTTTTGAATAATTATGTATTTTTGAATAATTTAAAAATCAAATAATACAAAAAAATTATAAAATATCAAAAATTATAAAATAAAATTTGGATAATATTTTAAGTTACCCTCCTCCTTTAACCCGGGCTTGGGACCGGCTATGTTAAAAAAACATAGGCGGAGTTATAACTTTTTTTTTGTTAGTAATGTTCTTTAAAAAAATAATTGAAATATTTAAAAATAAATAAAAAGATTGATATGGTAAGAAATACCAAACTCCTAGAAGTCATTATGCATATACCATAAATCGTTGTCTTGAATGTCAATTGGGTCGTCGGAATCATCTTCCGGAGAGATATCGGGGATATTGTACCGCTTTCTTGAGTTTCTATGGCGGATATTCTTTGTCTCAAATGTGGTATCATGTTGCATGCGACTTTCAAAGCATCAATCCAATCTTTATTACACACAAGTTGTTCGAAAAGTTTTGAACCCAATTTTGTACGCTTATCTGTTAGGATCCTGTTTGCCGAACTAAAACATAATTCGGAAGGGACGATTGACACGAGACTTTGCAAATACATCACGCGCCATCATCGCTTGATGTTGGATAGGCGGTTGCATTCCTCTTCCAGTACTCCAGGATATCAATTTGGACTAAATGAGGATCTGGTTGATCTTGTGGTTCCTCATTTTTTGCCACATGTTTATCAGCATGTTTTTTAAATGCACTTAGACCGTTTGCCTTAGAATATCTATAAAAAGCTTTGTAATTTTTTACCTTGCACCTTCCGCTGAGCATGACACCGCTCGCATCCTTTGTTTGTTCATAAAAACGCCACCAAGGTGCATCGTAGGAGGGACCAATTGTCTTCCTTTTCTTTTCTGATGGTCTCGCTTCCATTGGTGATGGTGGTACACTTGAGGTTGGAGTTTCTGCGGCAAAAGAGGGTGCGGTCGGAACTTGCGATGGGGATTCTTCAGTTATTTCATGGGAACTTGAGGCGTATTGAGGATGATGCGGTGTAGTAAATATAGGGGTTTGTTGAGGTTGATAGTTAAGATCTTGCGGTATATAATTTGATTGAGGGTGGAGTGGGAGGTTCGCATGTCGTGGATAATATGGAGCGTTAGTTTGTGGTTGCTGATAGTATTGTGAGGGGTTTGTATTATCAACCACATCTTCACCAAAATATATCACACACTCATTGGTGCATAAAATCATCTACGGGATTAGGAGGATTTGTCATTTCTATAAAAAAAAGAATATAAAAATCCCTACTTAAAAAATAAATTTAACATTCTAAAAAATATTCTAACAAAAAAATGAATTTAACATAATAAATAAATTTACAAAAGAAAACAACAATCTAAATAAATCCCTACTTAAAAAATAAATTTAACATTCTAAAAAATGTTTTAATAAAAAAACGAATTTAACATAATAAATAAATTTACAAAAGAAATCAACAATCTAAATAAATTCCTACTTAAAAAATAAATTTAACATTCTAAAAAAAGTTCTAACAAAAAAATGAATTTAACATAATAAATAAATTTACAAAAGAAATCAACAATCTAAATAAATTTCTACTTAAAAAATAAATTTAACATTCTAAAATAAATTCTAACCAAAAAATGAATTTAACATTAAATCTAATATTCTAAATCAATTAATCTAACAACATAAAACTAAAATGTAATATTCTAAGAAAAAAATAAATTTCTACAATTAAAAAATTATAAATAAAAAATTAGATTTTATAAATAAACTAATTTCTACAAATTTCAAATAAAAAATTATGAATAAAATCTAACAACATAACTAATTTCTATAAATAAAAATTACAACTAATTAAAATTAAAAACTAACCTTGAAGGAAAAATATTATCGCAACGATGAAATTGAGAAATGGCGAATACCGAATATTATTCTTCTAGTCTTCTACCTTTTTCGATTAGTTAATTTTTTCAATGGACTAATAATAAATTAATAATTCTAAACTATTTTTTTGTTTTTTGGAATAAGAAAATTAAATTTGAGAATTTGAGATTAAATGAAAATTTGAGAATTTGATAGATTGAGAAGAGAGAGAGAATGAGATTTTGATGTGTTTTGAGATGTAAATGGGAGTGGTATTTATAGATATTTTTTGGAGGGAAAATTTCAGATTTTTGGAAAAAAATTTTTTTTTTTTTTTATTTTTTTTTTTTTTTCTGCAAAGATAAAAAAAAGTGACTTTTTTTTTTAATTTTTGTACACTTGGGGGTATTTTGGGGGGGCCTATCACCTTTTAATTAAAAAAAATTTTTAGCAAGGGGGGGTCGGGTGAAGGGCGGATGGGGGGGGGGGGGGGGTGGGTGGGGGGGTCCGGTCGGTCCACGGTCCGGAACGGTCCGGTCCAGTTCAGTCCACGGTCCACGGTCCGGTCCATGGGTCCGCACGGGACGGATCGGCACGGTCCATTTTCGAATTTAACGAGAACCGGCCCACCGTTGGACCAGACCAAGGCAAGGCACAGTCCGGAACGGGTTGGACCGGACGGGTTTTTTCAATACTCTACTCATTCTTCATCTCTTTTTTCATTTCTCACTCTCTGTCTCGCTCCTTATTAAAATCACTCGCCGACTCTTCCTCTTCTCTACCACCATTTTATTTCACCTCTCCCTCTCTCTCTCTCGATGTGTTCGCTTTGGCTATCACCTCAGCCTAACCGTGCACCACCCCTTATTGTCGCTCATCTTTTGACAGCTTCTCTCTCTCCCCCTGTCAACCCTCACCATCGTTTCACCCAATATTGAGGCATGCATTCCTGAGCAACACTTGATTTAACATTGTCTTTCCCCCCTTTAAATACATAGGCTCCTAGCTCCCCTTCCCCTTCTCGCTTAATTATTTCTCATGTATTGTGATTTCCTTAAATAATGTTAAGAATAAGTTTTTTATTTTGAAGTGAAAAGGGAGAACAGAAAGCCCGGACCCTTAGAAGGTAGTTCTGACAAAGTTATCAAACCTCACTCCTCTTGTGATTTTGCCTATCCTGAACTCGTACTGGTAAATAACCCAAAAATCCCTTTTCTTTTTTGTGTTGCATGAATTTTTGTTTGCTCGTTGTTTGATCTCTTGATTTTTGTGCTAGTTCTCTGAGTTGATTTATCGATTGTGGGTTACTTCTTTTGTTGGCTATACCTTTTATTATCTGATGCTGGTTACTGATATGCTTGACACTGGTACTGGTTTTGTTGCTGGCTTACCCCTTTGTGAACTGACTATAACATGTGTGTGTTATATAATTGATTTTCTTTGCTTGACTGGTATTTTGTTTGATGTTGGATTTCTGATTTAGTGAAGGCTTTCGACTAATCCTTAGAACTTGGTACTTGCTTGATCTAGTAGCACGGTTACCCCCCTGATATTGCTATGATTTGTACTGTTAAATTGTCTGTGTTGATACCTACTCAGTCTTATTACTGTTACTACACTTGGCCTAGATCATTGACCCCCTGTCACTGTATTGGTTTACTTTGCTGGTATTCTATTGCACTGGGACCGGATGTCCTTGTTGGCTACCCTGGTCTAGCTAGTCCTGACCCTTTTTGTTTGGCACTGATAGTTACCTAGGCATGCTTTGTTGTGTTTGTTGCCTTGGTCATTTTGATTTATGTATTTGGGTTCAATGTGTGTGGTTGGTTGTGTTATGATCTAATGGACCTAAGTTAAATATAACGTTCCGGGCCGAGGCGCTATCGAGTCGGCATCTTCTGCATCCATTCGACGGTTCGTAACCTGCGTCGCCAACAAATAAACAAATAAAAGAACAAAGGAGACATAAACAAAATGGGGTCAGCTATAAAGCTCAGTAATCGATTATTTAACGACACAACTTCTCTATAACAGTATAATGAATAATACAGTTCCATCAAAAAACATATCAAATAATAGTAATTCATTCTTATTAATTAAAGTATGTATTTTAAGTAATTATGTATAGACACATGAAGATCACACATCGTACCCACCGTTATAAGTATGGTGATATCTCATAAATCTACTAGTAAGCGGGACTCCGCAGAGCCATCTTCCACTCACAACCGTTCAAGTTGTGTGGACCTTTACTTTCGAAGTACGAAAGAGTTAGTTTACGACATGTATAGTCATGCAAATTCAACCAGTTCCATTATCAACACTCATTCAATATTCAATTCAGTCTAATTATCAAAATCCAATTAATTTGTATAATTTAGGTCATCGATCCATATCATAAGTCAAAGATCAATCCAAAAAATTCAAATAATTCAGGTAATCGACCCATATCTCAAGTCAAAGATCAACCAACACAATTACAATTCACGTTATCGACTCATATCGCAAGTCAAAAGTCAATTCATACAATTCAGGTCAAGTCAATAGTCCAATTAATAAATAATAATAAAATATAAATTATAGAGAAGTCTGATTACCTGATACAAATATGATTTTGATTCTCGACTTGATGTGCAACGTCCTTTGAATTGACCCATGATATCTATTTGAATTATCATGATATTTCTTAATCTTCTTTCATTAATATTAATATTAATTAATAGCTTCTTTATAACCAGACCCTGTTAATCATACTCGCAACAAAAGCATCAATAAACCATCTTTGGATTTATTTATGATTTCAACCATATCATTTAAATTTATTTTATCATTTTATTTTGATTCAACCGTATAATCGGTTTCGTCATCTGAAGAAGCACCGGTGAATAATAGTATAAAAGCATGATTCTGAACAATAATCAGAAAAAAGACATAAAAGGGCCGAAATAAATAAATATGGTAAATACTCACAATTGAGTCAGTCCATGAATGAGATGAGAAAGATGTCACATCAATTATAAACTAGCATCTCTCTTAATTTCCTTTACCAACTTTCTTCTCTCTCTTTCCTCTTTTGATTTTTCTTTTCTCTTTTTGTTTTCTTGCTTTCCTGTAATTCTTTCTTCATTTCCTTGTTTCTTTGTTATCTTCTCTTTCATTTCTATTATCGAGAGAGAGCATCGAGGGTTATGTGGGATTTAGGGTTATGCCATGTATAGACACGTGCAACCCATATAAGAAGTATTGTTGCTCTCTTTTATTTATTATTATTATTTTGTTAATTGTCTTTTATAATTTAACCCTTAAGCTTATTTTATTTATGAAATGATCCAAAAATATTATCTTTAATTCTAAGATATTACATTCTCCCCTCTTTTTAAAATTTCATCCTCGAAATTTCAAATGTCATAATAATTTAAAATTTCACGCTTCCGCAACGCACTCTGATAAAATCAAATAAGATAATTTTGCTCAAGTAGAATTAAAACAAAAACAAAAGAATTCGTAGCTTTGTGATTAATAGAGCTGTCACATAGAAACAAAATTTAGATCGATCATTGTCAAACATGTTACATAATAATATTTTTCGATGCAAATTTTAATTCCATAATTTATTTGTATTAAAAATGAGTCAATGAGGATAACTCAAATGTTCAAATGAAATTTCAAATATGATACTGATATCAACTACCAGTATCAATCAATATTCACAATGAAAAAGGGTAGGGACCCAAACACAGACCGAGTAACGTAATGCTATGATATCATAATCTGAAATGCCCCGGGCCGAGGCGCTACAGAGTCGGCATCTTGTGCATCCATCCGACGGTCCGCAACTTGTGTCGTCAATAAATAAAAGAGCGCATTGAGATATTCCTTTTAGAATTCGAATTATGACTTACAAAGTTATTTACTTCAAACTTACAAGAATTTAATTTATTCGAAAATAGGAAATATATCTTATTCAGATCCACTCGCGAAATAGGAGGTCATTCCCAACCCCATAGATGTAGACGTCAGTCCTACAACTAACGTACTGACTCCAGAGTAGAGCAGTTATGCGATCCTCTCTAGCGCTCTCAGGTACAAAATCTTGAGATTTGATTCTCTCTTAAGAATTAGGAACCCAAACTAAACTACTCTATTTTCAAAAAAACATTGAATTGCGGTATTTTTTTTAACCAACATCATTTATTAGATACCCATATTTGAATTGTCATATGCATAAGGTATCTAACCACTATATTTGAGTCTACCTGCATATTGCATATGTACGTCATTTTGCATGTAGATAGAATTAAGGTTAGGGCTCAGGAGTTAGGCCCGAATTAGATATAATTTTAAGGATGTTTAATTAATAAATTATACTTAGCTATATAAACTATTACTTTAGTTAGGTAAAAACTATTTTAAGCATACATTTAATATATGAGAGTGCTGAGAGGTCAGGCGGATGGTCTCAATCATCGGATGTCGAGTATAACCAGACAATAAGGTTATTTTTGCAAGCATTGACCCCTGAGAGATTCCTTTATGTATATATATCTGAGTACCACTGCTTTATTATCATTCACCGAATTTCATCACTTGATGGATTCGGTATTGCCACGAGAGTTTTCTATTTTAATTCATACTATTATATATATGGTTGATCTTCTGATAGGTCACTGATGTTTATCCATATTTGGTCAATGAACTTTCATTTATCCGTTTTTAGTCACTGGACTTTGATGTCTATCCATATTTGATCACTCCCATTAGTTTTTTCATTCAAAAATAATTGAAATGAAATTATATTTGTCGTCAAAACTAATTAAAATGAAAAATGGATAAATAAAATAAAATTATATTTATTTTTCTATTAGTTTTTAATTATTTTTGAATTAAAAAACTAATGGGAGTGACCTAATATGGATAAACATCAAAGTTCAGTTACTAAAAATGGAATGGATGTTCAATGATCAAATATGGATAAACATCAAAATTCAGTGACCATTTAGAAGATTAACCCATATATATATATTATATTATTTTCTCAAAACTTGAACTAAGTGATTAGGAATTCGATCTTCAGTATTTAGAGTATGCGAGCTATATTAAGTTATGGATTCTATTTCGCTTATATTATATTATTATTTAGTCGGCTTATTAGTGATCTCAATATATCCGAAGTGCTTTCTCCTTTGGCCCCTAGTTGGTATAGAGAAAGTTGGGATCTAAATCTGTATTAAGTAATTTTTAAAATTTCTCACGTTTTCACGGTTATTATGGGATCCAGATTTACAGCTATAGGTTTTTATTTTAGAGAGTGATGGAAGTAGTTCTGCGTAATGAGTGACATACCACACCACACCTTCTTTTAGATTTTGTTTGATAGGCTTTGTTGTCCATTCCGATGGAGTCAGCTCTCATTGGAGTTAGATGTTGTATTGTACTATTATTCTGGACTATTATTATTTTGTATGCATTATTATTGATTTAATTATTATGTGACATTATATTATTTTATTTATTGAGTCTTTCGTATGACATTATATTATTTTATTTATTATGTGACATTACATTATATTATATTATCGCCACCATCTTGTTTGTATTATTTTATTGTGTGACACATTTTGATCTTTTATAAAATTTATTAGATTTAAACCGTTATAATTGTCATATAATTTTGATGATTTTTGATGAAATATCAAATAATACTCAAATTGTATTAAATATGAATCATAATAAAGCTATAAAATAAAGAATATGTTTGTACAAATTTTTTTTGTCATTTTTAAGATTCTTTGTGAAATTATTTGAAATATGTTGTCAAGTTGCCAAAACAAGTAGTTTCATATAATTATTAAAAAAATATGTATTTATAAATAATACAATTACAATTTATATAATTTGAAATACTTATAGACATGGGCATGAGTTTTCTTAAGAAAAACAATTGTATAATTTAAAATGCTTCATATTAATTTATTGCTAAAATTCAATTAAGTTGAAAGATTATTGTAAAAGTTGTATTTAATAATTCTTTTAAAAGTTAATGGTTTACACTTTACAGAGAGATTAATATTTTTTTGCTAAAATTTAATTAAAATGAAAGATTACAGGAAAAAAAAATACTAGTGTCAGCACGGGGAATATCATATATCTATATTTCTATTAACATAAAAATCTGGAGTTAATAATAGTAAGTTTTGTTTATCTGAAGACTTCTTAAGATATTAAAGTTTAGAAAAAAAAGTTCGAAATATTTAACATTTTCCTCACGGAAAGCACGAGCATGGTCAAAGTCTCAAAGAACATCGTTTTATATATATACTAACTGCGTTGTAGGAGATCAAACATGGCTTCGGAAGGTAAATTAAGTTTTCTGGATATGCAGCGCAGGAAACTCCTAACATCAAGTGGCTCCTTGCTATTTATTATTCCATGCACCAGTTCTTGGTCCACCTAGAGGTTAGGTTTATGTTTATAAGTTTATGGCATCTCCACATTGGTAAATCCAACTTAAAAATTTATATACATTACCATATATAAATTGATTTTCTTCTTAAACTTTTTTGGGAGATGAATGGAACTTTTGTTGATATTACATGCGAATTCAAATTAAAACTAAATATTAACTCTCAATCTTATTATGCTAATAATTTTCTTGTCATTCTACTTTTGTCGGAAAAAAGTAATTAGAATACACTCTTAAAATGAATCGCATTTTTTTTTATTAATTATGATGATAGTAGGTTAAGACATGTGAGAATTATATGAATTTCTCGTTAAAGACAAAAGCATGTAAAAAAAATAACTAAACCAAATAAAGATAATAAATAGTAAACAATGAATCAAGTAGTTTAGTATCATAAGGTCTATAGTAATTAAGAATTATTTTAATATATCATAATTTAATATCAAACACATTCTTACAGTGCCAGAATGGTTGATTTTCAACATAAAATACAAAATTTGAAATTAATTAAGAATATTGTCTTGATAATATTTTTACAAGTAGCAATTATCTATTGAACAAATACATATCAAAACCGAAAGTAAATAACATTATTTCTACGTATACATTATAAAATTATGAAATAATAAACCATTCTGTGTTTATCACAACTCGTCCAACGGGGTACAGGACCATGTGCATGTAAGTATTTGCTAGTTCCGTGTAGAATGAATGATTTATTTATTATTTCTAAAATAAAATAAAGAAAGAGAAAGAAACCGCAATAAATACGAAATCCCTTTCCTTCACCGAAAATCTCCTCCTCTTTACTTTCAAATCCTCTCTCTTTCTCTAATTTCTTGATTAACAAGTTATTCTTTCGCGATCGCTCCACGATTCGATAAGCATCTCTTTCTTTAATCGGTGAGTCAATTTGTTATTCTTCCTTTCCAACTGATTAA
Organism: Schoenoplectus tabernaemontani; assembly: GCA_037127355.1. Lineage (NCBI taxonomy): Eukaryota > Viridiplantae > Streptophyta > Magnoliopsida > Poales > Cyperaceae > Schoenoplectus > Schoenoplectus tabernaemontani. Next base: position 1,098,385 of record CM073745.1, on the reverse strand, counting down.
CTCGATGGATTGCTGATCGATTTGGCCATATGATTTCTTGTTTTGGGAAACATTTCAGGAATCAAGCCATGGTCAAGAGTTCATTCAAGCTGGAACACCCCCTTGGTTTGCACTCTTCCCCTGATTTCTTTGTTGTTGTTTTCAATTCGATACAGAATTTTAGGGTTTCGCTTTGAGTCCGTATTGAGTTGCCTTTGGGGAAATTGAAATGGGGTTTGGCATCATCTAGTAAATTTTATGCCTCTCAAATTTGTAGCCAAATTTAGTAAATTTTGCTTTTATATCTCTTCTTAAATAAACCCTTGAACTGGAAGATTATTTCAAGAACTGAGAAGAAATAGTCTTTAATGACAGATTCCGTCTTTAAGAAATTTACTACTATTTTCAGGATTTTGGTTGGAATTAAGGGAATTGGTTCCTCTGTCGTTCCTATGATCAAGCGAAAATAGCCTGGTGTATATGTTTGTTATTTAAAATCTTTATTATATATTAGTGCTTAATAGCTTTTCTTTTCTATTCGCAGAGAAGAGGCAAGCTGAGGCTGCTCGTATCAGAGAGAAATATCCTGACAGAATTCCTGTTCGTACTTGTACTCCCTTTTATCAATTAATCAACTGATAATTTAAAGAATCATAATTATTGTTTCTGAAAATTTGTGATGTAGGTCATTGTTGAGAGGGCTGAAAGGAGCGACATCCCTGAAATTGACAAGAAAAAGTAGGTTCTTCATACACATCTTGATTGTCAACATTTTGCACAATTTATGCATTCTATATCCTCGGTGTCATTATTAAACGATGAAGTTTTCTTTGATGATTCTACCATCTCTGGGTATTTATGAGAATTTAATATTTTATTCTAAATCTTTGTATAAAATAGGTACCTTGTACCTGCTGATCTGACAGTGGGCCAGTTTGTTTATGTGGTGCGCAAGAGAATCAAGCTCAGTGCTGAGAAGGCAATCTTCATCTTTGTCAAAAATACTCTTCCTCCCACTGGTCTGTTCCATTTTCAAAACCAAATTTCCTTTTTTTTTTTGCATCAACACATCACATAATATTTGACATATTATTCAGCAGATGTGATTCTATGTTTTTGTTTAATTGAGTGTTCTTTTTGTAAACACGATCATATGCTTGAGGGTAATGTCTGATGCAAACAATGTATGCCTTAAATTCAATTAATTGAAAACTAATTTGAATGAATACTAACTATAAATATGTGAATTCTCTTTTTTAGCTGCTATGATGTCAGCAATTTATGAAGAAAATAAGGATGAAGATGGGTTTCTCTACATGACATACAGCGGAGAGAATACATTTGGGTCCAACTGACATGCTGGATGTTTTCTTCTGAAACCCAGAAAGAATTGTATATTCGCTCATCAGTCCGGGCACCGGTTGACAGGACTTGTATGCCTTTCCCTAGTGTTGATGTCTTACATTTCCTAAATGAATGTGGAAATACTTACTGTGTTTATGTCATGTTAACAGCTGCTTAATCCTCCTAAATGAATGTGGAAATACTTACTGTGTTTATGTCATGTTAACAGCTGCTTAATCCGTTTTCTTTCGTGCAAATTGGCTCTATTACCTTTCAGTGATACATTAGATATATTGTTTTCTAATGGCATGATATGCTTAATCTTGTTTATGAATTGTTTTTGTGGCGCAAACCGCTAAATGTGGGATTCATGCACTTAGAACATGCCAGGTTCTATTTTGGTCGGTTTGAAAAAAAATCTTTGTTCAATTTTAAGGTAACATGTGGGTGTGATTTCTGAGAATAGGTTTTTGCACGGGAAGAAGAACATAGAATCCTCAAGAATTTATGAATAGGGAAAGTAAATATCCAAATTAAAGAATTGATGTGAAATTTTCAATTAGCATATATTGATATGTGAGCGACACAACTAAGCATCATTCTGCCTTCCAAGTCAAAACTCGGTAGGTGCTAATTCAAGTATAATTGATTAGTTTTAGAAAATAAAATTTCAATACACGTATCTGTTTCTTGCGGTAGTTCCATTAAGGATAGGTACCAACCAATACCATTTACCAACCCTGTGTATCAGCATTTCTAATGCTTTTACCAGAACGCTCCTTCAATCTAAAGTTGAAATCACTGCCAGCGTTCTTTTTGCAAGCCACAGCACTAGAGGTGTCGGTACCATTAAATGTAAAACAAGACTAGTATTATATTACTTTAAAACAAATTACACAATACAATCAATACAATCAGTAAAAATAACGACACAACCAGTGCAAACAAAAGGCACGTGGATCGACACGACCAGAGAAGAAGAATGCAACATGCTCAAACTTTATCAGTGTTTCATCTTCTGATTAATAGCAGCCCTTAGCACGGTTAGCACAAGACCAACTCAACATACAATTGGTCATCATCCTTAAAGTTTGAGTCGGATTTCTCAAGAGTTGAGCTTAGCTGGGTTTAAGGGCCGGATAAAAGAGGTAAGAGACGAATTGAATTTGAAATAAATTATATCATTTTTTTAGGTTTTGTTAAATATATTTAAAATACAATATAAAATATTTAAAAAAAATAAATAAAATTTATAGCTATAAATATAAAAAATTTACATTTTTTAAATATTTTCTTTGATTTTTCAGATATTTAAATACAATTAAAATATAAGGGTTTGAAAAAAATTTAAGGGCTTGAAAAAAATCGGATTTAATAAGAATCGGGTCGGATGTATTAAAGGACAAATTTCATAAGAATCCAATTAGGAAGGTCAGATTTTTTTACGAACAGACTGGACCAAGTTGAAGGGGTTAACCCTTACAAATCATGCCTACATACAATCGCATAAAGTCCGATATAAGTTTCAGACATGCCCGTTTTCCAATTTGCATGGATTGATTTTTTAATCCCTTGCTAGGAGTATCGGACTAGATTCATCAAAAAAAATGTATAGGACTGGAAAGGAGATTGGAAACAGGCGTTGGCCGTGGAATTTTTTTTCTAAAGAGCCGATCTCATCAACTTATCTAATTAAGGACTACATCTTAAATTTATTTTCATAGAGAGTCATGAGAAAGACATAATTCGGGTTCACATCATTCAGAGTGTATTTTTCATACTCGACGGTTAATCGCGTCCAACTAAGATTGAAGGACGCAAGCCTAGTTCACGCCCTTCAGTTCAAATTTGAAGACGTAAGCTTGACTCACACTCTTCAATTGAGCTAATAATAAATCATTTCGTGAGCTTTTCGAATAAAGATACTTCAACCCGATTTATACCATACCTATTGATACCCCTACCACAAGATTTCTAGATAGCTTTTATTATTTTTTTTGGATAATATCTCTACATAGCTTTTTAACTTCTTGCAACTTACTTTAACATATTTATCTAAATAATTTACAACAAAGTAGTTAGTAAAATGCTTATGATAAATGAGGAGAGATCCAATGACTGTGGTCATTGGTGCTAATTGTGTCTATTTATTTATTTATTTATTTATTTATGTATATATTTATAAATGTGAATTATTGAATGTATCCTACAGTTACATTTTTCAAAATAATGGACTTATTATTATGAAAAATGTGGTTTGTCTAATCATCTCTTTGACTGAATATTGGACAGGTGGATGTAAGATGTCCATTAAGCAGTCTGTGAAAGTTTGGTTCCCTGAGAACTTGGACATAATTCCTCTACAGATGCTGTTCCTCAGTTGGATACTGGGACAATAAGGATGGAATGAGAGAAACTGACAATGAGATTAAATGTCAGTTGGACTTATTGATTAGGAAACATTATTTGGCAGATGTCAGTATGTTATGCTTTATGTCCGTGGTTGATGCTTTGTGATGATTTTTGTTTGCTCCGTGGATAAGGCCTTGTGTGGCCAGTTCTGATACATGTAGTACGTGTAATGGAGGTAGAGATGTTTTTTTTTTGCTAGTTCTGGCAATGACGATTGTGGTGATGCTGAGATGACACCGCCTAGGCAGGAGGCTCAATGAAGTGTAATAATTCTGTTAGAATTAGGGGTTTCACAAAGGGGGTCTTTTTCGTCAGTAGAGTTGTCATAGTTTTTTAGTTGATTGCTCCTTTAAGAACTGGTTGTATGTTTATTGTTTAAGCAAAGAAATGTACATTATTTTTTTTTTAAAAAATCACTTCAGTTACATGCATGTATATGTATGTATATGAAAAATTATAAAATTTTAACTTGATTTCAATAATCATCAAGTAAGGAGGCTAAATTATAAAATTTAATTCGTTAATTTTATTAACGTCTGATGTATATATAATTAATATTGAAATATTATGATTTTTTTGTATATAAAATGATATTTACAAAATTAGTTTTATTATTTAAGACTTTAGTTCTCAAATCATGGTAAACAACAAAGCAATCAAAGTGACATATTCGACAAATTCATCCACAAAACATAAAAATTACTCGCCATGGAATGGAAGTCTGTTCTTCCTGGCCATTTCTTTTCTGGTAACACCATACATAATTAATATCTTTCTACTTGTGATCAGCAGCGCCAGAACCCTTTTTCTGGTACTTCACCTTTGCCCATTTAACACCAGCGACTGTACCTTTCTTAACCTTGTGAGCGCCTAAAACTGCAACTACCTTGGCCTTGGTTAGACCGGTATAAGCCACGGATTTCACATTTGCTAGTGTACCGTTTGAGTTGTGTTTTTTCTTTTCTGCATGAGTCGTATCAGCTGTCTCAGCGTTTCTGTCTCCTATACCTCCTGCACCCCACGTCTCGGCCCAGCTTGGTGGTTCTTCCCTTGTTGCCATCTCCTACCAATTTTCAACAATATTACCATTTTTGTACAGGCTTCTGCTTCATGGTTTGAGAACTTCAAGAATTATTACATTAATTTTCTGTGCTCTGACTACTTTTTCTTTCGCTCATTGGGAGATTATTTAAATTCTAAATTTTCATATCTAACAAGGTTGGTAGCACTTGTTTAGCAAAAACCGGCAGTACGAAAAAGAACAAATTAGAGAGAGAATTTAATGCTTAGAGGTACCTCTTTCTTGACTTGAAAAATGCAGATGAAGGAATATCAGATCCTGAAATTCGTTACCTCTTTTCTTTTGGTAGAGAGGTTTGAGGCTAAACCTTGCTGTGCCTCTCTGTGCTGGGAAGAAAAGAATGCGTTGTTGGTTTGATTCCTTATAAACTATCTTAAAAGGCCTCGTTTGTTATGTGGGTCCCATATGTCAGACATGAGGCAGGTCAGAGCTGTAGTGGCCGCCCTCTAATTTTGTTGCTTGTTTTTATTAGTATAACAGGAATAATAATAATAATAATAATAATAGTATTATATTGTTATTCTTTCCCCTTCCTGTGTTTAGAATTCAAATACCAGGTAATGCTCTGCAAGTTTATTAGTTTCTTTTTTGTAAGTTGTGGATTGGGAAACATGTAGCATCTAGTTGGTCGGTTAATTTAAAATTGAAAATTGAAAATTGATGTCAAATTGGTTTGTTCTTTGAACCAGGAAGGTCGTTGCATGCCACTTTATGAAGGAAACAACTGCAGTTACAAGAGGCGACAACTAAATTGTCTGAATACAACGGTAGACCATATATACTCCAATTATTAAATCAAGTGGTCTCCGGACCTACTAGTAATTTGCCAAAGGCTAATGGTAGACTTTCATGTCTTCAATTACAAGAAAAAAGAGTATACAATTCTCCTATGTTTGATACCAAGCTCCAACTTCTACCTTCATACGAGGATGTCAAGATGCTAGAAAATTAATGAAGATATCCATGGGCTATGGTCATAGCAACAACGTCTTTTATTAGCAACGGGATTAAATGTATAAAATTTGTCAGAGTTTTGAATAAAATAAGATGAAAATTTGATTGATTTGATTCAAACAAATATTAGATCTTATACCTGGGCTACATGCAATATATATGCGTCCGCTCGCGCGTATTATCTCTTTTGCTTCTCAATTATTGGGTAATTAGAATATGATCATGTCATAACAGTTGCAAACTGTTGGACTTGTGTTTAAATTTCATTAATTTATAACTACATGTGCATTACATTTACATGACAATTGTTTTGCTAAGCTTTGCATTATTTTTTTAATCTTATTTGATACACTATTATTTATAATTGAGCAATAACCAAGGAGTAAAACTTACTAAGTAGCTTAAAGCAGAAATATTGTAACAAATATATTCTTGTCGTCATTATTTTATAATTGATATATAATAAATTTATAAGCACTTTATTTTTGTGTAACAGAAGAATGATATAACATATTATTCCATCATGTTAGTCTGGTACACTGCTATTCTATATAGATTAAACATTTGATTAAATCTTTAAAAAATAATTTCATTAATTTGTTTTACCATTGTATTAAATTGTGAGATAAATTAAATGTACAAATGTTTATCGTGTATATATTTCAAAAGGTATTGACAACCGTTGAATATATATCATTGATTTGTATTAATTTTTATGGAAGGATATACTAATGTGCCTGATAGTTACAAAATTTGCACATAATAAAGTGAGAATCTCAAAGTAAATGGAAGGTAAAAATTTGTGTACTATTTCCAACTACCACATTCAATATCTTTGCAAAGTATAAGAATTTTCCGTGATTCGCGTTCGTATCTCGAATTTTAAAGTTCAAATGAGTGATTCAAACAATTAAACATGATCTTCATATTGAAATATTTTTTGAGATCAAAATTTATATATTTTTTAATTTTAACTAAGTATTAGATGAGTGAAAAATCATTAGTATTAGATGGTGCAGACATTTTTTAATTTTTTAATATGTGTGAAGTTTGCATATATCAAATTAATATCTATGATCATACAAAGTAGATTTATAATATTTGTCAATTCATATATCAGTTGAGATCTTATACTTTGAACTAGCATAATAATATGGGTCTGATACGGACACGAATGTACCAAAACCAGTTTTATAAGCGTTTTCTTCTTTCTTGTATCCTTCTCTTTTGATGGGTAAAGGTAAAAAACTCTTTTAAAAGTGCATTATACAGAAATGTATCCTTCTGTGCATTCTTGAAATCTCCCAAGCAACCAAACATCTCAACAACCATTAAGGTGGTGTCTAGCCATGATGTTGATCGCATCATGTTAGTGGACTAGTGGTAAGGGGTTTGCTAACAAATAACTCCTTGTTGCCACATGAGGAAGCTGCTGTACCAGTACCAGTTGCCAAGTTCGATCCAATTCTCGGTCCTAGTTCAAGCAAGTTGTGGCCCAAATTCGGGTACAGAGGGAGGCTGGAAATCGGAGTGGGAGTTGTCTTGCTGAGGAATGAGGATGTGATAAGAGTAGCTAGCGTAGGAAGAGAGAAAAGATGGGAGGTGACATGCTCTTGTTACTAGTCTTAGGAGGGAATGGGACTGCATCTGCAATGTTAGCTTCAGTGGTGACGTATTGACGCTAGCTCGATCAAACTAAGTTACGTTATTTGTTTAATAAGAACGATAATTCAATTGATTTATTTGTTTATTTATGTATGTTCTGAGAATATCAGCAGTCAAAAAATGGACCAGAGGTCAAGATGTAACAGGGATAAAGAGCAAAGTCATTTGTGTTGTCAGCTCTGGTCTGGTTGGAAAAGAAACACCTTTCTGACTTTGAATATATATGGATATGGTAGCTCACTGTCATTAGAATATAAGATAAATATATGACTGCATTTATCTTCTTCTCTTTTCACTTTTTTTGTTTTATCTGTTTCCTCATGTAAAATATCAGCCACCCCACCTCATACTCATTACACTCACCAAACTAAAAGAACAAGGGTACTAGAAAGTAGAAAAGACGCGTACTTGACATCATGTTACCTCCCCAGCTTGGAAATATTAATTATAAAAGCATGTTTCTTTCAATATCAAATGCCCATGTCTAAAATTTAACTCACCAACTTCTAATTAATTAACACACAGTTTGTAATTATTAAGTTCACTTGCTCCCTTTTTCTCCATTTCCTTCCATGTTGGAAAGGGAAACAGAAGGGGCATCAAATTTGCTAAAGAGCCTATAAGCAGAGATGAGGGATAGAACTATGAAGCACACCAAGGCCACAAAATGTAGTACAACAGAGACCTTTGTTTTATGGCAGAATGACCCAAAATAGGAGCACACTTCACTCCATGACACTTCTTTGTTTCCTTTCTCTGCCAAATACAGTATCTCAATCACCGCCGAGCCCGATGTCACCATTAGGTAGGTCGTTATCTGTTGTTTCATTAGAGAAGGACAGACATTGAATTAATTTCTGGTTGAATGGAAGTAGTGCTTTCTTGAGATTACTATTTTTATGAACAATATTTTGAAACCTTTACTCTTTTGGTACTTGAAAATTAACTATTGCAAGTTGCTAATGCAATTCACCGTCAGGTTCTCAAAAGGTCCATATAAAAGCTTGGTGAATTAACATTTTCCAGAAGTTCATGATTGAACAGTTCAGCTGGTACATGTGTGTACCGATATTTTTTTTTCTATTTCAGTTTGTTCTTCTGTAGTAATATTTTCCCAAATGAGGATATAAAAGCACATAACAGTTGTTGACATAGCAACATAGTTTGTGGTCTGAAAATGTTTGTGATAGTTTATAGTACCATCAAGTTTAATGTATGATCAAGGCTCTGACCTGGTCTAGCACAAAAAGCACCCAATCATTCATTTGAAAGCAACTACGCTTGAAGATGAAAATGGAACCGAGAGAATACATTCCAGATATTGCATTTATACTAACCAGGTACCTACATTAATACAATATTTCGTGAAAACCCATCAAAATATGGAAGTAGCAGCGATATCGTGAAGTGAAAGAAAGAATTTTTTTCTTGAATTAGAGAAAGATATATATATATATATATGTTTGAGTTCTTACTTGAAACCGGTGAGATTGTTGAATTCTACGGTGCCATACAAATCACTTGTTTGGTTGTTTGAGACCATGACAAAGAGAGAGGATAAAGTGAAAGGAATTACACAAAGTCTGAGGGCCAATTCGAAAAAGTGGAAAGCCTTTCTCTGGTTATCCACCCTGGGACTGTGCTCAAAGCCATCCATGATCGTCACAAAAAATTAGACAATAAGGCAAGGAAGGGAGTTCCCTAATTTGAAGACCTCACCTAGCGGAAAGAGCAAAGTTGATTGCTTCTCTGGATAGAGAGAGAGAGAGAAGGAGAGATAGAATTAGTGTTTGTGTTTGTGTGTGAATGAATGATGTGGTTGATGTGGTTGGGTAATGGCTTGAATGAATGTGATATATGGTGGTTGAACATTGTCTTAGTGGGAAATAACACTTTTCAGTTTTCAGTGTCTAACCGGCACGTGTATTTCTCGCTATCATGCTAGTTAGTGACAGGTTTATGTCATTTATTACAACTTACAAGAAGGGTTTGGAAAGAAAGCAACAAAGAAAGCAACAATACAATTCACCTTTTTTATGGAACTTTGTGAGATATATATATATATATCAAAGTCCCACTTTTAATGCTAATACTTTTAATGCTAATATTGAAAAAAAAATAGCCATATATATGCACATTAGCAAGAAAGAAGTGACAGTGGAGTGGGAGAAATTACCAAAATAACAAGGTGTGCCTTCTCATTTCCGTCCCGGACCAACACCGGTTTCCATTCCCCAGACGAATATCATATTTTCATATTTCCTACGGGATGAAAATATGAAATGTGGCCCAGGATGACAATAAAAAGATATTTTCATAATTTATCCCGCGCTATTTTTGACAATAAAAAGAAATCTTGCTATTTTGATAATTTATCCCGCGCTATTTTCACTCCATTGATTTACTATTTTTTTATTACTAATAAAAAATTCGGCATTGCTCCATAAAATAGTACTCAATATTTGATCCATTAAAGAGTAAAGAATACACTCCTCTAAATATCCTGAATAGCTGATGTTATATATTATTTTGAATGATACTAGATATGTTTCAATTATAATAACATCCAACCACTACCCTCCCCCCCAACAAACAATATTTAAAAGCATATGTCAAGGAGTGATTTATAGTTTTTATTGTTATATTGTCTTGCAAAATGTCAATAGCTCTAAGTTGGCAATCAGTGAAGGAAAAAGGGTAATTAATGAGATGGATATTTCTTCAATTCTCCAAGGTTATGGTTTGAATGCAAATGGAAATGTGAACGGTATCTGGCATGGCGACAAGAGTCGATTGTGCAATGCCCGCATTTCTTAGACTATACTTTAAGTGGGCCCTTTTAATGATGAATCCGGATTTTATGTGACTATTTTTTACAACAGCATATTAACAGTTTCATCTTTGATAGTTTGAACTTTGAAAACAGCAATTTTTCTTCATTTCATTGATGTTGGCATGTTGCATCCTTTGATAAAGTCTTCGAAACTTTTGAACATCATCTTTTTAAAAAATAATAATTACATATACATGATACAGCCTTCAATTGGTTTTGGCTAGCCCCAAACATGCAAGTGTGTATAAATATGTTCACAGAAAATACAAGAGGTGCTTAATAATTGGGAGATATTTAAGTGCACTTGCTTAGTTGGGTTGGGGTGGGCCCGGTGGGGGGTTTAAATTGCACAAAATAAAATAAAAATAAAAAAGAATACCAAAGCATGTAAATTCTTCAATTATCATTTTAGATTTCACTCCCTGCACTGATCTTTTTTGTCCTTTACACAGATTATCGAGACAAAAAGAAATATTCCTATTGATAATACTTACATAACAGCATGTTGTTGTACGAATATCAGATAAACAGGTACAGTACATGTTACGCTACTAATCAAAAGTTAAATGTCCTAAAGAACTTCTATCTGCCCAAAAGAATTTAGGATTTCATCGTATAAATTTAAAAAATATATCATCTAAGACATCAAAATGTTTTTATATGTGACTTAAATTAAGTCAAATACAATGAGTCAAATACAAGTTATAAATATGTTTGATATATTTTTAATGTATGTTTGAGTCACCGAAATGACAGAAAATGATCAGAAGACACACGACATCGAAAAACTAACTGAGATCTTTTTCAAAGACATCCACTAAGAACAACACATGAAATGGTCAACCTCTTACTAGTGAAATTGAGTGTGATTTCTTTAATCCTTTTTATTTTTTTCTCTATAAATTTTAATTCTTAGATGTGGTGAAAAGAATTCTCAACACATAAAATGGTCAACATTGCTGCAGCAAAAATTCGACATAATTTTGATGCAGTTAGGGACGAAAGATCTAGGGTTTTTTTTTATATATGTGTGGCATTTTAATAGATGGATAAGTTTTACTAATAATTAGTCACGTTATGTCCAAATTTGTCCAATTTGGAGCAAGATAACGCTCAAATTGACTCAAAACTGAACCGTGCATAACTGCGCTCGTGCTGAAAAATCATCTGGACTACTTGTTCGATCCGAATGGAGGACACTTCGGTCCAAATTGTGGAGTTCAAAAATTTTTAGCTTTTCTGACTTAGACGACATGAAATCCATTCACGGTCGCACGGGGTCCGAATGGAATTCGAAATTTTTTTGGGACCGCTTTTCATTCAATTTGACATACTTATCAAATTATTTGATAAAATATTCTTAATTAATCATATCCGAATATTAATTAACTCATATTAATGTTCGAAAACTCATGTTAAATTATCAAGAAATGTTTATAAATTTTATTTTTATACAGTGTGATCCTTGATACATGTATTCACATAGTAATGAGACTAAAATATTTTTAATTCTCATATATCAAACGTGACATCTAGCAATGTGTATTGTGACTCTCTAAATTATACAAATATAATATATACTATAAATACCTTGGTCTTGGATGACGATAATCATCCCAAACTTAATCCATATCACATGATATTCAGAATGATATAAGACGGGAACGTGTTATCCTTGCACTATATTCTTTATCTGAGTGTTAAATATCATCGCTCACATCAACAAACGAGAGGGACATCGATACTCTTAATTTGTGCTTCTTCTTCATACAAAAGACGCACATCAAATAGAATTGTATGGCCGCTGGTTACAGATAGCATTGGATAATATCTATAAAGGCAAATCATTTACATAAAAAGAACACTCATCTCATACCTAACAATTAATAAACTAATAAAATACTAATAACATAAATACAATCTTTATAGTATTTTATTATAGGTCAAGTTCAATAATATGTCTAACATGTAATTTATATAATTGAGCTAATAATAATTATCGCATGATCTATGAAACATGATCATCACTCAACATATACACTAATCATAGTTAATTATTATTCCTAAATAATTAATATATTATGAAGGTTTTAGAGTTATTATTAATTAATGCATATAGTTTTATAACCAAGTCCAACTCATTATACAAACAAAAAATAACTCAAAAAATAAATGATATATCATATATAATTATCCTATATACACATAAGCTAAAGTATAATAATCATAGGAATACTAACAATAACAAAGAAAACCCTAATATTTGATCCATTCCTTTTACCATGATGGTCTCATTCTTGGCATTCAACTTCTATTGAATTGCTTGTATTTTGAGTTGACCCGTTAGGAGATGTGCCACTAATTTGTATCCTTTCGCACATGTTTGTATATAACATATAAATAAAATTAAAAAATAAAACTGACAAAAAGTTGAATGTAAATAAGAATCTTACTACAACAAAAATGACGTTAAACAACACTCATTTAACAACAGTTATATATCAAATTCATTATTAAAATGGTTCAGTAACATCATTGTAATCTTGATAACTTCTTTAACAAAAATTTATAATAAAAAAATATTGTTAAAATAGACTCCCAGAACATAAAAAAATAGCCCAACCATTTAGCAATGGTTTCTTCAATGAACAGTTGCTAAATGGTTGAGCTATTTTTTTGTTTTGATATTTGATTTGACATTTGCTTTGAGCAATGATATTTGCTCCCACCAATAATATTTGCTCTCACGGATTGTCCATCTCACTGTTCGTTCATCCCAATCCAACGAACCAAAAATCAAAATTCAAAAACTTAAATTCCACAGATTATAAATCCATTGTCATCCGTTTCATATATAAAAAGAGAGATAAGAGACAGAGAGAAAAAGAAAAAAGAAAGAAAGAAGAGAAACAAAAAAAATAAAAATAAAAATCTGACCATCTCAACTTCAAACAGCCATAACTTTTGATAGGAAACTCCGATTGAGGCGTGCTACGCAGTCATAGAAAGTTTACGATGAGATCTATAGATTACTATTTTCATTACGGATATTTTCAGGGCTAAAATACATCATCTTGGCCCTAAAAAACACATTTAAAGTTTATTTTAAGTTTTTAGTTCAGTTATTTTTTCTTAAAAAATGTATAGGTTTTTATTTTATTGAGTAAGTAAGATTTATTGTTCAGTAAATATTTTTTTTATTGTATGAATAATTATATTTCTTTTATATTAATTAATGAATGAATAATATGATGTATGTCATAATACTTATATTTTGTCATTTGTTCTTATATAATTTAGTATTTTTAGTTTCTTTGTCATGTGTATAAAAAGTTAAATTTATAATAAAATAATAATAATGAACCTTTAGCAACGGTTCTGTGCCAGAACCGTTGTTAAAGGTGTATTTAACAACGATTTTGGGCTCATAACCGTTATTAAATACTTCTTTAACAACGGTTCTGACACAGAACTGTTACTAAAGTTTAATTAAAAATAATAATTCCGAATGTAATTGGACAACGAGATTTGATAACTGTTACGTAGATTTTTTCTAACACCCCCGTTTAATAATATTTCAATAACCGTTGTTAAATTTTATAAATAACAGTTGCCAAATAAATTTGTTGTTGCAGTGTCTGTAAAATAAATGACGAAAAGCATTTTTGGCAACTCTCCGTCGAGACGAAAGGGTGACTCTCTCTCTCTCTCTCTCTCTAGACAACAAAAGAAGCAACTAGAAACAAAGTCCTAACCGGAGGTGGTCCCGACTTCAGTCCCCTCCCACCTCCGGCCCCTCTTTGTCAGCATCTTTAATGGTGCAGGAAGAGATAATTAAGAGAAGGGCTAGGAGCCGATGGCGCCCTATTTGAACTAAAAAAGAACAAATGTGATATAAAGGGATTAATGAGCTGTGTTGAGGATGCGAATAAGAAAGGCTCAATAATAGAAAAAGAGTATAGGCGTGATAAGATGGTGTTAAATGTGACATCTAGAATGGCTCGCTAGTGGATTATTGAACAATCTGACCAACTCTTTAAAACTCAAAACCTTCTCTCTTTTATCGTTGTTCTAGCAATTATCAATAAAATCATTCCTTGCCCAAATTTCCTTCTATTTATATCATGTCTTACTTAATTTTACTCATTTATATTTATATTTAGGGATGGCAATGCGCTGAGTACATGGATGATTTGTTAATCTAAGAGTCCAACTCATTTTTCATAATTCACGGTCCATCCTACCTTGACCATGCCTCTAAGTCTAAAATTATTTTACCCGCCTCAGTCTTTCTTAATCTAATAATTTATGTTCAATAAAAAATTAAAAAATTGATAAAATATTTATGTATCAATTCATATTATGACTAAATTTTTTATATTACATAAGTGACATTATTGTTATTTGTGATTTAATATATATATATATATATATATATAACTAATTAATAACTTCATAATACTAAAAACATTATATTATCTATCAATGCTACACATATGTATATTAATATTACAAGAATCGAGCGGGCGGAATAAATCTCAACTATGTATATTCATGCCTACTTCGGCTTAGTCTGCTGTAGCCCCATCTATACCAGTTCGCATGCGTTCAGACTCCCTCACTCCAATAACGAGTTGTGCGCTAATGGCCTGGACCGAGTTTGAAACTACTAGCCATTAACGCACAACTTCGGGGTGTTCTTATAATTTTCCTATTTTTTATTTTATTTACCAAAATAAATAAAAAAATTATTACACGATATAATTATATTGGAAATAATATAAGTTATTTTCTTAATAATTTACCCTATAGGGCAAACGGGTACGAAATGATCTTACTCATATCCTTATCTATTTACTTAACGAAATAAAATTCTTACTCTTATTCATATCAAATAAGTTAACGGAAAATTTTTTTTACCCATACTCATCTTATCGAATACGGTACGAATCGAATAAATGAGTAAAAAAGTATCATTGACACCCCTATTTCGGACGTCTAGATCTGGTCCAGATATAAGTTTTTTAAACCGTTTTAAAAGCAAAGTGATTTAACATGAAATAAGGTAGAGCATCTATGAAAATAGAATAACCATTAAATTACCAAATTTCTTTTCTTTCAAGATTTTTTGTACCCTTAATTTGTTTTTTTCTACCACCACGCACCAACAAACATCAACACGTTAAACTCCGCTTTAATTTTACTCTTGACGAAAATATCTAATGACATGTTCACCTGAGGCCTCATCTAATGCCTTTGCACATCTCAAAGCTTTATTCCTTTTGAATGGAAGTAGCCAAAGCTTTTAAGGGTGTGTTTGGATCATGCAAAAAATAACATAAAAATAAAAGATTTGTGAATAGTAAATGAGGATAGTGAAAAATAGTATTTTAATAGTTTTTTATTAAATAAGAACGATCAAAATCCTGCATCCGTCTCTGCGCATAGAAATCCTTTTAATGAATGGCACACCAAGCATTCTGTTTTTTTCTGAAAAAAGTTCGTAAGATGTGATTTCCGTATGCAACTGCTCAAAAACAGGATGAAAGAATTATGACAAAATTTAAAAGATGATTATTTATTATATTTCTAGCTGTTTTATAGTTCATATTATTTGACAGAATAACTAATTGAAGGTGTTTGAGAACAAACATGGAAATAAGTAGAATAGCATATTTACTTGCCACGTGAAGCAATCCAAGAGTCTCCGTTCGAGCCTTTGATTAGAAAATTTGAAAATAAAGCAGTAAATCAGAGAAAAAAGAGAGAGCCTTGACCCTTGATAGAGAAAAGAGAGAAGGATGCCGAATTTCAAACCATGTTTTCAGAAATTCTAGCATTTCTGAATCATCCTTTTCTTCAAATCAGCAGCATCTCGTCTTTAATTTCAAGCAACGCCATTTGTGAAACTGAAATTTGTTTCATTGTTCATTTATTTGTGTTCATGTGTTGTGTTGTGTTGTGTTGTGTTATTTTACTGGATCGAGTGCTGATTACGGAAGAAGCTTTACACATATTTACTGAACATGACGTTGAGTGCAGTGAATGGGCCATTGTTTCATACTTTGAGCTTTTGATTCCTCTTTAAGCTTACAATCCAAATAATGTGTAGACTCATCAGAATGGGCCTCAACCTGGTTCTTAGTCCTCTCCTTATTCAATTTTCGGCTTCATTGTTTTCTTATATTTGGTTCTTCACCATTAATATCAATTAATACAGGACCACAATATATTTGGTGCTTTTGTAATTAAAATAACAACGTGAATTAAAGGGCAAAATTGGTTAACTAAACAATCAATGCTTATTAAGATTATTGATTTATTGATAGCCACAAACACAAAGTCGCAGGTTACAATAAAACACAGTAACATGGCCATCACATGTTGTATCTTCAAAGAATGTGGGGGGAGACCCCTCTCTCCCTCTCCTTCCCTTTCTCTCTCTCTATACCTCTCTTTCAGTCTTTCCCTATATCCCTTTCACTCCCTTTCCCTCTCTCACAATACCTACTATCACTGGGACCTTTTCCACAGCAAAAAAGAAAAAGATCCCTTTACAGATCCAGAAAAAAAAAAAAAAAACAACAACTCGTTTCTCTACATGAGCTGATGAGCCCCCACCTAATATGGAAATATGTATGAATTTATACCTCCTCCATGAGACAAGAACTGAAACATAATATAATTTACTTGAGTGTTTGTTTTTAATTGAGTTTAGATTTCAGAAGCTGTGTTGTGGTTTCAAAAAGGTGGAGTTCCAAAGGACATTTTCGCCCTCACCGCATCGATGGTGAACTTCACGTATTTTATCTACAGATTTGCAAATCCCGCTACAACTCCAATCGAATGAGGCCACACATAAGTTACCAGCTTGTGCTTTCCACTCACAATCTGATCAACCAATTGGATACACACGTGTTAGTTCAATGCATTTTTTCAATTCGCAGAAATTTTCAGCTCTTCACACCAGTATGGACAAAAATGTGATTATATTAAATAATTATAAAAGATGAATAACTCAGATTTTACTTCTGCCATCTGTTTTTCACCTTCTAGTTTTGTATCGTGCACATGTATTAGAGGTCGAAAGAGGGGGGATGAATTGTGGGATAGTAACTGGTATATACACAGTAAATGTAAAAACTGGACTATGAAGTACCTGGTGGAGTACCACAGCATAGCCTTCGGTCATCTATGTGATCTACATCTAATCCAATGAACCAAGCTCCTAGTGATACATCTTCGTTTGCATATCTATGCAGCACGTGCCTATTATAGATTACAAAATTAGATGCACTTAATTGAATTTTGATTGATGGATAAAAGTTTCCAAAAGAGAAAAGTTGTGCTGCACTATCATCTGGGATAACTTAAAATTAACTCTTGTGAAGTTCAATTTTTTCCTTTCTGATGTGATACCATTGAACTTGTACCGGTAATAGATTTGGCTTCATTTATTAACTTCTAATCATGCCTTCTTGATTGATAAAGAAAAGCCTTTAATTGAAGAAAGTACTTACTGGTTAATAGAAATATATGTCGCCAAATCCTTTGAAATGGCGTATATCTGACCAGTTGCATGGCGGAAATACTTATTTCCAGGATCCCCAAATTTCCAGTATTCTGGTTCGTGATACCTAACTCCTCTGAAAATGAAATTCAAAAGACGGTATATTAGTAACAAAGGTATTCTTTCTCAGTCCTAGCAGTATCCTAGTTATAAATAGGCAGTATATAAACTTCATTCCAGAAAGGGACAAACAGATTCTTACTTTTGAGCAAGTACGGGGCCAGACTTCATGCAGCCAATGTACACACGAGGCTTAGACCTGTGCCGTAAGAGAGTATTTCCAAGAGTAGCTGCATTTATTATTTAACTATGATTAATATGTTGGATAGAAAATGAGAAAGCCCACAATTAACTGCAAGGCTATGGAGAGGGACCGAAAATTGCAATGATATCTTTAGATTTACCTATATTGACATGCACATCATCATCCACTTTCACATAGAAGTCAGCATCCCACATAGCTACTGCTGTGGCGAAATATATTTTTGTCTTGGCTGAAAGCTCAAGATATCCTTCTACATGATCCTGAAAAGTAAATAAATGAAACAATAATTAAAATGTCTTTAGTGATTGATGTATTAGTGGAAAAACAGCAGTCGAAATAACATATACCAGTCGCATGAAGTCCTGATGTTTTCTATCTTCTGCCTCTATTGCTCTGTCTAATATACCTCCTGAGGAAGCACTGCACCAAAATCAATAAACATATGAACAAACATGATAGCAGAATTATACAATTAATAGAGAGACGAATAAAGAAATACCTATGACCAATGACAAAACGAATAATAATCCCTTTATCTTCCTCAAGTCGCCTTCTTTTCTCACCTAATGCATGGCCATGTAAAAAAAAGTAATTAATTTTCAACCCAAAATATATAAAAAAAAAGTGTGGTCTCAAAATTTGTAAATAAAGAAAAAAAAAATCTTGTCAGGACTCCTCAAGGACATATCCACTAAAAAATTTTAAATTAAAAATTGCCACAAACAGGGCCTTTATACTATATGAGAGTTTCAGATGTGGAAGAAAAGTTTCTTGTGACAAAATATTAGATACTATTAAATAGATTCAATAAATGCAAAAGGAAATTAAAAGTTGAACCTTGAGGCATCCATGTGGCACGAACAGAGTCTCTCCTCTTACGGCTGCTAAAAGCAGTATTGATACCGATAACCACAAAATACTTTCTTCGACCCGTTACTTCTGTGGATTTTATATCTTCAGATAATGGAGATCCATTCAAAATTGATTCCTGTGCGGCTCTTGCTGCTGCAAGCTCCATTTCTAGGCTAGATATTGTTTTATCAAGCGTTCTAGAAATTCAAAGGGAGAAAAAATATAAGACGTTTCAGTACAGAAACAACAGTAATACATGATTGACCAGCATAAACCAACTCAAACCTTGACCTGATGCTAGGTAACTTGCAATAAAATTTGTAATAGGTAAAGGGAAGGAATAAGTTTTTTTTTTTGTTTTAAAAAAAGGAAAACAAAATAGAAAAATATAGAAGAGATCATTACTGTATGGCATGTTGTGTGCTTGGAACATCATCAAAACTCTCTCTCATTTCTCGCCTCTGTGTCACCTGATATTTCAATTACAAATAGAAAATATAGATGATGGGAACATTTTTTTTTATAAAATTAATAAAATTGAAATGTCTTATGGGCTTGCCCCACCTTCTATTCACAGACCCTGTACTTTACACAGCATTGTCTCTGCTGGTGCATATTGAGAACTCCACTCTTTTAATGGAGTAACAACTGTAAAATCTAAAGTGTAAATGCAAGATACCAGAAAAAAAAATTATCTTACAGATTTTGAACTACAATCAGTCGAAACTAGGTTCATCCTTCGACCATTATCAGGCACCGTCGGTCTTATAATTTCTTTTGCTTCCGGCATTGTCCACAATCTGTTCCCAAAAGGAAAAGAAATGTAAATTGCTAAAAGTAATGTATACAAAAGCGTAAATATTCAATGCTAACAATATATTAGTTAACTAATGTTTCAATGCAAAAGCAAAAAAATGTAAAAATACATGTACCAATTTTTTTTATACTAATAGAATGATACAAATTCCTGCTAGAACCAACCAATATTGCCCCCCAAACTTCAAGTTGACACATCTAACAGTGGATTTGTACTTGTATTTAATACATTAACGGCCTTGCCTCTACTTAAGTAACACCAAGGTCCTTGCAGAAGCTAGTTTATTATTTCAAACTTTTCCCATGAAATACATCAAACGCTTTTCGCAGGTAATTGCTAAAAAAGAAAACTGCAGAGTGAAGAGGTAAAAATTCAAATAACTAAATCTTTGAGGGCTCTTTTGCAAAACTACAGAAGCAACTTCATGCACATGAGCATGATTTCCCGGGAAAAAAAAGAAGGGAAGGCCAATTTATCACCAAAGAGGCAAATAAGACAACATCGATCAAAAATGGGAATGAAAAAAAAGATTGAAAGAAACAAATTTACCTATTTGTGAAAAGAAGTCCCAAACAGAAGCTCCCAAGGCAAAGCCACAGGGTCCATTTTTTGGGTAGGTTGCTTCGGCAACTGGACTCTCCATTACCAATTCCTCCACCTGATGCTCTGATCTTGAAGCTCATTTCTCCGATTCTCCTTTTATTCTCTCTTTCTCTCTCACACACACTCGGTTGTTCTATTTCAAACCAGCCATCATGCAATTGAATTGATTCACTTAGAGAAGAACAGAGAGAAACTAATTGTCAATTCTCGCGATTCCAACAGCCACAGATGGAATGAGCACTGTTTCTCCTAGAATTGGTAATAACACTCGCAAGACTTCATAACAGAGATCTCTTTCAAGAGATCACAGTCAAGTCAAGCGAGACTTCGAATTCACTCCAATTCATTGCACGAAAACATCAAATTCCTTGGAGCAAAGAGCGATTTAATTGCCACCACCAATCAGCCGCTAGGTACAATCATACAACCGATTAAGCTCCTCAGTTCTAGGTACCCAACACAAAAATTCCCTCACAGTTCGTTTCTTATTATTGTTCTTTTTCTTTCGCGAGGAAACCACACAAAGAAGAAGAGAATAAAGCGAGAAGCAATGAATTGGAGATTACATATGGGTTTTGGTTCTCTTTAACCACCCCCACTTTGTGTGAAATTCTACAGGAATCAAATAAAGCCTCCAACTTTAGCACCTTCTCTCTCTCTCTCTCTCTCTCTCTCTCTCTCTCTCTGAGTCTATGATGAAGATTTCTTGTTTGAAACTTCTCGTTGGTTTGAAGGGGAAGGAAGAGACTTACCAACTGTGCAGTTACTTCACAAAGACATTTATGCCAATCAAGGGAAACTCGTTGCTTCCAGTTTTAACTGTAAATAAAGAAAGAAAGAAACCACCAAAAGACACCAGAGTAAGGGCGCAAATACCAAAATGCCCTCGGAGAGTAGACCCTTGACTAGTGAAGCACCATGAAAACAGGTTGTTGCCCATGTGGAATAAGAGGGAATACAGCTTGGAATTGTATCTAGTTATATGTTTGGATATGGGAATAATGTCACCACGGTTTAGAATTAGAAGTCATGTGGGGTTCCTTCGTTTTCATTTTTTATATTTTTTTGTGCAATGATTCAATCATTGTTACTATCATTGTAATGTCCTTGTTGATTTTGTGCGTTTACTATGTGAGTAATTTTTGAATAAAAATTTATAAATAAATAGTTTTGAAGCATTATCATTTTTTTCTTCAAAATAATTAATTAGATATGAAATCACATTCAACCACAATGAAAACAAATAGTGAAGTTTTCTTCTTTTTCTCTTTTCCCCGTTTTAGAGATTTACTGTCATTATCAGTCGACCTCAGATAAGGTCCAAAGGGCAAATAGGCAATAGTATTGAAGTAATCTTTCTTCTAAAAATTAAAAAAAAAAACAATGAAATTGGCAACATATTTACTTCATGATCTTTCAACTACGTACAGATTACAATGGCGATAGCATGGAATTTTTCATGCCCCCCTCCCCCACCTCCAAACACAATTATTTTCATCATCTTTAAAACAGACAAAATAAAAAAAAGAATCGGTGTAGTACTAACTTGAAAGGTTTATATTTTTTTCGGAAGCTATATATTCCCTCAAAATTATGCAGAATTTTCCAAACAGTGAAAACTGTACTCCTTTTTGGCATTCAAATTGGTTGCTGATGATTTCAACTATCTCATCTTACTTTTGGTTCTTTTGTTATTATTTGTTTCATGGAAAAATTGCTTGCACTATTTCTGGAGAAGGTGAGTATTGCTTTCTAGCATAGGCATAGCTGCTGGATATAGTCTCGCTGAGTTCTCGCTTAAAGTCAAACAAACGGTTCATTTGACAAATCAAGGAATAGTTTTGAAAAAGTGATAATTTTAAAATAGTGATAGAATATTGTATTTTTGAAAGAGTGGTAGAAGAATGATATTTTTTACTATACAGAAGAGGAAAAATATCATTTGACAGTTATTAATTAGAATAGTTAAAATATAAATAATTATGATACTAACAATGATGATGATGATAATAATAATAGTAAAATAATAATAATAATAAATAATTATGATCATAATAATATAATTATAATATAATATAATTATAAAATAATATAATAATAAAATAATAATCATAGTCATAATTATAATATAATAATAATATAATATAATAATAAAAATAATAATAATAATAGTCATAATAATAATAATAATAAATAATCATAATAACATAATAATAATAAATAATAATAAAATTAATCATGTAATAATAATATTAATAGTGATGTTAATATAATAATAACAATAATTATTATTATAATATAATATAATAATAATCATCATAATATTAATATAATAATAAATCATAATCATAATAATATAATCATATTTATAATCATATTATAACAATATAAAACTAAAATTTAAATTATTGTAATATAATATTAATAATAAAAATAATAAATAATAATAAAGTTAATCATATAATAATAATACTAATAGTGATGTTAATATAATAATAATTATTATTATTTTAATAATATAATATAATAATAAATCATAATAATAATAATATAATAATAATTATAATAAATTATAATCATAATTATAATATAATAATATTATACAATAATCGTTATTCCGACGAGAGCTAATCCGGTATACCACCTATAACTTGACATACCGGATTAACATTTTTCCACACTCTTCTACTTAGTCTAAAATTCGTTTGATAAATTAATTCGTCAAAATAACTATTTATTCTTACTTTTTGCTATTCCACCAAGTGCCAAACAAATCCTTATTTCTTTATAGTTACTTAGTTGTAACCAACTCATGTCACGGGTAATATAGTACTTTAGTTTTAGTTTTAATAAAGACATTAAACTCATTTTGGGTATTCACAAATTTTTTTTAAACTGACCTAAAAAGAAAAGGTTAACTAGCAAAATCATGGCTCCAGAGTACCCATCTGTTGTCATTGTTTTTTCCCCATGTTTTTTTTCCCTTTTCCTTTTATTATTCTTTTCTTATTTTCTTGGAGTAACCGACTACTGAAGGACAGATCCGTCTTCTAATTGTTTATATGAAAAATATTTAATATAGTTTTTTTTGCCATAACTCAAAATTAAAAAAAAAAACAATAGTTTGGTCGGTGCTTCATGTTTGTACAAATATATAGGTTATACTTTTATCTGCAACATAATTCTCATATCTTGTATACAAAATAGATTCATTCTAATTGTTTTTTTCCCATAATTTTTTTGACAAGTCTGTTTGGAGTCCTCTCTTTCACGTGCTATATCTGAAGGATATACTTTTTCAATTTTCTATAAATGTCAAATGCCAAATTATAAAACGGAAAAACCCTATGGTTTAGGGCCGCAAGAAAAATTCATAATTCGTAATTCGTTCAGTGTTCGATTCAGTTTTAGCTCAAAATCGATTTGTACGATTATACTTTTTTGTCAGTTCGATTCGAATTCGGTTCGATATTTTTTTAATGAACTAGTTCGAGTTCGATTCGTAATAGTTCGATATGTATTTATTTTTATATATTTTAACTATTTAATTAATAATATATGTAATAATATAGCTATTTTATTAATAAAATTAATAACATATTATTATTTTATTATTAAATTAATAAATTTTAGTTATTTTTCAAATTTTAATATATAATTAATAAAATATTAATTATTTTAGCTCTAATTATTTATGATAATATGAAAATAAATATAAAAATTAAAATAATTGAGTTCGTCTCGAGTTCGATTCAGTTCGAATTCGATTTAGTGAGAATTGATTTCAAATCAAATTAAAATTCTAACTAGTTCGTTTGAGTTCGATTCGTTTGTAGCTCTATTAGAAAAAAAACACAAATAATAGAAGAGAGAGACAAAATAATTAAAATATACTATAATAACTTTTTAATATTTTTTATGAAATAATAATTTCACTTTTCCAATAATATCTTCTCTTCACTCTTTGAAATATTATTATTCTGCTACTGTTCTACTTCTGCAGTTTAAATGACACCGTTGAAATTGATACAGAATTAGACTAGCACTAGCAGGTACTTCAAAATGTTTTTTTTAATAATGAGAAGTTCTAAGGAATATAAAAATTTGATGCTTAAAATATTGACATGTGTTAAGCTCACCCAATTATCATGTATTAATATTAAATATTTGCTTTGAAGTACAAATTTGGTTAAAGCTCACCTAATTATTATTTTTAAATAAGATTACATGAATAATAACTAGTAGTGAACGTTTATATCGAAATTTTGAATTATGATAAAGAAATAATGAATTTTCTCCTGTGTTCACCAAACAAACTGACGCATTTTCGTGAGAATGGGCTCCTACAAATAAATTCATGGAAATTTACGCCTATCAAATCTCATTTCACTCCATTTTATGACAACCTAACAAACCACTAATTATTTTTTAGTTTCTGCAAGTGAAGTCTTTAGTTTATACAAATTGGTCATACTTTTTATTCTCCAATGCAAAATAGGACATTCCCTTTTTAAATATATTTGAGCATTACATTTCTTTTTAGAGTTTAGTCTAGTATGGATGTTCCATCAAGCAATGCATAATTGCGCAAACAAGTATATTGTTTATGAAATCAAATAAAATTTAAAATCTCTGCTCCTAATTAAGCACGTATGTGTATTGATCCTGCAACGGTCCAGATTTTTTGTTGAAATTTTTAGAGCTAATATCAATCATCGGATTGAGTTATTCATCAAATAATGTTACTATCTCTATTACCATTTGTGTTGAAGTTAGAATTTTCTCTCAATTTTATTTGTTACACGAAATGCTACATAATTTAGGAGTATAATTTCTCTATTTTATACCATCAATTATGAATTTCAACTTTTCTTAAACGCTGAATGTTAACTTTTATCTCAATTTATATTTATTTTGCATTAATTATGTATTCATGATTGAAATTTACATTAATTACTAAATTATTTTTATTTTTATTTTCTTATTTTACACATGAAGATATGAATTTTTATATTTCTGAAAGATATCACCGTAGCAACACACGGGCAAAATACTAGTAATAAAATTAATGTTGTACTATCATCAATTACAATAACCTTTTAAATATATATTGCAGAAAATATCACAAAAATTATATTATTATGATATGGATAAAAGTATTTCATCATTTATGCTGCTCTGGAGAGTGAAGATGTTATTCTTCATGAACAAGGTTCTGTGATTTTTGTAAAATGCCACAAAACTTGAAAGATAAATAAAAAATTACGAGGCACTAGATGTAAAATATTAAAGTTTCTGTGCAATTAAACTAATTAATTTGTTTCTCAGTAAATTTTATTTGATTTGAATGATTTGTTGTCATTGACAGGAAGCCTTGCACTATTTCACACATTTTTAAAGGGATTAATGACAAAAATTAATGACCCATAATTAATTAAGGCAAGTGGTCTATTAGCAGGATGGAGATGGCTCACTTGTTTCTAATTGAAACATAACCTTTCTCACGGGAAGTTTATTAATTAACAGGCATAAAGTCTAATTAAATTTAATCGCGTATGGGAATATATCAATTAAGTTTTTTTTTACTAATTCATGAATATGCAGCCTAACAAAACGTGAGATCCATTATTTGGGATGACATGCACGCGGAATTTATTATATATGTGTTCTTTTCTCAAATTTGTCAATTTTATTATAATAAATAATTAGGCAGGAAATTTAAGGGTCATATGCTTCGTTTAAAAAAAAATATGCACCAACCGCCAAGTCGGAAGCTTGCTTCATTATTATAACATTTTTAGATGATATAAGTTGACTGCCTTTTATGAACACAGATTTAACGTTCAATCAATGTAGTTAGTTTATATCATCAAATAAAATTGAAATAATAAGATCGCACGTCTTTAAAAACAATTAATGTTATCCGTTCCTCTCAAAGAGATACTTGCTGAATTATGTAAAAAAGGTCTTCCTAGACACATTTTAATCATACTGCAAAAAAATGATAAATAAACCTATAATAACTATAATTATAGAAAAGCAAAGATGTCGACGGTATTCTAGTATCCACACGTTGTAAGCAGGGGCGGATCCAAGGTAGGCGCCAGCCGGCGCCCGGGCACCCCCTCGGTTCACTAAAAAATAAAGATTATATGGTAAAAAATAAAATTTCTTTTGACCTGAATATTTTATTTATTTGAACCGGGCACTCCCTATCGATCGTTTCTGACTCCGCCCCTGATTGTAAGGTTAGTAATTGCAGAAACTGTTTCTAATTATAATATCAAGAATTATGTAAGCACATTTAAAAAATACGTCGATAAACACATTGGAAAAAAATAAGTAACCCTAAGATAGACCCGATCCCCATATAGTACAAAGTTGCTTGAACCCGGATGGTACTAGAACACTTAATAAATATGATGAAAAAAAAATGTTAAGTGAGTTTGGCCAGTATATAGCCAAAAAGGAACAAGCAATAAGTGTGGGTTATTGTACTGATTTTGTCCGATTGATGATTAGGGGTTGTGATTAGCCATTGTACAAAATATTCTATCATAATAAAATATAATTTGAGTTAAAAAAAAATAGTATACTAAACGAAAAAAAATAAATTACTAGCCATATTTTTTCAGTTTTAACAAATATAATCTCAATTACATCTGATATATGATCTGCCGGTAAACATAGTCTTGCTTATAGTTGTGTTACTACCCATTATATTGATCATAATTAGAATTTATTAAAAAAAATCATAAGTTTTCAAAATATGGATTATCCGCACAACACACAAATTATTTATCAATCTATTATAGATATTTTGCATGAGTATAATTTGAAAAGAGATTTAGGGAATAAAATATTTTCCATTTCTTTTGATAATGCAAACAATAATATTAAATCTATTAATTTATTTTACACGTACAATAAATCCAATTAGGATGGTAGGATACTTCATTAAAAATATGCATGTCATATTCTTAACTTAACTGTTAAGACAGGGATGAAGACAACCGTTGTTGATAATTTGATATATAAATTTAATGATGGTATTCACCATATTTATTCAAAAAAATATATAAAAAAAAGATTTTCATAATTTATGTGTAACATTAAATTTGAGTATGTTAAGAATAATATGGGACATAAATATATGTTGAAATTCAACGTATAGAATGTTACAACAGTGTCTTCCATATAAACATACTATAAATGAGAGCCTATATAACTCGTCCGAGAGATTACACTTGTCATGCTCCGCGGGAGAATGAGAATAACTAGAATAACTTCTTGCTTTTTTAGATGTTTTCTTTAATTCAACCGCCAAACTATCATGCTCATATATACCGTTCAAACATGAGTTACTTCAACATCTATACTTAATCTTCAAGGTTAGTTTCTTTTTCATCTTTATATTTATTTCATTATATATTTTAACTTATTTCATTACTAACTGATTTTATTATTTTGAAGGTGTATCATGACTTAGAGAATATAAAAATTCATAAAATCACAGAGGATTTGTGCACATACTCCCTCTTGCACCGATTGTGAAAGCCATGAGGGGAAAAATCATGAAATATTTGGAAGACGTACATCTCGTTACAGTTATCATAAATTATCTTCATCCTTCATTCAAGAAGAATGACACTATAATATTGCTTCAACGATATAAGAAAATTTTTATTTGCCACACATCGAGGAGGAACAACGTGTTACCTCATCATTGAAGGAGATGTTCAAACTATACGACGCTCAAATTCATGTCAATCAAGTGAATTAACATTCTTCTTCGAATCTTCATGACATTAGATATTAAACTCTAATTTATAATATCAAAAATTAAATATTATTGTGAGATTTATATTTTTTTCTGTTTTTTTGAAACATAATAGTTGCAATAGCCGATTTGCATTGTTACGAGACTTGGAGGAAGATGATGACTCAGGTATTATTTGAGAAGCGTAGAACTCAAAGGCATTGACATCCTCGATTATCAGAAGAGGAATAAAAATGCATATCCAACTCTTATCATCATGGCCTGCAATATATTTATCATGCTCGTGTCAACTGTCTCCTCTGAATCCTGTTTTAGTTCAGCAAATAGGATTTTAACCGATAAACGTAGCAGATTGGGTGTAAAGACTTTCGAGCGACTCGTGTGATTGAAAAATTAGTTTGATGTAGAACAACGCAATCAACATAGTCACATTGAAGCGCTTTCGTCCGTTAAATTTATGACATATGCGGATAGAGACTCAGATGATATTCTAGAAAATAATGTATGATGTCGGTGTGTATTTTTAACTCTTTTTATTTATTTTTGTCTATTCATAATATTTTCTGTTTTTAATGACATTTCTATATCTGATCCATCCGATCTATCGACATATCCGACTTATAATCCTAAAACGAATCGTGATCATACTTTCTGAAAATTAACCCGTTTTAATTCGCTCCGTCTAAATCTAATCCGTCCTAATTAATACCGAATCGGTCCGGTCCGACCGAGTTTAATACATTAGGTTGTAACTTCTAATCGCCGACTTGACATATACATGTATTACATGATGTTCCTTCCTTCAAAAAAAATAATACATTAGATGATGTAGATCCCTAGGAAGGTACCGCCAAAAGATTTTGTAAGTTCCAAGGCTTGAAGCATCCTCCCCTCCCCTCCCCTCCCCTCCCCCATCATTTCATGTTTCGGTTCTCGCGCCACAAAGTAGGTGCTAAACTTCAACTACTAGTTACTTACTACTACACTAGAAATCGATAAGCATTGGCTCTTCTCCATTCCTTTCAAACAAAAGGTTTATGCTTTTTAATTACCATCTCTTATTGATAATAAATACAAAAAGTATATCATATATTTTATATGGATACAAAATAAAATAAATTATGAAAAAAATATATTTTGAACGGAAATGCGTTTAATTTTTATATTTGTCTAAAATAATTTCTACTAAATTTCAAATTAAACTACTAATGAAAGACAACAAAAATTGAGAATTTTTATTAATGATTTGTCAAGCTATGTGAGAGTACTTAATTGTTGCATAAAGACTGTCGGCATGGTCATTTCTTATCTAATAACCAAAAATACAAAAATTTAGTCAAGGACAAGTCCGGTAGCTAAGTGAAGTGTAGGGGAAGTGAATAATTATGGGGAGGGCCTGCATCGCCACGTGCGAGGAGGAGGAACGTCACATATTCACATGGGCATTCAAGTGTGATGGTCTGATGGATGCATTCTTTACATAGAAGACTGGGAATAAGTTTACAGCCTTGTTGCACAGCTGTGCGAGTATCGTATAAATGCGGGTACAGTGATTCAAAAAAATTGAGATATAAATATAAATAGTTTATTAAGTTTAATTTCTTCCACTCTTTTTATCATCTATTTTAATAGTTTATTAATCGATGATGGTACTTTATTGTTATAACAAAAGTCATGTCGCAGCCTTTATTAATTAGATTCAAGTGCAATGTTCGTTATGAGATGGCAATGGCATCAATGGCGTTTTGATGCAAGCAAGGAATGATACGTACATCCGATCTGCCTTTGGTTGGTTTGGTTGTGATAAAGCGCAGCAACCCCTATGCCTATAGTTTTATTTATTGCCTCAAGCCCTCAACCCTCGTATCAGGACTCAGGTGTTTGTGTTGACTACAAAAGCTACATCATTAACTTAATTACCCATTTGGTGATTACATAGCTTTACACTTTATAATATCGTTAGATCTGGGGTGGGGTCGTGTTTAGTTCAACGGAGTTGCTTCTATATTATTAAGACGAGTACAACTTCAGGTCTCATGAGTTTGTCTAATTGTCCAGCTTCCTATATTAATTTTCACTCGTAAAATTTCTACTAGATATACATATTAATAACTATTACTGTGCTATCAATATATATTTTATTCATAAAATCAAGTAAAATTTAATTAATTAATTGTAATTTAAATTTGAAATATATGCATTTATAAGATCACATTTTGATCGGAATAGAAGTTTTTGTGTAGACAAAGGAATAGTACATATCTTCGATTCAAATATCTAATTTCAAACTAGATATGACTTATCTAAAAAATTTAATCTAATCTTCATATGAAAATATATTAGCAAACTAAATTTATATTATTTTGAATTTGTTTGCTATTTTTATGGATTGAGAGAAAATAATTTGATATGGAAATTCTGGTTCATCCAAAACTAACGATTTTCTTCCCATTAATTAATAGCAAAAAATATAAAACAATATAAATTTTATTTTTCTCATACATTTTGGGGGGTAGTGCTAACAGTCCCCCCAATTCAATCCCCCATCAGCGTCCCCCAATCCCAGCACGTGCGCAATTGATCAGTCTCAGGCTCCTAGCGTCCTTTAGTCGGTCAGCCTAATGCTTTTGACCAGTCAAAATAATGGAAAGAAGTAATCTCAGTCACTCGTGTCTTGCTTCTAAATAAAGGATTTCTCTTGGTGATCACTGAAAGGGACCACATATTGATATCTAGATATCATGGACAAATTTGTATTCATATGATCAGATATGTTAACATTTTTGTTATTATATTGCATATGCTGGCCTTTTCTCAAAAAATATTTTCTTATCCAATATTTACCTAATATACATACATGATGAATTTAATATACAATTAAATTATTGCGAGTGGTGTTTATTTTTCAACTAAAGTGATTTCATTTTTGGTTTCATGTATCTATATTAATATATATATATATATATATATATATATATATATACAACATTATGATTTAATATGTAAATATGATAGATATTTGAATTAAAAGTGATTATATCTTAGTTTTATATATTTATACTTGTGATTACATCTATGTGTTTATATATCTGAAGTCGGTGTTCATAATTAGCACTCAGATATATTTATCAATTTATTTCTTACTATAATCAAAATAATAAACACCTCACTAGCAGTTATGAACATTGTAGTGATATATATAAACACATAAATTTGTAATTAAAAAATCTAAACTCTTGATTTCAAGTAATTATATTTTGATTACAAGTGTTTATATTTTATTTTTAAGTGTTTATGTCTTGCTTTTAAGTGTTTATATTTTACTTTCAGATATTTATATTTTGTATTTATATATTTATATCTTGCCTTCAAATTTGCTAACAGATATTTATATCTTCTAGGTTGTATTCACACAAATGATCTAGTAACTCAGTGACAACTAACTAAAATGACATTTAAAAAATCATGAATTCAAACTTCAATGCTATGCAAATTAAATTTCCATCAAATGAGGTTAGTCTAATTCAGCACTATAATGTAAGTTAATCTGTCTTCTTTCTCCCTCAAAATAATATTGCACCATTTTTTAGCAAAACGAGAAAGCTGCCAGCTTGCAACAAATTTTGCAAAGAAAAAAAAATAAAAAATAAAATGCTATTTAGGATATAGAAAGAAAACATCATTGATAATTCCTACTATTGGAAGTAAAAGCGTCCAAAAAGGAATATACAACTTAATAGTTGAAAACAAGCTTAATAGCTAAAATATAAATAAAATTTAAAAAAAAATGTTGGTTTGATATGGAAAAAGAATCTCATTGTTAGTGTTAAGATTGATACTACAACAATTCAATAACAAAAAAAATATATTATAAAAAAGAAAGCAAAAGAAAATTACACTTAAGAGGATTGGTAAAATAATAACTATTGGCAAAGTTTTCATTTAACAGAAAGATAATTAGTTAGGATTTTAGCTGAATTAAGACTTAATTGAAACTAGACTCTCTCATTTTGCATTTGTAGTAAACAATTTAACCAACTGGTATGGTACCGGTGTTTAGCTCTCACCTTCCAATCTAATATTCCTTTAAAACCATTGGAGTGACCTCACTTAGTCCTTCAATAACTGTAGAGAATCAAAGAAACGTCAGACATTTCTTGATGGTAGTTGACGTGGGAAATAGAAATGGTGAACAATCAATTTCAAATGAAAATAACAAACAGATAAGAGTTTTTCTGGATTATAGTAAAATAAATTTACTCAAAAGCTCTTCAAAGAAACAATAATGAAATTGGATAAAAAAAGGCTGCAAGAGCCTAAAGCAATGAGTAAGCAGTCGTGTAAAAAATACTGGTATCTACAACACTCTACACAAATGCAGGATTAAGAACTTAGTTGAATTCAAGGTAGTGTTCTTTACTTCTTTTCTCAGTTATATGTAGCATTATTGACATAAATTTTCATAAATTGAATGTACTGATATTTAAGTTTTAGACTTAAGTAGTTAAATCACAGAATTTTTCATACTTTTGTCAAAGACAAAACTTTAGTCAAAAAATTATGATGATCTTCAAACATATACCTATATCCCTGCACTTTCCAAAATTCCTCAAGAGACCCCTATTTTGGAGAAATCCACAAGCACTACCAACAAGCTTTATATCATTAACATCCAAGCTAGTATTCAGGTGGCCACCTCATTTGGAGGTAACGTTGGTGGTTGCTTCCCCATCGTCTGTCTTTATTCTTCTTCCTTCCCCTCGTTACTATGTTCTTAGTTGGTACCTTGAGCAGCGGCGGCAAAGACGGAAAAAACACTAAAGCATTCTAGAAGATATCACAAGATTAGATCGACACAATTATAAATAAAAAATAATAATTGTTAATACTGATACCACATATGTACATAGTTTTTAATATGACTAGTATAGACATGGTGATTAATAGGTATGCATTTTACTAGATTAGGTGTTTATAAATCTATAGCAAATATTTATAAATGAATCAAATATCTAAATTAAAGACATGTGCTTATACAAATATTTTATCAGCTTTTAACAAGTGTTAGGTGTTTATTTGTTTATAACAGTGTCAGGTGTTCATCTTACAGGTGCTTATAGTAGTTAGTACCGGATTAGTTTTATTATTGATATATA
Organism: Schoenoplectus tabernaemontani; assembly: GCA_037127355.1. NCBI lineage: Eukaryota > Viridiplantae > Streptophyta > Magnoliopsida > Poales > Cyperaceae > Schoenoplectus > Schoenoplectus tabernaemontani. The sequence continues at coordinate 1,065,074 of CM073745.1, read as the reverse complement.
TTTATTTTATTTTTATGAGTTATCACTATGTTGTTTTACGTACATAAAAGACAATTTACTAACTCCACCAAACCAGTATAGAAGGGAACAAGAAAGAAATATAATATGAAGATATCTTAATTACAAAGAGAAATTTTAATCCAAAAATAAACTCTAACAATGAGTATCATGTCAACTTATACAATGCCAAAATGTATTACTTCATCAATTTCATTACTTGATAGAGAAATTAGTAGAGGGAAAGTAATAGAGAATATAGACCTTCCGCATCATATCAAGACTTTTCTCATAAACAACAACATATAATGCCTCATATAATGTATGATATAACCTTGGGGGTACCTTCTTTCTTTTTGGCACTTCCATTATGGAATTAAGCCTCCTCTGATCCTTGCATGATTGTCTTTATAAATTTTTCTATCTATTTAAGAATCACAAAAGAAATTGTTACTTTGAAAACTACTTTGAAAACTCCCTTTCAAGTAAATTGTTTATAATTTAATTTTCTATTCCATCGAAATTCAATGTATATTCCTCAAGTCGTTCATTGCCGTCATAATTTCAAGAACAAATAATCTTATTGGAAATTAGTGTATCTCACACACTGAGATTAAAACTGAAGATAGTTCAAAACAATATGCCTATTCAAAACTTGATAACTCAGCCTAATTCAAGTGAGAGGTATCTCATATTATTTGTCAAGTTTCGAAGAGTTGCATCTCATAAAGGAGTAGATATTGTATCAAAAAAAATCACATTACCTATTTCTCAGTATATATGTTAATATATTGAGGTGTAGAAAGGTTACCCGACCCAAGGTCCTAGTCAGACAAGTATAAAAAAGTTATCATCGCCAGGTTAAGTACCATATCTCTGACAAACTCTAATCGCTTGTTAAGAGATAGCACCATTGGGATGAAGCTTGTCATAGGGTTGTTTGACATTTCTCTAGCGATTTAGAATGATTGTATGGTTAAATAAAGTCAGAGGGGGGAAATTGACGGAGGCAAAAGGGGAGTGATCGAGTGAGTATTGAGGAGTGATGACTGATCGAGTTCTTGTGTGAGATCTATGACCGGATCTGGTTTTCAAATATAGAGAGAGGGAGAGAAAACAATATTATGTTTTGCTTTGCTTTCGAAATGGTTGAGTGTCAATGGAGAAAAATTGTAGACTCGAGATAAATTGAGTTTGAATGGAGAAGAAAGAATAATGGGCTTTCAAATAAATCACGTGCTTATGTATGAAAACAATAGGTGGGCTTTGGGCTTCAAGCTGGGGGACGGAGATGGGGGATGAACAGTCGAGGAAAATAAGATTTCCTCTACATTTTGATATATACATTTGAGCATTTAGGGTTCTTTAATTTTTTTATTTTAAAATAATTTATAAAAATGTAATATTTCATTATTATTTTAGAACTGATTTTTAAAATCAAAATAAATACGTAGAAAAAACTAAGCACCTTAAAAATATATCCCCTATTATTTTCTATGAATAATTAATGAGAACGATAAATTTAAAATTTGAATATATAATAAAATTTGAGTTGCATACTCTATTATTTTCATATTAGTCAATCTCTCTATATAATTATATACATACCCAATTATAATTATATACATACCAAATTGTAATGTTATTTAAAATTTATAATGTTCAATATGCTAAAATTTACTGGCCTTACCAATGAAAATAAAGGAGAAAGACAAATCTATCTTATATATTTCGATATCATAATTCTTAGATCACGTGGCCACTAAGAAAAAGTGATTTAGACTTAATTAGCGTGAGATGCAATGTTGCTGTATCAGAACGATCACTAATTGTGTGCAATCAACCAGCAAAATTGGTATCAATGTAATTTCAAGTAAATTATATAAAGTAACAACTTGAAGTAAAAAAAAATAAAAGGAAAAACACTAATTGCTAACTCTATAAGAAAAAAGTAATTCAGTATGTAGTGAATTGCCGATTGCTGAACATGTTTCATATGTGAGCATTTACGTGTAATGCATGTATGAATTTTTTTTTCATGTCCATATGTATCAACAAATGATGTGTTTTTATGTCAGATGTATCATGCTTTTAAATATGTGTGTTTATCTTTTGAATAATTTTGGCACAGGTATATATATTCAAGCACGTTAAATATGAACACGAACACATATATATATAGCACATGTAATATGTATAATGACACATTTAGTACTTCATAATTTTTTAATATTTTTCAAAATTTATCATTTTTTTATATGTATATATATATTTTAATTATATATATTACATAAATGTTGACATGTGAAAAACATATATAAATACGAATGTATCTTACATAATGTGTTAGTTGTTCATCTATTTTAAATATACATATTCGGATTTTTAAAATTTTGACACTTTAAAACACACACATCTAAATATATAAATACATATCGATAATAAATGTCAATCTATAATAGGCACAACACATATATTTATTAATTCACTATCAATATAATCTCTCTCCATATATTAAAGCTATGATAAACTGGAAATCTAGAAGTGTTAGTATTTCTTAAATAAACTTTGACACATGTTTATGAATTTACTATCAATATGGTCTCTCTCCATTTATTAAAGCTATGACAAATTGAGAATCGAGAAGTGTTGGTGTTACTTAAATAACCTTTTCACACACTTGATTATACCCAAACGGATTGTAACAAACGATCACAATATATCATTTCCAGAGCAGCAAAGCCTAGGAATAGGATGCAGGTGAGTGATGTGATGTTTAACCTAGCTTGTAATCATGCAATTCAATTATCGAATGAGATTTAAGGTCCTTCGCTCATTTCTTCTTCCAAGTACAAAGAATAATTTCATCAAAGAATAACACATTGTAAAACAAAAATCAAGTACATTATCCTCGATTTCCATCAAAATAGTATATTTTATCTTGTTCCCGAAAAGACAAAACAGAAAAGAAAATTAAAGGAACGGAGTACACCAAGGAATCCAGCTCCTCCATGTAGCCCTCAGCGGTCGAGCAGGGTTTTTCGAGCGCCGAGTCTACAAAATAGTCGATAAAAATTAAATTTGATAAGAGATTTTTAAAAGGTTAGATTTAAAAAACTTGATTTTTAAGAGATAAATCTAATTTTGAGAAGTTCTAATTTTTATTAAGCTCTCCGGACTCTAAAGACCATAAAGTAAGGACCGAATAAAGATTGACAGGTCAGACTCTAATATATATATTTTTGCTGATTAAGTATTTTTTATTATTAAATTATATTTATATAAAAATATTAAATTATATTTTTCTGTTTGGACATTTTATTTTATTTTATTTTTCTATTTTTTCAGATTTTTTAAGTATAATTAATATATAATATAAAATATTAAAGAAAGAGTTTAGAAATGACCAACTAAAGGCCGAAAAGAGCTAGATTTAATAAAGATCGGGTCAGAAAGGATTGTTTTTTGAAGATTGAGTCTGACATTTACTATTAGAAATGACCGGATCGAACATATGAGGATCAGATAAAAACTGAGTTTTTTAAAAAGCCGACGGGCCGAATGTAAGAGCCTAACCTTATAAGCTATACCTCCATGTTACTTTATAGTGTAAACTATTGTTTAAGCTCTAATTTTAAAAAGGTCTTATGAATTTAAATTTGTCATTTTTATTAATCGAGATTTTGAGCTGCCCATTATATATATACGTACAGTACTATAGAAAATATTAATCCGTAAACCTGACCGTGTTGGTTGATTTTTTTCAATATCACATATAATCGACAAAACTTAAAATCTAACGTTTTCATATTTAATAATTCATGACGTTATAAAATAATATGTGTAAATTTTCTAATATAAAATAATAGATACGTTTTTCTAAAATTGCAATTTATACATTTAAAAGAAATTATTTAAACTAAAAGGTTGTATTAAAGATATATTAAAGTCGTGATCAACCCTAAATATCCAATTGAAAATCTCCTTTGTTATAAAAAAAATCAACTTCAAATTTAAGCAGCGTCATCATTTTCGCCGTGCATATTTTTAGGGCTGCAAATGAATCGAACTTGATCAAACTAGCTAGTGTTTGAATTTGATTTGAAATTAATTCGAACTAAATCAAACTCAAACTAAACCAAATTCGAATTAAAATCGGCGAACTCAATTATTTTAATTTTTATACTTATTTTCATATTTTTATAAATAATTAGAGTTAAAATAATTAATATTTTATTAATTTTATATTAAAATTTGAGAAAATAATTAATATTTATTAATTAAATAATAAATTAACAAAATCTTATTAATTTTATAAGAAAATAATTATATCATTACATATAATATTGAGAAAATAGTTAAAAATTGTGCAAATAACTATATAATGAATTATTATGAATCAAACTCGAACTAAAACCAAATTGAACACCGAATGAATTACGAATTATAAATTATTCTTGCAACCCTGCATACTTTCCTATGTTAAGTTCATTAATTATTAATATTGTCAGAAAATGGGAAAAGGTCCATTATTTCTGTATGAATTTGGAACCTAATTAACTAGGGCCTGCTGATATAACAACAATTACGGTAGGTTTGTTAAATTATAGCAAATAAAAATGAAGTTAGAAAATGTAATTCTTCCTAGAACTTTGGAAAAAGAAAAAAATAATAAGATCAAATTTTCTTTGGACGGTCGGTGATTCCTTTGTGAGGCTTTGTGCTTTGCAAATTGTTTTTCTGTAACTTTGCTTCTCTGTGAGACGATCCCTAGCGTTCTCTGTGCAAGTAATTAATACCTTATTAATTGTCTGTGGTTATTTCTTTAGAAACCGTCAAGATTGCATTATTATGTTTAGATCCAATCTTGGTTAGCGTAATAGTGTGGCTCTTTCTCGGTTTATTTTAATAACAGAGCAACACATCAGATATTTGTAGGAAAATTAAATATATTATATCAATTTTGAAGGCAAGTAGCTATAGCTTGCTAAAATAATTCCTTAGATATTGATTTACAGAAAAATAATTTATCTGATGATATTTTTTAAATAATGCCAATAAATTTAAAAAAATGGAAAAGTGTTTACAAACAAAACATCTTCTATATTGACTTTGTATTAATAAATTTCATTAATGTAATTTGATGCTTCAACATGCATACTTAGATATAAAATGCTTGCAACAACTAAACGTCTCCTTGGTCAAAAAAACATTTTAAATTCACGCTGTCCTGTCTTGTGTGACATTTAGAAAATATATAGGGTTATGTGTAGAAGGGTAGGCGATACCAATGCGTAGGTTGTTTGTGCACATGAAGTGTCTTGGAGTTGGAGGCAGCTTGCTACTGTTCTCCATTTATGAAAATGAAAATGTCGTGCCAATTTTGTCATCGCCTTACCTAACAGCAATCAAGTTGTTCTTCACTAAACTTATTATTAGTTCGACATGAAAAAAATATATAACCCCTTAAAACCAGCTATTTTATTATATATAGCTAGGCTGAGTTCTAGGTTCCATCACGGCATCAACCAAAACACTGAATGGAATAAAGAACAAAAAGAAAAAAAAAATGTTTTGGATAAAGTTTGTTCCTTACAGCTAGCACTAGCAGTAAATTAAAAGTTAATCAGGTCATGTGTTTAAAGACCGACATCTAATTGGTTGACAGTCAAGTCACGTGAGGTGGAGCCAACAATCACTTGTATTTTCTGTTGTTTATTGAGACAATTATGAAGCTAATTATTTAATATAATTTGTAAATGATTATTAATCCTCCTCCAGTTTGTTGTACGCTTTCTTCTGGAAATGGGTTAGCAAGCAGCTAGCGTTGTTTGTGATGTGATTTGTATCCAGATGTTTGGTCAAAAATTCTTTAAAAATAAGCATAATATATGATTGGATTAACAAGTAACAACTGCGGCAAAGCTGCTTAGAAAATCAGAAAATGATGGTATTTGGTGTTGGTAGTGGTTGGATTTTGAAGGCCCGGCCCACCTATGATTGGATTATTCCAATTGGAAGGCCCGTGGGCTGTAGGATTGGATTATTCTAATTGGAAGGCCCGGCCCACATATGATTGGATTATTCTAATTGGTAATGCAAAATATGGACCATTGGTCCATTCCTCATTCCTCTTTTCTCTTCCCTTCTTCAATCTTCGCCAATCTCGCAGGTGTCATTCATTATTCATTGTTACTCATTACTCATTATTCTTAATTCATATTCTCTTTAGGGAGCCTCTAATAATGCCATCTAATCCCACGTCTCCCTCATAGACTATGATGGCCATCTAATCCCACGTTGGCCCTTAAGGGAGCCTCTAAATGCACTTAACCGAGCAGATGGATTACTTGGCACTATTTAAGTCATCAGCCTAGCTTTTTCTTCTTTCTCATTCTCCAAAAACAAAAGAAGGCCCAATAACTTGTGCTAAATTCATTGTTAATTAGGCACCTGGAGCACAGCTCAAAACTACCGAGTCGACAATTTTGAGCATTTGTTCAAAGATAATTTCAGTTTTTTTCAGTGAATTGGTTCCATCTCATTTTTTTCCAAGTTAGGGGCCCAAATGAAAAACTTCCACTTAGTACAGTGCTCGGTCTGGTTGTGCTGTGTATCAGCAGCCAAGCTCCTTTGTAAAAGCCATTATATAGGTCTCCACCCACATCTCAAACTTTAATATTAAAAAAAAAAACTGTTTATCCTACAATACTTTATAGTTTACATAATGGCTTTGTTTACTTTTTGCAGATTGGTGCCCTGCTCGTACATATATTGGATTTAAGTGATCATCATGTTGTTCAAACTGATGTATGTTTTTACTGAATCTTAATTGTAAAAGTTTCATGATTATAGGTTCTTGCTTTTGAAATATTTTAATGCGAGATTGGGGTTAAGGTGAGGCCATGTTTAGTGTTAGTTGTACCATTAGTTGCAGAGTTGAAGGTATATTAAGTTAAAGTAGGTCCAACTTGAGATTTAATTCCAGAATCTAGAATCAATCTGTTGTTAGCTGCGGCTGATCTGGAACAAATTATAATCAGAGACAGTGAACTGTGCCAATATCAGTACTATTCCTGTTTTTATTGGTAACATGCATTTATAGGATATAAAGCTGATCAAAGATAATGTTAGAAACCTTGCTCTGGTATATAATAACGAGACTCTCATTGTAGTGACAGAGAAGGTATGATCTCGCTACAATTTCTGATAGCCCTAATTTTTTTTTAATTTTTTGCCTAAATTTTTACGTTTCTTGTTCTAGTTTGACAATGTTTTATAGAGAACAAACTAACTGTACGTAAGTTTATAAATCTACCAATTCAGTATCAGTTTTATACTTTACTTACTAATAGTGATGCCATAACAGTACTTACCCTCCATGAGCTGGCTTTTGCATCAGAAACCAATACTACTCTGTGTAGCATTTCTGGTTTGGTAGTGAAGAACGAAGAATTGTGAATAACTAAAATTCCCAGGTTAAAATTGTAAGTTGGCCAATGTTCAAATTTTAATTATTTATGCTTGATTTTTTATTTTTATTTTTTATATTTCAATAGGATTATGACAGAGACCCTGTTGTTCTTCAGAATCTTGGTGAATGTAAGGTATTTGTGTGGTGCTCTTCTTTCAGAATTATGCCTTTCAAATCTAAAGGAGAAGTTGGTTTCAGAGAAAAATTGGAGGAGTTAATTTGTAGGAAATATTCTAATAGCACAACTCTGTAACATGTCGACAAAGAGAGAAGGAGGGGGGGAAACAACTAGGATGTGTTTTTCTTGAATAGGTCGAGTTTTCTTCAATTGACCCATGAAGAATATTCCTTTGTCTTTGTTAGACAAATGCCAGAAGAAATTATATTATTGTATTCAATGTAAAGGTTTGTTGGTTTTTCAATCATTTACCAGAATGATCCAAAAAGGATAAAAAAAAGATATCACTTGCCATATTTTAATTATATCCAATGGCATTAGCTTTGTGGAATGTGACACAATAGTTTGTTTTGTTTTGAACTAAATAGTAAACTAATCTTATCACTTATTTAAATTGACACTAACTCCATTACATAAGAGGAGAAAAAAGAAGGCACAAATATCTTTTTCACTGGTTGTTTTAGGTGCCCCCTTTCCCTTGGATGGGTACCTAAACAAACCCTAGATAATGCCAAAGCTGAAAGGAGTGGGACCAGCATTGGCTGCCTAACAAAAGCAAACCAAGTATTTTCTAAAAAAAAAAAAAAAAAAAACCAAGTAAAACGTCTGTGTTTGCCTGTTGCCTGTTGCCACCAACACAGTTGAAGTCCTCGAGCTCTAGCCAAGACATTGAACATATTTTTAATGTGAATAATTGATACTGATACAGCACTCCTATTGCATTTGTTCAATGTCTTGTACTGTTCAAGACACCCATCTATTGTCCCCTGACTGATCCCCTCAAGGCCTCAAGATTCGCGTTTCTCTGCCAGAAGCTGAGAGCACCTTAATATCATTAGGAACTAGTGTGTGAATGAGTCGGGTTGGGTCACTATTATTTTATTATTTTTTTGATCCGATTCGAACCCGACTCGATTACATTCGGATCAAAAAATCTTGATTCATATCCGACCCAATCGGGTTACGGGTCGACCCGACCCAATCGGGTTATGGGTTGACCCGACCTGACCTGATCTGTGTAAATTAATTAAATATTTTTATATTATTTAAAGTAATTAAATATTAATTAACATATAATAATCTTAATTAGCATCTAACTAATGTATACTTAAGATTTAATTAGTACTAATTATAAAATTACTTGAAAAAACATAATTCATCGGGTTGATCCGAATCCGATCCAACCCGATTCGGATCAAAAAAATTAAATTAATATCCGATTTATTTATTTTCGAATCATGTCAGATCAGATCAAATTCAGATTAAATTAGATTTACTTGTCAGATCGGATCAATAATTGAGATCAATAATTGACACCCTGTTAGAAACCTAAATGAAAATCGACAATCGATCAGATAAAAGGCAAGGCATGGCTACGGGCTTTCACCCTCAAAAAAGGAAAAAAAGAAAAGAAAAAAAGGCATGGCATGGATGGATTGTTGCCCCAGGCCAGATGGCCAGATCCACATCATCTGTGACCGCAAAGGAATCAGACTACTACGGTGGGGTCCCCTTGTTTGTCTTTTTATTCAAGTAATAATTTGTCTGTTATTTTTTATTTAAGTTGGGTCAAACGTTCTTTTATTTTTTACTCAAAACGTGGTTTTTTTTGAATGGTAGATAGAACAAGCGGCACTGATACGGTGCTTCCAATCCTCTCCTAGATTATTATTGAGTTGGATTTTGATAAAAAGTTAATTATATTTTATATAATTATTATATTATATAAAAAATAGACATTAATTTGTTGGTAAACATTTATACGACCAACTATTTATTAAAATATTAAATATATTTCGGTAAGTTCATATTTTCACTGATAATACATCAACAACTCTGGAGCAGAACTGAAGACACCGTATATTTATTCTAGAATGAGACATAGATAGATATTATATGGTTGCAAAAAAATTCATAATTCGTATAATACGTAATTCATTTGGTGTTGGATTTGATTTTAGCTCAACTTCGATTCGTTCGATTAGATTTTTTTTGTCAATTTGATTCGAGTTCGGTTCGATAACTTCTTTAATGAACTAGTTCAAACTCGATTCATAATAGTTCAATATTAGTTATTTGCAAATAAAATTAATAAGATATTGTTAGTATATTATTAAATTAATAAATATTAGTTTTTTTTTCAAATTTTAGTATAAAATTAAAAAAATATTAATTATTTGAGTCCTAATTATCTATGATAATATACAAATAAATGTAAAAATTAAAATAATTGAGTTTATTTAGAGTTTGATTTAGGTTGATCGAATCCGATTCATTTACAACTTGAGATAAATATATATATATATATATAGATAGATAGATAGATAGATAGATAAATAGATAAATAGAAAAGCGTAAGAGAAGGCAATTAGAAAAGAATTAGCATGTTATGCATGTAGCATTGTAGCTGCAGCTGCAAGTGCCTGTCTGCTCCGGTTCCAATTGCAATTCAATGCTCTCTTAATTCCCAAACCAAACCAACTGTTTTCCTTCCTCTCGGTTTTCTGCAGCATTTTCCCTGTACTCATTTCTGATGCATGTTTTTTCATAAGAATAACTGTGGTGGGTTTTGTTTTATTATATGAAATGAATGGGTCATGATTCTCTAAATTCAAAATCACTTTCAGTCGGCTATTTCATGATGGCCAAATTATGTTTGACTCGTCTTAATTACGTGTAATCTTATTCACAGGTCTAAATTAAAAAGATAAAGAAAGAAAAATATTGAAGCACATTTATTGGAGATGTCTCTTTGCATTACCAACAGTTGGTTAGAGACTTAGAGTTCAAGTCTCTTTTATTCCCATTAAATAATGGCCTAATGGGGAGGGTAGGAGTAGTTTTCTCAAAACTGTGCCATCTTGGCTGAACACGGTACGAATAATAAGTCATGATAAAGACACGATACGGTTATGACACGGCACGTGATACGTACCGTGTCGTGCCGTGCCGTGTTTTAAGCGTGTCATGTTAGATTTTTTTACTATATGGCACAACACAGTTAAGAGGGCATACACGACACAACACGACACAAAACATGGCACGATACGACACAGAAACACGATTAGGAACGACACAATTAGACACCACTAGACACACTAGATACCGCTAGGCATGGATAGGCATGATTAGGCACGGTTTCTCCAAATTTTTTATAATTTTTTTTTGAATTTTGAAAAACAAATATATAATATTATACTATATAAAATATATATGCGTTTTTTTTATTTTTTTCTATTTCTTCCATTTAAAAATAATATTTTTTGCAATTTTCTATCATATTTTTGGCATTTATTATTATTTTTTTAATTTTGTCTAAATTTTTGGGAAAAAACAGAAAATATAGTATTATAGTATATAAAAAGTTAGGAAATTTTTTTCATATATTTTTTTTAGATTTTTTAGAATTTCTGATTTTTTTTAATTTTCGACACGGTTAATACAAATAAAACACATCGTACCGAATCAACACGACATGAACAAATACGACATAGTTAGGCACAAACACGATTATACACGACACGATTAAGCACAATATGTTTTACTCGTGCCGTGCCGGTCATTTCTAATTTTTGATACGATATGATACGACACGATAAAAATAATAAAATAATATCTATGCCGTGCTGTATCAAGGTGTGTTTGATACGACATGATATTAGAACATTAGGGATCGTTGATAAATGATAATGGGTTATTTTTAAGTTGGAGCGACATAAATGCATATTTATTATTTACTGCACAGGACCGGAGTGGGAGGGAACGGCTGGAAAAATTTCAGACTCTGCGCATGAAAGATTCCTTGCTATTTATTACTGAGTACTGAGTCCTGAGTACTGCCATCTTTTATTACTACCAAAGCAAACTTTTCTTCTCTAATTAAAATCAATCTGCCACATAGTAAATTTCTTTCTGACTTGTATCGTTGACGTTACATGTATTTTTTATAATTTTGTTTAAAATGAAAGGCGGAGAGAGAAAATTATGGTGAGTTTGTTATTTGTTCCACCGCAAAATCGTTAGGACTTGTGATGCAAAAAAAGAAAAAAAAGAGGCTCCAACAAGAACCCAATACATTATGATGGGTTATAGCTTGGTTTATAGTTCACTTATGCAGTAATTTCATCCCATTTTAGCTTGCAGTCTAAAATTATATATATTGTCAGCTAGCAAATAATACTTAGTTTATAAACTTGCTGTTGATTGCTAATTAATCACTTTGGCATAGTCAATTACTCCCTCTCGTTGTCTCCTTATTTTCTTTTCCCATATCTTAATATTTTCGTGTTTACCATATCCCACACCAATACAACTATCAAAAGCGCTTTAAACTACACTTTTACTACAACTATCAAATAAGAGGATAAGTAGCAAATTGGTGCCTACATCTAATATGATGTATGCTTCAATTTGAATTATGTATGTATGCTGATGCATGCATGTAAACATATATTTTATATAGTGCACGGTATATTTCTCAATTTGATCCTAATCTTTCTTTTAATCATCCTTTTTGTTGTTCCGGTGACCATGTCTAGATGAGCAGGTGTTAGTTGACCATCAAATATTTAAATTTTCTTTAACAAATATTGAATATCTTATCTCATCTAAAAGTAGGGTTTTAGAATATTATAAACTAGTTCTTTATGCGACATTATGAAGTATGATTATGAGAACGTTTCAGCAACTATGTTTTGTTAATTGCACTCGCATGCAGGATTGTACCAATATGTTATAAAAGAAAATAATAAAGAAATACCACACATATATATATATATATATATATATATATATATATATATATATATATATATATTTGAGTTGTTGCAACTTCATATTATATGATTTGTTTGCCAGTCAGCTAGCTATAGAGTTGTTAGATGTTATAATATATCCTCAATCTATAATAGTACTTACTAATATGGCCGTCGGATACATGTCATGATGCATATATATGTTATATAATTTTTTTTATGTTTGTATTCTACTTTTTTTTACCAGGCCAACTAAAAACATTCACGTTAAAGATGGATACTAATTACCAACAGAGACGGATGCATGATCTTCGACAATGGGGTCAAATCATCTTATTATAATAATAATTTTAATATAATAATAATAATAAATTTAAATAATAAAAATAATATTATTAATAATTATTATTATGATTTTTTTTAGATTAAGACAGAGAAATGAGTGAAATGAACTCACGGTTTAACTTCTGAAGAACTAGCTATATACCCGCGCGTTGCAGTAGAATTTTTTATTTAAACATTAAAATATTATAAAATAAATTATAAATTCACTAAATTATAGAGAAAACATATAATAAAGACTATATTGAATCTTGGATGAGATTTTTGCATAATATGAGTTAATGATTCATGATTTTTATGGTAAAAAAGTAAATTATTCTAACATATATTATCACCATTAATTTCTTACCAAATATGCACAAGGTTGCTAAATAAAAAAAAACAAAAATTATGGAAATAATAGTATATAAGGGAAAGAAATGGAGAGAAAGAGGGGATCAATGGACGCGATCACATATGTTCGATCAACCAATAATAAATATTATCCGTCTAATTGAGGGATAAAATGGGTATAATAAAAATTTACCATGACAAAAAATGGACCCTCCAATTCTTAGATGCTTTATATAATAGTATAGATAAATGGTAAATATTAATAATCCCCAATCTACATACATAGTTTTGTTTTTTTTGAAATATATGGGGGGTCAATTGTATATAAATTTTTTTAAAAAAAATATGGGGGTCAATTTTTTAATATGTGTAGCATTTTAATGAAAAAACATTATAATATTTTACATTAGTATTAAAATTTTAAAAATGAACGGGATCAATAATTGACCTATTCGCACTTAGTAGATCGCCTCTCATTACCATAAAAAAAATTTGTCAAAAATTTAATGCATTCAATACGGAATTGATTCTTTTCCACTTGAACAAATGTATATTATTTACTTTTCAAAGAGTTTACAATTTCGAAACAAAGAATAAATTAATCTTGCAGTTGTACCAAACAAAATTATGAAACATCTTAAGAAATCAAAATTATTATCCTAATTAAATGCGCTCAGCTTAATAACAAGAACTAGGCAACTCAAGAAACCAACCCTAAAGAGATGAGTATTTGGCAGCTACAATATCCAAACCATATATATTTGGTTTCTGGTCACTCTACACCATAAGATATTGTGACCCTTTCTCTCTCTTCTCTTTCGCCTTCTTAGTCTTCTTTCTGTGTCTCCCTTTAAGCAGCAAATTTAGAACTATGTAAAAGTAGAGAGAGATGCTAGCAAGTTCAGGATGAATATTCCTCCAAATCTTTTTTTGTCAAACTTAGAGAAAAGGGAGGAGAACTTCTTGATCAACACGAGAGGTAAAATTATATATGTAATTTTTTTCTGAAATCAGATACATTAATATGGGTTTCGATCAAACTCGGTATAAAATTATGATTTATCTTCGACGTTATTTACCTCTCTATCTCTCCATGATCTACTGCTTAATTGGCCAAGACTTTCAATTTAACAAGCCTGAATTTATTTGGCATCTTAATTTTATTTAATTTTCTGAATATTCAAAAGTATTTTCACTACTATAATTAGGTAAATCACATAACCTATGTTGCCTTAACCCTATTCCACTATTTCAGTTAATTTTGACATAAATCGGTATTGCAAGATTTATGTATATATATACACATGTGTACACAATCCTTCCAAATTATGCATCAATCTCAGACCCGATGTCTTTACTAACAATATATATTTGATGTTACCAGGATATTATAATTAGGCCTCAAGAAACTGCATGTGAAGATAATTATTAAGGAAGGGAAAAAACTAATTATGGGTTGAAAAATAGATATTGGCGTGTCTCAATTTGAATACATGGCTACTGAATTGGAATTATAGCCAGGTACTTGGATTGAGCCGCGTCAATATCTCTCTTCCTTATTTTTCCAGTTCCTCGCTCCTAGTTCGATTGGTACGTTTTCTGCGCTCAAAATTTCTCTGTTTTCACGCCAGAATTTTGATGGTTAATTGTCTTTTCAATTTTTTTATTTATGTGTTATATATATATATATATATAAATAAATATGGTCTTATTGACTTATCAACTAGCTGCTGAGTAAAAATAATCACAATTGATCTTTCTTTTATTTTACGGGATATATATATATATATATAGTGAGGCTATGTTGATTCGCGAAGCACAAAACTTTCTTCTCTCTCAAGCAAACAATCCTGTATTGCTACTTGATCTGATACTATATGTGAGTCTCAAGCAGGATGTGGCCCGCAAGCACTGACTGACAGTACAAATGAAGGCTAATCAGATCAGCTTGAATGAATCTCTGGCAAGGATGAATGCACAGATCGAAACTCATTAGGAATTGATTGAGGTAAACAAATCGAGTCCATTGAGGCCAAAATTTTTAAGGTGATGAGAAAGGTGGGGATGCGATTGGCCTACTTTGATGGTGAGTGTTGCAGTCAAGCTCAAAACTGCCTTTGCACTCGATCTAAAACAAAATTTTCATACAATTTACATCGGTTTTAATCTAACGGTATGTGATGGACTATCAAGCGGTAATAAAATTTTATGAAATTTGAATGATCATCAATCTAAAAGTAGAAGAACACATATATAATTTTTTTTTTAAGATTTTTTTTATATTTATTTAGAGGTCCATTGTCAAGGTTGTCAAAACAACCCATTGTCAATGGATCCCCACTCTCTCTCTATATATATAGTTCTTGAATTTAAGCACAGCCAATTTGTTTTTCACTTATTTGTCAAAATTTTATTTAGATAAATCGTGGTTTTCTTAACTTTTCTTAATGTTGTGAGCTTAAGTTCACAGAAGTCTTCCATAAACATAACTCAAAAAACATATCAAATCATCTCCAAATTTTAATTTATCATACTCATTAAGTTTTTTATATAAAAATCTTGTGGAATGTAAAAATTTGGAGTGTTTTGAGTTTTTTAAGACATGGTTTTTAATTTTTAAAAATCAGCTCTAAAAATAATAATAATATATTTAATACTTGAACATCATTTTAAAAAATTAAAAACGGTGATTTAAAAAATTCAAAACACTTCAAATTTTTATATCCCACAAGATTTTTATATAAAGAATTTAATGAGTATGATAAATTAAAATTTGTAGATGATTTGATGTACTTTTTGAGTTAAACTCACGGAAGACCTCCGTGAGTTTAAACTCACATATCTTTACTCATATATATATATATATATATATATATTATATAATCAGTTTACGATGGGAAATGTAAATGCTCCAGTCAAACAATGATCTGTTAGTAATTACTAAATTGTCAGTCAACTGGCATTGGAGTATGAGATGCATTATTTTTGTTTATTTCTCTGTAGTGTTCTAATGGGTTGCAAAACTAGTGTTTGTTGAACTAATGGAACTTGTCAAATAGTTTGAAATTTTAGAATAAAAAATTAAAAAAAGGAGGGAAGAGAACCAATAATCGGTAACAATAAAAATATGGAACCTTCAATATTTAATATATGCTACACATGAAAAAAAAATGCCAATGTTAACTTTAGAAGCATAAAATGAGTGGGATCTCCCGACTCTTGGCAACTGCGCATTTTGACAACCTCAACAACTTATTCTTGTTTGGTTGCCATTAAACTTATGTGGAATTTATTTTTCATGTTTTGGCTTGGGGTGTCAATGGGTACGGTACGGATCGGGTGGAAGTATTTTCATTATCATATTCATTTTAAAATATTTCTTATCCATACTCTATCCTTACCCATTAAAATTAGACTTATCCATATCCTACTCTTATCCGTTAAAATAAACGGTTAAAGAAACGGTAACGGATGCTAACGAATAATATTAATATATTACTTAGTTTATTATCATTTATAAAAAAAATATATGAACTCATTCCGTTCATACAAATACATCCCTGTTTTACTAGTATAAAATAAAAATATAACTATGTAATCAATTCTAACTTGAGTCATTTTAAAAAAATAAATTAAAAAAAAATAAGTATCTCTTGTCAAATTTTTTAAGTAGAAAATAAATATATTAAAAGCAAAAACATCTTGTCTAAAATAAAATATAATATAATCTCATTCAATCATTTTAAGAAGTACTCTACTAAATATTATTCAAACATTATAAGTTATAAGATGGTTAAACTTAGAAAAGATAATAATTATAATTCATAGTAATTAACTCATAGAAATCGGGACAACTAACATACAAATTTTTTTATTTTGATGAATAAAATAAAAAATAGGAAATTAATAAGAATACCCCGAAGTTGTGCGTTAATGGCCTGAACCGAATTTGAAACTACTAGCCATTAGCACACAACTTCGGGGTGTTCTTTTAAATTTCCTATTCTTTTATTTTATTTACCAAAATAAAAAAATTATTACACGAGATAATTATATTGGAAATAATATAAGTTATTTTCTTAATAATTTACCCTATAGGGCAAACGGGTACGAAATGACCTTTACCCATACCCTTACCCATTTACTTAACGAAATAAATTTTTTATCCTTACCTATATCAAATAAGTTAATGATTTTTTTTACCCATACCCATCTTATCGAATACGGTACGAATCGAGTAAATGGGTAAAATGATATCATTGACACCTCTAGTTTTGACAGGGGTTTCGAACATAATTAACAAGTTGAATTTTAATTAGATGTGTTTTATCCGATATTAATTAACAATTTCAGATTAGACAACATTTTATGCTAACATGAAAATAATTTTTTTAAGATAAAAAAGAGAGGGTTGACGAGACTGCCAATGGATTCAAATCCACTATTATTGTGGACAAATAATAGGACTCTACTTTTGTGATTAAATAAATATAAAAATTTAAAAATAGAAAATAATTTTTCCATATATATATATATATTACTTATAGATTGATAATGATGTAAATTTTATGCAATTTCATTAATGTTTGTAGTTCATCAAAGACCGGTAAGTTAAATTGAAATTATTATAAATTATATAAAATTTTAATGATCATTAATGAACTATCAACATTAATAAAATTTTATAAAATTTAAATCACTATAAATTTAGAAGTAAAAGAGACATCTATAATTTGTTTCTATTTGAAGATATTTTATATTTATTTAAGCACAAAATTAGAGTCGTATTATTTTGTCCACAATAATAATGGATTTGGATCCCGGGCCAATAGGCGACTGTGGATGTCATATATTGGGCCGAGTTGTCATGAGAATGAGAGAACTAATAGCCTACTGTGCATTTGCACCTGGGCTACTGACACCTGGCGTGATTATCATTGACCTGGTACGATCTCTCAGTCCAAATACCATCAGATGTTTGAGCATCGGCGGCATGGCACCCTCCTCTATCTCCCATTCCTCCAGCTCTTCTAAATTCATAATGTAATGTCCAAATATTGTAAAGGTGGAAAGCCTCCAGCCGAACACCTCATTGTCTTATTTGAAACATCAATACCTTGGCAGGATAAGGATATCCTCCCGAAATAACGCAGGCATTTTAAATGCTGATCAAATGGAAATGCCTCTCATGTGAACAACAGCTGTTGGGATATCTCCTCCCTTGATCTCCAGCTTCACAAGCTTTTTCAGTTTACGGAGGAAGTTGGCTACTAACCCCCATGGAATCGAAATCCTATACAGATCATGTATCCGACAACCTTCAATAGAATCATTAACCAATGATCTTGACGATACCTGAATCATGCTCCTGCTACATATTGGACAAATTGGTTTTAACATTTCATTTAGAATTTCAAAACGAAGTAAATATTTTTGTTTCCTTGTGTTCTCGTTCATTTTCCATTCCTCTCTTGTACCCTAATTAGCTCGATAGTTACTTCCTAATGAAACAAATTTCTGTAAGATTTGATGAGATCTTTAACACAAAATTGAAATAGTGGGAACTGTCATAATTATAGGTAATTAAATGCACTTCCAATCTGTGTGAATCTTGGTGCTGAGCAAGGGGCGTGATTATAAATGCAAAATCTCCTCTAAGCATTACAGTGCATTTTAGCCTTAATATATTATTGCATTTTGCAAATTTTCCGAATTATTTTATTTCCGCTGACTTTAGCAATTTAATTTTTTACGGCCAAGTTTTTATTTTGTAGGATTGGAGACTCAGAAAGTCATTGATTGTATGTATCTTAGTAATCCGATTACACAGAAGTTGAATTGAACTCAAATTAGGACTTGAGTCGAACTCAGATAGTCATTGAGAGAAGTTGACTTTAATGCATATGGCAAATCATCATTCATCATAGCTAGTGCCTATGATCTCCATCACACCATTTTATTTTTTGCATCACCCTACCCCAAGTAGAATAGGTGGGCTGTTTTTCGGCTAATAGACCTCCTAAAACCTTCAACACAAGAGGTAAGCCACCACATTTTTTGTTTAACTGTTTTGGAAGATCCAATAGATCACTGGGACATTCGTTTTGATTTTCTTGATAAGGAAGAGCCTTCTTGAGAAGTAGCTCAGACTTGATTCTCTTGTTAAGAAATTTAGTTCATATGGTGGATGTGCTAGCTATATATGTCGGCCGCATATTAGGCAACATTAGAATTTCTAGTGGTCATGAGAATCCTACTGCCATATATTGTTATCATTGGGCAGAGCTTGTTTGATATCTCTCCATAATTTTTTTGTCCAAATGTCATCCATAACTAGCAGGTACTTTTTATCTTTCAGATTGGGAAATATTTGTAAGAAAATATTCTTCATCTTTTCCTTGCTCGCTCTCGTTGAGATTCCTCCTATGATCTTTCTCACAATATCAATCAATTTAAATTCTTCAGATATAACAATCCATATATATTTGAATGTCAAATGTTTTCTTGACCTCATTACTGTAAAAATGAAAAAAAAAGTAGAAAGATCAGCATCAGATAGTTTTCAAAAAAATTTCTGCAACACATCTAACTGCTTCCAACACGTATGCATTATGTTTATAAAAATCCATTGAGAGCATCAAGTTCAATTCAAATCACTCCATTTTGTTGAATGTGTGAACTACACTCATATATTTATGGTTAGCAAATGAGATGAATGTATTAATTAAAACTAAAATGTAATTGTTACCTAAACCTATTATAGACTCTCTTGGCAAGAGTGGTCTTTCCGAGTCCACCGGGACCCACTATGGAGACAACAGATCGCCGGGAAGTACTTGGATCGAGCAACTGCCGGATGATGTTGTGTGTGTCTCCATCAATTCTGTTCACGTCTCACCTTTTTGACTTGCTCCTGCACATTCACCCCCGCCTCCCAGAGCTGCAGGGCCTTCTTCGCTATAGTCTCAGCCATCGCACTTAGCTGTGCTGATGGCCCCATTAATTAAGAGTGCCTTTCATTTATGACCTTCCTTCCTCCCAAGTTCGCTCGGTTTTCTTATTCACAGTCGGATACTATTGTGAAAGTTATATCATTATTTTTCTCCATAATTGAATTATTTTAAAAATTTTTATCTTTTTTAATTCAAATATTCATATAAATATAAAATAATTTCTCTCTTCTCATTTAAAATAATATATATAATATATTTAAAGTAAAATTTAACTCTTAAAATGATTTAACTTTTTATATGATCATTTAGAGATGAATTATTATATATTTAATTATATTATTTCTTATTATAACACTACACCATATACAAGGTCGGGCAACCAGAAAATTCGTTGCAATAGATACTAAATGGTTGCATCAGAATGCATTTACAACGAAGAAGATCCGTTGTCAGTGGTTGCAATATGTCTCGTGGCAACAGATTCGCAACGATATAGTCGTTGCAATTGATATTTTCTGTTGCAACAAAATTATTGTCGCAACAATTTTGTTGCAAAGATGTATTACTACAAATTATTCTATTGCAATATGCATTTAAGGCAACAAAAGATGGTCGCAAAATATTTATTATTGCAATTAATAAGATCGTAGCAATTCATCCATCTAATGCAACGAGTTAAACAGTTGGAGAAGCTTAGTGACACTAAATTATTGCAACAAAAATGGATAGTTGACGTAGAGTATTTAACACAAATATATATCCGTGGTAAAATACCATCAATTACAACCATATTGCTGGTTGTGACTCATAATTAAAGCAACCGAATGTTCATTGCAACTTTTATATATAATAACCTAGCTACTTAATAAACTATTGCAACGATTGTTATGATCTTGAATGATATAGCCCTATTGGGTTCATATGACCTGTTGAATTATTCTAATAGATATTTTATGACGTTGAATAACTCTCGACTTCTAAATATAATTTTCTAATATTATTTTATTAGTAATATAATTATAAATACAATCTAAATAAAAGACAAAAATTAAATAACAAACTTTCATTAAAGCATTAATTTTTCAACATCTAAATTTACATTAATTATGAAAAATCATAACAAAATACATTATATGGTAGTTCCAATCCTATTATTGATGCTAAGTAATCCACCATATGCATATTCTTTTCCTCCTAAAAATAAAAACAGCTCTTCAGAAAATGCCTCATTAATCACATCTAAAATGAGGATAAAAAAAAAACAAATCAGTCGCATATATATAAAGTTTAGACAAAAGTAATGACTATTAAATGCAGTCTTTTCAGACTTTACAACATTACCTGGAGATCATTGGGTACAAATCCAAAGCATCAATAGCAGCCCGAGTGGCACCAACTATTTAAGGGCAGAAAAGAATATTAGTTATTAAGCATATAGAATTAGTTCGTCAAAATGGTACACAAAAAAACCTAACAAGCAAAGGAACCAAACAAAGGAAACAAACAATAAAAAAACACAGCATTCTACAAACTTGTGGCCAAACTGTAACTGATAGCTCTTAGATAAGAATAACAACTGAACAAGAAATGAATGTATGATAAATACTAGTACCCCAGTTATAACCGTTGTCAAATTTAAAAAAAAAAACAGAGAGAAATAAATTTGTCATTCAATTACAATTGACAACTACCTGTACCAAAATGAGATGACCATACTTGTTGCTCCAAGTTTCTGGGCATAATTGAACCGCGAGGAATTTGATGGTAAAAAATACTGATTGCACATGAAAAAAGAAACAAACAAAAAAAGAAAATTAAAACCCATGGATCAGTATGAAAATGGCGGTACAACAGATAGAAAAACCACTTTACAAAGCATATTTACCTGAATATTATAGTAGATGGGAGTGTCATATGCTTGTTTTCCCTTCATTAAATCTAGACTTACACATCCAAATAAAGAATGAGACAGCAACAGAGAGATATGCATAATTAAAAAAAATACAACAATACTTATTTAATAGATTTAAATATTAATCAATTAAAAGAACTAATAGGACATAGAGACTGTGACTTATTGATTTGATTAATGCAAACTTTCAAAGATTGAGTTTGTCGGTGATGTAGAGAAGCGACGCGAGCAATGTTCATCGCAGCAGTGCTGATAGCATCTCGGATTGAAGAACTGATTTCAAAAGTTTTCAGTGTTTCCACTACCTCTAGATTCCTGTTAATCACGTTTTTCAGAATATTTCAAACTTCTGAGGATTAATTTGTGAATTCATGCTTACCAGTAGAATAGAGCAGAACTGCCTGGCAATGGAGTGGATGAGCATGCCATGGAAAGGGTTGGAGACAGGGCATAGTGAAACCAGTCTCAGTAAAGTTAATGCGAAGCAGAAAAAAGTGTATCAGACTTAAATATGAAAAAATATTATTCTTTTCATGATTTACAGAATGTGTAGACAACACATGGGTCCATGACAATTATCAAATCTGCTATTCATTCATAAAATTTAATCTAATACTAAAAGAAGGCACCAACTCCACCAACCTTTCAAACTCTTGCTAGATCAACCACTTCAAAATATATCCCACAACCATAGAATCTTCCTAGGCCTCCTTTTTTTGTTTTCGGTGGATGGATGGGTGGTTAGAGTGAGAGAGAGGCAGAGATGGTCTGGGGCAGTGGGGTGTGGAGGGGCGAAGGTTAGTTATCAGAGAAGAGGCGCCGAGAAGAGAAGAAGGGGGTGAAGAGGTGAACGGCTGCGAATGGTAGGGTTTATCGGAGAAGAGTCGCGGAGTTTAGAAGAAGCCGAGCATCCATCAGAGAGAATTTGTGTGCGTGATACTGGGAGCCGAAGCCGGGAAGGGGAGAAGTGAGAGGAGGTTATGGGAAGTTTTTTCTGTAGCGTTGTGATGGGGATTACTTGTAGCTAAAAAAAGAACTGGAGATGAATAAATTCATTCTTTCTCATTACATTTTTTTTTGACAATATAAGTTTGTTGTATTATATTTTTAGTATGATTATATAGTTATTACTTATATATCGTATTATTTTTTATAACATAAGTGTTTCATTATATTATATTATATTTTAGTATGATTATATAATTATTGCTAATATCATATATGTTTCATGAAATTTCATTATCATTCGATAATCCATTCAAAGACCATCAAAATTTTATATAATTTATAACAGTTTCAATTTAACGGTCTTTGATGGACTATCAAACGGTAATTAAATTGTATAAAAATTAAAATATTGTCAAGATTGTTAAAATAAGTAAAATAATATATATATTAGATTTTTTTGTATTTATTTAGAAAATCATTGTCAAGATTGTTAAAATAACTCATTGTCAAGTGATCCCATCCTTATTTATTTAACTTACAATGTCATTAATTATTATTTATGTCAATATTATTGCTATTATCATTATTAATTTTTTATTCATGTTATATGGTGACTCTACTCTGTATTTTCATTTTGATATGGAATATTATTGTTATTATAATTATTATTGTTATTATTGCTATTATTATTATTATTATTATTATTATTGCTATTATCAATAATAAAAGACATAATGTTATAATAATTAAAATATAATTTTAAAAATATCAAGCCCTTTTTTATGTTTTCATATATAATAAGAGAGGTGAGAGAGAAATAAGAAAGAAAGAATAAAGGGAAAAAAATAAAAATTGAAATTCGACCATAACTTTTGATAGGAAACTCCAATTGAAGGGTGTTACGCGGATACAGAAAGATTATAACGAGATCTACAGGGTTAACAACTATTGCTATTTTCACCATTTTTGGGGCAAAAAAACATCATCTTCAATCTGAAAAATACATTTGAAGTTTTAAATTCTGTTATTTCATTTCTTTCTTTAGATTTTTTTCATAGAATTTGTATATTTTTTTATATTATTATATGAGCTTGATGTATGTATGTATTATTGAGTAGATATTTTTTTATCATTGGATGCATAATTATATATTTTTATATTAATTATTGAATGAGTGAATAATATACTATTGATTGTTGACTCCATATATCAATCTGACTCCATATATCACAACGATTATTAATTAAAAACCGTTGTTATATTAAAAAATGAGTTAAATTAACAAATAAATATTTAAACATAATAAACAAATTATTAAAACTATTAAAACCTATTAAAAAAATAACTAACAAATAAAAAAATATATTATTTCAAACTCGGGTCTAGTACCTATCATACCATTTTCATTTTTTATTTTTTTATTTACTAAAAAAATCTGCATTAAATTATATATATATATATATATATATATATATATATATATATATAACGTACACTATAATATTACAAAATGAGTTAGATAATAAAGTTATTAATATGCATAATAAATCATGTAAAATGCATAATTAGTTTTTGTTATTGAGTGCATCAACGGTATAAGAGTACATTATTGGATAGATACACGTGTATTTGATATAATAAATTATAAAATCATACTCTTTTAAAAATAAAGTAACCGCTCAATTGGTGGTTTGGTTTCTCACAATCGGTGTCGGTATTATCTCTTTTGAAAAATAATAAAACACGTATAATTGTGAAACAGACTGCAATAAGAGAGATAGATACACGTATAATTGTGAAACAAACTGCAATAAGAGAGATAGATACACGTATAATTGTGAAAATAATCCTAGCCATTCGGTAAAAACAAAACCCTTATGGAATACAACTGAGTATTCCCTTCCTTCCACTCTCACGGTCCGCCTCTTCCCCAAAAACAAAGAAAAATATTATTGCTTATTGACAATCCGACTCGATATGACTTAAAAATAAATGTGTCAGCTATGGCCTAATTTTTTTATTCAAATCAAATCAGGTCGGATTGGAGTCAACCTGATCCGACCGATTTAATTATATTTTTAAAAGTAATTTTGTGATTTAGTACTAATTAAGATTTTATTATACACTAATTAATATTAATTATAAATTAATTAATGTTTATTTAATTAAAAATGAGTCAAGATTTTTTGATTCAAATTTAATGATGACTCGACCCGACCCGACCCAGTGACGCCCTTGTTTTGTTATTATCCATTGCTATGGATTTTGTATGTCAACAGATTTTATTATAAATAATTTATTGAGCGATGAAACTTAAAATAATTTGATATATTTTTGAGTTAATCTCATAACTAAATCTAGATCATTTAGCTTACAAATTGCTTAATAGATGGTGAAATTGGTTTCAAAGTGGTGGAATATATCATATCTATAATATAGAAAATTATATCTTTAAGGTCTGATATTTTTAGCTAGATCTATAATAGATGGTGAAATGGTTTTAAACTGCATTAGTGGAATATATCATATCCCTTGACAATTAGTTATTTTGGCAATTTGAATAATTAATTTCAAATAAATTTTCTAAAAAAATCTTTAAAATGATAAAATTATACAAACATAATCTATAATCTAAAACTTACATACTGATTTTGTTTAAATTTCATGCAATTTAAATGTCATTTGATGAAATATCATTTAAATTATATGATAACTATAATAGTTTTAATTTCCGTCGACTATATTTAATTAATTTTGTACTTCTTGACAGATAAAAAAGGAATTTTTAATTTTGCCAAGTTTAATATTGGAAAGTATTTTTAATGTAATTCTTTTAATTACACAGTTTGGAGTTGGTGCCACACGTGTAAAGGTGATGAATCTTGACCAGTTAATTACACAGCTAACGACTGAGATTGATGAACTAATTTCATGCTTTCACCGTGGAAATCATGGTTAACAAACACCAGTTCCACTACAGAAGAAACAATTTTCTTTCTGAAAAGGTTTACGGTTGCTATTTTTTTTTAAAAAAAAGGAAGAAGTTAAAGACGAGGTCCTTGGCAGTTCCCACCTTCACGAACGACCTCTTCCCAGATTGGTTATTTTTATTGGTTGGAATAACTTATTGTTAATGGCTAAGTAAGAGTCCAGAAGTTATATCATTATTATTAACATTAATTGAAACGTGGTGCAAATGGAAAGAAAAGAAAAATTAGTTTTATTTGGTTGCATTAGCAATTTATTCCGTGGCAATAAGGTTCTTTCGGGCTTCGAGTGAAATTAGATGCAATAAAATTATTTTGTTGCAATAAAGAGCCTGTATGGCAACAAGTTGTTCTCGATGCAATATGCTTAATCTAGTGCATCTACTTATCCCTTCAGTTGCAATTATTCGTTGCAATTAACTGTTTTTGGCGTAGTGTAATAATAATTATTATAATTATCATTATTATTTAGCATTTAAAAATATTCTGTCTAATTTTTTAATATTAAATTTTATAAAATATATTTAAAAATTTATATTATAATATCACTATGGAGACTTGACCTAAGAAAGCAGGTCATGTGGATCACCTCTGAAATAAAATATATATACGATTAGATAATGTATTCAATCTTCATATCAATAGTTGGCATATACTTTTTAAAAAAAAATGGAGAATACCTTTTACTGATAAATAATATGACGATATATACTGGACAAGGATGACTTCACAACAAATAACAGGTTGAAGCTTTTTTGTTTTTCCGAACATCCTCGTGGCAGAAAAATATTTATATTTTATAAAATTTTAATTCACAAAACCATAGTAATAATTTAAAAATGATAGGAATTTAATTAAATATTAATAATATAATATAAAATATGTTTGCAATTTAATTTTTAGTTTGATTTTATATGCTTTACTTTATAGATTGATTCGGTTGGTGGGAGAGCCGTGAAAGACATGGACAGAGGGCTTTGGCTAGGGTTTCAATGATATATTTTTTTTTATTTATTTAATTCATATTAGGATGTGGATAAATTATTTTTCGTTAATTTATTTAAAATGAGTAAGGATAATAATATTTTTTTTAAGTAAATGAGTAAGAACATGTATAAAAATCATTCTATACCTGTTTATCATATAGAATAAATTATTAAAATATAATTTAAATTATTTTAAATAATTATTTCATATAATTTTTTTTATGTTCGTTACTCTGAATTTTACAAGTTAATTATTATGAATTATAATTATTATCTTCTTTAAATTTAATTATTTTATAAATTATAATATTTAAATAATATTTAATGAAGTATTTATTAAAATAATTGAATGAGACAATAAGGAATGTATTTGTATGATTTTTTTATAAATGATGATAAATTAAATAATATATTAACATAATTTGTTAGTATATTTTATTATTATTAACCATTTATTTTAATAGATAAAAATAAAGCTTAGTGAATAAAAATAAAATATAAATAAAAATATCTCTATTCGGTATTATGTTACCCGTTGATACCCCTAGAGGCCTAGACCCTAGTTTTGAGCCAATCTCTGTTTGTTTGTTTTTTCTGCGCACTTGCACTCGCCCTTCCCCGAAAATCACTCTTTCTAGTTTTTATTTGGTTTTTCAACCCCCACCAAATTAATGAGCTTCCTTCCTTCAATTAGTATCACTATGGAGACTTGACCTAAGAAAGCAGGCCATGTGGATCACCCCTCAAATAAATAAATATTATATATATAATTAGAAAATATATTCAATCTTCATATCAATAATCGGTTATCCCGTTTAAAAGAATTATAACCTCTCTTGACCCTTGGAGATCTCGAACTTCTTCGGAGCGACTCGGTGTTATTTTCTCCTCGCATATACTCCTCGGCAAATGTTAAGAACTTCTTAAATTCTATAATTTTTTCTATATAAGTCATACTTCAAGGTGCCCGTTCCTCCGTTCCGCGGTCCTCTCTGAAGGGCAATCAGAGCGAACTCACAGAGCAATTCTCAATCTTTCCGCATCACCTTGGTGAATCTATGAACATAAGCTCGGGTCGTCTTGGTAGGACCCTACTTCATATCTAATTTTTTTTTACTATAAATGAAGGTATCTTATGGCTATATCTTTCGAGAAATAATTCTGTGAAATCATTAAAGGATCTGATGGAGTCTGATGAGAGTGTCTTGTACAACTCCCATACTCCACCGATCAGGCATGTAGAGAATATTCTACAGATGATGCCATCTGTTACACTAAATATCTTTTTTGATTTGTCGATTTATAAAATAATTTTGAATTTTATAATTTACCTTGTTTGAGTTTTGTGCATGAATTAAAATATAAATGAATTAGTGCACAAGAACCAAGACTAATGATGGGATACAATAGCTTAATCAAGATCACATTAGGCTTAGGTTTAGTTAGACTCAAACTGGGTTGAATTAGTTAAGATAAATTGAGCTTAAAAAAACAAAGAAAAATATTTTGCCCAATGAATCATTAAAACGGTTCATCTCAATACTCAAAAATATTCTAAGGTAAAAATATTCTCATAGAAACCAGAGCGTATCATTACATAACGATTCAGTAATCGTTGTAACGATTTATGAAACATATAACGATTCAGTAAATCATTATGATGTTTCAGTTCAATCAGATCCAATGGCTATTCTTTCTAAGCCATTATAACGATTCCCAAACCGTTATAACGGTTCAGGTCGAAAATAATTTCTTCAACTGTTTCAAAAGATCTATTTTAAAATGATCACCTCTCTCATTAATTATGATTGATCCATCTAGCTAAATAATCCTTCTCAGAGAGCTTACTAGTCATATATACTAAGTGAAAGAGATAAGTGAAGAGAAAGAAATACTCAATTAGCCAAATTGAGTATGTGCCTGTAAGCTAGCCTTTATCGATGATACGTCCTGAGTTAGACTACCAGGCCGTGTCAAGAAACCAGAGGGTGATGTGTTAGTGTGAATATATGTGTAAGGGAGGTACGAGAGCTAATTTGACCTATAAACTCTGTGCGTGTGTAAAAAGATGGATCCATTCCTTTGTCTTAGGCGAAATCTTATATAGGGGAAGAATGATACGGGGATCGTGGTCAGTTCATGACACAATCTCAGTAAAACCGACTATAAAAGTAGCAACTGTACATAATGACAAGTTGGTGCACTTGATCATGTGTTATTACTTTGTTTAGATGTATTATTTTAGATTGTGATCAATTATAACAGTTATTTATAATACTTGAGATGAGTATTAGGACTATCTCGAGATTAAAGATACCGAGCTCGAGGGATGTTATGATGAGTGAAAGAAGTCGTATATGACCCATTATAATTTCTAAAGCTAAATGTTCGGGTAAATGAACCTCTGGGACAAAGCCTTATGAGTAAAGAAGCCCAAAAATCAGGTAGCCTAATAGTTGGATTTATATCCAATTCTTCGTTACAGAATTTCAATACATCGCTTGTGTTTAACGATCAATGTTGCATCATTTGTTCAAATGGAGAACAAATGGAGAATTAATTATACATAATCACAGCACATATACATGAATTAAATTGTGAAAAACAATTATTAATGTGAACAACCCGATGTTAAAATTAACTAATTAATGATCTCTCGAGTCCTCTTGAACGCCATGAATAGAAATGGAGGACACATGTTTGCATATGTCACGGATCTCTTTTGCCTTCCGGGGGCCTGAGCCGCTTGACTTGTCATGGTAATTGAACTGCCAAGACAACTGATTAAGAGTGGTGATGTGTTGCACCCCATGAGGCACCTTGAGATCGTCACTGTGATTGAACAAACAAATCAACTCGCTAAGAGAAGTTAGGTGCTGCAGTCCCTGAGGTACCTGGAGCGCCGGAGAGTAACGCATAAACAGAGCTCTGAGCATCGGCATGGCACCCTTCTCTATTTCCCATTCCTCCAGGTCATGTAATCCAGTGAGGTCCAAAAGCTGTAACTGCGGAAAGCTGCCAGCTGAACACTTCATTGTGTGGTTTGGATATGCCCCAGTATATAAACTGAGCTCCTTGAGTTCTTGGAGCTTCTCCAGCACTTCCAAGTGTTGTTGTCGTAACTCTGAAGCTCTGAGTATAAGTTGAGTGAGGTGCACGGGGAACATTGCGACTTCAAAACCATGACAGGGGAGCCTACCCCTATAATGCAAGTATGTTAAATGCTGATAAAATGGGAAACCTCTCATGTCAACAACTTCTGTTGGGATATCTTCTCCTCTCATAGTGAGCTTCACAAGGTACTTCAATGTACGGAGAAAAGCAGCAACTAACTCCCATGGAAATCCTTCGGTTATTTCAATTCCTATTTCACGCAAATTGGGTAGATTTGGTAGACCGGCATGCGCCCATGATTCTCGACTTCTGACACCAATGAGGGTCTGTAAATTTGGGAGGTCTTTTGTTGGTGGTGGTCCCAAAGCATGCTCCTTACAAAATAGCTTGACATGTCTCAATGTTTTGAAATCCCACAGACAATCCGGTAACTCCACACATGTCCTATAAAAGGTAAGAGACAATGTTTGCAGAAACTTCATACTACTTATTGATTTTTCAAAATATCTTTGATTCCACATGATCGTCTTCTCATGAAGTTCAAGATATCTCAATTGAGACAATTCCCCAAGCCACTTCATATCTTCTCGATCAGAGCTTAATTCTTTATAATAAAGGCTCGGGCTCGTATCAGATAACACCTTAAGAAGCTTTTGCCCAGAGAAATCTGGAAATTTTGAATTGAAGCACAAGAGAGTGCGGAGATTAGGATTTGCATACTTCATCCATTCATTACAGTCCAAATTAGTAACTGATACACGGCGTGCCTGGTCACGCCTCTGCTCCATACCACGAGTTGAATGCACCGTCATAAAATCATCCTCCTCAGCTTTTTGAATGGCAACATCGCGTAGCAGATCATGTATCTGACATAATCTGATGGAATTGTCATTATTATGTGCATGCCGTGGTGCTTCAATCATGCTCCTTCATATATTAGTTAAAGAAATTTAATTATTTTTTTCCATGAATGGAAAAAAATTATTTGTTTTAAATGAAAGGAAAAGTTAATAATTAACTTAACTTGAGAACACTTTCCTCCTTTTAATTTAATCCATTAATTCATCCCAACTCAAGACTACTTCCTAACAGTCTTCACTGTAAATTGTGAAATTAAGAATAGTACCTTTGTACGAGATCTTCTAAAAAACTTCGAGCCGTTTCCTCCAATGTTCTATTTTCTTCATGTGGTATGAATCCCTCTGCAACCCAGATATGTAGTAAGATTGAGACAACAAGAACACAATCCTCGGGTATTGAGGCAAAGTACATAAAACATGACTTCAATGCTAATGGCAAGTCATCATAGCTAATGCCTATAATTTCTGAACATGTTTTTTGTTCATTGATATGCCAGTTCATTGTTTGCATCACCCTGCTCCATGCAGAATATGTGGGCTCTTTTTTGGCCAGCAGACCGCCTAAAACAATAATTGCAAGAGGTAAGCCTCCACATTTTTTGACAAATTTTGTTGCAAGATCAAATAGATCACTAGAACATTGATGCTGAATCGCTTGATTAGGAAGAGCCTTTTTAAGAAAAAGCTCCAGACTTGATTTTTCGGTTAGAAAACCTAATTTATACGGTTCACGTGCCGGGTCAGCCTCTTTGGCAACTTCAGCAATTCTGGTGGTCATGAGAATTCTACTGCCATTGTTATCATTTGGAAGGGCTGCTCTGATAGCCATCCATAAATCTGTTTTCCAAACATCATCAATAACTAGTAGATACTTTTTTCCTTTCAGATATCGATGAAGCTCTGTGAGAAAATATTCTGCATCTTTTCCTTGCTCGTTCTCATTGATTTGTCGCAACTCTCCCAGGATCTTTATCAAAACATGGATCAATTCAAATTCTTGAGATATTACAACCCAGACTGGACTATGGAACTTCCTCCTGACCTCATAGCTGTTGAAATAAAAAATAATTCAAGATTTTAACATCAAGCATTCTTTCAAAATCTTTTTGTGTATTTAATGAGGAATTAGTACTTATGTGCGTGCAATAAATGGATCCACTGGCAACAAATAATTAGTGCATTTTGTTGGACTAATAAGTTTTTATGTATTTTCTGAACTTAACAGAAACTCAAATAAGTTATTATATATTTTGTTGGACAGAAAGAAACCTTATTAAATTAATTAGTGCACATCGATTGTTGCTTGATGCCTGGAGTATCATTAAATTCAAGCGGTCGAGAAAATTTAAATGTTGACGGATAAAAGATTGAGCAGTCTAAGTCATTAAGGTGGTGAACATGAGTTATTACAAATGAGAGCATCTAAATTCTAAATTTACAAAATTTGACTTCTTGTTATGTGCAAACAAACGTGAGGCTGGCAAAATTAATAAATCTAAGATTTGAACAGTAATCTTGTCTATGGACACTATTGACATAGTCAAAATTTGAAATACTATTGACTTAATTTATAAGTTCAAGATTATATAATATAATGTTACTGACCTTTTTGTATTCAAGATCTTTTTTAAGTTATCGAGATTGTTGTCAAGTAAACCTCCACACACACACATATATATATATAGAGAGAGAGAGTTAGTTATGCTACGGTTAATCGCGAAGTACAAAATATTTTTGTACTTCACGTTCTATTTTTTATTTCCGAATTTAAAACACCGATCCGACCATTAAAAATGTTCTCCATATTGAAATATATTTGAAGGTCAAATTTTACATTTTTTAGAAATTCTTTCTATTTTCTGAGGGGATGAAAATGCATTGAGTTTATGATTTTAAAACACCGATCTGACCGTTCAAAATATCCTCTGTATTAAAATATATTTGAAAAATAAATTTTACATTTTTTTTAGTTTTTTTTCTATTTTTTGAGGATTAAAAAATCATTCTTACAAAAAATCATAAACTCAATGCATTTTGATCTCTCAAAAAATAAAAAAATTTTAAAATATATAAAATTTGGTCTATAAATATATTTCAATATGAAGAACACTTTTAACGGCTGGATATGTCTTTTGAGTTCTGAAATGGAAGATACAACACGACGTACAAAAATATTTTGTACTTCATGACTAACCGTTGCATAATTCCATATATATACATACACATGCGCGCGTGCATATATATATATATATATATATATATATATATATATATATAGTGAGGTTATGATACTTTGTGGCACAAAACTTCCCGTGCTTCACGTTTATATCTCAAATTTAAAAGTCCAAATGGTCGATACAAACTATTAAATATGATCTTGATATTAAAATATATTTGAAAATCAGATTATATATTTTCTTGAAATTATTTGCTATTTTTTAGATGTGTACAATGTTTGTTGATGTAATGATTGCTGCACCATTCAATAATAGTAGCTCATAATAATTAAATTAGATGATTTTCTAACTATTTTTAAAAATAGTAAAAAAATCCTAAAAAAAATATAAAATTTGATTGTCAACTATATTTTTATATGAAAAATATTTTCACCGATCAGATCAACAATTTGAGCTTTGAATAGAAAAAATGATCTGTAACACACGAGTCATCCGTGATACGTATAGCCGCGGAGCCTACCTCTATATATATATATAAACTACGTAACGGAGCATGCATCAACCGCTCGTTATTCCTAAGTACTAAATTTTCTATTTCTAGAATCTTTTAATAAGTATTTATTTTATATTTTTAATCATGACTGCAAAAAGATGAATATCTGCAAATGAAAATAATCATTTAAACAAATGCAAACTAAATGTACTCAACGAACTCCAAAAACAATAAAATTTTATATAACTATAAACTTTAATTTATTGAGAACATATATAACAATTCAGAGATAATTTGATATATTTTCATATCAAGTTAGAGTTTGGAGGCTCGAAACTGGTTATAAATTCTGAACAAATAAAACTCGAAATACGATCGATATATATTTCAAAATAATTAAAGACGTTTATAAATCATAGTTTGGTAAATTAAACTCGTAAGTATGACAGCAAAGATGATGAAGAATCCTGCTCTTAATGTATAAATAAATATCATAAATTTGAAAAATAATTCAGCATGGACAAAGGAATGACAGCATGATCAAGGAATGATGCATGCATGTATAAGAACCATACGCAAAGATCGAGCAAGCACGGAAAAAATAAGAGTGACACTTATAAATAAATAAATAGTAAACATAAAATCCGACCAGGTATTATTAGATAGATACCTGTTGTATACTTTCTTGGCCAGAGTGGTTTTACCGAGTCCACCTGGGCCCACGATTGAGACGACACACAGTCTGGGAGTACTTTCGTCCAGCAACTGGCTCACAATGTTGTCTCTGTCCGCGTCGAAGCCCACCACATCAGCATCATCGATTTCCGGCAGGACCGGCGGCCTCACCGCCAGCTTCCTCCCCACTCCACTTCCACTGCTCTCTCCGAGGCTTTTGATTCCATATCTCACTCTCATGTCATTAATCTCCTCAAGCCGCTGCAGAATGCTGTTGATCTCCGCTACCAGACTGTGGAGTATCTTCGGTTCACCCCCGAACATCCTCTTGAGGATGTGCGTCTTCTCAGGGATGCCGCAGAGGAAGGTGTCCATGGCATCTTCGATCCGGTACGCAACCTCCCTCACCTCCCTCACCCATTGCTTTTGCATCTCATCTTCGATACGCTTCCTGTCAGCATCCTTGAGGAAAGCGCGAATCCAGTCGAGTTCACGTCTCACCCTTTCTACCTGCTCCTCTACTCCCCAGGTCTGCAGAACCTCCTTCACTGCAGCATCTCCTAGCTTTCCCAAAATCAGATTTACTAGTGTCTCGGCCATCCGGCTTAATTAATCCCGCCCAGGTTTTGTGTGTCTGACAAACAAAGTTTATTAAAATTTTCAGGGGGCTAATAAGGACAGGATGTATGTAGTAGTGATTGCTACTAATATATATATATATATAGGTGGTGTTCAACACATCACTAATGAATATAATAGTTAGATTAGTCTTAATAAGGATCAGAATCAGAATAAAGGTAGTGTTTTATGAGGATCAGAATCATATACACCTCTACAAGTCCAGTCTTCAGGTGTGTAAACCATAGGTAGGTTCATTGTGATAGGTAGAAGAGAAAAAGAAAATATTAGAGCGTATCGGAGACTGAATCCGCTGATCAAAGTGAATTACGCACCCGCACCGTATCGGACGCGCATCTGTATCGATCGCGTATCCAATACTTATTCGCTGAGTTAAATGAAGTATCGTAGCAGAAGAGACATAATGATATAGATATCGCACCACAAAACGAGCTCTGTACGTAATAATTAGTTTCGGTGGGGTCTTCAATTATTTAAAAAAAAAAAGTAGTCTTTGCATGACGCTGCTCCCCAAAGTTCATGGAACTCGACGGTACCCAGATCCGAAATGTCTATAGTTTTGGGTAGTTATTTCATTTTTTTCTTAAATAAAATGAAAAACAATTAAAAAATGATTAGAATACCTCATTTTTGTCCGTCAATAATCTATACCGAGTTTTAAACTCGGTCAGCCAATTTTTTTTATGTTGCTTGTATTAAAAAGCAGCAGAAGGCTGAGATCGTGTTTAAAATTGTCCCAGATAATTTATTTATATATTATCATACACTCAATAGTCTTCTCATTTATCTTTTTCGAATTATTTCTTGAAAATCGTCATTGTTATTGTTAAAAGAGTTTCCAATTGAATGTGTGTATTTCGACGGATCCAGTCCCAATCCATTTTCACCACTATCTTCTCATCAACATTGTATATTTTTATTTATATTTGGACTATTAGTTTTTTATAAAATTAAAATACACTAACAGTAGGGTTTTATCGTTCATATTGTAGAGACGATAATGTTGCTGATCAATGTGTAACACGGAGGTCAAATCCTAAACACTTCAATCGACGATGGTTACGATATTCATGCCACGTGCATATTTTCCGCCGATGAGAGAATCAGTATTCATAACTTAAAGAGGCAAATTTATGTTGATTTGAAAATGTTCCCTAATCATTTCAACATCACTAGTAGTGCACGGATCAACACTACCTCATCAGGTTTGGATGGTTTTTTTATAGTTTATTTTGAGGTAGTTTCTAAAGAAATTTGGAGAATGATTAAAACAGCAGCTATGTACCAAATATCTGGATATAAAATATTAGAGTTAGTAGTTAAATCTGAATCAATATTTAGTTCTAAACACTATGATCTATGTCCAACTAGTATTCCTAAAAGTAGTAATCTAGTCTTGACGAAGGAAATAACCAACTCCCGAGCTTGAGAGCAGCAACTATCCTGTATTCCTGTATAGAAGGTGGATGAGGATGAGAAAAAAGAAGAGTGACACCTAGATATCGAGGAGGATGATATTTAGGATATAATATATATAAATATGGATGAAATTGAGGATGAGAAAGATATTGAAGAAATAGTTAAAGATTAATAAATGTCTATTCCTTTCATTAATCAGGGAATGAAGCATATTTGCGTATAATTTACTGATAATACGCTAATATCGTATGCAGATGACACTTATTTTCATAAACCACCTATAATTGATGAATAATTTGGTGTCAATTAGCATTTCAGTACAAAATCAGAGTTAAAATCAAAATCATAAATTTCAATGCTCAACGGAATATAAAATTGAAAATAACAAATAGCAGTAGATCAAAAGTAGTGATGACATGTAAAGATTTGAGTTGTCTATGGAGAATTTATTTCACATCCAATATAATGGATATTTAGGAAATCAGAATAAATCTGCTCACTCTTGATTCCAACTGTCCATGCTGATAAACTATTTATGACTTGTGGTATGCTATGGAGCAACAACTATTACCACTTGTATTTATTGTTGTAGCAGACGAAAAAAATATAGCAAACTAGGGTTGGTTCATGCAGTGGTTGCGTAAATAAATTATCGGTCCTAGTAAAATTACTTTATCTCAGATAAACATCTGACTATAAGGTAGTTTTTTTGAGAGATCAACATTTAACTCGGGAATCATTTTTGTACACAGCACATTGCACAAAATATATAGACGGACTGTCATATGAAAAAAGAGTAAAGAATTTTTAAAATAAACTGTAAAACATAAGAAACCATAGAGGTTCGAGAAATATCTAAAAAAAAGTAACAACATTGGACCGATATTCCATAAGTACTTAAAAAAATAGGAATCATTCAAGAAAATCTCTCAATGAATGTTGCATCTGTGACAACAGAACAAGTGTCTAACAGAAGAATATGAAATATTAAAAACCACAATAAC
This sequence comes from Schoenoplectus tabernaemontani, assembly GCA_037127355.1. Taxonomy (NCBI): domain Eukaryota; kingdom Viridiplantae; phylum Streptophyta; class Magnoliopsida; order Poales; family Cyperaceae; genus Schoenoplectus; species Schoenoplectus tabernaemontani. Next base: position 1,027,829 of record CM073745.1, on the reverse strand, counting down.
CAAACTATTGCAACTATGCCAACAGAAGAAGTGTCAGTTAAGGAATTTCATTATGAGAAATTAACCACAGATCAAGTAACTGCATTGTATCAAGAAAGATGGGCATAATATTTTGACGGAGGTCTCAATCGGTGGGGAATAATGATAAGTAATGATTTCTGAACAAAGTATTTAAGATCGCCAAATAACTTCCAGTATATGCTATCATTGAGTACACGTGACATAAATATATTAAGTGATTTTATAAGCATCGAGAAATTACAGCAGTCTAGAAAACTCAAGATCCGGTGTCCTCCTAAAATATCACGTAACTGATAAAACATCATGGTAATAAGGGAAAAACTTATGATGTCATACCGTTGGATTATGGTATAAGCAACTATGATGTTTATAAAATAAATTGACTTATTGAAATATTAACATTCTATACTTATATAATTTTTATTTAATTTTAAAATTTAAGCAATAATTTTTAATTTTTATTTCAAATAATAGGGACAAATCGTGAAATGAAATATGATGTTGAATTAACTATGACGGGAATTGATAATTATTGGTGTCATAAATCATAATTGACCGACATTCCATGCAATCACTTGCTTGTTGTTTATTCGTTCAGAAGGCTGGATTACATTCAGTTCGTTAGTCTATATTATAGCATTCAGTACTATATTAATACATGGTCTGACCTATGGCGTAGTTATGGTAATAAACGAGATTGACCAATGTACAATGATCTGATCATAAGACCAGGTCTAGTACAAATCAACAAAGAAAGGAGAACGAAGATACTCATTTTAATAGTTATAGATGAAATTGATGAGGGTCATATCAATAGACTACCAATTCGAGACCGAGCTTGTTTCAATAGAAAATGATTTAGATTATAAAATATAGTGTTTATATTTTATTACTATAATTGTCAAAACAATTTAATTTTAATTATTGTTGTAATATTTTAATTTGTTTGATACTATTTTAGAATAATCTACTATCGTGCTTATATTTCACATCATAAAACTCGTTTTTAATTGTTATTGTAATATTTTAGAACAATATATTATTGTGCTTTATTTTTAATAAAACATACAAACGTAAAAAAATAAAGATCAAATTTAAAACTTGGTTCGGGCTATTGGCACACAAAAATGAGATCTTCTTACTATTCCCCTTTTTTTTTTATTTTATTTACTAAAAAAGTCAGTTGTTATTTTTGGAGCTCATTACAAAGAGAGGCAATTTATCTAGACTCTAAAAGTGGTGAAACGCAGCACTTAGCATGTTGTTTTGTTTCGAAATATTGCCAGAATAAAGTTCACGACATGTTAGTTGAGGAAATATTAGCTGATGATAAAAAGATCATTGAGGTTCTCCATGAAATCAGTGAGCTAGTGGTACGGTGCCTGAGCATCAGAGGAGATGACTGGCCGACAATGAAGCATATTTTTGAGGAATTATAAAGTTCAATGGATAAGTGGCCCTTGTTAATTTGCGATATGTAGGTTTTTCTGCGGTTGACCATTGCACTCTTCTCCTTAGCTAATTAATTAACTTGGTCTTGGTACAGATAAACAGAACATGTCCAATCATTAATCAACATCTTCTCTGAATTGTATGTATGACCCAAGAAAAAGCATCTTAGGCCTTAGCTGCTAGCCACAAGAGTTCCCATCAAAATTCAAATGCAAACGCTCTCAATAAGAATTCAGCTATTAACTAATTTGAATTATCAGCGTTGATTTCTTACCGGAGTGTATCTATGCTAGCGACGTTCTACATCTTGACCACAAACAACTAATTCATTAATCATCCACAAACAACTACACACTTTGATAACTAATTCATCTTTTGGTTCTGAGTTGTTCTCTAAACTTTCAATTGCCCCATCGTTAAACTCTAAACAATACCAAATAAGTTCTTGACCTCATTTTTTTTTTTAAAAAGAACAATTTGGTTTTTTTTTTTAATGAAGGAGAGTCCAAAAATCAAATTAGTTTTTTTTTTTTAAATTGAGGTCAAAATAATTTCTTTTTTCAAAAATTTAAAGGCTTACTTGATATAGTTTCAAGTTTAAGTACCAAGTTGTTTTTTTTTTTTTTTAATCTCAAGAATCTATTTGATGTTTTTAGAAAAATTGAAGGAGAAACTTGATATCTTTAAGAAAGTTCAGGAACCAAACATAATTTTACTCTTCTAAAAGAAAAAGAAAGGAAAAGAAGAGAAGTGATACTTTGTAATGTATCCATCTTGATTGACAAATGACAACGCATTGATTAACCCAATTAAACTGACTCAGATTTAAGAACAAAAATTCCACCTTTCATCCTTATTTTGACTTTTAAAACAGATCTCGGTGGCTGAATTGAGTTTAGTTAATTGAAACTCCTCACATTACAGATCACAAATGTATGATCTAGAAAACTGGATGCAAAGACTTTGTTTAATTAAGAACGGTATTATTGTTTGTAAAATAGAGAATTAACGTATATTTTATGGCCGCTTGCAATGAACAGATATCGATGAATGCAAACTTCCGCATGAATATCATTGCTATGGACATTGCACTAAGGTACAGTTGGGAGATTATCCTTTTTCTTGTCCAAAAGGTACAGTTGGGGATGGCAAAACTGGAAATTGCATCAAGCATGAGAATTTGTAAGTGTTCTTTTTCGGATTTGAAGAAAACATTCCTAAATTAAAAATTGGTGCTCACACATGCTATATCAACAGCAATATTATACATTTTTTTTTATGTGACAAACATCCGGATCCTATTCACATCTGCTGCATCTATTGAATTAATTTTCCTTCAAATTAAAGTGGTGTTGATTCTGTTGAACTTTGACCCTACATGAATGATTAATTATATAATTCCTTTTGGTTTTCTTATTGTGTTGCCGTTGCAATTGTAAAAAGTAATGGCCATAAAAATATATTTATTAACCTGCTTTCTCATTTGCAGATTCTATTCTTAGTGCTGCTATTTTGCTGGGCTTATGTTTTCTGACAGCTACACATCTACAACACAAAAGACGTATCAAGGAGAAAGAGGAGTATAAAAGATACTACAACATGATGGACAACTACCTTCGGGTGTTCAGTAAAAAGCAGATAGAAATTGCAACAAATAATTTTGATGAAAGTAGAGTTGTGGGCACCGGTGGCCATGGGAAGGTGTACAAAGGGTACTTGGAAGATAACAAACCTGTGGCCATAAAGAGGTCGAAGGAAGTCGAGGAAACCCAGAGAATAGAATTTGTAAACGAAATTCTCCTCCTCTCTCAAATCAACCACAAGAGCATAGTGCGATTATTGGGCTGTTGTATAGAAGTTAAAATCCCTATGTTGATCTACGAGTTCATCTCCAATGGGACACTACATGACTTGCTTCATGGAAAGAACAAGCATTCACTGAGAAAAGATCTTTCACAACGGTTATTGATCAAGTTTAACAACGGTTATGGAACAGTTAGTAAATGAGGTGTTAAAAAAAGTATTGAAAACTATTGTTAAAAATACATTGTAAAAGAGGTGTCGCGAAGACATTTAACAACAATTTTTATTTAAAAATCATTATGAAAATAAAAGGTCCTTTAACAACGGTTTTTAAATAAAATCATTGTTAAAGGATATCTTAATAAAAAAATTTTAAAATACATTTAGGAACGGTTTTTACAAAAAATCGTTGCTAAAGGTATTTTTTAATTTTTTTAATTTAAATTTCTTTAAAAAGTGCGAGTTAGATTGATATTGAATCATATTGATTAACAGTAAACAATGAATATAGAGTCATATTGATTAGATAAGAATAAATATTATTATTATTATTTATTCAATAATTAATATGAAAGAAATATAATTATACATCAAATGAAAAAATATTTACTGAAAATATACATACATCTTGCTCATACAATAATATGAAAACCTATACAATTTTTAAGAAAAAACAGAAAAAAAACAGAAAAGAACGGAAATAAAAACTTCAAATGGGTTTTTCAGTTTGAAGACGAGGTTTTTTGGCCTCAAAAATGACGGTAATAACGTAAGCATTAACCTTGTAGATCTCGTCATTAGCTTTTTGTGGCCGCGTAGAACGCCTAAATCGAAGTTTCCTATCAAAAGTTATGATCGTTTGAAGTTTAGATGGTCGGATTTCGATTTTTATTTCTACTGGCTCTCTTCTTTCTCTCTTCCGTCTCTCTCTCATCTCTCTTTTATATATGAAAACAGCTGAAAGGGGGTTGGTAATCCGTGTGATTTTGGTTTTTAAATTTTTATTTTTGAAACGTTGGATTGGGATTAACGAACGGTGAGATGTGCAATTCGTGAGAGTAAATGTTATTTGTGGGAGCAAAAAAATAAATGTCAGAGTAAATATCAGAACCAAAAAAATAACAGAACATTTAGCAACGGTTTCTTGAAGGAGCCGTTGCTAAACACAACATTTAACAACGGTTCTAGGCAGAGAACCGTTGTTAAAGGCTGTGTTTGACAACGGTTCCTTCAAGGAACCGTTGCTAAATGGTTCTGCTACATTTTGGTGTTATTTGAAGTATATTTTAACAATGTTTTTTTTATTATAAATCATTATTAAAGAAGTTCTCAATATTATAATGATGTTATCTAATCGTTTTAACAACGAATTTGATATATAATCGTTGTTAAATAAGTGTCGTCTAAGTTCTTTTCTGTTGTAGTGATTAACCAATTTCTCTAGATATTCGTCTAAATATTGCTCTGGAGTCGGCGGAGGCTCTTGATTATCTGCACTCCACCATCTCTCGATCCATTCTTCATGGGGATATGAAGTCGGCCAATATACTCCTGGAAGATTACTACCATGTCAAAGTGTCTGATTTTTGTGCTTCATACCTCGTTCCCATTGATGACACAGAAGTCGTCAAGGTGTTACAAGGGACACGTGGTTACTTAGACCCTGAGTATGTCGCCACTGCAGTACTAACTAAAAAAGTGATGTGTATATATAGTTTTGGAGTAGTACTCTTGGAGCTACTTGCTAGAAAGTATGCTATTTTGTATTTCTATATTCTGTTTGTGTAGAGTACTCAATAGAGAGTGAATTCTCTCCGCTGACCTTCATAGCATAATTAGCATTGGTAGATATTCAATATTTGGTGGAAGAACTAAATGTAATTTTTCCAACAAATCTGTTCCTTTCAGCTCACACCAATAATTTATTCTAACACTTTTACATTCACTCCCTTCAAAAATGATTTTATTCCTTTCATTTAAGATCTATCCATAATATTGCTCTCCCTTATTAATTCAACAATAGAATTATTTTTAAATGGAATGCAGATCTCTATCTGGTCCACAATTGATCTATCTTTGAAATTTAAATTTGTTAAACCTACATAGGAATTCATGACCAAATCATAGCTACCAAAGAACAATTAACAAACAAATCAGTTGTTTCCCTTCAATTACTAAAAAAAATCATATAACAAAAAGGACATTCTAATACTAATGCACAGTTACAAAGTTACTTATCTTTCCATAATAATGTGTTCTTGCCATTATATATCTACAATCTTATTAATACTTATTCTAAAAATGTGCAATTCTATATTTACCTCTCTCCAAAAGGGAGATGGATAAAATTATCTATACTATATTATAAATACCGTATGTATTAAAGACGTTCATTTATTTAGTGTCTAATATATATGAAATATCACATATACCTCTTATAAAAATAAAGACTGTAATGACTAAAATAATTTTCTTTATTTTTGAAATTCTAATTGTGCGCCTATGAGAAAGATAAATATTAAAAATTGTGAATGTGTTAGATATGAAGTTATTTTCGACATAATGACATTTATGTTTATTTTTCTGCATCAAAATAAAATTAAATACGCAATGAAAGCCATGAAAAATGAATAAGACATCAGGTACAAATATACTAGTCAATTATACAATATGTATCATATTAAGAATTAAGATAAACTCATGAATAACACAAGTTCTTATTGTTATTTGCTTGTGTAAAAAAAATAATCCATTCGGACTGATATATTTTGGGATAAATATGTCGAATCTAGATCGACTCGTCAGATCGGATCAGGTCAAATCAAGAATCAAAGATTATTTGGTGTCTGCTAATTTGTTTAATTAGTTCCGTCGTTCGGCAGTAATTAATTAATACTATGTATATATGCACGTATTAATTAATGTATATATAATATATGTCAGTCATGCTGTGAACGCATGCAGTCGAAACATCCCCATATTAATTTAATTAATTACTATGTGCTACAGTGTGATGTACACTGCTTGTTGTGTTACGTGTTAAAACAAGTATTTATACAACAATTCAATGTGTATATATATGTACACCATGGCCTCCAGCTCTGCTCACAAGTCACAACAAAGCCCTGAAACTACACCTCCATCCAAATGAAAATCAGTAATGCATACTTCATGTTATATATGTTAAACATCAATATATCAAATCTATCTCTTACATTAGACAAAAAAGGGAGAGTGGTGTAGTTGTATGTATTTGAGCCGCATTTCACAGGAAATGAGATCGAATCCCAGTATTTTGCATAAAATTTGGGACTGTCTAGCAACTGAGATTTCTTATGACGTAGTTCTCAAAGACTGGATCCTTTATGGCGTGCTTAAACTCCACATGTGTGGTTGTGTAGCCCTTCAAAAAGGTTAGCTAAGGATTTTCTGTGGTTAAAAATATGTAAATACAATATTTGATTTGCATATTAAGTTGATCGCATCCAATGGTCCATACGCACACATATATGTGGTCGCAAGTAGGAGTGTGTAAACGGTCGGTTCGGTTTAAACTGAAATAATTATATGCATCAGAAGTTTTTTCGGTTTGTCAAATTATGAACAGAATCAAACTTCTAAAAATATTAACCGAATAAATTGAAAATCGAATAAACCGAAATTTTTTTGGTTTAATCGGTTAAACCGAAATTTTTTTGGTTTAATCGGTCAAACCGAAATTATATTATTTAAAGAGGAATAAATATATTAAAAATTATTAAAATTGATAGAAGAAACAAATAGTTTAAAAGATAAAATAAATAACTAAATAAAAATTATAGAAAAAAATATATTCAGATTATTTTTGATATAATTCTTATTTATATTAAGTAAAATAAAATTATTTAATAAATTTTGGACTATTCGGTTTATTCGGTTTATCCGATTTAGAAAAATCAAAACTGAACCAAAGAATAAAAACTAAATTAGCTAAAATTTTCAACCGAACCGAAATTTTTAAACCGAAAAACCGAACCAAATAGTCCAAAATTTAACGGTTCAGTTCAAACCAATTAAATTGATCTGTTTGCACACCCCTAGTCACATGAACCCTATTTTATATCATTCGTGTGTTGTATCTTTTCCTTTCATTTGACATTCTCCTTACAACTAAAGTTAATAATCAAGTGAAATTATCTTGTCACATCACATGACATAATATGTTATAACCGAGTGATGATGCAGGATTTTGATCGGGGAGGGCAATTATCGAATTGTAATAGCTTATCGGGTTCAAACCCAGTAACTAATCGGGTACTAAATAAAAAAATTAATAATTTAATATATGTTCTTATCTAATAAAAAATATTAAAATAATAATATTTTATATATTAAAAATAACAACAAAATGAAGCTCAAAGTAATAAATAGTCAAGAAAGTTTTTGTTTACGTAACTTTATATTTTGATATCTTTGCATAATTATTTCATTATACACGATATTAAATATTTTTCTCAATAAAAATAATCAGACAATTCAGGGGGGGCAAAAAAAATTTCCGGGGGTGGGGGAGCAAATTACCGAAAATATTACCGAAAATCACTATTTTTCAAAATCCAGAGGAGGCACGTGCCCCCTGGATAATACTGGATCCACCCCTGGTTATAACATAATATGTTATAGAAGATCACATGACGAACTGAAGCTATATCATTAACTTTTTAAAATATATTTTTCATCAAATACAAATATAAAATATATTTTTTATCATAAAAAAATTTTAATATTTTTATTCACTTTATTATAAATTTTATACTATTTGAAATATAATATATTTGTACCAAACCTCAGATATTATCACGGTTATTTTTCCGTACTCGAGGCAGATAGCAGCATGCGTTTAGTATTCCAAGCACACGGTGAATCTCATATGCGTTTAGTATTCCTGCAATCTTGTTAACTTGTTTTTTGAAAAAGTGACCTAAGTGTTGCTTTCATTTCTTTTCAAAAGTGATACAAAATGAAAAAAAATAAAAATAAAACAATGTCTAAGGAGCTAATTAAAGAGGAGGCTGCAACATATATAAAGCAGCTCTATAGAAAAAAAAAAAAAAAAAAAAGGCAGAGGCCTGATTAATTAGAAGTTTGTAATTAGAGGATTAGACAAAAGCAGCAGCAGCATGCAACTACTCAAATCTCCAAGTAAATCCTCATGTTCCGAATCATATCCTCACGAGAAAAGACCGTATAAAACTGGAATTTCGTTCCTTCCAAACTGCCTAACAGAAAATTTGCACATAATGATAAAAAGAATTTGCGAACACACTTATTTAGCCCCCTGGCATAGTGAAAAATATCATCCCAAGATGTAAAATGCAATTGCAATCCATAGACTGCGTCATTGTTAAAAATATCCTAAGATTCCCTTCTATAACGACAATGAAAGAATACAGAAGGGACATCAGATTGACTCTCTTCATATTGCCGTTTGTTCATTCAGAAAGCTAGATTATACTCAGTACGTTAGTCCATATTATAACATTTAATACTATATTAACACATGATTTAGTTATTATCATAGTTATGATAATAAATGAGATTGATTAATGTACAATGGTTTGATCAGCATGTCAGATCCAATAAAAATCAACAAAGGAAAGAGAAGGAAGATACGTATTTCAATGATTATAAATGAAATGAAGGGTCATATCAACAGACTACCAACTTGAGATCGAGCTTGTTCCAACAAAATATAATTTAGATTACAAAATGTAGTGTTTATATTTTATTATTATTATTATCAGAATAATTTGATTTCAATTATTATTGTAATATTTCAATTTGTTTGACACTATTTTAGAATAATCTACTATCATGCTTATATTTTACATTATAAAAATTATTTTTTAATTGTTGTTGTAATATTTTAGAACAATCTACTGTGTGCTTCGTTTTTAATATAACATACAAATAAAAAAAAACTAGCACTGAGTTTGAAACTCAATTCAGACTATTGCCGGACAAAAATGAAATCTTCTTACCATTTTCCTATTTTTTTTATTTTATTTACTAAAAAAACCAGCAGTTATTTTGGAGCTCGTTACAAAGAGAGGCAATTTATCTAGACTTTAAAAGTGGTGAAACGCAGCACTTAGCATCTTGTTTTGTTTCGAAATATCGCCAGAATAAACTTCACGACATGTTAGATGAGGAAATAGTAACTGATGATAAAAAGGTCATTGAGGTTCTCCATGAAATCAGTGAGCTAGCGGTACGGTACGGTACGGTGCCTGCTTAACAAAATAAAATTTTATCTTGCATCAGACAGTGGCGGATCTACATTACTTCGGGGTCAGGCAAACGTCTGATCCTGAATTCTAATATTTTTTTAAAAATTTAATAATATTTTCTGACTGTGCCTCACTCTGAACTCAAATTAAATCTGACACTGAACCTAAAATAAACTTCATATTCAATTACATCTCCCAGCACTGAATATAGAGCAGTACTGGAAATTGACACCGAGATGATAAGGTGATCAGGAATAAACTGCAATAAAATCTTTAGTTAGGTCAAGCGCTAAACTTCAACTGTTTGTGATTATTTCCAATTATTTTGTACAATTACAATCTGATCGATATGCTAATTATCTTTAGTGTGCCTAAATTTTATTCTGCACCAACACCAAGCAGATATATTCTGCCTAAAAATTTAATTCATATCACACTGATATATTTTTGGATAAATATTTTGAATCAAAACAGATCGACTCGTGAGATCGGGTCGAGTCAAATCAAGAATCAAAGATTATTTGGAGTCTGCACCAACACCAAGCAGTTGGAGGCGTAGAGCCGGGCTATGAATCATTGAATTTCTCAAGAGTAGGGATGGATATTTTCTAAAGTACTCTGGAGAGTACAGTGGGCAGCTAAGAATGAAGGAAAGAATTTAGATTTATGAAGCTATTTCTGATTTTTTTTTTTTTATTAGGACAATATTCTATCCTCCTATAGAGAGAGGATGTGAATTGGGGAGGACGGAGTCGACCAGAAAATAAATATCAATGGATAAGTGGCCCTTGTTAATTTGCGATATGTAGGTTTTTCTGCGGTTGACCATTGCACTCTTCTCCTTAGCTAATTAATTAACTTGGTCTTGGTACAGATAAACAGAACATGTCCAATGGCGCGTTGTCATTCGTATATTTGAAATTTTACGTTTCTCACTCTTATTTTTAATAATATTAATTTAATAAAACTTATTATTAGGTGGCCCTTGTTAATTTGCGATATGTAGGTTTTTGTGCAGTTGACCTCGCAGTCTTCTCCTTGCTAATTAATTAACTTGGTCTTGGTACAGATACAGAGAACATGTCCGATCATTAATCAACATCTTCTCTGAATTGTATGTATGACCCAAGAAAAAGCACCTTAGGCCTTAGCTGCTAGCCACAAGAGTTCCCATCAAAATTCAAATGCAACGCTCTCAATAAGAATTCAGCTATAAACTAATTTGAATTATCAGCGTTGATTTCTTACCGGAGTGCATCTATAAGATCTTTTTTAAGTTATCGAGATTGTTGTCAAGTAAACCTCCATATATATATATATATATAGAGAGAGAGAGAGAGAGTTAGTTATACTACGGTTAATCGCGAAGTACAAAATATTTTTGTACTTCACGTTCTATTTTTTATTTCCGAATTTAAAACACCGATCCGACCATTAAAAATGTTCTCCATATTGAAATATATTTGGAGGTCAAATTTTACATTTTTTAGAAATTATTTCTATTTTTTGAGGGATGAAAATGCATTGAGTTTATGATTTTAAAACACCGATCTGACCATTCAAAGTATTCTCTATATTAAAATATATTTGAAGAATAAATTATACATATTTTTTAGATTTTTTTTCTATTTTTTGAGGATTAAAAAATCATTCTTATTAAAAATCATAAACTCAATGCATTTTGATCTCTCAAAAAAATAAAAAAATTTTAAAAAATATAAAATTTGGTCTATAAATATATTTCAATACGAAGAACACTTTTAATATTTGGATATGTCTTTTGAGTTCGAAATGGAAGATACAACACGACGTACAAAAATATTTTGTACTTCATGACTAACCGTTGCATAACTCCATATATATACATACACACGCGCGCGTGCATATATATATATATATATAGTGAGGTTATGATACTTTGTGGCACAAAACCTCCCGTGCTTCACGTTTATATCTCAAATTTAAAAGTCCAAATGGTCGATACAAACTGTTAAATATGATCTTGATATTAAAATATATTTGAAAATCAGATTATATATTTTCTTGAAATTATTTGCTATTTTTTAGATGTGTACAATGTTTGTTGATGTAATGATTGCTGCACCATCCAATAATAGTAGCTCATAATAATTAAATTAGATGATTTTCTAACTATCTTTAAAAATAGTAAAAAAATCCTAAAAAAAATATAAAATTTGATTGTCAACTATATTTTTATATGAAAAATATTTTCACCGATCAGATCAACAATTTGAGCTTTGAATAGAAAAAATGATCTGTAACACACGAGTCATCCGTGATACGTATAGCGCGGAGCCTACCTCTATATATATATAAACTACGTAACGGAGCATGCATCAACCGCTCCTTATTCCTAAGTACTAAATTTTCTATTTCTAGAATCTTTTAATAAGTATTTATTTTATATTTTTAATCATGACTGCAAAAAGATGAATATCTGCAAATGAAAATAATCATTTAAACAAATGCAAACTAAATGTACTCAACGAACTCCAAAAACAATAAAATTTTATATAACTATAAACTTTAATTTATTGAGAACATATATAAAAATTCAGAGATAATTTGATATATTTTCATATCAAGTTAGAGTTTGGAGGCTCGAAACTGGTTATAAATTCTGAACAAATAAAACTCGAAATACGATCGATATATATTTCAAAATAATTAAAGACGTTTATAAATCATAGTTTGGTAAATTAAACTCGTAAGTATGACAGCAAAGATGATGAAGAATCCTGCTCTTAATGTATAAATAAATATCATAAATTTGAAAAATAATTCAGCATGGACAAAGGAATGACAGCATGATCAAGGAATGATGCATGCATGTATAAGAACCATACGCAAAGATCGAGCAAGCACGGAAAAAATAAGAGTGACACTTATAAATAAATAAATAGTAAACATAAAATCCGACCAGGTATTATTAGATAGATACCTGTTGTATACTTTCTTGGCCAGAGTGGTTTTACCGAGTCCACCTGGGCCCACGATTGAGACGACACACAGTCTGGGAGTACTTTCGTCCAGCAACTGGCTCACAATGTTGTCTCTGTCCGCGTCGAAGCCCACCACATCAGCATCATCGATTTCCGGCAGGACCGGCGGCCTCACCGCCAGCTTCCTCCCCACTCCACTTCCACTGCTCTCTCCGAGGCTTTTGATTCCATATCTCACTCTCATGTCATTAATCTCCTCAAGCCGCTGCAGAATGCTGTTGATCTCCGCTACCAGACTGTGGAGTATCTTCGGTTCACCCCCGAACATCCTCTTGAGGATGTGCGTCTTCTCAGGGATGCCGCAGAGGAAGGTGTCCATGGCATCTTCGATCCGGTACGCAACCTCCCTCACCTCCCTCACCCATTGCTTTTGCATCTCATCTTCGATACGCTTCCTGTCAGCATCCTTGAGGAAAGCGCGAATCCAGTCGAGTTCACGTCTCACCCTTTCTACCTGCTCCTCTACTCCCCAGGTCTGCAGAACCTCCTTCACTGCAGCATCTCCTAGCTTTCCCAAAATCAGATTTACTAGTGTCTCGGCCATCCGGCTTAATTAATCCCGCCCAGGTTTTGTGTGTCTGACAAACAAAGTTTATTAAAATTTTCAGGGGGCTAATAAGGACAGGATGTATGTAGTAGTGATTGCTACTAATATATATATATATAGGTGGTGTTCAACACATCACTAATGAATATAATAGTTAGATTTGTCTTAATAAGGATCAGAATCAGAATAAAGGTAGTGTTTTATGAGGATCAGAATCATATACACCTCTACAAGTCCAGTCTTCAGGTGTGTAAACCATAGGTAGGTTCATTGTGATAGGTAGAAGAGAAAAAGAAAATAGAAGCTCAACATAAAGGGATTTTTATCTCACACATGCCCGCCTTTCACTTTTGTTTTTTTACCTGTACATATATCATCACGCACTATAACAAGCTTTCTCTCCATAAGAAATTCTAACAATAAAGAGGATGTTTTCAATAGAATCATATCCTGATCTTTGCCCAACCAAGAATCATCCTGTAAACCTTTCTTCCGTTCTTTCTTTTTTAAAGAAGTATCAACCCGGAGTGGGAAAGTAGCATCATGTTTTTTTATTCTTTGATTTCATTATATGGAAACTAGGTATTGGCTCTTTCCTTTCTGGTTGACATCGCCCACATTGATCAGATATTTTGCGGTCATAAAAAGCTCACGACAACATCTACCATGACGATAGTTTTTGTGCCAAAAAACTCTTCTGATATCCCAAAACGTATTTGAAGTTTCAAGATAAATTCTTTTATTGTTTTTTAGATTTTTTTCTGACCAATTTAGCGAATAAGACATATTGTTAAATAAATTTAAAATTTAAAATTTATTATTTTAAAAAATTATTTCTTTTCATACTAGTTATTAAATAAATTACACATGAGGAAATAAAATATAGATATATTCTTTTAGTTATGAAATTGCATGAAATTAAAAACACTATCAAGTACATAACTATATATATCTATACATTTATGTCAAAACAACTCATTGTCCATCTCCTATACATATATAACAAATTTGTTATTATATACTTATATTTCTTTATATATTCGCAAAGATAAGAGTTATAGTTAAAAAAATTAAAAATTATAAGAACGTCGCTATTTAATAAAAATCATTGCTAAATTCATTTTTAATAAACATTCTTTAATAAAGACTATTGTTAAAGACACCTTTAATAATAGTTTTTAGTTAAGAACAATTAACTAAGAACCATTGTTAAATGTGAATTTTTAACATCAGTTTCTTAAAAGAATTGTTGCCAAATGATATTTCAAAAATGATTTTAATACCATGATTTAACAACGGTTATTTATATTTTTTTCTAACATCCTTTAATAACGGTTGGAGAACCATTACTAAAAAAATAATATAAAACCGTTGTTAAAGTTTTTTTTTGGCAGTGAATACCCGACTTTGGTAGAGAGATCCATTTTTTTCCTATCTACTCATAAATAGAACAGAACCAAACGGGACCATTTCATTAACCATTTTGGATATTTTCCTTAATTAAATGATTGGTCCATCAATTTAATTATATCACCAATTATATGCTGCTCAATTTCAATTTCTTTTCACAGATGATTATGTCATAGGCGCAAATTCGGCTCATATTCTTTAAACTGTATTTTTTTTATAACCGACGGTTGATCGCGTCAATACAAAATTATATTGGTGGGACCGATCGTTTATGAAAAAATTCCACGACTTTCAATATATACTTCAAACCCCAAAAAAGTTTGAGCCTGTATGGACCAATGTGTTGTGCTGGTGAGATTAATTAGCAGTACAATTTAGTACCTCAAAATAAATGAATTAATGTATAAGATCTGAATTCTGATCATTGACTTCGTCTTACATATATTGTTTCATTATAATATGTCTTCTCGCTACGATTTGTGAACTACCTTTCTTCTGTTCCGAGAGAGAAGTGCTAAGTCTATTAACCAACTCTTACTAGAGTAGTATTAGGGAATTTTTAAGTCCGCAACAAGAACATTTGTTTTTTTTTTTTTAAAAAAAGGATAGGGGTCAAGTATCTAATCTTATATTTTATTAGTAAATAAGAAGCTCAATACTAGAGTTGTAAACAAACCGAATAGAGCTGGATTAAGTTCATAATCGGCTCATTAGTTAGCTTAATGAGTTGAACTGAGCTAGTTCATTAACTACTTTTTGATCAAAAATTTTGGTTTGAGATCGGTTCGTTAAATTAAGAAGCAAACTAAGCTGGCTCGTTAAGATATATTTAAAAATTAATACATATAAATTATTTACTATACTAAAAATTTATAACAAAAACATATAAATAATAAATATTAATAATTTACCAAGCCAAACGAGTCGATCCAGTACAACGAGTCGAGCTGTCCAAGCTCAAATTCAGCTAATTACGTTAACGAACTTAACAAATTGGCTCATTAACGGCTCAGTCCATTAATAAACGAGCTAATAGCGAATTGATCCCGAATGAATCATAAACAAACCACGAACCATGAGTTTTTTACCAACCCTACTCAATACAGCCAAAGGTCCCAAAAGAAAAGTTGCTCAATGATACTGAGCAGAAAAAATAAAAAGGAAAAAAAAAAGGAAAAAAGTTACATCTATTTTAGGTCAACTACGGGTAATACTTGACCAAGCAATAGGAATAGTTTGTTTGTTGGTTAATAAAGGTCAGCAACTGAAATTCATGAATTGAGGTCAACTGCGGGTAATTTCGGAGCAACTTAATGCAACTAGAGAAATATATGAATCTGAATCAAACTATGTAAGTGTCTTATTTAGATCTTCACTTTTAATTAATGCGGTCGAAAATGTTGACATATGCATCACTGTCACTATATCTGCTCCTTATTATGTATATGTAATAGTCTTGATTCTACACGACTGAAATTGATTATAAAAACTATTATAAAAAATAGATCTACAATTAATATCAAAATAATGGGACTAGACTATAGTTTTAGCATATTTCCTTAAAGTAAAATTTTATGCGGCACCACCTATGTTATGAATGTGATGAAGTTTTTATTTGGTTTATTTTAAGTTTGTTACATAAGTAGCACTCAAGAATCAACCGAAGAAAATAAAAAATAAAATAAAATAGAATGTTAAGATTAAAGTTGTCTTTCCTTATTTACTTTGTATCTCTTAACTTTAATATTCGTCCGAGATATTATAACATAATAGATAACTATCCATACAAGTATTAGTTTTTTCGTAGAAAAAATAAAAGAGGAAGATTGACATATCTTAAACAAATAAAAAGTTAATGAGAAAATCATTAAATACCATAATTTTTTATTGTCTCGAAGTTTCCCCTCGAATTTTGCAACTTAATAAAATAATGAAATTATTGCATGTTTATAAAAACTTTGAATGTTTGTATCGAATAAAATTAAGTAATTCTCACAATACATTTGCTCTAATTTTACAATAACGCAATGCAACTATCTGTGCATTAGTTACTCGGTTTCATTTACTGAATTTTATTTTCATAAAAATTTGTTGTTTATTGCTGCCTCAGTGACTCGAAATTGCTTTTTCCTTTTTTGAGATAGAATTTGCAGAAACTAGTATACACATGCTCATCCTTTTTCCTGGTTTAAATTAATGAATTATGCAAAAACTAGTCTACAAAGACTATTTAGTTACTATATAATTAAAATAAAAACTATTTATTTAAAAGTCACTCTAGCAAATACGAACAATATACTAATAAATAATTAAATATATATGCCTGTAATACTAACATCAGGTAAGTATATATATATTTTTTCAGACAAGTTGCCCTTTTAATTTGTAAAACATATTTTAATATCAGATACATACTCATATATATATTGCCATAGAACTACATTCGTTTGATGATTAAAATGCTCCGTAATACTTACATCACTTTTATTCCACTCGGTAAGGGGGTTATATTATTTTCAAACTGACAGCTGCAAAACATTCGGGAAAAAAGAATTATCAGCCGATTCAATAAATCATGCATATGTATTAATTACAATATATAGCTTAATGATTAGATATTGAAAGAGTCTAAATCAGAATATACTTCATGACCTCCTTATCCTTTCCTCATTTCATCTCAGAATATTTTATCTAAGAGTTATCCTTAGCTTTCCGGTTCTTTCTTCGGCTATAATCTCTATCCAGTTTTTTTTTCCGAGAGAAAGATGAGAGTTAAATTTTTTTTGTCTATAAGAGTTTGAATCTGTGATCTCTTTAAAGTTATTCTAATTAGGTACCATTTGAGCTACTAGATCATTTGCATCTCTATGTAGTTTTTTTTTTATCAAACATCTCTATCAAGTTTAGTTGAGAGATTTTTTATTTTAACTTTTTAAGAGGTTAGATTGGTTAATTCACCCTTTAGGAATCGAAATGTTGACAAAATTGAAGGTTCCAGATTATACGATGAAAAGGGATTGAGAAAGATTCAACAATTTTTATGGGGATTTTAGCTACTATATATGAAATTTTAATGAGGATATTGGCTAATAGAATTTTTTTTTGATGTTATTAATAGAGGTAATTCGGGTAAGATATATATATATATATATATATACTAGTTGTGTACCACGCGTTGCAGTTGCAATTTTTTTATTTAAATATAAAAAATATCACGTGATAATATATATGTCATTCTAGTATGAAAAAGATTAATAAATACAAGATCAATTACGAGATGCTATATCGATATAATCTCGCATGATTTCTCTAAACATTTAATTCTCTTCCTCCTATATGACAAATAAATGGAGAGAAATACAAAATAATGGACGCTATCACGTTCGTCGATTAGTCAAAATTAATGTAAAACATTAGATGAGAGGTATTTTGAGATATAAAAAAATTGAAGGAAATGATAAAAAATGGACTCGTCCAATTCTTAGTTGCTTTATATAATAGTATAGATATATATATAGAGAGAGAGAGTTGGGTTAGTCGTGAACTAAATAGTTTTTTTTTATTTCACGCTTTCATATCTCATAAATCAGAGACGGAATGATTGATCTAATTTTCTCACATAATATATCTACATATTGAAATATGATAGAATATCAAATTTTATTATTTTTAGAGTTTTTTTTACTATTTTTTCAGATTTTTTAAAAATGATCCGAAAAATAATACCTTTTGCAACTCAAATTTTGAGCGGTCTTTAAAAAATTCAAATAAATAGTAAAAAATCTAAAAATAATAAAATTTAGTATTGTATAAGATTAAATATGCAGATTATGTCGAGCAAATTGGATCACCCATTCGGACTTTAATTTTTTGAAATATGAATCGGAAGTAAAAAAAATATTTTTACTTCGCAACTAACCGTAAACCCAAGTATATATATAGAGAGAACTCTTCACCTGTATATCCGTTAAGAGGCAATTAATAGATTAGTTTCTGAACCGTTGGCCTAATGCAGATAGTACTGAATATCTTCTAAGTGGTGCAGGTTCAATTCCTGATAGTAATATATAAAAAATAATTTATGCTGAAATTTATGAGAGCTGTATAACTTTAAAAAAAAATGAGACATGCAGCTCCTGAGAAAATTGAGATCTAATCGGAGACTTCAACTAAATTAAAGATCTCTTGCAACATTAATATTATCCAGTATCAAAATATCAATAAATAAATAAATAATTGAACCGATTGTTGGACTTTGTCATTTTCAAGCATTTATAAATACAACCTCCAATATCAGAATGTCAAAACATTGAACTCCTGTATATATAAAAAAAAATTATCTTCATTATTACACCAGAAACTGATTCCAAGTAATGAAAGTCTTAACCGCGTGGCATCTTAGAAAGTCTACACCCATGGCATATCGATCGGTGCCATCACTGTCATGGCCAGCGTGTGTGTGTATATATATATATATATATATAGAGGTTACGATGCTTTGCGAATTACAAAAGCTCTGTTGCTTTACGTTTATATATATCTTAAATTTAAAAATTCAAACAGCCGATCTAAATCATTGAATGTGATTTTCATATCGAAATATTTTTGAAAATCAAATTTTATATTTTTTTAAAAAATTTTACTACTTTTAGATGGATGAAAAATCACTAGTATTAAGATAGTACAAAAATTGTTAAATCAGCAAACTTTGTATCCATCTAAAAAATAGTAAAAAATTCAAAAAAATATATAATTTATTCTCCAAAGATATTTCAATATGAAGGTCCTGTTCAACGATTTGGATGGACCGTTCGAATTTTTAAATTCAAGATACGAACACGAAACACGAGAGATTTTGTGGTTCGCGTAGCAACATAATATAACTCTCCATATATATATATACTTAGAACGGGGACATCCACGCTTTCATTCAAAGGAGTTTTAAATTTATTTGTTTTGACAAGTAAACTACTGTCCTACGTAGGAACTTAAGAAAAGGGAAGTAGTGACATGACATAAAAACGCGGGAAAAAAACAAAAAGTAAGAAAAAATAAATTAAATTAAAATACACTTGCAAATGCAAATGACCTAATATCTCACCGAATAGAGGAATTGACAGGAATAGATCGTCTATTCTCATCGAACGTGAGTGGAACAGACTGGAATAGGAGATACAGAATAGATCACTTTTCCTTTATTTTCAATTCCAAGGGAGGGATAGAATAGGATTTTTGGGCCGGAATTGAGAGTTGTACGAGACATTTTTACCCCTTCCTCTTTCATGTTAGCTGATCTGGCCCTTCACTTTTTCATTTTCTATTCTTCTCACCCTTTCATCTCTTCTCAATCTGATCTTTGGTCATCCATTGCAAAAATAGTGAATCAGAGGTCACAACTGAACTAGAATCGATTTTTTCTTTCAATATTTTTTATGATAAATATTTTTTGGATATTTGATTCAAAAGACGAACTGTGCAGCTTCACTAATTGATTTTTTTTTTTTCCATTTTCATTTCTTTTAATGATTGATTAATATAAATGCTCTGTTAATTAGTTAGTATGCATTGGTCTGGACATGGACGAGGCTAAACTAAGAAATCTCATTAGAGAAGCTCATTAACTAATTTGAAAGTCAAATCCCTTTTTCTTCGTTTTCATTAAAATGTGTCCTTACTCTTCCGGTCACAGCCGAACAGGCCCTCTCAATTATTAGTTAACTAGAATGATCAATGCGTGTTCATGGGTAAGAAAAAAATTTCATCAACACAATCGATAAGAATATAACTAAAGCTATTTCGTATCAATTACCCTATATAGTAAATAATATATATTATTATTTTTATTCTTATATTTAACTATATATTATATAACTGCCATATCTGTTTTATTCACCAACATCATCGTTATCTGCCATATATAACTATTAGACCTGGTAAATCAGACGGGTCATATTGTTTTCGAGTCGGATAAGATTATATACGATTTACCTTCGATCTGATTGATATCAGATTCGGTACATTCCGGATTAATTAATTTTACATTCGGTACATTTATGAGTCGGACCAACTATGTCACTCGGATAGTCAGGGTTCCGATTTTATCAAAAATTGGACCAATCTGGTTAGTAGTTGATTCAGGTATCGGATTTTTCTTGATTCAGATCACAATAAATTACGGATAATAAGATGTAGATTTTAGATATAAATAAAATTTTTTTAATTATATTTGGATCACATTAGCTGATTTATTTAGACTCAGATTATTTTTTTATTTTGAGTTATTCTAAGATAAATATTTTATAAAAATTATGTGCTTTTTTATTTGAAATTAAATTACTTAATTCAATTGTATGATTTTGGATTTTATAGGATCAAGTAATTAGGTTAAATTAATAAAATAATTTAAAAATATCATGATTAATATATATATATATATGTGTGTGTGTGTGTGTGTGTGTGTGTTTAATAAAGAGTTTATAAGAAATTTATGAATTGTGTGTATTTATTAAAATAAAAATTGTGATCAATTTTAGTGATTTAGAAAAATACACTAAATATAAAATCTTAACTATATAAATATCTTTGTACATAGGTTAATAATTGTATGAACTAAATAGAATAAAATATTATATGCCGGATATTGATCCTTCTCGATTCGGATTAGTTTAGATTTGGATAATTATTGGTTCGGGTATCACATAGCTTCAGATCGCTTCAGATTCAATTTTTTTTCGATTAACAAGTCACATCGGATACCTAATATTTATGAGTTTATTTAGATTTAGATTTCTTCAAATTCGGTCAATTATGGATTTGAATCATTCAATTCTCTGATTTTAGCAGACCTGAATCGGATTCGGATTAATCAATTATCGGACGGACTATTTTAGTCGGGTCAACCTTTGCAATATCTAATAACTATAATTATCTGTCATACACGTCATCATCATTAATTATTGCTAGCTCATGATTACTTAACAATAAAGGCCTTTGTTTTACTTGGTCAACTTAGAAATAAAAAATATATATATAGGATTACGAATCCTGACCGAAAGATGTGTTTTGTGTTATTATTGATTTTACACAAGATAACAACGTATCATTTGTTTAAATTCTGTTTGATCATTATTTTTTCTAAAAGCATTTTGACGCGCACTGCATTGCCAACTATTTCTTTCAGATTGATGATATATTTTGCTAGGCCTTGTGGCAAGGCGTTCATTTGTACTTTAATTTGTAGGGTGGCAAATATGATACAATGATTATCTGGAATGCACGAATTGATAAATTATAATTCTCGGCAATATGATGGAAAATGCAACCTCTCCTTTTTTTTTTTTTCTTTTTTCTTTTAGTGCTCTCTCAAATTCAAATTTAAATTTAAACTGGTATTCATGAAAGCTCTTCAATGAATTGAAACCCCCAATATCTCTTAATTACCACAGTAGTCCCACTGAAATTAAGAGATTAAAAAGGCGACAATGCATCGCTGAAAAAAAAAGGCTACGTTTTGAATTGAATAAATTTCACTTCTTAAACAATTCGTCACAAATCCCTCCATATGGAAGTACATGATTCGCTCCCCAGGAGGAATATAAAGCAATTCACCGCTATGTGGGCTAAGCAGAAAAAAGTATTAAAAATATTAAAAGAAAACAATGAACAGGACGAGAAAATAATGTCAAAGAGTACCTAATAAAGAGAACCTTTAGACTTCTATAAATGGACAATTCTTGAAAACCATGTGATGTTTCACTAAATAACAAAATTGTGTTTGCAGGACAATTACACTATCTACAATCACACACCTTGTGAAACATCACAACATCTCTCGGATGAAATCTAAGTTTAGCGTGTCCCTAACAATGAGAAACAATCCCAACATTACTACTAACAACACACCTGATGAGGTGATGCTCTGCTCAACTTCTCTGGGAATTCTTCTGCCTCCTCTTGCCGCCTCAACCAAAAGCAGTGCGAGGGTCCCACCATCCAAAGCGGGTAGAGGGAGGAGGTTGATGGCAGCCAAGTTGAGGTTGATTACTGCGGCGAATTGGAATAAACCTTCAGCACTTGATTTCGCTACCTCAGCACCAACAGCTATTATCGCGACTGGGCCTGATACTTTCTCTGCTGACTGCACATTAATTAATAAACACAAGTTAAAACAAAAGAACTAACCTATTTTTTTTTCTTGCAAAGTAGAATGTGATATTTGAAAACGAACATTCAGTATCTCACTTGTAAATATGGATACTACTGTTTTATCGGTTTAATGGGAACATGTATTAATTACGCGTTCAGCAATCTGTCCTTATCTCCAACAAAGACGATATATCACAAGCACTAACTAAAACATGCCTTGCTGTTTAATTTTGGGCCAGGGGATAGTTCATCCTAACTAGCAATATGTTAAGAGAAGAGATTGGTTGATAATGGTTTATTTTGACAATCTTGACAATGAACCTCTAAATAAATACAAAAAAAATCTTAAAAATGAAAAAAAAAAGTTGATAGATGTGCTTTTCTACGTTTAGATTGATGGTCATTCATATTTTATGCAATCTCATTATCGTTTGATAGTCCATTAAAGACCATCAAATTTTCATATAATTTGCAACGGTTCCAAATTAACGGTCTTTGATGGACTATCAAACGATAATGAAATTGCAGGAAAATTTGAATGACCATCAATCTAAATGTATAAGAACACATCTATAAACGTTTTTCCATTTTTAAGATTTCTTTTGTATTTATTTAGAGATCCATTGTCAAGGTTGTCAAAATAACCCATTGTCAATGGATCCCCACTCATATGTTAATTCAGTTTAGTATTAAAAGTCCCTTGTCATTGCAAATGACTATAAATGTCAGTTGCAATTTTGAATCGCACAGGTACAGGGGTCATTTCCAAATACAATATTAAATAGAAAACTTCCAACCATTGATAAACTTTAAAAAAATACCTGAGAAAAGTTCAAAAATGTCTGTTTAAGCCCTTCAAAAACAGACCCTGTCAGCAATACAAACTCTCTTGTGGCAATAACTGTTGCCTCGGTCAAGTTAGTCGCTTTCAGCCTTGTAACACGGAAATTAGGGGATAGCTGTACCCCAATGCGGCCTGAACCATCTGTGCTAAGATCAGGGATTATTTTCAAGTCAATCGGGTCGGATAACCCACCTCGCTGGATTTTCACATTGATTGATTTTTCAGGGTTTGATTTAATAACATCGACCAGATCAAAGACAGAAGGAGAAGAAAGCACAATGTCCCCAGCAAGGAGGCCTGAGCGTGCTGCAGCGGAGCCTGGTCTGACATCTGGGACCAGAACACCTGGCAGAAGTTCCTAAATCATAAGATATTTCATTATATGCTTAAAAGCAAATAATAATATAGGGCCAGTTTAAATTTTATTTAATATAGCATGTAAACAAGGGCTAGGTTCGTGTTGGGACTTTGTCATGTGCCATTTCGGTCAGTGATATTGCATTATATTAGTTACTGGATTCTGTTGATCTGGCTCAAGTCAGCAATTTTGTGATTTAATCTAACACCCTCTGTAGTTGGATGGGATTATTCATAATGAAACTTAGACGACCTTTAGCTTTGTGAAAATTGATTCCAGAAACGTATAGTAGGTGACTCCAGCCAGTATATGTACTTCTATAATTTAATAATTTTGATGCATACCAATGAGGTGTTTGCATTTGGAGGCCAAATATCAGATATTTGAGATTTTCATCTGGTAATGAATCTTAATAAATTCTCCAGGATCCCACTAAGCTCTGTTTCTTGATTTTTTAAAAAGAAGAGGTTCACAAACAGTGGTGCAGCTATATTGAAACTGCTATTAAAAACAGCAGACTCATAAGTCATAATCACTTATAAACCATCTAATCAATCATTACTGTTAAGAAATCCTTCACCAATACCTGAAACAAACAGGTACTAATAATAAACCACAACTGCACAAGAGAGCACAGGCAAAACTAAAAGTATAAAACAACACATAACTCTATTGTTCATGATAGAAATCTCAACAAATAAAAGGTCACATTAACCTTTCTGGTACATTAACTCTATTGATTATGACAAACTCAGGTCGCTCATCCTATAGCTGCTCACCACCTGTGTCTTGTAAACTCTTCTTCCTTTTTTTTTTATGAATGAGTACACAGAATAGGCTTTGCGCCTGCTACCTCAAAAATCCTTTCAGGCTCTGTACAAGGACATTATGTACCAGACTAGTGTTATAGAATTTTGGACTTAAATATTCAAGTTATTAAGTATAAAATTATTAACTAAGGAATCATATACTATAACCTTCTAGTGAGTCCTTAGTGATCATGTCCTAGGTTTATGATACTCTAACCCATACAAGTTAGTATCGTACGATACGGTACGAGTCATAGGAAAAACGGTACATATCGTACCTCTGTATCGCAAGGCTACTGTATCGTGAGAATCGTTACGATGCGACAGAGCGATACCTGTATCGTATCGTATCGCCAATTTTTGCGATTCTGAAATGGAGCCTCGGGATCCCAAATTCACCTTTTCCCTCCTTATACGCGATCGCCTTTTTCTCTGTTGATCGCCTTTTCCCTCCTTCACCTTTTCGCGCACACAGAGGGGAGCTCGTCGCCATCACGCTGATCGCTATCGCACGTCGTCGTCGCCGTCGCTCGCTGAGAGGAGCTCGTCGCGTCGCTCGCTGAGAGGAGCTCGTCGCCGTCGCTCGCTGAGAGGAGCTCGTCGCCATCACGCTGAGAGGAGCTTGTCGCCGTCGCGCGCCGAGAAGCAACAACAGCGACGATCGTTGCGTGAGAACAGGTCTGTTTTTTTTTTATTTTGGAATTTTTGGTGAGACACGGGTGAGACACGGGTGAGAGAGGGTGAGAGTGCATATTAAATGCGAAAAAAATAAAGGTTAACTACAGTTAAGTGAGACTTGGTAGTGAAGGAGTATATTTAAATGAGGAATTTTGAAACTGTAATGTGTATATTAAATGGGGAAAAAACAAACAAATGTTAATGTGACAGTGGCTGTAATTTAATTAGTGTTAACTACAGTTAAGTGTTAATATATAGTAATATAGTATATTAGTATGTAATGTTAAGCTAACTAGGAAATGTAAATAGTGTTATGTTAAATGTTAAGACTTAAATGTTAACTTAATGTGAAAATTTTCACCATCTTTACATAGCTTATGTTTAAACTTATTGATTATATATTTATTCTTTCATTTTTAGTTCAATTACAATTAAATGGGAAGAAGGAAGGGAACGTCACAAAAAGATGTTTGTTAGTCTTATTGTACAAGAGTAGGTGATAATAGATTGCACGTAAAATGCAATTTTTGTGAAAAGGAAATGTGGGGAGGTGTGGCTCGGTTGAAACATCATTTTGCGGGAACCCGCAAAGATGTACCACCATGTGAGAAGTGTTCAGATGAATTGAAAGAAACATATCAAAAATTATTGAAAAAACATTTAGAAGAAGAAAGAGGTGTAGACATAGAAGTAGAAGAGGGACAAAGTGTCGATAATAGAAGGAGATCAACGATGGATGGATTTGTGATTCGATCGGATAAGGGAGTTTGTGCTAAGAGAAAGCTAAAGCAAATCACCATGAATGCAATGACAAAAAGCCGAATCCCGACATGTAGAGCGATAATGAGATGTATCTACGTGGATGGGTTGCCATTGACTCTTGTCAAGAGCCCTTTTTTTAAAGAAATGATCGAAGAATGCATCAAGTATGGATTGGGATTGAAAATTCCATCATATCACGAAGCAAGGGTAACTTTTTTAAAATGTGAAGTAAAGGACGTGCATTCTATGTTAGAGAGATATAAGAAAGAGTGGTCTAAAACCGGTTGTACATTGATGTCCGATGGATGGACCGATGGAAAGGGTAGGTCTATCACTAATTTTCTTGTCAATAGTCCAATGGGAACCGTTTTTCTTAAGTCGATTGATTCGTCAAGTTACTTTAAAGATGCAAGTAAGTTATTTTCCTTAATTGATGGTGTGATAGACGAAATAGGTGAGGAGAATATTGTGCAAGTAGTAACCGATAGCGCATCGGCTTATGTTAGTCTTAGGTAAATTATTAATGGAAAAAAGAACGAAGTTATTTTGGAATCCATGTGCGGCACATGTCTTAGACTTGATTTTAGAGGATATTGGTAATATACCAATTTTTAAAGATTGCATTCACAAAGCGAAACAAGTGTCCAATTATGTCTATAATCATGCTTGGGTGCTTAATTTATTCCGACAACAAACGGGACAAAGGGAATTAAAAAGAGGGGTGTAACGAGATTTGCAACATGCTTTCTAAGCTTGGAGAGTTTTGAGAAGAATAAAATTACTTTGAAAGCAATGTTTTGTTGTAGAAAATGGTTGGAAAGTACTTTTGCGGGGACCTTGGAGGGTCAAAGGGTAATGGACATCATAATTAAAGATGGTAATTTTTGGAGACAAGTTAAGTATTGCTTGACGGCTACGGCACCTCTCGTCAAGGTGCTTAAACTTGTCGATGGTGATGTAAAACCAAGCAATGGGATATATTTATGAAGCAATGGACCGGGCTAAGGAGGAAATTGCTAAAAGCTTTGATAACAAGCTCAATAGGTATGAAAAGATTTGGAATATTATTGATCTAAGGTGGGAATTACAACTCCATCGACCACTACATGCGGCGGCATATTACCTCAATCCAAAGTAATTTTTTATCTACTATTTATATTTCATATCTTGATGGTCTTCTTTAAATAGTTTTTTGAAATAGCACATTGGTGGGATATGTATGGTGTGGGCAAGGAGGTTAAGGAATTTGCAATACGTGTTTTGAGTCTTACATGTAGTGCAACGGGATGCGAACGAAATTGGAGTATTTTTGATAACATTCATACCAAGAGAAGAGCAAAATTAGAGCATGAACGGTTGAACAATATCGTTTTTGTCAAGTATAATCTAAGACTAGAAAGGAGGCAAAAGGAAAGAGAAATGAAAGGTGATCATTATAATCCAATTGAATTATCGGATATGGACTCGGATGATGAATGGATCACCGAAAAGGAAACACCCGTTCTTCAAGATGAGTCGGATATCGAAGCTCCTATTCCTTTTATTCCCGTTGCCCAAGATTATTCATGGAAGGATTTGAGTGAGTGTTTTATGGAAGAGGATGTTGGTACTAGCAAGAAAAGAAAACGAGGTATAGATTTATTTTTATATTTAAATATTTCGTGTATCTCTATTTACAAGATAAAATAGTTTTTGGTTTGCATTTTGTTGCTAGGACCAAGAGATTTGAGACTAGGCAAGGAAAAAATTAACAATAAAGAGAAAGGAAAAGCAATTATGGTGGAAGAAGTTGAAGCAGGATTTAGAGGAAGAGGATGAAACCGATGAAGAAGATGAGTCTCTTAATCTTAATGATGAAAGTGATGATGATAGTGATGGTGGTTCTAATGAAAGTTTAGATGTCAATATTGTTAGTTAGTGAAAATGGCGATAGACATAGCCTCTTTTGTTAGTAACTAGAAATCTAGAACATGACTATAGCATATTCTAATTGATATGTTTTTTTGTTAGTGATGATGATAGTGATGGTAGTTCTTTTGTTAGTTATTAAAACATGACGATAACTTCTTTTGTTAATTAATATATTTTTCTTATTAGTTACTAATTTATTTTAATTTATTTTATTATTTTAAAAATAACTTAGCGTATCTTAACGATACGATACGATACACGAAACACGATACGATACGAAATACAACGATACACGATACATTTTACGATTCAACTTCTATGCTCTAACCAGCTTGAACCAAATTAATTCCCTGTTCCAATTTGATTGCATTGTTGATTTCATTTCTGTTTGCAGGTGGGTTGGAAGAGCAAAGCAGCCCCTATATCAGAAAATCGAAATCCTTGGAATCAAAATTTGACATTATCAAGCAAATTTACTGTACCAGTATGAGGTCTCATACCTGGACTGGGAGACCAGTGGTGAGAGATTGTGTGAAGATAAGAAAAAACGCAAAGAGAAGATTGGCCACAACTCCAGCTGAGACAACAAGAACCCGATCCACAACAGGTCGGTTTCTCAGCAAATCTGGGTCGTCAGCAGGTATACCACAATCCGGGTCATCCGCATCAGGAAATGCAACAAACCCCCCAAGAGGGAATGCCCGGAAGGAGTACTCGACCCCACCTTTCGGGTACACGAACCGGGCCAGCACGGGTCCAAATCCAATAGCGAACTTGCTGACATGGATCCCTTGCAATGTTGCTGCCAGGAAGTGACCCCCTTCATGGACTATGATTATGGCGGTGAGCACAGACGTGGCTTCTATAACAGGCTGGAAAGATTCAAGAGGTGGGAGGAGACCGGCAAAGGCGCGAGGCAGGTGGTGCTGGTGCTGGTGCTGGTGCTGGTGCTGGTACTGGTACTGTTGCAGGTGCCGATGATTGTGGCGGTATTTTTGGGAGAAGAGGAGGGGGGAGGGGTGGAATGAAGGCAGAGAGAGAGGAGTTATCGGATGGTGGAGGTGCGGATAGAGGCGCAATAGCATGGTGGTGATTGAAAGGAGGAGAAGAGGGGAAGGGAGGGTAGCCTGAGGCCCTTCCTTAGCTGCTTAGGAAGGAAAGGGGGGAGAGATTTTAGAAAAGATAATTCGTTGATTTTTTTAATTAATTCGAACACAACACAAAGTCACAAACACAAGGTCGAGCTGGAGGTGGAGGTGGAGGTGGAGGAGGGTACTTGTCTTCGTGGCAGTGAACTGGCCACTGTTTTCACATGTTTTAATTAATTGTGTAGTGTCTTGCAATAAGAAACATGAATCAGGCTGGCTACTGGCTAGCTAGGTCATTTGATCATTTGATCTTGCTACAGTCTATTCTATGCACAATTTTATGTATTAATTAATTAGTGCTGCAGGCCGAGTTTGTTAACCCAATGATGAGCCCAAAATTACGCCCAGAGGAAAATAATATATGTGAACTTAAAGAAAATGTCAGATTTATTTGCTCATGTTATTATTTATTAAAAGCACTATCATTATGATATCAGTTGGTCATATAAACAAATTTAAATTTATTGAGCAACAGAAATAAATATATATATATATTATCAGTGTTTATTGTTATTCTTTTTGAAATAACATCAGTAAAAATCAATTACCAGGCATGTTGATTGTAGTCAAATAGTAATTTGTACTGCCAAAATAAGATGCGAATTTCTAGGAGAAAATTAATTACTATTATCTTCCGGAACTCAAGGACAAAGCTAAAAGTGAGAGGCTCATTAACCATCGATTAGTTTATATTTGTATGCTGGCGACATTTATTAATGTATTTCTTACAACAGTTTAATACATAGACAATGGATGTAACTTTTCATTTTTTTACCCAAAAAAAAAAAAAAAAGAAACACAGATAGTTCGAGTTTCGTACTGACTTTCTATTAGTAGTACTGTAGTAGTAGCACAAACCTGGTGTCTCCAACTAACAATTCTGTGAACCTATAAGCAAATCCATAGGCGTATAATCATCAAAATAATACTATTGAGTGGGTGATTGTAGCTATCAAACGTTAATTAAGATGCCAGCTGTCTCATGTTCAGCGGGTAAACTAAGGGTGCCGACCCGTCGAATGCAGTGTTCACAACCATCCTTGCCGTCGCCTCAGTCGGGTGGTAGAAGTCCCAGAAAATGTGGTTGCTTCTGTTGGAACAATAGGTGGAAACTGGGAGGCATGCGACCTTTGCATTCAGGTCACCCAGTCCACAGCATGCCGACTTAACTTCAGTGAAACCTATTTCACAGCAACAAAGTTAATTTTTCGTAAAACAAACAAAATGTTTATTATCCTAACAGAAATTGATTAATTATTCTTATCAAATAAGTTTTTTTTTTTTTTCAATATGCTGCACTTGTTCCCTGATTGTATGAGTTTGTACCTAATGCATAACCTTGCCAGTAGCTGAAATGCCATCTAAAGACCTTTCTCAATTACTAATTGTAATTGGCCATTCACTTTGTATAAGACCACGACATACATGTACCAGTTAATTAGAAATCCTGATCTTCCTAGAATGACTGCTATATTCTAAGTTACAGGACCAGAATAACCAGATACATGATAATTTCTCTCCGATAGATAAGACGGATTTCAAAATACTAAATTTAATTATACCATAAGCAGATGGCTGTTGGATGTATTGAAGCAGAACACTTGATGTGTCAAGGAAGGAGTAGCTCATGTCGGTCAATTCTGTGCTCATGTCATTTAGAAGAGAAGAAACTGCCTGGTTATAGAGGACAGAAGCGTAATTTCCTCCTGCATTGCATTCCTTTGTCTTGTTTTGTGCACGCAAAGCAGGGCAGCAACCGATTGGTCCCGTGCCGATGAACACAAATTTTCGTGCACCTAAGTTGTACATCCTCTGTCGCATTTTTTACAAAAGTTAAAATTACAACTTTCGGTGTCTTATATTTGAAAATCAATGTAGAGTTGTTATAAATTGTTTCCTTTTGCAGGACCAATGTGTACTGAATACAGGAATTTTCTGTTAGATTGCTGCTGTTGCCGATATAATTAACCTCATTGAAGTTTATTTTTTATTATTATTTGTAAAATCTTTCATTGTACTGTTTAAGTTCTTGTTGATGTTTCTCATGTATTTAAAATCTTTCATTAAAATTATTCTTCTAGTTAATAAGTATCTTAATGGGTAGAGATCAAACAGTACCTTCAGTTGGCCCTGAAGAGTCGGAATGAAGGAATCAACAAACTGTTTGGGTGTTGGTTTGCTAGCTGAATTTGATTTTGCATAATTTAAGAGCTCATTGCTGCCTATAACAAATGCAAAAACTGATTTGGAGAGGTGATCTTGGGCTCCTGCCGTACCTAGTTGTTGTACTATGACTCCATATACTGTTGAGTAGTAGGCTATTTGCTGGTCAAAGCTTATACATGCACCCTGTATAAACACAATAGTTCGATAATTATGATCCGAATAAGCACATTTATCTGCATTCTCTACATTGAGTGATTTAATAAGATTTTTGGTGGATACTTCTTTTTTTATCAATATTAATAACCATATTTTGATGGAAAATGTAATATGTATCTTTTGGAGGGGTAACATTGGAAAAATAAGAACCTCAATTTTGGAATGGAATCAGGGAATGAAATTCTTACCGAATTTGTGGACTTCAGAACACCAGCACCACCTGAGGCGAAACTGACACCAGTGAGAAACACTGAAGTATTGTTTGATTTGGAAGAAAGAGAGAGATATGGCGGTGATGTCTCCAAATCCAGATTCTGAGCTGCAAAAAAATAATAATTCATAAATGCAGGGCCTCAAGTAAAATTTTCCAATACTATATATTAGTAGTATAACTATTATGTAAACACGCCAATATATAGGGGCAGAACCAAGGTAGGTACCAACCGGCGCCCGAGCACCCTCTCGGTTCATTGAAAATTAAAGATTATACGGTAAAAAATAAATTTTCTTTTGAACCGAACATTCTATTTATTTCAACCGGGTACCCCCTATCGATCGTTTCTAGTTCCGCCCCTGCCGATATAAACTGTTAGTTGAGAAAACGTGGCTTGAGAAAGCTACTCCTATGTAGTCATTTGTAATGGCATAATTGCTATCAGTATCCAGTGTGGAAAGACCAGGGATGCAGAGAACTCCGAGTTGAAGGCCTCAGAGAGAAAACTAAAGCAGCACTAAATTTTCATGGCACATTTTAAAAAAAAAAATACATTTGAAGTTGCTTGATAGTCATAAATATCTTTTTTTTTCAAATTAGTTATGCATTTGTGAAGATTAGCTGGGATTCTGGATCAGGATAAGCAAGTAAATTCCTAGATAACAATGGACGCTGACAAAAAAATAAAATATTTTGTTCCTTCTATTAAAAATTTCAATGTAAACGAAACACAGTAAATAAATCTACATAAAGGACCCAATGTTGATTTGCTCCAATTTTGGATTTGTTTTTCCCACAGTAAAATTTTAGTTTATTTCCTATTCAAGAATAAATCAATAAAAAGCAAATTTTAATCTGGTCTGTTAATTAGCCAAAAGATTTATCTTCTAACAAATGACAATTGAAATCTTCTCATACACATTGGAAAAGCATACTGGTACTAAAAGAGAAAAGAAGAGGAAGAAATAAAGGGGAAAAGCAACATTCTTCCTGTGGTTCTGATTCCCGAAAAAGATGATGCGTTGTTACATCATGCACCAATTATCATAACTTTATAATTCCTACATCTTATCTTTCATCAGCAATCAAATGATATACATATAAAAAACAATACAAATTCCAAATGTTTCATTTATTTATGTACTGAAAATATCGTTTATTGTTGTTAATTTTCTAGAGTCTAGATTGTATATGTAACTAGAGCGAACTTTGGCATGGGACCCAATGCAATGAGGTTTAACAGACTCTTCCGGTTGTGGACAAATGGAGATCAAATATTACGAAATTTTCTGTCTTTTTGACTGGAGGCTATGTTTTGTGTCCCCATTGTGTCCTCCACAAAATCATTAGAAGAGATGGAACAGATATCAAAAATGTGTTGATCTCGGGGGCGGATGCATAGCTTATCAGGTGGTTAACTGATTCTCGTGGATTTTAAAAAATAGTATTTTAAAACTAAGACTTTATTAACTTGACACTCTCTAGATGAAATTTTCGATCGCTCTGAATTATCTAATTATTTTTTATTGAGAAAAAATATTTAATATCGATGATAATGAAAAAATTATGAAAAAATTTTAAAATATAAAATTTTGTAGAGGAAATTTTTCTTGATCGCTATGATTATTTATTATTTTGACTTTTATTTTTATTATATAAAAGATATTATTTTAATAGTTTTATTTAACACCCAATTTGTTAATGAGTTTGAACTCAATAATCTATTAAATCCGCTCCTGACTAAAATCCTGCATCCGCCCCTCATCTCCTATGTGCTCTAATTTGGAGGGGACGAAATCAATTTATTTGAGAGGTATCCTTCTCTTTAAAAATTTATGCAACAAATAATAAGTTAACTTTCATCCTTTAACGCATTTACCTCTGGTAGAGCACACCGTTAATGTAAAATGTTGAGTACGTACTTTGACTGCCCGAAGCATTCCAGCGCAATGAAGGGGGCATAGTGATTTTCTCTTTATTTTTCCCTCAAATATAGAAAAATAAAGGTCTCAACTTGTTATTAAAAATAGTTTGCAATTCGAAAAGTTGTCGCTTTAAATGAAGTTTTGGACATCTACTTTTTTTTATCATTTTTTTACATTTATAAGTAAAAATCATATATATTATAGTTCATTATGTATCATATATAGTTATTATTGTATACATAATAAATATATAATTTTTAGTTCATTATTTTTTAGTAAATGTATGTATATATATTTTAGTTCATAATAGACATGCTTATTGTATAAACATATCTATTTATTCTAGTTTATTATTTTTATAATTTTTCTTACAATTTTCTAAAATACATATTATTATTGAAACACAATAATATTATATTTAACATACTATTAAACAGAATAATATCATATTTCTAATTATTTTCTAAGTTGTTCAATAAATAATTAAACATACTGAAATAACTAAAACTATAAAAATAATAAATAAATAAATAATCAAAACATACAAATTTTGTAAAAAAAACTAGGACCGAGTTTGAAATTCGGTTCAAGGGCTTAGGACCGAGTTTCAAACTCGGTCCAGGCTAGTTAGACTAATTTACAAAAAAAATCTTACCAAATCCCGATATTTAATTATTTTAACTACGAAAAAAAAAATTAAGTAGGTTCCCTACAGATAGTGAGATAGAATGGAATATTAGATTGTCACAAAAAAAGAAGACAAAGATATACCGAAAACTATAATGTAGTGAAAGGTTTTCTCTCCCTCAGAAAAAAAAAAAGATAAAATGTCATATATATATATATATAAGATATACCGAAAACTAAAATGTAGTGAAAGGATTTCTCTCCCTCAGAAAAAAAGATAAAATGTCATATATATATATAGAGAGAGAGAGAGAGAGAGGAAGATTAAAATATAACGCGTTGCACGGATGCACCCGTGTACCGCGTTAAATTCTTGAATTTCAAGTTAAAAATGACTGATCTGAACCGTTCAATATATTATCCGTATCAAAATTTTATAGAAAATCAAATTTTATATTTTTTTGGGTAGGAAGAAAATCATCACTATTGGACGATCCAAATTTCTTAAATCAAGTAACATTCTTTTAACCCAAAAAAATAGCAAAATTTTTTAAAAAAAATATATAATTTGATTTTCTATAAGAATTTGATATGAAAATTAAATTGAATGGTTTGGATCGGTCATTTTTAACTGAATTTTGAAATTTTAACGCGGTGCACGAATGCATCTGTGCAACGTGTTGTATTTTAATCTTCCTCTATATATATATATATATATATATATATATATATATATATATATATATATATATATATATATGCGAAAAGGTACCTTTCATTTTGGATTCCCATTTTGGATTTTAATGATAAATGGTATCATTATAACATTATATTTAATTATTTTAAGTTTATTACATTCCATTAGTACCTGTCAAATCATATCCTTGGGCACTATTTCAAATTTGTCATTACATATATATATGAAATAAAGATATTTTCAAAGTTCGTTCCTCGTCTTAATTAACACAGACCACCAAGGGCCGGAAAAAAAAACAATTGTAATACACAAAAATATCTCAGCAACATCCAAAGCTTGTGAACATCACAAAAGATTTCTTTATATATATATATATATATATCCATGTTATTATTACTACTACCACCTTAACAAATTAAAGAAGGATATATAATGTGTGATTGTGCATTTGTAAGTTGTAGCACTTCTTTATCACATGTACAGCGAAATGCTGAACAAACTTTATTTCCATGTCTCCTATACATACATAATGAAAATTTTGCTGTTTATATTTTTAATTTATTTTACACACAATTTTTAAGTTGTAAGTTGTAGCACTTCTTTATCACATGTACAGCGAAATGCTGAACAAACTTTATTTCCATGTCTCCTATACATACATAATGAAAATTTTGCTGTTTATATTTTTAATTTATTTTACACACAAAAAAAATTGTGTCTAACATGCATGCACATTAATTTGAAATATTTATTGGAGATGTTTTCATTCAGTGTAGCGCGTTTTCTTTGGTAAGAAAATAAAATTCACGGCATGCATATTAAATATTAATTAGTGCATGCTTCGACATATATATAAATATATATATATAAAATTGAATTACAAACATACCCAAAAAATCTGCGAAATTATGGCCATTGCTGAAGCGACCGGTGGCTTTGCGGCCGGGATAATCAACTCCATTGTGCGGGAAGTTGGCTTTCAGCAAAGAGAGTTGCAGGTGGTTGTTGTTACCCACATCTGCAAGTGAGTCTCCAAACACATACACTGCTGGCACTGCTCCTTGTGCAATGTTTTTGCAGAGCAAGAGAATGATTGTTATTGTGCAATAATAGGTCATGAGCTTAGAGTTAGACGCCATGGTTAATTAGTTATTGATCTAGAAGGAAGGAGTTAAATAAGTAGGATGAGATTTGTGGTTGTGGAGAGACAGCGTAGAGAGATAGATGTCTTCCAAGTTTCAAATGGAACGGTGCCTCTCTTTTGTTAGTTAAGGTTGCTTTTTATGGAGAGGGGAATTTAAGTGGGGAAGCATGGTATGGTCGTGCTCCTTCAGTCAACATATTGATGGGACCATTTCAATTTGTACTCTATGAATTTCAGGCTTGTTTGTCAAATAATATTGTACTATACATACATGCATACATATAAGTGTGAGTCCTTTTGAGTTTTAGTTGGTTTGCTTCTTTTCTTTTTTAGAAATTGCTATACTAGAAACAGGACAAACGAAAACTATGTGGTCAAAAAATGGTCGGCAATGCAATGCTGTATAATATTTTCTTACAAAAGAATTTCTCTAACTGGCGTTGAGCCAATTGAGTTCTGGGTTGACATTCACCAACTTTTTAGAATTTCCAACGTTCCCACCTGACATAATTATTTTAAATTGAACTTATTTATGTTTTTTAGATTTGAGCAGGATCATTGGAACACACCCCTAGTTATAATTATATAATAAAAAGAGGTTGAATCTTCAAGTCACACTACCACACAAAAAATAATTCAAAATTGTTATTAACTGCATTTAACAATGATTCTTCAATCGTTGTTAAATTGTATTGTTAAAATTATTATTGAAAGACCTTCAATAATGATTTTTAACTAAAAATTATTACTGAATGACTATTTAGCAATAATTTTTAGTTAAAAACCCTTTGTTAAATGGGTCAACAATACATCTGGCTCAAATAATAATATAATAAATTAAATAATTTCTAAAAAAAACATAACCGTTTTTAAATGTGTTTTTTTTTAAAATAAGTTCAATATCTTTTGATTTCATTTTCGTAAATAATTTTAATATCTTTGATTTTATGAAGTGGTGAGTATCTTGTAGGGGTGTCAATTCTTGACCCGACACGATCCGAATCAGACCCGGCCCGACACGACCCGAAGATAAATGAGTCGGGTATGGATTCAATTTTTTTGACCCGAATTGGATCGGGTCGGGTTCGGGTCAACCCGATCCGACTCGATTAATTATATATTTTATGATTTAATACTAATTAAAGCTGAATATACACTAATTATATATTAATTAAGATTAATTATAAATTAATCAATATTTTATTGCTTATAATTAAATAAAAATAATTAATAAATATTTAATTATTTTACACATGACGGGTCGGGTCGACCCGTGATCCGTCGGATCAGGTATAGATTAAAATTTTTTGACCCGAATTTAATCAGATCGGATTCAAATCAGATCAAAAATAATAATAAAATAATGTGACCAAACCCGACCCATTAACACCCGAAGTATCTTGGCATCCGAAATCTCGGGGCCACTGAACGAGCAGCACATGCTGTGATAAATATTGCTGATAAAAAGAACTTACGTGGGCCCCAAAAAACGACGCGCAAACACCGAAATCGATCGAATGCATTTTCATTTCATGGCATCGCTCACATTCTTTTCAGTTTTCACACACAAAAAGCAAGCAACAACATTCTTCTGCGTTGCACACTTGCACTTGCACTTGCACCTGCACTTGCACTTGCAATTACCAAATTGAAATTGTGCTAATTAAGAAAGGAATCTATGGCCCTGATCTTTCTTTCTGGAAATGAAAATCATGAAATTGACACCTCAACCTCATCTAATGTAACGTAATGTAATCTAGTCAGTGTACAGCTGCCAAACCCCTGTGCTCGTTGACGCCCTGATCTATACTGACAAACATGTCTATTTTTTTCCCTTTTTTTTGTTCTCGTTTAATTTATTTCTTTTTCCTGGATGCACCTACAAACTAATTCTGTGGATAAATAAAGGATAATAATCAGAAGCTAGCTAGTGCAAAACTTTTAAGCACCCAGGCTCAAATTGAGGTTATACGTACGAGGGATATTAATTCATTCAAAAGTCTGTTATGATTATTTTTAAATTCGGTTCTAATAATTTTTATTTTAAACTGCTAAATCCTATTCTCGACCAGCTAAGTAATGGAAGTACCGATTTGACAAAATTAATGTCAAACAAAATATTCTGTTCGGCTTAATTAATTATATAATTAGGTCAATTGATATTACTAGTGTTCACTCTTCTCTGTTCTCTGATGGATCCATATTTGTAGTTTTGCGAAGAGTACCTTGTTGTCAATTTTTCTTCCCATTTGTTGAGAAATGAGTGGATTAGCTATTCTTTAATTTTCCTTCTCTAAGCATTGTACTAATAACGGTACATATAAATATCAACAGTAACAAAAGTTATCATTATTGTTTTCCCATTGTAATATATAGAGTCACTGTGTAACATGTAAACTCTCCCAGATAATATAATTAATTATCTTTCATCAACCAACTTCCAGTTTATTCCCTTAAACTTGACATGATATCAGAGCAGGGTAAAACTTGTATCAAGAAAAAATTTGCAACAAGCATCTACCAGCAACAATAAAATCACCACAAGAGCTAAAGGCAAGATTTACCCGTACAAGGAGACCGGTGCCGGACTGAGATACAACCCGACTGGCAACCAAGTACCAGTAACGAGGAGCCCAATACCAAAACAACCTGCAACTCTACTGAAAATCAAAACCAATAGCTCTCCCTTCTCCAAATCAGTAACTTTTCTCAAAATACTAGTAACTGTTAAATCCAACTGTCAACCAAAATATCAAAATGACAGAGGAAAATCCAAATCCACATACTTCGAAAATCAAATCTCTATATTTCTCATAACCAATTCAGACTTCAATGTTTCTCAGAAACTAACCAATGTTCCATTAAATGAAAAGAATTACATACCCTGGGCTAAGACAGCCAGAGTAACACTCAAAAGCGAAGGTCTCTTAGGTTACATTAATGGCAACAAAGTTCGACCCATATTTGGAGTAGAAGCTCAAGAAGAATGAGAAATGCTAGACAGTCAAGTCATGACTCTAATCACAAACTCACTTCAACCTTAATTATCAGAAGAATTCTGCTACTGTGAGATAGCAACAGAGTTATGACAAAAGATTCAAAACCAATACAGCAACCAAAAATGACATTCTCAAGTATATAAGCTCAAGCAAAAAATCGCAAAGATCACACAATAATCACGAGACATACCCGAATTGATAGGGCATGTAAGATCAAAATACGAGGAATTAAAGCCCTATAGGCCTCATACAACTGACCTGTTTGTGATTTGTGAAAGAGAAGAAACAGATCGTGTCTACACCTTTTTGGGAGCCCTTGGCTCGAGTTATGAGATGATTAGAGCCCAAATCCTCCTCTCAATCGACAAGTTATCCTTTGAAGAGTTAACAGCTCGCATCAGGCAAGAAGCGACGAGACGAGTTGCGATAGGCACCTCTGACTAGAACTCAAAGTTAGAGGCACACGCCTTCTCAGTCCACCACTTCAACGTCGGAAAAGCTAGGGGTAAGGGGGAGATTGAGCGATGTGCTCACTGCAAGAAGAGTGGCCATAGCCAAGAAAGATGTTGGGTACTCAATCCGCACCTCCGCCCTAAGCGAGGTGATCAACAGCTCACAGAGGCAGCAAAGAGAAGAGGGGCGAAAACCCTAGAAATCGAGAGAAAGGGTTTTCTTTCAGTGAAAGAGAAAGAGGCAGGCGAGAGCAACTCGAGTCGGGAAGAGAGCCGACTCGATAAAATAGAGTCGCTTTTGGCATCACTGTTAAATCAACAGACCCAACATCAGTTTGGCTCAGGTTTGGGCTCTGTCTCAACAAAATATGTTAACACAAATCTCAATTGTGGTAAATTGAGCCCAAAGTGTGATGAATTGACCAAAAATAAATTTAGGGCTGAAATAAAACTAAATAAATAAATTTTAATTATAGGATTACCATCTCAAAAAGTCCAAAGTTAGTAACAAATGGGTTCTTGACTCAGGGGCAATGTATCACATGATCGAAAACCCAACATTGCTAAATAATTTTTGAAAAATCAATGATGATCATTTTTTTACTATAGCTAATAATGAAAAAATTAGAATAAAAGGTTGGGGCATGATTAGTATCTTTCCAAAAAGATTTATCCAAGGTGTATTTTACATAGAAAAACATTCTATAAGCCTTTTATCTATTAGCAAGCTCGCAAAGGATTTAAATTGTGAAATAATTTTTAAAAAGAAAAATGTGATTTTTCAGGATCCACTCACCAAGGAAAAGATTGGTGAAGGATATTTAGAAAATGGTCTCTATTTTTTTATCATGAACAAGTCTTGTTTCAATGTAAAAAAAGATGATTTATATGAAGTATGACACAAACAATTGGGACAACCGCCCGATAAGATTTTAAAATTAATAGTTAATATTTCTAAAAAATATTATAGTAATTGTGAAGTTTGTAGCCTTGCTAAGCATACAAAACTTCCTTTTTATAATTCTAATTCTAAAAGTAATGAAAAAATTTAACTCGTTCATTCCGATGTTTGGGAACCCGCTCCCATAACTTCTTACAACGACTTTAGATATTTTGTCATTTTTATTGATGATTTTTTAAAAATGACTTGGTTATATTTAATAAAAAAACAAAAGTGAAGTTTTCTCTCACTTTCAAAATTTTACAAATTTAGTAGAAACCCAATACAATACAAAGATTAAAATACTTCGTACGGATAATGGAACGGAATTTATTAATAAAAAAATTTCAAACTTTACAAAATCTAGAGGCATTATTCACCAAACTTCTTCCTGAACGAAAAAATCATCATCTTCTTGAAATGACTAGAACTCTCTTGTTTCAAAATAATAACCCAAAAACATTTTGGTTGGAAGCAGTACTTACCGCCACCTACTTGATAAATAGGTTGTCAAGTGCAAACATAAGTTTTAAAAACCCTTTAGAAATCCTTTATAATCAAAAAATTAATCTTGATCACTTAAGGATTTTCGGGTGTACATATTTTGTCCATAAGAACCGGTTGGATTAATTAGACTTTACCTCAACAAAAATAATTTTTGTGGGATATTCCATTCAACAAAAAGGGTACAAGTTCTATGATCCAAAGAATAAAAAATTCTTTATTTCTAGAAATATGACATTCTTTGAAAATAAACTTTATTACAAAAGTGGTGAGAAAAACCACAATGAAAACATATCACAAAATGAATTTATTCTACCTTGTTACACTAACCACAAAATTATAGAAAGTCGTGTAGAGATTCATGAGCAAATAGGTACTCAAGAGGCTGAGGAAGTTGATCAACCCCAAGAGGAAGACAAGGAAAGTGAAGAACACGAGGAAACTCAAGAAGAAGTATTGCCATGAAGATCAATCCGACAAACTTAACCTCCAAAAAAATTGAAAGATTTTGTCACATATACGGTACAATAACCAATTCAAGATTATATTTCTTATAGTAACATTACCAATGATCACTATGCATATTTGAGCTGACAAACTGAGGAACCAAAGAATATTAAAATGACAAAACTTGACCCAAGATGATATAAGACAATGAACGAAGAACTTCATGCCTTAGAAAAAAAATCAAACTTGGGAAATATGCGAGCTACCAAAAAATAAAAAAATAGTTGGTTGCAAGTGGGTATATAAAATCAAATATCATAGTGATGGCACTGTAGAACGCTTCAAGGCACGATTGGTTGTAAAGGGTATACCCAAACTTACGGTATTGACTACCATGAGACCTTCGCATCCCGTCGTAAAAATGAACACCGTAAGAATATTATTATCTATTATGATGAATAATGGTTGGAACCTAAATCAAATGGATGTAAAAAATACATTTCTTTAAGGCACACTTGAAGAAGAAGTGTATATGACACTTCCACCGGGTCACAAAAAGGAAAATATGTCTAATCTTGTTTGTAGATTAAAGAAGTTGATTTATGGGCTAAAATAATCTCCAATGGCATGATATGGCAAACTTAATTATTTTTTAATTTCGTGCAATTTTAAGGTAGGCAATGCCGATTCATCTTTGTTTATCAAACACGATTGTAATGGTATAATAATTGTATTGGTCTATGTTGATGATCTAATCATAAGAAATAATGAAATAGAAATTGAGTTGATTAAGAGAAACCTTAAGCAAAAGTTTGAAATCAAAGATTTAGGGAAATTAAAATATTTTCTTGGAATAGAAATTGCTCACTCAAAAAAGAGGTTATTTCTATCCCAAAGCAAGTATGTACTTGATTTGCTTAAGGAAACCGGAAAAATAGAGTGTAAGCCATTGTCAACCCCAATTGACTCAAATATAAAAATTAACACCAAAGATAGTGAGCTCGTGAAAGATATAAACCACTTTCAACGACTCGTTGGTAAATTGATATATTTAACCGTTACCCGACTGAATTTGTCAGTTGCCGTAAGTCAAATTAGCAAATTTATGCACTCACCAAGAATACCACATTTAGATGCCATTAATAGAATATTAAGGTGTTTAAAAGGTACTCCCGGAAAGAGAATTTAGATGAAAGAAATGAGACTAATGCGATATGTGGCTATTCTGACGCAGATTGGGTAAGAAACTTTGATAGAAAATCAACTACCGGCTTCTGCACTTTTGTAGACGAAAATTTAGTCACATGAAAAAATTAGAAGTAAAATGTCGTGGTACGATCGAGCGCGAAAGCGGAATACCGGGCGATGGCCTCAACCGCAAGTGAACTAATATGGATCAAGTAAATGTTAGTCGATTTGAAGATCAATGTCAATGAACCAATGAAAATGTTATGTAACAATCAAGCGGCACGACACATTACATCGAATCCCGTCTTCCATGAGCGTATACCAACCACATTGAAGTAGATTGTCACTTTATTAGGGATAAGGTGCAATCAAAGGAGATCGAAAACCCCGTTCGTCAAAAGTGAAGATAAATTAGCCGATATTTTCACCAAAGGATTGAGCATCAATGCATTCAATAATATTTCAAACAACCTTGGATTATACGATCTCTATCATCCTAGCTTGAGGGGGAGTGTTGAGAAATGAGTGGATTAGTGGAGGATTAGCCTCAGTTAATTATTATCATATGCTAATTAGAGTAGATACATCCAACCTTTAATTTAGATTAAAAATGTTGCCTCTATTCTTTAATTTTTCTTCTCTAGACACTGTACCAATAACAGTACATATAAATATCAACGGCAACAAAATTTACCGTTACTCTAATATATAGAGCCACTATATAACATGTAAACTCTCTCAGATAATATAATTAATTATCTTTCATCAATCAACTTCCAGTTTATTCCGTTAAACTTGAAACCATTTCATTTTTACTATTTTGGAATCCGTGCTGCATGTTAACTTCGGCATGTATCTTTATT
Source organism: Schoenoplectus tabernaemontani (assembly GCA_037127355.1). Taxonomy (NCBI): domain Eukaryota; kingdom Viridiplantae; phylum Streptophyta; class Magnoliopsida; order Poales; family Cyperaceae; genus Schoenoplectus; species Schoenoplectus tabernaemontani. The sequence goes on along the minus strand of CM073745.1, from coordinate 984,267 downwards.
GAAAATGATCATGTGTACGTGTTGGAAAAATAGTTTATTGTTGGTTTTTTTGTCATATAGAATATGAGGGATCCTAATACATTAATGTAATTATAATATTTAGAGGATGGCTAGGTACTTTTACCAAGAATAAGTTTGCTTTAATTAACTGAAAATGAGTTTGTACGCCCATAAAATTGGGTGGTATGAGGGGTTTGGGAATTACATTATATAAATATCTCTTTCATGATGGTGGAAATTAAAAAAAATTATTCAGCTATTTTAGTGTTGGAGTCGACCTCTAATACAAAGAGGATTTGACATTGAAAAAAATAAAAAAAATAGAATGAAGGTTGGAATTTGAAGTAAACTGCAATTGCTAAAAGATTATTAAAACTTAATTCTCAAAAAAATAATTTTATTTATCATGAAATAACTAAAGTTAGGATATCGTATAAGCTCCACAGCACACAGCTGTAAAAGAAACAAAAGGAAAGGAAAAGAAAAGATGCTAATTAATAAAATCACGAAGGACGATGCACTTTACGATAGAAATCGAATCAAGAAGGACGGACCAAAAATGGTGATACTTAACATGTAATGTAATTCTTTTCTGATAGAAATCAAATCACCAAGATGGGTTGCATGCAAGCATGTTTATTGATTTTAAATCTCTTAGAAGTTGAAACCTCCAGTTTAGATTTTGTGGGCTGAGATTTGCCATCTATCTGCAGTCTATATTTCTGAGCCTTACAAAACCATATGAATTATGAACTGCTTGCCTCCTTATTCTCTTTCAGTAATATTAATATTAATTCAACAAAAAGTAAGAGAATAATCAAAGATGCCATACTCACTGGCCATAATTTATTCTATTGCGTGTGTAAGAGAATAATCAAATATGCTATACTCAAATCTACTGTTAACAAGGGGGTCAAAATGACAAAAAGTTAAATGCAGCAATTGCCACTCTCCAAACACAAGACATTCAAAAATAAGATCTTCACATGCATACGATTTAAAGACATTCCAAACAATAATTATTACAACTTCATGAGATGAGATGAGCCTAATTAATTATGTTAACACCATTACGGCAGCAATTTTTTTTTAAGGAAAATACATCTATGCATGAATTAACTCATCTTTACTCCCCCGGTCCTTAGCAAATAAATTTTCTCTCTTAAAGAGGAAAAATAAATCTTATAATATATGATTGTCAATATTTAATCAAGTTATTGTATTATTTCGTGTAGGTACTAATTAACTGTCTATAAATTTAAATTTAAAACATATATATTTTGGATAATATATATGTTATAGACATGGAACAGTATTTTGATCATTTCGTACTTGAAATGGAGTATTAATTTGATAATAAATAAATTGACATTACAATAAAAATGACTTTAGACAACACCTATTTAACAACGGTTATATATCAAATCTATTATTAAATTGACTCAGTGGCATCATTGTAATATTGAAAACTTCTTTAACAATGGTTTGTAATAAAAAAATATTGTTAAATTAGACTCCCAAAACACCAAAAAGCAGACCAATCATTTAACAATAGTTCCTTAAAGGAATCGTTATTAAACACTATCTTTAATAATGATTTTGTGCCTAAAACTGTTGTTAAATGGTGTATTTAGCAACTGTTGTTAAATGATTGTGCTGCTTTTTTGGGTCTGACGTTTATTTTGATCAATGATATTTGCTCCCACGGATTGCCCATCTCATCGTTCATTTATCCCAATTCAATAATCTAAAAATCAAAATTTTAAAATTAAAATCCCACAAATTACCGACTCCTTATCATCTGTTTTCATATATAAAAAGAAAGATAAGAGACAGAGAAAGAAATAAGAAATAAAAGCCGAAATCAGACTATCTCAACTTTAAATAGCCATAACTTTTGATAGGAAACTCCGATTGAGACATGCTATATGCAAAAAGTTTACGCCGTTATGGTCATTTGCAGGGCCAAAAATCTCGTCTTCAACCTCAAGAACTCATTTGAAGTTTTATTTTCTATTTTTCTTTTTTTCTTTGATTTTTTTCTTAGAAATTTATAGGTTTTGCTATTATTATATGAGCAAGATGTATGTATTGTTGAGTAAATTTTTTTTATTGGTGAATAATTATATATTTTTTCATATTAATTATTGAATTAATGAATGAATATTATTGTTTTTCAGTTACTCAATATATCTTCTTTTAATATTAATTATCATCCACTGTTTGCTTAGTTCAAAAATGTTAAAATTTGAATTTTTTTTTGACCTTTAGCAATGGCTCAAAAATCTGTGATTTGGCAATAAATTTAACAATGATTATTTAAAAGCTTTTCTAATACCCTAGATAATAATTCATAAGCCGTTATTAAACTTGATCAATAATAGTTGTCAAATATATTTTTTTTGCAGTGTTCGGAGAGAAAAATATGCATGTTTATTTAAGTTAAAGTTCGCCCACCTTCTCACGAGTCAAAATTTTCAGGGGGAAATCAACTCAATTTTTATGGACGCTAATTGCTTAATTTTCCATAGTGAAATCGCTGGTATTTATTTATTTATTGAATCGAGTTACTCCAACTATATTATTTTATTTTATTTTATTTTATCCAAATAAAATTTGTCATTGCTTGGGGACGACGTTAATTGTTACAAGGAAGAAAAAGATGCATGTTTTAAACAATGTATATGTCCCTTTCAGCAAGCAAAGAGCAGATGCAATGAACTTGCATGGTCACCTCATTTTAAAAAAAATAAAATCTACTGCTAATTAATGTGGTAATGTGGTATTGACGCGCTTCTGTTTATTAATTTAAATGTCAGAGTCAAACTATTTTTCTTTGTTTATCTCCTGTATACGCATAAAATCATCCGAATTATGAAATCTTCTTTTTGTTGTTTTTCTCTTTTGTTTTTTTTTTCCTTCGCCTTGAAGTTTATACAGTTATATATGTTTATTTCTTTAAACAACTTTAATGAAGATTTGTTGCACCACATAACAACACAACATAAGCGAATGAATAGCAAAGCTGTGAAGCTGCTTCCTCAACTTTAATGAGAACCTCATGGCCTGCATATGACACTAGATATGTACAAACGAGTGTACGGTCTACCGTGAAATTTATTATGGGACAATTTATTTTTCATTGGAAGTGATTAATATCAGTACTAATTATTATATTTATTACTATTATCATTACTTAAATTAAATAAATATGTTTTCTTTATTAAATTTAATTTTAAATTTCAGAAACATTTTCAAATTGGACAAATTCTCTCTTGCATATTTTTAAATTATTGCCAATATACCCTCCCTTCAATTTAATCATTAAAATTAAAAAATATATAAGCATAACCCCTTATTTTATTTATAACTCAAGCATAAATCCTTTTTTATTTGAAAAACAATCCACATTGTTAGTAGTATATTATTTAAATAGCAGATATGGATATTATTTTACTAACAATCATCACATCAAATTGTCTAATATATGATTATCACATTTTACTGCTCTAAACCTCAAAATTATTTTATTTTGCATAAGATTTCAAAAATAATATCTCAATGTCGATGAAAGATATGATCTAAAGATCGTTAGTCTCATGTGTCCAATATTAATTTTTGTTGCTCCAATTAATTGATCGACATTATTTTGCAAAAAAAAAAAAAGGAAACAAGAAGGAAAAGAAGTATAATGAAATTTTTATAACCTTCGGTAAAAGTGCATATTATTTTGAGTTTTTTAAGAAAAAAGTGATTGTATTTGAAATATCAAGGTCTTTTTAGTGGAAATGTTGAATAGATCAAGGGGTATTTGCAATAGAATGTAACGAATTATTTGTTCAATTTTAAAATAATATAGGAAGGTAATTGAGACGAGTGTGAATTTAAGGGGTCTTTGTACTTTACCCTAAAATATGTAGATTAACTAAAATTCAAACATAACTTGGAGGGTGTAAATTTTAAACTATTTTCAAATCATTCATTTGCCTCCCAAGCTATCGGGGAGAAACAATTTGGTCCAAATTAATTGTTTACCCATCGTTTTGTACTTAAAATGGGAATACAATTAGAAATATGCACCCAAAATGAAGTGGGGAAAAAACCAACCTAACACATCATTGGAGTCTTCGTTTTTTTTTTTAATTAACCTACCAATACCATGCTATTTATTTAAAAACAGAAAAAGTATAGATGTGCAAGGTTTCTTTTGCACCACAGAAATGTTTTAAAAGTAGGTAAAATAAATTCAAATGTGTAAAGAAAAATATTCCGCGATCCAAGGTCAATGTTATGTCCCACCATCACCCTATGTAAGCTTTGAGGTGCAAAACAAGTGGGGGATATTGAGGTGCAAAACAAGGACACTGTTTCTAATGTCTAAACTATAAAATAATAGTTTTGCTTGTATTAATTTGCAATGACGAATTAGCGATTGAGACTCTCAGCAGGCTTGCGACATTAAAAAAAAGCACGATCGAAATATTAAGGGGTCTCAATTAGTGAAGGTACGTGGGGTTTTACTGGGTTACATATATAAATCGTGGGTTATATATATTATAAGTTGTCAACTTATTAAATTATTAGGAAACTAGTATGTATGAATGTATGTATGTATGTATGTATGTATGTATGTATGTATGTATGTAAGACTTTGGGCTTTTAATTCTGAAGATTATAAATCATAATACAGTCCCTCGCCTCGATAATATAATAACAGTTTCAATTACAAACAAGTCCTTCAATTTAACCATAAATCAGTTCTCTCCAAGTCTCATATCCATATCCTGTTGTCTTTGTCGCCTCCATCTCACCATCTCCCTGCCTGTTACACTTGCATTGCATTGCATTGCATTCTCATGCAGGCATCACCGACGGTACCAGCACTGGCCTCCGCCGACGGAGGTCCTGTCGTGGCAAGACAGAGAGGCGCTGCCAGCTTCTCCACTCAGGCTAATGCTCTTCTCCGAAAGAATCTCACCTTTCAGGTTTCTCTTCTCCTCCTCTCTCCAAGAGTCTTCTGCATTTATTAACCACCGAAGCACAAGCGCACCTCCCCCCCCCCCCCCCCCCTAATTAAATTAATATACTCATTGAGTTTTTGTCCTAATTCCATCAATTTGTTAATTTCCTGCTAATTGTGGCATATCCAATCATGCAAAAATTGTCCAGTATACCATGCCATACTCAATTCATGAGAACCCAAAAGTAACTATGCGCTCTCAAGTCTTAAACTTATATTGCTGATGAGCAGAAGAGGAACATAAGGACGAATACATGCATTGCGGCATATCCAATCCTCATATGCGTCCTTCTCATCATCTTGCAAACCATCATCAACAATGAGCTTGACAAGCCCAAGTATCGGTGTGGCTGCAAATGCATCCCGGTCAATGGCACTGGCATGTGCCAGAACGTGTGTGGGCCCCAGTACTCCACCCTGGACCAGGTCCGCAGCTGCCCCATAGCAAGTCCACCTAAGTGGCCTGCTCTGATGCAGGTGCCCCATCCTCAGTACCGCGCAGCCCGTAATGCGTATCTTCCGTTCGCTGATTTGCCTGACTCATCATGCCAGCTCTCTGGCTCTTGCCCTGCCACAGTGCTCTTCACCGGCAGCAACAAGACTCTTGCACAAAGTATGTTTTCCTTGTTCTCAGTTCATCTGTTTCATTTCTTCCTTTATTTTATATCTTTTTCCCTTCTTATAATTTGGTACAATTTTCAGCTCTTATATTAATTTATTTGCTGTTGGTTGGATGGTAGATCTCGCGGGGAGTCTATTTCCAGTCATGGATAGTTCTTCTCCCAACTTTTCTGATTATCTCACTGTCTTCTCTCATGTTATACCTGTGAGTTATCATTTCATAATTTCAACCTGAGTTACTCATTTCAATTTGTAGTTTGTCTACTAAGAAATTTCTCAAACTTAGTTGTACTATTTCCCCTTTTTTCAGGGCACAGACACATACACTAGAGACACTCAGTACATTGAGCCTGCATTTATCTCAGACAGGCCTCTTTATTACATTCAACCATCCTGCCTCTCCAATTCTACCACCAAAGCTACAATCGATTACCAAGGGATGCCCTTTACTGTAGGTATGAATTTACTCCTTTTTGACTTTCGGGATATATTCATTAAAGTCTACCAAATTTTTTTCTTTATTTGTTTTGTTTAAACTAATTATGCCACATCCTCTTAAAATGTACAGATGTAGTTTGTGTTCAGGGGCTGCCGCTATGGCGCAATACATCATCAATGATAAATGAGGAGCTATTCAAGGGTTATCGGCAGAGCAATACAGAGAGAAAATTGAATGAGTTCCTTGCTTGTACTGTTCTCACCCTCGCATTATATTCCAGACTGTATATTTACATAACTTCTTCTTAAAGCTGATATGACTTCTGCAAATTTGCATTGGCAGCTTATGATTTTTTGGATACAAGTGAGAAGGCCTTCAATGTTGATATATGGTACAACTCAACCTACAGTACTAATACAGCATATGTCAAGATTGCTCTCCAGAGGGTGCCACGCTCTTTGAATGCAGTACATACAATCTTCCAGCTTGCTATTCCATACTTTTATTCCATTAGGGCTTTTAAACCATGAAGACCTGAACTTTTTTGCTCTATAATTCAAGGAAATAATCATGTGTTGAAATATAGGAGTCTGATTATTAACTACTGGCACCAGATGCAATGTGTAAGGGGTACGTTTATTGGCAATGACTTTTCCAGTTCAATATTGAAATGGATATGCTGATCCAAATGTTCATATGCATCAAAGAAATAATGGTTCCTTCTTCTACAATCTATTTTTACAATGACAAAGAAAGAAATAATTTCTTTTGCTACTTGCATATAATAGGCATCAAATGCATTTCTAAAGTTTCTGAAAGGAGCTGGAGTAACTATGGAATTTGAATATGTGAAAGAGACACCCAAAGTTGGAACAAAAACCAGGCTAGAGATCTCTTCTCTTCTGGGTCCTTTGTTCTTCACTTGGATCGTTCAGCTACTTTTACCGGTTAGTACTTGTATGATTCATAGATTATTAAACAATTTTTTTGGCCTTGTAGTTTCTTATTAACTTCATATTTTTCATGTGCAGGTTATACTCACTTCCTTGGTGTATGAGAAGCAACAAAAATTGAAGATAATGATGAAAATGCATGGATTAACTGATGGCCCCTATTGGTTGATTTCTTATTTGTACTTCTTATTGCTATCTGCAGCCTACATGATTTGTTTTGTGATATTTGGCTCTCTAATAGGTGGCAGTCTTCTTTGATTTTTTTTATTTTATATCAACTTTGTCATGAATACTATTTATGTATATGTTATTGAGTAATCTCTTGGTTTCCTTCAGGATTGAGCTTTTTCAGATCAAATGACTACAGCATACAAGTGGTGTTTTATTTCATTTACATCAATCTTCAGATAGCCTTTGCATTTCTTGATGCTTCTTTCTTTTCTACAGTCAAGACAGCTACAGGTACAGACTAATTTTTTTTTTTTTTTTTTGTATTAGAAATGCAAATTAAGCAACTCTCTAATTTCCTCTCAATGAAAATAAAGAGAAGAAAATTCTATTAGTAATGTTGCATTTTTAAATCGTGTGGTGCAGTGATTGGCTATATTTATGTGTTCGGATCAGGCTTGCTTGGCGCATTTCTCTTGCGGTTCTTTGTGGAAGATCCATCTTTTCCAAGTAAGATATTTCTCTTGTTTTTTGATGAAACTGAGTAAAGTACAATCTAATGAGACCGCAGGCGATGCTCACTTTGAGTACCTAGTAGATTGACCTCATTGCCATTTTTTTTTCTTCTGAACTTAAAATTTTAAATCTGCTACATAGAGGGTTGGATCATAGTGATGGAGCTAGTTCCAGGCTTCTCCCTGTACCGGGGTTTGTATGAGTTTGGGCAGTATGCATTCAGCGGAAGTTCCATGGGAACAAAAGGAATGAGGTGGGGGGATCTGAGCAACTCAGAGAATGGCATGAGAACCGTAATGATTATCATGGTGCTGGAGTGGATAGTGCTGCTTCCTTTAGCATTCTATCTCGACCAGGTATCATCCCTAGGAGGTAGTATCCGAAAAAATCCCATCTTTTTCTTAAATTTCTTGAAGAAGAAGAAGATAGCCAGATCGCGGTCACTTCAATTAACAACTAGATTCAACCGCCAAGGCTCTGCTAAAGTCGTCATTGATGTCGAAAACAAGGCTGATGTCACTCAAGAGGTAACCCTGGTTTTCGACATTTTATTTGCTTGACAAGAATAGTAGTTGGTTTGCATGGTTATGTGTGATAATTTGATGCTCAATTGGTTGAAGACATTTTGAAAAGTAGCTGGGTCAATGGAATGGATATAACTTAACTAAATTGTAATGAACCGAGTTTCAGAGGGAATTGGTTGATAAGCTGGTGATGGAGGAAAACAGAAGCAGCTATGCGGTGATATCTGACAACCTAAGAAAGGTATACCCTGGCCAGGATGGCAACCCTGACAAGCTGGCAGTGAAGGGTCTCTCGCTAGCTCTTCCACAGGGTGAGTGTTTTGGCATGCTCGGCCCCAATGGTGCTGGCAAGACATCCTTCATCCATATGGTTCGTTCATTTATCTTTTATTGTGGGAAGATTAACTATATATATTTTCCCTCCAATAAAAATAGATCCAAAATGAACTCCATGTAGTATACTGTAAGACTAATCAAGTTCTCAATTTCTCACTGAATGGCTACTTGTGTTCAAATCAGAAATTAATATGTGCATACTTTTGTAAGAGGTATAGATAATATATAAAATGAGTTATTTTTGGGGTGAACAGATGATAGGGTTGATTAAGCCAACATCACGTGCAGCATATGTACAAGGAATGGACATAAGGACTGACATGGATAGCATCTATACCAACATGGGTGTCTGCCCCCAGCATGAGTAACCACTGTTAACCTTCTTTTTCTTTTTCCTACTTTCTCATACCTCACTCCTTTTTACATCTGATAGAAAATATTGTTGGAAGAATAAATTCATATAATCATAAGGATGTTCACCAGAAATTTTATTGAAATCTTCTATTTGTTCCCTCTTTTTGTTCCCTTCGAAATATAGTTTGTTATGGGAAAGTTTAACTGGACGGGAACATTTGTTGTTTTATGGTCGGCTGAAGAATCTCAAGGGAGATTCACTAACACAGGTATATTACAAATCTTGCAGTTAAATGCAATTTATCCAGTATAATACATATGTTGCTGTCAAATGCAGTTCAGTTACGTTTTTTGCTAGTGTCCTTGCTTCCACAAAATACTAATTATCCAAAATTTCTGGAAAAAAAAAATCAGGCAGTTGAACTATCACTACAGAGTGTTAATTTATTTTATGGACGGGTTGGAGACAAACAAGTGAGGACGTATAGCGGCGGCATGAAAAGAAGGCTCAGTGTTGCAATTTCTCTTATTGGAGACCCTAAGGTGCACGATACTTACCTACTCATTTCAGATATGCTGGCTGCTTTAATTTGGGTTTAGTTGCATAATTTACTATGTAGTAACGACCTCATGATCATTTTGTCCTTCACCTATTTAGGTTGTTTACATGGATGAGCCTAGTACAGGGTTGGACCCTGCTTCAAGAAACAATTTGTGGAATGTTGTCAAGCGTGCTAAGAGAGACCGTGCTATTATTCTTACAAGTATTATTAGTTTCTCATGCTAATATGTTATAAACAACTTTCTTTTTATAATGATCAAAATTACAGCCAATTACATTGAAAATTGTTTCGGTTTCAGCACATTCAATGGAGGAGGCTGAGGTCTTGTGTGACCGGCTTGGTATTTTTGTGGATGGAAGCTTCCAATGCTTAGGCAACCCTAAAGAGGTACATTTGTGGTCTTCTATTTGTGTTTTTTTTTTGTAGTTCTGATAACTAAAACCTATACACAAAATGTGTTTGAAACATAGATATTTAATACTACATGAGATAATCATAATATGAAATGAATTATGTTGTGTCAGTTGAAGGCAAGGTATGGAGGGTCATATGTATTCACCATGACTACTGCAGCAGAGCAAGAACAAGAAGTAGAAACCTTAGTGCGGCATCTCTCTCCAAATGCAAACAAGATCTACCACATATCTGGTACACAAAAGTTTGAAATACCAAAACAGGAAGTCAGAATTTCAGATGTTTTCGAGGCAGTAGAGAAGGCCAAGAGCCGATTTACAATCTATGCATGGGGTTTGGCCGACACCACTCTAGAAGATGTATTCATTAAAGTCGCCAAGGGCGCACAGGCTTCCAATGTGCTTTCCTAAATATCGATTTTTGTTTGAAATTACTCAGGCTGAATTATCTCCTTCTTCTTTTTTTTCTTTGTATTGCCTTTTATTTTCCTTTTTATTATTATTATCATTATTTGGGACGGGGGCAGGGGTAGGTTCATTGTAAATTTGTCACATTCATTTTGCTGTAGTATATAAAGAATAATCGACTCGCGAGCATTTGTGCATCATTTTCTTAGTGTGTAATTATGGACATTAGATGTGTGCTTTGTAAATTCGAAGCGTCTGCTTCATACATGCATGGAATTCTAAAGCTGACAAAATAAATAGTTGTTAAGGGACAAGTATCTAGTGGCACAAAAGATCTCAGGAACTATTTAACCGCAATATGATGTATATTTAGCTACAGAATCTGATCCCACTCAGTCTGGTAGATTAAGTACTTCCTTACGATTTAACATTTTTGTTTATTTAAATTAATAGATCAGCGATCAGAACCGAGTCAAAACTGATTCTCACTTCTCTATAATTTTGAATAAATAGTAATTAATTTCAATATGCATCTCAAAGCTATAGCAATTGTACAAGTCATATAAGTGGAGAAGGCCATATGAGATAAAATCGAACATATATATCTTATGAAAATTGGATAATTTTTCACAAGTAGCTGCATTTACGAACCCAAAGGTTGCTCTTTACCATGGCAGCTCCAATACAATCTTCTCGTATCGTTCCACCGAATGATTCACAAAACTTCTTCTTGTTTTTTCTTTTTTTTTTAATACAAAACATCAGAATTTTATATTTTACACCTTATAGAAAAAAAATATGATTTTAAGTATTAATTCTTATCATATATTCATAGTGTTTTACAATAACCCGTTGTGGTCAAATCTGACCAAAGACATGAGAGGAAATAAAAAATAGAAAAAATGCTGTCACAACAGCGATATGAGAAGTTAAAGGAGTTTTGTCTCACACTCTCTCTTCCATTCCGCTTCAATTCCTCAATTCGAGCCCCTCTTATAATTGAGAATAGTGAAAAAAAAATGCTGTATTTCATATTCTCATTTTTAATTCATTCTTGTCTAGTTTGGTTAAAATAAAAGTATTTTTTCAACCAATTCCACTAATCTGTTAATCTGTTAGTACCAAACAGACCTTATATTCATATGCTGTCACAAATTTAAACCTCAGCACTTTGGCTTTTGAACTCATCAGTATATAATCTGTCTTTAATTAAGCGGAAACGAAAAAAAAAGGAGAGAAAGTAGGGCGAAAAGAGTAGGGAATGAGATCCATCTTTTCTTCTTCCTTGTTTGTGTTCTTTACAAATTGAAGACCCTGCGCTGTGGGCAAACATAACTTTTTGGTTACAAGAAATATATACATATATATATATATATATATATATATAGCTTTCCGTGAGTTTAACTCAAAAAGTATATTAAATCATCTCAAATTTTTTTTTATCATCCTCATTAAATTCTTTATATTAAAATCTTATGGGATGCAAAAATTTAAAATGTTTTGAGTTTTTTAAATCATGGTTTTTAATTTTTGAAAATCAGCTCTAAAATTAATAATAATATATTTAATATTTGAACATCATATTTAAAAATTAAAAACGGTGACTTAAAAACCTAAAAACACTCCAATTTTTTCCATCCCACAAGATTTTCATATAAAGAATTTAATGAAGATGATAAATTAAAATTTTAAGATGATTTGATGTACTTTTTGAGTTAAACTCACGGAAGGCCTCTGTGAGCTTAAGCTCACGGTATCTTTACTCTATATATATAGTAAAATACCGTGAGCTCAGACCTCAGTTTAACTCAAAAAATATATCAAATCATCTCCAAATTTTAATTTATCATGCTCATTAAATTCTTTATATGAAAATCTTGTGGAATGCAAAAATTTAGAGTATTTTGAGTTTTTTAAGTCACCGTTTTTTACTTTTTAAAATGATGTTGAAGATTGAATATATATATATATATATATATATATATATATATATATATATATATAGAGTAAAGATACCGTGAGCTTAACTCAAAAAATATATCAAATCATCTCCAAATTTGAATTTTTCACTCTCATTAAATTCTTCATATTGAAATCTTATGGGGTACAAAATTTTAGGATATTTCGAGTTTTCTAAGTCACTCTTTTCAATTTTTAAAAATAATGTACAAACATTGAATATATTATTATTATTATTTTTAGAGCCGATTTTCAAAAATTAAAAAGAGTGACTTAGAAAACTTGAAACATCCCAATTTTTTGTACCCCATAAGATTTCAATATGAAGAATTTAATGAGAGTGAAAAATTCAAATTTGGAGATGATTTGATATAATTTTTGAGTTAAGCTCACGGTATATCCACTATATATATATATATATATTATTTTTAGAGCTCATTTTAAAAAATTAAAAATGGTGAGTTAAAAAGCTCAAAATACTCCAAATTTTTGTATTCCACAAGATTTTCATATAAAGAATTTAATGAGCATGATAAATTAAAATTTAGAGATGATTTAATATACTTTTTGAATTAACCTCACTGAATACCTCTGTGAGCTTAAGATCACGGTATCTTTGCTCTCTCTCTCTCTCTCTCTATATATGGAAAAATTCTGATCTAGTAGTAAAGACAATGTCTTACGTGTGAGATGTACTAAGTTCAAAAATAAGATGAAATCTTTTATGGAGAATTAAAAGGTTAATAGTTTAGACTCTTATTTGTACTTGAAAAAGATATATATATAAAGAGAGAGAGAGAGAGAGAGAGTAAATCTACGGTGAGCTTAAACTCACGGAAGATCTCCGTGAGTTTAGCTCATAAAAAATTTAATTAGAATGATAATTTTAAATTTCGAACGTGTTACGATAAAATTTGAGCCGTATGCACTTGGGCTCGAAATGCAAACGTTTTCACAATAGTCTAACTCTCTCTCTCTCTATATATATATGAAAAATAGTTTGGCAATTACTGAAAAAAATAAAAACCCTTTCGGTGAAATGGGTGAAATTAGGGTTAATATTCTATCATATCACTGAACTTTGATGCTTATTCATATATAGTCACTGAATTTTTATTTATTCATTTTTAGTCACTGAACTTTAATGTTTATCCGTAGTTGGTCACTATCATTAGTTTTTTCACTCAAATATATTTGAAATAAAATTATATTTGTTGCCAAAACTAATTGGAATGAAAAATAAATAAATAAAATAAAATTATATTTGATTTTTCATTAGTTTTTTTAATTATTTTTGAGTGAAAAAACTAATGAAAGTGATCAAATATGGATAAATATTAAAGTTCACTGACTAAAAACGGATAAATAAAAATTGAGCGACTAAATATGAATAAGGATCAAAGTTGAGTCATCCGCTAGAAAATTAAATTAAGCGTGTGTGCAGGGGTTGAATAATAAATTATTAATACCAGGCGTGATGCGGCGAATAGATAGAAATACTAATGGGCCTAGAACTTCTCCGAAATTATGATCGTGCCTGCTTAGCCCAAAGCCCAAAGCCCAAAGCTCAAGAAGCGCCGAAAGCTCTCGGATTACTTGAGAGCTCCGATGGTGAGCTCAGGCAATGATCTCAACTGTCCAGAGTATAACACGCCATCCTGTTTTACCTAATATCTTTCTCTGTATCCATACCGATTGGAGAGAATCCAGAGTCTCTGCTCAAGCGCAAGTGCGTAACCCAACCAAAACCCTTCTCCCCGATTTCAATTCCCATTCCCCAGCGAAAGCACAAAACCCCTCCGCCTCTCTCTCTCTCTCTCTCTCTCTCTCTCTCTCAAGCCTCAACATTCCCAGACAAGTAAAGAACCTCGCTTCCTGCTTCTTCTCTCCGTCTAGCCATGGCGGACGTTGTCCAGCTCCGGTTGGAGCGCATGGCGGAGGAGCTCGAGGACCTCGAGAAACGCGGGCTCTTCTCGCGCGCCGAGCTCGACTCCATTGTGCGCCACAGGAGGGAATTCGAGTTTCGCCTCAAGCGCCCCTCTCCGCTCAAATCCGACATCATCGCCTATATTGACTACGAGCTCAACCTCGACGCCTTGCGCCAACTGCGAAGGAAGAAGATCCTTGGCCAGATGAAGAGGAACAATAATAGGTCTAGGAGGTGGAACAAGTCCATTAGCGACTGGTCAGGGGTCAAGAGGATTTTAGGCATTTATAAAATGGCCACGCTCAGGTTTAAAGGCGATTTGGACTTGTGGTTTAAATACCTGGAGTTTTGCAGAGAGAAAAAACATGGAAGGATGAAGGAGGTTTGTTTTTCTTATATTCCTGTCATTCAGCACCATTTTTCATTCAATTGTATGTTTACTTGTCTTATTTCACTTCTTTGCTAAAACATGTACCGTTTTGCTTGGAAATTGGGTTGTTATGACATGGAATATTAAACTTGACGTGCTAAACCTTTTTATTGTTATATGTCACTACAGTGTTAATCATAATTGTACTGGTCCCAATTGCTTGTCCTATCAGATAGTATTTTTTTCTACTGCAGTACAGTGTTAAATATGATTATGCAATGAATTGATATGTGATTGTAGCATATTTAACAACCCCCTTCATTTTCGTGGTTGTTAGGCACTAGCTCAGGCAATCCGTTACCACCCAAAGGTTCCAGGCCTCTGGATATATGCGGCTGCATGGGAGTTCGACCACAACCTGAATGTGGAGGCAGCACGTGCATTAATGCAATCGGGCCTCAGGTCATGCCCCAAATCTGAAGATTTGTGGATTGAGTACCTTCGCATGGAGCTCACTTACCTAAACAAACTCAGGGCCAGAAAGCAAACTTTAGGTGAGAATGTACTGATTGGTAATGACAAATGGAAAGAAGATAACAAAGATGCCTTCATGGCTTTGAATGAAGGCTCATCTGAGGACCTCTTCTGGAAAAAAGGGTTGTTGATGCTTCATATTATATACCAGGGGGCAGTCGAGGCAGTACCAGAAAGTTTTGAGCTGAGGAAAAAGTTCTTGGAGATTCTCTATGCAGCTAGCTTAGGGGACACAAATAAGCTAAAGGAAGAGGTAATGAATGATTTGAGGAGAGATTTTTCAAAGGATGAGGGTTTTTGGAATTGGTTCGCCTGGGTACAAATTGGAGGTATTAAGGATTTGGAGGAGTTGAGTACAGATGAAGCCGTTTGCAAGATAAATAAGGCTGTTAAGGTGAGGCCGACTATTTATTATGAAATATCCAAATCCATATCAGGATGATGTTACTCTGGTATAATAATGTATAAATGTTAAGATCATTAAAAATGGCATTTTCTAATATGTTTTTCTGGAGAGCTTTTAGATTAGGAGTTAGATTTTTGCCGTTTTAATTCGATTTCAGATGTCATGCCGGTTCCAAACATGTGAAAGTACATGTTGCTTTGCCGTGTTGTTAGGTAGTCTACTGGCACTGAAGGTGCATGTACTTTCATAACTAAAAATCTGATTCTAACCAAATGAGAAAGTAATCAATTTTTATACTTGTGTTTAGGTTTATGAGGAGGCAATTAAAAACTTGCCTACCGAGATAATGTTCTCTTTCTATGCAAAATTTTGGACTGACATGCTGCATGAATCTGAACATTATGGAATTGATGTATCCACATCTCTACTCAAGGTGTATCAACAAGCAGAGGCAGCTGGGTGCTTAACTGAGCAGCTTGCTTGCAATTATGTTAAGTGTTACATTGAAATTGGAAAATTTAAGGAGGCTAGAGAACTCGTAGAGAGGCTGTGCAGTGAAGCTCACCTTTTAGCATCTGGTGAGATGTGGTTTTTGAGGGTCTCGGTCGAGTTAAAATGGGTTACATGTGAGTCGACCTCGATTGAAAAAGAGAAATTGGAGTCTATTCTTTGCCTTGTAAAACGTGCATCTGAAAATGTTTCAGCATCAGAAGCTGAGGGTTTGTGGCTGTTGGTAAGTAGTGTTACTTCTTAATTTGGTTTGTATGCGCCTGCATGCATTTTTGTGTGTGTTGGAGGGAGAGATTTCCTTGAACTGATAAATGTTTACTTTCCAGGCCTTAAAGATTTTCTCCAATAACAAGCGCTATTTTGAAAAACTGGTGAAATTGGCCACATTTGCAATTGCTAAGTCAAGTGGTGGTGGGGCCACTGTTGCTCGTGCTGTTATCAGTTCAGTTCTCCAGAAGGATGGCATTAGACATGCAAGAGATATGTACAAGCAGTATGTATAATTTCTATAACATTTACACTTTATCTTGGAGATTTTCCAAGCAGCAGTTGAAAATTTGAATGTACTTAAGTACTTGGATCGAATGTTGAAAATACAATTTGGTCGCATAGTAATAACTAGTAAGATTAACTGGTGGTGGCAAATTAACTTATCTTCTGGCTTACTTCCATAAATAATTTAATAACAACAGTAACTCTTTCTTGGAAGTTAGAATTAATTAATTGTTAACAATCAGACAATCTCTTATTTGCTGGTTCTTCAATTCTACTCTTCCAGATTTATATCTTTGCCTCGTCCAAGCATAGACCTATTCAAGTTCTGCATAGAACTCGAATTCAACCTTGCATCTTTTGAACATGAGAAAGGTGCCCTTGCTAATGTGCGCAAGCTGTACGAATTGGCCCTAGGCTTCTATTCGCAGGACAAGGAGCTCTGGAGAGATTATTACATGATGGAAATGAAGGTTTGTTTTGTTCTCTCATATTCTTTATCAAAACAAAGTGACCCTTGAATTGCAGCAGGAGGTGCAATTTGTGATTATACTATGGGATGAATGATTTAGAATAAATTAGCCATTTTAGTTGGATATAGTAAAGAACAGCTTTGTATCTTTATAGTAAAAGCATAATACAGTTTTTTTGAATCAATTGTGAACCCAGATACTAGATAAAAGAGGAAATGGAATGAAACCATAATACTATAGTTTCTTTGGAGTTTTTTAATTTTATATTTTTAATTTGATCTATTTTAATCTGTTTATGAATAGGTGGGAACGTCTGAAACTGCAAGTGCTGTGTACTGGCGTGCCAGAAAGACACTGAAATCAGACCCCACTTCTACATGACTCAGATCAAAATAAATGGAGCCGCTTATTTAAATTTCTTTTGTAACATTTATTGAATTATTTTGTTGCTGAACTTTGATTAATTTTTGTTCCCCTTTTTGGTAGTCTTTTGGAACCCGGTGTTATATTAACGTGATGTAACATTTTATATGGATTTGTGTGAAAATTTTGTTCACTGTTGGCTGTTTGCTTTTGAAGTATTTTTTTTTTCTTTTAATATAGTATTGGTATCAGAGTTATTCAATTATGTATAAGTTTCTTGATGTAAAATTTACGGGAATGACCAGTTCAGTTTGTGTTGTACGCATCTCCTCACGGATCAACACAAACTAGGAACTATATAAAAATCCCACATCTCCACACGAATCTCAAAGCTCAACTACTACTTGCAATGATCTGACGCTCTGAAAACGGGAGCGATACAACGATGGAAATTTCAAGCTTGTTGTTGATAATTGATAATTGATACGCCAGAGGAAAAATACCTCAACAGAACCCAAGTGTCCAATCACCAACTACTATTTCTCAATCTTTCAAGAGTATAAAGGACGAGACTAAAGGATAAGTCCTCTAACACGATACGCCATTAAAATTAAGCCATGGAGGTTCTCAGCAATCCCTTCTCTTGTCTCTCAAGAGGACCATCACTCAGGAGCAGCAGAACCCATCAGATGCCAGACTCTCTTGCAAGTAGAGAAGCAGAGAGTAGTGCCGAGGCTGCATGTCAGCTCTCACACAAGACTTGGAGCTCAGCCAATGGACATGCCTCTCAGTTTAGCTGATGCACCACCTCGTGACCCTGTGGTTATGCTCAAAGTCAGGTGAGAAATCAAACAACAGTAGTTAATTCCCCTTCTAATTTATAAGAAATACTGGAACAAAAAATGTAACCTTTGCTGTATCCTTCCTCCCACTTTATGAGAAAAAAGACAATTGAGTAAGAGGTTACAGGTACATGGTAAAAAAATTTTTACTGCTCTGAAATCTCGTTTTTTTTTTTCTTTTTGTGTGATTTTGCAGTGTATTGCTCATTTTCGTTTATTGGATCGCCAATTTCGTAGTGCCACATTTTATTATGAAGGGTTTTCAACAGGACGAAACCCCAGAAGACAAACGCTCGTCATAAGAACAGCAGCATGAAACTTTATTTTAATATATTACTTGACCTTATATTTTGTTTTTCTTTCATTGCTATGCATCTTGATATGTTGGAAAACTAATTCCTACAGGATATTTTCATCTAGAATATATCAAAACTTTTTTCTTTATGTGCCATTTGTTCTGGAAAAAAAAATATCAATACTCAGGAACTGTGAAAAAGGTTCGATGGTGAAAATGGGTGTTCATGCATGACCGCCCTTTTCACTTAATTCTAACAAATTATTTCCTACTGAGCACTACAATTGTCCAAATTTAATAAATTATTTTTTATTACAAAGCTGACTCAGCTTGCAGCTAAATTCTTGATAATTAGTGAAGTAATGAGAGAAGCAAGTCTTGGTACAAGCAACCATCCGAGAAGCTCAGTACAAAAGTAGACGAATTTAACTGCCAGAATTTGTTATCAGCAATTGATATACATGGGCCACCTACTTAAATGCCCAATTGCACTTAGATTAGCACAATCCTACATGCATCATATATACAGTAGTACCTTATATGACACGGATGGTTAAAATCAAGCCATAATGGTCACTGACAACAACGGGTTGGTTCTGGAATTCCACAGTAGATTCACATGGTACAACTACTGGTGTCTCCTCTACTGATATTTCTACTTTGCCAACTATTTCAATACCCACCAGTTCAAAAAATTTCAATTTGCACAGGATCCGATCCAATCTTTCGCGTAACATCTTGCGTCCTTTACACAAAGGGTTCCATTTAGCGTCAAAAGTGTAGCCTGGTTTGTGCGGCCTTAGGTGCTCCCATGCATCAATCCAACCAGGTTCTAGAGGAAAAGAATCATTACTGTTTCTCCAATTCATGTCACCACCAAAAATTATGTGCGGGCAATGGCGCAATTTTTCTATCGCCTACTTGGCTTGAGACATCCTCTTTTCTGTGGAACGTTTTAGATGGCTTGTTGCTATGAACAAATCACTTCTGTCATTGAATTCTGTTTTAGTTACGAGGAGCGCACCTCCTTTGGAGAAAGTTTCTGACTCTAGAGAATTCATTGGTAATTTGGAGAACTGCAAGATATAAAATTATGTTATGCATTTCCTTTTGGAGGTATGGTATTGGTGCAGACATAGATACTGGTATTGGATCACACACAAATCAGCGCAAAGTTGATTTTACCTATATTTTGTGCTTGGCATTGACCTTGGGAATAATGATAGTATGACAGTATATAATTTTGGATATATATCTAAAATTGTATTTCAAAAATGGGAGGTTAATGTTAGAAACAAGGATCTTAGAAACCCCACCACTGCACAGTTATCTTTCTCAGCCACACTCTTTTAAGAATCCCATATTCGACAACTTCTCAGTATTTTTTCCATCTGTGAAAAGTCACTTCCTAATGCAATTAAAATAATAAATGAGATAGATCAGTAAAAAAGAATACTAAAAAAAAAAAGAACAGGAAGAATACCAGTAAGTCCTGCTCTATAGGCCAAGTCTAAACAGTTTTAGGACAAGGTATGAAAGAGAACCACATCAGGCATATGTGTTTGCAGGAGAAGTGTAAGTGCTAGCATTCTCGCATTTAATGACATTTTCTGTGGGTGACAGAGGTTGTATGTCATGATCTTTATCTCTTTCTGAATAAGCTTGTTACATCACAGACTTTATCTGACAGTAAAATAACGAAAAAAATAAGAACAAGAATTAACAAAATTCTGCACCTGAAACACAACAGTATTTCTTTGGCATAGTAATTGGCTTATGTTCCACATTACCTCGCAAATGAAAGACCGTTGATAATTTGAGGCAAATGATGAATAAAAGATTCTCTTTTATTCTGATGATTTTACAACCTTGATTTATAAGCCTATTTATAGGCAGAGGTGATAATGGTAATATTTGGCTATACAAGGAAATATAAACAGAGGATTTGCAACTCTAATCAATTTGATTTGTGGATGACATTTCTTCTAAATCTAGCCTATGATGAGATCTTTCTAAGGTCAGCTGTCTCTTAATCATTTTTATTCTCAACACTCCTCCTCAAGTTAGGATTGAAAATATCATATAATCCTAACTTGCATGTAATATTCTCAAAAGCATTTATGTAGAGCCCCTTTGTGAAGATATCTGCTAACTGATCTTCACTCTTGACAAAAGGAGTTTCAATTTCTTTGAGTTGAATTTTCTCTCGAGTGAAATGGTAGTCGACTTCTATATGCTTGGTTCGCTCATGGAAGACAGGATTTGCTGCGATGTGTTTTGCTGCTTGATTGTCACAGAACCTCTTCATTGGTTCATTGTTATCAATGTGTAAGTCGGTTAAGAGTTGCTTGATCCATGTCAGCTCGCTTGCGGTGGATGTCATGACTCGATATTCTGCTTCGGCGCTTGATCGTGCCACAACGTTTTGTTTCTTGCTTTTCGATGTGACTAAGTTTCCGCCTACAAACGTGCAAAAGCCGGTTGTCGATTTTTTGTCAAAACTCCCAGCCCAATCTGCATCGGAATAGCCACATACAACATTAGTTATGTTATTTCTCATCCAGATTCCCTTTCCAGGGCAACTCTTTAAATACCTAAGTATCCTGTTAATGGCATCTAAATGGGAAGTTCTTGGTGTATGCATGAACTTACTCACTTGGCTTACAGCAAATGACAAGTCAGGTCTGGTTACAATCAAGTATATTATTTTTCCTATCAGTTTTTGATATTGGTTAATATCCTCAAGAAGTTCACCGTCCTCAGTGTTAAGTTTTACATTTATGTCAACAGGAGTTGATGCTGGCTTACACCCTAATTTACCAGTTTTCTTAAGTAAGTCAAGTACATATTTTCTTTGAGAAATGAACAAACCTTTTGATGAATGTGCAATTTCGATTCCTAAAAAATATTTCAATTTTCCTAAATCCTTAATGTCAAATTTTCGTTTAAGACAATTTTTAATAGAGTCAATTTCTAATTGACTATTTCCAGTTATAATAATGTCATCAACATAAACTAAGACTACAGTTATACCATTCTTATTATATTTTGTAAACAAAGAGGTATCAGCCCAACTAATTTTAAAATTACAAGAAAGTAAAAAATGACTTAATTTTTCATACCAGGCTCTTGGAGATTGCTTCAGTCCATAAATAGATTTTTTTAGCCTACAAACAAAGTTAGACATATTTTCCCTTTTATGATCTGGGGGTAAGGTCATGGATACCTCTTCTTCAAGTGTTCCTTGAACCTTGAAGAAATATATTTTTAACATCCATTTGATGAAGACCCCAACTATTATTAACGGCAATGGATAGTAGGATTCTGACTGTGTTCATTTTTGCTACAGGGATAAAGGTCTCATCATAATCAATTCCATGAGATTGTGCGTACCCTTTGGCCACTAACCTAGCCTTATATCGTTCTATAATTCCATCACTGTTATATTTAATTTTATACACTCATTTGCAGCCTACAGGTTTCTTATTTTTTGGTAAAGGACATATAGTCCAGGTTTGATTTTTTTCTAAGGCATAGAGTTCTTCTTCCATTGCCTTACACCATTTTGGGTCCTGTTTTGCTTCCTCAAAGGTAGCTGGTTCTTCCATTGTTGAAATAACATTCACAAAGGCATAATGATCTTTTGAAATATTTTTATAAGAAACATAATTTTGAATAGGATACTGTACCGTATACATTGTGAAATCCTTTAACTTGGTGGATGCCCATGTTTGGCGAGTTGATCTCCTCAAATTTTGTTCAGTTTCTGAAGCTTGGACTTCTGTGGGTTCTTCGGCTTCTTCATTCTCCTGCTCTTCTTCACCTGTTTCATTAGTGAATTTTTCTACAAAAACTTCTCTTCTTTCTTTGTTAGTGGTGCAAGGTAAGATAAAATTACTTGAATTAATTTGTTCATCTTGGTTTTCCTCAATATTTTTAAAGAAGGGTTCATTCTAAAAAAAAGTTACATGTCTAGAAATATAGAGCTTATTTTCCTTGAGGTCATAGCATTTGTATTCTTTCTTTTGAGTAGAATATCCAAAAAAAAATTATTTTTATAGAAGTAAAATCAAGTTTATCAATTCTATTTTTATGCACAAAACTTGTACATCCAAAAATCCTTAAATGCTCTAAATTAATTTTTCTTCCATAAAGAATGTCTAAAGGGCTTTTAAAACTTAAGATAGCGCTTAGTACTCTATTTATTAAATAGGTTGCAGTGAGGACGGCTTCTGACCAAAAAAATTTGGGTACGTTGTTCTGGAATAAGAGGGTTCTTGTTACTTCAAGAAGGTGACGATTTTTTCTTTCAGAAATTTCATTTTGTTGATATGTGTAAACACAAGAAGTTTGGTGAAGAATACCTTTTTATTTTAAATAATTTAAAAAATTTTGATTAATAAATTCAGTGCCATTATCGGTCCTAAGAATTTTAATTTTTTTGTTAAATTGAGTTTTTACTAAATTTAAAAAGGTTTGGAAGTGTGAAAATACTTCACTTTTATTTTTCATTAAATATAATCATATTGTCCTAGAATAGTCATCTATAAAAATTATAAAATACCTATAATCATTATAAGAACTTACGGGAGCAGGTCCCTAAACGTCAAAGTGGACAATTCAAGGGGTTCACTGCTGTTAGTTTTGGAATCATAAAAAGGAAGTTTTGTATGCTTAGTAAGTTTATAAACCTCACAATTATTACAATCTAAATTTGCAAAATTAAACATAGTTTTTAAAATTTTGTCAGAGAGGTGCCCAACATGCTTGTGCCAAAGTTTTCCTAAATCCCCGTCTTTTGTAATATTAAAGTTAGACTTATTGCTATCCAAAAAATAAAGTCCATTTTCAAGGAAACGCTCACCAATCTTCTCCTTGGTGATTAATTCCTGAAAAACCACAATATTTTCTTTAAAAATAATTTCACAATTTAATTCTTTTACAAGTTTGCTAATGGACAGTAAATTTACTGAATAATATTCAACAAAGAAAACATCTTGAAGAAAACATTTTGAAAAAATACTTATCATACCCCAACCTTTGATTTTAATTTTCTCATTATTTGCAATAGTAAAATATTGGTCATTTTGGGTTAACCGATAATTCTTAAGTACTTTCTGGTTCCCTGTCATGTGATCAGTTGCTCCTGAATCTAAAATCCATTTGGTATAATTCGTTGGAGCTATTTTGGGTGCAAAACCAACCGCTAGACATTTATTAAGTACATTTGGCAGTTCAGGCCTGTCTTCTAAGCATACTTTACAAGTTGGGCTATTAGTTACATGTTGGGCCTTTATTTTCACCGGAGAAATCGAGTTATTTGGTTTTAGTGCAGTGCAGTATGCTGAGCCTAGTTTCTTATTCGGGTTATTTTTTCACTCTGGGCTTTAACTGAATTAATAGAGTTAATAGAGTAAAAACCTGGTTGGCCCATTAGGCCTTGCTGGCCCAGCAACGAGGTGAGACGATTCACAGTCGACTCAAGTGACTCGAGCCTGTTTAATTGCGTCGAGGTTGAGCCGCTTCCTCCGACTGCTCCATTTCCTTTCCTCTCCCCCTGGCTTGAGTCTAGGTTTTCTGCTAGATACGCCTTGCGTGGCGGCTCTCCCTGGTTTCGTCCGCCGCCTCCGCTTTGGCCCTTCCACTTGGGTTTGAGGTGCGGATAAAGATTCCAGCAGCCTTCTCTGAGATGGTCGTCCCGATTACAATGAGTGCACCTTTGGCTTGCACCTTTCTTACCTTTGAAGGCCGAGAATTCATGGCGGTGAAGGCGTGGCTCTTTGACTTCGGAATCTTTTGAGAGTCAGAATTACTCTGATACCATATTGATAATTTGAGGCAAATGATGAATAAAAGATTCTTTTTTATTCTGATGATTTTACAACCTTGATTTACAAGCCTATTTATAGGCAGAGGTGATAACGATAATATTTGGTTATACAAAGAAATATAAACAGAGGATTTACAATCCTAATCAATTTGATTTGTGGATGACATTTTTTCTAAATCTGACCTATGATGAGATTTTTCTGAGGCCAGCTGTCCCTTAATCATTTTTATTCTCAACAGAGACAACAGTATGTGGAGTTGCCATCACTTGAAGTTGAGGTAGATGGATAGGGGAGGGAATACCTTTCAATGAACGGTTCATTATTCATTCCTGCTGAGGCAATCTTGCTTAAACCATATACACCCCACAATCTCAAAGTACCGATGACAACCACTAAAGAACAAAAGTTGGCAAATTTTATCCTCGTTTCTTGAAAAGAATCATTCGACTTCTTTATCATCTCTTAAAACTTGAAAGAGATTTTAAAAGAGTACACTACTCTACTTTAATTGAGAAAGCTTTTCCTTTGCAGCTAAGGCTGAGGACTGACGACACTAGTCACACTACTCACACTATCCAGAGTATAAAAAAGCAAAACAAATTCAACACTGGCTAAAATTTTAATCTTTCGAACGTAATGCTAAAATTTGACAAATAGAAAATAACAGACTCGTAATTTCTAAATACCCAAGACCCATCCCAAACCTATTTATTTTCTTCTAACAGAAGGAAAGAAAAAAAAAATTAAAAGAGAGAGTTTATATAGAGACTGAACTGGAAATCTCACAGTTCCAATCTATAATTGGATTTTTTCCATTGGTGCCCATTAATTATAATCATGGAACTGACTGAACAGAGCGAGCCACGAACTTTTTTGCCAGTCGTAATCCATATATGAGAGCAGAGGGGTTGTCATATTAAAACTACTAAACTTTTTTTTTTTAACTAAAACAGCATTGTCTAAATATTTTAGTGTATAGACCAATTTTGTCCTTCTCTCTCAAAAAAAAATTGTGTCCATTAAATAATCCTGTTAAAGTCAATTTTTTCTTTGTGTTTATAAAATAAATCACGGAGCAATCAGTGCCACCATCGATATCGATCATCATGATATCATTAATTAGTATCATAATTATGAGTGCATCATAAATCGCCAAAATACGTAATAAGATAACTCTAACATATATATCATAAGTCACATAATATACATGATAAAATATCTAAATGTGCATCATAATTCATTAAATTTACATAATAAAATATCTAATATGTATCATAAATCTAATTTACATCACAAGACTAATGCACATCATATCTCACTTTAATATGCATTATAAGTCTAATGCGCATCATTACTAACTTTAATGTAAATTATAACCCTAATGTAAATCAGATTTATGATGCACATTACTGGGATCAACAATGATGATATCCGCGAAATATTTTCAAATAAACCGTCCTTTAATTATCTCTCTAATGTATAGTACTTCTTTATAGTGTATGCTGAGTCTCTTCTCTGGCTGGACATCTTCTATTGACAAACTAGCCGAGAACACGTTCTTTAACAATTAAATGTGAATTATGCCATAAATAATATTTTAAATTACTTACAATTAAAAAAAATGAAAATAACAATATCACATAACAATACAATCAATAAATTGTTTGAAGTAAACTTAAAATTATGAGATACGGAACATATTTTTTTTCAGACATGGGTGTACAGAGGGGATGACAATAAATAGAATAATAAATTGTCATTAATATAAAGAAAGGTTAATTGCATAGTCCAATAGAAAAAACAGTGAGAGCTTCCTATTAGGCGCGAATATGAAGATTCTCTTTAATCAATTAAAAATTTTAAATAATAATATTCTAGAAATCCAAAGAAATAAAAGAGGATAAAAAATATTAAACTTTAATTAAGATATTAAAATTATTGATATTTTCATGAGAAAATTGACTATTTACAATGTATACAGACACGCTGGAAATCACCCCCAGAACAAACACAGCAGGCATGCATGCAATTCAGAATTTTATTTTATTGTTTTCGTCAGCTTCGCTAAATTGTACAGCAAAACGTGCAGCGAGTAATATTCTTAATTAAACCGAACTCATTCAAGTATCAGAATTATTTTTCAACAATAGATGTACATGGAACCTGCAGCCACTCACATTGCCAATTACACAGAGATTTGCAATTTGCCAATATTACAAGCAATTATGATTCTATATGACACGGACGGTTAAAATCAACCCATAATGATCGCTTATAATAACAGACTGCTTACAGAAATTACCCAATTCGCATGGGACAACAACTGGTATTTCCTTGTTGCCAATTATTTCAATATCCACCAGTTCAAAGTTATTTAATTTGCACAAGAACCTATCGAATCTTTCGGGTAACATCTTGTGGTATTTTAAAAAAGGGTTGTTCTCTGTGTCAAAGGTGTAACCTGGTTCGTGGGGCTTTATGTGCTGCCATGCATCAATCCAACCGGGTTTTAGAGGAAAAAAGCCATCCTCGTTTCTCCAATTCATGTCACCTCCAAGAATTATGTTTGGGTAATGGTGTAATTTTTCCATGGCTTCCTTGGCTTGAGACATCCTCTTGTTCCAATCTTTAAAAGGTGTTGTAGAGTTCCATGTTGAGCACTTTAGATGGCTTGTTGCAATGAACAGTTCCTTTCCATTGTTGCATTCTGTTTTAGTTAAGAGGAGCTCACCACCTTCTGTGAAGACCAATGAATGCAGAGAATTCATTGGCAATTTGGAGAACTGTATTTAGGAGATTAAATTGTGTTAAGCCTTTTCTTTCAATGGTTCTCTACAGACTGAAATACTGGTAAGATTGAGGTACTAGATTCTATATATATATATATGCTTGGCGATTGACCTTACTAATACAATCAGTATCTAATTTTGGATATATATTTACAAGAATACTTTATTAAATTGGAGGTGAATGGTAGAACAAGGATCTTAGAAACCTCACCACTATGCAGTTACTCCCCATAGCCACACACTCGTAAGAATCCCACATCCGAAAACTACTGAGGATCTCTTGCATCTGTGAAGTTGTCTCCTAATGAAATAAAAATAAGAAATGAGATGGACCAGTAAAGAGATATACAAAAAAGAGAGATAAAGTATATCAGTGAATCCTGCTCTGTATGTCAAATCTAATCAGATTTATTACATTGTACCTGAAAGAGAACAACATCTGGCGTATGTTTTTGCATGAGAAATGTAAGTGCTCTCATTCTTGCATGTAACTCTTTCCTTGGGTGAGATAGATTGTAAGTCAGGATCTTTATTTCTCTCTGAACAAAACTTCCAGAATAACAAACTTCATCTAACAGAGAAAGGTAAAGAATTAAAAAAAAAAAAAAGAAGTCTCCAAGACAGGAAAAAAGTCTTCAACAATCTAAATGAATTTGATCTAATGACTGAAAGTTGTTTGAAAATTTTACAATAGCGGGCAGAGAGAAGCATTAGTGTAATGTATAAGAAATAGAAATCTCTCAATACTGTAATTATGATTTTTTACCAAACAAAGTGAACTAATTATATTTAGTTTTTTGACATAGCCGCCTTTAGTAATTCAATCTCAAAATCAATCAAAAAGTTTTTTCCCCTAAAAGATAGTGTGCTGGAGCAAGTTTCTTGCCAAAATTTACACATGAAGGCATGGAGAATAATAGCAATATTTTAGGCACAACACTTTGTTTATCTTACATATTACCTAGCAACTCAGACTCAGTATCAGTGTAGTCACTGTCAGTTGAAACTGAGGTACTGTCTGACTGATCGGGGAGCAACTGTCTGTCAGTGAACTGTTCTTGGTTCGATTGTGATAATTTCAAAACACCAACGAAAACTACCACTATAGCACATATCTCAATCAAAGTTAGCCCTGTTTCTTGCGGAGAATCATTCGACTCTTTTGTGTTTTTTGCTGTCATATAGTAACTCATATCATTAGGAGCATGAGAGAGAAAAATAAATAAACAGATGATAAAAAAATATTAAAAATAGTACCAAACTGGTTAATTTGTTCCATCTCTTGGTTTCCCATGTAACTGAACTTCCTGTAAGTTAATTGGAAGAAAGATGACATATGGAAATATTAAAATTACTGATAGTGTATTACATGAATGCTCATAGAAGGCTAGCTTCCATGCAAGTGCAACTGCAGCAACTTTAGTTCCGGCTAACACCAATTTTCTAAGCCTCCTGGAAAATGGAAGTTGATTATCCATGATCTCCTCGCTCTCTCTTCTCTTCCTAGCTTAGTCAGGACTCAGGAAAGGAGTACTTTATTTATTTATTTCTAGTGGAAAGAAATGTGGATATGTACAAGCAGGACAGGAGTACTTATTATCTGTGAAACATTTAATCTTTACATAAAGCAGCGCGATAAAGATTTGAAAAAAGTAATATGTGGACTTTTAAAAAGGCTTTTGCTTTGTAGGAAGGAACCGATTCTCCTATTATCTCTCATCCCGACGGTTCCCATCGCATAAAAAACGAACGCAACAGATTCTCCTATTATTTCTTGCTCATCTTTGTTAACAATTTTAAATAAGCAATTGTTAGCAAATGTGCGGTTCATGACGGGAGCGCGAAAAGGGTTAATAACGGTTTTCATTTACAAACCGTTAGCAAATCATTCTTCACTAACGATTTCAGTGCATAAACCATTAGCGCAGCCGGCTTCAATAGCGGTTTTAAGATTGAAACTGTTAGCAAAGGTTAGCACAGAATTTTTTTTAAAAAATATTTAGTAATGGTTTTGTGTATATAACTGTTAGTAAAGGTTTGTGCGGAAAAGTTTTTTTAATATATTTGGTAACTTTTTTTTTATTTATAACCGTTAGGAAACTTTATTTTCTTTTGTTTTCTTTTTTGTTTTCTGTAGCCAGTCCATTTGCTAGCCGTATATATTAATGTGAATCATGCCTTAAATAATATTTTCAATTACTTACAATAAAAAAATGAAAATAACAATATCACATAACAATACAATCAATAAATTGTTTGAAGTAAACTTAAAATTATGAGATACGGAACTTTTTTTTTCCGGAAATGGGTGTAGAGAGAGGATTTAATTATGACAATAAATAGAATAATAAATTGTCATTAATATAAAGAAAGGTTAATTGCATAATTCAATAGAAAAAACAGTGAGAGCTTCCTATATATTAGATGCGATTATACTAAGAAAATTTAGGCGCGAATACGAAGATTCTCTTTTATCAATTAAAATTTCTAAATAATAATTTTATAAAAATCCAAAGAAATAAAAGAGAATAAAAAAAAATATTAAACTTTAATTAAGATGTTAACATTATTAATATTTTGATGAGAAAATTGACTATTTAAAATGTATACTGACACGCTGGAAATCATCCCCAGAACAAACACAGCAGGCATGGATGCAATTCAGAATTTTATTTTACTGTTTTCGTCAGCTTCGCTAAATTGTACAGCAAAACGTGCAACGAGTAATATTCCTAATTAAACCGAACTCATTCAAGTATCAGAATTATTTTTCAGCAATAGATGTACATGGAACCTGCAGCCACTCACATGGCCAATTACACAGATTTGCAATTTGTCAATATTACATGCAATTATGATTTGCACAACTCTCTATATGACACGGACGGTTAAAATCAAGCCATAATGGTCGCTTATACTAACAGACTGCTTACGGAAATTACCCAATTCGCATGGGACAACAACTGGTATTTCCTTGTTGCCAATCATTTCAATATCAACCAGTTCAAAGTTAGTTAATTTGCACAAGAACCTATCGAGTCTTTCGGGTGATATCTTGTGGTTTATTAAATATGGGTTGCTCTCTGTGTCAAAGGTGTAACCTGGTTCCTGGGGCTTTATATGCTGCCATGCATCAATCCAACCGGATTTTAGAGGAAGAAAACCATCTCGGTTTCTCCAATTCATGTCACCTCCAAGAATTATGTTTGGGTAATGGTGTAATTTTTCTATGGCTTCCTTGGCTTGAGACTTCCTCTTGTTCCAATCATTAGTAGATGTTGTAGAGTTCCTTGTCGACTTTAGATGGCTTGTTGCAATGACCAACTCCTTCCCATTGCTGCATTTTGTTTTAGCTAAGAGCATCTCACCACCTTCTGTGAAGAGCACTGAATGCAGAGAACTCATTGGCAATTTGGAGAACTGTATATAGGAGATTAAATTGTGTCAAGCCTTTTCTTTCAATGGTTCTGTACAGACAGAAATACTGGTAAGACTGAGGTACTAGATTCTCCATCTCTCTCTATATATATATGTATGTATAGAGTTTGGCTACGGTGCTACGCGTAGCACGGATGACTCGTGTGCTACGGATCATTTCTTCGTTTTCGAAGTTTAAATGATTGATCCGACCGGTCAAAATATTTTTCATATGAAAATCTAGTTGGAGATCAAATTTTATATTTTTTAGAATCTTTTACTATTTTTTAAGATAACTAAAAAGTGACTTATTTTGAATGGCTCATAATAATTAAATCAAGTGATTTTTTAATCATCTTAAAAAATAGTAAAAAAAAAAAATCTAAAAAATATAAAATTTGGTCGCCAACTATATTTTCATATGAAAAATATTTTGACCGGTCAGGTCGACTATTTAAATTTCGAAGACGAAAAAACGGTCTATAGTACATGGACCATCCGTGTTATGCGTAGCACCGTAACCAAACTCTATATGTATATATATGCTGGAGATTGACCTTACTAATGCAATCAGTATCTAATTTTGGATATATATTTACAAGAAAACTTCATTAAATTGGAGGTAAATGGTAGAACAAGAATCATAGAAACCTCACCACTATGCAATTACTCCCAGTATCTACACACTCGTAAGAATTACACGTCCCAAAACTACTGAGGATTTCTTGCATCTGTGAAGTTATCTCCTAATGAAATAAAAATAAGAAACGAGATAGACCAGTAAAAAGATTTACAAAAAAGAGAGAAAGTATATCAGTGAATCCTGCTCTGTAGGTCAAATCTGATCAGATTTACTACATTTCACCTGAAAGAGAACAACATCTGGCGTATGTTTTTGCATGAGAAATGCAAGTGCTCTCATTCTTGCATGCAAGTCTTTCTTCGGGTGACAGAGATTGTAAGTCAGGATCTTTATTTCATCTGACAGAGAAAGGTAAATAATTAAAAAAAAAAGTCTCCAATCCAGGAAAAAGTCTTCAACAATCTAAATGAATTTGATCTAATAGCTGAAAGTTGGATGAAAATTTTGCAATAGCGGGCAGAGAGAAGCATTAGTGTAATGCATAAGCAATAGAAATCTCTCAATACTATAATTATGATTTCTTACCAAACAAAACTAATTATATTTAGTTTTTTGACGTAGTCGCCTTTAGTAATTCAATCTCAAAATCAATCAAAAAGTTGTTCTCTAGTAAAAGATAGGTTTTTTTTGGAGGGAGTCAAATTACCGAAAAACACTATTTTTCAAAATCCAAGAGGAATAGTTGTCCCCTGAATACTACTGGATCCGTCCCTGATGGTGTGTTGGAGCAAGTTTCTTACCAAAATTTACACAGGCATGAAGAATGATAGCAATATTTTAGGCACAACACTTTGTTTATCTTACATATTACCTAGCAACTCATACTCAGTATCAGTGTAGTCATTTGGAACTGAAGTAGTCTAACTGATCGGGGAGCTACTGCCTGTCAGTGACTGTTCTTGGTTCAATTGTGATATATCATTCGACTTATTTTAGAAATTAAGTAATATAACTAGTAATTGCAAATTGCAAATTACAAATTAAAAGCCTAGGAATGATTAGAGTATGTTACAACATAACAATTAACAGGTGCTTGACTTGTAAATTTAAAAAAAAAAAATATTGCAATTGTTGTTTAAAAATTGCGACTGATGATTCTAATTAGTAAAGTTTTTGCAAATAACCTCCAAGTTCACAGTTGACACAGATAATTAGTGAAGTTTTTAGCTGAATAGAGTCTGATAAGATTTTCCTAATTTGTATAACTAGAAATGAAATTATATTAAACTAATTGTGTATGATCCCATCAGAGATTAAAACACAGAACAAATGCTGTCATATAAAATTACAAATAAGAGATTAAGCATGAATTTGTCATACAAAATTACAAAGTACAAAATGTAAACAACAATTAAATATTAAATAAATTTACCTACAGTAGAAAAGTCATAAGACAAGAGTGTAGGAGGGAGGCGATCTCTCTGTCTCTCTTCGAGTCTGTCTTGTGCGCAATGGAGGAGGGTATTTTAACTCTCTATCTTGTGCGATCGAGCGAAACAGAAGCTAAAAATTAGGTGATTTTAATCGATTTTTATATCTCCTTGAGCAGGTCTCGTGCGTTAAGGAGATTGGGAATCAAAGCGACGAAGCGTGACCACGGTTAATAATTTACACGGAGCAACAAGGCAATCTTCTATTGGCTCCTCAGCAAATCGTGCATTATGAGTTCACGGTTCGCATCGGCCGTCGTCAGACTTGTACCGTACCGACGATTCATATCGTGAATCTTACGATACTGAAATCTCTGGTTGAGATCCACCAAGCAAGAAAGATGAAAGAAGTAAAAAGTAATTAAAAGCAAATAGCGAGAGTGTATTACCTGAGCGTTGGAAGAAGTCAGAGACGTTCCAAGCAAGTAGTGCTGCCCTGATACCAGTTGTACCAGCTAGCACCAGTTTCCTGGTCATCTCAGAAGACGAAGAAGACGAAGACGAATGTTGATCGCCCATTATCTCCTCACTCTTTTCTTCCCCTCTTACTTTACTCAACTGTTCTTGGTTCGATTGTGATATATCATTCGACTTCTTTATCATCTCATTAGATCTCTCTGTCATATATCAGGTCATCTCATTTAGAGAGGGAAAACAGATAGAAATTAATATAGAACAGTGCATAACAATTTTATAATTATTGAATTAGAAACATATTTTTGCTGAAACTTCTTTGTTTCTATTTTCTGGGTGAGGCTTTTGGAAGGGGGAACCACTCATCTCGCATCCCCCGTCCCCAACTCTGATGCAGCTCGGCCTCACATTCACTGCCATAGTTTTCCATGGCAACTTGCTGCCGATGAGTCTATGGTGGTTGAGACCCACCAATCAAGAAAGAAGAAAGATGTAAAAATTAATTAAAAGCAAATAGCGAGAGTGTATTACCTGAGCGTTGGAAGGAGTCACAGTTCCAAGCAAGCAGTGCCGCCCCGATCCCAGTTGTAGCAGCTAGCACCAGTTTTCCGGTCATCCCAAAAGAAGACGAAGATGAATGTTGATTGCCCATTATCTCCTCGCTCTCTCCTTCCCCTCTTACTTTAGTTCTGGCTAACACCGATTTTCTAAGCCTCCTGGAAAATGGAAGTTGATTATCCATGATCACCTCGCTCTCTCTTCTCTTCTCTTGCTAGCTTAGTCAGGACACGAGTATTTTTTTTTTCTTTCCTAGTGGTATGTGGGTATGTACAAGCAGGAGAGGAGTATTTATTCTCTCTGAAACATTAACCTTTACATAAAGCATTGCGTTAAAGATTTGAAAAAAGTAATATATGGACTTTTAAAAAGGCTTTTACTTCGTAGGCAAGAATACTTCAAAAGGAAGGACGAGTCATGGCGCCACTACGGAAAAGGAAAAAGTGATGGCTTTTTTTAAAAATAAATAATTAGCCCTACAATGAAAACCATTACGAAGTTGAGGGCTCAATTGGAGAAATATAGCAATGTAGCATGCTTGTATATAGCCGTCCCAAGTCTATTGCTTCTAACAGAAGTGGAAAAAGAAAGTTCAGATAGAGACTGAATTTGCAATCTGACAGCACCAAGCCACCAACCAATTTCCATCAGTGCACAATATAATCATGATTGAGATTGTTATAGTCCTTGCTCTAGAGGTAGTCTAAAATACCTTTATTTTTTGCTGAGAATATGCTACTTTAGAGAGCGAGATAATATATCTTTTAGGTGTATTCCATTTGACAAATCGGCATATATTAATAGACACAAATTACTATTTAATAAGCATATATATAAATTCATGTTATTAACAGCTGTGGAATCGGCACATTAGTACATTTCTTTTCAGAAGTAAATGCTCATTTTATTGCGGTAATTTCTGACATTTAAATGATAATTATACGAATATAGGCGTTGTTAGCATTGATCAAATGGTTTCATCCTTTTTTTAATTAACCGAATTTTTTATTTGAATTTGTTTATAATCATTCAAAACGAAAAAGATACAGTACATATATACACTTTCTATATTATATATATACAGCCAGTACGTACAAGCCTACAAGGATAATTTGCATTTTGAAATCTGAAAATCTATAGTTTACACAATGAAAATTTTTGACAATTTTTATAAGTTTCATCTAATTAATAAATATATCAGGTTCTGAAGTCGCATATCACAAAAGCTTTTGTAACATTTTAATATAAATGTCGGCTTGATCATCCCTGGTAATTAATGTTTACGGATTAAATTGATCCAATCTGATCGCTTGGGTCGGGGCTGTTAGAGAGAGAGGGAGAGGGAGAGGGAGAGGGAGGAGCGGGTAGCAATTAATCAGGCAATATGGCATATATATAATCATATTGCACTAATTAATTAATCTGTTTTAATTTATCTTTACACACGTGGAGCTCACATGAGAGGAAACAGACGTGAACATGTTAAAAATAGCAATGAAAGAGTTTGATCTTCAATTTTCAATATCCATGGAGAAATTAATTAGGGAGATGAGCGTAAGTTGAGCGCAATGCGATTAATAACCGTTGGCATGCTACAATTGGCGATCCTTGCTGCCACTAATCTCTCACCATACCCTGAATTAGCCACATTGCTTGCCATTTGCAACGGTCATCCCCTATTTAAATTCGTACCCCATGGTCATGAGAAAGAAACGAATATCATTCATTGCAATAGCATATATAATTAATACTATGGCGCAAGGCTCATTGAAAGTTTTGGCACTGTTGGTGTGCGCCTCGTGGTGTGCCTTTCATGCAGCGGCCGGGAAGCAGAAGGACCCAGCAGCAGACTCTCAGGATGCACCGGCCGCCGCCACTTTTAACGTCGGAAGCTATGGTGCGCATGCTGACGGGCAAACCGATGATAGCAACGTAATTATTGAAACTTAATTATTACTGTTCTTGAACGTCTTCATCAGTTGATTTTGTGCATTCCTTTTGGCAATCAAATGATGCATCATCATATATAATAGATGCTCTCATGATTTCAGGCCTTCTTGAAAGCATGGCAAGCGGCCTGCGCATCGAGTGGCAAAGTGAAGATACAAATACCCCCCGGCACCTACAAATTGGGCCCAGTTGTATTTTCTGGGCCATGCCCCAAAGTTACCATGCTCACAATTGTCCACAAGGTAATTAATTGCTCAGGCCCCATGAATCAGTGATAATGGCAATTATGGAAACTAATTTCTTACCACTGTTACTGTTGTGAATATTCATTAATAATTATGCTTCCTGAGTTGATGTAATTAATTAATGCAGGGAACAATAAAAGCGTCGACTAACCTGGGCAAGTACAAGTCAGATGCCTGGGTGGAATTTTATGGGGTGAGTGGCCTCAGAATGAGTGGCAGCGGCACATTTGACGGCCAAGGAGCCGCCACTTGGAGCCAGAACAGCTGCAGTAAGCAAAAGAACTGCCAAGCTCTCCCTGTGGTATGTATAATATGTATAATACGTATATTGTGTATTTCACTATTTTTGTTACAATACTTGGAACTAAAACTCTACTGTTCTTCTATTAAGCATCACCAAAAAAATAGTAGCTAACTAGACTTAATCTTGATTACAGTCAGTGAAGTTTATTCACATGAATGACACGATGGTGAAAAGAATCTCATCCATTAATCCAAAGTTCTTCCACATGGCTGTAATTGGTTGCAATAAATTCCGTGCCAATGACCTCAAGCTTGAGGCTCCCGAGACAAGCCCCAACACGGACGGCATCCACATTGAGACCAGCACCGATGTAAAAATTGTAGATACACAAATCCGCACCGGAGACGATTGCATCTCAATTGGGCATGGCAATTCCGACATAGTCATTGCAAGAATTAGCTGTGGGCCTGGCCACGGCCTTAGCATCGGCAGCCTGGGTAAATACGCATATGAAAAGGACGTGAAGGGACTTCTGGTCACGGACAGCAACATCACCGGTACCACAAATGGGGTGCGCATCAAGACATGGGAAAACTCCCCTGTAAGCACCGTCGTCTCCAACGTAACCTTCCTAAACATTCGAATGACCAATGTCAGCAACCCCATCATCATTGATCAGATGTACTGTCCCTTTGCAAATTGCGGTAGCAAGGTACTTGTATTTTATATCAGCCTTTATTTATGTATCTATCTATCAATCCATAGAATTTAGTTGTCATGTTTGTGGATTTGATTTGATGTTAACTGATGGAATCAACAGGATCCATCTAAAGTGAAATTGAGCAACATAAACTTTACTGGCATAAAAGGGTCTTCAGCAACACCAGAGGCAGTGGTCTTGAAATGCAGTAAGGGATACCCATGCCAGAATGTCTGCTTAAAAGATGTGCAGCTCAAGAATGTTAATGGTTCAGATGCCATAGCAGTCTGCGCCAATGTGAACCCTCAATTCTCTGGCACTGTCCTCCCCAAGACTTGCACCGCTCCAACTACCACTGCATCTTCCTAGCTCTCGATCTTCTTCAGATCGCTGTAATAATTTTATTAACTTTCTTCACCATATTCTTTAACCAAACAGTCTCTTGTGTGTTGTAGAGATAATACTGTAGCAGAGATGTGGCATTGTCATCTTTAAGATGCAATAGAGAAGATGTCTGTGGATTGATGTGTTTTGAGGTTTCATGTAAACTAAAATGCTTTATATAGAATAATTGCTTTGCAATATTCACACAGTGCGTCTGGTCTCTGATTACTTCCCATTTATTTACAAGCATTGAGTAAATGGCCAACTGACACTCTTAATCTTTTCAGAGCTGACATACCTGCGACACTAAGAGCGACACTAAGAACACACAAATGATTTACGTACCTACTTGCGATAAGTCTTCTAAGCAGCACAGGAACTCGTAGATAATTGCCAAATTACTAATCCAATTATCCAAGTTAGCCACCGTTTTAGGCCTAGTCACAATAGGAATTTGCCCCCATTGCATGTTTTTACTTTGACAGAGGCCAACCTCCACGTCCACCTAAGCATATGATGGAGAGCACTAGATGAGGCCGGATTTTAAAACTTAATAAAGAAGAGACCATAGATAACCTAAAACTATAAATATCAAGCGCTCAGCTTCTTTAACAGGGCTGAAAATGAAATAGGCCTTCAGCAATTATGGATGCTTCTTAAAGTCTTTCATTATTTCAAATGGAACATGTTATTATTGTTATACAAACAATTTAATTTTTATGCTAACAAAATCTCATTACACACAAAATCTATTAGCATGCTGTCAAAATTCAGTTATACAACACAGAGAACACCACACTCCCTCAATTCCTCCCTCCCTTATTTTATATCATTTAATTATTTCTGTTACAACTCTCACACAACACGTATTTTGTGTGTTTTTTTTTCTTTTACAGAGAGAATGATATATATGATAGTACTAGAGGCGTACAACCTATCTAGATAAATAAAGAAATCAATCAGAATACAAGCTATTCTTAGAAGTTAATTATACACCTCCCAGGTATAGAAAATATAGAGATATATTCTAGCTGTATATTAACCAAACATATTCAGTTGATTTCTTCATTCATCTTCACAACTCACCTCTGGATTAGATGTGGAATTTGTTGTACGTATTAGCTTGTAATTTCAACACCCTCCTTCAAGCTCATACGTAGATGTCTGCCATACCCAGTTTGGATAGAGATTCATTGAACACCTTGCTAGATACAGCCTTTGTGAGCATATCCGCCAGTTGTTCGTGTGATCTTACGAATGGCATTGAAATAACCTTAGAATCCAGGTTCTCCTTAATGAAATGTCTAGCAACTTCAATATACTTTGTTCTGTCATGTTGTACCGGGTTATGAGATATATCTATAGCAGCTTTGTTGTCACAAAAAAGTTTCATTTCTATACCGGGTTCAAAACCTAATTCTGTTAATAATTTTTTCAACCACAATAGTTCACAAATACCTTTTACCATTCCTCGGAATTCGGCTTCTGCACTGGAGAGTGTCACTACATTTTGTTTTTTACTCTTCCATGTTACCAAATTTCCTCCTACAAAGGTAAAGTACTCTGCAGTGGATTTTCGATCAATTGCACATCCAGCCCAGTTAGCATCACTGTATCCGACTACCTCCAGGTGTTGGTATTTCTGAAAATATATTCCTCTTTCAGGTGCACCTTTTAGATATCTAAGAATTCTCATTACCGCCTCCATGTGTTCTTCGCTTGGACAATGCATAAAACGACTAACAACACTCACTGCATAAGCTATGTCAGGTCTAGTATGAGATAAATAAATTAGTTTTCCAACTAACTTCTGATACCTTTCTCTATTCTCGGGTCTTTTATTTGGTTCTATATCCAATTTCAAGTTTTGGACCATGGGTGTATCAACTGGTTTACAATTTATCATCCCAACTTCAGTTAAGAGGTCGAGTATATATTTCCGTTGAGAGAGAAAAATACCTTCCTTGCTACGGGATACTTCTATTCCAAGAAAGTATTTCAATCCACCCAAATTTTTCATTTCAAATTCTTTTGATAACCGTGTTTCTAGTTCTTTAATCTCCACATGATCATCCCCTGTAATAATCATATCATCAACATAAATTATTAACACAGTTATTTTACCTTGATTTTTCTTAAAAAAACATTGTATGGTCCGATTCACTCTGGGTGTATCCATAACTTTTCATTGCCTGACAAAATCGACCGAACCAAGCTCTTGGTGATTGCTTCAACCCGTATAATGCCTTCTCCAACTTACATACTTTCCTAGTTGCCTCTGGGTATCGATATCCAGGTGGGATGTCCATGTAAATCTCCTCTTTTAAATCACCATGTAAAAATATATTTTTTACATCAAATTGATATAGTGGCCAATCTAGATTTGCTGCAAGAGATAAAAGAACTCGGACAGAATTTAGTTTTGCAACAGGTGAAAAAGTTTCCTGAAAATCGACCCCATAGGTTTGTGTATACCCTTTTACAACTAACCTTGCTTTGTACCTCTCGATCTTTCCTTCTGCATTATATTTTATGGTATATACCCATTTGCAGCCGACTGTTTTCTTCCCTTCTGGTAATGTCACCAATTTCCATGTGTCATTCTTTTCTAATGCTTCCATTTCTAATTTCATTGCTTTTATCCAGTTATGATCTTTTAAGGTTTCTTCCAATTTTTCTGGTACAGTTACCGAAGATATTTGGTTCGCAAAGTTTTTCAGAGGTTCTGATAAATTTTCAGTGGTTGTATAATTAGCAATTGGATATCTTATTTCCTTACTCATTCCATCCTCAGGAACGTACCGTTTTGGTGGTTTCCCTCGGTTATTTCTAGATGGTAATTTAAAGCTAATATCAGGAGAACTTACCTCGAGAATATCCCCAGGAGATCTTGGCCCATGTGGTACTATATCGGATTGTATTACTTCCTCGTCAAGTTCTGTCCAGACATCAGGTTCATTTCTTTGCTCTGGGTTTGGATAAGAATGTACAGAAATAACTAGATCGGGTTGGTTAACCTGAGTTGGGCTCGAGTTATTTACCTCTAGAACATGTTGTGTATCGAATCCATTCGGTCTTGAGTTATTTTCCTCTGAATTTGCTAGAACAGGCTGATTAAAATCGGATGGAGTATGTAGTTCATTTGCAGGACTTAAAAAACACAAATTTGACCAATCTAATTCTACCCGATTCTCCCCAAGAATTGGATTTATGGGTTTTTGAAAAAAATATTCATCTTCCAAGAACGTGACATCCATTGTTGTAAAAAATTTCCTTGTAGTTGGATTGTAACATTTGTACCCTTTTTTGTGGGTGTCAAAACCCAAAAAAACACATTTTTTTGCGCAAGGTTCCAATTTTGACTGAAATATCTTTTGAACATGCACATATGCAATGCACCCAAAAACTTTAGGGGATAAATTAAGAATTGATGAAATTCTAATATGAGAGGATAACACTTGGAGAGGGGTTTGAAAATCATGTACTCGAGTTGGTGTACGGTTAATTAAGTAAATTGCAAAAGACTCTTTCTTATCAAATAAAAAAAAATCAATTTCAAAATTAAACCAACCTTCAAATAAAATAAAAATAAAAGAAATAAAAATAAAGAAATTAAATTAAATCTTTGAAATTAAATAAATTTAAATATAAATAAATAAAAGAACACAAGTAAAAGAAGTAATAATAAGAAAATAAATGACTAGATTTTTTTCTATCAATAAAAAAATTTCAATTTCAAAATTAAATCAACATTCATCAAGAATTAAAATCAAAATAAAATCAAAATAAAAAAATAACCGTTAGTCTTCAAAATTAAATAAATTTAAATATCAATAAATAAAAAAAAAACACAAGTAAAAATAAAAAAAATTATTCTTCTTATCAAATAAAAAAATTCAATTTTAGAATTAAACCAATCTTAATCTAAAATTAAAATAACTCTCAACATTCAAGCTAAATAAATTTAAATAAAATAAATTCAAATAATAAATAAATAAATAAATAAATAATAAATAATAAATAAAATAAAAGATAATTATTTTATCAATAAAAATAAAAGTCAATTTCAAATATAATTCACAAAAGTGTAGACTATCTTAAAAAGTTCATATCTTCCTCACCTTTACTTAGAGCGATCACTTAAAATTATTTAACTATTCTGGTTTTTTTCTTTCTTAATCAGAGGTTCCTCAGGTTCAAAACTCAGGGTAATTAACAAAGGGGGATTTACACCCATTAGAATCTTAAAGACCCCACAATCTTTAAAACCTTTAAATGTGCATTTTAAATTCACATAAATATACCCCCAATGTACACTTAGAGGGATCTCCGTATCCTTCTTCCGTAATTCATCGCCCAGTTCTTTTTCACGGCGGTGAAAGGCGCGAAAAAGGGTCGCACAATTTCTCTTTTAAAAAATAAACCCAAGTTTTTCGAGAAAAATCATCAATAAAGATAATAAAGTACTTGTGTTTATCAAGTGAATTAGCAGTTATTGAATCATAAATATCGATATGATCCAATTCAAGCACCTTCTTTGCACAATAACTTGCTTCTTTTGAAAAAGAATTCCTTGGATGTTTTCCTAATACACAACCTTCACAAAATTTATCACTGTGGTCTATGTGTGGTATATCCTTCATCATTCTTTTATTTGTCAATTATCTCAAACCATCAAAATTAAGATGTCAAAACCACAAATGCTGCAAATAAGTTTTATTTCTATACATGTCTTCAAACACCTTACTTGAACATTGATCAAATTTAACTTAAACATACGATTTTTGGTCATTTCAACTTGGGCTAGCAATCAATTATCTTGGTATCTCAAATAAAGTATTATTTCTTTCATAAAAATCATGTAACCACGTTCCAATAATTGTCCCAAACTCAAAATATTACTCTTCATATCCGACACATAATAAATCTTTGAGATAAACCTCTTATTTTCATCTTTACAATGATTAAGTATTTTATCTTGACGTTTAACTTTCACTTGTAAGGCATCTCTATATGACACATGATCATCCACAATCTCCTCTATCTCGATAAATATGTACTTGTAGCCACACATATAGTTGCTTGCACCGGTGTCCAAGTACCACACCGACTCGTTGTTGGGATCGACCTCCTTGCTTGCTAGTAATACCATACCATCACCTCCTTTCTCTTCTTTTTTTTCATCATCTTTCTTTTCATTATAATAACGCTCCGATGCATAATGGTCATACTTTTTGCAAGAATAACATTGGACATTGTACTTATTCGACCTTCCTCTTCCTCGACCTCGGCCTCTACCGTATGAGTTTAGGTTGGTTCTTCTCTTCCTTATTCTCTTCTTGTCCTTTACCACGGCCTTTGTCGCGACATCTATCTCGTCCTCTAAAGCCACCACGACCTCTTCCACGACTACTTTCGCTATTGCCGTCTTGTCTCCTTTTAGTGTTGTATTGGCTTGAAGTACTTATTCTAACCTCTTTCTTTTTCTTCTTTTTTCTTTGTTCATGAGCCTCCAAAGAACTTGAGAGCTCATCCACCGTCATTTTTGTTAAGTTTTTTGACTCTTCTCTGGCACACACAACATTCTCAAAATTATTTATTAATGACCTTAATATTTTCTCTATTACTCTACTTTCACTCATCTCTTCATCATTTCTTTTGAGTTGGTTCACCATCATTTCTACTCTTGTGATATAATCCGACACACCTTCTGACTCTTTCATTCTTAAAGTTTTGAACTCACCTCCAAGTGTTTGTAGATGAACTTGCTTCACTCGGTCTGCTCCTTTGTATGCTTTTTCAAGAGTTTTCCATACTTCTTTTGATGTCTTCTCACAAGCTATCTTCTCAAAGTTTGACTCATCAACAGCCTGTTACATCATGTAAAGTGCGATTTTATCTTTCTTGCGTGACTCCTTCAACTCCTTCACTTGATTAATCATCAAACCTTCCACAGTTGTATGTTCAGTATAGCTAAACTCGACGACTTCTCATGCATATTGCGAGCCGAGTAGCACATTCATGTGTATACTCCAATTATCGTAGTTGGTCTTCGAAAGATGCAAACATGATACATGCCCGACACTTACAATGGCTGCACCATTATTGGCCATGGCTCTGATACCAATTTGATAAAGCGAACATACTCTTAAGCGAGACAATCACACTTCTAAGTACGACAATCTCAGCTTTAAGTAGGATCCTAGGACCTCTGTCGGAAACTTTGATACTAATTTGTTGAGTATAGATAATATGATTGATATAAAAGTAGAGAGAAGAAATATACTAAGTAAACTCTTAATAATTATCTTAATAATATCTCTCTTACTTGCTTACTTACAATAATTACAACTCTTTTTATAGACATAAAACATTAGAAGAAAACTCTAAAATTCGTAATAAATAGAAAAAAAAATAGAAAACTAAGTAGCCCGGTAAAATCTGACTTTTGTTCAATAAAATAGCCATAACTTCTTTTAGAAAACTCCAAATGATTTGAAACTTAGACCAAATTTAAAGAGCATTGTTCATTCATTGAAGACTAAGTTCAGATGACATTCTAAATTCACTTATTAATCAACCTTAAAAACTATTGAATGGACAACAAACTTCAATAAAATATTAATTATATTTATATTTTCAACAATAAATTCATTATTCTGATAAATAATTGTTAGATTTCAAGTGTATATATATTCGTTGAAACTGACAAATACTTACGCACTATAGATATTATCATTGATATACCCATGAACTTTGTTTGTGCCAAATTAAAACATATACTAAATTAGTCATACACATATATATGTTGGAATGCATGACGGTGGAGGATCTGGAGATTGATCTCTGGTCTGGTTCAGGGAATGATTTTCTTATTATTGTCCCTTGAACTTTTGAGTTTTACAAAATACTTTGATTGT
The DNA here is from genome assembly GCA_037127355.1 of Schoenoplectus tabernaemontani. NCBI lineage: Eukaryota > Viridiplantae > Streptophyta > Magnoliopsida > Poales > Cyperaceae > Schoenoplectus > Schoenoplectus tabernaemontani. The sequence goes on along the minus strand of CM073745.1, from coordinate 940,256 downwards.
AATAAGTTTCCTTATGGTTTTGATGTTGGTGTCTATATTTTGTGTTGATGAGGTGCGCTGGTACGCAGGTTTCCTTTACAGCTGGGACGAACATTGAGGCATATTTTGCCAAGTCAAGTTGTAATTTGCCAAACACTAGGGTCAATAGATAAACACTAGGGGATATTTTAGGAGTTTACTATTTATTTGTTGCTGATATTGGTTGTTGTTTAGACACTGTCTCAGTACCAAATGTTTGGTACTTTGACGTCTTAGGTTGTAAGACTTTTGGTTTTTATGAAATCAGTGGTATATTCACAGGTACAAAAAAAAAACTTTTGGGGTGCTCTAATTAGGAAAAATACATTAATTTTACGTGCATAAATTTATTGGATTCTCATTTGGATATTGCATGATCCGAATTTAAATATGTTATAATTTTTTTAAAGTTCTAATAGCAGAACGTTTATGATAACAATATTTTTTCTATTGTAAACTTAATGATCACAATTATAGTAGTTTTGTCTTAAAAATAATTGATCCGCAATGAGTTTAGAAAAACTTATATATGAGTTAAATTAATATCAAAATATTAAATACTTTCGAATATAAATTGTTCACATTTTATCCATATTAGATATATATTCTATCATTTTAAGTACTTGAATACAATTGGACATATAATTAGAATGACACAATACGTTTTAATAACTACTTTGTAATGTTTATGAATTCACATTTAGATTCGAAAATTCTACATATTTCAAATATGTGATTAAAATCCGATTAAATGACACCCTTAAATAGGGAATTTTTTTAGTAAATAAAAAAAACACCGAAACTAGCCAAAAAGAGCCGAACTTTTGCAGCTGTAGCCTGGACCGAGTTTCAAATTCGGTCCTAGTTTTTTTTTTGTGATGGCTTGGTCATATCCAACGAAAGCCTCTTAAAGCACCAGGACGCAACGGTATTCTATGTTGTCCTGAAAATACAAGAAGAGGAAGAGGTCGACCGAGACTGACATGAGAGGAAGCAATAAAAAGAGATTTGAAGGAATGAAATATATCCAAAGAGCTTGCTTTGGATATGAGTGCTTGAAAGATGACGATTCATATACCTTAACCATGATTTAGGAGTTAGAGTCTAATAGTAGAGTTATAGACTTCATGTTCTTAGATTTTTAGGATTTAGAATTTAAAAATAGGTTTTAGAAATAGAGGTTTAGAAATAGGATTTTAGGATTTAGAATTTAGAATTAGGTTTTAAAATAGGATTTTAGGATTTAGAAATAGGTTTTATAATAGACGTTTATTGTATTATTATTATTATTGTTATTATTACTATTACTATTAGCATATTATCATCATCTTTATTTATTTATTTATTATTATTATTTTATTTATTTATTTTTCTTTCATCATATTCATTATTATCACTGATATTTGAGATCTTTGATCTTATACTTTCCGATTGGGTTTCATTTCTAACCTACCCTAATTTATTTAGGATTAAAGGTTTTTTTGTTGTTGTTGTTGTGTGTATTTGAAAATGACAGGAAGCTGGGACTGAGTTTAAAACTCGGTCCAACTTCCTTTGACCGAGTTTTAAACTCAGTCCAGCTTCCTTGGACCGAGTTTTAAACTCAGTTTTAGCTTCCTGCTAATATAAAGGAACACTCAGCCTCTTTCTTCTTCATTTTCTTTCAGCCAACTATTTCCTCAAAATCGCCATTGTTACTGCTGCAAGAGATTCCAACTGAAATTTTTTTTTTGACAGATCCAGAGCCGATCCATATTCACCACTCTCGTCTCACCAACATTGTAAGTTTTTTTTTCTATTTGGACTATTATTTTTTGCTCTAAAATTAAAATACATTAACATTAGGGTTTATTGTTCATATTGTAGAGACGAAAATGTTGTTGATCAATGTGTATCACGGAGGTAAAATCCTGAACACTTTAACTGGCGTGGGTTACGACATTCGTGTTGTGTGCACATTTTCTGCCGACGAGACAATAAATCTTCGTGACTTGAAGAGGCCGATTCATGCTGGTTTGGAGCTTCTCCCTAGCCAATTCACCATCAGCATTAGTGCACAGATCAATACTGCACCAGCAAGTTCGGGTGGTTTTTTTATACCTTATTTGGGGTTATTTCTGATGAAATTTGGGGAATGATTGAAATAACAGCTCCGTACCAATTACCCCAGTATAAAACACTAGAGCTAGTAGTTGAATCCGAACCAATATCTGAATCTGACAACTATGATCCGACCAGTATTCCTGAAAGTAATAATCCAGTCATGGCTGAGGAAAGAACCCACTCTCAAGCTCGGGAGTAGCGATCATCCCGTGCTCCGGTACAAAATATGGATGTCGATATGGATGAGGATAACGAAGAGGAAGGGTGGCATCTGGATGCCGAGGAAGATGAAATTGAGGATGTGATGGCTGTCGAAGAAATATTTAAAGAGTGGCAAATGTATGTTCCTTTTATTAATCGGGGTATGAAGCACTCGCGTACATAATTTGCTGATAATACGCCTATGCCGTATGCAGGCGATCCTTATTTTCACAAACCACCTAGAATTGATGAATAATTTGGTGTCGGTCAGTAGTTTCGTACAAAATCAGAGTTGAAAGTAAAAATCATTGTTTTTCATGTTCAACGGAATATAGAATTGAAGGTAATAAATAGCAACAAATCAAAGTTAGTAATAAAATATAAAGATTCTAACTGTCCATGGAGATCAGAACAAATCCGCTCGAGCACTCTTATTTTGGCAGTGCTATTAGTGTGTACCACAGTCAGCTGACTTTCAGACTAATAGCAGATATTGTTCAGAATTGGTTGATAGAGAACTTAGAAATGACAGTTAAAGAAGCAAGGAGATTGGTAGAATGAAAGTATCTTACAATACAACCGAATTATAATAAATTATAGAGAGGAAGAGAACTGTCAATTGCAAACCTTTTTAGTAGTTGGGAGAGATCATACGAGATATTTCCGTCTCTACTAGCAATCATACAAAGTTCTACATATGGCACAAAATACATCATAGAGACATTGCCCTCAACAAAGTTCGGTGTTGAAATTTTCAATCGTGTTGCATGGACATTTGGTCTATGTATTACAGCATGACCTTACTTACGGCCAGTCTTAACTATCGATGCTGGATTTTATCCGGTCGGTATGCCGACAAACTATTTATGGCATGTGGTTATGATGTTGAGCAACAACTATTACCACTTGCATTTGCTATAATAGCAGGCGAAGAAAATGTGACAAATTGGGGTTGGGTTATGCAGTGGGTGCGTAAAGAGGTTGTCGATCCTAGTAAAATTATCATTATCTCAGATCAATATTTAGGTATAAGGGCGGTATTTGAGAGACCAGATTTTGGATGGTAGGAATCAGCAGGCGAGACTGTTCACCGTTATTGCACTCAACACATTGCACAAAATGTGTATAAAGACTGTCATATGAAAAGAATAAAAGCTCTTTTCAAACAAACTGTAAGACATAAGAAGCCATGGAGGTGCGAGAAATATATAAAAAAATAATAATAATATTAGACCAACATCCTATAAATTCGTCAGAAAATTAAGAATCATGCAAGAAAATCTCCTAACGGAACAAGTGTCCAACAGAAGGACACAAAATAACAAAAACCGCAATAACCAACCCATCACAGCTGAGGAAGTGTCAGCCGAAAAATTTCATTACGAAGAGTTAACCCCGGAGCAAGTGGCTGCATTGCATCAAGAAAGATGGGCACAACATCTAGACGGTGATCTCAATCGCTGGGGACTAATGACAAGCAACGGTTCATAATCATTGAACAACGTGTTCAGGATCGCTAGATAACTTCTGGTATGTGCTATCGTTGAGAACACGTGGCACAAATGTGTTGAGTGGTTTAATAAACGTCGAGAAGTTACAGCGGCTTGGGAAGCCCAAGGTCTGATATTCTCACACAAAGTCACCGAACTGATAAAACATCGCGATGATAAGGGGAGAACTTACGATGTCGTACCACTGGATTGGGGTATCAACAACTACGACGTTTACAACATAAATGGACTTATCGAGACGGTAATATTATATACTTATATTAATATTTTTATTTAACTTTAAAATTTAAGCATTAATTTATAATTTCTATTTGAAATAATAGGGACAAAGGGGTGAAATAAAATATGAGGTTGAATTAGCGATGACAGAAATTGGTAATTATTGGTGTCAGAAACCGCAACTGACTGGCATCTCATGCGACCACTTGCTTGTTGTTTGTTCATTCAGAAGGCTGGATTACACTCAATACGCTAGTCCATATTATACCATCCAGTATTACATTAACACGTGATCTGGTCATTGGCGTAGTTATGACAATGGACGAGATTGGTCAATGTACAATGGTTCGATCATTAAGCTAGATCCAGCAAAAATCAACAAATGAAAGAGAAGGAAGATACGCATTTCAATGGTTATGGATGAAATGGAGGGTCGTATCAACAGGATGCCAACTCAAGATCGAGCTCGTTCTAGCAGAGCATGATTTAGATTACCAGTCTGTTTATGTTTTGTATCGTTATATTTATCAGAACAACTAGATTTTAATTGTTGTTGTAATATTTTAATTTATTTAATATTATTTTAAAATAATATATTAATTGTGCTTATATTTGACTTTATAAATCTTTATTTTAATTTTTGTTATAATATTTTAGATCAATTTATTAATTGTTATACTTTTATTAATTGCTGTAAAATTTCGGCTCTTTTTGATCAGTTTCGGTGTTTTTTTTTTCATTTACTAAAAAAAAATCTGCTTAAATAACAAGTGCACACGGAGGGGCTGGGAAAAACTGTCCTCTCATATCATCCATCCGGCCTATATATGATACCAAGTACTTGTAAAAATATATCTAATCCTATCGTTCCTTCTGACCGCGTCCCAGTTGCAGCATGTTTTCTGCATCCATTCGTTTAATTTTAATCAATATATAGGAGTTACATTTCAAGGATATAAATATAATTACCAAAAGGGAGCTAGGGTTCCTTGACAATTTTATTTTAATAACCTTATCAATGAATTTTTAAATAAATTTTAAAAAATTAAAGCAAAAAATTTATAAATGCGTTATTTTACTTATAGATTAATGATTTACATTGTTTCAAATTTCATGTAATTTTAATATCATTTAATAGTGTTTCAAACCAGCTTCGTCTATAATACCCATATCTCATCATTTACATATTGTGAACTTTTTTGGCGCCAAATTAAAAAGAAATTTTAGACTTTCAGCAAATAAGCCAAAATGCATTTATTGTGATCTTTTTATTGTGGTTATTGAAACAGACGGGTATACTCTACATATTATAAGCTACTTGTTCTTGAACTTTATTGCGCTGAATTAAAGGATCCATTAGATTTATGCCGAAAGAAATCTGTTAAAACTAGTAACAAATTCGAGTTGCTTTTGGTTCTTTGTTTTTAAACAAGATATTATCAGGCATCAGCCTGTTGATTATAAATGAATTAATTTATGAAAAAAACAAGGAAAAAGAACAATCGTCTTCCAGTCGAATTCTATATACTAATTTTGACAAGCACGGAAAAGCACTCGCAACAAACCAACAAAAAAATATATCTTAAAAAATGAAAAACCAAGAAGAGAATTATGCAATAATTGCAGTGTCGACGTCTTCAAGTACAACGATTCTCTCATTTATTCATCGGTTAATAGATAGACGCTTTAGGCTTCTCTCGATATCCGCATATTCTTAGACTTTTCTATCTGAGAAAAAGAGAGAGACAGCATATAATTGGCAGTTACCCTGTAAAAAAACCAAAGAGAGCGGCTGTATATCAGACCCAAACCCGTGTAATTGTAAAGTTGAACCCATGAAAAGGCGAGCCGAACCAAACGAGAGATAGAAATTAGAGAGAGATGGACAGATGGTGCATGCGTGCATGGCAATTATAGAAGCTCAAAAACGGCACGTATACCGATAGATTACTATGTTTGCATGAAGAGAGATAAAGAGACAGTGCGAACAGATCAAGAACCTGTGCCCATCAGGGTTTAAACTTTAAAACGAGAGAAACCAACAAATTAGCTTTTGCTCTTTTTCCCTCTGCAGATTCCTTTATGACATGCCACGGCCCACGGGAAATCACAACCTCTTTTTGTTTTCCTTTTCTTTGTTCCTTAGAAACTTAAATACACACAAATGTCTAAAAGATGGAAGCATGGATGCAGTTGTGTACATGTCAACAAAAGTTGTAATTGATTGATAGTGTTAGTATGTCATGTGTTGAAAGTTATCAACTGTCAAATTTATCAGAAAAGAAACAAACAGACAGACAGTGCGCAGAGAAGAGCTTTGATTGTCTTTCCTGAAGAGACAAACATAACATACAGCACTCGATCGGGTTGCCTAATTCATTGATGAAATTCCCATCTCACTGCCACAAAAAGAAAATCTTGTAAATTATGAATGTAATTAGCTAGTAGCACCCACATTACACAGAATGACATAAATTAACAAAGGAAACACACACATTTAACAGTTTTCAACTTTTCTCTATGCTTTCTTTCCTTTCCGAAAACAAATTAAGTCTCTGGTCAAACCACATTATTATTTCCATTAAGCAACCCTAATTGACCTCTCTTTTACTCATTAATAGCACTTTCTTTCCGATGATTCTATGTTTCTAAATGGACACATATATTAAGAAAAATTGACAAAGTAGTCCACAAGCATCACAACAACAGCTAGCAGAAAGATGAAGGAATGAATAAAAGGACTCAGACGACACAAAAACACACTAAAGTTAACTTCAACCTTCTGTACTCCAATTACCACATATCAGCAACCATATCTCATATGAAACTAGCCGGCGGAGCAGGAGCATCGTTGGTAGCAGTAGCAGCCACCGTAGCAGCCACACCAGTCTGATTGGAAGAACCATTTGCTCCAGCATTAAATGCAACAACCCTAGCATCACCTCCCTCGTTGTCACTAAACCGAGTGAAGAATTGGTTCACAAACAAGTCCCCTCCATTAATATTTCCGTCCTGGCCATTTACCCCCTCTCCAGCATTGTCAAAGGTCACACCGCTTGCACCCGACCCCTCACCTGCATTGCCACCCAGTACCTGATTCACATTGAATCCATGAAGCAACGGTAGCGGTAGAGATGAAGTTGGTGGTGGTGGCATCATCAGGGGATTGAAAGGCTGAAAACCTCTCAATCCCGGAAGGCCTTGATTGAACAGAGACAGAGTCGGGCGCAGAGGAAACCCGCCACCCACCATCCCAATCCCCTCACCGAAGAGGATTGGAGGCGGTGGCGAGGTCATCCCTATAGCTGCCAAAGCTGATCCGGCCATCAGAGAAACACCTGAGGCAGGTGCCTGATCAACCCGAATCCTTGGCACCTTTGAAGAGCCTGGAGAAGTTGGAGGCGCGGTGCTGGCACTGGAACGGCGATTCCTCTTGCGATTGGTGGTCTCTCCAGGAGCCGGGATGTTGCGAAGAGCCCCTCCCTGGGTCCAGTAGCGGTGGCAGTCACGGCAGAAATGGCGCGGCTGCGCGGTGTTGTAGTTGTTGTAGTAGCAGAATTTGGTGTTGTGCGAGCTGCACCTTGGGCACTCAAGTGGGGCCCCTTCCTGCTTTCCAAACCTCTTTTTTTCCTCCATTTTTTTCCCTTTTCAACTCTCTCTGAAATTCTATCTTTTTTTGAGAGAGAAAGAGGTGAGAAGGATGGTTAAGGGGTAAACGATGGGGGTTATATAAAAGGCAAGGGGGAGGGGTGTGAAGCATGAGGTGTTTGTTGGTTTGGTACGGGAATTAGGGGGAGTTTCTCTCACTCTCTCTCCCCACACACTGTCTTGTTGCTGGTTTCCCTCTCTCTTTCTCTCTCTAGAATGCCAACGTGGACGAGAGTCCTTGCTTGGAGCGTGAATCGAAACCGAAGAGGACGGTTGGTGGTGAGCGGCTTGTAGTATGTAGAGTGGTAGTAAGAATCTGGTGGAGTGATCAGGTTTTAGGGTTTATCTGGGGGAGAGAGATTTCGTTGTAGATACATATACTATACTAGAGAGGAAGTGGAAGGAGGGGTTATAAATCTCATGACACAAGATGACAAGGAATTGGGTATTTTGTCAGAATTGTCAAAGAAACGAGGGGTTAAATTGAAAGATTGGTTGTCAGTATTTCTTCCTTGGGTGAACCAGGTCTTGGGAATTCTAGATTTGATAACCGTTGGCGCTTGTAGACTGTAGTTGTAAGTTGTTGAAGGCCAATAGCACTAGGCGATTCTTGGTATCTGACAAGACTAAAGCAATAGACCAATAGGCCGGCCTCTTCTCTATTAATTTTTCTCAAGGAATAAATTATAATTTTTAAGGCATTAAAATCTTTCTAAATCAGCACTAAAGCTTCCAGGAGAAACTTTTGTAAATATCTATATGTACATGAACCGTTTTTTTTTTTTTTTTTTTTTTTTTTGCATCCGATGCATTTAGTTTTAATAAATCATTATTACATTTAGTTTTAATAAATCATTATTACATTTATTTCAAAAAAGATTATTTTTTCATTTTTTTTTCTTTTGCAAACTAATTTACAGAAAGGATATTGTCCCAATTATTTTCTTTTGGAAAGTGAATTGATTAGTTGGGTAGGGATAAACATAGACCCGAAACGAGTGTGTCAGAGGACTGTCAGTATGAAGATTTTACTAGAAGGAATAATTTATATATGATTTTATGAGCACATGAAAATGCCCCACTTATTTGTGCAGTGGAATATGAGAAAAAATAAATAATGGTTTATGTGTGAGTGGTGCGAAGGTGCGGGTGAGAGATTGAATCCGAATTTTCTGCGGAATTTTTTTTTCTTCGCATAGGGGAGAACTTTTCATTTCGTCCATTAGATGAGATCCGACGGATCGAAACCACGATTACTATAAAATTAAAAATAAAATAAAAAATCAATGATACGTTGCCTGCCAAATCCATTGTTTCTCCAATTCCTTCGTAGGACGAATCATCCTTCGTCTCTCCCCAAACCCTTCCTCTTCCCACCAAATCTTCGACACTTCGTGCGATTGAGCTCCGTCATTATCTCAACGATAATGAACTGCTATGAAATGTTCGTCCTTCCCTTTCACTTAGTGATAAATTGTGCTTTAGGAGAACAAGTACTAAAAGAAATTCTTTACGAGATACCAGATAAATTTACACCTAGCATCACAATTACAGAAATAGCTTAATCTCTCTACAAGCTACTTTTTTATCCCAAGAAAAAATCTAATTCCTTCCCAAGCATTTTAACGGTATTCCTATCCTTTTACCGTTCAAGAATTTCAAAGCCGAGAAAAATGTAGCGTAGATGCATTTAAATGACATAAGCAGATGACAAAATGCACACAATTCTCAATAGATTTAGAAAAATTAAAACTGTTATAACACTTACAAAGTTATTTTGTTGCTTCATTTTGTACAATTAGTTAATCAATGCTTACTATTTTATTTTTTATTGTTCATGAAAATATGAAAGAACAACAAGATAATTTTGTACCTCATTTGCGTATGGAATTTCAAATAGTGGATGAAGTATGGTCGGTTTGGAGTTATTATGGTGGAAGAATTGGTTTTGGGGTAAGAAAAGACTTAGGTCCTTAGAGGCTCGTTATCTAATACCTAGCCAACATAAAGTGCCGAAAGTAGCATGCATTGACATTCATCTAGCCAATAGTTTAAGAATTCGACTAAAAGGGGCACATGAGTTATATAGTAGACAAAATGATGGAATTAGAGGCATTGGTTACACCGCGATAGACCATAATAATTGTTTGAGGAATATGCCAAAGCAATCAATGGAATATGGGGCAGTCGTTGCTATGACGAAGTATTTTACAAGGCTTGCTTTGGAAAATCCGTCTTTTAAATATTTTGAAGATACCACCTAAGATCGGGAAAATTGCTAATATCGTTTGGACGGATGCAAAGATGATTGCGGCTTATGTCCGATTTGGAGATGTAGTTGTCTTTGATACTACATTTGACACCAATAATGAAAAATGGGTCTTCGGTGTTTTCGTTGGCTTCAATCATTTTAGAGAGATTGTGACTTTTTGGTGCGGCTCTCATGTTTGACCCAACTAAAGAGTCTTTTGAATGGGTGTTTACAAGGTTTCTCGAGGCGCATGGTAGCAAAAAACCCATCGCCTTATTCACCAACCAAGATATTGCAATAGGGGTTGCTTTAGAGAAAGTTTCGCCATATACAAGACATGGGTTATGTGTGTGACTGTGACATATAGGTCAAAATTGTCAAAAACATTTATCACGCTACAACAAGGATGAGATAAACATAATGGGAGAGTTTTCGGCTTGTATGTTCAGATATCAGGAGGAAAACAAGTTCGAGGATGCCTTAAATACTCTCATAAAAAAGTTAAGTGACAATTCGTGGCTAAAATTTATATATGAGAGCAAAAAAAAGTGGACATGTTATTTTATGAAGGATGCTTACACTTTAGGGATCCGTAGCACACAAACTAGTGAGAGCATGAGAGCATTAATGCAACTTTAAAAAACTATTTAAATTGTAAATTAGATTTAAATTGATTTTTGGAGCACTTCGATAGGGTTCTTGATGAAAAATGTGAGAAAGAGATCAAATCCGGGTACGACATGAGAAGCAAGTTACTAAGAATCAGGTTGAATTTTCTAATTCTTCGTGAAGCCTGAAAGTTGTATACACTCAAAGTGTTCGAGTTATTTCAAGTGGAGTTTGAGTTATCCGGTTCGGCTCACATAGAACGCCTAGAGGGTAATACATATACGGTTGATATGTGTGACATTGACAATGAAATCCAACCCAAGAGTAGACAAATTGTTTGGAATCAGGATGACCAAATGGTTTTATGTTCTTATAAAAAGTTTGAGAGAGAGGGTATTTTGTGTTGGCATGCACTAAAGGTGTTGGATCGAGATAACATTAAGCTTATACCACCGAAGTACGTTCTCAACCGTTGGACACAAGTGGCAAAAGAGGATATCATTGTGGTTGTAGAGGTAAGAAGGGTAATTAAAGATGTTATGTTGGATGTTAGAAATCGTAATGGAGATTTGATTCATGAGTTAGCACCAACATGTGCTAAGGTGGCCCATAATGAAGAACAAACTCAATTTTTGCGCAATGAAATGTCTTTGGTTCGAGAGAAATATGAAGTGAAATTTGAGAACTTGCCAAGAATAAGTGGTGAAGTCAATCCAACTTCTAATATATCCCAACATTCACTTCACCTAAAGAAGAAGAATGGTGGCGATAGGCATTCAAAATGAAATCCTCGGATTGAGAATTTGGCAAGAACCAAGAAAAGAAAAAGTCAAAGTATCTCAAAGAGTCAAGATTCATTAAGGTAAATTATTTTAGTAACATTTAAATTTGTTTCATAAGATCTTTTATCTAATATTTATGTTTTGATTATAGGCTGAGCACTAATTTTGTCGCAAGGTACATTAGAGGGAAACTTCGGGTGCTATGATAACCTTGAAGACCTATAGTAAGTGCATTGTCTAAATAATGTCTAAATGTCACAACAAAATATGAAACTTTCCAAATGTAAACATTTTTTTATTATTTTTGCAGAAATTTGGAAATTACTCAAGAGTAGAAGCATTTTGAGTTGTTAATTCAGATTTTTGGGGAGAGAGATTTTTGTTATAGAAAGTATTTTGGTTATAGAAAGTATCTTGGAGAGAGATTTGCATTCTGAGTTGTTAATTCCGTATTGATTTGCTAAGAAGTAAGGCAAAATTCTTTTGTTAGCCTACTTATTTAAAGAAATCAGGTTGTTGATTAATTTATGTTACTTGATTCATGTTATTGAGTTGTGAATTTTTGTTAAGAGAGGGTAGAAACAAACAACACTAACTGATAGCATATTACAAGCTTGAAATAACATAGAAGTTGGATCCCTAATATAATTATAATAATAATATCAATAATTAACAATGATAATTTCTCATCATTATAATTAATATGCTAAGTAAGAGTACAATAACACATAAAGTTATTATAAATCCCACAATCATAGATTTCAAAATAACTCCTGTATGTTTCCTTATGTTTAACTACTTGGTGATGACGTTCCCTCAATTGCTTTGGGGCATAATATTCTCGAAAATGAACTTCATCACACCAAGCATGAAAAATACCACCGTCACTGCAATGGCATGCATAAAATTATCGACCTGGATTACTTGCAGTTTCAGATACCACCACCTCATAAGGTAATTTGCATCTTTTGCAAATATAAACCATCTCCTCAGATGGAGGAACAACTTCTATCATCCCTTGTTTTCATTTTCTTAATCAACAAATAAGTCTAAAATAGAAGTATAATAGCATAAATTAACTAATTCTGAATAATTCATTAAATATATTATATAATGCAGTATTAACTATGATCCATGCAAATTATATTGAGAAAGTAACTTTATATAGTACTCACCATATAAGGTTTTATAACCACATCATCACCATGCAAATGTACTAATTATAAAACCTAAAGGAAATATATACAAGTCAAGTTGCTAAAGAAATAATTAAACCAATGTAATTCATAATTCACACAACCACCACTCATACCAGCAAGCTCAAGCCAAAAGAACTATAAAGTTTATGTTTTCTAATATCACAGAAGAAAGTATCAAACTAGAATAACAGCCATAGCTAATTTGACTTTGTGGTGTGCAACTAACCAATGAGCGATTTCAAGAGTCGATTGGAACAAAATCTCCTCTCTCCTCTCTTGCTCGATCGGAAGAAGAGCTCGTCTCTCCTCCCTTCCTCGATCGTTGATCTCTCTTAACAAGGGTTGGAGAAAAAGAGAAGTGATGCGGAGGGAGAAGGCGAATCCTAGAGACATTATGTTAGTCTCGGACAATTTTAGAGGGGGGAATTTTTTTTTTGTTTTCCAGCGATCTTGATTTTGGTCCGTTGGATCTCATCTAATGGACAAAATGAGAAGTTCTCCCCTCTGCGGAGAAAAAAAGTTCCGCAGAGGATTCGAGTTCGTGAGAGGTTGGTGGATAATTATTGAGTGGAATGAAGTCAGGCCCAAGACGAATCATTGCAGGCCCATTAATAAGTTGTAACCAGCCGAGAGGAAATGAATTCTCATATATATACTGCATGTATGCAATTTTAGTATATCCAGTGTAGAGAAAAGAAATAATTAAAAAGGGGAGCAGAGCAAGAGGGCGAGAGCCCAGAACTGTTGTTCTTTTCATATTGGTGTCAGTAATTAAGAGTTGCAAAATGTTGTCCCCTGCCATATGGTAAGAAGCTGGAGTGAGGATTTTAAAAGAATCATTTTTTTTTTCTTTTTATTAAAAAAATAAATAACATGAAAGAAGAATTTGCTCATAAGTAAAAGGTTTTAGGATTCGACTCCTCTATAATACTTTATGGTAGGGTATCTGGTCGGATTCATTTGAAACATTAGATTTAAACAAAGATCAAATACAAATATAATAACTGTTGTTGTTTAGATTCACAGGACAGTACTTCACGTAAAGTTTGTGAGGTACTACAAAGAATGTATGCTCGACTCATCATAGCAAACTTTTCAACCCTAGGTCTTTCCTAACGAATACCAACTGCAATTATTTATGAAATTAGTCTCATGTTATCCACATTTAATTTTATCACTTGTTATTTTATAATACAAGATGGTCAGAAATTAAAAAAAAAAAGAAGTCAAAATCAAACAGCAAGAGAGGATTAATTAGAAGTTGTGTTGAGAGACCAGCTGTAAATTCAACTTATAGGGCGAAACTACAATGATAGATATTAATTATTATATATTTGCTAACAATAAGATATATGGTTACTTCAAGATGGATGGTATAAAGGGTGTGAGTAAGAAGGACATTAATGGCTGGGATTCCTCTATGAACGATCTGATGGAATAAATTTGATCTGGACGACATTTGTTTCAGCCCTTGGAAGGATCCGTCTTTGTTTGAAGTAAAATATATATATATATATATATATATATATGAGTAAAGATACCGTGAACTTAAGTTCACGAAGGTCTTCCGTGAACTTAACTCAAAAAATATATCAAATCATATCCAAATTTTAATTTATCATGCTCATTAAATTCTTTATATGAAAATCTTATGGGATGCAAAAATTTAGAGGGTTTTGAGCTTTTTAAGTCATGATTTTTAATTTTTGAAAATCAACTCTAACAATAATAATAATATATTCAATACATTAACATCATTTTAAAAAAATAAAAATGATAACTTAAAAATCTCAAAATGCTCTAAATTTTTGCATCACACAAGATTTTCATATAAAAAATTTAATGAAGATGATAAATTAAAATTTAAAAATGATTTGATGTACTTTATGAGTTAAGCTCACAGAAGGCCTCCGTGAGATTAAACTCACGGTATCTTTACTCATATATATATATATATATATATATATATATATATCAAGTCAAATTTGCCGTACAAAGATATAGTTCAATGATTTTAACTTCAGAAGACGGTGATAACTGCACTCTTTATCTACGTATGTATTTTATTTGTTTTTAATATTAAGTTTAAAATACTTTTAAAATATACAAAAGTCTTTAACTAAAATTCTGAAACATATGTTTTTAAAAAGTAACACAGCATAAAAATAAAATGTGCATAACTTGAGTGTTTCTGACATTATACATTTGCGGAAAAACATTAAATCATAAAACACGCTATTTAAATTAAGCCAAGTAGCTAACCTCTGGTCTCTACTCTCTGGAATAAAGTAATCAGCCTTTGTTGACCATAATATTTATTTGCTAGAGACGATTTGTTATCTTAAACTATTTCCAGACGTATCTCTACTTCAATCAACGCAGAAATGATTTGCTAAGATATGGTTGACCTAATTAAGTTATTGTAAATATTATTTTTGAATTTGGGAAATAATTTTCTCACCCATGGACTTTTGCCACTTTTGGCTAGCTAATAAAGAGTGACGCGTAAATCATATTCTCCCAAAGTGCAAATAGTGTTAATTAATAATATATATTTATTTTTATTCAATATGAAGATGCGTGTCCCAAACAAAATATACAAGATTCACATTTTATAGACGAAAATGCAAGTTGATTAATTGGGCACACTTTTGGACTTTTGGTTAGCAATGACGGATCCACATTAATAGGAGGGATCACTTTTGACAAGTGGGTGTTTTTGATAATCTTGACAATTTTTAACAACCGTCTTTAAAAATTAGTTTAGTTTTATGCCTAGGAGATCTGCCATGGAGGTGATTTTCTTGATAATATAGCTTATAAAGAGATATCGCGAACAAAAGAAGGACCTTTATATGATATTTATTGATTTGGAGAAAGCGTATGATAAAATACCAAAAAATATCATGTGGTGAGCGCTGAAAAGAAATGAGTCCTAACAAAGTATGTTATCCTTATTAAGAATCTATACACAAATGTTGTGACTTATATTAGAGCATGTGACGACGAGTCCGATGTATTTTCTATTAAGATAGGATTACATCAAAAGTCAGCATTGAATACATATATTTTTATCTTAGTGATGGATGAGATCACAAAGGACATACAAGAAAATATTTTTTGGTGCATACTCTTTATTGATGATATGGTGCTGATTGATGAGAACATAATTAGAGTCGATCATAAACTAGAGTTGTGGAGATAAATTTTAGAATAAAAAAGTTTTAGACTTATTGAGACTAAAATCAAATATATGAGGTGTCAGTTCAGCGGAGACAACTCAGATGATGGAGATGTTAGTTTGGACGGACAAGTAGTACTCATGAATGACACATTTTAATATTTGAGATCGATGTTGCAGAGTGACGAAGGGATCGATGAAGATGTTAGTCATAGAATAAAAGCCAAATAGGTGAAATTGAGACAAACATCTGGTATTCTCTGTAATAAGAAGGTCCCAAATAAACTAAAAGATAAGTTCTATAAGACGACGATTAGATCCGCGATAATGTATGGCTCAGAATGCTGGGCTACAAAAAGATAACACATTCAGAAAATGAGTGTAGTTGAAGTGCGGATGTTGCGTTGGATATGTGGTAACATAAGGAGAGATCAAATCAGAAATGATGAAATATGAGACAAACTTGGAATAGCACCAATTCAAGAGAAGCTGATCCAACACCATTTGTGATGGTTTGGTCATATCCAACGAAGGCCTCCTGAGGCACCACTACGCAGTGTTATTCTAAGTCGTCCTGAAAACATAAGAAGACGAAGAGGTCGACCGAGACTAATATGAGAATAAACAATAAAAAGATATTTGAAGGAATGAAATATATCTAAAGAGTTTACTTTGAATAGGAGTGCTTGAAAGATGGTCATCTATGAACTAAAATCATGATTTTGGAGTTAGAGTTTAATAGTAGAGTTATATACTTCAGGTTTTTGGAGTTTTAATTCTTAGGTGTTAGGATTTTAGAGTTTAGAATTTAAAATTTTATTTTATAATATAGGTTCATTGTACTACTTGTATTATTATTATTAGCATTACTATTACTATTAGCATATTATGAGCATTATCATTATTATTATCATATTGTCATTATCATCATCATTCTCTCTTTTTTTTCATCATCATTATTATTATCATTGATTTTGAGATCTTTGATCTTATACTTTCGGATTGAATTTCATTTTTCTACCCCAATTTATTTGAAATTAAAGACTTTATTGTTGTTGTCGTCATCGTCGTTGTTGTCATTGCGTAACATAGATGAGAATGTGTTTTTGGACGCTTTGGCATCATCTTTAGTTTCTAAAGTGGTTGTTTATTTTAGAAGTACAAAAACTTGTAAGTACTCTATTTTGTATCCTCTTATTTCTCAGATAGAAAATAGAAAAGAAAATATGTTATTCAACCATCATGCTGTCTACTCAGAGGTTGATGGTTCGATACCGCTCACCACTTCAGAACCACTTTGAAGGTTTCAAAAATTTTTTACTATGATTGATAGAAATGTGGTTTTTACTTTATAATTATTTGTCTTGCTACGTTGCCCAGTTGCTTGTCAATATCAAAAATGGATTATGATTTATTCAAATGATATGAATTAGGAGTTGCCGGTTCTTTAAAGAACATATTATTGCTGCGGATTCATCAGGAATAAAATTATATTTATTTCAGATGAAATAAATAGAAAAAATATTAGAAAATAAGGGAGTGTTTGACACTCAATGGATTAGCAAAAAGTTGGAATAGAATAGTTATTCCGACGAATTAATTTGTCAAACGAATTTTAAACTAAGTAGAAGAGTGCGGAATAGTGCTAATCCCGTATACCAATTTATAGGTGGAATACCGTATTAGCTCTCGTCGGAATAGCGATTATTGTTTGATTATATTATATTATATTATTATATTATGATTATAATTAAGATTTAGTATTATTATATTATTATATTATATTTATTATTATATTAATATTATGATTATCATTTATTATTATTATTATTAAATTATTATTATCATTATTGTTATTATATTATCGTTACCATTAGTATTATTATATTATTTATTTATGATTATATATATAATTTTAATATTATATTATTATATTATGAATATAAATATAATTATTTTATTATTATATTATTATGTTCAAGATTATTTATTATTATATTATTATATTATGATGATTATGATTATGATTATTAATACTTATTATTATTTTATTATGTTGTATTATATTATTATATGTTGATTATAGTGATGATTAATTTATTATTATATTATTATAATTAAAATTATTTATAATTATTTTTATGATTATGATTATATTTTTTTATTATATTATTATGATTATGATTATGGTTATATTATTATGATTATGACTATAATTATTATTATCATGATTATGATTATGATTATTATATTATTAAAATTATGATTACTTATTATTATTATATTATTATAATTATGATTGTAATTATAATTTTTTATTATTATATTACTATATTATGATTATGTTTATATTTTTATTATATTACTATTATAATATTATGATTTATTATGATTATTTTTTATTACTTTATTATTATTATTATCTTACTATTATGATTATTATTTTACTATTATTATTATTATCATCATCATTATTAGTATCATCATTATTCATATTTTAACTATTCTCGAAAAGTAATAACCGCCAAACGATATTTTCGCTCTTCCGAATAGTCAAGAATACCACTCTTCTACCACTCTTCCAAAAAAAATACTATTCTATCACTCTTCCAAAATTACAACTCTTTCAAAACTATTCCTTAATTTGCCAAACAGACCCCTAAGTCTTATTTTCCTGCCGCAACCTGTTTGTGTGCGCGCCCGCCCCTTGATTAGTCCTATTTACACCTACCCCTGGGGTCAACACCTACCCGTCCTTGAAGAAGTCAAGCATCAACATTTATACGTTGCATTTCGATCCCTGCACTACATATCTTGTTGTTGTTGTTGTTATTATTATTATTATTATTATTATTATTATTATTATTATTATTATTATTATTATTATTATTATTATTATTATATTAATTCAGCGTGCATACGACATACTTCATATTGCCACAGATATGATCATCTATTATACATAAATTTTATGAATAATGAATAAGTCAATTAGCTAGCTTAATGAACAAATCCGGTTTGTTTGGTTCTTCGTTTTGTACATCTTCTAGAGAGTTGAATATTAATTGCTTCCTCCATCTTCTTATTTTCATAACCATACAATACGGTCTTCATCGCACAAAATTCTTATGATTATGGTCTTCATATTCTGGCGGGAGCGCCACACAATAATCTTCTCAGGGAAATCTAAATCTATACCTTTTTATTGAAAGACATATTTTCAGAACTTTAGTTTGGATTTAAATCTTATTTTTACTTTTATTTTTTTATTTTTTTGTTTTGTTTTATATCTCCAAATCTCTTGGAGAACTGTTGTAATACTCGTTTTTATTATTAATAAAATTTGTTAAGATAGGAGCTTGATCCTTATCTTTCCTTAAAAAAATAACCATACAAGTACGTCGAAGGTTGAAATTATATTCAATTATGTTTTAATTATTTAATTATATTTCACGTGGATCATCTAATTGATTAAGGGCATACAAACGTGATATCCTATCAAATTAACAATTCCATGATAAAAAATTGTATGGATTTCAATATTTCTTGAGATAAAAAGATGAGGTCAACCCTTCCCACTTATAAATATTCATAATTTATTTATCCAATTAGATTTTGAACCGGATATTTTCTGCATTTCTTTCTTCAAACTTTTAGATTACACCGCTTAATTATAATTTTTTTAAATTATAAAAAAAATTTAAAGAAAATTATTTCTACCCATTAAATATTTCTGCACACCATACTTGTACATAGTGTTAAGTATAAATACTTTTGAAAAATATATATTTTAGGTTCGTTTGGCAAATCAAGGAATAATTTTACAAGAGTGATAATTTTGGAAGAGTGATAGAATAGTATTATTTTGGAAGAGTGGTAGAAGAGGATATTTTTGACTATTCGGAAGAGCGAAAATATTGTTTGACAGTTGTTAATCAGAATAGTTAAAATATAAATAATTATGATACTAATAATGATGATGATGATGATGATGATAACAATAAAAAAATAATAATAATAAAACAATAATAATAATAATAATAATTATTATTATTATTATTATTATATAATAATATAATCATAATCATAATATAATAATGTAATACAACATAATTAAATAATAATAAAATTATAATTATAATAAATAATAATAATCATAGTCATAATCATAATAATATAATAATAATCATCATAATCATAATCATAATATAATAATATAATAATAATATAATCATAAGCATAATAATAATAATAATAATAAATCATAATCATAATCATAATATAATAATATAATAATAAAATACAACATAATCAAATAATAATCAATATTCTAACGATAGCTAATCCAGTATACCATCTATAGATTAGTATACCGGATTAGTACTATTCCGCACTCTTCTACTTAGTCTAAAATTCATTTGACAAATTAATTTATCGGAATAACAATATTATTTCTATTTTTTTGTTATCTTATGGAGTGCTAAACGGAGCCTTAGAGATTATATATTTTTTAAAAATATTATACTGTCTGCAAACGTGATACGGATGCCATTATAGCTTCTCTTTTATATATCTAAAAAACTATATCCAAAAGTTCCAAATTTCTCTCAGGAGCCGCCTAAAGATAAGCTCTTAATTTGAAGGGGTCAACAGTCAACACAATAAAAGTTAATTTGAAGAAGATTGAAATTGAACCCGGCAACAAAGTACTTGCTCAAAAATTCGAAGTTCTTGGCAATCTTTCACAGAGAAATAGAGAAAGATACTTGGCAGCCGCTGCCAAGGTTTCAAAAAGAGAGAGGGAGGGAGAGAGAGTTACTATGGCCTCTTATTTTACTGAATCCAAGTTCTTTTTGTACCTAGCCCTGGTAGTCCTGGCCTTGCCGGCCACTTCAGTAGCCTCATCAGCTTTGCCTGGCTGTCCGGACACATGTGGGAACGTCAGAATCCCGTACCCTTTTGGCACCCGTTCCGGCTGTTACCGTCCTAGATTCTATGTAACGTGCAATGAGTCCTTCACTCCACCAAAACCGTTCTTAGGTGAAACTAATATTCATCTGTTGGACATCAACACAACTAGTGCTGAATTACGAGTCCTCAATTACATCGGCTATGACTGCTATAACCAGACCAGCGAGGTGAATGTTTCAACTCCATATATTGGGATCAAGCCATTAAAAGCGTTTCTCTTCTCCAACAGACGCAACAGGTTCACTGTCATTGGCTGCGACGCCTTGGCATATATTAAAGGCATAGGTGACAGTTCTTCTTCTTACGCATCAGGCTGTGCCTCTTTCTGTGAGAGCCTGAACAGCACAACTACTGGTGATGGCGGTTCCTGTAATGGGTTGGGGTGTTGCCAGACTGCAATCCCAATGGGGCTCAGCTACTACGAAGTAGAGTGGGGTTTCAATAATAACACAGCCTGGTCATTCAACCCATGCACTTATGCGGCGCTGATGCAGGAAGACTGGTACCACTTCTCTGTCAAAGATCTGAGCAGGTTCGAATTCGTTGAGAGCAATAAGGAAAATGTGCCAATTGTACTTGACTGGGCTATCCGAGAAAACGGCACATGCCTGGAGTCCCACACCGAGAGCAGCACCAGCCCGGCATGTCAAAGCAACCACAGCAGATGCGACAACACAACCAACGGCGATGGATACATCTGCAAATGCTTGCCAGGATATGAGGGTAACCCATACCTCCCAAATGGCGGCTGTACAGGTAATTTATGAACTTCAAAACTCTAAGCGTGCTCTCTTCGACTACACAATTAGCTGTCACCTAGACTAATTCAAGGATATATGTTCTGATTTCTGAAATTTATATCTTCATGCGTTGCTACGATTATATCTTTTAAAAATATAAAAATTTACATCTTCATGTGAAAAAATTATTAGTAAATAAAGTAAATTTCAATTATGAATACATAATTAATGTAAAATAAATGCAGAATTGAGAGAAAAATTGACATTCAGAATTTACAAAAAGTTAAAATTCATAATTATTAACAATCTAAGAAAAAAGTAAACAAAATAGAGAAATTATATTCCTAAATTATTCAACATTTCATATAACAATCAAAATTAAGAGAAAATTATAACTTCAACACAAATGATCATAGAGATAGTAACATTATTTGACGAGTAACTCAACCCGATGACTGATATAGCTCTAGAAATTCAACAAAAAATTTCAATAATTGCAGAATCAGAATACTTATGTACTTAATAAAGAGTAGAGATAGAGATGTTATTTTATTATTATTGAGTGAACTTAAAAAAATATGAAAAAATTATTAAACAATCTCAGAATAGAGAATTTTAATATCATACAAAAATTTGATCAAAAACCATAATCAAGCATGAACCGAGAATTTAAATGTACATTCAAATTGTTCTCACATAATGTCAAACGAAAATTAAAATATTATAACAATAATTTAAATATTTTTTTTTTATAATTCTAGCAATAAAATATTAATACTCTATCATTAAATATAAATTATGTTATGCTTGAACGTCCTCTGTCTTGGGTTGGGAGTCTGTTGATATAATCCTCTATTTCATTCATAACCATTGAAATACGTATCTTCATTCTCCTTTCTTTGTTGATTTTTGATGGATCTGATCTGATGATCGGATCATTATACATTGATCAATCTCGTTTGTTGTCATAACTACGCTAATGACTAGATTATATGTTGATATAATTGTGAATGTTATAACATGGACTAACGTACTAAGTGTAATCAAACCTTCTGAAAGAACAAACAGCAAGCAAATTATCACATAGAATGCCAGTCAATTATGATTTCTACCATCAACAATTATCAATTTCCACTATAGCTAATTCAACCTCATATTTTATTTCACTCATTTATTTCTCTTTAAAATAAAAATCATAAATTATTACTTAAATTATAAAATTAAATAAAAATTATAAGTTTAGAAACATACCATTTCAACAAATCTATTTCTGTTATAAATATTATAGTTATTTATGCCCCTATCAAGTAGTATGACATCATAAGTTCTCACATTATGATCGTG
This sequence comes from Schoenoplectus tabernaemontani, assembly GCA_037127355.1. Taxonomy (NCBI): domain Eukaryota; kingdom Viridiplantae; phylum Streptophyta; class Magnoliopsida; order Poales; family Cyperaceae; genus Schoenoplectus; species Schoenoplectus tabernaemontani. The sequence continues at coordinate 917,479 of CM073745.1, read as the reverse complement.
ATATTTTATTAATTATGTGACCTTTCGAGAGAACATCAGCCTTGGGATTCCCAAGCTGTTATAATTTCTCAACGCTTGTAGAATCACTCAACACATTTATGTCATATGTTCTCGACGATAGCATATATCGAAAAGTTATCGACAATCATGAACACATTATTCAATGATTCGAATCATTATTTGTCATTATACCCCACCGATTGAGACCTTCATTAAAATGCTGTGTCCATATTTTTTGATGTAATGCAGTCATTTGATCTGGAGCTAACTATTTATAATGAAATTCCTCAGCCGATAGTTGTTCTGTTGGCACAGATGTAGTGGTTTGATTATTATGACTTTTGTTATTTCGTGTCTTTCTGTTTGATACTCGTCTTGTTGGCACACATGTAGCATTTACTAAGGGGTTTTCTCAAATAGTTCATGTCTTCCTTATATACTAATGTGATGTTGGTCTAAGCATGTTGATTTTTCTTAAAAATTTCTCACACCTCCATAACTTTTTATGTCCTACGACACTGCACATCGAAAGGAATCTTTGCTCTTTTTATACGACAACTCTTATGTATATTTTGTGCAATATATTGAGTATAAAAATGGTGAATAACATCTCCTGCTCGAGTGGATTTAATTTGCCAAATACTCATTATGTTGGATGTGGCATACAATCTTCATGGACAGTTGAAATCTTTACATATCATAATTAATTTTGATTTTTCGCTACTTACTACGTCCAATTATATATTCTGCTGAACATAAAAATCAATAATTTTTATTTTCATTTCGAATTTGGTACTAAACTTTTGATCGACACCAAATTATTCATTAATTCTAGGTGATTTACGAAAATAAGGGTTGTCTGCATACGACATTGGCGTATTATCAGTAAATTATACGCACATGTGTTATGTTCCCCGATTAATGGAAAGAATAGATATTTGTTACTCTTTAATTATTTTTTCAACATTTATCTCATCCTTAATTTAATTCATATTTATATTTATTGTATCTTGAATGTCATCCTCCTCGACATCTTGGTACCACTATTCTTCTTCCTCATTCTCATCCACATTTTATACGGGGACACAACTTGGTGGGTTTTCTCATGCTAGGAAGTACGTTATTTCTTCATTCTCATGCACATTTTATACTAGTTTCAATGCTTTGTACCCAGATAGTTGGTATGGGCTATTATTTTTATCATTCCTGAAATTTTCTAAAAACTATCACAAATAAACTATAAAAAAATCACTCGAACCTGGTTAGGCGATGTTGATTCATGCACTAATGGTGAGGTTGAAATGGTTATGAGCAGTTTCAAACGAGCATGAATCAATCTCCTCAAGTCATGAATACTAATCGTGATGTACGCTAAAAAGTGCACGCGGTATGGATATCGTAACTAGCAATGGTTTGTTTCAACCATGATGCACATTGATCAATAACATAATTGATTTTTTTGTATAATATGAAGGATAAAACCTAATATTATCATATTTCAATTTTACAATAAAAAATAATAGTCCAAATAGAATTAAAAATATATAATATAGATGAGAAGAAAGTGCTAAATACAGATCTTGACTGTATCTGTCATAAGACACAATTTCAGTTGGAAGCTCTTGCGATACTAATAATTATAATTTTGAAGAAATGACTGAAAAAATATGGAGAAGACTGCTGACTAACATTTGGTAATATATAAATAAATTATCTAAGACTGAATTTCAAACTCGGTGTATACTTAGTGTTGATTTTTAACAATAAATTAATAAAAATATAAAAAAATTATCTGGGATCAAATTTAAAATTCAGTCCGAAGATCTGAAACTGAGTTTAAAACTCAGTTCAGACTAAAATCACTCGTACCATTTCAAAGCTAAAACTATTCTCTCTTTTTCCTTATAATTGTGTCAGCGCCAACTAATTTGGGTTGCTAGATCTTATTCATTGCAAAGCTAATGGAAAAGTGCAACAGAGATTGCAAGTTGCAGATAAATCCATCAGCAGCAACAACATTGACCAACTAAATGATCATACCAATTAATGATGTACAGACGTAGATCAGATCGAGTACTGGTTAATCAGTACAGAAAAATTGCATCTTAGGAAACAAGATCATCCGGTTTGCCATGAACTTTTCGGTTTAACACTGTGGGTTACATATGAGAGAACATTTTTGAGTAAAAAAAAATACCAGAGAACTTGTAATGATGAATATTTTTTCTTGTTGTTGCAACGGGGGTACCTAAACAGACATTGACGAATGTAAGTTGCCGGATCAGTACCCATGCAAGGGTAGCTGCCACAATAAGGATGGAAATTATGATTGTTTGTGCCCGAAGGGCACCAGAGGAGATGGCAAAGCTGGTAATTGCACAAAGATTCCGGAGAAATTCCCTTATCCTGCCCGAGTGGCTATTGGTAAGTAGAAACAATTCTGGTTTTGCAATAAAAATGACATCCCTGTCTTATTCTAGCTAATTAATGTTATTGCCATCAGTAATGCAGCAAAGTCTTTAGAAAAGATATTTTGTTGGACATCAAAATCTAATTTTTAATTACTTTTAAATAAAAAAAGTATGACAATCTCTGAAAATAAATCGTTTGCCAACTCATAATAAATGTTCTCTTATTATTATTATTTTTTCAATACAGGATCTATTCTTGGTGTCGCATTTTTGGTGGGTTTTTGTTTCCTTGCAATTTGGTATAAACAACGCAGAAGGTACATCAAAGAAAAAGATGAGTACAAAAAATATTACGAGATGATGAACAACCACCTTCAAGTGTTCAGCAAAAAGCAAATAGAAATGGCAACAAATAATTTTGACGAAGCTCAAATAATAGGCATTGGAGGGCATGGTAACGTGTACAAAGGTTTGTTAGAGAATAACAAGGATGTGGCCATCAAGAAATCAAAAGAAATTAGTGAAAACCAGAGAGAGGAGTTTGTGAATGAAATTATCCTTGTTTCTCATATCAACCACAAGAATATAGTTAGACTATTTGGTTGCTGTCTTGAGGTTCAAATTCCTATGCTGGTTTATGAGTTTATTCCAAATGGCACACTTTTTGAGTTGCTTCATGTAAAGAGCAAAGATATACCAGTTTCTTTAGGTACTCGTATAAAAATTGCTATGGAGTCAGCAGAGGCTCTTGATTATCTCCACTCCTCTATCTCTCACTCTATCATTCATGGTGATGTTAAATCCGCTAATATACTCCTAGCTGAGAATTACACAGCAAAAGTGTCTGATTTCGGTGCTTCAAATCTCGTTCCTGTTGATGATGCACAAATTGTGGAACTTGTTCAAGGGACTCGTGGGTATTTAGATCCGGAATGTCTGTGCACCCAGATAATAACAAAGAAAAGTGATGTCTATAGTTTTGGGGTAGTTATTTTGGAGCTCATTACAAGGAGAAAGGCAATTTACCAGGACTATGAAACTGGTGAAAAGCAGCACTTAGCATCTTGTTTTCTTTCGAAATATTGCCAGAATAAACTTCACGACATGTTAGATGTGGAAATAGTAACTGATGATAAAAAGGTCATTGAGGTTCTCCATGAAATAAGTGAGCTAGCGGTACGGTGTCTGAACGGCAGAGGAGAGGATCGACCAACAATGAAGCATGTTTTTGAGGAATTACAAAGTTTATCGAGGTTTGACAGCAGCTTTGCAGGCTGGCAGACTGATCCCAAAGAGACTGACAGCTTGCTTGACAAAACAAAATTTTATTCTGCATCAGATTCAACTGCATCTCCCAGTACTGACTATAGAGCAGTACTTGAAATTGACACCGAGATGGTGAGGTGATGAGGAATGAACTGCAATAAATCTTAGTTAGGTCAAGCTCCAAACTTCGACTGTTTGTGTTTATTTGTAATTATTTTATACAATTCTAATCAGATCGATATGCTAGTTTTCTTTAGTGTGCCTAAATTTTATTCTGCATGAGTATTGCAAGATCTCAGCTGTATGTTCATTCTCATAAAGAATATACAGCTATATTCTTACCTATCTTCTTGTATCTTTTCTTAGTCTTATATTACAGTGGATTGTTGCTTTAATTTATTATACAAAAAAAGAAAGAAAGTAATATGTATCTTTTGGTTTTATTCATCTGATGAACTCTACATATGAGGATTTCTTTGTATTTCGTTTTTAAGAAAAAAGAAATGGAAAGAGTGTGCTCTGTGTGTGTGGAGTAGGTATCAAATTGGATAGAACCACGTTAAAAATTTTGTATTTTTCATCTTTTGAGATTATTGTTTGAGTTTTTCTACATGGTATCAAAGTCAGATTGCGGTTGGGAATAATAGTTTGCTGATGGAGATGTCGAAAGTGAACTAGGTATTCTTAGTTTGGTACATGTCTGTTGCTGCTTTCTTCTAATTTCATACCTGTCTGTTTCTTTGTTCTTTATAGCATCCAATGATAAGTTTACTCCATGGCCGACACCAACCAAAAGAGTTCCTCTAATCAGCAATTATACAATGTGTGTTAGATGGTACCAATTTTTTACCATGGGCAAGAGCTGTTCAGGTTGCCTTGGGAGGCCGAGAAAAAGCAAACTACTTGATTGATGCCGTACCAGATCCAGCAACTCCTCATCTCAAAAAATGGAAAGCTGAAAACCTTTGTGTTATGTCCTAGATTTTTAATGCTATGGACCCAAAAGTGTATGAAGTTTTTGCATATGCAAACGCTGCTAAAGAACTTTGGGATTCATTGTATGAGATGTATGGTAATGTTAATAATTCTTCCTGAATGTTTGAGATTCATCAGAATTGTCCACTCTTAAGCAAGAATCGAATCATCTGTTTATTAAACATTTTAGAAAACTGAAGAAGGGATGGGATGAGTTAAGGCAATACAGACCTGTCTCAGTCATTGCAAGTGATTATGTGAAGAGAGAAGAACAAGATAAAATTTTCAACCCTGGCAAGTCTCGCTCCAGAGTTTGAAGAAATCAGAAGGGAGATTCTCATGCGATCAGAACTTTCACCAATCAGCATTCAAAGTGAAGAGACAAGAAAGAGCAATTGGAAAAGGCCCCAAGGTAACTAATTCACATCTTCCTGAAAAGATATGCTAATTTCTTATCTTCTCAGTATAAGTCTAGTGAAAGCAACAAGTCGAATAAAAACAAGAAGAACAATGAAAATTCTTGATTTTCGTGCGAGCACTATTGTGGCTCAGGCTACAACAAAGATCGGTGTTGGGTGATGCATCTCCATTTACGACGAAATTAGGGGCGTGACAGAAAGGCATAAATGGCTATCAGTCGCAGCGTTGAATCTAAGTCAAGTAATGTTCATCAATGATTCAAACTGCTCAAATGTCAGATAGAGAAAAATGATGTGGAGTCGTATTCCTAGAACCAGTTTAGAGGTCTCCAACAATGATGTTGAATCATCCAATATGATATTTAAAAGTACCAGTAAGGAGTTAGCCTTGTCTGTATTTTTTAATTCTCAGATTGTTATGGATCGGGTGTCATAGATCATCAGTTTGCCACAAAGAGTATTTTATCTGAAGCCAACAATAAAAATCATTATCCTCATGTCACGGTTGCGAATGGGTTGACTGTTCCTACAAATGGATTGGGTATAACATGATTATTTTCAAAATAAATTGAAGTGGCAATTGTTCCAGAATTGAAGACCAATTTGTTGTCAATTAGTAAGTGTACTAATCGATGGAATTGTAATATAAAATTTACTCCTCAAAAAGTAATATTTTAGGACCGAGCTTCAGGGATGATGATTAGTGAAGGAAAATAAGTTAATGGATTGTATGTGCTTAATCCTGAATCTGCTGCTTGAGTATCAAACAATTTCAGAGCTGAGTCTTCTCAATTTTGGCACAAAAGATTGAGGCATCCATCAAAAGAAATTTTACATAATTTAAATTTATCTTTAGTTCATGACTTGAATAATTGTGATCCATGACATTTTGCTAAATTACATAGATCGCTTTTTCTTGAACATGCTAGTAGATCCAATGAATTATTTGATTTATTACATTTTGACATGTGAGGTCCTACTCCAGTTGATTTCAAGGAAGATTTTAAGTATTTTGTTTCTTTTAATGACAAGTCTCGCACTATATTATTATACCTTCTCAAGTCGAAGAGTGGAGTTTGCTTTATTTTTCAAATATTTTGTAACTTGGTTAAAAATAAATTTAATAACTTTGTCAAAACTTTTAGATCTGACAATGACATAAAATTTTATCAATTTAGAGTTTTAAAAGTTTCTTTAACAAAGAGATATAATTCATCAAACTTCATACATAGAAATACCTTAACAAAATGGGATAGCCTGATGAAGGAATCATCACTTATTAGAGGTAACCCACACCTTGCTATTTTCTGTAAACTTTACCAAAAACTTTAGTCCGATGCAAATGTTACTAGTTGTTACCTGATAAATTGGATTCCTTGTCGAATTATTAATTTTAAGAGCCCAATGAAAATTTTACATAATAAAAAATTTGATATTTCCCACTTAAAGGTGTTTGGCTACACTTGTTATGTTCATTTACAAGGAGCAGGAAAATTAGATCCACATACAAGAAATTGTGTAATTATTCATCTATTAAGAAATGATATAGATGTTATGACCCACAATCATAACTTGTATACATTTTCAAGGACATTTTGTTTGATGAAGAGAATCCATTTTTTAAGCCTGTGTTTTAGGGGGAGTATGGTACGAACAACTTAGTTCAACATTTGGCCCAATTCTATTTAATTTTTTTAGAAATTGAGGCATTGGATGTGACATAAGAGGATGAGTCACAAGGGTCACAAACTGTGCAAGAGGGATGCAAATCGGACCAAGAACTATGAAAGATGACGAGCCGTAGGGCCTGCAAGATGGGACCAACACTCTAAGAAGGTTGCTCGAAGCAGGAAACCTCCTAAAAGGTTCTCTAACTTTATAATGGGCTGCACAATCCAACACTCTATTCAAAACTCCATCAGTTATAATCACATCTCTATGAATTTTTTGGCCTTTCTAGCTGCAGTGAATAATAATATTGAACCCAGAAGTTTTAAGAAGGCTAGAGAAAAGGAGGTTTGTGTAACCACTATGAATGAGGAGTTAAATGTCTTAATAAAAAAATATACCAGTGATCTAGTTAAATTGCCAAATGAAAAATAAATCATAAGATGCAGATGGATTTATAAAAAGTAAATTTAATAATGATGGAACAATTAAAAGGCATAAAGATAGATTAGTTGCAAAACGATATCACAGACTTATGATTTGGATTATACGAAAAATTTTACACCCATGATAAAAATGAATACAATTTGAACTCTTTTATAAGTAGCTGTAAATTGTGAACCGCTACTTTTTCAAATGGGTGTCAAGAATACTTTCTTGCATGGAGAACTTGAGTAACAAGTATAAATGGATCCACCTCCGGGAGCAAGTGTACGAATAGGAACTATGTATCGATTAAGGAAGGCAATTTATGGTCTCAAGACGTCACATAGAACTTGGTATGGAAAACTAAGTGCAGCACTAGTCAATGCAAGTTTAAAAAGAGTGATGTCGATGCTTCAATGTTCACATGAATTTCAAGTAAGGGAATTGTAGTTATCTTAATTTATGTTGATGATCTGATTATAATTGAAAGTGACCAAAATGGAATAAAATCACTCAAGTCACATCTCAAATAAGAATTTGATATTAAAGATATTGGTAATTTACTTATTCTCTTGGAATTGAAATTGCATAATCTAACAAGGGTTTGTTTCTATCTCAAAGAAAATATGTGTTAGATTTACCGAAGAAAACTGGAAAACTAGGGATTAAGCTAGAAAGTATCTCAATGGAATGTACCCGTAAATCTTTTACAGATATGGAACCTTACAATAATATTGAGCCATTTCAAAAACTAATAGGCAAGCTAATCTATCTCACTATCACTCGACCAAATATTGCTTCTACTATCAGTTATATAAGTAAATTCATGAAAAAACCATTGCAATGCCGCATGAAGTTGATTGATCAACTGCTAAGATACTTGAAGGCTGACCCAGAAGTGGAATTTTGATGCGAAATATGGGAACACTAACATTGTGGGGTACATCGATGTTGGATCACGCGAGTAATCCACATGATAGGAAATCAATTACAGGCTTCTGCATTTTTATCGTAGGTAATTTAGTTGTCTGAAAAAGTAAGGAGCAACTTATTGTTGTCAGATCAAGTACTGAAATAGAATATCGTGCAATGGCTACACCTACTAGTGAACTTGTGTGGATAAGGTGTTTGCTTCATGACTTAGGGTATGATCAAACCGAGAAACCTACCAAGTTGTTCTGTGATAGTCAAGCAATTATTCATATTGCATCAAACCCAAAGCATATTGAAATTGACTGTCATTGTGTGTATGTGGAGTAGGAATCAAATTGGACCGCACTACGTTAAAACTCTGTGATTTTCTACAATGAGATTCAAAAAGAACTGGTCCGAATATGTCTATAATTTTTTGTTCAATCAAATTTCAGGTATTGTAAAACTAAATTTACAGTGAACTCTATGCAAATTAAATTTGATATGTAATTCACATTAATTAATCTCTCTAAACGTTTACGAGTTTGCTTACAAAAAATCATTTAGTTCTTTCTTTTGCAAAAATGGAATGCAGTCATTCCGATACGCTTGCATGCTAATAAATCCGCTCATCAAGAAATTTTGGTTCATTGTGTTAAAACTAATTATAAAAATTGTCTATAAAAAAAATAGTAAAATCACGAATTAGAAATTGCAAACTCCAATTGAGGAGTCTCAATTGCAAATTCTTCTTGTAAACCATCGATATTTGAATCGCACCCGTAAAAGTGATGGATGTTAACTTTATAGTATTTGCCCACTGGTGCAATGGATTTGGAAATGGAGAGAACTCAAAACTTCGTTGTAACACTGACGCAAAAAATATGCGTACAAGGCCATTGATTTTGGCAACTGGATTTGGAAATGCGAGTATTGGGCCCGCTATAAGGGAGCTCAACGCTTTTTTTTTCACACTTTCGATTCCAGTTCTTTTACTTGGATTAAATTTTAGTTTTTTCTTCCTCATTGTGCATCGTTATTACTTCGCTTTAAATTGAATCATAATTTTTTTTTTATCCGATCGGATCATAGATTGACCCGACTCGATATAAATACTATTTATTTATTATTTTTTATATATTTGATTGAATTTTAATTAATATATAACTGATCTTGTGATCTTGTTGAATAAAATTTGAGGGCACTTACCCATAACTTTTTCTAAAAAAATAACTGATGTTAATTAGTGTGTATGTAAGATTTGATCAGTGTTAAATCACAATATAATTTTAAAAATATAATTAAACATATTAGGTCGATTTGACTCGACCCGATTCTAGATGGGTTAAAAAAATTAATCCATATCGATCGATTTATTGTTGGATTATTTCGAATCGAATTGGGTTGATTTGTCAAGCCGGGTCAGATTGAATTAGTTCAAGTTGCGTCAGATCAAGGATCAAAGATTGTTTGGAGTCGGAGGCACAGAGCCGGGCTATGAATCATTGAATTCTAGGGTATGTTTGGATGGGTCAGGAATAACATAAGATTATTTAATTAATTTAAAGTTCAAAATAGATAGGCCACTATTCATACTGACACAAAATATTTTCCTACGAGAGTTCTCTGATATCGGTGACTACTTGTCAGATCTTGACTTAAGTGCTTCTTCTCAGGTTAAAACTCCCGAGCTTGCTTGCTTGGATCTTGCATCTCGAGCTTGGTTTTGTGTTGTTGTTGTTTGTGTTAATTATTATCTTCAGGGATTCTCGAGATCAGGTTCGGATGTTGGCTTTTCGAGTTCAGGACTTGGTGTTTAGACGAATAGAGTTTGATGGAGGGGGGTTTCCTTATTTATTTAGACGGTTCCAGCTCAGATTATGCCATCTCAGATTGACATAAATTTTGTCTCAGATCAAGATGAATGTTCTGCCTTTTCTCCTTGTATCATTTTTTCAATCTGCATGTGTCCGATCTTTTTTCAATCTCCTTGTATCATTTTTTTCAATCTGCATGCTCTAAAATGCATTAAAAAAAAATCTGCAAAACAAGGCAAGCAATAACAGTACTTCGAACTTGATGTAAAATCTAAACTAAATGACTCTAAAATTAATTAAAATAGTATAGTTTTCAAAATCAAATCCTCTCAAAATATAGATGCATCTTTAATTGGCTTTTCAATAATTTCATAACTATCTAAATCTAAAAATAATAAAAGAACTTTAACAAAAAAAAGTTGATCCATAAATGTGCACCGAAATTTATGATGAGGGAGTCAGGCGGTAGTGTCTTGTCGAGACCGCTTAACTATTTGCTAGAATATAAGGTCACTACAAAACTAAAACCAATTTAGTGAAAATCATTAATAATATTGGATGGTGATAGTTTAAAAAATAAGTTCAACTATTTTATAACTATTTAGAAGAAGAAAACGTTACAAAAATATATCAGAAAGTATAAAAAAATTATCGACAATCTTTACTAACGGTTTTCTATTAATAACCTTTAGCAAAACCCAACACAAAAATATTTTCTAATATTTTTTAAATAAAACCGTTAGTAAGGATTTTTACGCTGGGTTAACGATTATTAATAGAAAATCATTAAGAAAGTTTTTTGTGCTGGGTTTTACTAACAGTTACTAATAGAGCATCATTAGCAAAGGTTCATGTACAAAAAAACCTAATATATCCCGAGTACATTTCTCTGGCCGCCATCAGCTCATTCATTTCTCTCTTCTTCAACCAGTTTCTGATCTGAGGTATATTTTCTATCTCTAAATTAGGTTTTAATTGATATATTTATTAAATTAGTTAATTTCTAACTAGATTATTAATTAATTATCAACCAGCAATCATCTCTTTTCTTTCAACCAGCAACGAGCTAGTTGTGCCCTTCTTTAAGGTATATTTTTAATTTTCATCTCTAAATTAACTATAATTAATTAGTTGTTAGATGCATTTCTATCTCCAATCAGGACATGCATGTACACGATAAATTAGTTATTAGTTACTAGTATTATTTACATAGTGAATTAATTAATTAATTATATATATATAAATATATGTAATTAATTGATAATATTACCATATAGGATCAATTTATCAAAATTTAAAAATAATTTAGGTCGATACCAGCTCGAAATTAATTCAATAGGAATTAATCTCGAATAGTCATTGGTGGGACTGCTCTTTGAATACTTTGTCTTATTTAGAATTAGTGAAAATATATTATTTACAATCTGATATTTGAGAATAATTCGATACTAATATTTCTCATTTTGCTCCAACGAATACGTACATACATACAAATGTGTGTTGGCGTATTTGAGGAGCAAAAGGGAAAAATATTGTCGAATTTTTCTCAAACACCATATTGAAATTAGCGTGTCTTCACTAATGACGTAAAATATTCAAAGAGTGGATTAGGATGATTGGACAATCCAAAACCTAGACCCATAAACTCAAAACTCTCGTAAACCCTAAAGCATAAAAACCTAAATCTAAAAACCCTAAACCCCAAACCATAAACCCTGAATCCTAAACCCTAAATCCCAAATCATAAACTCTAAATTCTAAACGCTTAGCGCTTGGAATTCATGATCTAGAAGATCAGTGAGAAGAAACATGTGGGCTAAATCCACCGTCTTCGATTCACCAACCTCAAGATCAACCTAGGCTAAGTGCTTCGAGTTGTATTTTGTGTGATTGGTTGTTGACTAGTGAAGATTGAACCGTTCTGTAGTAGGTTTATCTTCTAGGTCAACTAAGGTCGAGTCGTTCTGTAGTAGACTCACCTTTCATCCCTCCGCAAAGGTCAATCTCATCTGTTGATAAGATTACCTCCTGGAGCGGTAAAGATTGAACTGATCTGTAGTAAGTTCATCTTTTTCACCGTCCTATCTCACTGGACTGACCTATTGGTAAGTCCAGGATGCTTCAGTGATTTCAATCACCGAAGCACGTGACCACTTGACCATCATTTAGTTATACTATTTGCTTCCCCCTTTTAAAGATCTAGAGGTGCCTCGAAGTTAACAACCCAGGGTAATTAACGGTGGGGGCTTGCGCCCACCGGAATCTACAAGAACTCACAATCACTAAAAACCCCCTAAATGTGCATTCAAATTGGTTTAAACGGTAAGATTAACCGGCGTTAAACAAATACACGCTTAGGAGGGATCTCCGTGTCCTTCTTCCGCATCCCATCGCCACTAGTGGCGGTGCGGAGCGCGCGAAAAAGGGTCGCACAACACCATATATTTCTTACCCAGTATCACCCATATCAACGGAAGAAATAAGAATTTGATGATAAAGTCGAGACCCAACAAGCTCCAATTTCATTATCCAGAAAACAAGTTTATAATCAAATAAAAAATATAAATGTCCAGTTTGGTAAAGCAGTCAAACTCAGTAAAGATGACAATAGATAGAAGAAAAGATATATATTCTGGGATCTTCCATATTTATCAAGTAGAAATTAGACATTGTATGGATGAGATATATATTATTAAAAATATTTATGAAAGTTTGGTTGGTTCGTTGTTGAATATTCAAGGAAAAACTAAAGATGACGTCAAAGCAAGAAAAGATATGGTTGAATTGGGGATTCATCCAGAGCTAGCACCAGACTTAGAGGTGGCAATCGGGCGGGTCGGGTTCGGGTCGTGTCAGGCCAATTTGACCTTTTTAAAGAAATCGGGTCGGGTCAGGGTCGGGTCAATTTATATGTTGTATTTTTTCAGATCTTTGATAGATTTTGATTGAATTGAAGGTCATTTGATCTCGGGTTGGGTCGGGTCGGGTCGGGTCGGGTCGGGTCAAGTTAGGGTTGGGTCGGGTCAGTTTGACCTTTTTAAAAAATCAAGTCGGGTCGAGTTCGGATCCAAACGGGTCAGATGAGTTTCTTGGGTCGGGTCGGGTTCTGCCACATCTAGCACCAAGAGAGGTTGAAAAATGGACTTTCCTTCCCCAACATGCTATACTTTATCCAAAAAAAAAACTTAGTTTGTTAGGGTATCTGAAATTGATTAAGGTTCTAATTAGTTATTCATCAAATATCTCTAAAAAGGTGTCGATTAAAAAGTCACATGATTGTCATGTCTTATTAACTCAGTTGCTTCCAGTAATAATGCGAGGAATTATACCTTCAAATGTTACGCACTCAATTACCAACTTGTGTTTCTTTTTCAACTCAATTTTTTTTCAATGTGATCGATCCCAGTACCTTGGAAAAATTATAGGTCGACGTCGTGGTAACCCTCTGTGAGCTCGAGAAGTATTTTTCTCCCTCATTTTTTTGATATCATGGTACATTTAATCATTCATTTGTTCAAAAAATCGCCTATTGACAATTTATTTTTAGCCCATCAATTTACATAAAGTTATATAGACCCATATTTCTCTGATACATATATCATTTTGAGAGAGCAATAGATCAGTTAAAAGGGCTAGTTCGAAATCGATCTTGACTCAAGGGAAAAATTGTTTAAGAGTATATTATAGAAGAGGTAATTGAGTTCTATACCGATTTTCTAGATAGTGTCGAACTTATTGGTCTTTCTAAGTATCGGCATGAAAGTAGATTCTAAGATTCTAATATGATTGGATATAAAATTATAAGCATGAGTCTTGAATTACGATAAGAAAACTCATCTCAAAGTCTTAGAACACCTCGTAATTGTGACTTCGTACGCTACAGAGAATTTAGATTATATACGAGAACAAAATCTTTTGAGAAATGAAAATTAGATTGTTAGAGAGCACAATTTGAAATTTATAAATTAATTTGAAGACCATTGCACAATTTGAATAGCACAATTGGTAATGGCGGTTCATGCAATGGCTCGGGCTGCTGTCAGACTTAAGTACCAGAAGCACTTGACCGCTATGAAGTGTTTTGGGCTGACAACAACTCTGCCTGGCAGTTCAACCCGTGTCTTTATGCCGTGGTGGTCGAGGAAGACTGGTACAAGTTCCAAGTTCAGGATTTGGTTAAGGATGATTTCCTTCAGAGGAACAAGAAAGGGGTACCAATGGTGCTAGACTGGGCTATCAGGGACAATGGTACGTGCCAGATTAATGGTGTGGAAAAGCGCCCAAACCCTGCATGCCTGAGCACAAATAGCAATTGCTATAACATAACCAATGGAGAGGGATACCTTTGCAATTGCTCTCAAGGTTACCGGGGCAACCCCTACCTCCCTCATGGATGCATAGGTACTCGAACTATTTAAGAAACACTGCATTTTCATCCTAATCTTGCATACATCATTAATCATCCACAAACAACTACACACTCTGATAACTAATTCATCTTTTGGTTCTGAGTTTTTCTCTAAACTTCCAATCGCCCCAACTTTATCGTTGAACTCTAAACAATACCAAATAAGTCCTTGACCTCATTTTTTTTTAAAAAAGAACAATTTGTTTTTTTTTAATAAAGGAGAGTCCAAGAATCAAATTAGATTTTTTTTTAAATTGAGGTCAAAATAATTTCTTTTTTCAAAAATTTAAAGGCTTACTCGATATAGTTTCAAGTTTAAGTACCAAGTTGTTGTTTTTTAATTTCAAGAATCTATTTGATGTTTTTACAAAATTTGAAGGAGAAACTTGATATCTTTAAGAAAGTTCAGGAACCAAACATAATTTTACTCTTCTAAAAGAAAAAGAAAAGAAAAGAAAAGATGAAAAGTGATACTTTGTAATGTACCTATCTTGATTGACAAATGACAACGCATTGATTAACTCAATTAAACTGACTCAGATTTAAGAACAAAAATTCCTCCTTTCATCCTTATTTTGACTTTTAAAACAGATCTTGGTGGCTGAATTGAGTTTAGTTAATTGAAACTCCACACATTACGGATAACAAATGTATGATCTAAAAAATTGGATGCAAAGACTTTGTTCAATTAAGAACAGTATTTTGTTGAAAATATAAATTTAATTAATGTTTATTGAAGTTTGTTGTCCAGTCAATAGTTTTCAAGGCTGATTAATAAGTAGATTTGAAAGGTCATCCGAACTTAATTTTTGATAAATAAACTATGAAATTAAATTCCTTTAAGTCTAATTTTTATTTGTCCAAATTTGAAGTCATTTGAAGTTTTCTAGAATAAATTATGACTATTTTATTAAACAAATGTCAGATTTAACTAGGCTGTTTAGTTTCTATTTTTCTACTTATTATGAACTCTAGAGTTTTCTTTTGTTATTTAAGCTCTATATAAAGAATTGTTATCTATAAGCAAGCAAGCGGAGAGATATTATTAAAGAGAATTATTAAGAGTTTACTTAGTGTATTTCTTCTCTCTAACTTCATATCAATCATATTAAATCATACTCAATAAATTAGTATCAAAGTTTCCGATACATATCCCAGGATTCCTATTTAGAGGCGAAATTATCCCACTTAGAAGTGTGATTGTCCAGTTTAAGAGTGTGTTTATTCTATTAAATTGGTATCCGAGCCATGGCCAATAATGGTGTAGCCATTGGAAGTATCGGGCATGTATCATACTTGCGTCTTTCGAAGACTAACTACGATTATTGGAGTATACACATGAAAGTAGGGCTACATACGAGTCGAGTTTGAGCGAGGCAAGACTAGCTCGAACTCAACTCATGACGTAATGAGTCGAGTCGAGCTATGCGCATCACTACCGAGCTGAAAACCCAGCTCGAACTCAACTCGATCTAGCTTGAGCTGGCTCGAGCTGACTCGAACTGGCTCGTGAATTTGGAGACTTCGCACCAGAAGAAATTGTTACCTGGTGAAAGAAGCAAAAAATCAAACCAATTGAATGCAAGAAATTAGATACCAGGTCCAGAAGAAAGAAATAGAAAATCATAACAAATGAATGCAAGAAATTAGATACTAGAAAGAAACAGAAAATCAAAATAGCTAGCACTTGTACCAGAAAAAAATATTACCTGGTGTACTAGTATACTAGGGCGGAACGCGTGGCCGGCTAGGAGACAGGGAGGACTGAGGAGGTGTTGCACACCGTGTGTGAGTTGTCAGTTGTGGCTCATGTGTGTACGACGGCGATGAAGAGACGAAGAGATTGGAGACGACAACGGAGGACAACGAAGAGATGAAGGGATGGAGATTGGAAATTTGGGGAGGAGGCGAGAATCTAAGATGTGAGAACTGAGAAGCCACTCGACAGATCGAGGTGAGGAGTGAGGAGAGAAGAGAAGAACGAGAGCGGCGGGGAGGAAAAGGGATTTAGGGTTTTCAGCCTTTCGAAGGGAAATGAATTGCAACTGGCGAGAAAATTTATCGTGAGTTACCGAGTTGAGTTTCGAGCGAGTTATACCAAACTCGAACTCAGCTCACTAACCATCGAGCCAGAATAGCTCGAGTTCAATTGGCTCGAGTCCGAGTTAAGTTTGAACTGAGCCACGAGTTTGAGCTTTTTTGTGCAGCTCTACATGAAAGTGCTACTCGGCTCACAACATGCATGGGAAGTCATTAAGTTTGGCTGTACCGAATATGCGACCGTAGAAAATTTGATGATTAATCAAGTGAAGGAATTGAAAGAGTCACATAAAAAAGATAAAACCTCACATTACATGATGTATCAAGAGGTTGATGAATCAGACTTTGAGAAGATAGTCGGTGCAAAGACATTAAAAGAAGCATGGGAGACTCTTCAAAAAGCATATAAAGGAGTTGATCGAGTGAAACAAGTTCGCCTACAAACACTTAGAAGTGAGTTCAAAACTTTAAGAATGAAAGAGTCAAAAGGGGTGTCGGATTATATCACAAGGGTAGAAAAGGTGGTGAACTAACTCAAAAGAAATGGTGAAGAGATGAGTGAAAATAGAGTAGTAGAGAAAAATATTAAGGTCCTTAACAAATGATTTTAAGATATTGTGTGTGCCATAGAAGTGTCCAAAAACTTGGCAGAAATAACGATGGATGAGCTCTCAAATTCCTTGGAGGCTCATAAACAAAGAAAGAAGAAAAAAAAATAAGAGGTATTAGAAGAAACACTTTAAGCCAAGGCAATACTAAAAGAAGACAAGTCGGGTAACGACGAAGGTAGTCATGGAAGAGACCGTGGTGGCTTTAGAGGCCGAGGTAGAGGTCGCGGCAGAGGCCGTGGTAGAGGATAAGAAGAGAACAAAGAAGAGAAGAATCAACCTAACTCATACGGTGAAGGTCGAGGTCGAGGAAGAGTAAGGTCGTGTAAGTACAATGTTCAATGTTATTCTTGCAAAAAGTATGGTCATTATGCAGTGGAGTGTTATTATAATGAAAAAAAAGATGAAAAGAAAAAAGAAGAGAAAGGAGGTGATGGTGTAGTATTACTAGCAAGCAAGGAGGTCGATCCCAACAACGAGCCGGTGTGGTACTTGGACACCGGTGCAAGCAACTGCATGTATGGCTATAAGTACATGTTTACCGAAATAAAGGAGATTGTGGATGGTCATATGTCATTTAGAGATGTCTCAAAAGTGAAAGTTAAAGGCTAAAGTAAAATACTTATTCATTGTAAAGATGAAAATAAGAGGTTTATCTCGAATGTTTATTATGCGTCGGATATGAAGAGTAATATTTTGAGTTTGGGTCAATTATTGGAACATGATTACATAGTTTTTATGAAAGAAATAACACTTTATTTGAGAGACCAAGATAATCGGTTGCTAGCCCAAATTGAAATGATAAAAAATCGCATGTTTAAATTAAATTTGATGAATGTTCAAGCAAGGTGCTTAAAAGCATGTATAGAAGATAAAACTTGATTGTGGCATTTACGGTTTGAACATCTTAATTTTGATGGTTTGAGATAATTGGTAAATAAAAAAATAGTGAAGGGTATACCACACATAGACCATAGTGATAAATTTTGTGAAGGTTGTGTATTAGAAAAGCACCCAAGGAATTCTTTTCCAAAAAAAAATAAGTTATCGTGCAAAGAAGGTGCATGAATTGGTTCACACATATATTATGGTCCAATAACCCCTAACTCACTTGGTAAAAATCGGTACTTTATTACCTTTATTGATGATTTTTCTCGAAGAACTTGGGTTTATTTTTTAACCGAGAAATTCGAAGTATTTTTTATTTTTAAGAAGTTTAAGGTGCTTGTTGCAAACTTGAGTGGTGAGCGCATAAAAGCTTTGAAGTCTGATAGAGACGGTGAATTTACATCAAATGAATTTATATATTTTTATGAAGAGAAAGGTATTAGAAGGTTCTTAACGGTCCCTTATTCACCTCAATAAAACGGAGTGGCGGAAAAAAAAAATCAGACCATACTTGACATGGTTCGAAGTATGTTAAAGAGCAAAAATATGTCAAAAGAATTATGGGTGAAGCGATAAGGTGTGCGGTTTACTTGCAAAATCGATGTCCTACAATGAATTTGGAGAATATCACCCCACAAGAAGTATGGTGTTGTGTTAAGCCATCGTAGCTCATTTGAAGGTGTTCGGAAGTGTGGCTTATGCTCACATTTCGGATCAAAAACACACAAAACTTAATGACAAGAGCAAAAAGCTAATTTTTATCGTCTACGATGAGAAGTCTGAGTCATATAATCTTTATGATCCGCTTAATAAAAGATACATATGAGTTGTGATATGCAGGTCAATGAAGAAAGTATGTGGAATTAAAGTTCTATAGAGGAGATGTCTCATGAGGAAGAAAAAGAAGCATCATCAGCAATTATCTCTACACCGACAACACAACTACATCGATAACATCACAAGCTGAACCATCTTTATATTTATCCGATGAAGAAGATGAGCCAAGAACACCAAAAATAAGGAGTTTTCAAGACATATATGAGGCGATAAATGAGTTACATTTGGTGTGTCTTTTGGCGGATGTGGAAGACATCACATTTGAGCAAGTTGTAAAAGATGAGAAGTGACAAACCGCTATGTAAAAAAGATGAATGCAATCGAGAAGAACGACACTTAGGAACTCGCGACGTTGCTCAAGAGCCACAAGCTGATTGGTATTAAATGGGTCTATAAGAAAAAGAT
Organism: Schoenoplectus tabernaemontani; assembly: GCA_037127355.1. Taxonomy (NCBI): domain Eukaryota; kingdom Viridiplantae; phylum Streptophyta; class Magnoliopsida; order Poales; family Cyperaceae; genus Schoenoplectus; species Schoenoplectus tabernaemontani. Next base: position 898,399 of record CM073745.1, on the reverse strand, counting down.
GAATGCAAAATGTGAGATTGAAAGATACAAGACGAGACTAGTGGCGAAAGGATGCAAGCAAAAAGAGGAGATTGATTACGAAGAGGTGTTTGCCCCGGTAGCAAGAATGGAGGTAATTTGACTACTAATCTCGTTGGTGGCTCAAAATAAGTAGAGTATTTTTCAAATGGATGTGAAATTAGCCTTTTTAAATGGAGTGCTTAAAGAAGATGTCTACATCGAGCATCCTCCCTGTTATGTGAAAGTTGGCAAGAAGCACAAGGTGCTGAAATTAAAGAAGATATTGTATGGATTGAAGCAAGCGTCAAGGGTATGGAAGACTCAAATTAATGCATATTTCAAGGAACATGGGTTTGTGTAATGTCCATATGAACATGTGTTATATTTGAAGGTACAAAAAATGATATTTTATTTATGGCTTTCTATTTAGATGATTTGATTTTTACGAAAAATAATAAAGACATGATTGAGAAGTTTAAATTGAAAATGACAAAGAAGTTTGAGATGACCGATTTGGGTTTCATATCTTATTTTTTTGGGTTTAGAAGTGAGACAAAAAAATTCTGAAATTTCTATGTCACAAGAAGCATATGCAAAGGAGATTTTGAAGAATTTTAAGATGAATAAGTGTAATCCTGTAAATACTCTGGTTGAGAGTGGTACAAAATTATCTCGATATGATGAAAGCAAGACAGTTGATGCAACATTATACAGAAGTTTAGTTGGAAATATACGTTATTTGACATGCACAAGGCTGGATATCGCATATGGAGTTGGCTTGGTAAGCCGGTACATGGAGGAGCTGAAAATGACGCATTAGAAAGCCATAAAGTGAATTCTTCGATATGTCAAAGGTATATTTTCTCATGACTTATATTATTCTCATACTAATGAGTTTGATTTTGATGGATATTCTGATAGTGATTGGAGTGGAGATTTAGATAATCGGAAGAGCACTTCAGGTTTTCTATTTTTCATGAGAAGCATGGCATTTACATGGCTCTCTAAGAAGCAACCTATTGTTACTTTGTCAACATGTGAAGCAGAGTACATTGCCGTATCTTCATGTGTATGTCATTCTCTTTGGCAACGTAAGTTACTAAAGGAGGTGATTTTTTCTCAAGAGAAGGCGATGAATATTCAAGTGGATAACAAGTCGGCAATTGAATTGGCGAAGAATCCGCTGCAAAATGAAAGGATCAAGCACATAGACGTGTGTTTTTACTTCATACAAGAGCACGTGAAGAATGATGATGTGGAGATGACTCATATGGAAAGTCATGATCAAGTGACGGATATATTTACCAAACCACTATCAGCAGAACCAGTTCAATCAAAGGTGTAAAAAGCACTCATTTAAGCGCAAAGATGAGGTGCAAAATTAATCTTCGCTTTTTTGGATTGAGAGGCGGGCACAGTTACAAAAATGTGCGCTTTTGTGCGCTTTTTGGTGAGGCGCAAAAAGCGAAAGGCGCAAGGAGATGCGCGCCTGATTAATTTATTATAATGTTTAAAATATTTAGACTTTTGGATTTAAAATTTTATATGCGTTCAAAATATAATTTTGATGAAATGCTAATAGAGATAACAACAAAATAAAGAAATATTAAAAAAATAATATTAAAAATCATATCATATCTTGTTATAAATAATATGTATCCTTTTAGATTAAAAGTTTCTGAACTACAATAATATACCATGTAAAAAATAAAAGTTAAATAATAAATTAATAATCAAATCCATCATTATAGCATGTAAATAAACTAACTTTACTTTATTTGGAAATTTGATGAGATGATGAGTAATATTGTTGTATATGTGTACATATTTTATTTTTATTTTATATATCATCAATATATTTATATTTTATAACAGCTATAGTGAAACATAATCGAAGTTTAGTTATGTTCTATTGAGATTTTGATATTAAATATATAGAATAATAAATTATAATGTAAATTTTTAATTGCATATTTTTGTTTTATTTGAAATGAAATTCAATTATTTTATTTATATTTTTGTATTCTAAAATATTATATATTATTTAAAAATAAAAAATAAAGTTAATGATAATGTATTTCTATATCAATTTTATTTTTATCAAGTATTTCATTATATTAATTATATCAAATATAATTATGCGTCTCAGATTACTCAGGCGTGCGTTTTTTTGTGTGCTTTCCATCTCAGACGATTTCAACCATTTGCGCTTTGACTGCGTCTTTCGCCTTTGATTACCTTGAGCAGAATTCTTCAACAAGTTCAAGAAGTTGCTCGGGATGCGAGCAAAAAATAACTAAGTATAAGAGGGGATGTTGAAAATATAAACTTAATTAATATTTTATTGAAGTTTGTTGTCCAGTCAATGGTTTTTAAGGCTGATTAATAAGTGAATTTGGAAGGTCATCCTAACTTAGTTTTTTATAAATGAACTATGAAATTAAAGCTCTTTAAGTCTAGTTTTTATTGGTCCAAGTTCAAGTTATTTGGAGTTTTCTAGAAGAAGTTATGGCTATTTTATTGAACAAATGTCAGATTTGACTTGACTGCTTAGTTTTCTGTTTTTCTATTTATTATGAATTCTAGAATTTTCTTTTGTTGTTTTAAGCTCTATATAAATAGTTTTAATCTGTTATAAGCAAGCAAGCATAGAGATATTATTAAAGAGAATTATTAAGAATTCACTTAGTGTATTTTTTTCTCTCTATCTTTATATCAATCATATTAAATCATACTTAACAAATTAGTATCAAAGTATCCGATACAGTTCTCAGAATCCTACTTAGAGCAAAATTATCCTACTTAGAATTGTTATTGTTCAGTTTAAGAGTATGTTTGCTCTATCATATTTATACTTGTAAAATAGAGAATTTATGTATATTCTATGGCCGCTTGCAATGAACAGATATTGAAAACTTCCGCATGAATATCATTGCTATGGACATTGCACTAATATAGAGGGAGATTATCATTGTTCTTGTCCAAAAGGTACAGTTGGGGATGCCAAAACTGGAAATTGCATCAAGCATGAGAATTTTCCCTATCCTGCTAAAGTGGCCATTTGTAAGTGCTCTTTTTCGGATTTGAAGAAAACATTCCTAAATTAAAAATTGGTGCTCACACATGCTATATCAACTGCAATATTATACTCTCTTTTTTATGTGACAAACATCCGGATCCTATTCACATCTGCTACATATAAATATTGAATTAATTTTCCTTCAAATTAAAGTGGTGTTGATTCTGTTGAACTTTGACCCTACATGAATTATTAATTATATAATTCCTTTTGGTTTTCTTATTGTGTTGCCGTTGCAATTGTAAAAAATAATGGCCACAAAAATATATTTATTAACCTGCTTTCTCATTTGCAGATTCTATTCTTAGTGCTGCTATTTTGCTGGGCTTATGTTTTCTGACAGCTACACATCTACAACACAAAAGACGTATCAAGGAGAAAGAGGAGTACTATAAAAGATACTACAACATGATGGACAACTACCTTCGGGTGTTCAGTAAAAAGCAGATAGAAATTGCAACAAATAATTTTGATGAAAGTAGAGTTGTGGGCACCGGTGGCCATGGGAAGGTGTACAAAGGGTACTTGGAAGATAACAAACCTGTGGCCATAAAGAGGTCGAAGGAAGTTGAGGAAACCCAGAGAATAGAATTTGTAAACGAAATTCTCCTCCTCTCTCAAATCAACCACAAGAGCATAGTGCGATTATTGGGCTGTTTTATAGAAGTTAAAATCCCTATGTTGATCTACGAGTTCATCTCCAATGGGACACTACATGACTTGCTTCATGGAAAGAACAAGCATTCACTATCAGAGAAAAAATCTTTCACAACTATTGTTGATTAAGTTTAACAACGATTATGAAACTGTTAGTAAATGAGGTGTTAGAAAAAATATTAAAAATTATTGTTAAAAATACATTGTAAAAGATGTGTCAGAATGACATTTAACAACGATTTTTATTTAAAAATCATTGTTAAAATAAATGGTCATTTAACAACAGTTTTTAAATAAAACCATTGTTAAAGTATATCTTAATAAAAAAATTTAAATACATTTAGGAACGGTTTTAACAAAAAAACGTTGCTAAAGGTATTTTTTAATTTTTTTAATTTTAATTTCTTTAAAAAGTGCGAGTTAGATTGATATTGAGTCATATTGATTAACAGTAAATAATGAATATAGAGTCATATTGATTAGATAAGAACAAATAATATTATATATTATTCATTCAATAATTAATATAAAAGAAATATAATTATACATCAAATGAAAAAATATTTACTGAAAATATACATACATCTTGCTCATACAATAATATGAAAACCTATACAATTTCTATGAAAAAACAGAAAAAAAAAAACAGAAAAGAACGGAAATAAAAACTTCAAATGGGTTTTTTAGTTTGAAGACGAGGTTTTTTGGCCTGAAAAATGATAGTAATGACATAAGCATTAATCTTGTAGATCTCGTCATTAGCTTTTTGTGGCCACGTAGAACGCCTAAATCGAAGTTTCCTATCAAAAGTTATGGTCGTTTGAAGTTGAGATAGTCGGATTTCAATTTTTATTTCTACTGGCTCTCTTCTTTCTCTCTTCCGTCTCTCTCATCTCTCTTTTATATATGAAAACAGCTGAAAAGGGGTTGGTAATCCGTGGGATTTCGGTTTTTAAATTTTTATTTTTGGAACGTTGGATTGGGATTAATGAACGATGAGATGTGTAATTCGTGAGAGCAAATGTTATTTGTGGGAGCAAAAAAATAAATGTCAGAACCAAAAAAATAGCAGAACATTTAGCAACGGTTCCTTGAAGGAGTCGTTGCTAAACACAACATTTAACAACGATTCTAGGCGGAAAACCGTTGTTAAAGGCTGTGTTTAACAACGGTTCCTTCAAGGAACCGTTGCTAAATGGTTCTGCTACATTTTGATGTTATTTGGAGTCTATTTTAATAATGTTTTTTTTATTATAAATCATTGTTAAAAAAATTCTCAATATTATAATGATGTCACCGAGTCATTTTAACAATGAATTTGATATATAATCATTGTTAAATAAGTGTCGTCTAAGTTCTTTTCTGTTGTAGTGATTAACCAATTTCTCTGGATATTCGTCTAAATATTCCTCTGGAGTCGGCGGAGGCTCTTGATTATCTGCACTCCACCATCTCTCGATCCATTCTTCATGGGGATATGAAGTCGGCCAATATACTCCTGGAAGATTACTACCATGTCAAAGTGTCTGATTTTTGTGCTTCATACCTCGTTCCCATTGATGACACAGAAGTCGTCAAGGTGTTACAAGGGACACGTGGTTACTTAGACCCTGAGTATGTCGCCACTGCAGTACTAACTAAAAAAGTGATGTGTATAGTTTTGGAGTAGTACTCTTGGAGCTACTTACTAGAAAGTATGCTATTTTGTATTTCTATATTCTGTTTGTGTAGAGTACTCAATAGAGAGTGAATTCTCTCCGCTGACCTTCATAGCATAATTAGCGTTGGTAGATATTCAATATTTGGTGGAAGAACTAAATGTAATTTTTCCAACAAATCTGTTCCTTTCAGCTCACACCAATAATTTATTCTAACACTTTTACATTCACTCCCTTCAAAAATGATTTTATTCCTTTCATTTAAGATCTATCCATAATATTGCTCTCCCTTATTAATTCAACAATAGAATTATTTTTAAATGGAATGCAGATCTCTATCTGGTCCACAATTGATCTATCTTTGAAATTTAAATTTGTTAAACCTACATAGGAATTCATGACCAAGTCATAGCTACCAAAGAACAATTAACAAACAAATCAGTTGTTTCCCTTCAATTACTAAAAAAAATCATATAACAAAAAGTATATTCTAATACTAATGCACAGTTACAAAGTTACTTATCTTTCCATAATAATGTGTTCTTGCCATTATCTACAATCTTGTTAATACTTATTCTAAAAATGTGCAATTCTATATTTACCTCTCTCCAAAAGGGAGATGGATAAAATTATCTATACTATATTATAAATACCGTATGTATTAAAGACGTTCATTTATTTAGTGTCTAATATATATGAAATATCACATATACCTCTTATAAAAATAAAGACTGTAATGACTAAAATAATTTTCTTTATTTTTGAAATTCTAATTGTGCGCCTATGAGAAAGATAAATATTAAAAATTGTGAATGTGTTAGATATGAAGTTATTTCCGACATAATGACATTTATGTTTATTTTTCTGCATCAAAATAAAATTAAATACGCAATGAAAGCCATGAAAAATGAATAAGACATCAGGTACAAATATACTAGTCAATTATACAATATGTATCATATTAAGAATTAAGATAAACTCATGAATAACACAAGTTCTTATTGTTATTTGCTAGTGTAAAAAAAATAATCCTTTCGGACTGATATATTTTTGGATAAATATGTCGAATCGAATCAGATCGACTCGTCAGATCGGGTCGGGTCAAATCAAGAATCAAAGATTATTTGGTGTCTGCTAATTTGTTTAATTAGTTCCGTCGTTCGGCAGTAATTAATTAATACTATGTATATATGCACGTATTAATTAATGTATATATAATATATGTCAGTCATGCTGTGAACGCATGCAGTCGAAACATCCCCATATTAATTTAATTAATTACTATGTGCTACAGTGTGTTGTACACTGCTTGTTGTGTTACGTGTTAAAACAAGTATTTATACAACAATTCAATGTGTATATATATGTACACCATGGCCTCCAGCTCTGCTCACAAGTCACAACAAAGCCCTGAAACTACACCTCCATCCAAATGAAAATCAGTAATGCATACTTCATGTTATATATGTTAAACATCAATATATCAAATCTATCTCTTACATTAGACAAAAAAGGGAGAGTGGTGTAGTTGTATGTATTTGAGCCGCATTTCACAGGAAATGAGATCGAATCCCAGTATTTTTCATAAAATTTGGGACTGTCTAGCAACTGAGATTTCTTATGACGTAGTTCTCAAAGACTGGATCCTTTATGGCGTGCTTAAACTCCACATGTGTGGTTGTGTAGCCCTTCAAAAAGGTTAGCTATATAAGGATTTTCTGTGGTTAAAAATATGTAAATACAATATTTGATTTGCATATTAAGTTCATCGCATCCAATGGTCCATACGCACACATATATGTGGTCGCAAGTACGAGTGTGTAAACGGTCGGTTCGGTTTAAACTAAAATAATTATATGCATCAGAAGTTTTTTCGGTTTATCAAATTATGAATAGAATCAAACTTCTAAAAATATTAACCGAATAAATTAAAAATCGAATAAATAAAAAAAAATGGTTTAATCGGTTAAACCGAAATTATATTATTTAAAGAGGAATAAATATATTAAAAAATATTAAAATTAATAGAAGAAATAAATAGTTTAAAAGATAAAATAAATAACTAAATAAAAATTATAGAAAAAAAATATATTCGGATTATTTTTTATATAATTCTTATTTATATTAAGTAAAATAAAATTATTTGATAAATTTTGGACTATTCGGTTTATTCGGTTTATCCGATTTAGAAAAATCAAAACTGAACCAAAGAATAAAAACTGAATTAGCTAAAATTTTCAACCGAACCGAAATTTTTAAACCGAAAAACCGAACCAAATAGTCCAAAATTAAACGGTTCGGTTCAAACCAATTAAACTGATCCGTTTGCACACCCCTAGTCGCATGAACCCTATTTTATATCATTCGTGTGTTGTATCTTTTCCTTTCATTTGACATTCTCCTTACAACTAAAGTTAATAATCAAGTGAAATTATCTTGTCACATCACATGACATAATATGTTATAACCAGTGGCAGATGCAGGATTTTGATCAGGGAGGACAATTATCGGATTGTAATAGCTTATCGGGTTCAAACCCAGTAACTAATCGGGTACTAAATAAAAAAATTAATAATTTAATATATGTTCTTATCTAATAAAAAAATATTAAAATAATAATATTTTATATATTAAAAATAACAACAAAATGAAGCTCAGAGTAATAAATAGTCAAGAAAGTTTTTGTTTACATAACTTTATATTTTGATATCTTTGCATAATTATTTCATTATACATGATATTAAATATTTTTTTCTCAATAAAAATAATCAGACAATTCAGGAGGGCAAAAAAAATTTCCGGGGGTTGGGAAGCAAATTACCGAAAGTATTACCGAAAAACATTATTTTTCAAAATCCAGAGGAGGCACGTGCCTACCGGACAATACTGGATCCGCCCCTAGTATAACATAATATGTTATAGAAGATCACATGACGAACTGAATCTAATATTTTTATTCACTTTATTATAAATTTTATACTCTTTGAAATATAATATATTTGTACCAAACCTCAGATATTATCACGGTTATTTTTCCGTACTCGAGGCAGATAGCAGCATGCGTTTAGTATTCCAAGCACACGGTGAATCTCATATTGTTTACCCCTAAAAAGTCAGAGAATAATACAAAAGGAAAATCTGAAGAATCGGGTAGGCTCGAGAGGCCCAGTATTCTCGAAAAGCCCAAAAGACCCGATATTCCCAGGGAAGCCCAAAAAGACCTATTAAAATTCTATTCAAAAATTAAATCTAATTAAGAGGTCTGATGTTATTAATTCCTAAACTAAGATCATATTGGCCCATGTGTCAGCAAGGGTATTATGTGGTTAACATTAAATGAAGCACATCTGGTCTTTTAATAAAAGAGATAAGATGGGATTAGATCATGCACGTAAGCACGTTTCTTATGAACTCATGATCAACTTGTATCTTTGGTGTATGTGCACCATGTGTAGACAAACAAAGAGGTTAAATTTTGAAATGGCTTAATCCCTTTCCTCTCGACTTTGTTTTTTTTTCCTGGCTCGATTTCTTTCCCGACCCAACAACTAAAATGGTGATTGCGCAAGATATTTCGAATTGAGTTAAACCCTTATATCGACGAAATCTCTCGGCAGAGGAGAGATTAATGGAGGAATTGATTTTTAAAATCATGCATTGTGTGGCACTCGCACCCTATAACAGAGACTTCAATCACAAAAATGAAATGGTTGGCTTTGAGCATGACAGAGCAAATTAATAGTCCAGAGACTTTCAAGTGGGTCATGTGTTGTTCTTTGAAGCACCAATTTGGTGTAGGAAGTCGTGTGTTAGCGTGGCCACCTATGTGCACTCACGTATGATATGGATTGAGTTCAAACCGGTGAAGCATTACGTGAGGGATTAAGTCAAGGTTTAATTGTGACTTGGTAACATTTATTTGGTATGACACGATGCTAATTACCCAAAGCTAATGTTGAGAAGAGATAAAATGTCAAGGTTGTAAATTCTTGATAAAAGTGGTAACAGTAAATGGTCCCCATCAATGCCACTTGGCACAAATTCCTTCACTCCATATTAACGAGAAGAATCTTCCTCTCAAGAGTATAATTCTCAATGCACTCGGTCTATGATGTTGCACAATGAAATTTGAATTGTTTGCTTGAAATATGGAATTGGTGTATAGTGGTATCCAAGGCATCACATGCTAGAAGAGTGAAATTCTGAAAATTACTGATCCAACTGAACTCTCAACAAGCACCAATACATCTGGACCTTTCAAATACATTGGAGAACAACGATGAATGCCAACTCATCAATCCAAGTGACTAGTGAGAGACGTGAGGTGATTGGAAGATGTGAAAATTGTATTACTGATCCAAGTTTCATCAGTATTTTAAAATAAAAAGAAACACAGAATGGAGCAATCTTGATCATTGAAAAGAGCTGAGATGAAACCTGATGTTGCCATTTCAGCAATCCAAGGCAACAAAAGAAACACGAATGTGATAAGAATGCAACATTGACACAAAAAATGATATTACCAGTATACCCCTGCTGCCCTAATTAGAGGTTATATATACCCCTTTACTAGCAAGAAAAAAGGGGACACCAAAAGAGAGCAAAAAGCACCAGAGCCTTATTACTCTACTAGAAAAAAATCTGAAAGAATCAGAAACGTGAGAGCTTCATTTAATCTGAGATTGTTTTCTCAAAAACTGAGCATAGGTAGTTTTCATCATGTAATCCTTGATGCTAAATTATAGTGGAGCTTGTATATTGAAACTTTATGCAATGGAATGAAGTTTACTGCATGTTATTGTTCTTTTCTTTTCATCTTACCGATTGATATTTTTCTATTCGAATTTTCTTTCTTTTTCTTCTCTTACTGACTCATATTTACACTACAAACTCAATTGTGTGTTAAATAGAGTTCAGATAATACCCTTAGAAGCTTCAAGATCAATGACTCCTTGATAAAAAAAAATCAGCTTTTAAGTGCTGAAATGAAATAAAATAAGGAAAAAGGATGAGATCTGTTTTAAAACTCTCCAAACTCTTAGATCTTGTAGAAATCATTTACATTAATTCATAGGAGTTGATTTTGTATTTTTTTGACATTCCTATAGAAAGTTATGTCATTTTTAATTAGAAATAACAAAAACTATTTACAGATCTGTCCCTGATGGAGAAAAGTCTCAAAATAAAATATCAAAAATACTTTAGAAATTCTTAGAAAATTAGGACATGTTCTTAACTCCTATTTCCTTGAATCTATTCAAAAATATTTATATGTTATATTCAAAAAAATTAAAATAAATTCGAAGTCAAAGCTAGTTTGACTTTCTGCTTTCTGTTTTCTGGTTTTCTGTTTCTTTTCTGTTTTTTTTTTTTTTTTTTGTTTCTTTTTCGATTTTAACCCCTTTAATCTCTATTTTCTTGCTATATATTCAGGTTAGGGTCTTGTATTAAGAGTTATAATAAATATAGTTATTAGAAATATAATAGTAGTTATTATTAATAATAGGATAATATAAAAGCTCTTTGGAACCTTGGTGCCGGCTTGACCGAGCTGTGAGTGTCGGGTTACAAAGTTCTATAATGCTAGTGCCAGCTTGAAAAAGCTGTGTGTGTGCCTTTTTAAAATAAAAATGAAATACTTTATCTAAAGAGTTTAATTAAGATTCTTATTTAAGAATAAATCATGAAACTCTTTAAAATCTTGGTGCCGGTTCGAAAGGACTGTGTGTGTCGGATTTTTAGAGCAACATGATACTGGTTTTAACATTTAAAAACTCAACAATCAGATTTATAAACTAGTTTGGAGATTATAAGTATGCATTCATGAATATTACAAGTCCTTTTGTAAATATTATAAAAGTTTGGATCTCTTTGTAAAAAATCATCTTTAAATCCATACTTAGTATAAATTGAGTAATATTACAGTTTTAATAATGTTCTATAATAAAAAAAACGCATAAACTCTTTTACTAGTATAAAGATAACCCAAAATCGATTATTTTACTGTTTTTCCATCAAAAAACTATTTTAGAATCTATTTAATATTATCTTAAATAAAATTTATCAACATACATAAATTTGCTATAAGTATTTTCTTTAATAAGCCTTTAATCTTGTTTAAATCTCCATGTGAACAGATCTTCAAAAATCTCAAAAATACCCTCTGATTTTCTCTTTTACTGGCAGCAGTAAAAATATCTAATAAACTGTAGCAATCTATGAATTTGACATATAAATTTTATTTTATATTCTTATTCTCCATAAAGACTAGAGCTTAACTTTAAATTTTGAGGTGAAAATATGAAGATTTAAGTACCTAAATACCCTAATTACTCTTAACTGTCCTTTAATTACAGTTTTAACACTTTAATCAAAATCACTTGAAACTTAATCAAAATGGCGTCAAATCAAAACATTTAAAAAATAAAAGTTGTTTTAAATTACCCAATGTGTCTTACTGTCACTTTGTCCTAGTATATTATGTTCAGAAATTTTGCATAAAAACCCAAATATTTCATTAATTTTGCATCCCTCTCCTAGAAATCACAAAAAATCTCATTTTAGTTGGACCTTTCTGTAAATATGACACATATATTTTATTTTATATTCTTAAACATTGTTGTAAATAATGCTTAACTTGAAATTTTCAAACAAAAATATTAATCTCTGAATGTTTAAAAGAGTAAAACGGTTCTGACAGGCCTATTTTCTGGTTTTGACCTCTGAACAAGAACTTATGTGTAAATATGTTTAAATCTGCTCAAATGGATAAATATTCAAAAATAAAATTTGATCTTAACACTTAATACTACATATTCATCAATGAGTTTGAATACATTATTTATTCAGCACCTAATAAGATTTCAAAATTATTTCTACATTAATTTTGTTTTGGACATTCCTACTAATTTTCATGAGTTATTGAAATTTCATTAAGCATTAGTCATTTGTGTAATATATTATTTTAGTTTTAACTCCTTAAATATTCAGTTAAGACAATTAAGGTTCAGAAGTTAAGTTATACTCTACTACACTAATACATTGAGTATAATTCGTCAAAATTGTATGGTTATTCTGAGAATGCATTATGTTCAAAATTAACCCTGTAGCTTAAAAAAAAAAGAAACCAACTCAATTATTTGATACGGCCCAGAACAAGAATTAGCAAGGAAAATAAAAGGCCTAGTTGAAAATTATGATTAATAACTCATTCAAAAGTGAAAATGAACCGAGCAAAAATTTAATATGGCTCAATGAATGGGAAACGAGTTGAAAATATGTATATATAAAAGAAAGTCCAAAATAAAAATCTGAAAATAATTAAAATACAAAAGCTTTCTAAGCTCCAAATTGAGAAAACTTTATTTCTAAATTCTTCATACCTGGCATAGAGTTTTTAGTTTTTCATAAAATTAAAATAGAACAAAAAATAAATTACTCTTTTCTTAATTAATAAATAATTCCTAAAATATAAAAGTAATTTAATAATAATCATAAATAAATTTAAAAAAAAAACAAAATTTTCTTCTTAATAATAAATAAAAATATATAATATTTTCTTTCATCAATAATAAAAAGATAATTAAAAATAAAGTCCATTCTTGATTAAATAAATTCATTTACTCTTTCTAATAATAAAATAAATAAGTACACAATGATTCTCCTAATTTGTAAATAAGCTTTGATTAAGTATATTAACCCTTCTAAAAAATGATAAATCTTTAATCAAAAAAAAAGAAGAAGAAGAAATAATAAATAAAATATAATTACAAATAACCTTAAAATTCCTTTCTTATAAATATAAATAAAATAAAATAATCTTTTTACAACAAATAAAATAAATGAAACAATTCAAAAACAAATTCTCCTTTTAATAAATGAAATAAAAAAAATTATAAATATCTTCTAGAAGATAAAAAAATAATAATTAAATATTAAATTCAATTTGTAAGTTATGAACTCACAAAAATATTTTAGATTTCATAATTCAAAATAAATGATAAAGTGATTTAAATTTCACCCGTTCTTATAATAAATAAACCTAATAAAATATATAAAACCAGATTTATTACCCAGGTTATAAGTTGACAGTGCGTCAAATTTCATAATTTGAAAGATCAGTAAAAAACCATTAAGTGACCCAAATCTCATCGGTTTCCTGATAAGAAAATCTAATAAAGCCCAAAACGCTTAGATTTTAAACCTAGGTTGTAGGTTGGCATAGCGCTTCAAACTTTACAATTTAGAAGATCAATTAAATGACTAAGTGATTCAAATCTCACCCATTTTTTCGATAATTAAACCTAATAAAGCCCAAAACACTCGAGTTTACATTGCCTGGATTATGAGCTAGCATAGTTTCATAATCGGAAGATTAGTAAGACAGTTAAGTGACCCAAATCTCACATGTTTAGATAAATCAAACCTAACAAAGCCCAAAACGCTCGAGGTTTAAACATCCTAAATTATAAACTCATAGAGTTTCATGATTTAGAAGATCGATAAGATAATTAAGTGGACCAAATTCACCATCTTCGATAATTGAATCTATAAGGTATAAGAACACCCATTCACCGAGTCTCGTATTATGGTTTGAGCTACCACACGGGTTCATTAAAACAACAAAACCAAGGATAATCGTTGTTGATTAGTTCTCGTTACTCAAAATGACCTATTTAATTGATTTTATTTATATTCTAATTCTTTCTTCTTAGCATCGAAGGTTCTAGGGTTCATAGCCCGGGGTAATTAACGATGAGGGCTTGCGCTCCTTTGGAGCAATAAAGTTCCCACAATCACTAAAAAAAACCTTTGGATGTATAATCCTAAAAATAAATACATAAATATACATTTGAGGGTGGTACCGTGTCCTTCTTCCGCAATTCATCGTCCAGTTCCTTTTTCAGGGCGGTGAGAGGCGCGAAAAAGGGTCGCACGGGATGCGCACGCCGGTGTGACCATGTTTTCCTTCCATTCACTAAGAAGAAAATGAATAGAATATAAATAAAATAAATAATAGGTTACTATTAAATGATCATGAGTAACTAATTAAAATTTGAGTTTGTTTGTGGTTTTGCAGGAAATGGCGTTTTTCGGCAATAATTTAATTACGACATCAACAACAACATGGTTACTCTTTCGATGAGCTTTGCTCGGGATGCTCAAGGAAGGAACTACTTCTTCATTGGGACAGTTCCTCAAATCCCGATGATACCACAACTGCTCCGGTGGCTCCTATTATGGTCGCTCCAATCCCGCAACCAGTTCAAGCTTTGAAAGAGGATGATGAATGTTGTTTCTACCTCATTTGAGAAGAGCATTTGTAACAATATAATGGGAACTCCTCCCTGACCTCAAAAGAAAAGTAGGTCATACAGGAGAAGGATGGCCGCGACATCATCTTCGCCCTATACCGATCCGATACCACAACATGCCCTAAGACTCAATAAGAAAAGGGCCCTGGAACAATATCAGGATCAGCTGGTGGCTAGGCCAGCTGTTCCGGTGGCCAACTCATTTTCACCACTAAGGATGGTAAGGAACAACTCTCATACTGGTCAAATACGCCGTGTCTGGGAGGTTCCACAACCACGCCCCCAGCAAGCTCAAGTGCACAAAGATAGACCAAAACTCCCTACCTCTACCAATGCTATATATCATGCACACAAAGCCATGAAGGAAAGAAAACAACGAAGGTGGCAACGAAGGACGGATAAACATATCCAACAAGTTCCTATCCCAGTTCGGGAATACGCAAAGACCGGCTAGCATTCCCCGACCACGGGGAGCAAGCTGTCTATGGTCCTCGGGAATCAGGGAGGCAGTTTAAACCTAGGCCTTATAAGATGAAACAAGTGTGGGTTCCAAAGGAAAGTTCTTCTCAACAGACACACGAAGACTTTCAAAAGAGTGTGCTCAACAGGTTGGGACATAGGGTCAAATCTGGACCACCACCTGTGAATAAAAATTTAGTCATAACTACGTCAAACTCAAGTCGCAAAAAACGACGAGTGGTAGAACAAGCTGAGCAGCACTTCTCAGTATACATGGCCCACGTAGGAGTCGATGATTATGAAGAAGATGATGTTCCAGAAGATATCACGAATGTGTTCTTTGAGCCAGATCTCGCGAGGGCTCATGTGATAGTAACAAGAGGTAATAGTAGAAATACTAACCCAGAGATGGAACACACGGCTGTCAAAGAAAATGAAAGAGGCCGTCAAGGAGATCTAACAAAGAAGATGATGAAGTTAGTGATTGAGGGGACGGCTAATCTAGATGAATTGCGAAAGTTCATTTAAGGCTACAAGAACAGCAAATTGCAGTGCAACAAAAAGAAATAAAAGAACTTAAGAAACAAAATGATGAAATATTCAAGATGATGCAGTCCATGCAGGCCTTCATGATGGGAGGTAAGGCTGCGTCAAACGAAAACCTAAAAGGGAAACCCGAAAAGGTGAAAGATGACAATGAAATAGAAGAAAGACCGAGTATAAGTACTAGAAGACCATATAGAGAGGTAAATCGCTCAAATGAGAACACTTCTCGAATGCCTGATCATCAAAGCATAACCAAGAAAGAGGTGCAAGAGTTGGTCAGACAACAGATACAAATGATTGGGGGAGGATACATACCTACACCCGCAAGGAGATGTGGAAGACCCTATCCTGCATTTTACGATCAGGTTGATTACCCAAAAGGGTACGTTATCCCAAAATTCAAGTCCTTCTGCGGCGAAGGTACAAGGGATGTAAACCCGGACCAACACTTGGCACATTTTGTTGCCTCGTATGTGGAAATACGGGGGTATTGATGCCCCTACTGCGACAATTCCCTCAAAGTTTAACCAGGACTGCGTTCCAATGGTACTACTCATTAGAAAATGATAGTATCGGTACATGGGATGAAATGGCCGATGCCTTTAGAGCAAAATTTGCCGTTATGATTGATACGACAAACCTAGTGGACTTGGCAAATGTGAAGCCCAATCCCGGTGAAAAGATGTCGAATATATCGCGAGGTGGAGAAATCGAGTGTTAAGTGTGATCACAAACTAACACAAGAAGAGGTAGTTGAGTTTATACTTAGAAACATCTCCAAAGAAATGAAGCCTTATTTAAGTGTTGCGTCGATCCGCACTTATCATGATTTGATCAAAAGTGTGGCGGACTCGAGGAGACATTACATCCAAAAATGGAAGATGGTGCCTTGGCGTCCCAGACCCCAAAGAAGTGGGAAAGTCAACACCCGAGTAGCTTATATCCCCAACAGAAATAAAGGGGTGGCCAACACAAACACAACAAACAACACCGGTATGAACAACAACGGTGGAAACAAGCAAATGATTGACAAGCCGATGATGGAAGAAGGTTCTAGACTCATCACAACTTTGAAAGAAAAGAAGAGTAAACCTTACTCCTTTCGCGAGAGATCGAGTGGCTAAAATTTTCGGTGATTCATTGAAGAACGGACTTCAATTGCACTGAGTGCAAGCGTCCAAGCGAGATATGGGAAAATCGACGATCAAACTACGCCCATATCACAGAATCTTGGGACACACCATCGAAGATTGTTGGGTATTTAAGGATTGGGTGGAGAGAAAATACCGAGATGGAGAAATCGCTCTACCGAAAAGCGTGCGGGATCCGGCGCCCATGAGCGGTCAATCATGTCTTACGCAAGAGGAGAAGGTAGATGATGATGAAAAACCTTGGGTAGTGCACTTATCCAAAAAGGCAAAGAAGTTGCTTAAATACCTTCAAAAGGAACCTAGCATAAAATGGAGAAATGAGGTTACACCCGTCGTACCTTCTCACCTAAAGAAATAAAAGTATTTTATAAGAAGAACGAGGGTAGTAAAAAGAAGAAGAATAGGAAACCACCAAGCAAACGAGACATACAAAAGTATGTAGACGCTCTCGAAGAGTATAACCCTAGTAACCGATACCGGCCATCCTACGAGATTATATCCGAAGAAAGTATGGGATAAGTTGATGGGAATTCTCGATGAAGAAGAAAAGTATGTCAAAGCAACCAGCAAAGGGAAAGAGAAAATAGTCGAAGAAGAAGAAGAAGACATTGAAAAAGTAGAAGTTGAAACGATAGACTCCAATTATGAAGATGATGATGAAAACATATGGGGTGAGGCGTGTCTAATGATGAGCCACATTGATTTCTGCGATTATGAAGCATGTGACATGGTAGTTCATGATGTTGAATCTGAAGATGAATGGAAAGAATGGGATGATGAAGATAACATTCTTAATAAAGAGGAAGTGCAGATTGAAACCTCCCAGTATTACGGGAGAAAGGTGCGAAAGTTGGCCAGAAAGGCTAAACTCCCAAAGTCAATTCCGAGATCACAAATGGAGAATTTTGAAAAGCTTTGGAGAGGCTCTTTCAAACAAGTGATGGGTTTGGATGGGAAAATGAAGAGTTCAAGAGGTTTAAGATATGAATCCGACAAAGATCTTTTAAACCACGAAGAAGCATGCGAGACAATTCTTCGAGTGCCACATGGTGTCATACGATGAAACACCCGTAGAAGAAAAGGAAGATGATGAAGTCTCACCAATAATCAGAATGCAAAGAAAGAAATGGAAATGACCCCAAATACTATCGATGACTTGGTAGAAATTAACTGGGAAGTGAAGAGAATCTTAGGCCCACTTTCATCGGCCGCATCACTCGCACCAGGAAGAAAGCGAAAGGCTAAAAAGGCTACTCTTAGAATATGTTGATTGTTTCGCGTGGAGTTATGAAGAGATGCCGGTTTAGACCCGCAAGTTGCAATTCACCAATTGAAAATTGATTCGAGGCTAAACCCATAAAGCAAGCACCTCGACGAATGAGAATAGAGCTTGAAGAGAAAGTTGTTGAGGAAACAAAGAAGTTGATTAAAGCGGCTTTATTCGGGAAGAAGAAACCCCGAGTGGGTAGCAAGCATAGTTCCGTTAAAAAGAAAAACGGACAAATACGCATATGCGTTGATTTTCGAGATCTTAATAAGGTATGTCCGAAAGATGATTTTCCGTTACCGATCACGGAAATCATCATTGACCATACTTCATCATATGAAGTGTTCTCATTTATGGATGGATATGCGGGATACAACCAAATCAAGATGGCCGTCGAAGATGAAAAACACACGTCCTTTCGCACCCCAATTGGTATATATTGTTATACAGTTATGCCTTTTGGACTCAAGAATGCAGGTGCCACATACCAACGGGCTATGACTAAAATATTCGATGATCTCATATATAAGATTGTCGAGTGTTATGTGGATGATTTGGTTGTGAAAGCCATGTCAATAGAAGAACACCTCAGCCATTTGAAAGTGGTATTTGATAGATTGAGATTGCATTCGCTCAAGTTGAATCCCTTGAAGTGTGCCTTCATGGTGTCATCGGGAAGTTTTGGGCTTCATTGTACGCCACCGAGGCATTGAAATAGACCCGGGCAAAATCAAAGCAATTTTGGAATTACCTCCTCCCAAGAATCTTAAAGGTTTGCGCTCTTTGCAGGGACGATTAGCGTACATTCGACGCTTCATAGCAAACTTATGCGGGAAAATTCAACCTTTCACCGGACTTACGAAGAAAGATGTCCCATTCAAATGGGACTTAAAGCTGTCAAAAGGCGCTTGACGAGCATTAAAGAATACTGCTTAACCCTCTGTTTTGCGCAAAGACCAATCCCGGGAAAGAGTTAATCTTGTATACAACTGCCTTAGAAGGGTCTTTGGGTGCCCTCCTAACCCAAGATAACGAGCAAGGGAAAGAAAATGCCCTGTATTACCTTAGTCGAATGATGGTAGGAGCTGAACACGGGTATACACCCATTGAGAAGCATTTGTACGCCTTAATTTTCGCCGCTAAGAAATTGAGACATTACATGATTTCTCATCGAATAATCCTTATATCAAAGGTGGATCCGCTTAAATACCTAATGACGAGGCCTATGCTCACGGGGAGGCGGCCAAATGGGCAATTATATTGACGAATTCGACATCATATGTGTACCACAAAAGGCAATCAAGGGGCAAGCATTGGCGGACTTCTTAGCGGCACATCCAATTCCAGACGATTCGCCCTTATCGTGTGATTTCTCAGATGAAGAAGTCATGAATATCCAGCAAGATAATCCCGTATGGGAAATGTATTTTGATGGAGCGTCATCAATAAGGCCACTCCCGGGACCTGGTATTCCTACAATTCGGGCAGGGATAGGTCTAGTGTTTGTCACCCCAGAAGGTGGCATTGCAAGACATGCGCTAGCATTAATGGAACCATACACCAATAATGAGGATGAATATGAAGCCTTGATAACTGGCCTTGAGATGGCTATCGATTTAGAAATCAAATGCTTACATATTTTCGGTGATTCACAATTGATTATAAATCAAGTTACAGGGAAATACAAAGTGTTGAAACCAGAATTGGTACAATACTACCAAAAAGCGATAGAGTTAGTGAAGCAAATACACGAAGTCATCTTCAATAAAATCACAAGAGCCGCGAATGGCAAAGCGGATGCCCTCGCAAAGGTAGCTAAGGAGTTACGCGAACACGATTTGCATGAAATTCATTTAACCATTAGAAGCCGACGACCATTATCTCTGTGCTTCACTAAAGAAGATGATGACTATTTTGCTGAAGTGGAAGATGAATGTTATTTGAATAAAAGCTCAGACCAAATAAACACGTTGGTGGCTAATTCTGAGAAGGATGATTGGAGACGGCCTTTCATCGATTACCTCAAGCAAGGTATCCTTCCAAAAGAGAAAGCAGCAGGAGACCAGATAAAGAAGTGGGTTCTTCGATTTGTGTATCTAAATGATACTCTTTACAGGAGATCATTTGATCAATTATGGTTATGATGCATCTCCTACCAGGAATCCGAGCAAGTAATGAAGGAAGTTCATTCGGCTTATGCGGTGCACACCGATCGGACCAAAGATGCGCCTCAAGATCAAGAGAATGGGGTACTGCGGCCAACGATGGTGGGCGATTGTGAAGATCATGCTAAGAGATGCCACATGTGCCAAATTTATGGCCCGTTCATACATCGGTCACCAAGCCCACTACATCCTATAGTGTCGTCATGGCGTTCGGCATTTGGGGCACGAGATATAGTAGGGCCAATTGATCCGCCCACCTCGAAAGGATACAAGTATATTCTCGCCACGACGGATTATTTCACAAAATGGGCGGAGGCAATTTCTCTTAAAGAGGTCAAGGCTTCGAGATGTGGTCGAGTTTTCAAAACCTATGTGCTATCCGATTCGGTACTCCACGAAGGATTATATATCGACAACGGGACGAGCATTTAAGAACGCTAAAATATATGCTTTGGCGGAACGTTTTAAGATCGTTGGAGATATTCCTCAATTTATAACCCAAGAGCCGATGGGTTGGCGGAAGTGTTCAACAAAACCACGATCAACATTATGAAGAAAACGATCGAAGGGAATCAACGCGATTGGGATAATAAACTCTTAGAGGCACTTTGGGCTTACGGAACCACATACGGGACCCCAACGCAAGCAACGCCGTATTCTCTTGTATTTGGAGTTGAGGCAATTTTACCGTTAGAAGTAGAGTTACCATCTTTAAGGGTGGCTATGCAAACGAAATGACTTTGGAGGAACATCGTAAACTCAGGCTGGATGAGTTAGATGCGATGGATGAGAAAAGATTAATAGCTCAACAAAATCTGGAGCTTTACCAGGCAAAAATGGCGAAAGCATATGATAAAATGGCTCGCCTAAGAACATTCCAGGAAGGAGAATTGGTATTAGTACTGAAGAGACCGATCATCGGTAGACATGTGGGGTCTAAGTTCTCTCCAAATTGGGAAGGACCATATGTCATTGAGAAAGTGTATGAGGCGGGTGCATATCAACTCATCGATCACAAAGGGAACAAGCTTTTGCCACCAATCAGTGGGAGATACCTCAAGAAGTACTACACTTAAACCTTCCAAATCCAAGAACATAAAATAAAATAAAATAAAGGCTTTAGAAAGCCCATCGTGTGCATAAAATAAGAGGCTTTAAAGAAGCCCATAATAAAAATTATGTACATATAATAAGAAAATCTATGAAGCTTAGAGATAAAAATGAAATAAAGATTCAATAAGCGGGTTGCTAATAAAGAATTGTATTAGAGGGTTTCAAGGAGCTTACAAAACCCGAATAAGAGGCTTTAAGAAGCCCACAATAAAGTTAAATAAAGACTTTGACAAGTCAGAAGTGGCTCAAAGCAAGGCTAAGTAGATGGATGATAAGTCGGATAAAATAAAAGGGCATGAGTATCAAGGTCATAACCTAACAAAGGTGCATAGCTAAAACCCCAAATAGAAAAGCTGTCAAAAAGCAAAACAAACCCAATATAGGTACGAGGTTAAAACCAAGAAAATGGAAAACCTCCATAATCAAAGCGAGGTTAGTCAAAATTCAAGGCTAAAACCCCAAATCGGAAAGCCGCGAAGGTCAAGCTAAACTTAGTTTGAATCCAAGGCGAAACCACACAATGGAAAGCCGAGAAGGTGGCTAGGGTGTTTGGGCCCATAATACGAACACCACTGGGTTTTTCTATTTGATCCAGAATAAATATAAAAATAGACAGGGTTTGCAGTTTGTCCCTTAAACTATCTGTATCGCCCAATGAGGAAAGCTGCTCATCATGGTCGCCTGCGGTGAAAACCAAGGGATAGGTCGAGCAGATTGGTGGCTATCCATAGTCACTTCTGAGGGCATAAAAAATAAAAAATTTGTATATATTAATAATAAATAATATTCCTCCATAAAACACATAAAAATATTTTAGTTAAATAAAAATAATAAAAGAAATTATATTTTATAAAAATAAAAAATATATATTTTACGAAAAGGAGTTGTCATCTTTGTCCCAGACACCAAGAGTGTCATACAAAGCAGGTTGGGTACATTCATCCGTAAAAGCACCACACTTCCACAAAATAAAATAAGAGGAGACGAGCGATGGTGAGTTTCCACTTTAGTACGCAAAAGTGCACAAATGAGGGGAGAGTGTGTGAGCTTCCACTTTTAAATGATATATACATGAAGTATCCACAAAATAGTGTTATCAATTGAATCCATAATACAATTGATATGCGACAAGTTTATCCGTCGATAATAAAAGGATAAACGGGTTCACTCATGTACCGACC
Organism: Schoenoplectus tabernaemontani; assembly: GCA_037127355.1. Lineage (NCBI taxonomy): Eukaryota > Viridiplantae > Streptophyta > Magnoliopsida > Poales > Cyperaceae > Schoenoplectus > Schoenoplectus tabernaemontani. The sequence continues at coordinate 875,809 of CM073745.1, read as the reverse complement.
TAGAGGTCAATACGAGATAGGATTGGTATCCTTAAATACTATGGTCCCGCCGTGAATTTGTGTCAAAAATGCGATCGAAGATACGCCGATTGAACAACATATGCGAGCAAGCAAACAACAAGTATACAAGCCTACCAGAAGCAAAGAAAGGTGAAAGCAAAAGTTCATTAAAGATCAGGAAATGGCAGAATCTCCTGATGAAAATCTGAGGTACGAAGCCCATTGAAAGGATATCGGGTAAACAAGCCACCAGAAGAAAAACACATGGAAGTATAAGCTGAAAGGAAAAGAAGTTAGGGTTGAAATCACTTGAAGCGAAGGTGCTTTGTCGAAGATCCCGACAGACAGAGGTCTCAAGTTGTAACCTCTTCAGCCAAAGGATGCATCGAAGGCGAAATCTGAGATTCCCTGCGGAAGAAGAAGTGAAGCAAGAGTTTCTTTAGATGAAGGCATCTGAGTAAAGTCCTTTCAGAAAAGAAATTAAATCCAAAATCTATACAAAAAAAATCAGGGTTGAAACTTCTTAGAACAAATGTACTCCATTGAAGATCCCACCAGATGAAGAATTCAAGCCGAAACTTCTTCAAACGAGACTCTAATCAAAGAATGTTTCAGTAAGGAGTTGAAGACCTAAGTCCAAAAGCTGGCAGAACGCTTCAAGCTAATGACTTAGAAGGTCGGATAAGAGGCACAAAGCTCAGCGCGTCTTCCGATAATTGCAGGCCTTGACGTGAGTTGGCATAGCGTTTCAGACTCGAAACGTCCTGAGCCCTGTATCTTTTGTCAAAGATAACCTTATTTGAGAAAAATAAATCAGAGATCCTTGAGATGAAAAAATGAAGCTGAAACCTCTTTAGATGAAGGGATCCAAACGGAAAGACGCTTCACAAGAAGATTCAATTCGAAAACCATTATAAAATAATAATAAGTGTCAACTTCGAATGCACCAAAGCAGGCCCTTCAATTCTCAAAGTGTTCACGACCTGCTTTGGTGGGTGGCTCTTTGTTTACCCCTAAAAAGTCAGAGAATAATACAAAAGGAAAATCTGAAGAATCGGGTAGGCTCGAGAGGCCCAGTATTCTCGAAAAGCCCAAAAGACCCGATATTCCCAGGGAAGCCCAAAAAGACCTATTAAAATTCTATTCAAAAATTAAATCTAATTAAGAGGTCTGATGTTATTAATTCCTAAACTAAGATCATATTGGCCCATGTGTCAGCAAGGGTATTATGTGGTTAACATTAAATGAAGCACATCTGGTCTTTTAATAAAAGAGATAAGATGGGATTAGATCATGCACGTAAGCACGTTTCTTATGAACTCATGATCAACTTGTATCTTTGGTGTATGTGCACCATGTGTAGACAAACAAAGAGGTTAAATTTTGAAATGGCTTAATCCCTTTCCTCTCGACTTTGTTTTTTTTTCCTGGCTCGATTTCTTTCCCGACCCAACAACTAAAATGGTGATTGCGCAAGATATTTCGAATTGAGTTAAACCCTTATATCGACAGAAATCTCTCGCAAGGAGAGATTAATGGAGGAATTGATTTTTAAAATCATGCATTGTGTGGCACTCGCACCCTATAATGAGAGACTTCAATCACAAAAATGAAATGGTTGGCTTTGAGCATGACAGAGCAAATTAATAGTCCAGAGACTTTCAAGTGGGTCATGTGTTGTTCTTTGAAGCACCAATTTGGTGTAGGAAGCTGTGTGTTAGCGTGGCCACCTATGTGCACTCACGTATGATATGGATTGAGTTCAAACCGGTGAAGCATTACGTGAGGGATTAAGTCAAGGTTTAATTGTGACTTGGTAACATTTATTTGGTATGACACGATGCTAATTACCCAAAGCTAATGTTGAGAAGAGATAAAATGTCAAGGTTGTAAATTCTTGATAAAAGTGGTAACCGTAAATGGTCCCCATCAATGCCACTTGGCACAAATTCCTTCACTCCATATTAACGAAGAATCTTCCTCTCAAGAGTATAATTCTCAATGCACTCGGTCTATGATGTTGCACAATGAAATTTGAATTGTTTGCTTGAAATATGGAATTGGTGTATAGTGGTATCCAAGGCATCACATGCTAGAAGAGTGAAATTCTGAAAATTACTTGATCCAACCGAACTCTCAACAGCACCAATACATCTGGACCTTTCAAATACATTGGAGAACAAGCTGATGAATGCCAACTCATCAATCCAAGTGACTAGTGAGAGACGTGAGGTGATTGGAAGATGTGAAAATTGTATTACTGATCCAAGTTTCATCAGTATTTTAAAATAAAAAGAAACACAGAATGGAGCAATCTTGATCATTGAAAAGAGCTGAGATGAAACCGATGTTGCCATTTCAGCAATCCAAGGCAACAAAAGAAACACGAATGTGATAAGAATGCAACATTGACACAAAAAATGATATTACCAGTATACCCCTGCTGCCCTAATTAGAGGTTATATATACCCCTTTACTAGCAAGAAAAAAGGGGACACCAAAAGAGAGCAAAAAGCACCAGAGCCTTATTACTCTACCAGAAAAAATCTGAAAGAATCAGAAACGTGAGAGCTTCATTTAATCTGAGATTGTTTTCTCAAAAACTGAGCATAGGTAGTTTTCATCATGTAATCCTTGATGCTAAATTATAGTGGAGCTTGTATATTGAAACTTTATGCAATGGAATGAAGTTTACTGCATGTTATTGTTCTTTTCTTTTCATCTTACCGATTGATATTTTTCTATTCGAATTTTCTTTCTTTTTCTTCTCTTACTGACTCATATTTACACTACAAACTCAATTGTGTGTTAAATAGAGTTCAGATAATACCCTTAGAAGCTTCAAGATCAATGACTCCTTGATAAAAAAAAATCAGCTTTTAAGTGCTGAAATGAAATAAAATAAGGAAAAAGGATGAGATCTGTTTTAAAACTCTCCAAACTCTTAGATCTTGTAGAAATCATTTACATTAATTCATAGGAGTTGATTTTGTATTTTTTTGACATTCCTATAGAAAGTTATGTCATTTTTAATTAGAAATAACAAAAACTATTTACAGATCTGTCCCTGATGGAGAAAAGTCTCAAAATAAAATATCAAAAATACTTTAGAAATTCTTAGAAAATTAGGACATGTTCTTAACTCCTATTTCCTTGAATCTATTCAAAAATATTTATATGTTATATTCAAAAAAATTAAAATAAATTCGAAGTCAAAGCTAGTTTGACTTTCTGCTTTCTGTTTTCTGGTTTTCTGTTTCTTTTCTGTTTTTTTTTTTTTTGTTTCTTTTTCGATTTTAACCCCTTTAATCTCTATTTTCTTGCTATATATTCAGGTTAGGGTCTTGTATTAAGAGTTATAATAAATATAGTTATTAGAAATATAATAGTAGTTATTATTAATAATAGGATAATATAAAAGCTCTTTGGAACCTTGGTGCCGGCTTGACCGAGCTGTGAGTGTCGGGTTACAAAGTTCTATAATGCTAGTGCCAGCTTGAAAAAGCTGTGTGTGTGCCTTTTTAAAATAAAAATGAAATACTTTATCTAAAGAGTTTAATTAAGATTCTTATTTAAGAATAAATCATGAAACTCTTTAAAATCTTGGTGCCGGTTCGAAAGGACTGTGTGTGTCGGATTTTTAGAGCAACATGATACTGGTTTTAACATTTAAAAACTCAACAATCAGATTTATAAACTAGTTTGGAGATTATAAGTATGCATTCATGAATATTACAAGTCCTTTTGTAAATATTATAAAAGTTTGGATCTCTTTGTAAAAAATCATCTTTAAATCCATACTTAGTATAAATTGAGTAATATTACAGTTTTAATAATGTTCTATAATAAAAAAAACGCATAAACTCTTTTACTAGTATAAAGATAACCCAAAATCGATTATTTTACTGTTTTTCCATCAAAAAACTATTTTAGAATCTATTTAATATTATCTTAAATAAAATTTATCAACATACATAAATTTGCTATAAGTATTTTCTTTAATAAGCCTTTAATCTTGTTTAAATCTCCATGTGAACAGATCTTCAAAAATCTCAAAAATACCCTCGATTTTCTCTTTTACTGGCAGCAGTAAAAATATCTAATAAACTGTAGCAATCTATGAATTTGACATATAAATTTTATTTTATATTCTTATTCTCCATAAAGACTAGAGCTTAACTTTAAATTTTGAGGTGAAAATATGAAGATTTAAGTACCTAAATACCCTAATTACTCTTAACTGTCCTTTAATTACAGTTTTAACACTTTAATCAAAATCACTTGAAACTTAATCAAAATGGCGTCAAATCAAAACATTTAAAAAATAAATGTTGTTTTAAATTACCCAATGTGTCTTACTGTCACTTTGTCCTAGTATATTATGTTCAGAAATTTTGCATAAAAACCCAAATATTTCATTAATTTTGCATCCCTCTCCTAGAAATCACAAAAAATCTCATTTTAGTTGGACCTTTCTGTAAATATGACACATATATTTTATTTTATATTCTTAAACATTGTTGTAAATAATGCTTAACTTGAAATTTTCAAACAAAAATATTAATCTCTGAATGTTTAAAAGAGTAAAACGGTTCGACAGGCCTATTTTCTGGTTTTGACCTCTCGAACAAGAACTTATGTGTAAATATGTTTAAATCTGCTCAAATGGATAAATATTCAAAAATAAAATTTGATCTTAACACTTAATACTACATATTCATCAATGAGTTTGAATACATTATTTATTCAGCACCTAATAAGATTTCAAAATTATTTCTACATTAATTTTGTTTTGGACATTCCTACTAATTTTCATGAGTTATTGAAATTTCATTAAGCATTAGTCATTTGTGTAATATATTATTTTAGTTTTAACTCCTTAAATATTCAGTTAAGACAATTAAGGTTCAGAAGTTAAGTTATACTCTACTACACTAATACATTGAGTATAATTCGTCAAAATTGTATGGTTATTCTGAGAATGCATTATGTTCAAAATTAACCCCGTAGCTTAAAAAAAAAGAAACCAACTCAATTATTTGATACGGCCCGAACAAGAATTAGCAAGGAAAATAAAAGGCCTAGTTGAAAATTATGATTAATAACTCATTCAAAAGTGAAAATGAACCGAGCAAAAATTTAATATGGCTCAATGAATGGGAAACGAGTTGAAAATATGTATATATAAAAGAAAGTCCAAAATAAAAATCTGAAAATAATTAAAATACAAAAGCTTTCTAAGCTCCAAATTGAGAAAACTTTATTTCTAAATTCTTCATACCTGGCATAGAGTTTTTAGTTTTTCATAAAATTAAAATAGAACAAAAAATAAATTACTCTTTTCTTAATTAATAAATAATTCCTAAAATATAAAAGTAATTTAATAATAATCATAAATAAATTTAAAAAAAAAACAAAATTTTCTTCTTAATAATAAATAAAAATATATAATATTTTCTTTCATCAATAATAAAAAGATAATTAAAAATAAAGTCCATTCTTGATTAAATAAATTCATTTACTCTTTCTAATAATAAAATAAATAAGTACACAATGATTCTCCTAATTTGTAAATAAGCTTTGATTAAGTATATTAACCCTTCTAAAAAATGATAAATCTTTAATCAAAAAAGAAGAAGAAGAAATAATAAATAAAATATAATTACAAATAACCTTAAAATTCCTTTCTTATAAATATAAATAAAATAAAATAATCTTTTTACAACAAATAAAATAAATGAAACAATTCAAAAACAAATTCTCCTTTTAATAAATGAAATAAAAAAAATTATAAATATCTTCTAGAAGATAAAAAAATAATAATTAAATATTAAATTCAATTTGTAAGTTATGAACTCACAAAAATATTTTAGATTTCATAATTCAAAATAAATGATAAAGTGATTTAAATTTCACCCGTTCTTATAATAAATAAACCTAATAAAATATATAAAACTCAGATTTATTACCCAGGTTATAAGTTGACAGTGCGTCAAATTTCATAATTTGAAAGATCAGTAAAAAACCATTAAGTGACCCAAATCTCATCGGTTTCCTGATAAGAAAATCTAATAAAGCCCAAAACGCTTAGATTTTAAACCTAGGTTGTAGGTTGGCATAGCGCTTCAAACTTTACAATTTAGAAGATCAATTAAATGACTAAGTGATTCAAATCTCACCCATTTTTCTGATAATTAAACCTAATAAAGCCCAAAACACTCAGGTTTACATTGCCTGGATTATGAGCTAGCATAGTTTCATAATCTGGAAGATTGGTAAGACAGTTAAGTGACCCAAATCTCACATGTTTCCGATAAATCAAACCTAACAAAGCCCAAAACGCTCAGGTTTAAACATCTTAAATTATAAACTCATAGAGTTTCATGATTTAGAAGATCAGTAAGATAATTAAGTGGACCAAATTCACCATCTTCTGATAATTGAATCTATAAGGTATAAGAACACCCAGATTCACCAGTCTCGTATTATGGTTTGAGCTACCACACAGGTTCATTAAAACAACAAAACCAAGGATAATCGTTGTTGATTAGTTCTCGTTACTCAAAATGACCTATTTAATTGATTTTATTTATATTCTAATTCTTTCTTCTTAGCATCGAAGGTTCCTAGGGTTCATAGCCCAGGGTAATTAACAGTAAGGGCTTGCGCTCACTGGAGCAATAAAGTTCCCACAATCACTAAAAAAAACCTTTGGATGTATAATCCTAAAAATAAATACATAAATATACATTTGAGGGTGGTACCGTGTCCTTCTTCCGCAATTCATCGTCCAGTTCCTTTTTCAGGGCGGTGAGAGGCGCGAAAAAGGGTCGCACAGGATCTGGCACGCCCGGTGTGACCATGTTTTCCTTCCATTCACTAAGAAGAAAATGAATAGAATATAAATAAAATAAATAATAGGTTACTATTAAATGATCATGAGTAACTAATTAAAATTTGAGTTTGTTTGTGGTTTTGCAGAAATGGCGTTTTTCAAGCAATAATTTGAATTACAAAGATCAACAACAACATGGTTACTCTTTCGATGAGCTTTGCTCAGGATGCTCAAGGAAGGAACTACTTCTTCATTGGGACAGTTCCTCAAATCCCGATGATACCACAACCTGCTCCAGTGGCTCCTATTATGGTCGCTCCAATCCCGCAACCAGTTCAAGCTTTGAAAGAGGATGATGAATGTTGCTTCTACCTCACTGAGAAGAGCATTCGTAACAATATAATGGGAACTCCTCCCCAACCTCAAAAGAAAAGTAGGTCATCTGGGAGAAGGATGGCCGCGACATCATCTTCCCGCCCTATACCGATGCCGATACCACAACATGCCCTAAGACTCAATAAGAAAAGGGCCCTGGAACAATATCAGGATCAGCTGGTGGCTAGGCCAGCTGTTCCGGTGGCCAACTCATTTTCACCACTAAGGATGGTAAGGAACAACTCTCATACTGGTCAAATACGCCGTGTCTGGGAGGTTCCACAACCACGCCCCCAGCAAGCTCAAGTGCACAAAGATAGACCAAAACTCCCTACCTCTACCAATGCTATATATCATGCACACAAAGCCATGAAGGAAAGAAAACAACGAAGGTGGCAACGAAGGACGGATAAACATATCCAACAAGTTCCTATCCCAGTTCGGGAATCTGTAAAGACCCGGCTAGCATTCCCCAACCACAGGGAGCAAACTGTCTATGGTCCTCGGGAATCAGGGAGGCAGTTTAAACCTAGGCCTTATAAGATGAAACAAGTGTGGGTTCCAAAGGAAAGTTCTTCTCAACAGACACACGAAGACTTTCAAAAGAGTGTGCTCAACAGGTTGGGACATAGGGTCAAATCTGGACCACCACCTGTGAATAAAAATTTAGTCATAACTACGTCAAACTCAAGTCGCAAAAAACGACGAGTGGTAGAACAAGCTGAGAAGCACTTCTCAGTATACATGGCCCACGTAGGAGTCGATGATTATGAAGAAGATGATGTTCCGTAAGATATCACGAATGTATTCTTTGAGCGATCTCGCGAGGGCTCATGTGATAGTAACAAGAGGTAATAGTAGAAATACTAACCCAGAGATGGAACACACGGCTGTCAAAGAAAATGAAAGAGGCCGTCAAGGAGATCCTAACAAAGAAGATGATGAAGTTAGTGATTCAGGGACGGCTAATCCCGATGAATTACTGAAAGTTCATTTAAGGCTACAAGAACAGCAAATTGCAGTGCAACAAAAAGAAATAAAAGAACTTAAGAAACAAAATGATGAAATATTCAAGATGATGCAGTCCATGCAAGCCTTCATGATGGGAGGTAAGGCTGCGTCAAACGAAAACCTAAAAGGGAAACCCGAAAAGGTGAAAGATGACAATGAAATAGAAGAAAGACCGAGTATAAGTACTAGAAGACCATATAGAGAGGTAAATCGCTCAAATGAGAACACTTCTCGAATGCCTGATCATCAAAGCATAACCAAGAAAGAGGTGCAAGAGTTGGTCAGACAACAGATACAAATGATTGGGGGAGGATACATACCTACACCCGCAAGGAGATGTGGAAGACCCTATCCTGCATTTTACGATCAGGTTGATTACCCAAAAGGGTACGTTATCCCAAAATTCAAGTCCTTCTCTGGCGAAGGTACAAGGGATGTAAACCCAGACCAACACTTGGCACATTTTGTTGCCTCATGTGGAAATACGGGGGGTATTGATGCCCTTCTACTGCGACAATTCCCTCAAAGTTTAACCAGGACTGCGTTCCAATGGTACTACTCATTAGAAAATGATAGTATCGGTACATGGGATGAAATGGCCGATGCCTTTAGAGCAAAATTTGCCGTTATGATTGATACGACAAACCTAGTGGACTTGGCAAATGTGAAGCCCAATCCCGGTGAAAAGATGTCAGAATATATCGCCAGGTGGAGAAATCTGAGTGTTAAGTGTGATCACAAACTAACACAAGAAGAGGCCGTTGAGTTTATACTTAGAAACATCTCCAAAGAAATGAAGCCTTATTTAAGTGTTGCGTCGATCCGCACTTATCATGATTTGATCAAAAGTGTGGCCAGACTCGAGGAGACATTACATCCAAAAATGGAAGATGGTGCCTTGGCGTCCCGACCCCAAAGAAGTGGGAAAGTCAACACCCGAGTAGCTTATATCCCCAACAGAAATAAAGGGGTGGCCAACACAAACACAACAAACAACACCGGCATGAACAACAACGGTGGAAACAAGCAAATGATTGACAAGCCGATGATGGAAGAAGGTTCTAGACTCATCACAACTTTGAAAGAAAAGAAGAGTAAACCTTACTCCTTTCGCAGAGATCGAGTGGCTAAAATTTTCAGTGATTCATTGAAGAACGGACTTCAATTGCCTGAGTGCAAGCATCCGGCAGATATGGGAAAATCTGACGATCCAAACTACTGCCCATATCACAGAATCTTGGGACACACCATCGAAGATTGTTGGGTATTTAAGGATTGGGTGGAGAGAAAATACCGAGATGGAGAAATCGCTCTACCGAAAAGCATTCTGCAGGATCCAGCGCCCCATGAGCAGTCCAATCATGTCTTCTGCCAAGAGGAGAAGGTAGATGATGATGAAAAACCTTGGGTAGTGCACTTATCCAAAAAGGCAAAGAAGTTGCTTAAATACCTTCAAAAGGAACCTAGCATAAAATGGAGAAATGAGGTTACACCCGTCGTACCTTCTCAGCCTAAAGAAATAAAAGTATTTTATAAGAAGAACGAGGGTAGTAAAAAGAAGAAGAATAGGAAACCAGCCAAGCAAACAGACATACAAAAGTATGTAGACGCTCTCGAAGAGTATAACCCTAGTAACCCGATACCAGCCATCCTACGAGATTATATCCCGAAGAAAGTATGGGATAAGTTGATGGGAATTCTCGATGAAGAAGAAAAGTATGTCAAAGCAACCAGAAAAGGGAAAGAGAAAATAGTCGAAGAAGAAGAAGAAGACATTGAAAAAGTAGAAGTTGAAACGATAGACTCCAATTATGAAGATGATGATGAAAACATATGGGGTGAGGCGTGTCTAATGATGAGCCACATTGATTTCTGCGATTATGAAGCATGTGACATGGTAGTTCATGATGTTGAATCTGAAGATGAATGGAAAGAATGGGATGATGAAGATAACATTCTTAATAAAGAGGAAGTGCAGATTGAAACCTCCCAGTATTACGGGAGAAAGGTGCGAAAGTTGGCCAGAAAGGCTAAACTCCCAAAGTCAATTCCGAGATCACAAATGGAGAATTTTGAAAAGCTTTGGAGAGGCTCTTTCAAACAAGTGATGGGTTTGGATGGGAAAATGAAGAGTTCAAGAGGTTTAAGATATGAATCCGACAAAGATCTTTTAAACCCTGAAGAAGCATGCAGACAATTCTTCGAGTGCCACATGGTGTCATACGATGAAACACCCGTAGAAGAAAAGGAAGATGATGAAGTCTCACCAATAATCCAGAATGCAAAGAAAGAAATGGAAATGACCCCAAATACTATCGATGACTTGGTAGAAATTAACCTGGGAAGTGAAGAGAATCTTAGGCCCACTTTCATCAGCGCATCACTCGCACCGGAAGAAAGTGAAAGGCTAAAAAGGCTACTCTTAGAATATGTTGATTGTTTCGCGTGGAGTTATGAAGAGATGCCCGGTTTAGACCCGCAAGTTGCAATTCACCAATTGAAAATTGATTCTGAGGCTAAACCCATAAAGCAAGCACCTCGACGAATGAGAATAGAGCTTGAAGAGAAAGTTGTTGAGGAAACAAAGAAGTTGATTAAAGCTGGCTTTATTCGGGAAGAAGAAACCCCAGAGTGGGTAGCAAGCATAGTCCCCGTTAAAAAAGAAAAACGGACAAATACGCATATGCGTTGATTTTCGAGATCTTAATAAGGTATGTCCGAAAGATGATTTTCCGTTACCGATCACGGAAATCATCATTGACCATACTTCATCATATGAAGTGTTCTCATTTATGGATGGATATGCGGGATACAACCAAATCAAGATGGCCGTCGAAGATGAAAAACACACGTCCTTTCGCACCCCAATTGGTATATATTGTTATACGTTATGCCTTTTGGACTCAAGAATGCAGGTGCCACATACCAACGGGCTATGACTAAAATATTCGATGATCTCATACATAAGATTGTCGAGTGTTATGTGGATGATTTGGTTGTGAAAGCCATGTCAATAGAAGAACACCTCAGCCATTTGAAAGTGGTATTTGATAGATTGAGATTGCATTCGCTCAAGTTGAATCCCTTGAAGTGTGCCTTCATGGTGTCATCGGGGAAGTTTTTGGGCTTCATTGTACGCCACCGAGGCATTGAAATAGACCTGTGCAAAATCAAAGCAATTTTGGAATTACCTCCTCCCAAGAATCTTAAAGGTTTGCGCTCGCTGTAGGGGAGTTAGCGTACATTCGACGCTTCATAGCAAACTTATCCGGGAAAATTCAACCTTTCACCAGACTTACGAAGAAAGATGTCCCATTCAAATGGGACTTAAACTGTCAAAAGGCGCTTGACAAAGCATTAAAGAATACCGCTTAACCCTCCCGTTTTGGCGCACCAATCCCCGGAAAGAGTTAATCTTGTATACAATCGCCTTAGAAGGGTCTTTGGGTGCCCTCCTAACCCAAAAGAACGAGCAAGGGAAAGAAAATGCCCCGTATTACCTTAGTCGAATGATGGTAGGAGCAGAACACGGGTATACACCCATTGAGAAGCATTGTCTGGCCTTAATTTTCGCCGCTAAGAAATTGAGACATTACATGATTTCTCATCGAATAATCCTTATATCAAAGGTGGATCCGCTTAAATACCTAATGACGAGGCCTATGCTCACGGGGAGACTGGCCAAATGGGCAATTATATTGACAGAATTCGACATCATATGTGTACCACAAAAGGCAATCAAGGGGCAAGCATGGCGGACTTCTTGGCAAAGACATCCAATTCCGAGACGATTCGCCCTTATCGTGTGATTTCCCGAGATGAAGAAGTCATGAATATCCAAAGAAGATAATCCCGTATGGGAAATGTATTTTGATGGAGCGTCATCAATAAGGCCACTCCCGGGACCTGGTATTCCTACAATTCGGGCAGGGATAGGTCTAGTGTTTATCACCCCAGAAGGTGGCATTGCAAGACATGCGCTAGCATTAATGGAACCATACACCAATAATGAGGCTGAATATGAAGCCTTGATAACTGGCCTTGAGATGGCTATCGATTTAGAAATCAAATGCTTACATGTTTTCGGTGATTCACAATTGATTATAAATCAAGTTACAAGGAAATACAAAGTGTTGAAACCAGAATTGGTACAATACTACCAAAAAGCGATAGAGTTAGTGAAGCAAATACCTGAAGTCATCTTCAATAAAATCACAAGAGCCGCGAATGGCAAAGCAGATGCCCTCGCAAAGGTAGCTAAGGAGTTACGCGAACCTGATTTGCATGAAATTCATTTAACCATTAGAAGCCGACGACCATTATCTCTGTGCTTCACTAAAGAAGATGATGACTATTTTGTTGAAGTGGAAGATGAATGTTATTTGAATAAAAGCTCAGACCAAATAAACACGTTGGTGGCTAATTCTGAGAAGGATGATTGGAGACGGCCTTTCATCGATTACCTCAAGCAAGGTATCCTTCCAAAAGAGAAAGCAGCAGGAGACCAGATAAAGAAGCGGGTTCTTCGATTTGTGTATCTAAATGATACTCTTTACAGGAGATCATTTGATCAATTATGGTTATGATGCATCTCCTACCAGAATCCGAGCAAGTAATGAAGGAAGTTCATTCTGGCTTATGCGGTGCACACCAGTCTGGACCAAAGATGCGCCTCAAGATCAAGAGAATGGGGTACTGTGCGACCCTTTTTCGCGCGCTCCGCACCGCCGCTGGGCGATGGGTTGCGGAAGAAGGACACGGAGATCCCTCCCGAGCGTGCATCTCGCGGGTGTCGGCGGTCGATTCTCGCCGTTTAGAGATATTTGGATGCACATTCGGGGGTTTTTAGTGATTGTGAGTTCTTGTAGATTCCGGTGGGCGCAAGCCCCCACCGTTAATTACCCTGGGCTACTAACCTCGAGGCACCTCTGGATCTTTGAAAGAGAGAAGCAAATAGTATAGCTAAAAGATGGTCAAGTGGTCGTCTAGGTTCATAAAAAAAAAAGGGGTCCATGGAAGACGAACCTACAAACAGATCGGTCCAATCTTTATTTAACCCTATGGAAGACGAACCTACAAACAGATCGGTTCAATCTATGGAAGACAAACCTACAAACAGATCGGTTTTGTCCTATGGAAGACGAACCTACAAACAGATCGGTTCAGTCTATGCCACCTCAAGATGTAACCTTACCTACAGACCAGGTTAATCTCTTTAGAGGGGCTTGAGGTGAGTCTACATACAGAACAACTCGACCTCCGTTGATCTAGAAGATAAACCTACAAACAGATCGGTTCAATCTTAACTAGTCAACAACCAATCACACAAAATACAACTCGAAGCGCTGAGCCGGTTGATCTTGAGGTTGGTGAATCAGGAGAAGGGTGGATATGGTCCACGTGTTTCCTCTCACCGATCTTCTAGATCATGAATTCGAAGCACTAAGCCGATTCATAAACCTAGGAAACACAATTACACACAATGTCAAACCTGAAGCACTGAGCCAGTTCAACATTGAGGCATGTGTTAGTGAAGGAACCTACCTACAGAACGGTTCACATTCACTATTTTGTGGATGAATCTACTTACAGAACGATTCAATCTCACAGTCTCGGGAAATGAACCAGGAGACAAACTCATCGACGGATGAATTCAGTCTTGCTAGCTCAAATGGTCATGAATTACTTGTTCATGACACCGAGTCATTAAGATGTCACTTCTCTCGGACATCGTAATGTTCTTCTTCAAAGTCGACATATCTCTCCATGCTGATGTCGTAGCTTCGATCATTCTTCAGTGAGCGTCAAGATGTTCTTGTCTCGACTAATCATTCTACATATTGCATTACTTGTGCAAAATTACTATATTGCCCTACACCCCTTGTGTGAGCGTATTCAATCATGAGTTACTTGCTCATGGCAGTGAGTCATTAAGATGTCACCTCTCTAGGACATCGTAATGTTCTTCTTCCTCAGAGTTGACATATATCTCCATGTTAACGTCGAAGATCTGGTTATTCTTCATCAAGTGTCAAGACGTTCTTGTCTTGACATATCTCCTCATGTTGCTATCGAAGCCTTAATCATTCTACATCAAGATGTTCCTGCCTCGACATATCTTACTATTCTTCATCAAGTGTCAAGATGTTCTTGTCTCGACATATCTTCTCATGTTGCTATCAAAGCCTTAATCATCCTACGTCGAGATGTTCTTGTCTCGACATATCTTCTCATGTTGTCGTTGCAACCTTGTTTATTCTTCGTCAAGATGTTCTTGTCCTGACTAATCGTTCTAAAGGTTATATCATGAGTGCAAACATTCTCATGTGGCTCTACACTCCTTTGTTTATGTTCAAAATGTACAAAGCCTTTTATATAATATCTTCCATTATCACCTCTATTACAAAAATGATTCTATTCATTATTATTATTATTATTATTTGTGCGACCCTTTTTCGCGCGCTCCGCACCGCCGCCGGGCGATGGGTTGCGGAAGAAGGACACGGAGATCCCCCCTAAATATGCATCCAAAATCTTATGTTCCCTGAGTTTGTTTTGATAGTCCCACCGGGCGTGCCAGATCCTGTGCGACCCTTTTTCGCGCGCTCCGCACCGCCGCCGGCGATGGGTTGCGGAAGAAGGACACGGAGATCCCTCCCGAGCGTACATCTGTTGGGTGTCGGCCGATTCTGCCGTTTAGAGATGTTTGGATGCACATTCAGGGGGTTTTTTAGTGATTGTGAGTTCTTGTAGATTCCGGTGGGCGCAAGCCCCCACCGTTAATTACCCTGGGCTACGAACCTCGAGGCACCTCTGGATCTTTGAAAGAGAGAAGCAAATAGTATAGTTAAGAGATGGTCAAGTGGTCGTCTAGGTTTATAAAAAGGGATCTACGGAAGATGAACCTACAAACAGACCGGTTCAATCTATGAAAGACAAACCTACAAACAGATCGGTTTTGTCTTATGGGGGACGAACCTACAAACAGATCGGTTCAGTCCATGCCACCTCGAGATGTAACCTTACCAACAGACCAGGTTAATCTCTTCATAGGGGCTTGAGGTGAGTCTACATACGACCGAGGCTCGACCTCTGTTGATCTAGAAGATAAACCTACAAACAGACCGGTTCAATCTTAACTAGTCAACAACCAATCACACAAAATACAACTCGAAGCACTGAGCCGGTTGATCTTGAGGTTGGTGAATCAGGAGAAGGGTGGATATGGCCCACGTATTTCTTCTCACCGATCTTCTAGATCATGAATTCGTAGCACTAAGCCGATTCATAAACCTAGGAAACACAATTGCACACAATGTCAAACATGAAGCGCTGGGCCAGTTCAACATTGAGGCATGTGTTAGTGAAGGAACCTACCTACAAAACGGTTCCAATTCCCTCGTTTTGTGGATGAATCTACCAACAGACCGATTCAATCTCACATTCTCGGGAAATGAGCCAGGAGATAAACTCATCGACGGACGAGTTCAGTCTTGCCAGCTCAAATGGTCATGAATTACTTGTTCATGACACCGAGTCATTAAGATGTCACTTTGTTCGGACATCGTAATGTTCTTCTTCTTCAAAGTCGACATATCTCTCCATGCTGATGTCGTAGCTTTGGTCATTCTTCAGCGAGCGTCGAGATGTTCTTGTCTCAACTAATCATTCTACGTGTTGCATTACTTGTGCAAAATTACTGTGTTGCCCTACACCCCTTGTGTGAGCGTATTCAATCATGAGTTACTTGCTCATGGCAGCGAGTCATTAAGATGTCACTTATCTAAGACATCATAATGTTCTTCTTCTTCGTAGTCGACATATATCTCTATGTTAATATCGCAGACTCCGGTTATTCTTCATTAAGCGTCAAGATGTTCTTGTCTCGACATATTCACTCATGTTGCTATCAAAACCTTATTCTTCTCACGTCAAGATGTTCTTGTCTCAACGTATCTTCTCGTATTGCTATTAAAGCCTTAATCATCTCACGTCAAGATGTTCTTGTCTCAACGTATCATTCTAAATGTTATATCATGTGTGCAAATATTCTTATGTGGCTCTACACTCCTTATGTGAGCATATTTATTCATTTCTAAAATGCACAAAGTCTATCATATAATATCTTTCATTATTATAAAGATGCATTTATTTACTATTATTATTACTATTATTATTACATTTATTACTATTATTATTACTATTATTATTATTATTTTTTTATTACTATTATTTTTATTTCTTAAACTCTATTTATCTATGTAGAAAATAATAGGAAAGGGTTAGCTATTAATATATATTTTTGGGATTTTTATAATAACTAAAGTAGTAAAATTTTATTTTTATTATTTCTAAACTCTATTTATTTTGTAGAAAATCACTTACAAAAAATAATAGAAAATAAAATGGCTATGATTTTTATTTGTATTTTCAAAATGTTTATAATAACCAAAGTAATAGAATTTTATTATTATATTCTATTATATTGAAATACTATTCATTATGTAAGAATTATTTACAAAATTAAAAGGTGGTTAGCTATACTATTTTACTATTATTATTTTTTTTTTTTTTTTTTTTTTTTTTTTTATATTTTTAATATCTATAATAGCTAAAAAGAAATCATTACTAATATTCTATCCTATTTATTATACTATTCATTATATCTATTTTTGTTATTTCTATTTATTATCTATAGAAAAGTATAAGATTTTTTATTATTAGTTGAAAATAGTCATAAGAGATGAAATTCATTATGTTTTTATTACAACTATTATTTTTATTACATTTTATTCATCAATAGTATATTTTTTATTGTATATGTTTGTATAGAAGTAAAAGAAATACAATTCATATTATAAAACTATATTATCATTATTTATTATAAAAGAAAAATGCATTTTACTATTTATTACCATGGTAGTATATTTTTGTATATTTTATGCTATTTATTTTTATTATTCTTTTTACAGAAAATATCAATATAATATCTATTATTATTATATTTTATTTATCAAAGAATATAGCTAATCTCATTATTTATTATAGTGTATTACTATCATCATTATTATTTTATGGAAAATCACTTGAAAAATCACTAAAATATATCTAGTTGTTATTTATGATTTTTATTTGTATTTTTGGAATTTTTATAGTATTTAAAATGACAAGTCAAAATTAGGTCAAACATATCAATATATGTAGTGTATTTTGCTTTTAAAATGTTTTATCATGATTATATTTTTAAAACTGGAATATTATTGTATAGAAAAATAGTATGAAAAATAAGAAAATTTTAGAAACAAATTTGAGTCAATTTGGAGTTCAATAGCATTTTCAAATCATTTATTTACTCCATATTATTACTATTCGTTATTATTTAATTAATGGGCTTAATGGGCGCCGGATCTACTCCGAGATTGGTGCGCATCTTTCTAACTCTCTTCTTCACTTGGGCCGCAGATTAGTTTGAGATGAGTGTTTAATGGATCTACGGCCCAGATTAGCACAGAGTTATTATTTAAATGTTTAAACATATCTGGGCCGTTAGATTTGATTAAGATACGTATCTAATATGTATAAGGCCCAGATCTTCTTCTGTTTAAATTTTCAAACTCTTGCCAAATCCCGTCCATCAGATATTCTTCAAGATTGACGGACACTTCAAGAATCGTGCAGACGGTCTCTTCTCAGTCCCTGACCTCCCGATGTGTCAAGATCCGTGCTAGGTGGCGTTCCCGGTCGCCGGAACTTCCTTCCTCCGATCAGACCAGCACATTGATATCGTCTTAGTGCATAGAATCATTCTATATTATCCGATCAAAGATCTATACGGTGGTTGATACCTATACGACACTATCAGTTACTGTGCTAGTAAGAACCGGTATCAAGATCATTTCTTCATCAAATTCACCGAATTCAATTGAGATTCTTGACAATTATACAACTATTGAGCATCGCCTTGACATGTACATATGATGCGGGATGAGTATGAAGCTTCCCGGATGCTATTAACTTAGGGTTGGGACAAGCTGTGCATGGCGGGTATGCGGTCGATTGGTACCGATTGCGATCCTTTCTCAATTTGAGATGTTTTTATATTCAATTGACGACTCTCGGGCCTAAAGGCTCACCCAGGACATTGCTAGGGCCGGTGGCTGTTGAGATAGAGATCAATTGAAGCCAATTCAACTCTGTAATTTCATCAGTATATTGATTTGTGCTAGAATCAGTGCATTTCTTTGAATTTGCAAGAATTGGTTCATCTGTTCAATCAGAATCATACAACTAGGATACTCAAAGGATAACAAGTCATCATCTTTCATCAATTGAGCAAATATAAACAAAAAAATCGGTTTAAAAGAAAAAGAATCATAAAGAACAGATGCAATACTATTGAATTATAAGAAAATCTTTATATCTGTGACTAATCCAGGCCTAAAGGCTCACCAATCACTTTGTGATTGGGCCAGTGGCTCACTGGATTTAATCATTTATTATTGATTAAGATTCATATGAAAAAAATAAAAGAATGTGGCAAAACAACAAGAATCAAGAAAGAAATGAATTGATTATCCAATTAACTATGCAAAACATTCTAAATTCAGCTACAAAGGATGAAATGCAAAGAAAAGCGCCAATGAAGCTAATGGACATATAACAATTACCTCTAAGCTTGAATAGTAATCCGAATCAATTAGCTTCTGTGTAATCTCTACAATTGGCGTTTAACGATAAATGGATACTCTTAATTGCTCCACTAATGGATGTATGGATGTGTGTATGTATCTCCCCTCTTCACTGTTGCGCCAATTTTGGTTTATATAGGCTAATTAGGCTGATTAATCACAATTGTGATTGGTTAATTGCCTTTCACTCGGATTGCCACCTTGGGTTCATCTTCACCCTCCATTCTAATTCAATTAACGGTCCAGATAAGTTTGTGTTTGTTTTCTAACCGCTTTCTGTTATTCTTTGACTGTGCCGCGATTTAGTTTGACTTCATACTCTCAATTACCCATGTAACTCGACTGACAAGCGGGCCCAAGGTCATTACTTACTATTTAAGCACTCCATGATCACTCGATTCGCCGCTTCATTCATCCATCAACTCCAATTTCACTAAGCTCTCTTCTGCCCCGTTTCCTTCTTTTGATCAATTAGCATCTCATACTTCAAATTGCCTCATCAATACACCTCCATTGGCGTCGCCTTGCCCTAAAGGATCGACCTTGCCGTGCAATTTGATCTCCAGAGTGTTAATTCATCTCTTCTTATAAACTCAATTCTCGTAATAAACCGATTTCATCCTTTGTTCATCCCTTTTCATCTCTGTTGATTCAATAGCACCTATAATTCGGTCGCCTAATCATCACTATCCGTCGATCATCTTCAATCATGGTGAGGCGTCAAGGGAAGCGGAAGGCGCAAGCTTCGGTTGAATCGGGCAATGGCGAGAAGAAGGGAGGGAGAAGGCCCTTCCGCTAGCTTGGATGCGCACGGCACACGTGATCCAAAGGGCGAAGAGAAGCGGAGCAGCGGCGGCATAGGGCTCATGCACCAGGTTTATCTCTCTCGCTTTCTTTTTAAATTCAATTGCGTTGAACTGAATGAATAGGCTATATAGACTTGGTTCATGGCTTAACTATGCGCCTCTATCTGAATCTCTGACTATTGGGCCCCATTGTCAGATGTAAATGGGCTTAGGAGTAGCCATGTCAGCAATTTTAGGATTAATCATGCTAATGTGGCGTGTTTCTATTGGCTGCTTCATCTGATCTGGCAATGTTTATATTAATCACCTTGTTTAATTTTGCTGACTGTGCATTAATTCTATGAGTGACACATGGCACATGATAGGGTCCACCTGTATAGTCTTGGTCCAATAGCCTGTTGCCATGTGTATCGACTGTAATTAATATGGTGAGGTGGCCTGCTAGAACAATGCCATGTGGCACAGCTGAGTTGAGATGGCTTCATGTGGCTGTGCCATGTGGCTTGAGGTTAGGTGAGGTGGCCTCCTCTGGTTGTGCCGTGTGGCACAGAGGGAGTGTAATGGACCACTGGTGTGATGCCATGTGGCATAGGATAGTATGAGGTGGACCTGTCAGATCTTGCCACGTGGCATGCTGGTGGGGCCCACATGTCGTCAAGTCGATATGGTGGTGGGGCCCATGGGCCGAGGTGGACCGATGGGGTCCGACACGTGTCATGAGGTGGCCCGGTGAGATGCCGACACGTGTCACACACCTCTCTCTTCCCCGATTCGGTGTAGGTGTGCTTAGGATCCCCGGTTGCACCCGGATGTGTCTCTCGTCCCCAAGTTGCACCTGGATGAACCCTTGATTGAATCTCGACCTTTGATTAATCCATTTATTCGTCTTTATTTTCCCCGAATTTATTTTAATAGCTCCACTTATCCAAAAATCATGAAAATTTCACCAAAAATCCCTAAATTCATGATGATCATCCCTGTAATTTTTAATTCCATTTTTACCCCTGCCTCTCTGAATTAAAAATTCTTTTGTCCATAAAACCCTAATATTCCTTATGAATTAATCCCCGATCTCAATTGTAGCTCGTGTGTCTCGCCAATTATCTCCTCTTGCAGAAACCACCCTAACTAAATACCAATTAGACTTATATTGATATTCATTAGGGCTTGATTTGATCAAATGCCGACTACTTATCAATGCCAATTAATACAAATCTAGACTTGATCGGTGGTTGCTCCCAGCTTTGGACTTTGATCAGTCTTGTGAAATTGACTTTCAATCCCTTAACATGAGGGTGACTTGGTCAAAGAACCGACTACTTATCGTAATTGACACAAATCAAAGCATGGTTAGGTGGTTGCTCGCTGTGACTTTGGCACCCAGTTAGCCTTGAAAGCAAAATCACATTTGAAACTTCTCATGGCTATTTGCATCAAAATGCTAGCTTGGCATTGACATCATTTCATGTAGCATAGGGATTATACTGCATCAGCTCCTTTCTAGGGTTAGCTTCAAAGGCAGATTTCTAGGGTTCAATTTCGACTCCTTGATAGATCACCGAGGTGTGGGGTCCATTGTCGGTGAAAATAGTCACATGGTGACTCATCGAGATAGACTATGTTGTTAGATTCATCTACAAGGGACCTGCTAGGTGGGTCCCACTTGTCGATAAAATGTAATCAAATGGACCCGACCCATCAAGAGATTTTCTCTCTCCTAAATCTCTCGAGGTCGACCACCTCAAATGAATAGGAGGTGGTGGGGTATTTATATCCTCGTTTTTCACCATATTATTCCATTGTGGGATTAATGCTTAACCTCTCGTTAGGGTTGGTTAGCTTTCTTAGCAAAATAGGCTAGGTCCATATCATTGGAGTGCTCATAAGGGACCGCCATGTGGGTCCCACTTGTCGAAAAGGTATAATCACATGGTGACACACCCAAGAGGTCTCCTCTCTCCCTCGATCTTCTTGGGTGTCACACATGCGAGTGGATAGAGAATAGCGGGGTATTTATACTCTTCACTTTGCGCTCAGCATTCCACTGTGGGACTAATGGATTTGTTCCGGGGTTATGCAGCGACTTTTCCTGATCAGTGGGCCACCTTTCCACTGCTCTCTCTTTCTTCTTCCCCTTTCTTATGATTTTATCATCAATTTATTTCATTTATTCATCCATTCATCCTTGAAACTTTTCAAGGGTAAACATTATTATTATATATTTTTTTATTATTATTATCATTATTTTCACTATATATATATTTTTATTTTTAAACTCTATTTATCTATGTAGAAAAATTACTTACAAAAAATAATAGGAAAAGGGGCTTAGCTATTAACTAGAGTTTCATTTATATTTTTTGGGATTTTTATAATAGCTAAAATAGTAGAATTTTATTTTTATTATTTCTAAACTCTATTTATTTTGTAGAAATCACTCACAAAATACTAAAAAAATAAAATGGCAATGATTTTTATTTATATTTTTAAAATGTTTATAATAGCCAAAGTAATAGAATTTCATTATTATATTCTATTATGTTGAAACACTATATAGGAGTTATTTACAAATCAAAAGATAGCTAGCTATATTATTTATTATTATTATCTTCTTTTTTTTTTTTTTTTTAAGATCTATAATAGCTAAAAAGAAATCATTATCAATATTCTATCTTATTTATTATACTATTCATTATTTTTATTATTTCTATTTATTATCTATAGAAAAGTATAAGATTTTTTTTATTATTAGTTGAAGATAGCCATAAGAGATGAAATTCATTATATTTTTATTACCACTATTATTTTTATTGCATTTTATTCATCAAAAATATTTATATTGTATATTTGTATAGAAATATCAAAAGAAATGCAATTCATATTATAAAACTATATTATCATTCTTTATTATAAAAGAAAATGTATTTAATATCTATTATCATGATAATATATATATTTTGGTGTTTTTGTGCTATTTATTTTTATTATTCTTTTTACAGAAAATATCAACATAATATCTATTATTATTCATATTTTTTTTATTTATCAAAATATAGCTAATCTCATTATTTATTACGGCATATTACTATCATCATTATTATTTCATGGAAAATCACTTGAAAAATCACTAAAATATATCTAGTCATTATTTATGATTTTTTATTTGTATTTTTGGAATTTTTATAGTATTTAAAATGACAAGTCAAAGCTAGGTCAAACATATCAATATAGGTAATGTCTTTTGCTTTTAAATTGTTTTATCATGATTATATTTTTAAAACTGGAATATTATCATATAGAAAAATAGTATGAAAAATAAGAAAATTTTAGAAACAAATTTGGGTCAATTTGGAGTTCAGGAACATTTTCAAATCATTTATTTACTCTATATTATCACTATTATGTTATTATTTAATCATTGGGCCTAATCTGGGCCGCTAGATCCATACCAAGATTAGTGCACATCTTTTATATAATTTTATTCTTATTTGGGCCGTTGGATATGTTTTAAGATTAGTTCATAGCAGATAAACGGTTTAGATGCATCCATTATTATTTCCTTTAACTGTTGACTCACAGATGGCCATTAGATCTACTTTAGGATTAGTTCGTAGAAGATCAAGGGCCCAGATACACCTTTACTATTCCTTTTAATTAACAAATCACAATAGTCGTTAGATCTCTTTGAGATTCCCCCGGATGTGTAAGGATTCGCGTTGATGTGCTAAGAATCGTGCCAACTTCGTTCTTCATCTCATCTGCTAGTTGCACGCTGAGATCCGTGCTACTTACGTTCCCGTGATCAAAAGCTCCGATTAACGATCCGCCGGCGCCTTAGCGTCGTCTCGATGAACGGAGTGCAATGGTGTTACCGATCGAAGATCCATACAATGGCGGTGATAGGAATGATCTGTACCGATTTGGTACGCTTATGTAATCCGCATCGAGATGAATTAGCCGATTTCTTGATCAAATTAAACGCTAATTCTTGTGATTCTTACACTGCATTTCGTCGTCTGGAAGTAATTGACATGCTCATTGAGTGATCAGTTTGGATTATAACAAGAATTCAATAGCAGTTAGTAAAATTCAGCAATAATCGCAGAACTAAATTGCAATCTTAATTGCCACAGCTGTATACATACTTCTCATGCATCTATCTCCCTCTGTACAACATCACTTAACATTCTTTATGATTTCAATATGAATTTACAAGGAATTGCATGCTACTGTGGAGAGGGAGATATGCGAGATTGTGTATGAATTGAATTTCCATTAATTCAACTATGAATCTCACTTAATTGTATCTCAGCTGAGTCATTAAGCTTGCAATAGAGCTAGGAGGGTTACACAAACCCTTCAACTAATCTTAATTGCAATTGTCTCTAGGATATCCTTTGAATAATACTCGGGAGGGTTACAAAAACCCTTCAACCGAGTCACATTGCATTCCAAGTACACTCACATTATGATTAGTATCAAGAAATGATCAAGAGAATGAAAAGAAAAGAAAGGCAATCAAGTAGAAAAGAAATGAAATCAGAAAATCAGAAAAATTAGGAATTCAGATGCTATTTCAGTATTACACTAATTCCTTTAAGATATTACACTCAATTGATAATGACGGGGAGGCTCACAGATGGACTACTGCTCCCTTCATCACTCCCTTGGAGTGCCATGGATATCAGCTAGAGTGGACCCGGTATGTGCTCACGGGGAGGGACTCGCTCAAAGCGAGCGGGATATATGACTCGGTTTTCTTGTCGATGTTTCATTATCATATCGACACACCCCGGCTACGGGCCTTTTGTGAGAGGTGGAACTATTCCACCAACACTCTATTCATCGACGATCGGAGGCGACTCCGACCCTCCTAGAGATACAAGCAGTTGACCGGGCTGCCGATCTTCGGCCATTTCTATGACGAGTTCATGGTCTCACCCGCTGACTCGGGAGACCTCACTCGATTCCCGCCTTCTTTACATAGGATTTATGAGATTTATCATTATTTACGGAGGGGGCACCCCGGAGTTCCGTTCAGACATTGGATCGCCTATTTTACCGGTCGGGTCCATACTCGCCCTACGGGTTTGGCTTCCACCGAGATCCATTTGGTATGTGTCGGCTCGAGATTCATCACGACGGCCCTATCCCATCTCAGGATACCCTGTGTTCACATGACGTGGATCGGGAGACTTATCTGACCGCCTTCATCTCTTGGTGGATTTGCTATTTCTTATTACCTAGCTCCCTCGCATTCACCATTCGGCCTTCGGTGTTCATTATGGCGAGCCTGATCGCGCGTGGCGACAGGATTTCTTTGGCCGTGCCTGTACTGGCCAACATTTACAGATGCCTTCGCGGTCTGACTTCATCTCGTAGTCCTTCACAGTGCCAGGAGCTGATCCCGTGGCATCTGATTAGCGGATGGCTCCATTTGCATTGGTCTGGCTCATATGATCCCGGCATGGCGGTTACGCTACGAGATCGTCTACCCTCATTGAGTGACTTGGTCGGGGTGCGCCCCTTCATTGACTCCGGAGGTCGCCCGTATAGATTCTTCAGAGTCGAGACCATTTGCGCTTCTCTCGAGACGCATCGTGGCCGTGGGGCGCTAGGGTTGCCGACACGGGATGGTGGTTGACAAAGCAGGTCCCCTCTTCCGACTCTTCTAGCATTCGAGCCGTGCCTATTGATCCGGAGTACCCGATCGCATTCGTCGGGCTTTCTTCCTCTCGATTGGGCGATCATATGTTCATCGAGCCCTATTCGCCACATCGATGCGCACATCGCTTTGGCTTGGATCGGGATATTCCAGCGCCTCTTCTCCGCCCTACATCATTGGCGGCCGATTTGGAGGGTATCGGATGGTGCTACACTCACCTCTTCCGACCGGGCACGGCACTCACTATCGATGGTATCCACCTCTAGGACTTCCACCTTCACGAGGCGTTATCAAGCAGTGGTATTATGAGACCATTCGCTCTTATCGTCATATACCCCTCGGTGGTCGTCCGAGTACATGTCCGCGAGATGGCCGCCTCTATTAGATGGCACCGTTTCGCGTGATCGCAGCCTCTTTCCGCCATTGCCGTAGAGCCCGTCGACTTTCGTGGTTTAGACAAATGGTTTTCTCATGCTCCCGTTAGGACCATTCTCACGTGTATGCTTCATCATCCCTTTAGGTTATTTCTTTTCGATAAGCCTCATCTCATTTCGACCAATTCTTCTTTGATTCGTAGCCGGCTTATGAGTATGATCACGCGGAGTCCGGTTCTCTGGTCCCTCGTCCACGAGTAGTTGGCGTTCATTCTCGCCCACACGTCGAGCCACCGCTCCGCCTACCATGGGGAGAGATCGAGACGGCGCCTCTCACCGTCTTCTCCATCTTCTTTCCTTCTCCCACTCCGGTGATTTTCTTTATCGGCTCGCCTATCCTTATTCGGCGTACTTCATTTATATTTCGATTAGGGTTTATTTTTTCAGCTCGTGGGACGTCTCCGTAGAGGCGCTCGAGACGACATCATAGCAGACCTATCTGGCGCCGCGTGCACCGCCATTTCGTGGTTTTGCACCGACCTTGTCGTCGCAGTTCGTATGCTCCATTTAATACCTAGTTGCCGCATGCACTAGTATTTTCATTCTTACATGTAGATTTTACTGCACCCCGAGGCCGATGACATGGCGTCTCCTCACCGCTCGAGCCTTTCTTTTATGACGGTCCCGCTTCACCGTCGATTTTGTCGGTACCCACCGGAGATGGTGACTCATTCGATGTGGTTCTCGGGGGCCGTTGCTCACTCTTGTACGATCGAGGAGGCTTCTTTAGAGCAGGGAGTCCATTGGGCCGTCGAGCCGCAGCGACGAGCCATTATTGATCGAGGGAGGGCCATCTCATGCTTCTTCATCTCCCGACGGCAGCCTTTCATGGCCACGTATAGCGAGTCTCGACCGAGCGGTTGCGCCGATTACGACTCGAGTTGGATGAGAGCCGGTTGATGGAGCGCCTATTCCACGTACCCCGTAGATAGGGGTTCCGCCTAGCGAGGGTCTGCCGAGCCTCATGCTTCTCCCGTACTTTATATTTCCTTTATCATTTGCCCGTATTTTATTTTTCATGTATTTATGCCTTCCATTTTATTTTGCAAGTACTCGGTCTCCGGTACACCGCGGTCCTCCCGAAGCGACCGACATCCCTATTCCTCGATTTCATCCCGCCCGTCTCGTGCGACGAGGCGATAGGTTAGATCTTTTCTTCCTTCTATTTCTTCTTAGGTTATAACAATTTGTCTAACCCATTTATTTTACTTGCAGATGTTTCATCGAGGGATGTGCGCCGCCTTGGCCGCGTTGGCGGATGATGCACTCCGGATACCTTCTTCGGAGGCTATCCGCTAGATTTCGAGATCCCGGACTCTCTCGCCCTGGGCCGGCTTCTCTTTCGATTGGTATAGGCCGATGCGGATACCATCGCGCCGCCTCTACTCATTGCACCTCGTCTCGAGAGCACTTTCATTTCCAGGAGGTGTGAGGAGTCGCTCGGGCTTACCAGATGCGAGCTCTCTCGTTTATCAAAGCACGAGTTGGAGATTCATGAGCTACGCAGCATTTGGAGGCCGCTCGACTTCGCTATCTTCGCCGGCTCTCTTCTTGTGCCACTCTCCGCTCCATGGGAGTTAGTGGTGGGCCCGCCGATCGCTCGTGCAGAGCTAGAGGACCACGTCGATCATCGGTGGAGGGCTTCTCCCGACATCTAGCGGACGTCTCCCGTAGCTGCAGATTCACACGAGCGTCCGGGATAGTGCCTTCGCTCAGTTTTTGGATTTTGAGACGGCTTCGGAGGAGGACAGGCACTCCCTCCATGATTATCTGGAGACTATTAGTACTGTGCTATTAGAGTTGGAGTCCCGCTTTTGGGCCCATAGATCGTACTTTTCATTTCTTCTTTTCTCCTTTTCTTTTACTATACTTGATATAGGATGCCTTGACACTTATCATTTTGATCTCTTGTTGTGGATGATGCTTGCCTCTATTATTATTCTTTTATCGCTTCCTCTGCAGCGCGAGGAAATATTTCATTCATTCATGCTGTGCGCCTCCAATCTTATTTGCAAAAAACGCCCTATTACAACTGCTTCATTCTTTCGCAGCGTCTAAACATAATAAAGAAAAATCTTACAACATCCTATTACATTCATTCTATGTATGTTCATCTTTATTTATTGCAATACAAACTCAAGTAACCGTGGTATTTTACTTGATATCGAACCCGTTCGTATCGACCTCTAGGCCGGTACATGTAATAAACCCGTTTATCCCTTTATTATCGATGGATAAACTTACCAAAAGATCAATTGGATTATGGATGCAATTGATAACACCATTTTGTGGATGCTCCTTGTATATTTAGTTGACATTTATTTGTGGAAGCTCACCCACTCTCTCCTCATTTGTGCACCGTTGCGTGCTAAAGTGGAAACTCACGTTCACTCATCTCCACTCAATTTGTTTTGTGGGGGTACTACCCTCAAACATCCATCACGCATCCCCCGCGAGACAAGCTTTCATCGGGTAGGTTCGCTCTCCATGACCCGAGTCACTTCTTTAAGCGAATTACTTTATTTGACACTGAATGTTGGGCAAAAGCATAAACCCTTAGTCTGACCCCTCCATGATCTATTTTGGGATTAGAAACAGATCACCTCCCTGGGCGTGTGGTACTTTTGCGGATGAATGTACCCAACCTGTTTTTTTTTTATATTTTGGCTACCCTCAAACATCCATCACGCATCCCTGCGAGACAGGCTTTCATCGGGTAGGTCCGCTCTCCATGACCCGAGTCACTTCTTTAAGCGAGCCGCTTTGTTTAACATGAAATGTCGGGTACAAGCGTAAACCCTTGGTCCGACCCTCCATGATATGTCGTGGGATTATGACACACCATTTCTTCGGGCGTGTGGTGCTTTTACGGATGAATGCACCCAACCCGGCTTTGTATAACACTCGTGGTGTCTGGGACAAAGGTGGCAACCCCTTATTGAAAAGATTTTATTATTTTTATTATCATCATTTTTTTTTATGAGTAGGAAAGTAGGTTTTTATTGTTTTACATATATATCCTTTCATTTTTATTAGAAGAAGGCAGATTTTTGGTTATTAGTGATACATGTTACTAATAGTACGAGAGTTATTTATTTATATGCCCTCTAAGCGACTATTTACTAGCCACCAATTTGCTCGACCTATCCCTTGGCTTGCGCGCGGCGACCAATATGAGCAACTTTCGTCATTGGGCAAATGATAGTTTGAGGGACAACCGCAAACCCCGCCCATTTTTGTGTTTATTCTGTATCAAATGGACAAACCCAGTGGTATTTGTATTGTGAGCCCAAACACCAAAGCTCTCGCCTTACATTCTCGCGTGGTTTTGGCGTTGTATTCCCTTATTCTATTTTTTTATTTTGTTATAGGGCTAAATGTATTTGTGTGGTTTTGGATTTTTAGATGCATTCTATTTACAGATGCACAAGTAGGGTTTTTGGGATTTTTATGCAAAAGTGGAGGTTAGACATGGGTTTGTGTTTCGTGCACGTGTGTGTAAGCGAACACTTATTCCCTCCTTATTTATTTACAATAGATACTACTCGGTTGGCCCTCTCTCGGGCTAGGTGTAGTACTTCTTCGAGATATCGCCCATTAATCGGTGGCATGGGCCTTTCACCTTCATGGTCTATGAGTTGGTATGCGCCGCCCCCGTATACCTTCTCGATTACATATGGCCCTTCCCCCAATTCGGGGAGAATTTTGGGCCGATGTGCTTCGCCAATAATCGGCCTCTTAAGGACAAGAACAAGCTCTCCTTGTTGAAATGCCCTGACTCGCGTCATTTTATCATATGCCCTTGCCATTTTTGCCTGATATATTTCGAGATTCTGTTGGGCTATTAATCTCTTCTCGTCCATGGCATCCAACTCGTCCAGCCTAAGTTGTTGGCATTCGTCCATGGTCATATCATTTTGCATAGCCACCCGCAATGACGGTAATTCCACCTCAAGAGGAGGACGGCTTCAACCCCAAAAGCCCAGAGAATATGGGGTAGCTTGCGTAGGTGTTCGGTATGTGGTTCGATAAGTCCATAATGCCTCCTGTAGACGATTATCCCAGTCTCTTTGGTTGCCGTCCACAGTCTTCTTCATGATATTGATTAGGGTTTTGTTAAAGGCTTCGGCCAGGCCATTGGCTCTCGGGTTATAAATGGACGAGAATCTCCAATCGATATTAAATTGCTCCGCCAGGGCATAGACTTTGGAGCTCTTGAAGGCCGTCCCGTTATCGGATATTATCCGTTGCGGTGTACCGAATCGGTAGAGGATGTGCGTCTTGAAGAACTTAACCACATCGGACGCTTTAACTTCTTTGAGTGGGATGGCTTCAGCCCATTTTGTAAAGTAATCTGTCGCCGCCAGGATGAAGGTGACCTCTCGACGTCGGAGGGTCTATGGGCCCCACTATGTCTGTGCCCCACATATTAAATGGCCAGGATGCTACCGTGGGGTGCAACGGGTTTGGCGCTTGATGTATAAAAGGGCCATGTATCTGGCACATGCGGCACTTCTTTGCGTGCTCTTCACAATCAGCCACCATTGTGGGCCAATAATATCCCATCCGCTTGATTTTCAACTTCATTTTCGGCCCGGACTGATGTGCTCCGCATAGTCCAGAATGAACTTCTTTCATAACCTGCTCGGCTTCAGGCCCTGATACACACCTCAGCCATAACTGATCATAAGACCTCCGGTATAGCGTGTTGCCCACATATGCATACCGTAGTACCCGCTTTCTTATTTGATCGGCCATCCTTTTATCTTTGGGAAGGGTACCATGCCGGAAATATTCGATGAACGGCTGTCTCCAATCATCGTCTTCTTTAGTTATCATTGTCTCTTGGCATTCTAACTTTCCTAGCCCAGCATTTTCATTATTCACCTTATCTGTTGTTTGACACAATGATAATGGCCTCCTATTGCGGACGATGATGTGGATTTCCGGCTCTGTTGGTTCACCCAGCTCCTTGGCAAGTTTGGCCAACGCATCTGCTTCACCATTTACAGCCCTCGTGACCTTCTCGATGGACACGTACGGGATTTTCTTCATTAATTCCATGGCCTTTTGGTGATATTGTATTAGTTCCGGCTTCAAGACCTTGTATTCGCCAATTATTTGATTTATTATCAGCTGTGAATCCCCAAAGATGCGTACAGCCTTGATTCCCAGCTCCAGTGATAGCTCTAGTCCGGCGATAAGTGCCTCATACTCTGCTTCATTATTTGTGCATGGTTCGGTTAAAGCCAGAGAATGTCGTATTATCCCGCCTTCCGGGGTTACGAAGACTAGTCCTGCGCCAGCTCGCACAGTTGGGACTCCTGGGCCCGCGATCGGCTTGATCGACGAGGCGCCATCAAAGTACATCTCCCAAATAGGACTTCCTTCTTCAACATGTAGGGTTTCCTCATCAGGGAAGTCACATTTTAATGGGGAGTCATCTTGGATCGGGTGTGCAGCCAGGAAATCTGCTAGCGCCTGCCCCTTTATCGCCTTTTGCGGTGTATAGGTGATGTCGAACTCGGTAAGAATGATAGCCCACTTGGCCAGCCTCCCTGTCAGCATTGGCCGAGTCATCAGGTATTTAAGAGGGTCCACCTTGGATATTAATATGATTTTGTGGGCTAGCATGTAATGCCTCAATTTCTTCACCGCGAAGATTAGGGCTAAACAATGCTTCTCAATCGGTGAATACCCGTGTTCTGCCCCCACCATCATGCGGCTTAAGTAATACAGCGCATTTTGGTTACCATCCTGGTTTTCTTGTGCCAATAGGGCTCCCAAGGATCCATCTAGGGCAGTCGTATATAGGATAAGTTCCTTCCCGGGTATGGGCGCCGCCAACACTGGAGGGTTGAGTAGATATGCCTTGATTTCTTCAAAGGCTCGCTGGCACTCGCCATCCCATTTAAACGGGATATTCTTCTTAGTCAGCCGGGTGAAGGGTTGGATTTTACCCGATAGGTTGGCTATAAACCGCCTAATGTACGCCAATTGCCCTTGCAAAGATCGCAATTGTTTTAAATTCTTTGGCGGGGATAGTTCAGTTATTGCTTTGATTTTGCCCGGGTCTATTTCAATTCCCCTGTGACGTACCACAAACCCCAGAAATTTACCGGATGATACCATGAATGCGCATTTCAACGGGTTTAATTTGAGCGCATGTTCTCTCAGGCGGTTGAAAACGACCTCAAGATATTGGAGGTGTTCTTCATATGACATGGCTTTGATGACCAGATCATCCACATAGCATTCAACTATCTTGTGGATTAAATCGTCGAATATTTTCGTCATCGCCCGTTGGTAGGTGGCACCTGCATTTTTCAGCCCAAACGGCATGACTTTATAACAATATATGCCAATCGGCGTGCGGAATGCCGTGTGCCTCTCATCTTCTGGGCGCCATCTTAATTTGATTATAGCCGCGTAACCGTCCATGAAGGAGAAGACTTCATAGGAGGATGTATGGTCGATTATGATTTCGAGTTCTTGGGAGCGGAAATCATCCCCAGGCACGCCTTGTTTAGGTCCCGAAAGTCCACACAGATGCGGATTTGCCCATTTTTCTTCTTAACCGGGACAATGCTAGCTACCCATTCTCGGCGTCTCTTCTTCCCGTATGAAGCCTGCGTCGATGAGTTTCTTCGTTTCCTCCACGACCTTTTCTTCGAGTTCTATTCTCATTCGCCTCGGCGCTTGTTTAATCGGCTTGAAGGTTGGATCGATTTTCAAATAATGGACCGCCACGTTGGGATCTAATCCAGGCATCTCTTTATAACTCCAAGCGAAGCAGTCCATGTAGCTTTTAAGGAATATCTTCAACCTGTCAGCCACCTCTTTTGGTAACGACGCACTTATGAAAGTTGGTCGTGGGTCTTCTTCTGTCCCCAAATTAATTTCAGCTAACTCATCGACCGTATTAGGCTCCTTTTCTAGCTGCTTTAAAGCATTTTTCAGGACCGGGGTATTGTCCTCTTCTGTTTCATTATCTGGCATCTCAACAGAAGTCATGCAACAACTTTCTTTCATACGGTTCCCGTCGAGAGACCCCTCAAAACATGCTGCGTTATCGCAGTTATACCCTAATCCCCGGTGTATTTTATTTTACCATCCAGGCCCAGGACTTTATTCTGGCCGCCATTCCAGAGTTCATCGAAGCGCTTGGCCTCGGCCTTGGATATGTCTCTCAGACATTTTGCCCTTTTCGCCAGTTTATACAGTTCCTTTCCAAAGGGATGAGATGCAGCGTCATCGCTCGTTGCATTCTCCGATTCTTGTTCTATCACCCACTTCTTCCAAGTGTTGTGATCAGGTTTCTTCAGAGACTGGGTTGAATCGCTCTGATAGAAAATTATAGCCTTATGGATGATAGTTTTCCCTTTGAGGCGCTCTACCTTTGCCGGCACAACAAAGGTCTTTAGGGTTTGGATGTGGTTCACCTCCCTTGGTATGAGGTCTTTGAAATGCCTTTCGGGAACCACAGTAATCTCTAGCGCTGCCATCTCTTCTTCTATTTCAATATTCATGACTGAGTTGGAGCGATAGATTTCTTTGATCGGCCTATGTCTCGCAGCCTTAGGTTTGCTAGGTACGGGAGTGTGCGAGATCGTATAAGCCACCCCTTTGCCCTTGCTATTCGAGTTATGCGGAGCTGGGTCTTGTTGAAAGCTCTTCGGGAGTTGGATTGTCCCGTTTCTATGCCCTTCTTCTATGAGGTCTTTGAATACCCAACATTCTTCAATTGTATGGCCCAATATGCGATGATAAGGGCAGAATTCGCCTTCACCGGCTCTCTCTATGTCTGCGGGTCGCTTACAAACGGGAAGTGTTAACCCACTTTTTAAGGCCTCGCTCAAATATCCGAAAGTCGTTTTTATTTTTTAAGAAAGAGTATGGTTTACTCTTCTTGACTTTGAGGGTTTGCATGACGGTCGGTTGCTTAGCTTTTGTTTCTTCCCCCTTTGATTCATCTACTATTACAATTACCCGCTTACCGCCATCGGGTGCTTGCCTTTCGGGGGTCCCGGAACGGGGTTCGCTCGTCATTTCTTTGAGCAGCTCGGAATTATAAATCGCGGTTTGCAGGTTTTCAATCATTACCATGATTTCATTGTGTTGCGTCTTGATATCCTGCATCACTTCCCATTGTTCAGACACCTCTCTTCTATTATTTTTAACTTGGTGCCTTATTTCGTCGATTGCATTCCAGACGCGACCTTCGAAATTTTCCCGCCATGAGCGTTCTTCATTTATAGGCCTCGGCCTAACCGGGTTATCCCTTCCGCTACCGGGTCCCGTGTTGATCATATATGACTCCTCACTTTCATTGTCTGTCTCAGGCCCTTTATACGGCTTCTTGAGGATGTGATAGATGATCTCTTCGTCAGACTCTTCTTCCCAGGGTTGACGATCATGGCCAGATTCTTCTCCTGAGGTGGTATCGCCCGAGTTGTTAGAATCTTCGGAGTCTTCTCCCGAAGTTGCCTCTATGATCCGAATTTGAGGGTGTTGGCGTGTTTAAAATTGAAAATGACCTCCTCTTCAGAATCACTCGCATTGATTTCGCTCGGTTTTATTTGGGCCTTATACGCAGCCATCTGTTTGAAGCGGAAGGTTGCTTCTTCACCCGACTTTCTTCCGGGTCTTTGGGCTCGAACACCTCGGGGTTTAATATTAAATTTGACCTCTTCTTCTTCTCCAGATGAGGTATCAAATTTAGGGCCTTTGTTGAAGGGTTTCTGACCTGCTTTTGTTATAGGCCGGCTTGGCGCCACGGCGGATTTAGGCAGAAAATATTGGGCGTCATTGAATTTAATCTCATGCACCCCGAATGGTTTGACATCTCCGTCAATTCTCTTTTGTTTACCATTCTCGATATATTTCAGCATCGGTGCAGAGTAGGGTATGACTTGATTCTTTGTGAAGCCACGGCAACCCAAAGAACGCCCGATAAGAAGTTTCAGCGTCAATGACATAGAATTTAGTAGGCGCTCTTAGGCTTCCGCATTGCGGGTTCGAGTTATAGCTCCTGTGGCCTTTTGGGAGTTTTGATTGAAGCCATGAATAATCACCTTTTCGTCAGATAGGTTCTTCACGTCTAAGGTGATGGTCTTCAGAGTTTTAAGCGGCATGATATTGATTGAAGACCCTGCGTCAACCAGGATGCGACCAACCTTTTGCCCTCCGCAGTTTCCGGTGATGTATAGCGGGCGGTTATGGTCGACGGTGCCTATTAAGAGGTCATCGTCTGTAAAATTTATACAGGCGGCCCGTTTGGCGGTGAATAGGGCTTCTTGCATATTTTGCTCGACAAAGTATGACTTGTATTTCTCAGGATCTTGCAAGGCCTGGATTAGTACCTCTCTTAGGTCTTGTGACATCATCAACGCATCAAATATGCTTAATAGCGCTGGAATCTTACGCAGATGTGCCAACACATTGTATTCTTCGCCCGTCGACCGGGTCCTTTCTGGGTTCTTGCTTAGGTTCTCGACCTCTTTGCCTTTATTCAGGGCCTTATCCTTTCCCTTATCGGAATCCTTGGGAGCCTGTCTCTCGGGTACGTAAGTCCCGGACCGGAGCACGGCTTTGCACTCTTCATTCTTGGTCCCAGAGGTGCTTGCTTCTCCTTCGTCATTTGGGAAGAACATCTCCTCTAATGTTGGCATATCTTCGTCGTGAGAAGAATATACCATATTGCACGAAGCACCCCAGATCTCTTCGCTTTCTTCTTTATTTATTTCTTCATTTACATCTTCTTTCTTTTGGCTTAGGGTTAACTTCTCCCAGTCTTCTTTGGAGATGAAGTGTTGGAGGGTAATCACCTCGGGACTGCCCTGCTCGTATTCTTCAATTTTGTTCTTTTTGGACTTACTGTTTCTATGCTTCTTTCTCTTCTTAAGAACCTGGTCTTGGCTCTGGTCTACCTTATAATATACCCTGGGTTTTGGTGGGACCACTGGCGTGATGTCGTCTTTCCATCTCATACCGGGTTCTTTCTTAAGAGCTTTAAGCATTTTAATCGATTTCTTCGATAAGTGCGTAGTCCATTGCTCTTCCTGGTCTTCACTTAATTGGTCCGGGATCTTCTCTTCCTCATGAGAGATCGTATTGGCCTGTTCATGGGCTGATGGGCTTTGCAAGAACCCCTTAGGTAAAGTAATTTCACCATTTTTATACGCCTTCTCGACCCAATCTTTGAAGACCCAGCAATCTTCAATTGAGTGCCCTATTATTCGTGGTATGGGCAAAAGTGGGTTCGTCCGATTTATCGGCATCTTCCCGGCATCGGCCGGCAGGGTAAGCCATTCTTCCAGTGCCCCTCTGAAGATTTGGGCAACTTTATCTTTTCTGAAGGAGTACGGTTTAGATTTCTTTTGTTTAAGGGATTCAAAACTCCGTGAACTCCCTCCTGGATTGGGCCTGGGTCCCTTATTATAATTGTTGCCATTTGTGCCACTGCTGCTGCCTTGGGTGTCTGCGTTGGCAACCATCTTGTCTTTTAGCGAGGTGAATGCCACTTTGGTTTCAGCTCGGGCCCCTCGTTGCGGCCTATTATTCATAAAGCTTGGCACGGTATGCGGTGACATCCTTTCCATGTTGGATACCGATCTGAGCAAGTCTTTAAATGTGTTGACCTTTGTCACACCAAGAAGCATGCCCATCCACCCGTCAATGTTCTTCATGATTAGGTTGACGGCCTCATCTTCAGTTAATGTGCGGTCGCATTTAATGCTGAGGTTTCGCCATCTATTGATAAAATCTGTCATTGACTCCCCTTTCTTGGGTTTAGTGCTTGCCAGATCGGCTATGTTTATTTTGTCAGATACCATGACAAATCGTGCCCTCGAACGAGTCGGCCATCTCGTCCCAGTCCCGATGTCGTTGTTCTCTAATGAATAATACCATTGGAAAGCGGTTCCCACCAAACTCGAGGGAATTGTCTTAACAACAAGTGCATCATTGCCACTGTGTTGCCGCACGAGGCTACAAAGTGGGCGGTGTTGTTCGGGGTTCGTGTCTTTATTGCCTTCCCGGGAGAAGGTCCCGAAACTGGGATCACATACCCTTTAGGATATTCTTCTAAGTCGTATATGGGGGTATGGATGTCACAGCTTTTAACGGAGGGATAGCGTATCCACCTCCAGCTATTTGCATTTGCTGGGCAATCATGGCTTGAATCTCTTTCCGGGATATTCCCGTTGGTTCAGCCTCCACATCTATGGTTCTATGTGGATGGGGTTTAGAATCGACGGGTTGTTTTCCCTTATGATTGCTTTTGGTACTGTGGACCCCTTCTTGACGGGAACTACCAGCTTTGAAATTGGCGTCTTGTGATTCTTGTAACGATTTGACTGCCTTAATCAATTCTTCATTTTGTTTCAAAGCATGGTAGCGATTAGCTCCCGTTGCCTAATCGTTCTTCGTCCGTGCCTCGATGTGGCCTTTTAGTATTTCAATTTCATCGATAGGCACTTCGGGACGTGTTTCAACGTCATCTTCATTATCGAAGAAGTCGGGTTTTCGTTGTGGTCTTCCCCTTCCCTCGTCGTTGCCTTCTGGTTGACTCTCTTAGGAGGTCTCCCTTTTCTACCATTATTTTTGTTGGTGTTGGTGACGTGAGCTTGATTAGGGGGACCGGTCATCCTGGGTCATATTCACCTCAAAGATCGTTGTCCGGATCGCATCGTAGCTTATACTGATGGTGTTGACTGAGAAGTGCTCTTCATAGCGAGCGGTTCTTCTCTTCTTCTTCGTTTGGTCAGGTGCGGTTATTTTCAGACTGTTGAATGGTATTCTCGAGCCTAACCGGTTGAATACACTTTTCTGACCTAGGCGGCTGAACACACTCTCGGGCGGAGCGTTGAATTTGTCGGCCTTGCTGGGTTGGGCTTGAGACTGGGGTTTTGTTGGCTGGGAACCCTTCTGGACCCACACCTGCTGGGTGCTAGGTGTTGCCTTTGATATAAATCTCCTCGGGTACGGAGTTGAGACAACGGCTTGCGGCCGAGCCATGTCCTGAGATTGACCGGAGCGGGAGACGTATTGTCTCGACCTAGCGTTTCTCACGCTCTTCCTCTCGCTTGGGGCCCCGTGAGCCTTGTAGATGGCTTCTGCAGGGGCTTGAGACTCTGTCCCCGCGCGCCGAGGCCTTTGAGTTAGGCGAGGTGTGGGCTTAGGCACCTCCCATGCCTGGCGGAGCTGGCCTGTGGCCGAGTTTTTGGCCACTATGCGGAGGGCTGTAAATTTGTTAGAGACCGGGATGGCTGGCCTAGCCACCAGCTGGTTTTGATATGCATCTAGGGCCCTCTTCCTAGACGTTTGAGAGTTGCGGGCAATTTGGGCCGCTGACTTTAGGGCTGTCCTCTTGGACGGTTGCCTTCTCCTCTTTGGGGAGGTAGTAGGAGAGGCCATGATGTTGTTTGAGATCCCCTTGGGAGTCAGGGTGATCGAGTCCTCCCCCTCGTCCGGGATGGAGATCCGGACGGTTGCGGGAGTGATCGTGGCCACTGGAGCTGGGCCATAAATGGTAAGTTCTTGCGGGATAGTCCCGAAGAACATGAACAATTTGCCCTCTGGGCTCTTTGCAGGAGTAACAGTGTAGGGAGCAAGGTTGAAGTTGCCGAAGTATGCCATTTCCTGCAAAAACAAAAACACTTGAAAATTATTAGTCATTTTAGCACATAGAAGACCACTTGTATCTCTTAACTATTCTATTTGCCTCTCTCTTTCAGAGATAAGAGGAGAATCTAGGTCCCACCGGCGTGCCGCATCCCGTGCGACCCTTTTTCGCGCGCGCTCCGCACCGCCGCCGGCGATGGGTTGCGGAAGAAGGACACGGAGATCCCCCCTAAATATGCATCCAAAATCTTATGTTCCCCGAGTTTGTTTTGATAGTCCCACCGGGCGTGCGAGATCCCGTGCGACCCTTTTCGCGCGCTCCGCACCGCCGCCGGGGCGATGGGTTGCGGAAGAAGGACACGGAGATCCCTCCCGAGCGTACATCCGTTGGGTGTCGGCCGATTCTCGCCGTTTAGAGATGTTTGGATGCACATTCGGGGGTTTTTTAGTGATTGTGAGTTCTTGTAGATTCCGGCGGGCGCAAGCCCCCACCGTTAATTACCCCGGGCTACGAACCTCGAGGCACCTCTGGATCTTTGAAAGAGAGAAGCAAATAGTATAGTTAAGAGATGGTCAAGTGGTCGTCTAGGTTTATAAAAAGGATCTACGGAAGATGAACCTACAAACAGACGGTTCAATCTATGAAAGACAAACCTACAAACAGATCGGTTTTGTCCTATGGGGACGAACCTACAAACAGATCGGTTCAGTCCATGCCACCTCGAGATGTAACCTTACCAACGGACGGGTTAATCTCTTCATAGGGGGCTTGAGGTGAGTCTACATACTGAGGACCGACTCGACCTCTCGTTGATCTAGAAGATAAACCTACAAACAGACAGGTTCAATCTTAACTAGTCAACAACCAATCACACAAAATACAACTCGAAGCACCGAGCGGTTGATCTTGAGGTTGGTGAATCGGGAGAAGGGTGGATATGGCCCACGTATTTCTTCTCACCGATCTTCTAGATCATGAATTCGTAGCACTAAGCCGATTCATAAACCTAGGAAACACAATTGCACACAATGTCAAACATGAAGGCCTGGCCGGTTCAACATTGAGGCATGTGTTAGTGAAGGAACCTACCTACGTAACGGTTCACATTCACGTTTTGTGGATGAATCTACCAACAGACCGATTCAATCTCACATTCTCGGGAAATGAGCCAGGAGATAAACTCATCGATGGACGAGTTCAGTCTTGCCAGCTCAAATGGTCATGAATTACTTGTTCATGACACCGAGTCATTAAGATGTCACTTTGTTCGGACATCGTAATGTTCTTCTTCTTCAAAGTCGACATATCTCTCCATGCTGATGTCGTAGCTTTGGTCATTCTTCGACGAGCGTCGAGATGTTCTTGTCTCAACTAATCATTCTACGTGTTGCATTACTTGTGCAAAATTTACGTGTTGCCCTACACCCCTTGTGTGAGCGTATTCAATCATGAGTTACTTGCTCATGGCAGCGAGTCATTAAGATGTCACTTATCTAAGACATCATAATGTTCTTCTTCTTCAGAGTCGACATATATCTCTATGTTAATATCGCAGCTCTGGTTATTCTTCATTAAGCGTCAAGATGTTCTTGTCTCGACATATTCACTCATGTTGCTATCAAAACCTTATTCTTCTCACGTCAAGATGTTCTTGTCTCAACGTATCTTCTCGTATTGCTATTAAAGCCTTAATCATCTCACGTCAAGATGTTCTTGTCTCAACGTATCATTCTAAATGTTATATCATGTGTGCAAATATTCTTATGTGGCTCTACACTCCTTATGTGAGCATATTTATTCATTTCTAAAATGCACAAAGTCTATCATATAATATCTTTCATTATTATAAAGATGCATTTATTTACTATTATTATTACTATTATTATTACATTTATTACTATTATTATTACTATTATTATTATTATTTTTTTATTACTATTATTTTTATTTCTTAAACTCTATTTATCTATGTAGAAAATAATAGGAAAGGGGTTAGCTATTAATATATATTTTTGGGATTTTTATAATAGCTAAAGTAGTAAAATTTTATTTTTATTATTTCTAAACTCTATTTATTTTGTAGAAAATCACTTACAAAAAATAATAGAAAATAAAATGGCTATGATTTTTATTTGTATTTTCAAAATGTTTATAATAACCAAAGTAATAGAATTTTATTATTATATTCTATTATATTGAAATACTATTCATTATGTAAGAATTATTTACAAAATTAAAAGGTGGTTAGCTATACTATTTTACTATTATTATTTTTTTATTTATTTTTTTTTTTTTTTATATTTTTAATATCTATAATAGCTAAAAAGAAATCATTACTAATATTCTATCCTATTTATTATACTATTCATTATATCTATTTTTGTTATTTCTATTTATTATCTATAGAAAAGTATAAGATTTTTTATTATTAGTTGAAAATAGTCATAAGAGATGAAATTCATTATGTTTTTATTACAACTATTATTTTTATTACATTTTATTCATCAATAGTATATTTTTTATTGTATATGTTTGTATAGAAGTAAAAGAAATACAATTCATATTATAAAACTATATTATCATTATTTATTATAAAAGAAAAATGCATTTTACTATTTATTACCATGGTAGTATATTTTTGTATATTTTATGCTATTTATTTTTATTATTCTTTTTACAGAAAATATCAATATAATATCTATTATTATTATATTTTATTTATCAAAGAATATAGCTAATCTCATTATTTATTATAGTGTATTACTATCATCATTATTATTTTATGGAAAATCACTTGAAAAATCACTAAAATATATCTAGTTGTTATTTATGATTTTTATTTGTATTTTTGGAATTTTTATAGTATTTAAAATGACAAGTCAAAATTAGGTCAAACATATCAATATATGTAGTGTATTTTGCTTTTAAAATGTTTTATCATGATTATATTTTTAAAACTGGAATATTATTGTATAGAAAAATAGTATGAAAAATAAGAAAATTTTAGAAACAAATTTGAGTCAATTTGGAGTTCAATAGCATTTTCAAATCATTTATTTACTCCATATTATTACTATTCTGGTTATTATTTAATTAATGGGCTTAACTGGGCCGCCAGATCTACTCCGAGATTGGTGCGCATCTTTCTAACTCTCTTCTTCACTTGGGCCGCCAGATTAGTTTGAGATGAGTGTTTAATGGATCTACGGCCCAGATTAGCACATAGTTATTATTTAAATGTTTAAACATATCCGGGTCGTTAGATTTGATTAAGATACGTATCTAATATGTATAAGGCCCGATCTTCTTCTCGTTTAAATTTTCAAACTCTTGCCAAATCCCGTCCATCGAGATATTCTTCAAGATTGACGGACACTTCAAGAATCGTGCGGACGGTCTCTTCTCGCCCCCGACTCCCGATGTGTCAAGATCCGTGCTAGGTGGCGTTCCGGTCGCCGAACTTCCTTCCTCCGATCGACCAAAGACATTGATATCGTCTTAGTGCATAGAATCATTCTATATTATCCGATCAAAGATCTATACGGTGGTTGATACCTATACGACACTATCGATTCATCGTGCTAGTAAGAATCGGTATCAAGATCATTTCTTCATCAAATTCACCGAATTCAATTGAGATTCTTGACAATTATACAAATGCTATTGAGCATCGCCTTGACATGTACATATGATCTCGGGATGAGTATGAAGCTTCCT
The DNA here is from genome assembly GCA_037127355.1 of Schoenoplectus tabernaemontani. NCBI lineage: Eukaryota > Viridiplantae > Streptophyta > Magnoliopsida > Poales > Cyperaceae > Schoenoplectus > Schoenoplectus tabernaemontani. Next base: position 833,653 of record CM073745.1, on the reverse strand, counting down.
GGATGCTATTAACCGGGTTGGGACAACCTGTGCATGGCGGGTATGCGGTACCGATTGGTACCCGATGCGATCCTTTCTCAATTTGAGATGTTTTTATATTCAATTGACGACTCTCGTGCCTAAAGGCTCACCTGACATTGCTAGGGCCGGTGGCTCATTGAGATAGAGATCAATTGAAGCCAATTCAACTCGTAATTTCATCAAGTATATTGATTTGTGCTAGAATCGGTGCATTTCTTTGAATTTGCAAGAATTGGTTCATCTGTTCAATCAGAATCATACAACTAGGATACTCAAAGGATAACAAGTCATCATCTTTCATCAATTGAGCAAATATAAACAAAAAAATCGGTTTAAAAGAAAAAGAATCATAAAGAACAGTATGCAATACTATTGAATTATAAGAAAATCTTTATATCTCGTGACTAATCCAGGCCTAAAGGCTCACCAATCACTTTGTGATTGGGCCAGTGGCTCACTGGATTTAATCATTTATTATTGATTAAGATTCATATGAAAAAAATAAAAGAATGTGGCAAAACAACAAGAATCAAGAAAGAAATGAATTGATTATCCAATTAACTATGCAAAACATTCTAAATTCAGCTACAAAGGATGAAATGCAAAGAAAAGCGCCAATGAAGCTAATGGACATATAACAATTACCTCTAAGCTTGAATAGTAATCCGAATCAATTAGCTTCTGTGTAATCTCTACAATTGGCGTTTAACAGTAAATGGATACTCTTAATTGCTCCACTAATGGATGTATGGATGTGTGTATGTATCTCCCCCTCACTGTTGCTGCCAATTTTGGTTTATATAGGCTAATTAGGCTGATTAATCACAATTGTGATTGGTTAATTGCCTTTCACTCGGATTGCCACCTTGGGTTCATCTTCACCCTCCATTCTAATTCAATTAACGGTCCAGATAAGTTTGTGTTTGTTTTCTAACCGCTTTCTGTTATTCTTTGACTGTGCCGCGATTTAGTTTGACTTCATACTCTCAATTACCCATGTAACTCGACTGACAAGCGGGCCCAAGGTCATTACTTACTATTTAAGCACTCCATGATCACTCTGACTGCTGCTTCATTCATCCATCAACTCCAATTTCACTAAGCTCTCTTCTGCCCCGTTTCCTTCTTTTGATCAATTAGCATCTCATACTTCAAATTGCCTCATCAATACACCTCCATTGGCGTCGCCTTGCCCTAAAGGATCGACCTTGCCGTGCAATTTGATCTCCAGAGTGTTAATTCATCTCTTCTTATAAACTCAATTCTTGTAATAAACCGATTTCATCCTTTGTTCATCCCTTTTCATCTGTTGATTCAATAGCACCTATAATTCGGTCGCCTAATCATCACTATCCGTCAGATCATCTTCAATCATGGTGAGGCGTCAAGGGAAGCGGAAGGCGCAAGCTTCGGTTGAATCGGGCAATGGCGAGAAGAAGAGAGGAGGAGAAGGCCCTTCCGCTAGCTTGGATGCGCACGGCACACGTGATCCAAAGGGCAGAAGAGAAGCGGAGCAATGCATAGGGCTCATGCACCAGTGTTTATCTCTCTCTCGCTTTCTTTTTAAATTCAATTGCGTTGAACCGAATGAATAGGCTATATAGACTTGGTTCATGGCTTAACTATGCGCCTCTATCCGAATCTCTCGACTATTGGGCCCCATTGTCGATGTAAATGGGCTTAGGAGTAGCCATGTCGCAATTTTAGGATTAATCATGCTAATGTGGCGTGTTTCTATTGGTCGCTTCATCCGATCCGGCAATGTTTATATTAATCACCTTGTTTAATTTTCTTTGATCGTGCATTAATTCTATGAGTGACACATGGCACATGATAGGGTCCACCTTTGTATAGTCTTGGTCCAATAGCTTCGTTGCCATGTGTATCGACCGTAATTAATATGGTGAGGTGGCTCGCTAGAACAATGCCATGTGGCACACCGAGTTGAGATGGCTTCATGTGGGTCGTGCATACGTGGCTTGAGGTTAGGTGAGGTGGCCTCCTCTTGTCGTGCCGTGTGGCACGAGGAGTGTAATGGACCACCGGTGTGATGCCATGTGGCATAGGATAGTATGAGGTGGACTCGTCGATCTTGCCACGTGGCATCTTTGGTGGGGCCCACATGTCGGGTCAAGTATGGTGGTGGGGCCCACATGGTGAGGTGGACCTAACGATGGGGTCGCCGACACGTGTCATGAGGTGGCCCGGTGAGATGCCGACACGTGTCACACCCTCTCTCTTCCCCGATTCGGTGTAGGTGTGCTTAGGATCCCCGGTTTGCACCCGCATGTGTCTCTCCGTCCCCAAGTTGCACCCGGATGAACCCTCGATTGAATCTCGGCCTTTGATTAATCCATTTATTCTGCCTTTATTTTCCCTGAATTTATTTTAATAGCTCCACTTATCCAAAAATCATGAAAATTTCACCAAAAATCCCTAAATTCATGATGATCATCCCTGTAATTTTTAATTCCATTTTTACCCCTGCCTCTCTGAATTAAAAATTCTTTTGTCCATAAAACCCTAATATTCCTTATGAATTAATCCCTGATCTCAATTGTAGCTCGTGTCTCTCGCCAATTATCTCCCTCTTGCAGAAACCACCCTAACTAAATACCAATTAGACTTATATTGATATTCATTAGGGCTTGATTTGATCAAATGCTGACTACTTATCAGCAATTAATACAAATCTAGACTTGATCAGGTGGTTGCTCCCAGCTTTGGCACCTGATCAGTCTTGTGAAATTGACTTTCAATCCCTTAACATGAGGGTGACTTGGTCAAAGAACTGACTACTTATCAGTAATTGACACAAATCAAAGCATGGTTAGGTGGTTGCTCGCAGCTTTGGCACCAGGTTAGCCTTGAAAGCAAAATCACATTTGAAACTTCTCATGGCTATTTGCATCAAAATGCTAGCTTGGCATTGACATCATTTCATGTAGCATAGGGATTATACTGCATCAGCTCCTTTCTAGGGTTAGCTTCAAAGGCAGATTTCTAGGGTTCAATTCTGACTCCTTCAATAGATCACTGAGGTGTGGGGTCCACTTGTCAGTGAAAATAGTCACATGGTGACTCATCAGATAGACTATGTTGTTAGATTCATCTACAAGGGACTGCTAGGTGGGTCCCACTTGTCAGATAAAATGTAATCAAATGGCTGACCCATCAAGAGATTTTCTCTCTCCTAAATCTCTCGAGGGTCAGCCACCTCAAATGAATAGGAGGTGGTGGGGTATTTATATCCTCGTTTTTCACCATATTATTCCATTGTGGGATTAATGCTTAACCTCTGTTCCGGGTTGGTTAGCTTTCTTAGCAAAATAGGCTAGGTCCATATCATTGGAGCTGGCTCATAAGGGACTGCCATGTGGGTCCCACTTGTCAGAAAAGGTATAATCACATGGTGACACCCAAGAGGTCTCCTCTCTCCCTCGATCTTCTTGGGTGTCACACATGCTGAGTGGATAGAGAATAGCGGGGTATTTATACTCTTCACTTTGCGCTCAGCATTCCACTGTGGGACTAATGGATTTGTTCCGGGGTTATGCAGCGACTTTTCCTGATCAGTGGGCCACCTTTCCACTGCTCTCTCTTTCTTCTTCCCCTTTCTTATGATTTTATCATCAATTTATTTCATTTATTCATCCATTCATCCTTGAAACTTTTCAAGGGTAAACATTATTATTATATATTTTTTTATTATTATTATCATTATTTTCACTATATATATATTTTTATTTTTAAACTCTATTTATCTATGTAGAAAAATTACTTACAAAAAATAATAGGAAAAGGGGCTTAGCTATTAACTAGAGTTTCATTTATATTTTTTGGGATTTTTATAATAGCTAAAATAGTAGAATTTTATTTTTATTATTTCTAAACTCTATTTATTTTGTAGAAATCACTCACAAAATACTAAAAAAATAAAATGGCAATGATTTTTATTTATATTTTTAAAATGTTTATAATAGCCAAAGTAATAGAATTTCATTATTATATTCTATTATGTTGAAACACTATATAGGAGTTATTTACAAATCAAAAGATAGCTAGCTATATTATTTATTATTATTATCTTCTTTTTTTTTTTTTTAAGATCTATAATAGCTAAAAAGAAATCATTATCAATATTCTATCTTATTTATTATACTATTCATTATTTTTATTATTTCTATTTATTATCTATAGAAAAGTATAAGATTTTTTTTATTATTAGTTGAAGATAGCCATAAGAGATGAAATTCATTATATTTTTATTACCACTATTATTTTTATTGCATTTTATTCATCAAAAATATTTATATTGTATATTTGTATAGAAATATCAAAAGAAATGCAATTCATATTATAAAACTATATTATCATTCTTTATTATAAAAGAAAATGTATTTAATATCTATTATCATGATAATATATATATTTTGGTGTTTTTGTGCTATTTATTTTTATTATTCTTTTTACAGAAAATATCAACATAATATCTATTATTATTCATATTTTTTTTATTTATCAAAATATAGCTAATCTCATTATTTATTACGGCATATTACTATCATCATTATTATTTCATGGAAAATCACTTGAAAAATCACTAAAATATATCTAGTCATTATTTATGATTTTTTATTTGTATTTTTGGAATTTTTATAGTATTTAAAATGACAAGTCAAAGCTAGGTCAAACATATCAATATAGGTAATGTCTTTTGCTTTTAAATTGTTTTATCATGATTATATTTTTAAAACTGGAATATTATCATATAGAAAAATAGTATGAAAAATAAGAAAATTTTAGAAACAAATTTGGGTCAATTTGGAGTTCAGGAACATTTTCAAATCATTTATTTACTCTATATTATCACTATTATGTTATTATTTAATCATGGGCCTAACTGGGCCGCTAGATCCATACCAAGATTAGTGCACATCTTTTATATAATTTTATTCTTATTTGGGCCGTTGGATATGTTTTAAGATTAGTTCATAGCAGATAAACGGTTTAGATGCATCCATTATTATTTCCTTTAACTGTTGACTCACGATGGCCATTAGATCTACTTTAGGATTAGTTCGTAGAAGATCAAGGGCCCGGATACACCTTTACTATTCCTTTTAATTAACAAATCACAATAGTCGTTAGATCTCTTTGAGATTCCCCGGATGTGTAAGGATTCGCGTTGATGTGCTAAGAATCGTGCCAACTTCGTTCTTCATCTCATCCGCGCTAGTCGCACGCCGAGATCCGTGCTACTTACGTTCCCGTGATCAAAAGCTCCGATTAACGATCCGCCGCGCCTTAGCGTCGTCTCGATGAACGGAGTGCAATGGTGTTACCCGATCGAAGATCCATACGGCGGTGATAGGGAATGATCGTACCGATTTGGTACGCTTATGTAATCCGCATCGAGATGAATTAAAGCCGATTTCTTGATCAAATTAAACGCTAATTCTTGTGATTCTTACACCGCATTTCGTCGTCCGGAAGTAATTGACATGCTCATTGAGTGATCAGTTTGGATTATAACAAGAATTCAATAGCAGTTAGTAAAATTCAAAGAATAATCGCAGAACTAAATTGCAATCTTAATTGCACATTTCGTATACATACTTCTCATGCATCTATCTCCCTCTCGTACAACATCACTTAACATTCTTTATGATTTCAATATGAATTTACAAGGAATTGCATGCTACTTTGTGGAGAGGAGATATGCGAGATTGTGTATGAATTGAATTTCCATTAATTCAACTATGAATCTCACTTAATTGTATCTCAGCTGAGTCATTAAGCTTGCAATAGAGCTAGGAGGGTTACACAAACCCTTCAACTAATCTTAATTGCAATTGTCTCTAGGATATCCTTTGAATAATACTCGGGAGGGTTACAAAAACCCTTCAACCGAGTCACATTGCATTCCAAGTACACTCACATTATGATTAGTATCAAGAAATGATCAAGAGAATGAAAAGAAAAGAAAGGCAATCAAGTAGAAAAGAAATGAAATCAGAAAATCAGAAAAATTAGGAATTCAGATGCTATTTCAGTATTACACTAATTCCTTTAAGATATTACACTCAATTGATAATGACTACCTGATTTCGATGCTTCTTGAGATGATCTAACAGTTGAATCAAGATTCTGACTTGGAAAAGAAGCTTAATTTCCTTTTTCTTCACAACTATTGCTTTTCTCTCTCTCAAAACGTTTCTCTCTCTTTGAATCTCTGTATGTTGCTCTCTCTTTCTGCTTTCTAATGCCCTCCTCCCTTTTCTCAATGGCCAGAATAGGGTTTATATAGATTAGAAGCTTAATTGTGATTGGTGGATTGATTAGTGGCCGGATTATGCTTTTCAATTAATCTCATCCCTTGATTGCTTCTTATTCAATGGTTAGGATCAAATTGTGTTTCTTTTCAGCTAATCCATTGACTTGAGTCAACCCTTGACAGTTCTAGGTTGTTAGAGTCAGTTAAATCTTCTTTCTATTTACTCCTTTGCCACTCACCCTTATCAATCGGGTCTCCCATGTTTCCGAGCCTTCTAGAACATTCTAAGCACTTGATCACTCCCAAAGATACTCCCTATATAACCTCCAAGTCCTTTTAATTTCAATTAATCGATTGAAAGTTCATTTCTTCTCTTAAGCCCCATAATCGGCCTATCCATTCAACCATCACCTTTCTTTCATCTACTCTTCCAATTGGCGCCTTGTACAATCTCTCCATACCCCTAGAGTTGATCCAAAGATCCCTGCCTAGACAATTGAGCATCATTCCACCAAGTTCAAGCACCCATGCCCATGGCCGGTTTGTGAATCGGTGGAACATCGACCTAGAGGCTTCAAACAATCACCCTGACTCTTGCCTTAGCGTCGTGTATGTAAAAGAAGTGAGCTTACATGATCAATTGAACTCACAAGCATTTGTAAAGGTAATTTCCATTTTCAAGCCGATTAATTGCTTCTGTCAAATGCTCTCCTTTCTCTTGCTAATTCCTTCAATTGACTGCTTGAATGAGATCTCAATAGTGCCTAGAAGTCTCTGTGAAGAAGGATTGGAACAAGGCATCGTGTAGACTCACCTCCCACTGATGGCACCTTCACAATGCGGGAGGAAGAGGAAGAGAGGAAGAAGAGAATGGGACGAGGGAGGATCAACGTCGGCCGCGCGCGTGCACGTGAGCCAATACTCCCAAAGAATGCAAAGTCGAGAGAGGAGACGCATGAACTGTGTACACACTTCATTCCTCGTTAGATTTAAAGTTCGATCGTGGATGTGTATAGACATGGTGTATGTCTCATGCTAGTGTGTGCTATACTCTCATAAACCCGACATACGGGCTCCATCGTGTAAGCGCTGAGTCTAGGCCCATGGGATTAGATTGCGAATTGATTAAAAGCCCGCTTAAGCATAATGGATCCGATCCGTCATGATCCGATAGTGGCCACACAATTAATCACCTTGTTAATTATCCAATTCGCATTTAACTCGCGCCGAGGTGGCATCGCCTAGTAGGTGCCATGTGTTAATCAGGAATAGTCCGGCTTCGAGGTGTGCTACTTAATGTGCCGCCATGTGTCATGTGGGTGTTGAGGTGGCTCGCACCACGCCTTGCCACGTGGCATGTTGGTGGGGCCCACATGTCAGTCATCTTGTGGTATGGTGGGGCCCACATGGCTGAGGTGGACCAATAGGGAAGTGCCATGTGGCACCCAGCTGTTGAGGTGGCTCACCCTGTGTGTTGCCATTTGGCATATCCCTTGCTGGTGTGGACCACTCACAGATAGCCATGTGGCTCAAGTGGTGATGTGGCTTGTGATGTGGTCCAATCAGAGCTGGCCATTTGTATCTGCCTGGCGAGCGGTCCTCGTGGTGTGATGCCACGTGGCACGAGAGGTATGTAGTGGACCAATGGTGTGATGCCGTGTGGCATAGGATGGGATGAGGTGGCCCATCGGTTGTCCGCCACGTGGCACTAAGGTGGGGCCCACATGTCGCTGACTCATACCTGTGGTGGGGCCCACTTCGTCGACATGGCCCAACGAGAGGCCGCCACGTGGCACACCCTCTCTCTTCTCTTATTTTATTCCTTCTGTGTTTCCTGCACCTAGTTTGTACCCGTAGTCGCCGTTATCCCCAACTTGCACCCGTAATCGCTCCGATCAAATCTCAGCCTTTGATTAATTCATTTATTCTGCCTTTATTTTCCCTGAATTTATTTTAATAGCTCCACTTATCCAAAAATCATGAAAATTTCACCAAAAATCCCTAAAATCATGATGATCATCCCTGTAATTTTTAATTCCATTTTTGCCCTTGCTTCTCTGGATTAAAAATTCTTTTATCCATAAAACCCTATTATTCCTTCTGAATTAATCCCTGATTCCAATTGTAGCTCAATGTCTCTGCCAATTATCTCCTTTTGCAGAAACCACCCTAACTAAATACCAATTAGACTTATATTGATATTCATTAGGGCTTGATTTGATCAAATGCTGACTACTTATCAGCAATTAATACAAATCTAGACTTGATCAAAGTGGTTGCTCCCAACTTTGGCACTCGATCGCCTTGTGAAATTGACTTTCAATCCCTTAACATGAGGGTGACTTGATCAAAGAACCGACTACTTATCAAGAATTGACACAAATCAAAGCATGGTTAGGTGGTTGCTCGCAGACTTTTGGCACCAGTCACCTTGAAAGCAAAATCACATTTGGAATTTCTCATGACTAGTTGCATCAAAATGCTATCTTGGCATTGACATCATTTCATGTAGCATAGGGATTATATCGTCTTCGCCTCCTTTCTAGGGTTAGCTCCAAAGGCAGATTTTTAGGGTTCAACTCGACTCCCATAGCAGTCACCGAGGTGCGGGTCCACCGTCGCTGAAAATGGTCGCATGAGTGACTCATCGATAGGCTATGTTGTTAGATTCATCTACAAGGGACCGCCAGTGGGTCCCACTTGTCGAGAAAATGTAATCAAATGGTCGACCCATCAGAGATTTTTCTCTCCGAAATCTCCCGAGGGTCACCACCTCGAATGAGTAGGAGGTGGTGGGGTATTTATACTCTTCACTTCATGCTCGCATTCCATGTGGGACTAATGAATTCATTCCGGGTTAAGCAACGACCTCTTCCGATCAAATGGGCCATCTTTTCATCGCTTTCTCTCCTTCCCTCTTCTTATGATTTGTCATTAATCATCAATTTATTTTCATTTATTCATTTACTCATCCTTGAAATTTTTCAAGGGTAAACAAAGAGCCACCCACCAAGACGAGTCTTGAATGCTCGAAAGGCTTGTCTTGGTGCATTATTCCTTATCATTCATCTCTTCATTTCTCATGACGTCTCTCTCTTCTTCGGTATTGTAGTTTCATCTCATGACGCCATTCCGCGTCGCCCTCGAGTCATTATCATTCTTTTTATGAGGATCCTAGCGATTGGACTCCTCTCGTCTCGCCCATCCGAGCGACTCCCTCGTCTACCCGCGAGGCGGCGGTTTATTCTTCGGGGATGATCACCCCATGACATCATGCCCTTCGCCTCTGGCGTTGCCTCTACGGCTCCTTTGACACATCTCCTAGGCAAGGAGATTATTGACGGGGAGGCTCACGATGGACCATCGCTCCCTTCATTACTCCTTTAGAGTGCCATGGATATCGCCTAGAGTGGACCCGTATGTGCTCATGCGGGAGGGGACTCGCTCAAAGCGAGCCGGGATATATGACTCGGTTTTCTTGTCGATGTTTCATTATCATATCGACACACCCTGGCTACGGGCCTTTTGTGAGAGGTGGAACTATTCCACCAACACTTTGTTCATCGACGATCGGGAGCTGACTCCGACCCTCCTAGAGATACAGCAGTTGACTGGGCTGCCGATCTTCGGTCATTTCTATGATGAGTTCATGGTCTCACCCGCTGACTCGGGAGACTTCACTCGATTTCCACCTTCTTTGCATAGGATTTATGAGATTTATCATCATTTACGGAGGGGGCATCCCGGAGTTCCGTTCAGACATTGGATCGCCTATTTCACCGATCGGTCCATACTCGCCTACGGGTTTGGCTTCCACCGTAGATCCATTTGGTACGTGTCGGCTCGAGATTCATCATGACGGCCCTATCCCATCTCGGGATACCCCGTGTTCACATGACGTGGATCGGGAGACTTATTTGATCGCCTTCATTTCTTGGTGGATCTCGCTATTTCTTATTACCTAGCTCCCCCGCATACACCATTCGCCTTCGTGTTCATTATGGCGAGCCCGATCGCGCGTGGCGACAGGATTTCTTTGGCCGTGCTCGTACCGGCCAACATTTACGTATGCCTTCGTGGTCCGACTTCATCTCGTAGTCCTTCACAAGCGCCGTGAGCCGATCCCGTGGCATCCGATTAGCGGATGGCTCCATTTACATTGGTCCGGCTCATATGATCCCGCATGGCGGTCATGCTACGAGATCGTCTACCCTTATTGAGTGACTTAGCCGGGGTGCGGCAAACGGCCTTCATTGACCCCGTGAGGTCGCTTCGGTATAGATTCTTCAGAGCCGAGACCATCTCGCGCTTCTCTCGAGATAGATCGGTGGCCCCCGTGGACGCTAGGGTTGCCGATGGATGGTGATTGACGCAGGGGTTCCCTCTTTCGACTCTTCTAGTATTCGAGCTGTGCCTATCGACTTGGAGTACCCGATCGCATTCGTCGTGGCTTTCTTCCTCTCGATTGGGCGATTATATGTTCATCGAGCCCTATTCGCCACATCGATGCGCACATCGGTTTGGCTTGGATCAGATATTCCGGGCGCCTCTTCTCCGCCCTATATCACCGGCGCCGATTTGGAGGGTATCGGATGGTGCTACACTCACCTCTTCCGACTAGGCACGGCACTCGCTATCGATGGTATCCACCTCTAGGACTTCCACCTTCACGAGGCGTTATCGCAAAGTGGTATTATGAGACCATTCGCTCTTACCGCCGTATACTCCTCCGTGGTCGTCCGGAGTACATGTCCGCGAGATGGTCGCCTCTATTAGATGGCACCGTTTCGCGTGATCGCAGCCCTTTCCCCGACCATTGCGCGCAGCCCGTCGACTTTCGTGGTTTAGACAACCGGTTTTCTCATTCTCCCGTTAGGACCATTCTCACTGTGTATGCTTCATCATCCCTTTAGGTTATTTCCTTTCGATAAGCCTTATCTCATTTCGACCAATTCTTCTTTGATTCGTAGCCGGCTTATGAGTATGATCACGCGGAGCCCGGTTCTCTGGTCCCTCGTCCACGAGTAGTTGGCGTTCATTCTCGCCCATATGTCGAGCCACCGCTCCGCCTACCATGGGGAGAGATCGAGACGGCGCCTCTCGCCCGTCTTCCCCATTTTCTTTTCCTTCTCCCACTCCGGGTGATTTTCTTTACTGACTCACTTATCCTTATTTGGGCGCACTTCATTTACATCTCTGATTAGGGTTTATTTTTCAGCTCGTGATACATCTCCTATGGAGGTAGCTCAGGATGACATCGTAGCAGATCTATCGGCGCCTGCGAGTACTGCTATTCCAGGGTTTTGCACCGACCTTGCCGTCGCAGGTTCGTGTGCTTCATTTAATACTTAGTTGCTAGCATGCACTAGTATTTTCATTCTTACATGTAGATTTTACAGACCCTGAGGCCGATGACATGGCATCTCCACACCGCTCAGAGTCTTTCTTTCATGACGGTCCTGCTTCACCGTCGATCTTGCTGGTACCCACTGGAGACGGTGACTCATTCGATGTGGTTCTGGGGCCAGTGCTCACTCTTGTACGATCAGAGGAGGCTTCTTTAGAGCAGGGGAGTCCATGGTCGCCGAGCCCGCAGCGACGAGCCATTACCGATCGAGGGAGGTCATCTCATGCTTCTTCATCTCCCGACGGCAGCCTCTCATGGCCACAGATGGCAGAGTCTCGACTGAGCGGGTTGCAGTCGATTACGACTCAGAGTTGGATGAGAGTTGGCTGGTGGAGCAGCTATTCCACAGCCCAGATACGGGGGCCCTGGTTAGCGAGGGTCTCGCCGAGCCTCATGCTTCTTCCGGTACCTTATATTTCCTTTATCATTTGCCCGTATTTTATTTTTCATGTATTTATGCTTTCCATTTTATTTTGTAGCCGGGTCTGGTACACCCGCGGGTCCTCCTGAGGCGACCGACATCCCTATCCCTGACTCAGTCCCGCCTGTCTCAGGCGACGAGGCGATAGGTTAGATCTTCTTTTCCTTCTATTTCTTCTTTGGTTATAACAATTTGTCTAACCCATTTATTTTACTTGCGATGTTACATCGAGGGATGTGCGCTCGCCTTGGCCGCGCCGGCGGATGCACTCCGAGATACTTTCTTCGGGGCTATCCGCTAGATTTCGAGATCCCGGACTCTCTCGCCCAGTGGCTTCTCCTTCGATGGTATAGGCCGACGCGGATACCATCGCGCCGCCTCTACTCATTGCACCTCGTCTCGAGAGCACTTTCATTTCCGGGAGGTGTGAGGAGTCGCTCGTGGCTTACCAGATGCGAGCTCTCTCGTATACCAAAGACGAGTTGGAGATTCATGAGCTACGCAGCATTTGGAGGCCGCTCGACTTCGCTATCTTCAGCGACTCTCTTCTTGTGCCACTCTCCGCTCCATGGGAGTTAGTGGTGGGCCCGCTCGACTGCTCGTGCAGGAGCTAGAGGACCATAGATTATCGGTGGAGGGCTTCTCCCGACATCTAGCAGGACGTCTCCCAGAGCTGCAGATTCACACGAGTGCTCGGGATAGTGCCTTCGCTCAGTTCTTGGACTTCGAGGCAGCTTCGGAGGAGGACAGGCACTCCCTCCATGCTTATTTAGAGACTATTAGCACTGTGCTATTAGAGTTGGAGTCCCGCTTTTTGGGCCCATAGACTGCACTTTCATTTTTTCCTTCTCCTTTTCTTTTACTATACTTGATATAGGATGCTTTGACATTTATCATTTTGATCTCTTGTTGTGGATGATGCTTGCCTCTATTATTATCCTTTTATCGCTTCCTCTGCAGCGCGAGGAAATATTTCATTGATTTCATGCTATGCACCTCCAATCTTATTTGCAAAAGCGCCCTATTACAACTGCTTCATTCTTTCGCAGCGTCTAAACATAATAAAGAATAAAGAAAAATCTTACAACATCCTATTACATTCATTCTATACATGTTTCTCTTTATTTATGGCAATACAAAACTCAAGTAACCGTGGTATTTTACGGATACCGAACTCCGTCCGTATTGACCTCTAGGCCGGCATTGTAATAAACCCGTTTACCCCTTTATTACCGATGGATAAACTTACCGCATCAATTGGATTATGGATGCAATTGATAACACCATTTTGTGGATGTTCCTTGTATATTTAGTTGACATTTATTTGTGGAAGCTCACCCACTCTCCCCTCATTTGTGCACCGTTGCGTGCAGAAGTGGAAACTCACCTTCACTCATCTCCACTCAATTTGTTTTGTGGGGGTACTACCCTCAAACATCCATCACGCATCCCTCGCGAGACAAGCTTTCATCGGTAGGTCCGCTCTCCATGACCTGAGTCACTTCTTTAAGCGAATTACTTTATTTGACACTGAATGTCGGGCAAAAGCATAAACCCTTAGTCTGACCCCTCCATGACCTATTTTGGGATTAGAAACAGATCACCTCCTTGGGCGTGTGGTACTTTTGCGGATGAATGTACCCAACCTAGTTTTTTATATTTTAGCTACCCTCAAACATCCATCACGCATCCCTGCGAGACAGGCTTTCATCGGGTAGGTCCGCTCTCCATGACCTGAGTCACTTCTTTAAGCGAGCCGCTTTATTTAACATGAAATGTCGGGTACAAGCATAAACCCTTGGTCTGACCCCTCCATGATATGTCGTGGGATTATGACACGTCATTTCTTTGGGCGTGTGGTGCTTTTACGGATGAATGCACCCAACCTGGCTTTGTATAACACTCATGGTGTCGGGGACAAAGGTGGCAACCCCTTATTGAAAAGATTTTATTATTATTATTTATATTTTTTTTATTATCATCATTTTTACTCATAAGTAGGGAAAATAGGTTTTTATTGTTTTACTTATATATCCTTTCATTTTATTAGAAGAAGGCAGATTTTTGGTTATTAGTGATACATGTTACTAATAGTACGAGAGTTATTTATTTATATGCCCTCAGAAGCGACTATTTACTAGCCACCAATTTGCTCGACCTATCCCTTGGCTTGCGCGCGGCGACCAATATGAGCAACTTTCGTCATTGGGCAAATGATAGTTTGAGGGACAAACTGCAAACCCTGCCCATTTTTGTGTTTATTCTGTATCAAATGGACAAACCCAGTGGTATTTGTATTGTGAGCCCAAACACCAAAGCTCTCGCCTTACATTCTCGCGTGGTTTTGGCGTTGAATTCTCTTATTCTATATTTTTTTATTTTTATTTTTTATAGGGCTAAATGTGTTTGTGTGGTTTTGGATTTTTGGATGCATTCTATTTACATATGCACAAGTAGGGTTTTTGGGATTTTTATGTAAAAGTGGAGGTTAGACATGGGTTTGTGTTTCGTGCACGTGTGTGTAAACGAACACTTATTCCCTCCTTATTTATTTACAATAGATACTACTCGGTTGGCCCCGCTCTGGGCTATGTGTAGTACTTCTTCAGATATCGCCCATTAATCGGTGGCATGGGCCTTTCACCTTCATGGTCTATGAGTTGGTATGCGCGCCTCCGTATACCTTCTCAATTACATATGGCCCTTCCCAATTCGGAGAGAACTTTGGGCCGATGTGCCGGCCAATGATCGGCCTCTTAAGGACAAGAACAAGCTCTCCTTGTTGAAATGCCCTGACTCGCGTCATTTTGTCATATGCCCTTGCCATTTTTGCCTGATATATTTCGAGATTCTGCTGGGCTATCAATCTCTTCTCATCCATGGCATCCAATTCGTCCAATCTAAGTTGTTGGCATTCATCCATGGTCATATCGTTTTGCATAGCCACCCGCAATGATGGTAATTCCACCTCAAGAGGGAGAACGGCTTCAACCCCAAAAGCCAAAGAATACGGGGTAGCTTGCGTAGGTGTTCGGTACGTGGTCCGATAAGCCCATAATGCCTCCTGTAGACGATTATCCCAGTCTCGTTGGTTGCCGTCTACGGTCTTCTTCATGATATTGATTAGGGTTTTGTTAAAGGCTTCGGCCAGGCCGTTGGCTCTCGGGTTATAAATGGACGAGAATCTCCAATCGATATTAAATTGCTCCGCCAGGGCATAGACTTTGGAGCTCTTGAAGGCCGTTCCATTATCAGATATTATTCGTTGCGGTGTACCGAATCGGTAAAGGATGTGCGTCTTGAAGAACTTAACCACATCGGATGCTTTAACTTCTTTAAGCGGAACGGCTTCAGCCCATTTTGTAAAGTAATCCGTCGCCGCCAGGATGAACCGATGACCTCTCGACGTAGGGGGGTCTATGGGCCCCACTATATCTGTGCCCCACATATTAAATGGCCAGGATGCTACCGTGGGGTGCAACGGGTTTGGTGCTTGATGTATAAAAGGGCCATGTATCTGGCACATGCGGCACTTCCTTGCGTGCTCTTCACAATCAGCCACCATCGTGGGCCAATAATATCCCATTCGCTTGATCTTTAACTTCATTTTTGGCCCAGACTGATGTGCTCCGCATAGTCCAGAATGAACTTCTTTCATAATCTGCTTGGTTTCAGGCCCTGATACACATCTTAGCCACAACTGATCATAAGACCTACGGTATAGCGTATTGCCCACATATGCATACCGTAGTACCCGCTTTCTTAGTTGATCAGCGATTCTTTTATCTTTGGGGAGGGTGCCATGCCGGAAATATTCAATGAACGGCTGTCTCCAATCATCGTCTTCTTCAGTTATCATTGTTTCTTGGCATTCTATCTTTCCTAGCCCAGCATTTTCATCATTCGCCTTATCTCGTTGTTTGACATAATGATAATGGCCTTCTATGACGGACGATGATGTGGATTTCTCGGCTCGTTGGTTCACCCGGCCTCCTTGGCGAGTTCGCCAACGCATCTGCTTCACCATTCACAGCCCTTGTGACCTTCTCGATGGACACGTACGGGATTTTCTTCATTAATTCCATGGCCTTTTGGTGATATTGTATTAGCTCCGGCTTTAGGACTTTGTATTCGCCAATTATTTGATTTATAATCAGTTGTGAATCCCCAAAGATGCGCACAGCCTTGATTCCCAGCTCCAGTGATAGCTCTAGTCCGGCGATAAGCGCTTCATATTCTGCTTCATTATTTGTGCATGGTTCGGTTAAAGCCAGAGAATGTCGTATTATCCCGCCTTCCGGGGTTACGAAGACTAGTCTGCGCCAGCTCGCACATCGGGACTCCCGGGCCCGCGATTGGTTTGATTGATGAGGCACCATCGAAGTATAACTCCCATATAGGGTTTCCTTCTTCAACATGTAGAGTTTCCTCGTCGGGAAAGTCACATTTTAATGGGGAGTCATCTTGAATTGGGTGTGCACCGGAAATCATGGCGCACCGCCCCTTTATCGCCTTTTGAGGTGTATAGGTGATGTCGAACTCGGTAAGAATGATAGCCCACTTGGCCAGCCTCCCCGTCAGCATTGGCCGAGTCATCAGGTATTTAAGAGGGTCCACCTTGGATATTAAAATGATTTTATGGGCTAGCATGTAGTGCCTCAATTTCTTCACCGCGAAGATTAGGGCTAAACAATGCTTCTCGATCGGTGAATACCCGTGTTCTGCCCCTACCATCATGCGACTTAAGTAATATAGCGCATTTTGATTACCATCCTGGTTTTCTTGGGCCAATAGGGCTCCCAAGGATCCATCTAGGGCGGTCGTATACAGGATAAGTTCCTTCCCGGGTATGGGCGCCGCCAACACTGGAGGGTTGAGTAGATATGCCTTGATTTCTTCGAAGGCTCGCTGGTACTCGCCATCCCATCTAAACGGGATATTCTTCTTAGTCAGCCGGGTGAAGGGTTGGATTTTACCCGATAGGTTGGCTATAAACCGCCTGATGTACGCCAATTGTCCTTGCAGGGATCGCAATTGTTTTAAATTCTTTGGCGGGGATAGTTCAGTTATTGCTTTGATCTTGCCCGGGTCTATCTCAATTCCCCTATGGCGTACTACAAACCCCAGAAATTTACCGGATGATACCATGAATGCGCATTTCAACGGATTTAATTTGAGCGCATGTTCTCTCAGGCGATTGAAAACGACCTCAAGGTATTGGAGGTGTTCTTCATATGTCATGGCCTTGATGACTAGGTCGTCCACATAACATTCTACTATTTTGTGGATCAGATCGTCGAATATTTTTGTCATCGCCCGTTGGTAGGTGGCACCTGCATTTTTCAGCCCAAACGGCATGACTTTGTAACAATATATGCCAATCGGCGTGCGGAATGCCGTGTGTCTTTCATCTTCTGGCGCCATTTTGATTTGATTATAACCCGCGTAACCGTCCATGAAGGAGAAGACTTCATAGGAGGATGTATGATCAATTATGATTTCGGTTACTGGGAGCGGGAAATCATCTTTAGGACACGCCTTGTTTAAGTCCCGAAAGTCCACACAAATGCGGATCTGCCCATTTTTCTTCTTAACCGGGACGATGCTAGCCACCCATTCTGGCGTTTCTTCTTCCCGTATGAAGCCGGCGTCGATGAGTTTCTTTGTCTCCTCCACGACCTTCTCTTCGAGCTCTATTCTCATTCGCCTCGGCGCTTGTTTAATCGGCTTGAAGGTTGGATCAATTTTTAAGTAATGGACCGCCACGTTGGGATCTAATCCAGGCATTTCTTTATAACTCCAAGCGAAGCAGTCCATGTAGCCTTTAAGGAACGTCCTTAACCTGCCAGCCACCTCTTCTGGCAACGACGCGCTTATGAAAGTTGGTCGTGGGTCTTCTTCTGTCCCCAAATTAATTTCCGCTAACTCATCGACCGTGTTAGGTTCCTTTTCTAGCTGTTTCAAAGCATTTTTCAGACTGGGGGTATTGTCCTCTTCTGTTTCATTATCCGGCATTTCAACAGAAGTCATGCAACAGCTTTCTTCCATACGGTACTCGTTGAGAGGCCCCTCGAAGCATGCTGCGTCATCGCAGTTATACCCTAATCCCCGGGTGTATTTTACTTTGCCATCCAGGCCCAAAACCTTATTCTGGCCGCCATTCCAGAGTTCATCGAAGCGCTTGGCCTCGGCCTTGGATACGTCTCTCAGACATTTCGCCCTTTTTGCCAGTTTATACAGCTCCTTTCCAAAGGGATGAGATGCAACGTCATCGCCCGTTGCATTCTCCGATTTTTGTTCTATCACCCACTTCTTCCAAGCGTTGTGATCAGGGTTCTTCAGAGACTGGGTTGAATCGCTCTGATAGAAAATGATAGCCTTGTGGATGATAGTTTTCCCTTTGATGCGCTCTACCTTTGCCGGCACAACAAAGGTCTTTAAGGTTTGGATGTGGTTCACTTCCCTTGGCATGAGGTCTTTAAAATGCCTTTCGGGAACCACGGTAATCTCTAGCGCTGCCATCTCTTCTTCTATTTCAATGTTCATGACTGAGTTGGAGCGGTAGATTTCTTTGATCGGCTTTCGTCTCGCAACCTTAGGCTTGCTAGGTACGGGAGTGTGCGAGATCGTATAGGCAACCCCTTTACCTTTGTTATTCGAGTTATGCGGAGCTGGGTCTTGTTGAAAGCTCTTCGGGAGTTGGATTGTCCCGTTTCTGTGCCCCTCTTCTATAAGGTCTTTGAATACCCAACATTCTTCAATTGTATGGCCCAGTATGCGATGATAAGGGCAGAACTCGCCTTCGCCGGCTCTCTCTATGTCTGCGGGTCGTTTGCAAACGGGAAGTGTCAA
The DNA here is from genome assembly GCA_037127355.1 of Schoenoplectus tabernaemontani. NCBI lineage: Eukaryota > Viridiplantae > Streptophyta > Magnoliopsida > Poales > Cyperaceae > Schoenoplectus > Schoenoplectus tabernaemontani. Next base: position 814,675 of record CM073745.1, on the reverse strand, counting down.
TCCGCTCTTTAAAGCCTGCTCAAATATCCGAGCTGTTTTATTTTTCAGGAAAGAGTATGGTTTACTCTTCTTGACCTTGAGGGTTTGCATGACGGTTGACTGCTTAGCTCTCGTTTCTTCCCCTTTTGATTCATCTACTATTACAATTACCCGCTTGCCGCTATCGGGTGCTTGTCTTTCAGGGGTCCCGGAACGGGGTTCGCTCGTCACTTCTTTGAGTAGCTCGGAGTTATAAATCGCGGTTTGCAGGGTTTTCAATCATTATCATGATTTCATTGTGTTGCACTTTATATCCTGCATCACTTCCCATTGTTCAGACACCTCCCTTCTATTATTTTCAACTTGGTGTCTTATTTCGTCGATCGCATTCCGTACACGACCTTCAAAATTTTCCCCGCCTACGAGCGTTCTTCATTTATAGGCCTCGGTCTAACCAGGGTTATCCCTTCCGCTACCGGGTCCCGTGTTGATCATATATGACTCCTCGCTTTCATTATCCGTTTCGGGCCCTTTATATGGCTTCTTGAGGATGTGATAGATGATCTCTTCGTCGATTCCTCTTCCTGGGTTGACGATCATGGCCAGACTCTTCTCCCGAGGCGGTATCACCCGAGTTGTTAGAATCTTCGGAGTCTTCTCCTGAATTTGCTTCTGTGATCTGAATTTGAGGGGTGTTGGTAGGTTTAAAGTTGAAAATGACCTCCTCCTCAGAATCACTTGACTTGATTTCGCTCGGCTTTATTTGGGCCTTATATGTAGCCACTTGTTTGAAACGGAAGGTTGCTTCCTCACCCGACTTTCTACCGGGTCTTTGGGCTCGAGCACCTCGGGGTTTAATATTAAATTTGACCTCTTCTTCTTCTCCGGATGAGGTATCAAATTTAGGGCCTTTGTTAAAAGGTTTCGACTGTTTTTGTTATCGTCGACTCGGCGCCACAGTGGATTTAGGCAGAAAATATTGGGCGTCATTGAATTTAATCTCATGCACCCCGAATGGTTTGACATCTCCGTCAATTCTCTTTTGTTTACCATTCTCGATATATTTCAGGCATTGGTGCAGAGTGGAGGGTATGACCCTGATTGCTGTGAAGCCACGGGCGACCCAGCAACGCCCGATAAGAAGTTTCGGCGTCAATGACATAGAATTTAGTAGGCGCTTTTAGGCTTCCACATTGCAGGTTCAGAGTTATAGCTCCCAGGGCCTTTTGGGAGTTTTGATTAAAGCCATGAATAATCACCTTTTCGTCAGATAGGTTCTTTACGTCTAAGGTGATGGTCTTCAGAGTTTTGAGCGGCATGATATTGATCGAAGACCCCGCGTCGACCAAGATGCGGCCAATCTTTTGCCCTCCGCAGTTTCCGGTGATGTATAGCGGGCGGTTATGGTCGACGGTGCCTATTAGGAGGTCATCGTCCGTGAAATTTATACAAGCGGCCCGCTTGGCGGTAAATAGGGCTTCTTGCATATTTTGCTCTATGAAGTATGACTTGTACTTCTCGGGATCTTGTAAGGCCTGTATTAGTACCTCCCTTAGGTCTTGTGACATCATCAACGCGTCAAATATGCTTAATAGCGCTGGAATCTTACGCAGATGTGCCAACACGTTGTATTCTTCGCCCGTCGACCGGGTCTTTTCTGGGTTCTTGCTTAGGTTCTCGACCTCTTTACCTTTATTCAGGGCCTTATCCTTTCCTTTATCGGAATCCTTGGGAGCTTGTCTCTCGGGTATATAAGTCCCGGACCGGAGCACGGCTTTGCACTCTTCATTCTTGGTCCCAGAGGTGCTTGCTTCTCCTTCGTCATTTGGGAAGAACATCTCCTCTAAAGTTGGCATATCTTCGTCGTGAGAAGAATATACCATGTTACACGAAGCACCCCGCATCTCTTCGCTCTCTTCCTTATTTCTTCATCTACATCTTCTTTCTTTTGACCTAGGGTTAGCTTCTCCCAGTCTTCTTTGGAGATGAAGTGTTGGAGGGTGATCGCCTCGGGACTGCCCTGCTCATACTCTTCAATTTTATTCTTTCTGGACTTGTTATTTCTACGCTTCTTTCTCTTCTTAAGAACCTGGTCTTGGCTCTGGTCCACCTTATAATATACCCTGGGTTTCGGCGGGACCACTGGCGTGATGTCGTCTTTCCATTTCATGTCGGGTTCTTTCTTAAGGGCTTTAAGCATTTTAATCGATTTCTTCGATAGGTGCGTAGTCCATTGCTCTTCTTGATCTTCGCTTAGTTGGCCCGGGACTTTCTCTTCCTCGTGAGAGATCGTGTTGGCCTGTTCATGGGCTGATGGGCTTTGCAAGAACCCTTTAGGTAAAGTAATTTCACCGTTTTTGTATGCCTTTTCGACCCAATCTTTGAAACCCAGCAATCTTCAATTGAGTGCCCTAGTACTCTGTGGTATGGGCAAAAGTTGGGTTCGTCCAATTTATCGGCATCTTCAGGACGTTTACTGGCCGGTAGAGTTAGACCATTTTTCAGTGCCCCTCTGAAGATTTGAGCAACTTTATCTCTTCTGAAGGAGTACGGTTTAGATTTCTTTTGTTTAAGGGACTCAAAACTCCGTGAACTCCCTCCTGGATTGGGCCTGGGTCCCTTATTGTAATTGTTGCCATTTGTGCCACTGTCGCCGCTTTGGGTGTCTGCATTAGCGACCATCTTATCCTTTAACGAGGTGAATGCCACTTTAGTCTCAGCTCGGGCTCCTCGTTGCGGCCTATTATTCATGAAGTTCGGCACAGTGTGCGGTGACATCCTTTCCATATTGGATACCGATCTGAGCAAGTCTTTGAATGTGTTGACCTTTGTCACACCAAGAAGCATGCCCATCCACCCGTCAATGTTTTTCATGATTAGGTTGACGGCCTCATCTTCGATTAATGTGCGGTCGCATTTGATGTCGAGGTTCCGCCATCTATTAATAAAATCGTCATTGACTCCCCTTTCTTGGGTTTAGTACTTGCGGATCGGCTATGTTTATCTTGTCGACACCATGACAAATCGCGCCCGAACGAACCGCCATCTCGTCCCAGTCCCGATGGCGTTGTTCTCTAATGAATAATACCATTGGAAAGCGGTTCCCACCAAGGTCTGAGGGAATTGTCTTAACAACAGTGCATCATTGCCGCCCGTATTGCCGCACGAGGCTACAAAGTGGGCCAGGTGTTGCTCGGGATTTAGGTCTTTATTGCCTTCCCCGGAGAAGGTCCTGAAGCGGGGAATCACATACCCTTTAGGATATTCTTCTAAATCGTATATGGCGGGGTATGGATGTCCACAGTTTTTAACGGGAGGGATAGCGTATCCACCTCCAGCTATCTGCATTTGCTGGGCAATCATGGCTCTGAATCTCTTTAGGGATATTCCCGTTGGTTCAAACCCTCCACTTCTATGGTTCTATGTGGATGGGGTTTAGAATTGACGGAGTTGTTTTCCCTTATGATTGCTTTTGGTACTTGTGGACCCCTTCTTGACGGGAGCTACCGGCCTTGAAATTGGCGTCTTGTGATTCTTGCAATGACTTGACCGCCTTAATCGATTCTTCATTCGTCAAAGACATGGTAGCGATTAGCTCCCGTTGCCTAATCAGCTCTTCGTCCCGTGCCTCGATGTGGCCTTTTAATATTTCAATTTCATCGATGGGCACTTCGGGACGTGTCTCAACGTCATCTTCATTATCGAAAAGGTCAGGGTTTTCGTTATGATCTTCCCCTTCCCCTGTGGTTACCCTCGGGGTTGATTTCTTGGGAGGTCTCCCTTTTCTACCATTATTTTTGTTGGTATTGGTGACGTGAGCTTGATTAGGCGGGACCGGTCATCCCTGGGTCATATTCACCTCGCATCGTTGTCCGGATCGCATCGTAGCTTATGCTGATGGTGTTGACTGAGAAGTGCTCTTCATAGCGAGCGGTTCTTCTCTTCTTCTTTGCTTGGTCAGGTGTGGTTATTTTCAGACTGTTGAGTGGTATTCTTGAGCCTAATCGGCTGAATACACTCTTCTGACCTAGGCGGCTGAATACGCTCTCGGACGGAGCATTAGACTTGCCGGCCTTGCTGGGCTGGGCTTGAGATTGGGGCTTTGTTGGCTGGGAACCCTTCGGGACCCACACCTGCTGGGTGCTAGGTGTTGCCTTTGATGTGAACCTCTTCGGGTGCGGAGTTGAGACAATGGCTTGCGGCCGAGCCATGTCTTGAGATTGACCGGAGCGGGAGACGTATTGTCTCGACCTAGCGTTTCTCACGCTCTTCCTCTGCTTGAGGGCCCTGTGAGCCTTGTAGATGGCTTCTGCAGGGGCTTGAGACTTGTCCTGGCGGCGCTGATGAAGTTTCACCAATAATCCAGAATGCAAAGAAAAGGAAGATGATGAAGTTTCACCAATAATCCAGAATGCAAAGAAAGAAATGGAAATGACCCCAAATACTATCGATGACTTGGTAGAAATTAACCTGGGAAGTGAAGAGAATCTTAGGCCCACTTTCATCAGCGCATCACTCGCACCGGAAGAAACTGAAAGGCTAAAAAGGCTACTCTTAGAATATGTTGATTGTTTCGCGTGGAGTTATGAAGAGATGCCCGGTTTAGACCCGCAAGTTGCAATTCACCAATTGAAAATTGATTCTGAGGCTAAACCCATAAAGCAAGCACCTCGACGAATGAGAATAGAGCTTGAAGAGAAAGTTGTTGAGGAAACAAAGAAGTTGATTAAAGCTGGCTTTATTCGGGAAGAAGAAACCCCAGAGTGGGTAGCAAGCATAGTTCCCGTTAAAAAGAAAAACGGACAAATACGCATATGCGTTGATTTTCGAGATCTTAATAAGGTATGTCCGAAAGATGATTTTCCGTTACCAGTCACGGAAATCATCATTGACCATACTTCATCATATGAAGTGTTCTCATTTATGGATGGATATGCGGGATACAACCAAATCAAGATGGCCGTCGAAGATGAAAAACACACGTCCTTTCGCACCCCAATTGGTATATATTGTTATACAGTTATGCCTTTTGGACTCAAGAATGCAGGTGCCACATACCAACGGGCTATGACTAAAATATTCGATGATCTCATACATAAGATTGTCGAGTGTTATGTGGATGATTTGGTTGTGAAAGCCATGTCAATAGAAGAACACCTCAGCCATTTGAAAGTGGTATTTGATAGATTGAGATTGCATTCGCTCAAGTTGAATCCCTTGAAGTGTGCCTTCATGGTGTCATCAGGGAAGTTTTTGGGCTTCATTGTACGCCACCGAGGCATTGAAATAGACCCAGGCAAAATCAAAGCAATTTTGGAATTACCTCCTCCCAAGAATCTTAAAGGTTTGCGCTCGCTGCAGGGACAGTTAGCGTACATTCGACGCTTCATAGCAAACTTATCTGGGAAAATTCAACCTTTCACCAGACTTACGAAGAAAGATGTCCCATTCAAATGGGACTTAAACTGTCAAAAGGCGCTTGACAGCATTAAAGAATACCTGCTTAACCCTCCTGTTTTGGCAGCACCAATCCCCGGGAAAGAGTTAATCTTGTATACAACTGCCTTAGAAGGGTCTTTGGGTGCCCTCCTAACCCAAGAGAACGAGCAAGGGAAAGAAAATGCCCTGTATTACCTTAGTCGAATGATGGTAGGAGCAGAACACGGGTATACACCCATTGAGAAGCATTGTCTGGCCTTAATTTTCGCCGCTAAGAAATTGAGACATTACATGATTTCTCATCGAATAATCCTTATATCAAAGGTGGATCCGCTTAAATACCTAATGACGAGGCCTATGCTCACGGGGAGACTGGCCAAATGGGCAATTATATTGACTGAATTCGACATCATATGTGTACCACAAAAGGCAATCAAGGGGCAAGCATTGGCGGACTTCTTGGGCAAAGACATCCAATTCCAGACGATTCGCCCTTATCGTGTGATTTCCCGATGAAGAAGTCATGAATATCCAAAGAAGATAATCCCGTATGGGAAATGTATTTTGATGGAGCGTCATCAATAAGGCCACTCCGGGACTCGGTATTCCTACAATTCGGGCAGGGATAGGTCTAGTGTTTATCACCCCAGAAGGTGGCATTGCAAGACATGCGCTAGCATTAATGGAACCATACACCAATAATGAGGCTGAATATGAAGCCTTGATAACTGGCCTTGAGATGGCTATCGATTTAGAAATCAAATGCTTACATGTTTTCGGTGATTCACAATTGATTATAAATCAAGTTACAGGGAAATACAAAGTGTTGAAACCAGAATTGGTACAATACTACCAAAAAGCGATAGAGTTAGTGAAGCAAATACCTGAAGTCATCTTCAATAAAATCACAAGAGCCGCGAATGGCAAAGCAGATGCCCTCGCAAAGGTAGCTAAGGAGTTACGCGAACCTGATTTGCATGAAATTCATTTAACCATTAGAAGCCGACGACCATTATCTCTGTGCTTCACTAAAGAAGATGATGACTATTTTGCTGAAGTGGAAGATGAATGTTATTTGAATAAAAGCTCAGACCAAATAAACACGTTGGTGGCTAATTCTGAGAAGGATGATTGGAGACGGCCTTTCATCGATTACCTCAAGCAAGGTATCCTTCCAAAAGAGAAAGACGTTAGGAGACCGGATAAAGAAGCGGGTTCTTCGATTTGTGTATCTAAATGATACTCTTTACAGGAGATCATTTGATCAATTATGGTTATGATGCATCTCCTACCAGAATCCGAGCAAGTAATGAAGGAAGTTCATTCTGGCTTATGCGGTGCACACCAGTCTGGACCAAAGATGCGCCTCAAGATCAAGAGAATGGGGTGCATCGTGCGACCCTTTTTCGCGCGCTCCGCACCGCCGCCGGGCGATGGGTTGCGGAAGAAGGACACGGAGATCCCTCCCGAGCGTGCATCTCGCCATGGGTGTCGGCCGATTCTCGCCGTTTAGAGATATTTGGATGCACATTCGTGGGGTTTTTAGTGATTGTGAGTTCTTGTAGATTCCGGCGGGCGCAAGCCCCCACCGTTAATTACCCCGGGCTACTAACCTCGAGGCACCTCGGATCTTTGAAAGAGAGAAGCAAATAGTATAGCTAAAAGATGGTCAAGTGGTCGTCTAGGTTCATAAAAAAAAAAAGGGGTCCATGGAAGACGAACCTACAAACAGATCGGTCCAATCTTTATTTAACCCTATGGAAGACGAACCTACAAACAGACGGCTCAATCTATGGAAGACAAACCTACAAACAGATCGGTTTTGTCCTATGGAAGACGAACCTACAAACAGACGGTTCATCTATGCCACCTCAAGATGTAACCTTACCTACGGACCGTGTTAATCTCTTTAGAGGGCTTGAGGTGAGTCTACATACGTAACAACTCGACCTCCGTTGATCTAGAAGATAAACCTACAAACAGATCGGTTCAATCTTAACTAGTCAACAACCAATCACACAAAATACAACTCGAAGCGCTGAGCCGGTTGATCTTGAGGTTGGTGAATCAGGAGAAGGGTGGATATGGTCCACGTGTTTCCTCTCACCGATCTTCTAGATCATGAATTCGAAGCACTAAGCCGATTCATAAACCTAGGAAACACAATTACACACAATGTCAAACCTGAAGCACTGAGCCAGTTCAACATTGAGGCATGTGTTAGTGAAGGAACCTACCTACAGAACGGTTCACATTCACTATTTTGTGGATGAATCTACTTACAGAACGATTCAATCTCACAGTCTCGGGAAATGAACCAGGAGACAAACTCATCGACGGATGAATTCGGTCTTGCTAGCTCAAATGGTCATGAATTACTTGTTCATGACACCGAGTCATTAAGATGTCACTTCTCGGACATCGTAATGTTCTTCTTCAAAGTCGACATATCTCTCCATGCGATGTCGTAGCTTCGATCATTCTTCGAGTGAGCGTCAAGATGTTCTTGTCTCGACTAATCATTCTACATATTGCATTACTTGTGCAAAATTACTATATTGCCCTACACCCTTGTGCGAGCGTATTCAATCATGAGTTACTTGCTCATGGCAAGTGAGTCATTAAGATGTCACCTCTCTAGGACATCGTAATGTTCTTCTTCCTCGTAGTTGACATATATCTCCATGTTAACGTCGAAGATCTGGTTATTCTTCATCAAGTGTCAAGACGTTCTTGTCTTGACATATCTCCTCATGTTGCTATCGAAGCCTTAATCATTCTACATCAAGATGTTCCTGCCTCGACATATCTTACTATTCTTCATCAAGTGTCAAGATGTTCTTGTCTCGACATATCTTCTCATGTTGCTATCAAAGCCTTAATCATCCTACGTCGAGATGTTCTTGTCTCGACATATCTTCTCATGTTGTCGTTGCAACCTTGTTTATTCTTCGTCAAGATGTTCTTGTCCTGACTAATCGTTCTAAAGGTTATATCATGGGTGCAAACATTCTCATGTGGCTCTACACTCCTTTGTTTATGTTCAAAATGTACAAAGCCTTTTATATAATATCTTCCATTATCACCTCTATTACAAAAATGATTCTATTCATTATTATTATTATTATTATTATTATTATATATTTTTTTTATTATTATTATCATTATTTTCACTATATATATATTTTTATTTTTAAACTCTATTTATCTATGTAGAAAAATTACTTACAAAAAATAATAGGAAAAGGGGGTTAGCTATTAACTAGAGTTTCATTTATATTTTTTGGGATTTTTATAATAGCTAAAATAGTAGAATTTTATTTTTATTATTTCTAAACTCTATTTATTTTGTAGAAATCACTCACAAAATACTAAAAAAATAAAATGGCAATGATTTTTATTTATATTTTTAAAATGTTTATAATAGCCAAAGTAATAGAATTTCATTATTATATTCTATTATGTTGAAACACTATATAGGAGTTATTTACAAATCAAAAGATAGCTAGTTATATTATTTATTATTATTATCTTCTTTTTTTTTTTTTTTTTAAGATCTATAATAGCTAAAAAGAAATCATTATCAATATTCTATCTTATTTATTATACTATTCATTATTTTTATTATTTCTATTTATTATCTATAGAAAAGTATAAGATTTTTTTTATTATTAGTTGAAGATAGCCATAAGAGATGAAATTCATTATATTTTTATTACCACTATTATTTTTATTGCATTTTATTCATCAAAAATATTTATATTGTATATTTGTATAGAAATATCAAAAGAAATGCAATTCATATTATAAAACTATATTATCATTCTTTATTATAAAAGAAAATGTATTTAATATCTATTATCATGATAATATATATATTTTGGTGTTTTTGTGCTATTTATTTTTATTATTCTTTTTACAGAAAATATCAACATAATATCTATTATTATTCATATTTTTTTTATTTATCAAAATATAGCTAATCTCATTATTTATTACGGCATATTACTATCATCATTATTATTTCATGGAAAATCACTTGAAAAATCACTAAAATATATCTAGTCATTATTTATGATTTTTTATTTGTATTTTTGGAATTTTTATAGTATTTAAAATGACAAGTCAAAGCTAGGTCAAACATATCAATATAGGTAATGTCTTTTGCTTTTAAATTGTTTTATCATGATTATATTTTTAAAACTGGAATATTATCATATAGAAAAATAGTATGAAAAATAAGAAAATTTTAGAAACAAATTTGGGTCAATTTGGAGTTCAGGAACATTTTCAAATCATTTATTTACTCTATATTATCACTATTCTGTTATTATTTAATCATTGGGCCTAATCTGGGCCGCTAGATCCATACCAAGATTAGTGCACATCTTTTATATAATTTTATTCTTATTTGGGCCGTTGGATATGTTTTAAGATTAGTTCATAGCAGATAAACGGTTTAGATGCATCCATTATTATTTCCTTTAACTGTTGACTCACAGATGGCCATTAGATCTACTTTAGGATTAGTTCGTAGAAGATCAAGGGCCCAGATACACCTTTACTATTCCTTTTAATTAACAAATCACAATAGTCGTTAGATCTCTTTGAGATTCCCCCGGATGTGTAAGGATTCGCGTTGATGTGCTAAGAATCGTGCCAACTTCGTTCTTCATCTCATCTGCTAGTTGCACGCTGAGATCCGTGCTACTTACGTTCCCGGTGATCAAAAGCTCCGATTAACGATCCGCCGGCGGCCTTAGCGTCGTCTCGATGAACGGAGTGCAATGGTGTTACCTGATCGAAGATCCATACGGCGGGTGATAGGGAATGACTGTACCGATTTGGTACAGTTATGTAATCCGGTACCGAGATGAATTAAGCCGATTTCTTGATCAAATTAAACGCTAATTCTTGTGATTCTTACACTGCATTTCGTCGTCTGGAAGTAATTGACATGCTCATTGAGTGATCGGTTTGGATTATAACAAGAATTCAATAGCGAGTTAGTAAAATTCAAAGAATAATCGCAGTAACTAAATTGCAATCTTAATTGCCACACCGTATACATACTTCTCATGCATCTATCTCCTCTCGTACAACATCACTTAACATTCTTTATGATTTCAATATGAATTTACAAGGAATTGCATGCTACTGTGGAGAGGGAGATATGCGAGATTGTGTATGAATTGAATTTCCATTAATTCAACTATGAATCTCACTTAATTGTATCTCAAAGCTGAGCCATTAAGCTTGCAATAGAGCTGTGAGGGTTACACAAACCCTTCAACTAATATTAATTGCAATTGTCTCTAGGATATCCTTTGAATAATACTCGGGAGGGTTACAAAAACCCTTCAACCGAGTCACATTGCATTCCAAGTACACTCACATTATGATTAGTATCAAGAAATGATCAAGAGAATGAAAAGAAAAGAAAGGCAATCAAGTAGAAAAGAAATGAAATCAGAAAATCAGAAAAATTAGGAATTCAGATGCTATTTCAGTATTACACTAATTCCTTTAAGATATTACACTCAATTGATAATGACTACCTGATTTCGATGCTTCTTGAGATGATCTAACAGTTGAATCAAGATTCTGACTTGGAAAAGAAGCTTAATTTCCTTTTTCTTCACAACTATTGCTTTTCTCTCTCTCAAAACGTTTCTCTCTCTTTGAATCTCTGTATGTTGCTCTCTCTTTCTGCTTTCTAATGCCCTCCTCCCTTTTCTCAATGGCCAGAATAGGGTTTATATAGATTAGAAGCTTAATTGTGATTGGTGGATTGATTAGTGGCCGGATTATGCTTTTCAATTAATCTCTCATCCTTGATTGCTTCTTATTCAATGGTTAGGATCAAATTGTGTTTCTTTTCAGCTAATCCATTGACTTGAGTCAACCCTTGACAGTTCTAGGTTGTTAGAGTCAGTTAAATCTTCTTTCTATTTACTCCTTTGCCACTCACCCTTATCAATCGGGTCTCCCATGTTTCCAGAGCCTTCTAGAACATTCTAAGCACTTGATCACTCCCAGTATACTCCCTATATAACCTCCAAGTCCTTTTAATTTCAATTAATCGATTGAAAGTTCATTTCTTCTCTTAAGCCCCATAATCGGCCTATCCATTCAACCATCACCTTTCTTTCATCTACTCTTCCAATTGGCAGCTTGTACAATCTCTCCATACCCCCTAGAGTTGATCCAGCATCCCTGCCTAGACAATTGAGCATCATTCCACCAAGTTCAAGCACCCATGCCCATGGCCGGTTTGTGAATCGGTGGAACATCGACCTAGAGGCTTCAAACAATCACCCTGACTCTTGCCTTAGCGTCGTGTATGTAAAAGAAGTGAGCTTACATGATCAATTGAACTCACAAGCATTTGTAAAGGTAATTTCCATTTTCAAGCCGATTAATTGCTTCTGTCAAATGCTCTCCTTTCTCTTGCTAATTCCTTCAATTGACTGCTTGAATGAGATCTCAATAGTGCCTAGAAGTCTCTGTGAAGAAGGATTGGAACAAGGCATCGTGTAGACTCACCTCCCATTGATGGCACCTTCACAGTCGGGCGGGAGGAAGAGGAAGAGAGGAAGAAGAGAATGGGACGAGGGAGGATCAACGTCGGCTGCGCGCGGTGCACGTGAGCCAATACTCCCAGCAATGCAAAGTCAGAGAGAGGAGACGCATGAACCAGGTACACACTTCATTCCTCGTTAGATTTAAATTTCTGACTGTGGATGTGTATAGACATGGTGTATGTCTGCTAGTGTGTGCTATACTCTCATAAACCCGACATATGGGCTCCATCCGTGCTTGGTTGAGTCTAGGCCCATGGGATTAGATTGCGAATTGATTAAAAGCACGCTTAAGCATAATGGATCCGATCCGTCATGATCGATAGTGGCCGCACAATTAATCACCTTGTTAATTATCCAATTCAGTATTTAACTCGTGCTGAGGTGGCATCAGCTAGTAGGTGCCATGTGTTAATAGGAATAGTCTGGCTTGCTGAGGTGTGCTACTTAATGTGCTGCCATGTGTCATGTGGGTGTTGAGGTGGCTCTGTCACAGCTTGCCACGTGGCATGTTGGTGGGGCCCACATGTCAGTCATCTTGTGGTATGGTGGGGCCCACATGGCTGAGGTGGACCCGATAGGGAAGTGCCATGTGGCACCCAGCTGTTGAGGTGGCTCACCCTGTGTGTTGCCATTTGGCATATCCCTTGCTGGTGTGGACCACTCACAGATAGCCATGTGGCTCAAGTGGTGATGTGGCTTGTGATGTGGTCCAATCAGAGCTGGCCATTTGTATCTGCCTCGTGAGGTGGTCCTTGTGGTGTGATGCCATGTGGCACAGAGGGTATGTAGTGGACCAATGGTGTGATGCCGTGTGGCATAGGATGGGATGAGGTGGCCCACTGGTTGTCTGCCACGTGGCACTAAGGTGGGGCCCACATGTCAGTGACTCATACCAGGGTGGGGCCCACTTGCTGACATGGCCCAATGAGAGGCTGCCACGTGGCACACCCTCTCTCTTCTCTTATTTTATTCCTTCTGTGTTTCCTGCACCTAGTTTGTACCCCAGTAGCTGCTTTGTTATCCCCAACTTGCACCTTTAATCGCTCCGATCAAATCTCACCTTTGATTAATTCATTTATTCTCGCCTTTATTTTCCCGAATTTATTTTAATAGCTCCACTTATCCAAAAATCATGAAAATTTCACCAAAAATCCCTAAAATCATGATGATCATCCCTGTAATTTTTAATTCCATTTTTGCCCTTGCTTCTCTGGATTAAAAATTCTTTTATCCATAAAACCCTATTATTCCTTCTGAATTAATCCCTGATTCCAATTGTAGCTCAATGTCTCTGCCAATTATCTCCCTTTTGCAGAAACCACCCTAACTAAATACCAATTAGACTTATATTGATATTCATTAGGGCTTGATTTGATCAAATGCCGACTACTTATCAAAGAATTAATACAAATCTAGACTTGATCAAAGTGGTTGCTCCCAAACTTTGGGCACTGATCAGTCTTGTGAAATTGACTTTCAATCCCTTAACATGAGGGTGACTTGATCAAAGAACCGACTACTTATCGTAATTGACACAAATCAAAGCATGGTTAGGTGGTTGCTCGTCATGACTTTGGCACCAGTCACCTTGAAAGCAAAATCACATTTGGAATTTCTCATGACTAGTTGCATCAAAATGCTATCTTGGCATTGACATCATTTCATGTAGCATAGGGATTATACGCGTCATTTCTCCTTTCTAGGGTTAGCTCCAAAGGCAGATTTTTAGGGTTCAACTCGACTCTATAGCGGAGTTACCGAGGTGTGGGGGTCCACTGTCGGTGAAAATGGTCGCATGAGTGACTCATCGTAGATAGGCTATGTTGTTAGATTCATCTACAAGGGACCGCCAGTGGGTCCCACTTGTCGAGAAAATGTAATCAAATGGCCGACCCATCAGAGATTTTCTCTCCGAAATCTCCCGAGGGTCGCCCACCTCGAATGAGTAGGAGGTGGTGGGGTATTTATACTCTTCACTTCATGCTCAAAGATTCCATCGTTGTGGGACTAATGAATTCATTCAGGGGTTAAGCAGCGACCTCTTCTGATCAGTGGGCCATCTTTTCATTGCTTTCTCTCCTTCCCTCTTCTTATGATTTGTCATTAATCATCAATTTATTTTCATTTATTCATTTACTCATCCTTGAAATTTTTCAAGGGTAAACAGGTACTACTGGCCAACGATGGTGGCTGATTGTGAAGATCATGCTAAGAGATGCCACATGTGCCAAATTTATGGCCCGTTCATACATCAGTCACCAAGCCCACTACATCCTATAGTGTCGTCATGGCCGTTCAGCATTTGGGGCACAGATATAGTAGGGCTAATTGATCCGCCCACCTCGAAAGGATACAAGTATATTCTCGCCACGACGGATTATTTCACAAAATGGGCGGAGGTAATTTCTCTTAAAGAGGTCAAGGCTTCAGATGTGGTCAGGTTTTTCAAAACCTATGTGCTATACCGATTCGGTACTCCACGAAGGATTATATCTGACAACGGGACAGCATTTAAGAACGCTAAAATATATGCTTTGGCGGAACGTTTTAAGATCGACTGGAGATATTCCTCAATTTATAACCCAAGAGCCAATGGGTTGGCGGAAGTGTTCAACAAAACCCTGATCAACATTATGAAGAAAACGATCGAAGGGAATCAACGCGATTGGGATAATAAACTCTTAGAGGCACTTTGGGCTTACAGAACCACATACAGGACCCCAACGCAAGCAACGCCGTATTCTCTTGTATTTGGAGTTGAGGCAATTTTACCGTTAGAAGTAGAGTTACCATCTTTAAGGGTGGCTATGCAAACAGAAATGACTTTGGAGGAACATCGTAAACTCAAATTTGGATGAGTTAGATGCGATGGATGAGAAAAGATTAATAGCTCAACAAAATCTGGAGCTTTACCAGGCAAAAATGGCGAAAGCATATGATAAAATGGCTCGCCTAAGAACATTCCAGGAAGGAGAATTGGTATTAGTACCGAAGAGACCGATCATCGGTAGACATGTGGGGTCTAAGTTCTCTCCAAATTGGGAAGGACCATATGTCATTGAGAAAGTGTATGAGGCGGGTGCATATCAACTCATCGATCACAAAGGGAACAAGCTTTTGCCACCAATCAGTGGGAGATACCTCAAGAAGTACTACACTTAAACCTTCCAAATCCAAGAACATAAAATAAAATAAAATAAAGGCTTTAGAAAGCCCATCGTGTGCATAAAATAAGAGGCTTTAAAGAAGCCCATAATAAAAATTATGTACATATAATAAGAAAATCTATGAAGCTTAGAGATAAAAATGAAATAAAGATTCAATAAGCGGGTTGCTAATAAAGAATTGTATTAGAGGGTTTCAAGGAGCTTACAAAACCCGAATAAGAGGCTTTAAGAAGCCCACAATAAAGTTAAATAAAGACTTTGACAAGTCCGAGAAGTGGCTCAAAGCAAGGCTAAGTAGATGGATGATAAGTCAGATAAAATAAAAGGGCATGAGTATCAAGGTCATAACCTAACAAAGGTGCATAGCTAAAACCCCAAATAGAAAAGCTGTCAAAAAGCAAAACAAACCCAATATAGGTACGAGGTTAAAACCAAGAAAATGGAAAACCTCCATAATCAAACTGAGGTTAGTCAAAATTCAAGGCTAAAACCCCAAATCGGAAAGCCGCGAAGGTCAAGCTAAACTTAGTTTGAATCCAAGGCGAAACCACACAATGGAAAGCCGAGAAGGTGGCTAGGGTGTTTGGGCCCATAATACGAACACCACTGGGTTTTTCTATTTGATCCAGAATAAATATAAAAATAGACAGTGGTTTGCGCTTTGTCCCTTAAACTATCTCGTATCGCCCAACGAGGAAAGCCGCTCATCATGGTCGCCCGCGGTGAAAACCAAGGGATAGGTCGAGCGATTGGTGGCTATCCATAGTCACTTCTGAGGGCATAAAAAATAAAAAATTTGTATATATTAATAATAAATAATATTCCTCCATAAAACACATAAAAATATTTTAGTTAAATAAAAATAATAAAAGAAATTATATTTTATAAAAATAAAAATATATATTTTTCGAAAAGGAGTTGTCATCTTTGTCCCCGACACCAAGAGTGTCATACAAAGCAGGTTGGGTACATTCATCCGTAAAAGCACCACACTTCCACAAAATAAAATAAGAGGAGACGAGCGATGGTGAGTTTCCACTTTAGTACGCAAAAGTGCACAAATGAGGGGAGAGTGTGTGAGCTTCCACTTTTAAATGATATATACATGAAGTATCCACAAAATAGTGTTATCAATTGAATCCATAATACAATTGATACTGACAAGTTTATCCGTCAGTAATAAAAGGATAAACGGGTTCACTCTGTACCTGGCCTAGAGGTCAATACAGATAGGATTGGTATCCTTAAATACTATGGTCCCGCCGTGAAGCTGTGTCAAAAATGCTGATCAGAAGATACGCTGATTGAACAACATATGCGAGCAAGCAAACAACAAGTATACAAGCCTACCAGAAGCAAAGAAAGGTGAAAGCAAAAGTTCATTAAAGATCAGGAAATGGCAGAATCTCCTGATGAAAATCTGAGGTACGAAGCCCATTGAAAGGATATCTGTAAACAAGCCACCGTAAGAAAAACACATGGAAGTATAAGCCGAAAGGAAAAGAAGTTAGGGTTGAAATCACTTGAAGCGAAGGTGCTTTGTCGAAGATCCCGACAGACAGAGGTCTCAAGTTGTAACCTCTTCAGCCAAAGGATGCATCGAAGGCGAAATCTGAGATTCCCTCGCGGAAGAAGAAGTGAAGCAAGAGTTTCTTTAGATGAAGGCATCCGAGTAAAGTCCTTTTAAAAGAAATTAAATCCAAAATCTATACAAAAAAAATCAGTGGTTGAAACTTCTTAGAACAAATGTACTCCATTGAAGATCCCACCGATGAAGAATTCAAGCCGAAACTTCTTCAAACGAGACTCTAATCAAAGAATGTTTCAAGAAGGAGTTGAAGACCTAAGTCCAAAAGTCGGCGTAACGCTTCAAGCTAATGACTTAGAAGGTCGGATAAGAGGCACAAAGCTCGCCGCGTCTTCCGATAATTGCAGTGCCTTGACGTGAGTTGGCATAGCGTTTCGTACTCGAAACGTCCCGAGCCCCGTATCTTTTGTCAAAGATAACCTTATTTGAGAAAAATAAATCGAGATCCTTGAGATGAAAAAATGAAGTCGAAACCTCTTTAGATGAAGGGATCCAAACGGAAAGACGCTTCACAAGAAGATTCAATTCGAAAACCATTATAAAATAATAATAAGTGTCAACTTCGAATGCACCAAAGCAGCCCTTCAATTCTCAAAGTGTTCACGACCGCTTTGGTGGGTGGCTCTTTGTTTACCCCTAAAAAGTCGAGAATAATACAAAAGGAAAATCAAGAATCGGTAGGCTCGAGAGGCCTAGTATTCTCGAAAAGCCCAAAAGACCCGATATTCCTGTGGAAGCCCAAAAAGACCTATTAAAATTCTATTCAAAAATTAAATCTAATTAAGAGGTCTCGATGTTATTAATTCCTAAACTAAGATCATATTGGCCCATGTGTCGCAAGGGTATTATGTGGTTAACATTAAATGAAGCACATCCGGTCTTTTAATAAAAGAGATAAGATGGGATTAGATCATGCACGTAAGCACGTTTCTTATGAACTCATGATCAACTTGTATGCCGGTGTATGTGCACCATGTGTAGACAAACAAAGAGGTTAAATTTTGAAATGGCTTAATCCCTTTCCTCTCGACTTTGTTTTTTTTTCCCGGCTCGATTTCTTTCCCCGACCCAACAACTAAAATGGTGATTGCGCAAGATATTTCGAATTGAGTTAAACCCTTATATCGACGTAAATCTCTCAAACAAGGAGAGATTAATGGAGGAATTGATTTTTAAAATCATGCATTGTGTGGCACTCGCACCCTATAACAGAGACTTCAATCACAAAAATGAAATGGTTGGCTTTGAGCATGACAAGAGCAAATTAATAGTCCAGAGACTTTCAAGTGGGTCATGTGTTGTTCTTTGAAGCACCAATTTGGTGTAGGAAGTCGTGTGTTAGCGTGGCCACCTATGTGCACTCACGTATGATATGGATTGAGTTCAAACCAAATGAAGCATTACGTGAGGGATTAAGTCAAGGTTTAATTGTGACTTGGTAACATTTATTTGGTATGACACGATGCTAATTACCCAAAGCTAATGTTGAGAAGAGATAAAATGTCAAGGTTGTAAATTCTTGATAAAAGTGGTAACCGTAAATGGTCCCCATCAATGCCACTTGGCACAAATTCCTTCACTCCATATTAACAAGAATCTTCCTCTCAAGAGTATAATTCTCAATGCACTCGGTCTATGATGTTGCACAATGAAATTTGAATTGTTTGCTTGAAATATGGAATTGGTGTATAGTGGTATCCAAGGCATCACATGCTAGAAGAGTGAAATTCTGAAAATTACTGATCCAATCGAACTCTCAACAAGACCAATACATCCGGACCTTTCAAATACATTGGAGAACAACTCGATGAATGCCAACTCATCAATCCAAGTGACTAGTGAGAGACGTGAGGTGATTGGAAGATGTGAAAATTGTATTACCGATCCAAGTTTCATCAAGTATTTTAAAATAAAAAGAAACACAGAATGGAGCAATCTTGATCATTGAAAAGAGCTGAGATGAAACCTGATGTTGCCATTTCAGCAATCCAAGGCAACAAAAGAAACACGAATGTGATAAGAATGCAACATTGACACAAAAAATGATATTACCAAGATACCCCTGCTGCCCTAATTAGAGGTTATATATACCCCTTTACTAGCAAGAAAAAAGGGGACACCAAAAGAGAGCAAAAAGCACCGAGCCTTATTACTCTACTAGAAAAAAATCTGAAAGAATCGAAACGTGAGAGCTTCATTTAATCTGAGATTGTTTTCTCAAAAACTGAGCATAGGTAGTTTTCATCATGTAATCCTTGATGCTAAATTATAGTGGAGCTTGTATATTGAAACTTTATGCAATGGAATGAAGTTTACTGCATGTTATTGTTCTTTTCTTTTCATCTTACCGATTGATATTTTTCTATTCGAATTTTCTTTCTTTTTCTTCTCTTACTGACTCATATTTACACTACAAACTCAATTGTGTGTTAAATAGAGTTCAGATAATACCCTTAGAAGCTTCAAGATCAATGACTCCTTGATAAAAAAAAATCAGCTTTTAAGTGCTGAAATGAAATAAAATAAGGAAAAAGGATGAGATCTGTTTTAAAACTCTCCAAACTCTTAGATCTTGTAGAAATCATTTACATTAATTCATAGGAGTTGATTTTGTATTTTTTTGACATTCCTATAGAAAGTTATGTCATTTTTAATTAGAAATAACAAAAACTATTTACAGATCTGTCCCTGATGGAGAAAAGTCTCAAAATAAAATATCAAAAATACTTTAGAAATTCTTAGAAAATTAGGACATGTTCTTAACTCCTATTTCCTTGAATCTATTCAAAAATATTTATATGTTATATTCAAAAAAATTAAAATAAATTCGAAGTCAAAGCTAGTTTGACTTTCTGCTTTCTGTTTTCTGGTTTTCTGTTTCTTTTCTGTTTTTTTTTTTTTTTTTTTTGTTTCTTTTTCGATTTTAACCCCTTTAATCTCTATTTTCTTGCTATATATTCAGGTTAG
Organism: Schoenoplectus tabernaemontani; assembly: GCA_037127355.1. Lineage (NCBI taxonomy): Eukaryota > Viridiplantae > Streptophyta > Magnoliopsida > Poales > Cyperaceae > Schoenoplectus > Schoenoplectus tabernaemontani. The sequence goes on along the minus strand of CM073745.1, from coordinate 794,951 downwards.
GGTCTTGTATTAAGAGTTATAATAAATATAGTTATTAGAAATATAATAGTAGTTATTATTAATAATAGGATAATATAAAAGCTCTTTGGAACCTTGGTGCCGGCTTGACCGAGCTGTGAGTGTCGGGTTACAAAGTTCTATAATGCTAGTGCCAGCTTGAAAAAGCTGTGTGTGTTAGCCTTTTTAAAATAAAAATGAAATACTTTATCTAAAGAGTTTAATTAAGATTCTTATTTAAGAATAAATCATGAAACTCTTTAAAATCTTGGTGCCGGTTCGAAAGGACTGTGTGTGTCGGATTTTTAGAGCAACATGATACTGGTTTTAACATTTAAAAACTCAACAATCAGATTTATAAACTAGTTTGGAGATTATAAGTATGCATTCATGAATATTACAAGTCCTTTTGTAAATATTATAAAAGTTTGGATCTCTTTGTAAAAAATCATCTTTAAATCCATACTTAGTATAAATTGAGTAATATTACAGTTTTAATAATGTTCTATAATAAAAAAAACGCATAAACTCTTTTACTAGTATAAAGATAACCCAAAATCGATTATTTTACTGTTTTTCCATCAAAAAACTATTTTAGAATCTATTTAATATTATCTTAAATAAAATTTATCAACATACATAAATTTGCTATAAGTATTTTCTTTAATAAGCCTTTAATCTTGTTTAAATCTCCATGTGAACAGATCTTCAAAAATCTCAAAAATACCCTCTGATTTTCTCTTTTACTGGCAGCAGTAAAAATATCTAATAAACTGTAGCAATCTATGAATTTGACATATAAATTTTATTTTATATTCTTATTCTCCATAAAGACTAGAGCTTAACTTTAAATTTTGAGGTGAAAATATGAAGATTTAAGTACCTAAATACCCTAATTACTCTTAACTGTCCTTTAATTACAGTTTTAACACTTTAATCAAAATCACTTGAAACTTAATCAAAATGGCGTCAAATCAAAACATTTAAAAAATAAAAGTTGTTTTAAATTACCCAATGTGTCTTACTGTCACTTTGTCCTAGTATATTATGTTCAGAAATTTTGCATAAAAACCCAAATATTTCATTAATTTTGCATCCCTCTCCTAGAAATCACAAAAAATCTCATTTTAGTTGGACCTTTCTGTAAATATGACACATATATTTTATTTTATATTCTTAAACATTGTTGTAAATAATGCTTAACTTGAAATTTTCAAACAAAAATATTAATCTCTGAATGTTTAAAAGAGTAAAACGGTTCTGACAGGCCTATTTTCTGGTTTTGACCTCTCGAACAAGAACTTATGTGTAAATATGTTTAAATCTGCTCAAATGGATAAATATTCAAAAATAAAATTTGATCTTAACACTTAATACTACATATTCATCAATGAGTTTGAATACATTATTTATTCAGCACCTAATAAGATTTCAAAATTATTTCTACATTAATTTTGTTTTGGACATTCCTACTAATTTTCATGAGTTATTGAAATTTCATTAAGCATTAGTCATTTGTGTAATATATTATTTTAGTTTTAACTCCTTAAATATTCAGTTAAGACAATTAAGGTTCAGAAGTTAAGTTATACTCTACTACACTAATACATTGAGTATAATTCGTCAAAATTGTATGGTTATTCGAGAATGCATTATGTTCAAAATTAACCCCGTAGCTTAAAAAAAAAGAAACCAACTCAATTATTTGATACGGCCCTTAACAAGAATTAGCAAGGAAAATAAAAGGCCTAGTTGAAAATTATGATTAATAACTCATTCAAAAGTGAAAATGAACCGAGCAAAAATTTAATATGGCTCAATGAATGGGAAACGAGTTGAAAATATGTATATATAAAAGAAAGTCCAAAATAAAAATCTGAAAATAATTAAAATACAAAAGCTTTCTAAGCTCCAAATTGAGAAAACTTTATTTCTAAATTCTTCATACCTGGCATAGAGTTTTTAGTTTTTCATAAAATTAAAATAGAACAAAAAATAAATTACTCTTTTCTTAATTAATAAATAATTCCTAAAATATAAAAGTAATTTAATAATAATCATAAATAAATTTAAAAAAAAAACAAAATTTTCTTCTTAATAATAAATAAATATATATAATATTTTCTTTCATCAATAATAAAAAGATAATTAAAAATAAAGTCCATTCTTGATTAAATAAATTCATTTACTCTTTCTAATAATAAAATAAATAAGTACACAATGATTCTCCTAATTTGTAAATAAGCTTTGATTAAGTATATTAACCCTTCTAAAAAATGATAAATCTTTAATCAAAAAAGAAGAAGAAGAAATAATAAATAAAATATAATTACAAATAACCTTAAAATTCCTTTCTTATAAATATAAATAAAATAAAATAATCTTTTTACAACAAATAAAATAAATGAAACAATTCAAAAACAAATTCTCCTTTTAATAAATGAAATAAAAATTATAAATATCTTCTAGAAGATAAAAAAATAATAATTAAATATTAAATTCAATTTGTAAGTTATGAACTCACAAAAATATTTTAGATTTCATAATTCAAAATAAATGATAAAGTGATTTAAATTTCACCCGTTCTTATAATAAATAAACCTAATAAAATATATAAAACTCAGATTTATTACCTGTGTTATAAGTTGACAAATAAGGCCAAATTTCATAATTTGAAAGATCAAGTAAAAAACCATTAAGTGACCCAAATCTCATCGGTTTCCGATAAGAAAATCTAATAAAGCCCAAAACGCTTAGATTTTAAACCTAGGTTGTAGGTTGGCATAGCGCTTCAAACTTTACAATTTAGAAGATCAATTAAATGACTAAGTGATTCAAATCTCACCCATTTTTCTGATAATTAAACCTAATAAAGCCCAAAACACTCAAAGTTTACATTGCCTGGATTATGAGCTAGCATAGTTTCATAACTGGAAGATTGGTAAGACAGCTTAAGTGACCCAAATCTCACATGTTTCCGATAAATCAAACCTAACAAAGCCCAAAACGCTCAGTTTAAACATCCTAAATTATAAACTCATAGAGTTTCATGATTTAGAAGATCAAGAAGATAATTAAGTGGACCAAATTCACCATCTTCTCGATAATTGAATCTATAAGGTATAAGAACACCCGATTCACCAGCCTCGTATTATGGTTTGAGCTACCACACAGTTCATTAAAACAACAAAACCAAGGATAATCGTTGTTGATTAGTTCTCGTTACTCAAAATGACCTATTTAATTGATTTTATTTATATTCTAATTCTTTCTTCTTAGCATCGAAGGTTCCTAGTGGTTCATAGCCCAGGGTAATTAACAAGTATGGGGCTTGCGCTCACCGGAGCAATAAAGTTCCCACAATCACTAAAAAAAACCTTTGGATGTATAATCCTAAAAATAAATACATAAATATACATTTGAGGGTGGTACCGTGTCCTTTTTCCGCAATTCATCGTCCAGCTTCCTTTTTCAGGGCAGAGAGGCGCGAAAAGGGTCGCACAGATCTCGGCACGCCCGGTGGGACCATGTTTTCCTTCCATTCACTAAGAAGAAAATGAATAGAATATAAATAAAATAAATAATAGGTTACTATTAAATGATCATGAGTAACTAATTAAAATTTGAGTTTGTTTGTGGTTTTGCAGAAATGGCGTTTTTCAAAGAATAATTTGAATTACAAAGATCAACAACAACATGGTTACTCTTTCGACGAGCTTTGCTCAGATGCTCAAGGAAGGAACTACTTCTTCATGGGACAGCTCCTCAAATCCCGATGATACCACAACCTCGCTCCAAAGGTGGTTCTATTATGGTCGCTCCAATCCCGCAACCAGGTCAAGCTTTGAAAGAGGATGATGAATGTTGTTTCTACCTCACTGAGAAGAGCATTCGTAACAATATAATGGGAACTCCTCCCCAACCTCAAAAGAAAAGTAGGTCATACCGGAGAAGGATGGCCGCGACATCATCTTCCCGCCCTATACCGATGCCGATACCACAACATGCCCTAAGACTCAATAAGAAAAGGGCCCTGGAACAATATCAGGATCAGCTGGTGGCTAGGCCAGCTGTTCCGGTGGCCAACTCATTTTCACCACTAAGGATGGTAAGGAACAACTCTCATACTGGTCAAATACGCCGTGTCTGGGAGGTTCCACAACCACGCCCCCAAAGAAGCTCAAGTGCACAAAGATAGACCAAAACTCCCTACCTCTACCAATGCTATATATCATGCACACAAAGCCATGAAGGAAAGAAAACAACGAAGGTGGCAACGAAGGACGGATAAACATATCCAACAAGTTCCTATCCTGGCCGGAATCAGAAAGACCCGCTAGCATTCCCCAACCACAGGGAGCAAACCGTCTATGGTCCTCGGAATCGTGGGAGGCGCTTAAACCTAGGCCTTATAAGATGAAACAAGTGTGGGTTCCAAAGGAAAGTTCTTCTCAACAGACACACGAAGACTTTCAAAAGAGTGTGCTCAACAGGTGGGACATGTGGTCAAATCTGGACCACCACCCGTGAATAAAAATTTAGTCATAACTACGTCAAACTCAAGTCGCAAAAACGACGAGTGGTAGAACAAGCCGAGCAAAGACTTCTCGCATACATGGCCCACGTAGGAGTCGATGATTATGAAGAAGATGATGTTCCGTAAGATATCACGAATGTGCTCTTTGAGCCGATCTCGCGAGGGCTCATGTGATATTAACAAGAGGTAATAGTAGAAATACTAACCCAGTAGATGGAACACACTACTGTCAAAGAAAATGAAAGAGGCCGTCAAGGAGATCCTAACAAAGAAGATGATGAAGTTAGTGATTCAGTGGACGGCTAATCCCGATGAATTACCGAAAGTTCATTTAAGGCTACAAGAACAAAGTAAATTGCAAAGGCAACAAAAAGAAATAAAAGAACTTAAGAAACAAAATGATGAAATATTCAAGATGATGCAAATCCATGTGCCTTCATGATGGGAGGTAAGGTCACACAAACGAAAACCTAAAAGGGAAACCCGAAAAGGTGAAAGATGACAATGAAATAGAAGAAAGACCGAGTATAAGTACTAGAAGACCATATAGAGAGGTAAATCGCTCAAATGAGAACACTTCTCGAATGCCCGATCATCAAAGCATAACCAAGAAAGAGGTGCAAGAGTGGTCGACAACGATACAAATGATTGGGGAGGATACATACCTACACCCGCAAGGAGATGTGGAAGACCCTATCCCGCATTTTACGATCAAAGTTGATTACCCAAAAGGGTACGTTATCCCAAAATTCAAGTCCTTCTCTCGGCGAAGGTACAAGGGATGTAAATCCGCACCAACACTTGGCACATTTTGTTGCCTCATGTGGAAATACGGGGTATTGATGCCCTTCTATCGCGACAATTCCCTCAAAGTTTAACCAGGATCGCGTTCTCCAATGGTACTACTCATTAGAAAATGATAGTATCAGTACATGGGATGAAATGGCCGATGCCTTTAGAGCAAAATTTGCCGTTATGATTGATACGACAAACCTAGTGGACTTGGCAAATGTGAAGCCCAATCCCGGTGAAAAGATGTCGAATATATCGCCAGTGGAGAAATCGAGTGTTAAGTGTGATCACAAACTAACACAAGAAGAGGCCGTTGAGTTTATACTTAGAAACATCTCCAAAGAAATGAAGCCTTATTTAAGTGTTGCGTCGATCCGCACTTATCATGATTTGATCAAAAGTGTGGCCGTACTCGAGGAGACATTACATCCAAAAATGGAAGATGGTGCCTTGGCGTCCCGACCCCAAAGAAGTGGGAAAGTCAACACCCGAGTAGCTTATATCCCCAACGTAAATAAAGGGGTGGCCAACACAAACACAACAAACAACACCAGATGAACAACAACGGTGGAAACAAGCAAATGATTGACAAGCCGATGATGGAAGAAGGTTCTAGACTCATCACAACTTTGAAAGAAAAGAAGAGTAAACCTTACTCCTTTCGCAGAGATCGAGTGGCTAAAATTTTCAGTGATTCATTGAAGAACGGACTTCAATTGCCTGAGTGCAAGCGTCCGACAGATATGGGAAAATCTGACGATCCAAACTACGCCCATATCACGTAATCTTGGGACACACCATCGAAGATTGTTGGGTATTTAAGGATGGGTGGAGAGAAAATACCGAGATGGAGAAATCGCTCTACCGAAAAGCATTCTGCAGATCCAACGCCCCTACGAGCAGCCCAATCATGTCTTCGCCAAGAGGAGAAGGTAGATGATGATGAAAAACCTTGGGTAGTGCACTTATCCAAAAAGGCAAAGAAGTTGCTTAAATACCTTCAAAAGGAACCTAGCATAAAATGGAGAAATGAGGTTACACCCGTCGTACCTTCTCATTTAAAGAAACAAAAGTATTTTATAAGAAGAACGAGGGTAGTAAAAAGAAGAAGAATAGGAAACCAAACCTAACAAACAGACATACAAAAGTATGTAGACGCTCTCGAAGAGTATAACCCTAGTAACCCGATACCACCATCCTACGAGATTATATCCCGAAGAAAGTATGGGATAAGTTGATGGGAATTCTCGATGAAGAAGAAAAGTATGTCAAAGCAACCAAAGACAAAGGGAAAGAGAAAATAGTCGAAGAAGAAGAAGAAGACATTGAAAAAGTAGAAGTTGAAACGATAGACTCCAATTATGAAGATGATGATGAAAACATATGGGAAGTGAGGCGTGTCTAATGATGAGCCACATTGATTTCTCGCGATTATGAAGCATGTGACATGGTAGTTCATGATGTTGAATCTGAAGATGAATGGAAAGAATGGGATGATGAAGATAACATTCTTAATAAAGAGGAAGTGCAGATTGAAACCTCCTAAAGTATTACGGGAGAAAGGTGCGAAAGTTGGCCGTAAAGGCTAAACTCCCAAAGTCAATTCCGAGATCACAAATGGAGAATTTTGAAAAGCTTTGGAGAGGCTCTTTCAAACAAGTGATGGGTTTGGACGGAAAAATGAAGAGTTCAAGAGGTTTAAGATATGAATCCGACAAAGATCTTTAAAACCTCAAGAAGCATGCAGACAATTCTTCGAGTGCCACATGGTGTCATACGATGAAACACCCGTAGAAGAAAAGGAAGATGATGAAGTCTCACCAATAATCCGTAATGCAAAGAAAGAAATGGAAATGACCCCAAATACTATCGATGACTTGGTAGAAATTAACCTGGGAAGTGAAGAGAATCTTAGGCCCACTTTTATCAGCGCATCACTCGCACCGGAAGAAACTGAAAGGCTAAAAAGGCTACTCTTAGAATATGTTGATTGTTTCGCGTGGAGTTATGAAGAGATGCCCGGCTTAGACCCGCAAGTTGCAATTCACCAATTGAAAATTGATTCTGAGGCTAAACCCATAAAGCAAGCACCTCGACGAATGAGAATAGAGCTTGAAGAGAAAGTTGTTGAGGAAACAAAGAAGTTGATTAAAGCTGGCTTTATTCGGGAAGAAGAAACCCCATAGTGGGTAGCAAGCATAGTTCCCGTTAAAAAGAAAAACGGACAAATACGCATATGCGTTGATTTTCGAGATCTTAATAAGGTATGTCCGAAAGATGATTTTCCGTTACCAGTCACGGAAATCATCATTGATCATACTTCATCATATGAAGTGTTCTCATTTATGGATGGATATGCGGGATACAACCAAATCAAGATGGCCGTCGAAGATGAAAAACACACGTCCTTTCGCACCCCAATTGGTATATATTGTTATACAGTTATGCCTTTTGGACTCAAGAATGCAGGTGCCACATACCAACGGGCTATGACTAAAATATTCGATGATCTCATACATAAGATTGTCGAGTGTTATGTGGATGATTTGGTTGTGAAAGCCATGTCAATAGAAGAACACCTCAGCTATTTGAAAGTGGTATTTGATAGATTGAGATTGCATTCGCTCAAGTTGAATCCCTTGAAGTGTGCCTTCATGGTGTCATCAGGGAAGTTTTTGGGCTTCATTGTACGCCACCGAGGCATTGAAATAGACCCAGGCAAAATCAAAGAAAAATTAAATAAAAATGAATTAAATAAATAAATACATAAATAAAAAGTAAAAGACCTTATGATTTTTATTTTTACCAATTAAAGATAAATTCAATTTCAAAACTAAATCAACATTCACCTAAAATAAAGAAAAAAATAAAAAGTAACTCTCAATTTTAAAATTAAATAAATTTAAATATCAATAAATAAATAAAATAGTAAAAAAATAATAATAATAAACTAAAAGACTTTTTTTCTTCTTATCAAATAAAAAAATTCAATTTTAGAATTAAACCAACCTTAATCTAAAATAAAAATAAATCTCAACATTCAAGACTAAATAAATTTAAATAAGATAAATTCAAATAATAAATAAATAAATAAATAAAAACTAAATCATTTTATCAATAAAAAATAAAAAGTCAATTCACAAGATGTAAACTGCCTTGAAAAGTCCATATCTTCCCTGCCCTTACTCACAGCGACCACTTAAATTACTGAACTATATTGTTTATTTTCTCTTTCTTAATCAGAGGTTCCTCGGGTTCAAAGCCCAGGGTAATTAACAATGGGGGCTTGCGCCCATTGGAATCTTAAAGACCCCACAATCTCTAAAACCTTTAAATGTGCATTCCAAATTTATATAAATATACCCCAATGCACACTTAGAGGGATCTCCGTGTCCTTCTTCCGCAATTCATCGTCCAGTTCCTTTTTTTAGGGCGGTGAGAGGCGCGAAAAAGGGTCGCACAGGATTACCCCTGAAAATTCGGGGAATTAAAAAGCAACTTGGGACAAAAGATTCAAAAAATTCAAGGAGTAATTTTAAAAACCCGAAGAGGCTTAATTCAAGTCCAGAAGTACCAAGAAAAAAAGAAGAATTCAGTGAAATGCTCAAAAATCAAAATTCTTAAGAAAAGAATTAAATGCCGAAGCTCTACAAATTCAAATCGAAAACCTCTTCGAAACCCAAAATCTCAAAACTCAAATTTTATGGTAAAATCAAATTCTCCATAAAATTCTGAGAATTTTCATATATTACTTGATATTTTTGGAGTTACAGAAGTCAAAGAAATTCCAAATTATCGATTAATATAATGAAAAATTAATTAATCAAGCATTAAAAATTAATTGATGCTTGACCAAGGGGCAAAATGGTAAATAAAAATTACCATAAATTTTGTTATATTTCAAGGAATTTTTGAGCAAATTTTGGTGCAATTTGGACAAAGGGAGCTTTGAGAAACAATTTAAAAGCAAAGGAGAAATAAGAAAATCAGCAAATGGAGGGCTCCAATTAAAAATCAAAATGGAGAAGGGCTAAATTCGAAAATTCTCATCTGCTACAGTGCGTGCTACAGTACCCGAGCCTCTCCATGGTGTAAAATTCAAAAATGGTGATGGTGCTCCCGTGCGACGAAAACCCACATATTATATACCGTTGGAAAGAGCACGGAGAGGAGAACACAATGAGATAAAGAAATTGCAAAATGGTTGAGCGGTTTGGGAGAAAACTGAAGAGGAAGTTTCCGATCCAAAAATGAAATTGATCAATCCGAACCATAATTGATCAAATTGACACTTCAAACACCTTCTCCATGGTCACAAGAGATTGTTTAAGGGCTTGATTGAATTTCATTAGCTTTAAATTGGTGAGACCACGAACTCGCAAATCGGGTCAAAAAACCGAGTTGGTCAAACTCTATACCAGAGCATTCTATTGATTGAATAAACATTATAGATCAATTCCTGGGATCAATTAGATGCTAATCAAGCTTTGAAACACAAGAAATAGTGAAGAAATGAAGGAGAACGACTATGAGGCTTGAAATTGGGTTTGAAGGCAAAAACGGGTCTCGGGTGCATAATTATGATCCGGCAAGGTCTAAAATGCAGGAAGGGAGTGGCAAGAACGTGATTGAACCTCTACAACCTTCTAGAAGTCCCTAGAATCATCTGGTGACCAAGTGGTGGTTAGAGAGGCAAATTTATAAATTTTCAAAGCAAACATAACAAACTCCACTTGTGCCCCACTTGCCCTCTCACTGTTGTTAGAGCACATTTAAAACACTTAGAACCTGGTCTAATACACCACAAAACGTTCGAGAAGAGTATGAGAAGATGATTGAAGGGAGTTGGTGCATAAATTGGTCAAAGAAAAGTCAAACCGATCTCATACACCCATCTACTACCCCCTAGGCCTATATAAACCCCTCTCCTCCTTCAAATGCAAGAGACACAACCCATCCCAAGCTGAATGCTAATCCAAAACACTGCCAAAACCAATTGAAGCTCAAATTAGATACAAAATAAGATTCAATTTTTGAGTTGAGATCAAAATCAAGCCCAAAGATACAAGATTCAATCAAATCCTCTTCTACTCAAGCTACAAATTAGATCTAGGTAGCCATATATCATGTAAATATAGATATCAAGAGTGTATTAGAGCTTGTAATTTTGATTCGTGCAATAAAGATGAAATTTTTCACGTGCAATATCGATTTTTCTTCTTCTTCTTGATGTTCTTATGTTGCAATTCGATCTTTTTCGTTTTTTTCTTTTCTTTTAGCTCAAATCAGCATACAAACATCATTGAATGTTAGATTGAAGCTAAATGATGCATTTAAACCATATAAGATCAATGAATCCCTTATAAATGCAAAATCAGCCCTAAAATCGCTGAAAATGCAATAAAAAGAAAAACGGGATGAGATCTACTCCAAATCTTATAAAACTTTCAGATCTAGTAGAAATAAGTCATATGAATCTACAGAAACTGATTTTGTAATTTTTTGATTTTTCTATAAAAAGTTATAGCCTTTTTAATTCTGAAAAACAGCAAGTTCTGGTAACATCAATTCATCTTTTGCTTTTTTCATTTTTTTTTGTTTTTTCATTTTCTTTCTTTTCTTTTGGCTCAAATCTGCATACAAACATCATTGAATATTAGATTGAAGCTAAATGATGTATTTAAACCGTTTTAGATCAATGAATCCCTTATAAACGCAAAATCAGCCCTAAAATGGCTGAAAATGCAATAAAAAGAAAAATAGGATGAGATCTACTCTAAATCTTATAAAACTTTCATATCTTGTAGAAATAAGTCATATGAATCCATAGAAACTGATTTTATATTTTTTTGATTTTTCTGTAAAAAGTTATAGCCTTTTTAGATCTGAAAAATAGCAAATACTGGTACAGCATTTTCCGCTTTTGCCCCTGGTCTGATTCAAAAATCAAAAATCATATCTCTGCTATTCCAATTTAATTGAAATTTTTCAAGCATCTAGATCTAGTTATAGTGCATCTCTCTGTAAATTTTCATAATTTTTAGAGCTTCATATCATTTTATATGAATTTAAATTTAAGCATAATAAAAACCAACAAGCTCTTCTTAGCTTTGGTGCCGGCTAATACAAAGTCGCGAGTGCCTGGTTTTGGGGAGTATAAGCTTGTGCCGGCTATACACAGCCGCGAGTGCTCGCTTCTGTTGAGATTTAAAATACTTTTTTTGAAATTACATTCTTATATATGCATATTTCCCTATACAATTGATAATTACCTTCTATAAAAATAAATTTTCTTTTTTATTTTTCTGTTGAATAAAAATCATTTTAAAACACATTTAAGATAGGCTTAAATAAAAATATTATCAAAATGAAAGTTATTACAAATATACTCCTTAAAATGTTCATATTTTTTCTGAAATATTTTCTTTAGTAGATTGTTTAAAATGTTCAAAATATCCTCTGCTGTCCAGTTCAGTCCTTTATCAGAAAAGAATTAAAAAACTGTACCGATCCGTAAATGTGACATATATATATTATTTTATATTCATAAAATACATATCAAGAGGAGTTTATATATAAATTTTCATGCAAAAATACGTTTTAAATACCTTTCAAATAAGCAAAACAATCTTGACAGCCCCTGATTTTCAGAACCGTCTTCTGCTGGTATTTTGCTCAAAACAGTACTTTTAAGAGCTCAAAATGAAAAGTGTTCAACATAAAAGTTGTTCTTAACATCTCATTTCATATTTCTGTTAAAAAACATCAGTATGTTATTAACTCAGTTTACTCTAAAAAAAATAAAAAATAGTATTATCTGCTGAAATCTGCGTAAATTTTCAGATTTGTCCGTTTCTAATATTCCTCCCGAAATAATATTTTAAAGGATTCAAATTAAAAAATATTCAAACTAAAAGTTGTTCATAACATTGTCATTGATATTTTTATCAAATAAAATTAGTATCTTACTAATATATTTTTCTCAAAAAGTCTAAAAAGATCACTAATTGATTATATTTTCTTTACCGATAAAAATCAGAAAAATATTATGGTCCATTCTAAAAAAATATTTTAAAATCATAAATATTTTGATAATAAGTATAAATAAAAATATAATAAAATTTCTTTATAAATAGATCTTAAGAAAATAAATTAAAAATAGTTTCATAATAAATCATTTTCATTAAAGAATAATCATTTCAAGATAAAATATAATAATTAGAATAAAAATCATAATAAAATAAAATAAAAGTAATGCATTCATTGAAAATATATAATAAAAAGAAATAACATAAAAAATAATAAGATAAAAATTTTCTTAATATAAATAAATATAATTTTTATTCATTAAATCAAATTCTAAATAAAAATATACAAAAATACAAAAATAAACAAAATTAAATATATAATGAATAAAAAAATAAAATAATAAAATAAATATAACTCTTATTCAAAATCAAATAAAATTTAAATAAAAATGAATTAAATAAATAAATACATAAATAAAAAAAATGAAAGACTAAATCAACATTCATTTAAACTAAATCAACATTCACCTAAAATAAATATCATAATAAATAAATAAATAAAAGTAACTCTCAATCTTTAAAATTAAATAAATTTAGATATCAATAAATAAAAAAAACATAACTAAAAATAATAATAATAAATAAAAGATTTTTTTCTCCTTCTTATCAAATAAAAAAAAAATCAATTTTAGAATTAAACCAACCTTGATCTAATAAAAATAAATCTCAACATTCAAGACTAAATAAATTTAAATAAGATAAGTTCAAATAACAAATAAATAAATAAATAAAAACTAAATTATTTTATCAATAAAAAAATAAAAAGTCAATTCACAAGGTGTAAACTATCTTGAAAAGTTCATATCTTCCCTACCATTATTCACAGCGACCACTTAAAATTGCTTAACTATTCTGTTTATTTTCTCTTTCTTAATCAGAGGTTCCTCGGGTTCAAAGCCCAGGGTAATTAACAATGGGGCTTGCGCCCATTGGAATCTTAAAGACCCCACAATCTCTAAAACCTTTAAATGTGCATTTCAAATTTATATAAATATACCCCAATGCACACTTAGAGGGATCTCCGTGTCCTTCTTCCGCAATTCATCGTCCAGTTCCTTTTTCAGGGCGGTGAGAGGCGCGAAAAAGGGTCGCACACCTCCTCCCAAGAATCTTAAAGGTTTGCGCTCGCTGCAGGGACAGTTAGCGTACATTCGACGCTTCATAGCAAACTTATCTGGGAAAATTCAACCTTTCACCAGACTTACGAAGAAAGATGTCCCATTCAAATGGGACTTAAACTGTCAAAAGGCGCTTGACAAGCATTAAAGAATACCGCTTAACCCTCCTGTTTTGGCAGCACCAATCCCCGGGAAAGAGTTAATCTTGTATACAACTGCCTTAGAAGGGTCTTTGGGTGCCCTCCTAACCCAAGAGAACGAGCAAGGGAAAGAAAATGCCCTGTATTACCTTAGTCGAATGATGGTAGGAGCTGAACACGGGTATACACCCATTGAGAAGCATTGTCTGGCCTTAATTTTCGCCGCTAAGAAATTGAGACATTACATGATTTCTCATCGAATAATCCTTATATCAAAGGTGGATCCGCTTAAATACCTAATGACGAGGCCTATGCTCACGGGGAGACTGGCCAAATGGGCAATTATATTGACAGAATTCGACATCATATGTGTACCACAAAAGGCAATCAAGGGGCAAGCATTGGCGGACTTCTTGGCAGCACATCCAATTCCAGACGATTCGCCCTTATCGTGTGATTTCCCAGATGAAGAAGTCATGAATATCCAGCAAGATAATCCCGTATGGGAAATGTATTTTGATGGAGCGTCATCAATAAGGCCACTCCCGGGACCTGGTATTCCTACAATTCGGGCAGGGATAGGTCTAGTGTTTATCACCCCAGAAGGTGGCATTGCAAGACATGCGCTAGCATTAATGGAACCATACACCAATAATGAGGCTGAATATGAAGCCTTGATAACTGGCCTTGAGATGGCTATCGATTTAGAAATCAAATGCTTACATGTTTTTCGGTGATTCACAATTGATTATAAATCAAGTTACAGGGAAATACAAAGTGTTGAAACCAGAATTGGTACAATACTACCAAAAAGCGATAGAGTTAGTGAAGCAAATACCTGAAGTCATCTTCAATAAAATCACAAGAGCCGCGAATGGCAAAGCAGATGCCCTCGCAAAGGTAGCTAAGGAGTTACGCGAACCTGATTTGCATGAAATTCATTTAACCATTAGAAGCCGACGACCATTATCTCTGTGCTTCACTAAAGAAGATGATGACTATTTTGCTGAAGTGGAAGATGAATGTTATTTGAATAAAAGCTCGGACTCAAATAAACACGTTGGTGGCTAATTCGAGAAGGATGATTGGAGACTCGCCTTTCATCGATTACCTCAAGCAAGGTATCCTTCCAAAAGAGAAAGCAGGAGGAGACCAGATAAAGAAGCGGGTTCTTCGATTTGTGTATCTAAATGATACTCTTTACAGGAGATCATTTGATCAATTATGGTTATGATGCATCTCCTACCAGGGAATCCGAGCAAGTAATGAAGGAAGTTCATTCTGGCTTATGCGGTGCACACCAGTCTGGACCAAAGATGCGCCTCAAGATCAAGAGAATGGGGTACTACTGGCCAACGATGGTGGCTGATTGTGAAGATCATGCTAAGAGATGCCACATGTGCCAAATTTATGGCCCGTTCATACATCAGTCACCAAGCCCACTACATCCTATAGTGTCGTCATGGCCATTCAGCATTTGGGGCACAGATATAGTAGGGCCAATTGATCCGCCCACCTCGAAAGGATACAAGTATATTCTCGCCACGACGGATTATTTCACAAAATGGGCGGAGGCAATTTCTCTTAAAGAGGTCAAGACTTCGATGTGGTCGTTTTTCAAAACCTATGTGCTATACCGATTCGGTACTCACGAAGGATTATATCTGACAACGGGACAGCATTTAAGAACGCTAAAATATATGCTTTGGCGGAATGTTTTAAGATCGACTGGAGATATTCCTCAATTTATAACCCAAGAGCCAATGGGTTGGCGGAAGTGTTCAACAAAACCCTGATCAACATTATGAAGAAAACGATCGAAGGGAATCAACGCGATTGGGATAATAAACTCTTAGAGGCACTTTGGGCTTACAGAACCACATACAGGACCCCAACGCAAGCAACGCCGTATTCTCTTGTATTTGGAGTTGAGGCAATTTTACCGTTAGAAGTAGAGTTACCATCTTTAAGGGTGGCTATGCAAAGAAATGACTTTGGAGGAACATCGTAAACTCAGTGGATGAGTTAGATGCGATGGATGAGAAAAGATTAATAGCTCAACAAAATCCGGAGCTTTACTGTGCAAAAATGGCGAAAGCATATGATAAAATGGCTCGCCTAAGAACATTCCAGGAAGGAGAATTGGTATTAGTCGAAGAGACCGATCATCTGTGAGTAGACATGTGGGGTCTAAGTTCTCTCCAAATTGGGAAGGACCATATGTCATTGAGAAAGTGTATGAGGCGGGTGCATATCAACTCATCGATCACAAAGGGAACAAGCTTTTGCCACCAATCAAATGGGAGATACCTCAAGAAGTACTACACTTAAACCTTCCAAATCCAAGAACATAAAATAAAATAAAATAAAGGCTTTAGAAAGCCCATCGTGTGCATAAAATAAGAGGCTTTAAAGAAGCCCATAATAAAAATTATGTACATATAATAAGAAAATCTATGAAGCTTAGAGATAAAAATGAAATAAAGATTCAATAAGCGGGTTGCTAATAAAGAATTGTATTAGAGGGTTTCAAGGAGCTTACAAAACCCGAATAAGAGGCTTTAAGAAGCCCACAATAAAGTTAAATAAAGACTTTGACAAGTCCGAGAAGTGGCTCAAAGCAAGGCTAAGTAGATGGATGATAAGTCAGATAAAATAAAAGGGCATGAGTATCAAGGTCATAACCTAACAAAGGTGCATAGCTAAAACCCCAAATAGAAAAGTCACAAAAAGCAAAACAAACCCAATATAGGTACGAGGTTAAAACCAAGAAAATGGAAAACCTCCATAATCAAACTGAGGTTAGTCAAAATTCAAGGCTAAAACCCCAAATCGGAAAGCCGCGAAGGTCAAGCTAAACTTAGTTTGAATCCAAGGCGAAACCACACAATGGAAAGCCGAGAAGGTGGCTAGGGTGTTTGGGCCCATAATACGAACACCACTGGGTTTTTCTATTTGATCCAGAATAAATATAAAAATAGACAGGGTTTGCGCTTGTCCCTTAAACTATCGTATCGCCCAATGAGGAAAGCTGCTCATCATGGTCGCCTGCGGTGAAAACCAAGGGATAGGTCGAGCAGATTGGTGGCTATCCATAGTCACTTCTGAGGGCATAAAAAATAAAAAATTTGTATATATTAATAATAAATAATATTCCTCCATAAAACACATAAAAATATTTTAGTTAAATAAAAATAATAAAAGAAATTATATTTTATAAAAATAAAAATATATATTTTCTGAAAAGGAGTTGTCATCTTTGTCCCCGACACCAAGAGTGTCATACAAAGCAGGTTGGGTACATTCATCCGTAAAAGCACCACACTTCCACAAAATAAAATAAGAGGAGACGAGCGATGGTGAGTTTCCACTTTAGTACGCAAAAGTGCACAAATGAGGGGAGAGTGTGTGAGCTTCCACTTTTAAATGATATATACATGAAGTATCCACAAAATAGTGTTATCAATTGAATCCATAATACAATTGATACTGACAAGTTTATCCGTCAGTAATAAAAGGATAAACGGGTTCACTCTGTACTTGGCCTAGAGGTCAATACAGATAGGATTGGTATCCTTAAATACTATGGTCCCGCCGTGAAGCTGTGTCAAAAATGCTGATCAGAAGATACGCTGATTGAACAACATATGCGAGCAAGCAAACAACAAGTATACAAGCCTACCAGAAGCAAAGAAAGGTGAAAGCAAAAGTTCATTAAAGATCAGGAAATGGCAGAATCTCCTGATGAAAATCTGAGGTACGAAGCCCATTGAAAGGATATCGGGTAAACAAGCCACCAGAAGAAAAACACATGGAAGTATAAGCTGAAAGGAAAAGAAGTTAGGGTTGAAATCACTTGAAGCGAAGGTGCTTTGTCGAAGATCCCGACGTACGAGAGGTCTCAAGTTGTAACCTCTTCACCCAAAGGATGCATCGAAGGCGAAATCGAGATTCCTCGCGGAAGAAGAAGTGAAGCAAGAGTTTCTTTAGATGAAGGCATCTCGAGTAAAGTCCTTTCGTAAAAGAAATTAAATCCAAAATCTATACAAAAAAAATCGTGGTTGAAACTTCTTAGAACAAATGTACTCCATTGAAGATCCCACCGAGATGAAGAATTCAAGCCGAAACTTCTTCAAACGAGACTCTAATCAAAGAATGTTTCAAGAAGGAGTTGAAGACCTAAGTCCAAAAGTCGGCGTAACGCTTCAAGCTAATGACTTAGAAGGTCGGATAAGAGGCACAAAGCTCGGCGCGTCTTCCGATAATTGCAGGCCTTGACGTGAGTTGGCATAGCGTTTCGACTCGAAACGTCCCGAGCCCCGTATCTTTTGTCAAAGATAACCTTATTTGAGAAAAATAAATCAGAGATCCTTGAGATGAAAAAATGAAGCTGAAACCTCTTTAGATGAAGGGATCCAAACGGAAAGACGCTTCACAAGAAGATTCAATTCGAAAACCATTATAAAATAATAATAAGTGTCAACTTCGAATGCACCAAAGCAAAGCCCTTCAATTCTCAAAGTGTTCACGACCGCTTTGGTGGGTGGCTCTTTGTTTACCCCTAAAAAGTCAGAGAATAATACAAAAGGAAAATCTGAAGAATCGGGTAGGCTCGAGAGGCCTAGTATTCTCGAAAAGCCCAAAAGACCCGATATTCCCAGGGAAGCCCAAAAAGACCTATTAAAATTCTATTCAAAAATTAAATCTAATTAAGAGGTCTGATGTTATTAATTCCTAAACTAAGATCATATTGGCCCATGTGTCGCAAGGGTATTATGTGGTTAACATTAAATGAAGCACATCCGGTCTTTTAATAAAAGAGATAAGATGGGATTAGATCATGCACGTAAGCACGTTTCTTATGAACTCATGATCAACTTGTATGTGGTGTATGTGCACCATGTGTAGACAAACAAAGAGGTTAAATTTTGAAATGGCTTAATCCCTTTCCTCTCGACTTTGTTTTTTTTTCCGGCTCGATTTCTTTCCCGACCCAACAACTAAAATGGTGATTGCGCAAGATATTTCGAATTGAGTTAAACCCTTATATCGACGTAAATCTCTCGGCAAGGAGAGATTAATGGAGGAATTGATTTTTAAAATCATGCATTGTGTGGCACTCGCACCCTATAACAGAGACTTCAATCACAAAAATGAAATGGTTGGCTTTGAGCATGACAGAGCAAATTAATAGTCCAGAGACTTTCAAGTGGGTCATGTGTTGTTCTTTGAAGCACCAATTTGGTGTAGGAAGCTGTGTGTTAGCGTGGCCACCTATGTGCACTCACGTATGATATGGATTGAGTTCAAACCGGTGAAGCATTACGTGAGGGATTAAGTCAAGGTTTAATTGTGACTTGGTAACATTTATTTGGTATGACACGATGCTAATTACCCAAAGCTAATGTTGAGAAGAGATAAAATGTCAAGGTTGTAAATTCTTGATAAAAGTGGTAACCGTAAATGGTCCCCATCAATGCCACTTGGCACAAATTCCTTCACTCCATATTAACGAGAAGAATCTTCCTCTCAAGAGTATAATTCTCAATGCACTCGGTCTATGATGTTGCACAATGAAATTTGAATTGTTTGCTTGAAATATGGAATTGGTGTATAGTGGTATCCAAGGCATCACATGCTAGAAGAGTGAAATTCTGAAAATTACTGATCCAACTGAACTCTCAACACCAATACATCTGGACCTTTCAAATACATTGGAGAACAACTGATGAATGCCAACTCATCAATCCAAGTGACTAGTGAGAGACGTGAGGTGATTGGAAGATGTGAAAATTGTATTACTGATCCAAGTTTCATCAGTATTTTAAAATAAAAAGAAACACAGAATGGAGCAATCTTGATCATTGAAAAGAGTGAGATGAAACCCGATGTTGCCATTTCAAGCAATCCAAGGCAACAAAAGAAACACGAATGTGATAAGAATGCAACATTGACACAAAAAATGATATTACCAAGTATACCCCTGCTGCCCTAATTAGAGGTTATATATACCCCTTTACTAGCAAGAAAAAAAGGGGACACCAAAAGAGAGCAAAAAGCACCGAGCCTTATTACTCTACTAGAAAAAAATCTGAAAGAATCGAAACGTGAGAGCTTCATTTAATCTGAGATTGTTTTCTCAAAAACTGAGCATAGGTAGTTTTCATCATGTAATCCTTGATGCTAAATTATAGTGGAGCTTGTATATTGAAACTTTATGCAATGGAATGAAGTTTACTGCATGTTATTGTTCTTTTCTTTTCATCTTACCGATTGATATTTTTCTATTCGAATTTTCTTTCTTTTTCTTCTCTTACTGACTCATATTTACACTACAAACTCAATTGTGTGTTAAATAGAGTTCAGATAATACCCTTAGAAGCTTCAAGATCAATGACTCCTTGATAAAAAAAATCAGCTTTTAAGTGCTGAAATGAAATAAAATAAGGAAAAAGGATGAGATCTGTTTTAAAACTCTCCAAACTCTTAGATCTTGTAGAAATCATTTACATTAATTCATAGGAGTTGATTTTGTATTTTTTTGACATTCCTATAGAAAGTTATGTCATTTTTAATTAGAAATAACAAAAACTATTTACAGATCTGTCCCTGATGGAGAAAAGTCTCAAAATAAAATATCAAAAATACTTTAGAAATTCTTAGAAAATTAGGACATGTTCTTAACTCCTATTTCCTTGAATCTATTCAAAAATATTTATATGTTATATTCAAAAAAATTAAAATAAATTCGAAGTCAAAGCTAGTTTGACTTTCTGCTTTCTGTTTTCTGGTTTTCTGTTTCTTTTCTGTTTTTTTTTTTTTTTTGTTTCTTTTTCGATTTTAACCCCTTTAATCTCTATTTTCTTGCTATATATTCAGGTTAGGGTCTTGTATTAAGAGTTATAATAAATATAGTTATTAGAAATATAATAGTAGTTATTATTAATAATAGGATAATATAAAAGCTCTTTGGAACCTTGGTGCCGGCTTGACCGAGAAATTTTGTGAGTGTCGGGTTACAAAGTTCTATAATGCTAGTGCCAGCTTGAAAAAGCTGTGTGTGTTAGCCTTTTTAAAATAAAAATGAAATACTTTATCTAAAGAGTTTAATTAAGATTCTTATTTAAGAATAAATCATGAAACTCTTTAAAATCTTGGTGCCGGTTCGAAAGGACTGTGTGTGTCGGATTTTTAGAGCAACATGATACTGGTTTTAACATTTAAAAACTCAACAATCAGATTTATAAACTAGTTTGGAGATTATAAGTATGCATTCATGAATATTACAAGTCCTTTTGTAAATATTATAAAAGTTTGGATCTCTTTGTAAAAAATCATCTTTAAATCCATACTTAGTATAAATTGAGTAATATTACAGTTTTAATAATGTTCTATAATAAAAAAAACGCATAAACTCTTTTACTAGTATAAAGATAACCCAAAATCGATTATTTTACTGTTTTTCCATCAAAAAACTATTTTAGAATCTATTTAATATTATCTTAAATAAAATTTATCAACATACATAAATTTGCTATAAGTATTTTCTTTAATAAGCCTTTAATCTTGTTTAAATCTCCATGTGAACAGATCTTCAAAAATCTCAAAAATACCCTCTGATTTTCTCTTTTACTGGCAGCAGTAAAAATATCTAATAAACTGTAGCAATCTATGAATTTGACATATAAATTTTATTTTATATTCTTATTCTCCATAAAGACTAGAGCTTAACTTTAAATTTTGAGGTGAAAATATGAAGATTTAAGTACCTAAATACCCTAATTACTCTTAACTGTCCTTTAATTACAGTTTTAACACTTTAATCAAAATCACTTGAAACTTAATCAAAATGGCGTCAAATCAAAACATTTAAAAAATAAAAGTTGTTTTAAATTACCCAATGTGTCTTACTGTCACTTTGTCCTAGTATATTATGTTCAGAAATTTTGCATAAAAACCCAAATATTTCATTAATTTTGCATCCCTCTCCTAGAAATCACAAAAAATCTCATTTTAGTTGGACCTTTCTGTAAATATGACACATATATTTTATTTTATATTCTTAAACATTGTTGTAAATAATGCTTAACTTGAAATTTTCAAACAAAAATATTAATCTCTGAATGTTTAAAAGAGTAAAACGGTTCTGACAGGCCTATTTTCTGGTTTTGACCTCTCGAACAAGAACTTATGTGTAAATATGTTTAAATCTGCTCAAATGGATAAATATTCAAAAATAAAATTTGATCTTAACACTTAATACTACATATTCATCAATGAGTTTGAATACATTATTTATTCAGCACCTAATAAGATTTCAAAATTATTTCTACATTAATTTTGTTTTGGACATTCCTACTAATTTTCATGAGTTATTGAAATTTCATTAAGCATTAGTCATTTGTGTAATATATTATTTTAGTTTTAACTCCTTAAATATTCAGTTAAGACAATTAAGGTTCAGAAGTTAAGTTATACTCTACTACACTAATACATTGAGTATAATTCGTCAAAATTGTATGGTTATTACGAGAATGCATTATGTTCAAAATTAACCCGTAGCTTAAAAAAAAGAAACCAACTCAATTATTTGATACGGCCCAGAACAAGAATTAGCAAGGAAAATAAAAGGCCTAGTTGAAAATTATGATTAATAACTCATTCAAAAGTGAAAATGAACCGAGCAAAAATTTAATATGGCTCAATGAATGGGAAACGAGTTGAAAATATGTATATATAAAAGAAAGTCCAAAATAAAAATCTGAAAATAATTAAAATACAAAAGCTTTCTAAGCTCCAAATTGAGAAAACTTTATTTCTAAATTCTTCATACCTGGCATAGAGTTTTTAGTTTTTCATAAAATTAAAATAGAACAAAAAATAAATTACTCTTTTCTTAATTAATAAATAATTCCTAAAATATAAAAGTAATTTAATAATAATCATAAATAAATTTAAAAAAAAAACAAAATTTTCTTCTTAATAATAAATAAATATATATAATATTTTCTTTCATCAATAATAAAAAGATAATTAAAAATAAAGTCCATTCTTGATTAAATAAATTCATTTACTCTTTCTAATAATAAAATAAATAAGTACACAATGATTCTCCTAATTTGTAAATAAGCTTTGATTAAGTATATTAACCCTTCTAAAAAATGATAAATCTTTAATCAAAAAAGAAGAAGAAGAAATAATAAATAAAATATAATTACAAATAACCTTAAAATTCCTTTCTTATAAATATAAATAAAATAAAATAATCTTTTTACAACAAATAAAATAAATGAAACAATTCAAAAACAAATTCTCCTTTTAATAAATGAAATAAAAAAAATTATAAATATCTTCTAGAAGATAAAAAAATAATAATTAAATATTAAATTCAATTTGTAAGTTATGAACTCACAAAAATATTTTAGATTTCATAATTCAAAATCCATTTAAGAATGATAAAGTGATTTAAATTTCACCCGTTCTTATAATAAATAAACCTAATAAAATATATAAAACTCAGATTTATTACCCAGGTTATAAGTTGACAGTGCGTCAAATTTCATAATTTGGAAGATCAGTAAAAAACCATTAAGTGACCCAAATCTCATCGGTTTCCTGATAAGAAAATCTAATAAAGCCCAAAACGCTTAGATTTTAAACCTAGGTTGTAGGTTGGCATAGCGCTTCAAACTTTACAATTTAGAAGATCAATTAAATGACTAAGTGATTCAAATCTCACCCATTTTTCTGATAATTAAACCTAATAAAGCCCAAAACACTCAGGTTTACATTGCCTGGATTATGAGCTAGCATAGTTTCATAATCTGGAAGATTGGTAATACAGTTAAGTGACCCAAATCTCACATGTTTCCGATAAATCAAACCTAACAAAGCCCAAAACGCTCAGGTTTAAACATCCTAAATTATAAACTCATAGAGTTTCATGATTTAGAAGATCAGTAAGATAATTAAGTGGACCAAATTCACCATCTTCTGATAATTGAATCTATAAGGTATAAGAACATCCAGATTCACCAGTCTCGTATTATGGTTTGAGCTACCACACAGGTTCATTAAAACAACAAAACCAAGGATAATCGTTGTTGATTAGTTCTCGTTACTCAAAATGACCTATTTAATTGATTTTATTTATATTCTAATTCTTTCTTCTTAGCATCGAAGGTTCCTAGGGTTCATAGCCCAGGGTAATTAACAGTGAGGGCTTGCGCTCACTGGAGCAATAAAGTTCCCACAATCACTAAAAAAAAACCTTTGGATGTATAATCCTAAAAATAAATACATAAATATACATTTGAGGGTGGTACCGTGTCCTTCTTCCGCAATTCATCGTCCAGTTCCTTTTTCAGGGCGGTGAGAGGCGCGAAAAAAGGGTCGCACACATATGCGTTTAGTATTCCTTCAATCTTGTTAATTTGTTTTTTGTAAAAGTGACCTAAGTGTTGCTTTCATTTCTTTTCAAAAGTGATACAAAATGAAAAAAAAATAAAAAAAAAAAACAATGTCTAAGGAGCTAATTAAAGAGGAGGCTGCAACATATATAAAGCAGCTCTATAGGAAAAAAAAAAAAAAGGCAGAGGCCTGATTAATTACCATAGTAAGTCAGCTAAGAAACAACTAAATTAGAAGTTTGTAATTAGAGGATTAGACAAAAGCAGCAGCAGCATGCAACTACTCAAATCTCCAAGTAAATCCTCATGTTCCGAATCATATCCTCACGAGAAAAGACCGTATAAAACTGGAATTTCGTTCCTTCCAAAACTGCCTAACAGAAAATTTGCACATAATGATAAAAAGAATTTGCGAACACACTTATTTAGCCCCCTGGCATAGTGAAAAATATCATCCCAAGATGTAAAATGCAATTGCAATCCATAAACTGCGCCATTGTTAAAAATATCCTAAGATTCCCTTCTATAACGACAATGAAAGAATACAGAAGGGACATCAGATTGACTCTCTCCATCTTGCCGTTTGTTCATTCAGAAACCTAGATTATACTCAGTATGTTAGTCCATATTATAACATTTAATACTACATTAACACATGATTTAGTCATTTTCGTAGTTATGATAATAAATAATATTGGTTAATGTACAATGGTTTGTTCAGCATGTCAGATCCAATAAAAATCAACAAAGAAAAGAGAAGAAAGATACGTATTCCAATGATTATAAATGAAATGAAGGGTCATATCAACAGACTACCAACTCGAGATCGAACTTGTTCCAACAGAATATAATTTAGATTACAAAATGTAGTGTTTATATTTTATTATTATAATTATCGAATAATTTGATTTCAATTATTATTGTAATATTTTAATTTGTTTGATACTATTTTAGCATAATCTACTATCATGCTTATATTTTACATTATAAAACTCATTTTTTAATTGTTGTTGTAATATTTTAGAACAATCTACTGTGTGCTTCGTTTTTAATATAATATACAAATATAAAAAAAATTAGCACTGAGTTTGAAACTCGGTTCAGACTATTACCAGACAAAAATGAAGTCTTCTTACCATTTTCCTATTTTTTTTATTTTATTTACTAAAAAAACCAGCAGTTATTTTGGAGCTCGTTACAAAGAGAGGCAATTTATCTAGACTTTAAAAGTGGTGAAACGCAGCACTTAGCATCTTGTTTTGTTTCGAAATATCGCCAGAATAAACTTCACGACATGTTAGATGAGGAAATAGTAACTGATGATAAAAAGGTCATTGAGGTTCTCCATGAAATCAGTGAGCTAGCGGTACGGTACGGTGCCTGCTTAACAAAATAAAATTTTATCCTGCATCAGACCGTGGCGGATCTACACTACTTCGGGAT
The DNA here is from genome assembly GCA_037127355.1 of Schoenoplectus tabernaemontani. NCBI lineage: Eukaryota > Viridiplantae > Streptophyta > Magnoliopsida > Poales > Cyperaceae > Schoenoplectus > Schoenoplectus tabernaemontani. Next base: position 769,427 of record CM073745.1, on the reverse strand, counting down.
CGTGCAAGCGTCGATCCTGAATTCTAATATTTTTTAGAAATTTAATAGTATTTTCTGACTGTGTCTCACTCTGAACTCAAAATAAACTTCAGATTCAACTACATCTCCCAGCACTGAATATAGAGCAGTACTGGAAATTGACACCGATGATAAGGTGATCAGGAATAAACTGCAATAAACTCTTTAGTTAGGTCAAGCGCTAAACTTCAACTGTTTGTGATTATTTCCAATTATTTTGTACAATTATAATCTGATCGATATGCTAATTATCTTTAGTGTGCCTAAATTTTATTCTGCACCAACACCAAGCAGATATATTCTGTCTAAAAATTTAATCCATATCACAATGATATATTTTTGGATAAATATTTTGAATCAAAACAGATTGACTCGTCAGATCGGATCGAGTCAAATCAAGAATCAAAGATTATTTGGAGTCTGCACCAACACCAAGCAGTTGGAGGCGTAGAGTAGGGATGGATATTTTCTAAAGTACTCTGGAGAGTACAGTGGGCAGCTAAGAATGAAGGAAAGAATTTAGATTTATGAAGCTATTTCTGATTTTTTTTTTTTTATTAGGACAATATTCTATCCTCCTATAGAGAGAGGATGTGAATTGGGGAGGACGGAGTCGACCAGAAAATAAATATCAATGGATAAGTGGCCCTTGTTAATTTGCGATATGTAGGTTTTTGTGCAGTTGACCTCGCAGTCTTCTCCTTCCTAATTAATTTTTAATTAACTTGGTCTTGGTACAGATAAACAGAACATGTCCAATCATTAATCAACATCTTCTCTGAATTGTATGTATGACCCAAGAAAAAGCATCTTAGGCCTTAGCTGCTAGCCACAAGAGTTCCCATCAAAATTCAAATGCAAACGCTCTCAATAAGAATTCAGCTATTAACTAATTTGAATTATCAGGGTTGATTTCTTACCGGAGTGCATCTATGCTAGCGACGTTCTACATCTTGACCGTTGAGATTTAAGCAGTCATTTCGATACAAATAATATTTATTTATTATTTTATATATTTGAAGTAACTTAATTTTAACTAAAACATAATTCATCTGGTGATCTTGTTAAATGAAATTTGAGGGCATTTATGCACAATTTTTTTCTAAAAAAATTATTACTGATGTTAATTAGTGTGATATAAGGTTCAGACAGTGCTAAATTATAAAATAAATCTAATGCAATTAAACATATTAGATCGATCCGACCCGACCCAATCGATTGAGACAGATTAAAATAATTATAATTCATATCCGAGTGATTTATTTTTAGATTATTTCAAATTAAATTGGGTTGACTCATCAAGTCAGTTTGGATCAAATCGGATCAAGGATCAAAAATTATTTTGGAGTCTGCACCAAAACCAAATAGTAATATGAATCATTGAATCTCTAGAATCATTGAATTTATAGGGAATAAAAATGAATATATCCTCTACAATACTCTAAAGAGTGCAGCGGACAGTGCAGAGCCATGAAGAAAGAGACGATGCAATGAAGAACCTTAAATTCATAGAGTTCCTTTTAATTTTTCATTGGATAATATTATATCCTCTAAAGTAATTTAAATAATGTGAATTGACGAGAAGAGGAGGGCTGAGTCGTGGAGCAAATAGCAATCGATAAGTGGCCCTTGTTAATTTGCGATATATAGGGTTTTCAGTCTTCTCCTCGCTAATTAATTAATTCGCTCTTGGTCTTAATTATCATGAAGTATCCGTACTTTTTAAAAGAAAATTATCTTTTTTTTTTAATTATCCATATTTTGTTTGAAATTATCCACATATTTTTATAAAAACTATATCCAAGAGTTCCAAAATATTCTGAGCCGCCGCCTGAAGATTTATCAGCTTTTAATTTGAATAAATAGACTCGATGCAATTTTCTAATTTAGATATGTATATGTACCTACCACTTGGTTTCGTGACGAAGGGGTCAAAAGTCAACACAACAACTGTAAAGTTGATGTGAAGAAAATTGAAATTGAACCCGTAAACAAAGTACTTGGTCAAAAAATCGAATAAATTAAGAAAGAAGAGGAAGAGAGATAAATTGGAAGCTACTTGCCAATCTTTCACAGAGAGAGAGAGAGAGAGAGAGAGATTACTAACTTACTATGGCCTTTTCTTTTAGCAAATCCAAGTTATTTTGGTACGTAGCGCTGGTAGGCTTGGCCTTACCGGCCACTTCAGTAGCCTCATCAGCATTGCCTGGCTGTCCAGAAATTACTTGCGTAGATACAGTCGACTTTGGCTAAGGTCAGTACTCCCTATCCTAGTCTATAGAGTATAAACTATATACTCCCTTCTTTGTATAAAGTCAATCTACATACAAGTTCCTTAAATTGTGCGAGAGTACTAGTTATTCAATAGCTCGTAATATTCAGAATCAGATCTGGCCAAGCGGCATTCAAATCGGACCACTAACACTTCTTTATTGATGAAAGTCTAAAACTTGTTTTAAAAAAAGGATTGAATAACGGACCAGCGGCCAACGGAAATTCCATGCACATGCATTACCCCCACCTACCGTTCTATATCATGCGTGATTACATGCACCATCTTCCCACATGCAACCATTGAAAAATTCTACATAAATACAGTACTAAAGTAATATGGTGAAATGAAATGATATGAAATTATATATTCGCCCGTCATTTAAATTTGTTATCAATAACTCAATTCAAATTGTTCAACTTCTTGTAAGCTTTTATATATAGAGAGAGTGTTCAACTACGGTGCTTTGTAAAGCACAAAGGGCGTTGTGTGTTTTGCGTTCTATTTTTAATTTCAAGTCAGAAATAATTGATCTGAACCATTCAATCTAATTTTCATATCAAAATCTATTAGTAAACCAAATTTTATATTTTTTTTGAATTTTTTTGCTATTTTTTCTGGTGAGGAGAAAATGACTTGATCTGAGAATTCTGTTTCATCCAAAATTGTCGGTTTTTCTGTTTGATCTGAGAATTCTAACGCAAGTAATTTTTGCGCAGTTGGAGGCGTAGAGCCGGGCTATGAATCATTGAATTTCTCAAGAGTAGGGATGGATATTTTCTAAAGTACTCTGGAGAGTACGGTGGGCAGCTAAGAATGAAGGAAAGAATTTAGATTTATGAAGCTATTTCTGATTTTTTTTTTTTTTTATTCGGACAATATTCTATCCTCCTATAGAGAGAGGATGTGAATTGGGGAGGACGGAGTCGACCAGAAAATAAATATCAATGGATAAGTGGCCCTTGTTAATTTGCGATATGTAGGTTTTTGTGCAGTTGACCTCGCAGTCTTCTCCTTCCTAATTAATTTTTAATTAACTTGGTCTTGGTACAGATAAACAGAACATGTCCAATCATTAATCAACATCTTCTCTGAATTGTATGTATGACCCAAGAAAAAGCATCTTAGGCCTTAGCTGCTAGCCACAAGAGTTCCCATCAAAATTCAAATGCAAACGCTCTCAATAAGAATTCAGCTATTAACTAATTTGAATTATCAGGGTTGATTTCTTACCGGAGTGCATCTATGCTAGCGACGTTCTACATCTTGACCGTTGAGATTTAAGCAGTCATTTCGATACAAATAATATTTATTTATTATTTTATATATTTGAAGTAACTTAATTTTAACTAAAACATAATTCATCTGGTGATCTTGTTAAATGAAATTTGAGGGCATTTATGCACAATTTTTTTCTAAAAAAATTATTACTGATGTTAATTAGTGTGATATAAGGTTCAGACAGTGCTAAATTATAAAATAAATCTAATGCAATTAAACATATTAGATCGATCCGACCGACCCAATCTGATTGAGAGACGATTAAAATAATTATAATTCATATCCGAGTGATTTATTTTTAGATTATTTCAAATTAAATTGGGTTGACTCATCAAGTCAGTTTGGATCAAATCGGATCAAGGATCAAAAATTATTTTGGAGTCTGCACCAAAACCAAATAGTAATATGAATCATTGAATCTCTAGAATCATTGAATTTATAGGGAATAAAAATGAATATATCCTCTACAATACTCTAAAGAGTGCAGCGGACAGTGCAGAGCCATGAAGAAAGAGACGATGCAATGAAGAACCTTAAATTCATAGAGTTCCTTTTAATTTTTCATTGGATAATATTATATCCTCTAAAGTAATTTAAATAATGTGAATTGACGAGAAGAGGAGGGCTGAGTCGTGGAGCAAATAGCAATCGATAAGTGGCCCTTGTTAATTTGCGATATATAGGGTTTTCAGTCTTCTCCTCGCTAATTAATTAATTCGCTCTTGGTCTTAATTATCATGAAGTATCCGTACTTTTTAAAAGAAAATTATCTTTTTTTTTTAATTATCCATATTTTGTTTGAAATTATCCACATATTTTTATAAAAACTATATCCAAGAGTTCCAAAATATTCTGAGCCGCCGCCTGAAGATTTATCAGCTTTTAATTTGAATAAATAGACTCGATGCAATTTTCTAATTTAGATATGTATATGTACCTACCACTTGGTTTCGTGACGAAGGGGTCAAAAGTCAACACAACAACTGTAAAGTTGATGTGAAGAAAATTGAAATTGAACCCGTAAACAAAGTACTTGGTCAAAAAATCGAATAAATTAAGAAAGAAGAGGAAGAGAGATAAATTGGAAGCTACTTGCCAATCTTTCACAGAGAGAGAGAGAGAGAGAGAGAGATTACTAACTTACTATGGCCTTTTCTTTTAGCAAATCCAAGTTATTTTGGTACGTAGCGCTGGTAGGCTTGGCCTTACCGGCCACTTCAGTAGCCTCATCAGCATTGCCTGGCTGTCCAGACACCTGCGGGAACGTCAGCATCCCGTACCCTTTCGGCACCCGTCCCGGCTGTTACCGTCCTGGATTCCACGTAACGTGCAATGACTCCACTCCACCAAAACCAATCTTGGGTAAAAATATCACCCTGTTAGACATCAACATAACTAGTGCTGAAGTACGAGTGCTCAATTACATCGGCTATCACTGCTATAACCAGACCAGCAAGGTGAATGTTTCCACTCCATATATTGGGATCTCGTCATTAAAAGCATTTCTCTTCTCCAGCACACGCAACACATTCACCGTTATTGGCTGCTATGCATTGGCATATATTGTTGGTCTACGTAGGAATAGTTCCACAACTTACACATCTGGCTGTGTGTCTTTCTGTGACAGCCTCAACAGCACAACTGGTGATGGTGGTTCATGCAATGGCTTGGGTTGTTGCCAGACTGCTATTCCAACGGGGCTCAACTACTACAAGGTACAGTGGGGTTTCCATAATAACACAGCCTGGTCATTCAACCCCTGTAATTATGCTGCGCTGGTGCAGGAAGGCTGGTACAACTTCTCTGTAAATGATCTGGTCGGTTATGGTTTCTATGAGGCGAACAAGAAAAATATGCCGGTTGTCCTTGATTGGGCTATTAGAGAAAATGGCACATGCCTGGAGTCCCACATGGAGAACAGCACCAGCCCAGCATGTCAAAGCAACCACAGCGGATGCGACAACACAACCAACGGTGATGGATACATCTGCAAATGCTTGCCAGGATATGAGGGCAACCCATACCTCCCAAATGGCTGTACAGGTAATTAATGAACTTGAAACCTCAGAGCGTGCTCTCTTCAACTATACAATATTTAGTTGTTACCTAGAATAATACAAGAATGTTCTGAAATAAATTAAGGGAGCGGTTCATTGTTAAGGGCTATTTTGAAGATCTTGATGAAGGATTTTTTAAATCAATACAAAAAATATGTTGAAAGTTATAAAAAGTTCAAAGAACATAATTTCAATTCATACAATTTTATTATCATTTGATAGCCATCATCACAATTAGCGGAATAATTGGAGTAGATATATTTATTTTATGGGATACAAAAATTATCTTTGTTAGAGCTTTTGAAGTCTTTGTTCATATTTTTGAAAATAATTTATTTCGTATGTGGCATTTTGTATTATTTTATTATTGTTGAGTGAACTTAAAAAATATGAAAAAAATGTTAAACAGTCTACAAATAGAGAATTTTAATATCATACAAGAATTTGATAAAAATATTTTTTTGAGCAATTTAACGTGAAATTTTACAGATGCTAAATATATTTTTTAAGTAAACTTACTGTAGATGTTAAGGTGTGCTTAAACTCGCTCGAGATCTACTCGGATTATTGTTCATCTTCAGTATTTGTAATAGATAAAATAGGGAAAAAAGAAAGGAAAACGGTGTAATTCATTATTGAAGTATATATTATATGTTTTCATATTCTGCAACTTTAGCTGGGCTGAGTTTCCCGGAGGAGGGCAATAAGACATCTTTAAGAAGAAATAAATTTAAAATAAGGTGAAAATGAAACTAAATTGCTAAAACTAAATTGGTTAATTTTTATAATGGCTAACAGTCAAATTGCGCCACTTTTCTTAGAGGTATGGCTCAGAGATGCTTTGTGTAAGATCAGACGTATTGTAGGCCCAGGATCGGTTATTTAAGCTAGCAAAGTCAAATTGTGTCAGCACCATGCAAAGCTAATGGAAAAGTGCAACAGAGAGTGCAAGTTGCAGATAAATCCATAAGCAGTCAAATTGATCAACTAAATGATCATACCAATTGATGATGTACTGATGTAGAACAGATCGAGTACCAGTTAATCAGTACAGAAAATTGCATGTTAGGAAACTAGATCATCCAGTTTGCCATGAACTTTTTATAGTTTTAACACCTGGGGTCAAATATGAGAGAACTTGTAACGATAAATATTTTTTTTTTCTTACTGTTGCAACTGCGGCACCTGAACAGACATTGACGAATGTAAGTTCCCGGATCTGTACCCATGCAAGGGTACCTGCCGCAATAACGATGGAAATTATGATTGTTTGTGCCCGAAGGGCACCAGAGGAGATGGCAAAGCTGGTAATTGCACAAAGATTCCGGAGAATTTCCCTTATCCTGCCCGAGTGGCTATTGGTAAGTAGAAATAATTCTGGTTTTGCAATAAAAATGGCATCCCTGTCTTTCATTAAAAAAAGAAAAAGAAATGACAATGTCCCTGTTTTATTCAAATTAATGTTCTTGCATCAGTTATGGTAGCAAAGTCTTTAGAAAAGATATTTTGTTGGACATCAAAATCTAATATTTAATTTTTTTTTTTTTCACAAAAGTATGACAATCTCTGAAAAAGACTCAATTGTTTGCCAACTCATCATATATATTCTCTTTTTTTTTTTCAATACAGGATCTATTCTTGGCATCGCATTGCTGGTGGGTATTTGTTGCCTTGCAATTTGGTATAAACAACGCCGAAGGTACATCAAAGAAAAAGATGAGTACAAAAAATATTACGAGATGATGAACAACCACCTTCAAGTGTTCAGCAAAAAGCAAATAGAAATGGCAACAAATAATTTTGACGAAGCTCACATAATAGGCATTGGAGGGCATGGTAACGTGTACAAAGGTTTGTTAGAGAGTAACAAGGATGTGGCCATCAAGAAATCAAAAGAAATTAGTGAAAACCAAAGAGAGGAGTTTGTGAATGAAATTATCCTTGTTTCTCATATCAACCACAAGAATATAGTTAGACTATTTGGTTGCTGTCTTGAGGTTCAAATTCCTATGCTGGTTTATGAGTTTATTCCAAATGGCACACTTTTTGAGTTGCTTCATGTAAAGAGCAAAGATATACCAGTTTCTTTAGGTACTCGTATAAAAATTGCTATGGAGTCAGCAGAGGCTCTTGATTATCTCCACTCCTCTATCTCTCACTCTATCATTCATGGTGATGTTAAATCCGCTAATATACTCCTAGCTGAGAATTACACAGCAAAAGTGTCTGATTTCGGTGCTTCAAATCTCGTTCCTGTTGATGATGCACAGATTGTGGAACTTGTTCAAGGGACTCGTGGGTATTTAGATCCGGAATGTCTGTGCACCCAGATAATAACAAAGAAAAGTGATGTCTATAGTTTTGGGGTAGTTATTTTGGAGCTCATTACAAGGAGAAAGGCAATTTACCAGGACTATGAAACTGGTGAAAAGCAGCACTTAGCATCTTGTTTTCTTTCGAAATATTGCCAGAATAAACTTCACGACATGTTAGATGTGGAAATAGTAACTGATGATAAAATGGTCATTGAGGTTCTCCATGAAATAAGTGATCTAGCAGTACGGTGTCTGAGCGGCAGAGGAGAGGATCGACCAACAATGAAGCATGTTTTTGAGGAATTACAAAGTTTATCGAGGTTTGACAGCAGCTTTGCAGGCTGGCAGACTGATCTCAAAGAGACTGACAGCTTGCTTGACAAAACAAAATTTTATTCTGCATCAGATTCAACTGCATCTCCCAGTACTGACTATAGAGCAGTACTTGAAATTGACACCGAGATGGTGAGGTGATGAGGAATGAACTGCAATAAATCTTAGTTAGGTCAAGCTCCAAACTTCGACTGTTTGTGTTTATTTCTAATTATTTTATACAATTCTAATCAGATCGATATGCTACTTTTCTTTAGTGTGCCTAAATTTTATTCTGCATGAGTATTGCAAGATCTCAGCTGTATGTTCATTCTCATAAAGAATATACAGCTATATTCTTACCTATCTTCTTGTATCTTTTCTTAGTCTTATATTACAGTGGATTGTTGCTTTATTTTATTATTCAAAAAAAGAAAGAAAGTAATATGTATCTTTTGGTTTTATTCATCTGATGAACTCTACATATGAGGATTTCTTTGTATTTCGTTTTTTAGAAAAAAGAAATGGAAAGAGTGTGCTCTGTGTGTGTGGAGTAGGTATCAAATTGGATAGAACCACGTTAAAAATTTTGTATTTTTAATCTTGTGAGATTATTGTTTGAGTTTTTCTACATGGTATCAAAGTCAGATTGCGGTTGGGAATAATAGTTTGCTGATGGAGATGTTGAAAGTGAACTAGGTATTCTTAGTTTGTTACATGTCTGTTGCTGCTTTCTTCCAATTTCATACCTGTCTGTTTCTTTGTTCTTTATAGCATCCAATGATAAGTTTACTCCATGGCCGACACCAACCAAAAGAGTTCCTCTAATCAGCAATTATACAATGTGTGTTAGATGGTACCAATTTTTTACTTTGGGCAAGAGCTGTTCAGGTTGCCTTGGGAGGCCGAGAAAAAGCAAACTACTTGATTGATGCCGTACCAGATCCAGCAACTCCTCATCTCAAAAAATGGAAAGCTGAAAACCTTTGTGTTATGTCCTAAATTTTTAATGCTATGGACCCAAAAGTGTATGAAGTTTTTGCATATGCAAACGCTGCTAAAGAACTTTGGGATTCATTGTATGAGATGTATGGTAATGTTAATAATTCTTCCTGAATGTTTGAGATTCATCAGAACCTGTCCTCTCTTAAGCAAGAATCAAATCATCTGTTTATTAAACATTTTAGAAAACTGAAGAAGGGATGGGATGAGTTAAGGCAATACAGACCTGTCTCAGTCATTGCAAGTGATTATGTGAAGAGAGAAGAACAAGATAAAATTTTCAACCCTGGCAAGTCTCGCTCTAGAGTTTGAAGAAATCAGAAGGGAAATTCTCATGCGATCAGAACTTTCACCAATCAGCATTCAAAGTGAAGAGACAAGAAAGAGCAATTGGAAAAGGCCCCAAGGTAACTAATTCACATCTTCCTGAAAAGCTATGCTAATTTCTTTTCTTCTCAGTATAAGTCTGGTGAAAGCAACAAGTCGAATAAAAACAAGAAGAACAATGAAAATTCTTGATTTTCGTGCGAGCACTATTGTGGCTAAGGCTACACCAAAGATCGGTGTTGGGTGATGCATCTCCATTTACGACGAAATTAGGGGCGTGACAGAAAGGCATAAATGGCTATCAGTCGCAGCGTTGAATCTAAGTCAAGTAATGTTCATCAATGATTCAAACTGTTCACAAGTCAGATAGAGCAAAATGATGTGGAGTCGTATTCCTAGAACCAGTTTAGAGGTCTCCAACAATGATGTTGAATCATCCAATATGATATTTAAAAGTACCAGTAAGGAGTTAGCCTTGTCTGTATTTTTCAATTCTCAGATTGTTATGGATCGGGTTGTTGGAATATTTTAGTGGAAATAAGAGAAACCGACAGAGTTCAATATTATTCATTGAAAAGAAAGCAAGGATACAAATTGTCTATTATCTAACTGCTTTATATAAAGCAGAATAGATCCAGCCCCTGAAGAGTTACAACCCTTCACTTAACAAACAGTAAATAGAATGTGCCTAAATTAGAAATTTAAATAAACAAAGACAACACTCATTTCTCTAATAACAGAAATTATCTAAGTTTGAATCATTTATTCAACACGGGTGTCATAGATCATCAGTTTGCCACAAAGAGTATTTTATCTGAAGCCAACAATAAAAATCATTATCCTCATGTCACGGTTGCGAATGGGTTGACTGTTCCTACAAATGGATTGGGTATAACATGATTATTTTCAAAATAAATTGAAGTGGCAATTGTTCCAGAGTTGAAGACCAATTTGTTGTCAATTAGGAAGTGTACTAATCGATGGAATTGTAATATAAACTTTACTCCTCAAAAAGTAATATTCTAGGACCGAGCTTCAAGGGTGATGATTGGTGAAGGAAAATAAGTTAATGGATTGTATGTGCTTAATCCTGAATCTGCTGCTTGAGTATCAATCAATTTTAGAACTGAGTCTTCTCAATTTTGGCACAAGATTGAGGCATCCATCAAAAGAAATTTTACATAATTTAAATTTATCTTTAGTTCATGACTTGAATAATTATGATCCATGACATTTTGCTAAATTACATAGATTGTTTTTTCTTGAACATGCTAGTAGATCCAATGAATCATTTTATTTATTTCAAGGAAGATTTTAAGTATTTTGTTTCCTTTAATGACAAGTTTCGCACTACATTGTTATACCTTCTCAAGTCGAAGAGTGAAATTTGCTTTATTTTTCAAATCTTTTGTAACATGGTTAAAAATCAATTTAATAACTTTGTCAAAACTTTTAGATCTGACAATGACACAAAATTTTATCAATTTAGAGTTTCAAAAGTTTCTTTAACAAAGAGATATAATTCATCAAACTTCATACATAGGAATACCTTAACAAAATGGGATAGCCTGACGAAGGAATCGTCACTTATTAGAGGTAACCCACACCTTGCTATTTTCTGCAAACTTTGCCAAAAACTTTAGTCTGATGCAAATGTTACTAGTTGTTACCTGATAAATTAGATTCTTGGTCGAATTATTAATTTTAAGAGCCCAATGAAAATTTTACATAATAAAAAATTTGATATTTCCCACTTAAAGGTGTTTGGCTACACATGTTATGTTCATTTACAAGGAGCAGGAAAATTAGATCCACATACAAGAAATTGTGTAATTATTCATCTATTAAGAAATGATATAGATGTTATGACCCACAATCATAACTTGTATACATTTTCAGAGACATTTTGTTTGATGAAGAGAATCAATTTTTTAAGCCCGTGTTTTAGGGGGAGTATGGTACGAACAACTTAGTTCAACATTTGGCCCAATTCTATTTATTTTTTTTAGCAATTGAGGCATAGGATGTGACATAAGAGGATGAGTCACAAGGGTCACAAACTATGCAAGAGGGATGCAAATCGGACCAAGAACTATGAAAGATGACGAGTCGCAGGGCCTGCAAGAAGGGACCAACACTCTGAGGAGGTTCTCTGACTTGGTAATGGGCTGCAGAATCCAACGCTCTATTCAAAACTCCATCAGTTATAATAACATCTCTATGAATTTTTGGGCCTTTCTAGCTGCAGTGAATAATAATATTGAACCCAGAAGTTTTAAGAAGGCTAGAGAAAAGGAGGTTTGTGTAACCACTATGAATGAGGAGTTAAATGTCTTAATAAAAGATTATACCAGTGATCTAGTTAAATTGCCAAATGGAAAATAAATCATAGGATGCAACTGAGATTCCTTATGACGTAGTTCTCAAAGACTGGATCCTTTATGGCATGCTTAAACTCCACATGTGTGGTTGTGTAGCCCTTCAAAAAGGTTAGCTAAGGATTTTCTGTGGTTAAAAATATGTAAATACAATATTTGATTTGCATATTAAGTTCATCGCATCCAATGGTCCGTACGCACACATATATGTGGTCGCAAGTAGGAGTGTGTAAACGGTCGGTTCGGTTTAAACTGAAATAATTATATGCAACAGAAGTTTTTTCGGTTTGTCAAATTATGAATAGAATCAAACTTCTAAAAATATTAACCAAATAAATTGAAAATCAAATAAACCAAAATTTTTTTGGTTTAATCGGTTAAACTGAAATTATATTATTTAAAGAGGAATAAATATATTAAAAATTATTAAAATTGATAGAAGAAACAAATAATTTAAAAGATAAAAGAAATAACTAAATAAAAATTATAGAAAAAATATATTCGGATTATTTTTGATATAATTCTTATTTATATTAAGTAAAATAAAATTATTTGATAAATTTTGGACTATTCGGTTTATCCGATTTAGAAAAATCAAAACTGAACCAAAGAATAAAAACTGAATTAGCTAAAATTTTCAACCGAACCGAAATTTTTAAACTGAAAAATCGAACCAAATAGTCTAAAATTTAACGGTTCGGTTCAAACCAATTAAACTGATCCGTTTGCACACCCCTAGTCGCATGAACCCTATTTTATATCATTCGTGTGTTGTATCTTTTCCTTTCATTTGACATTCTCATTACAACTAAAGTTAATAATCAAGTGAAATTATCTTGTCACATCACATGACATAATATGTTATAACCAGTGGCAGATGCAGGATTTTGGTCAGGGGAGGGCAATTATCATATTGTAATAGCTTATCGGGTTCAAACCCAATAACTAATCGGGTACTAAATAAAAAATTAATAATTTAATATATGTTCTTATCTAATAAAAAAATATTAAAATAATAATATTTTATATATTAAAAATAACAACAAAATGAAGCTCAAAGTAATAAATAGTCAAGAAAGTTTTTGTTTACGTAACTTTATATTTTGATATCTTTGCATAATTATTTCATTATACACGATATTAAATATTTTTTTCTCAATAAAAATAATCAGACAATTCAGGGGGGGCAAAAAAAATTTCCGGGGGTGGGGGAGTAAATTACCGAAAGTATTACCGAAAAGCATTATTTTTCAAAATCCAGAGGAGACACGTGCCCCCCTGGACAATACTGGATCCGCCCCTGGTTATAACATAATATGTTATAGAAGATCACATGACGAACTAAAGCTATATCATTAATTTTTTAAAATATATTTTTCATCAAATACAAATATAAAATATATTTTTTATCATAAAAAATTTATAATATTTTTATTCACTTTATTATGAATTTTATACTCTTTGAAATATAATATATTTGTACCAAACCTCAGATATTATTGTTAGTTTGTAATAATCTTGAAGTCAATAATACGATAAATTTGTTATATAAATCTTTGTTCATGAATTGGATATTTAAACGATATTTTGTTTCCTTGAGTATTATTGAATTTATGAATCATTCCGAGTTCATGACTGGAATTGTGAAACTTCATAATATAGAATATACTCTTAAAAGTCACTAACCAAGGTAATTAGCAGGAACACTAATTAACCGTTATCAGGTTAGTATGTGGATTAAATGATGGTCAAGTTTTACAGACCATAGACAAAGAGTTGTCATTTTAATCACATAGATAGATGTTCAAGGAACATCGTATTTGATAGACCCGAATGAAACATTAAATGGAATTGTGTTCGTGTCATTAATGTTTTCGTTCAGTATTAAATTCTAAAGTATGAGGTATTCATCTTTCCTACATAAGATATGTATGTGTGTGATTTCTACCAAACGTTATCCGTAAAAGGTGGCTATAAAGGTAGCTCTTCGGTATACATAACTTATGAGGAGGAAGAGATGGTTTGCCAAAAGTACTATTGTCCCTCGTATTTCTATATGAGTTATAGCATCACTAGGCCCCTTGATAGAGTAAGATTATCTGCTAGCAGTATAATTACAAGAGTAATTATATTTGATAATTTACTCAGGATCAAGAAAAGATTAAGTTTGCAAGGATGACACATACCTACCTTGAAACTGATCTGATAGTTATGAGACAAAAGAATTAAACACAAGTAAATAGTTTACTGGATCATGATATTGTACAAATACATCATCATCGTGTAATTGGATGGTCATAGTGCATTCTGCCAGATGCCTCCTATGATTATAGAAGTTAAAACGATTTTAACTCTATTTACCAACATAACACGGATCCTGTCGGGTCACACCGTATAGGAGTTAATCGGAGAATCTTATTGATTAATTATAAATTATTTATAATTAATAATAAGATGGTTATAATTAATTATATATGATATAATTATATTTGTCATAGAGATGACAAGAAGCAAAAATCAGATTGAATTTATAACGTGTTGGACACGTCGTATAAATTCGCCGAAACAACAACCGAGAAAAATATAATTATAGATGACAATTATATATATTTGATTTAGATTTTAAATGTTAATTATGAATTTGAATTATGGGCCAAAGTCCATTTATAATTAAAGTCTTAATTAATAATTAAAAGCCCAAAATCAGAAAAGCCCAAAATTAAAAAAGCCCAAAATCAGAAAAGCCCAAAAAGGCCCATGACGACCTCCAAGGGTATTTTGGTAATTTGTCCAAAAGCCCAAGGGTATTTCGGTAATTTGGCCAAAAAGCCCAATGGCGTTTTGGTAAATTGGATGAACTTTAAGGGTATTTTGGTCTTTTCACTTTGAAACCTCCCTACTATTCACGAGGGCATTTTGGTAATTTGTCAATTCCACTTTTTCTATAAATAGAGGGGTAGGGTGAGAGAAAAAGTTCCACCAAATCAGTTCTACTTTCTCTCTCTCGGTATACGGTTGTTTCAGAATTCACGGGATCGGTGAATAGTGTTTTTACGAAAGTTGCGGTATTTCGCACATTTGTGAAACGAAATATCTGCGAGTCGTGAATAGTACTATTTCGTCTTTTCTCGGGTGAATAGTGTTTTTGCGAGAAATCGCGGTTTACTGTATTTCGGCAAAAGAAATAAACCGCTCTCTCAGTCGGATCCTGGTGGATAACCTACGAGAGGCATCCGTTTGGTGCTCCGAGACAAGCCGATTTTCATTCCAATTGAAATTTGGAAGCGAGGTATAACATCTTATATTAATCTATTTAATTGTTAAGTAGATTAATATTTTAGAAATCAATCATGGAGTAGATCAATAAAGGTTTAAAGAGGTGTGTATCTCTCGGTAATCATCCGACACATCACTTTAACCCTAAGCTTAAGTTAGAAGTAAAATAATATTTTACCGTCTTTTATAAAGGATTAAATGTCTGTAACTCTCGGTTATTATCCGACATACTTTAATCCCTAACTTAAGTAGAAGTAAATTTTTTGTTCTACGGTCTTTCCGCAGCTTGAGCATTAATGGGATTTGGGCATTCCGAATCCCTACAATTATCACGGTTATTTTTCCGTACTCGAGGCTGATAGCAGCATGCATTTAGTATTCCAAGCACACGGTGAATCTCATATGCGTTTAGTATTCCTGCAATCTTGTTTTTTGAAAAAGTGACCTAAGTGTTGCTTTCATTTCTTTTCAAAAGTGATACAAAATGAAAAAAAAAAAAAATAAAACAATGTCAAAGGAGCTAATTAAAGAGGAGGCTGCAACATATATAAAGCAGCTCTATAGAAAAAAAAAAAAGGCAGAGGCCTGATTAATTACCATAGTAAGCCAGCTAAGAAACAACTAAATTAGAAGTTTGTAATTAGAGGATTAAACAAAAGCAGCAGCAGCATGCAACTACTCAAATCTCCAAGTAAATCCTCATGTTCCGAATCATCTCCTCACGAGAAAAGACCGTTATAAAACTGGAATTTCGTTCCTTCCAAACTGCCTAACAGAAAATTTGCACATAATGATAAAAAGAATTTGCGAACACACTTATTTAGCCCCCTGGCATAGTGAAAAATATCATCCCAAGATGTAAAATGCAATTGCAATCCATAAACTGCGCCATTGTTAAAAATATCCTAAGATTCCCTTCTATAACGACAATGAAAGAAAACAGAAGGGACATCAGATTGACCCTCTCCATCTTGATGTTTGTTCATTCAGAAAACTGAATTATACTCAGTATGTTAGTCCATATTATAACATTTAATACTACATTAACACATGATTTAGTCATTTTCGTAGTTATGATAATAAATAATATTGGTTAATGTACAATGGTTTGTTCAGCATGTCAGATCCAATAAAAATCAACAAAGAAAAGAGAAGAAAGATACGTATTCCAATGATTATAAATGAAATGAAGGGTCATATCAACAGACTACCAACTCGAGATCGAACTTGTTCCAACAGAATATAATTTAGATTACAAAATGTAGTGTTTATATTTTATTATTATAATTATCAGAATAATTTGATTTCAATTATTATTGTAATATTTTAATTTGTTTGATACTATTTTAGCATAATCTACTATCATGCTTATATTTTACATTATAAAACTCATTTTTTAATTGTTGTTGTAATATTTTAGAACAATCTACTGTGTGCTTCGTTTTTAATATAATATACAAATATAAAAAAAATTAGCACTGAGTTTGAAACTCGGTTCAGACTATTACCAGACAAAAATGAAGTCTTCTTACCATTTTCCTATTTTTTTTATTTTATTTACTAAAAAAACCAGCAGTTATTTTGGAGCTCGTTACAAAGAGAGGCAATTTATCTAGACTTTAAAAGTGGTGAAACGCAGCACTTAGCATCTTGTTTTGTTTCGAAATATCGCTTAATAAACTTCACGACATGTTAGATGAGGAAATAGTAACTGATGATAAAAAGGTCATTGAGGTTCTCCATGAAATCAGTGAGCTAGCGGTACGGTACGGTGCCTGCTTAACAAAATAAAATTTTATCCTGCATCAGACCGTGGCGGATCTACACTACTTCGGGATCAGGCAAGCGTCTGATCCTGAATTCTAATATTTTTTAGAAATTTAATAGTATTTTCTGACTGTGTCTCACTCTGAACTCAAAATAAACTTCAGATTCAACTACATCTCCCAGCACTGAATATAGAGCAGTACTGGAAATTGACACCGATGATAAGGTGATCAGGAATAAACTGCAATAAACTCTTTAGTTAGGTCAAGCGCTAAACTTCAACTGTTTGTGATTATTTCCAATTATTTTGTACAATTATAATCTGATCGATATGCTAATTATCTTTAGTGTGCCTAAATTTTATTCTGCACCAACACCAAGCAGATATATTCTGTCTAAAAATTTAATCCATATCACAATGATATATTTTTGGATAAATATTTTGAATCAAAACAGATTGACTCGTCAGATCGGATCGAGTCAAATCAAGAATCAAAGATTATTTGGAGTCTGCACCAACACCAAGCAGTTGGAGGCGTAGAGTAGGGATGGATATTTTCTAAAGTACTCTGGAGAGTACAGTGGGCAGCTAAGAATGAAGGAAAGAATTTAGATTTATGAAGCTATTTGATTTTTTTTTTTTTTATTAGGACAATATTCTATCCTCCTATAGAGAGAGGATGTGAATTGGGGAGGACGGAGTCGACCAGAAAATAAATATCAATGGATAAGTGGCCCTTGTTAATTTGCGATATGTAGGTTTTTGTGCAGTTGACCTCGCAGTCTTCTCCTTCCTAATTAATTTTTAATTAACTTGGTCTTGGTACAGATAAACAGAACATGTCCAATCATTAATCAACATCTTCTCTGAATTGTATGTATGACCCAAGAAAAAGCATCTTAGGCCTTAGCTGCTAGCCACAAGAGTTCCCATCAAAATTCAAATGCAAACGCTCTCAATAAGAATTCAGCTCTTACCGGAGTGTATCTATGCTAGCGACGTTCTACATCTTGACCGTTGAGATTTAAGCACTCATTTCCTTGTACATACCTAAACTTTATATAACCTTTACATCATAAAGATAAACGGCAAAACACCCAGGATCCAGCTAGCTATCTATCTACATATATAATTTCACATATAGTAATTAAGGACTATCAATTTTGTTTTTAAATTATCCATATCTTTTATGGGAAGGGATCCCTTGACAATGGGTTATTTTGACAATCTAGAAATGAGTTTTTAAATAAATACAAAAAAAAATTAAAAATAGAAAATATGAAATCAGAGCATTTATGCAGTACTTAAGTTTTATGAAAAATGGGTTATTTTGATCCATTTTTATGATCTAATCTAATCCAATCGGGTCATAGATTGATACGATTCGATACAAATAATATTTATTTATTATTTTATATATTTGAAGTAATTTAATTTTAACTAAAACATAATTCATCTGGTGATCTATTAAAGACGCTCTGCAATCAATTTGCCCAAATTCAGAGCTCACTACATCAAACAGTTTAATCTCTCAACCCCTTTATAACATTCCACAATTAAAACCCCAATCTCCAACAGCCTAACCGAGAAATCTAAAAAAATTAAGGTGCTGCCTAAAATAGATTTGAAAATTGGGAAAAATATTAGGTTAGCAAGTATTAAACCAAACTTTAATAAAAATATTATATGTGAGAATTGGATTTTAGAATTGAGAATAAACAATTCTTTAGAATTGTAAATGATGTGAATTTAATAAAAAAATATAACAAAATTGAGAATAAACAATTCTTAGAATTGTAAATGATGGGGAAAAATAAAAATTAAAGGAGGAGGTTAGTTAGTTTATTTAAAAATAATTATCTTCATGTTATTTTTCATGTTGAAAATTATACTATTAATTTGCTTTGTATTAGTAAATTTCCATGAAATTTAAATTATGACCATATTTTAAACCCCAAAGAGTGATTTTTTAGGATTTAATTACCAAGAAGATAATTGATGAAGGGTACTTTGAAAATAGTCTTTATTTCTTGAGTTACAACAAAGTGATTTTTATACACAAAAAAATAAAGATTTGAACAAACTTTGGCACAAGAGAGTTGTGCACATATTATAGTAATTGTAAAATATGTAAGATTGCTAAACAAATAAGACCTTTATTTTGTAATTATAATTCTAATAGTAATGAAATTTTTAGCTCATACATTTCAATGTTTGAGGATTCACCCCTATAGAGTCGTACGATGATTTTAAATATTTTATTATTTATATTGAAGATTTTTTAAAAACTACATGGATATATTTAATGAAAAATAAACAGTGAAGTGTTTTCCATTTTCAAAATTTTACATATATGGTTGAAACTCAATTTAATAAAAAGATAAAAACTTTGAGAACGAAAAATGAAACAGAATATGTTAATTAAAATTTTAATTCTTAAATTAAAAAGACATTATTCATCAAACTACATGCGTTTATACACCTCAACAGAATGATGTGTCCGAACTAGGGGTGCCAATTATTGACCCGACCCGACCCGAACCCGACCCGACTCGACATGATCCGAAAATAAATGGGTCGGGTATGGGTCTAATTTTTTGATCCAAATCGGGTCAGGTTCAGGTCAACCCGACCCGACCCAATTAATTCTATTTTTTAAGTAATTTTGTGATTTGGCACTAATTAAAGCTTAAATATTGTGCGATCTTTTTTCGCGCGCCTCTCCGCTCAGACGGCGGGCTACGAAAGAAGAACACGGTCAGATCCCTCTAAGCGTGCATTTTGTGGGTGTTATTATGATTATGAATACACATTTAGGAGTTTTTTAGAGATTGTGGAAACTTTAAGATTCCGGGGGGCGCAAGCCCCCACCGTTAATTACCCCGGTTATCACCCTCCGTGCACCTCTTGGATCTCTAAACGGGAAAAAGCAAATATCATAAATAAGCAAACATAAGTGGTCGATTAACCGTGACGCTCCGTACGCGCTGCGGTACGGCATGATCTAATGAAACCCTGCAATTTCATCTTTTGTTTCTCAATTTTTTTAAAAAAAAACTGAGTTGTTCTCTAAACTTTGATTTGCCTCAAATTTATTGTTGAACTCTAATCCCAAATTAGTCCTTGACCTCAATTTTTTTTAAAAGAAAACAAATTTGGTCTTTTAATAAAAGGAGAGTCCAAGAATCAAATTAGTTTTTTTTAATAAAAAAATTTGAGGTCAAAATCAGTTCATTTTTCAAAAATTCAAAGGCCTACTTGATGTAGTTTCAAGTTTGTTTCAAGTTTAAGCACCAACTCGTTTTTTTCTTTTTAAATTCACGAATCTATTTGATGTTTTTAGAAAAATTGAAGGCGAAACTTGATATCTTTAAGAAATTTCAGGAACCAAACATAAATTTTCTCTTTTAAGAAAAAGAACAATAGAAAGAAAGGAAAAGAAAAGAAGATCAACTTTGTAATGTAACTATCTTGATTGACAACCCAAACTGAATCAGATTGAAGAAGGTACAGTTGGGGATGCCAAAACTGGAAATTTCATCAAGCATAAGAATTTTCCCTATCCTGCTAGAGTGGCCATTTGTAAGTGTTCTTTTTCAGATTTGAATAGAACTTTCTTATATTAATAATTGGTGCTCACACTTGCTATATCAACTGCAATATTATGCATATTTTTCTATATTACAAACATCCGGATCCTATTCACATCTGTATCCATTGAATTAATTTTCCTTCAAATTAACGCGGTGTTGATTCTGTTGAACTTTGACCCTAGATGAATAATCAATTATATAATTTCTAATTGTATGTAAATCAATAAGTTATAAAATCAAAGTCTATATTAGTACATTTTTACAAGCTCTTGATGTCACATAAAATAATATTTAAATATTACAGTTTTTAATTTATACATAAATAAAATAACCTAGATCAAATTTATCAATTTTATTTTGATATTTTAATTTTAAATTTAAGTTATTAAAAATTTAAAAAATGAAGGCATGATTGAAAAAATTAAGCTATGATGTTTCTCGAAATATAAAACCTCACATGCTTTGTGTGCATATCTCAAATTTAAAAGTCTAAACGGCCAATTCAAATTGTTGAACATAATCCCCGAAATATCTTTGGAGATCAAAATTTATATATATATTTTTTATTTTTTTAGATGGGTGAAAAATCACTAGTATTAGATGGTGCAGAAATCGTTGGATCAATAAATTTTATATCATCTAAAAAATAGCAAAAATTTTAAAAAAATATATATATAAAATTTAATCTCCAAAGATATTTCAATATGAAGATCATATTGAACAGTTTGGATCAGCCGATTAGACTTTCAAATTCGAGATACGGACATGAAGTAGTGAGATTTTGTACATCGCAAATTACCATAGTCTCATTCTCTCTCTCTCTCTCTAACTTTGTTGTGGTGCTTTGCGAAGCACAATGAATGCGGTACTTCATATTCTAATTTCTAATTTCAAACTACATATGACCGTTTCAAACCCTTCAATCTAATTTTTATATGAAAATATATTAGCAAGTCAAATTTTATATTTTTTAAAATATTTTTGCTATTTTTTTTAGAAAAGGAGAAATAATTTAGAATTCTGGTACCGACTTTTGGAACGCATTCAGGGCGTGGAAAGATAACCGGACAAGTTTAACTCATTTCTTTTTCGATGTAAATAATTAATGTAAGAACTCTAATTTTCTAATTGAAATTGAATGGTAGACGCAAACCAATCATAACATAAGACAAAATGTAAGACCTTGATAGATGGGACTTTCCTATAAATACTGTAAAAGTAAACGAAAATTTATTTTTGATATCTCAGAAGAAATTAAAAAAAGAAAATAAAAATACGCCTGTGATCTATATAAAATTTCACCAGTCACTGCTTAACCAATAATAGCCAATTCACACAGTTAGAAAGACCTGAACTGAGGGAGAGTGAGATCCATGGCTTGTGTGAGACAGTTACAACCACATAGCTTTCTCTACCTGACGGTGATAATCCTATTCTTACCAAAAGTTTTGGCAACCTCAAACACATTTCCAACATCTCTACCTGATTGCCCAGATAGATGTGGCGACATCACTATCCCGTACCCATTCGGCACCAACAGTGGCTGCTACCGTTATGGATTCAACATAACATGCAATGAGTCGACGACTCCCTTCACAGCCTTCTTGGGATCTGAATCAGAAAGCAATATGGAGCTAATAGATATAAACATAATTAGTGGTGAAGCCCGTGTCTACAACAAATACATCCGGTACAATTGCTACAATGAATCAGATCAAATATATGATGGTGATTTCTTGCCAAACAGCACGTCTCTCAAAGATTTTCCGTTTGTCTTCTCCAAAGAACGCAACAAGTTCATTGTAATAGGCTGTGATGCCTTGGCATATATTCTGCAATCGCCTTACCTTTCTGGTTGTTATTCCACATGTGACAGCGTGAATAGCACAATTGGTAATGGCGGTTCATGCAATGGCTCGGGCTGCTGTGAGACTCAAATACCAGAAGCACTTGACTACTATCAAGTATTTTGGGCTGACAACAACTCTGCCTGGCAGTTCAACCCGTGTCTTTATGCCGTGGTGGTCGAGGAAGACTGGTACAAGTTCCAAGTTCAGGATTTGGTTAAGGATGATTTCCTTCAGAGGAACAAGAAAGGGGTACCAATGGTGCTAGACTGGGCTATCAGGGACAATGGTACGTGCCAGATTAATGGTGTGGAAAAGAGCCCAAACCCTGCATGCCTGAGCACAAATAGCAATTGCTATAACATAACCAATGGAGAGGGATACCTTTGCAATTGCTCTCAAGGTTACCGGGGCAACCCCTACCTCCCTCATGGATGCATAGGTACTCGAACTATTTAAGAAACACTGCATTTTCATCCTAATCTTGCATGCATCATTAATCATCCACAAACAACTACACACTCTGATAACTAATTCATCTTTTGGTTCTCAATTTTTTTTAGAAACTGAGTTGTTTCTAAACTTTCAATTGTCCCAACTTTATCGTGAAACTCTGAACAATACCAAGTCCTTGACCTCATTTTTTTTTTAAAAAAAAAAGAACAATTTGGTCTTTTAATAATGGAGAGTCCAAGAATCAAATTAGTTTTTTTTTTAAATGGAGGTCAAAATAATTTCTTTTTTCAAAAATTTAAAGGCTTACTTGATATAGTTTCAAGTTTAAGCACCTAGTTGTTGTTGTTGTTGTTTTTAGTTTCAAGAATCTATTTGATGTTTTTAGAAAAATTGAAGGAGAAACTTGATATCTTTAAGAAAGTTCAGAACCAAACATAATTTTACTCTTCTAAAAGAAAAAGAAAGGAAAAGAAGAGAAGTGATACTTTGTAATGTACCTATCTTGATTGACAAATGACAACGCATTGATTAACCCAATTAAACTGACTCAGATTTAAGAACAAAAATTCCACCTTTCATCCTTATTTTGACTTTTAAAACAGATCTCGGTGGCTGAATTGAGTTTAATTAATTGAAACTCCTCACATTACAGATCACAAATGTATGATCTAGAAAACTGGATGCAAAGACTTTGTTTAATTAAGAACGGTATTATTGTTTGTAAAATAGAGAATTAATGTATATTTTATGGCCGCTTGCAATGAACAGATATCGATGAATGCAAACTTCCGCATGAATATCATTGCTATGGACATTGCACTAATATAGAGGGAGATTATCATTGTTCTTGTCCAAAAGGTACAGTTGGGGATGCCAAAACTGGAAATTGCATCAAGCATGAGAATTTTCCCTATCCTGCTAAAGTGGCCATTTGTAAGTGTTCTTTTTCGGATTTGAAGAAAACATTCCTAAATTAAAAATTGGTGCTCACACATGCTATATCAACTGCAATATTATACTTTTTTTTTATGTGACAAACATCCGGATCCTATTCACATCTGCTGCATCTATTGAATTAATTTTCCTTCAAATTAAAGTGGTGTTGATTCTGTTGAACTTTGACCCTACATGAATGATTAATTATATAATTCCTTTTGGTTTTCTTATTGTGTTGCCGTTGCAATTGTAAAAAATAATGGCCACAAAAATATATTTATTAACCTGCTTTCTCATTTGCAGATTCTATTCTTAGTGCTGCTATTTTGCTGGGCTTATGTTTTCTGACAGCTACACATCTACAACACAAAAGACGTATCAAGGAGAAAGAGGAGTATAAAAGATACTACAACATGATGGACAACTACCTTCGGGTGTTCAGTAAAAAGCAGATAGAAATTGCAACAAATAATTTTGATGAAAGTAGAGTTGTGGGCACCGGTGGCCATGGGAAGGTGTACAAAGGGTACTTGGAAGATAACAAACCTGTGGCCATAAAGAGGTCGAAGGAAGTTGAGGAAACCCAGAGAATAGAATTTGTAAACGAAATTCTCCTCCTCTCTCAAATCAACCACAAGAGCATAGTGCGATTATTGGGCTGTTGTATAGAAGTTAAAATCCCTATGTTGATCTACGAGTTCATCTCCAATGGGACACTAAATGACTTGCTTCATGGAAAGAACAAAAATTGGCCAATTTCTCTGGATATTCGTCTAAATATTGCTCTGGAGGCGGCGGAGGCTCTTGATTATCTGCACTCCACCATCTCTCGATCCATTCTTCACGGGGATGTGAAGTCGGCCAATATACTCCTGGAAGATAACTACCACGTCAAAGTGTCTGATTTTGGTGCTTCAAACCTCGTTCCCATTGATGACACAGAAGTCGTCAAGGTGGTACAAGGGACACGTGGTTACTTAGACCCTGAGTATGTCGCCACTGCAGTACTAACTAAGAAGAGTGATGTGTATAGTTTTGGGGTAGTACTCTTGGAGCTACTTACTAGAAAGTATGCTATTTTCTCCGATGAGATGTCTGAAAGAAAGCATTTGGCATCATGCTTTGTTTCAAATGCAAACAAAAACAAGCTTCACGATCTGTTAGACCCAGATATCGTAACTAGTGACAATAAGGTAATTGAGGTTCTCCAAGAAGTCAGTGAGCTGGCGGTGTGGTGCCTAACTGTCAGAGGAGAAGATCGACCAACAATGAGGCAAGTTGTGGAGAAATTGCGAAGTGCAGTAAGACAGAACAGCATCCTGCAGGGGCCAGAAACCATTCACGAAGAAAGAGAGAGCTTTTTAAGTAGATCAACGTCTTATATTACATCAGACACATCTGCATTTCATAGTACTGGTTATAGCACAGTTCTGGAAATTGAAAGCAGGGATCCAAGGTGAAGTAGATCAAACAACATGATTCATCAATCAAGATTTAGATTACTATTCTAGTGAATGTGGCTTCTTTTTAAGTTGTTTGAAATTAGATTAATGTTGGGCGACATGGTTTTGTTGTTTCATTGTTTCAGCTTCGCGTATATATAGATCTTTCGAAGTTTCCAAAAATAGAGCAATTGAGTTGAGGTAGCTTCATATAGGGCCCAATGATTCAGCTCAAAATAGCATGATCCGAACTATAGTATCAGTATGTAAAAGGCAGTACCCTGGCCTGTATGACATTTATGTTTATTTCTCTGCATCAAAATAAAATTAAATACGCAACAAAAGCCACGAAAAATGAATAAGACACTGGGTACAAATATACTAGCTAATTATATAATATGTATCATATTAAGAATTAAGATAAACCCATGAATAACACAAGTTCTTATTGTTATTTGCTAGTATAAATAAATATATTGCGAAGTTAATACATAGAAAATTGTTAAATGGATGATGTGATGGATAAAATTACTTTTTTACAACTGCATGTTTCGCATAGAATGAAATTTGTTGTACTGACAACTGCATGGGCACGTTTGATCAAGTTCATAAATTCAGAACAAATCTCGTTCCGTGTACCAGATATAAATTCAGAAATTTTGAATCAGAATAGTTGTTTATTGGGGATGTTTGTACTAAAGAGCAAAGTTAGCAAAGAAGAAGACTTGGGAGTCAACTGGTGTGAAATCAATTCTTGGTGTTCATCTATAAGCAACCGCGTCAATGCATTAAAAAAATGGAAATCAATGTGTACTTTATTAATTAATTCCAGTGAATCCCGGGGAAGCTTTTTGAGTTGCTAGAAGGAAAACGAAAGGAAATAAAATTAGTTCCAGTGATCTGTACCTACTGACGGAGGTCCCAACTTGTATCACAGTATCTTTCCTTTTTCTTTCTCAGTCTTCTGTCTGCAGTCAATTTCCTTCTCTTAATAACAAACAGTCAAATACTATTACACTGAGTCTGTCATCCAGACTTGACCCAAATCGGAACGTGACACGTCTGTTTCTCTTTCTGCTAATTCCTTGCCCCAGTTCCACGCTCTTCCCCATAGGCCATAGCAATATACATAGCATTGCTCAAATCTTTGTCCTGATCAACAAACCAGCTCCCTCAAACCTCAATCCATCAACATGGTCCTCTCATATTTAATCCTGGCTGCATGCCTACTCTTCTTATTATTCCTCAGTGCCTCTCTTGCAAGCGCAACTACTGGCATTCACTTCAGTTGTAACTCCACCTCTGGTTGGGCCAATATCAACACAGGTGGTGCCACCACCCTCAATGGTGGCATCCTCGAGCTCACCAGTGCATCTCCATCAAGCAGCTGCAGCTGGGCAACCTACGGCACATCCATTGCACTTGTGGATAATGCCACCGGTGAGCCTGCCAACTTCCTCACACATTTCTCCTTCATCATCAATGCAACAAGCAACAATACTGGTGATGGCTTCACCTTCTTCCTGTCCTCTTATCCCGCTTTTGAATCAACAAACTTTTGTGGCGGCAACCTTGGTCTCCCCATCACTGATGACAACACAGATAGCTCCCAAAACCAAGTGGTGGCTGTCGAGTTCGACACCTATATCAATTTGTGGGATCCTCAGTACAAACATGTCGGGATTGACGTGAATAATATCTATTCTGTCGTTGTACACAGGTTGAATGAAATCATTACAAACGGCACACTGGCAACAGCATCCATCAGTTACAGTGCCGCCAACCAAACCTTGAACGTGTCTTTGAATTATCAACAAGATTCACTACCTGATGTTCATAAGCCCATCCTCTCCTATAAAGTAAACTTGACCCAGGTGCTCCCAAAAACTGTCGCAGTAGGTTTTTCTGCAGCCACTGGTACAGCATCTGAGATCCATCAGATACTTTCTTGGGAGTTTTCAACCACCTTTGGATCAGAATCCAGCACAAGTGCGCCATTAATAAAGGCTAAATATAGGCCATCAGTGCTTGTAGTTGTGTTGTGTGGTATTGGGATTGTATTGTTTCTTGGGGGCTTTGGTTGGTTTCTTTTATGGCGAAAGAAATCTCGGCGGAGACGAGGTTACAACTGTGAGTTACCAAAAAAGTATAGTCACAAGGAGTTGGCAGCAGCTACATCCAATTTTGCATTGAAGAACAAGCTCGGCGAGGGAGGTTTTGGTCCGGTATTTAAGGGATATATGTGGGACAGTTGTGATGAAGTGGCTGTGAAACATCTTAAACAAGGATCAGCCCAAGGCTCAAAAGAGTTCAAGTCCGAAGTCGAAATTCTGAGCAAGCTGACACACCGAAATCTAGTTGAGCTCTTTGGTTGGTGTGAAGAAAGTGATCAACTCCTATTGGTATACAAGTACATGTCAAATGGAAATCTTAGCTCACTGCTTTTCGATCGGCACCGCTTGTTGTTGTGGCACAAACGGTATGAAATCGTCCTCAACCTAGTTGATGCTCTTTGCTATTTACATTCTGAGAATGGACACAACAAAAGTGTGGTTCACAGAGACATTAAGCCAGGTAACGTGCTTTTAGATTCCAATTTGGAAGCTAAGCTTAGTGATTTTGGACTGGCAAGGTGTGTGGATGACGGCCTTAGTGCAAACACGACAAATGCGGCTGGGTCTTGGGGATATGTGGCTCCGGAATTATTCAACAATGATGGCAGAAGCAAACCGAGCACACAATCTGATATGTACAGCTTCGGGGTGGTGCTTCTAGAAATAACAAGCGGCAGAAGACCAGTTGATCTGGACTTGGTACAATTTGTTTGGGCGCATTATGGAAGGAACGAACTCCTGAAGGCCGTTGATGAAAGGCTGAGAGGCGATTTCAATGCTTCAGAAATTGAACGCGTCATGATTGTGGGGCTTTGGTGTGCTCATCCCATCGCCTCTGAACGGCCAACCATTGAATTAGCAAGGAAAGCTCTCATGTTTGACGACTGTGAGCTGCCAGTTCTGCCTGAAAGCAAGCCCCTTTATCCGCCTTTTCTCTCTGGACAAGCAGTTGCTGGGAGGTTAGCAGCATCTGAGCTGTCCGATAACTCCACCAAAACCGGGACTTCTGTGTGTTCATCTCAGGATACTGTACGTGTAGCTTAATTAATTACATTGTAACTTATTGGCATACGATAAATATTATTATTTATTTATTTTATAAGAGCAGGTTCAATGCCGTTACTTTTTGTACAACGAGATACAATAAATTTACTTTTTAATTTATATTTTAAAATTTGATGCTCAAATTTCAAATTTAAACTGTTGATTTTATTTTTATTTTTTATGGTAGATAAATGTATGTTTGTACAAGTCCATTAGCTCATTTTACATATATTACATCGAAGGACTTGGAAATTTCACAAGTTTATGTAATCTTAGAGTTACAGCCCCTTACAATTACAGGTAGTGAGTGCAGAGCAGCGGATAGGATTAGAGCGCGGTCTATTTAGTACGGCCGAGTTTCAGTTGGTCCGCAGGCCACGAGAGAGATCTCCACCAGGCACCAGCTCATCATCCCTTGGCACGAAATTTAGTTAAATAAATCCCTGAATCTGATATTTACATATTACCTTTAAACCTGAATATGGTATTTATCTATACCTTAAAATTTGAATCTGATATTTATCTAAACCCTAAATCTAAACCATGAAACATGAATATGGTATTTATCTAAACTCTAAAAACTTGAATCTGATATTTATGTATACCTTTAAACCTGAATATGGTATTTACCTATACCTTAAAATTTGATGATTCAGACCAGATTACAGTTGCTCGGACTTTTCCATCTCTTCAGGCTACGTGAAATTTTTGTTGAAAAGACAAACTCAAAATCTAAAGATTGACACAAAATTATTGAGAGCACTGTTTGAGTTTTTAAATTTTATGAGTTTCTTAGTAAATATTAAATAATAGTAAATATTAAATAATAGTAAATTTTTAGGATGTTGCATGCTTGTGGGGTCTACGGACGATCGGTGAGCCCATGAGTCGGGTTTAGAGTTTAGGGTTTAGGGTTTAGGATTAATATTGTTCTGCCTGAAAGGGTTTACTTCTCTTGAAAAAAAAAATATATAATAATATTAATTCCCAAATTACCCCTCCATCCATTCCAAATAATCTGTCCAACAAATCCCGTTGAGTCGAAGAAGAGCCCACTGGTCCGCCTAACCCTAACCCCCTCCATCCACCGCTACCCTGCCATCTCCCGCCTATCCCACTGTCTAACCCTGCGTTCTCCATGTACCATGCCATCTGACGCCGAACACGAGTCCAGTGGTCTCAAACATACTGTTCTGCCTGGAAGTGAAATGGATATCTCCTGGGTTCCCAGCGGGTAAGTAGCCTCGCATTCCTTTATCTCTTCATTCAAGATCGTTGTCAATATTACAAACAATTACTGGTTTTTGAGATGAGTCACTGGTTTGTTGTTACCAGTACTTACCAGAGAAAAAATTATTGGTTAATCCCCTATAATTAATCTTTGCCTGAGTAATTTTATTGTATTGTATTACATCCACTATTAGCAAATAAATCATGGCACTTGTAATTTTGCTTTGTTCAAAAGCACAATCAGTATTGTATTGTAATTTGCTATTTTTGCTTAAACTTTTTTGTACATAATTAGTCAAAAAACTGTCTTTAGGATGGAGGTTAAGATTGAGGGCTTTTGGAACAAGCAAAGTGATGGTAGAAAGGTGTATTTCAAGGGAAGGACACTAGAATGGGTTGTTGATTCAGATAAGTTTTCTCTAGTAGATTTGAAGAGTGATTTATTTGAAAAGATTGGTTGGGGCAGCAGCCAAACACCAAAAATATGGTTTCTTGACAAAACTGAGGCTAGAGAACTAGAGCTACTATCTGAATCTCAAATACCGGACTTAATTATAATGTATCGAAACGAGAGGAAGTTATCATTTCTTATAGTATTGTGCGATGTTGATCGGAGTTCAAATTGTAGTGGTACAAATTCAAATAACCTTTGCACTCCATCTCAAGCGGCAAAGCAAGAATTATTCGGGTAGTCGAGCCAAGTGGACAAGACCCAAGAATGTAATGTTTCGACAACCTTGCGATTATGTGGGATTAGATGATGAAGCTTTGTATTTTTCTCGGTCATGAGGATGATTTTGCTCATGCAAGTGCGAGAGAAGGTTCAAATTGGCGCAGAAATTGTGTCGGAGATAAAATATACGAGGAGGAGTCAATTGTGAATCGGGATGCGGTTGGAAGTGAGCCTAGCATTGCATATGACCCGAACAATCAAGATAGAGCTTAAAGCGTTATTTTCAAATGCCAATACCTTTAGACACGCATCGAGACACTTTGCTATAAAAAATGAATTTGAATACATAATAGTAAAGTCGACAAGAACAGATTCATAGGAAAATGCGAAATCCTAATTGTCTATGGAGGATTCGTGCTTCTAAGGTTCAAGCTAGCAATGCCTTTATGGTATGCATGCATACTAATTTAGAACATTTATTTATGATGTATAAGATTGCAAGGCTTCAATTATTTTTTTGCAATTACAGGTGAAAGTCTTATCAAATGAACATTTATGTCCGTCTACTAGCATGGTTGCAGGAAATATGGTTTCTCAATCTTGGGTATCAGAACGAGCGGCAAATTGGTTGCAAAAGAATCCCACAGCTGGAGCAAAACAAGTAAAGGAGAAGTTAAAAGATGAGTTTCATGTAAAGGTCACTTATAACAAGGCTTAGGAGGGCAGAAAATTGGCTCTTGAAAAGATGTAGGGGTCATGGGATGAGAGCTTCAATGTGTTATACAACTTTAAGGCCGAGTTGGAAGTGAAATATCCGGGCAGCATTGTTGAAATAGATTGCACAAGGATTGGTAATAAAATATATTTTAGCAAATTGTTTGTGGCGCTCAAACCATGTATATCTGGCTTTCTACATGGTTGTAGACCTTATTTGGGCGTTGATTCAACTCATTTGAATGGTAAGTAAACCCAAATATTTAAATCACCGATTTTCATTCATTATGTCCAAGCTATTTTAACTTGTCGATGTATTTTTCGTGCATTTGGAGGGGACGGTTAGCAGATGCTTCGGGGATTGATGGTCACAATTGGTTGTATCCAGTAGCATTTGGAGTGTTTGATGCGGAAACAAAGGAAAACTGGCAGTGGTTCATGACTCAGTTGAGGAATGCAATAGGAAATCCACCGGGTTTGGCAATCTCTTCAGATGCAGATAAGGGATTAGCACCTGCTATTGCAAGTACATTCCCTGATTCAGAGCATAGGGAGTGTATGAAACATCTGATGGAAAACTTTAAAAAGAAGTTTCATGGTATTATCTACGATAAGAATATGCGGCCCGCAGCAAGGGCCTACACCACACAAAAGTGTCAATCCCACTTGGATAATATCATGGCAGAGTCACCACAGGCTATTAAATATCTCAAAAATCATCACAGTAATATTTGGTGCAAAAGTAAGTTTTCTGAGTTGACGAAATGTGATTACTTGACTAACAATATAGCAGAGTGTTTTAATAGTTGGATAAAAGACTTGAAGGAACTGCATCTTGTTGATCTCGTTGATCAGATTAGACACCGAATTATGGTGAAGTTTAGGGAGAGGAAAATGGTAGGTGAAAGACTTAATGGTGTGATTCTTCCGAGTGTAATGCAGGATTTGAATGTAAAAAGTAGGAATATTGGAAAGATAAATGTCAGTCGAGGCGGTGATAATTATGCAGAGGTTAGTGGAATGGACCCCGGTGGTGTTGCATGGAGGTATGCAGTTCACTTGAATAAACAAGAGTGTGCTTGCCGAGAATGGCAGATCACTGGATTACCATGCATTCATACGGTTGCATTTATTTGCTCCATTAGGGGAGCACGCATGGAGAATTATGTTCATGACTATTATTCAGTTGATAGATTTAAAATGTCTTATGCAGGAGAGATCTGGCCCGTGAATGACAAAGCACAATGGGTTCAAAGCGATCCTAGTTTCATAGTGTACCCACCCAAACACAAGAGACCACGAGGAAGGCCTAGAAAGCAAAGGATCCTGGGTTATCTCGAGCCAGGAAGGAAAAGACATCAATGCAAGAAATGTAAAGGGTTTGGTCATCAAGCAAGAACATGCAAAGAGCCACCCCCGAGGATGCTCCAAATCTAGTACAAGGAACCATTAAGAGGTGAGGTAACTTAAAAGGTTAAAAATCTTTCAAACTTCAATTCTCTTTTTAGCAGCAAGTACATTTTAATTCGTGGTTTTTTCCAAAGGAAACTCTAATTCTGATTTGGGATTTTAATTTTTTATCGCAGGAAAAGAGGAACAAATCAGTAAGAACCAACATTTTGTTTGTAACCAATGAGGAACCAGTATTTTTTGCAGGAAGGAAAGAGGAACAAAAGAGAAACAGTGAAATTTCAGCATTTTTTGTAGTGGTTGTCGACGGAATTTGCATTTTGTAATACAGATTGTTGTTTCTAATACAACAACGAGAATTTAATGATGAAATTTAACGATTAGCTGCTTGCATTTTGTAATACTGATTGTTGTTTCTAATACAACAACAAAATTTAACAAAGATGAAATTTCAGCATTTGTTGTAGTAGGCCAATGGAATTTGCATTTTATAATACAGATTGTTGTTTCTCGATACAGATTGTTGTTTCACCATTATACATAACTAATCATCATCACACATAACTAATCACCATTCTACCCCTAATTCAAAAAATAACAATATAATCTAAATTCTTCTTATTTATGCATCATCACAATCACAACAACGATCATAACAACGTTGTTTATAACAATGATAAGTTTTATCTTCTTCAATTCTTCCATCGCATCTTCTAATCGAGCTTCAATTCTTTTGACAATAAGATTATGCTCCACATCACTCGCACGTTCGCCACTCCTATTTCCCAAATGTAATTCTCATACTCTTCCTCCCACATATAGAATCTACATTTAGGTAATGTCCGTGAAATTAAAATAAACCATATGTCAAATAAGATTGCGACATATGTAACCTAACCTAGTAATATGGGCATTTGTAAAACACCCTTTCGGGATTCTTCGGAGTACCGCTCACAAGCCTCTTGACATCCACCTTGCAATTTGGGCATCGCACGATCGACAAAGGAGCGCTGGAGTAGTCGGATTAGGCGGAGCTTGATCGACTGTGATGACGAGACATGGAGATTGAGTGCTAGGTTTTCTTCATGAAGAGGAGAAAGGCGATCGGGAACTTGACTACCGATTGACGATTATTCCCCCTTTGTTGTTTTTCTTTCTTCACTAGGGTTTCACGCGATATAATCGAAGGAGAAGTGATGGGGATAAGCGGTAGGAGAGAGAGAAATCGAGGGAAGGGGTATAAATTGGTAAGTCCGACGAAAGTGGGTCCAGTTAAGGAATGCAAGGGTAGTAGGGGAAATACGAAAATACATCTGATATATACAGTAAATTTATTTAATAATTAAATTATTCATGCATAAAAATCATTTAATGGTGGCAATAATCTCAATTATAGAGAATTTTGTAATTTAGGGTGGCAAATCTCCTAAAATTAATTATGGGGTGGCAAATCTCTAAATTAAGAATTTTGGGGTGGCAATAATCCAATTTTTCCTTTTTTAAAAAAGATGAACTTAAATTTGATAGACAATCTATTGTACTCTGAGAGTTGCGCATTCACTTTGCTGACCCTTCATAAGCTGACGATGCAGTAGGTCTCGATTGTTATGTATGTGCTTTTGCTTTGGAGTTGATCGGGAGCATCGTGTTTTCCAACAACAGTGGAGATCCGGTACCATCATTTTCTCTTCCTATTTTTTTGGTAAGTATTATAAATACATTTATTATTGAAAAAAATTATTATTTAGTACTAATATTTATTTTACAGGGAGACTTACATACCGATAGACGAAGAAATTAGAGCGCTATTGTTCTTACTTATCTCTATCGGAGTCTTGATCAAGCATGTTAGGGTATGAGGAGCAGCTACGACGGTCCATAGTTGTTGTTGATGTTGTGGAGTTGGACTCATCTACCACCAGGTCGTCCTTTGCAGATATTTGATGCTTCAATATTCGAGGATTGGGGTCTACCGAACCATTCAAGTTGTGCTCCATTTGGCATGTACAAAATTAATAATCATTTTTTAATATATTATTTCAAATATTTTTGTAATAAATATTGGCAACATACAATCTAAATAGGAAATGAACATTCGACAAGACAAGATATCACAACCCTTCACACGTCGACGTCAACTTTATAAGGGATCAACTCTATCTGTTGTCTGCCACGCACGTCAATTGGTAGCCATATGATTGGATACATCACTTGTTGCCTAACGTAGTCGATGAGTCCATGGAGTCATTCCATTGTCGTTTTTCGCTCATTTATTTTTTGATAGTGAAGTTGTATTATCCGAACCGAGTTATGCGGTAGTTTGGACTACGTCAGGACATTTCTCCCCCACTTCAGCAGGTACTTTAACATATTATTTAAATAATTTGATAAATATATAAAAATTAAGCACTTCATTGTTCCTTATATTTTTGACAGCCATTTGATGAACATCAAAAGCTTTCGAAACTAGGATTTAAGAAGAAGATAGACTGGGGACGACGACATCAGATTTATGTGGACCAATGGAATGAACTGGAGCCACTCGATGTAGTCGATGAGTGGAGACAAAACGGGTCGGGTCGGGCCGGGTCGGGTCAATTTATATATTGTATTTTTTTAGATTTTTGATAAATTTCGATTGGATTGAAGGTCATTTGATCTTGGGTCGGGTCGAATCAGTTTGATTTTTTTTAAAATCAGGTCGGGTCAGGTTTTGCCACCTCTATTTACTAGGTTGCTCTTGGAGAGCTGGTGAACGGTCAGCGAAGATTGCAATACAATACAGATAGGTCGAAGGAACAACTAGTGCGGATTGGAGGAGAAGGGACTGAAGATTGGTGCGATTTAAGGATAAAGGAGAGCTAGGTTGAGGAGGGGAGGTAGCTATAGGGTTTTACAACAAATTCATCAACCCATCTAATCCATTCAACTCATCGATCCGATCTGTTTTTTTTATTAAGTTAAAAAGTTATCGGGTTGGGTATGAATTGTAATTTTAACTAACCTAATTTATTAGATTGGGTTATGGTTTGATTTTAGAAACTCATCTAATCCAAACATGACCGTATAATTATATATTATATATATTTTTAATTATTATATATATAATTTATTAATAATCAATAAAAAATCACTTAAGAGTTAATATTTTAAATTATATTTTAATTATTCCCATATTTTTTTATTATATTTTTATTTTTAGATATTATATATCACTTTTTTATAATATTAATTATTTCTTATATTTATTTTTTATAAAATATGATAATATTCGTAGATTTAAAAATAACCGTTACTCACTCTTATTTTTAATAATATTAATTTAATAAAAATTATATATAAAAAAACTGGCCATAAAGAGGTCAAAGAAAGTTGAAGAAGACCAAAGATCAGAATTTGAGAACGAAATTCTCCTTCTTTCGCAAATCAACCACAAGAACATAGTGAGATTATTGGGTTGTTGTATGGAAGTTGAAATCCCTATGTTGATCTATGAATTAATATCCGATGGAACACTACATGACTTGCTTCATGGAAAGATAAAAAAATTGGCCAATTTCTTTGGGTACTCGTCTAAATATTGCTCTGGAGTCGGCAGAGGCTCTTGATTTTCTGCACTCCTCCGTCTCTCAATCCATTCTTCATGGTGATGTGAAGTCAGCCAATATACTTCTTGAAGATAACTACCATGTCAAAGTATCTGATTTCGGTGCTTCAAATCTCGTTCCTATTGATGACACACAAGTTGTCAAGGTTGTACAAGGGACGCATGGTTACTTAGACCCCGAGTACGTTGCCACTGCAGTACTAACTAAGAGGAGTGATGTTTATAGTTTCGGGGTGATTCTCTTGGAGCTTATTACAAGGAAGTGTGCCATTTTCAAAGATGAGACGTGAAAGAAAGCACTTTGCATCATGGTTTGTTTCAAATGTGAGCAAAAACAAGCTTCATGAGTTGTTAGACAAGGATATTATAACTACTGACAATAAGGGGGTTGAGGTTCTCCATGAAGTCAGTGAACTCGTAGTGTGGTGCCTAAGTGTCAGAGGAGAAGATCGATCGACCAACAATGAGGCGAGTTGTAGAGAAATTGCAGCCTGCTGGGGCCAGAAGCAGTTGAAGAAGAGCAGAGCTTATTAAGTAAACCAACATCTTATTCTAGACCAAATTCATCTGCAAACAAGATAACAGGCAACAAGCAGTTGAGCTCAAGTTGCTTGACACTAGTGACCTTTCTTCACCCCCTCCCTCAACCAGGCATCAGATTTAACACAAACAAAGAAACTAACAAACCCCTAATGACCAACAAAGAGTAATTTATTCATTGATACTTGACAGTAAATATATGTGCTCATGTTGCAATGCATGAAGAGTAAAGAGTACATAAAAGGGGATCGCATATAAAAGAAGATTGTTTTCATCCACAAATATTCTTACCCTTCAGATTTTTCACCTTGGAAGTATATGATAGGCACAAAGACCATCTTACCTCCATGAGGACAGATAACGAAGTACAACCATTGCATTATGAATAAAAAAAACCGAATGAGCTGAGAAGAATAAACTAACTTAAATTTCGAACAAAAAATTATTACCCTTTATGCCAATAACAAGGAACACTTTAAATAAAACCGCCCTACCTCAACTATCCGAGGCTGCAACAAAAAACTCACGCATCAAAAACCAAAAAAAAAAAGACAAAACAGTATCAATATATCCGTCAAGGATTATTCCAACCCAACATGGTTTCTTACTAAACCAGGGTGGCAAAATGAAAAGTTCACCTAAAAAATAAATTGTTCATCATCATCAAAGGGGAAAAGGCAGAAATTAGCCACCGCCAGAGCCATACTTCTTGCCAAAGGCGATGACCTGGAGCTTGTCATAGCCAGCAAGCACACCAGCACCGGCCACAGCACGAAGAATGTTAGCACCAGCACCCTTGAAGAGTGACTTGGCACCTTCATTCTTCAAGATCTGGTTGAAAGCATCCAACGAACTCTTGTACTTGACAGCCTCACCAGATGTCATCATCATGCGACGACGAACTGTATCAATGGGGTATGAGGCTAGACCCGCGCCGATGGTAATACCCCAACCAAGAAGGAAACTTGCCAAGAAGTTGTCCTGTTAAACCAAAGAAAGAGAGTGAATTTCAGATCATTTATGTCATCACAACAATTTGATTGATGCATATAGATCTATTTGACAGATTCCAGTATTTTGACAGATCAATATTCAAAAAAGTTAAATCAGCTGATATCAAATAGTGTAGTCATGCAATGGAAAATAGTAGCAAGCTTCTCCAGTATCAGTTGAACATTTAATATTCCCTAAAAAACAAAGAAAGAGCATACATTTTCTGAAAGGCCAACTTCATTAACTTTTTTCATGGAATCTAACAACAGCCAGAATCCCATTGATATAGTAAATGGGGACAGAAGAAGCATAATAGAACCTTTTGGAAACTCAGAAAACCAGAAATAAGAACTGAAATTATAAGACTTGTATAAGATGGCAGGCAAATCTTTCTTTTCAAATAAGAGGTAGTAACAGAACTAACCGCAAGAGAACCAGTGAGGACAACAGGCTTGAGTGAGTCGTACATTCCGAAGTAAAGACCACGATACACAATGATACCAACACAGGAGATGTTGAACCCGCGGTAGAGACCAGCAATACCATCAGATGCAAGGGTCTTGCGGTACACATCAACAAGACCATTGAATTGACGCCCACCTCCCTTCTTGGCAGCTTTGGCATCATTGGCAAGACGGGTACGGGCATAGTCAAGAGAGTAGACAAAGAAGAGGGAGCAGGCACCAGCAGCACCACCAGAGGCCAAGTTTCCAGCAAACCACTTCCAGTACCCATCCTTATCCTTCTTGAAGTTGAACATTCTCTTGAAGTGGTCCTTGAAGGCAAAGTTCAAAGCCTGGTGATAGATAAAAAAACATAAAATATCAGTAAAAGAGGAAATCTATATACAAACTTTTCCTATAGAATATCTGATATGTTATAATAACTGGACTGCAAGGATAAATAACACCACAGTACCAATTAATAAGGTTTAAATGATAAAATAAGGTTGATAGCAAGTAAATTAAAAAAATTTAATCAGTCAGAGTACAGTAGCACTTGCAAAAACCAGAAAGAAACGAGGCAACCTAATAATCTCATGTGCATGAACCTTAAACAGACATCCATGCTGATCATACCCCCAAATTACATCATATTCAGCAAGGTACATTACCTGAGTGGGGAAGTAACGAATGACGTTGGCAGTGTTACCCCTCCATAAGGCAACAACGCCCTCATCCTTCATGGTACGTTTAAAGCAGTCACCAATGCCCTTGTATGGCTCTGACAACCTGCCAGCCTTGATCATCTCATCCTGGTTCTGGATCAAGAGCTTCACACGCTCAATTGGTGCAGCTGCAGTTTTAGACACAGCAGCAGAGACACCTCCCATCATGAAGTCAATGAGAAATCCATAAGGTCCCTTCTCTGATGGGGCAGCAGCAAAGATGGGGGACACAGTTGGGAGGGAAGTAACAGCACCATGGCTGACAAGTCCAGTGCTGTACGGTCTGAGAAGGGGGTTTTGTGTGGAGGGGTTGTGGTTAAAACGGGCAGGGAATGAGGGATTTGGGGCAATGCGGGTGAAAAGACCCAATTGCCCACAATGTATCTTTTGAATGACAGACGGGGTGCGGAGTTCCTCCACCATGGTTATTTTATCACGCGACCTGAAGGAGAAAAACAAAATTCAGGTGCGAGTTATGAAGATACATGTATCACTTTCTTCATAATGATCAAGAGAGTGAAAGGTTTATATCATTTGATGGAATCAGATTAAAAGAACACAAAAGCTGGATTAGATCATTTTTAGCTTTAACTAGGAAATTGATCAATTTAAAAATGTAAGATGTCAGACACAAAAGAGAGTCAACTGAAAAAATAATTCACACTCTCAACCCAAAATGCAATGACAATATTACTGACTATCCAATTAAACAGAATAAGCGCTGTACAAATTAGTGTCTGTCAGAACTAGAGGTATGAAAAAGTCAGAACAACCAGTCAAATTTTAACATGTAAAAAAAAATTAGTCTAAAATTTGCCACAAGTGACTGTTACTTGACTAAGAAAGTCGTTCCACAAAAAATTTTGACCAAGTCGAGCCACAAAATCTTTTAGTTTAACTATTATTGTAACTTGACTAACAGCAGAAGTTTTTACACCCACAAGTAACGAATGAATGGAAACATCATAGTACTAAGCATAGTAACAAGATTCACGAGTTATTCGCGAATAATTCGTTTTTCACCCATAGCCGGATGTTTCACAAATAATTCAGCTGTTCAATATAGTACGTTTTTTTGGTGAAAAAAATATTTTATTCACGAATTATTCGGTAAAAAAACACATTATATATTATTTTATATGAAATTTTATAGTTTTTAATATATTTTTAATATTTATCATTATAATATATATTTCATTTATATTATAATATATATTTCATTTATATTATAATATATATTTCATTTATATTATGAAACTGACTATTCCCGAATTATACCCGTATTATGCCCGAACATCGAACTTTTGACCTTGCTGAACGTTTCCCGAATCACGGACTTGTTGTTAATATGGTACTAAGTCTACAAAAATAAATAGAGAAGTGATAAAAAAAAGGCACTTTTTTTCTAATAGTTAAAGGCTGAAGTCAGATGAGCTCTCAATGTCAAAAGGATCTACACAAATTCACCACATATTTAATCTTGATGTCAGATGAAGTCCTAATTACCAGATCTAAAGTAACCTTGTACGGTGAGCTGAAAAGTAGAGAAAAACAAAGCAAAGCAAAACAAAAAACAAAAAACAAAAGACAGAAGTTATCTGGGATCTGGAACTAACAAATGCGCAAACAGATCGAACACATGAACAGATCTCCGAAGCTGTTGTGAGAATTTACAGATCAAAGGATCCACTAAGATTTAGGAGCAGCAAAAAAGAATTTTATTATGAAAGAAAAAAATGTAGAGAGGAAGTGGATGTACCCAAAACTCCAAAACCAAAAGGAGAGGCCGCCAAGCTTCGTCTTTCCAGCTTCTTTGGTCTGAGGCGGCGGCGATTGGGAAAACCTAGCGATTTTTATAGCTAAGTGGGCTCAAGAATACTATAGATCCTCTGCATCTCGTTCTCTGTATCTATGTGTGGCGAGTTGTATACATTGGACTATTTGAAATGTGCCTTTTTATTTTATTTTATTTTTCTTTTTTTACTTATATGAATATGATTGATATGAGTTTTGACTCGCCAAAAGTTTGGCTACATAACGTTCCTAGATTATGCAAGTTTAAGACATCTCCAAACGGAAAAAAAAAATTTAAAAAAAATAACTTACTACATTGACATGAACTAAAAAGTGCTTTATTTTAATTGTATGTCTATACATATTGAACTCTCCTGCTCTACATGAATGTTTAAAATATGTTGGAATTTATTTAGAAGTAACGATGGCTCTTTGGTCTTGGCAACTTTTAATTCTGAAAGGATCAAAGGAGAGTTGGAACCCTTAGAAGAACTAAAATTGATGTTGTATTACTATTAGTTGGTCATGACTGCGACAGAAATTGATGTTTTATATTAAATTTAATTAAAGATTCCAGTGAGTATATTAATATATGTAGGAATACAATATTGTATTGTCTACTAGACGAATTGAGTTTTAATGAATCTAGAAGAATGTAGAGTCGTTCCTAGTTCGTAAAGCAGATGGATGATTCTGGACCATGGGATCATTGGGATTGGGATGTCAATCCACAACCACATGGATGCAACGATACATCATTCATCATTCTGTTACTGTAGCTAAAATTATCAAAATATCTATATAGATTTCGAAATATATTGTAGCAAACATTTCATTTCATGAACTAACTAACCAGCACGACACCGCATCGTGACAGCCCATGACCATGACACCAATGTGACTACATAATATGAGAGACAGAGTAAAGTTGCGAATCAGAAAAAGTACAAAATGTTTCCCATGAGGGACAGTAACAACAAACAACAACAACAACAACTTACAAGCAGCAGAAGCATTTGTATATTTGTTTAGTAAATGAGTAATTAAATCTATGGTGTGCTTGCTTCTCCCCGTTGTAGCTTTCTCCGTGCCAAGGTAGAGCCTTTCTTTGGTATGTATACCTTATAGCTCACCTGTCATACATAATATACCAATATAAACCAAACAACGCAAAAATCAAAACCAACAAAAACTGGTTCTCACCACAAGCACTAATATACGGTAACAGTAGAAATTTCCTGCTGCTCATATTTTAGTCATCAATAAATAAAGCCCCTAACTTTAACCATAGAAATTTAGCAGAATGAAATCACCTATTTTTCCAAACGGGAAAACAGGGACCTGTTCTTACAATCAGGGTAATTGCATTAGAACTAATGGATCAAATTTGTTTAAAAAAGGGCCTACTAAAATAAATTCCAAATCACAGCCAATCTGATCTTCACATTTTTTATCCAACGATCTGAACTAAAATAATAGAGCCCTACTTTCCCATTTGGAATAATAGGTAATATGGATCCAAAATTTAGCTAATTAATTAAAAGCATAACATTTTCTATTACCGAAATGGTGTATTTCTATTTCCTGTATATACCAGATGCCTTTGATCTACAGTAGCAAGATTTAAAGATGGTAACCGTGTGAAAGTGTGTTAAGTGACACTTCTCAACTAACAATGTGTTTTTATCAACTTTCTTTGGTTCGATCTGTCATTTTCAAAAGTAAATATAACATGAAGCATTTAATTGACGCCGCAATTGATAACATGGAGCAGTCAAGTCCAGTACAGCATATACATGCTTGGCCTTAAAGAGGTCATCCGAAGAAAGAAATAATTTACCTTAAAAAAAAGAATAGTGAAGGCATGTAAAAACTAACCTGGACAGTTTCACCATCATGCATTCTAGAGAAGGTCTTCTTTTCATACTGGGCTCCACCTTCCTCTACTCCATCACTGATGGTCTTATGTTGCTTTTCATCCCTCCTCAAACCGGTAGCAACTATTGAACTAGGGTCAGTGACCTCAGGATTTGGTTCAGATTCCTTATCTGATTCTCGTTCAAGATGCTCAGGCACCTCTTTGATGCCATTAGAGACTTCATCGGCATTAATAGTTATATTATCCCCACTAACTTCCCTTTCTGCTGGAACAACTATAACAGATCTAAGCTTCGGCCTTTTAACCAAAGTGTCTGTGACAATTTCCCCTTTTCCTGTCAAGTCAATATCAGTAATTACCTTAGTGGGTTCATCCAAAGTAGGCTCTTCTACCTTATCAGTAGCCATTGCACCTCGAACTGAGCCACCATCTTCGTTTGGTTCATGCAAAACAGCTTTTTCTCTTTCTCCGCTGATACCACATTTTTTAACTTTATGGAATTTTATAAAATTTTCTAGAGCCTTTTGTCTCAGTATCAGCTCCACATCCACCACCCCCATTTTATTTGTACCATCATTTTGGGTTTTTACTGGTACAACTTTCTCTGGTTCCTCCGCTACCAATTCACTCTCTGTAGTTTCTCTCTGTACCTGTTTCTCTTCATCCTTGGAAGGAGATACGATGTCATCATAAGCCGGAATAATTTTATCCCTGTCCTCACTATCTGACTCAAATTGCCTCAAAACCTGTGATTTCTCTGCTTTCTCTCTATCTTTCCGAAGCCTTTTACTCCTTTTAGGGCTTCTACTCCTTCTGGCACTCATGCTCTTTTCATTATGAGTGCTACTTGTACTACAAGTAGAACAGCTCCTGGATCGCCTAAGGCTTCTGCCTCTCTCTCCGCCCTTGTACTTGCTACTAGAACCTACTCTACCTTTTCTAATTTTTGATTTTCCACTGCTGCGAGTAATAGGGCTTCTAGACCGACTAGCTTTTCGTTTTTCACAAGTTGAGCAACTACTGACAGAGTAATCGCTGGAGTAAGATGACGAGGTAGGTGAGATGATAACCTTGTGAGGCTTCTTTCTAGATTTTTTCTTCAATTTTTTTGATTTACGCGGCTTCTTCCTGGCACTGTCAGCAGAGTCAGAAGAGTAGCGGCGCTTCCTTTTGGAAGATTTTGATTTCTTCAATCTGCTTCTATCCTGAAACATAGATCCAGAATAAACCAATACTTCAATATCGCAATTAGATTTTATTAATTGAGTAGTTACATAAGAAATAATAATAAAAGATATATGATCACTGCATAAGCATCTCGATAGCTGAAAATTGTAATTGGTGGTGCAAGAAAGACAACCAAGAAAATAAATCAGGCATTCAATCAGATAATTTGAAAAATGAAATGGGCTACAGGCCCACATGCAGTCAATTCGTACAAACGAGCAAAGGAGCCTAACAAAATCATGGAAGTATAGAACAGGACTCTTTTATCTTGACACAATCCGTGTGGTTACTAATCAAAATTAGATTAGAGGTACTGACTTGAATCAGAAAATTAAAGAGAAAGAGATAGAACCTCGTCGGAGGGTTTCTTCAGTGATTTCTCCTTCATGTGCAGATTCGTGGGAACTATGTGGAGTGAGATTGAGGAGAGTGAGAGTGAGAGAGAGGAACCAATCAATCAAACCAAAATAAGCATAAAAGAAACAGAGATTGTTATTACAGATCGAGCGAGGAGGAAAGCCGAGGTGGAGATGGGGATGGGGATCGCGAATTGGGGATGGGGATCGCGAATTTTAAACCAATCGGACCTCCTCCTGCTAAGCCTCTTTTTATTCGCTTGGATTCCTTCTCAATTCTCTCTCTATGCGATCGATGAGAGAGAAGTGTCAACTTTCGGAATTACCCCTCGATGTGATCAAAGTTTTTAAAAGGGTCCACCATTAGTAAGTATTAGTTTAGTTTAGTTTAGTTTACGAGCAAAAACTGGGTTAATTTAATTGGACCCAGCGAGAAATTCTTGGGTCCTTATTAGTTTACATTACACACGGTAGAATTTGCACATGGTCCTTGTCCTCGTCTTTTCAGAATTGAGATACATCCACATCCATGCATCCAAAACGAGATTGCACGCAGGAATATAGACCGAGCCTCAGAATCAGATACTCCTCAAAGCAAATTAGCAAACAGTCTGTAAGTAGAATTGTGCAAATTGAGGAGAGCTCATCTTTTTTTTTTACATCTACGCTCCTACTTTGGAATTGGTGTTAAAGAAATTAGCGGTTAAAAAATATTCTTATTCAAAATCTTAAACTCAATGTATTTTTAACCCCTCAAAAATAATGGAAAATTTTTTTAAAAAAATTAAAATTTGGTCTCCAAACATATTTTAATA
This sequence comes from Schoenoplectus tabernaemontani, assembly GCA_037127355.1. Lineage (NCBI taxonomy): Eukaryota > Viridiplantae > Streptophyta > Magnoliopsida > Poales > Cyperaceae > Schoenoplectus > Schoenoplectus tabernaemontani. The sequence continues at coordinate 724,583 of CM073745.1, read as the reverse complement.
TGGAGAAAAATTTCAAAAGTACAAAAGCATTTTGTATTTTGCGACAAACCGTAGCATATATATATAGAAAGAGAGAGAGTTTGGTTACGGTGCTACGTGTAGTACGGATGGCCCGTGTACTACGGACCATTTCTCCGTTTTTAAAGTTCAAATAGTCAATCTGACCGGTCAAAATATTTTTTATATGAAGATCTAGTTGGGAACTAAATTTTATATTTTTCAGAATTTTTTTATTATTTTTTAACATAGCTAAAAAATCACTTGATTTAATTATTATGACCAATCAAAAGGAGTCATTTTCTAGCTATCTTAAAAAATAGTAAAAAAAATCCTAAAAAAATATATAATTTGATCTCCAACTAAATTTGCATATGAAAAATATTTTGACTGGTTGGATCGACCATTTAAACTTTGAAGATAGATAAATGGTCTGTAACACACGAGCCATCTGTACTACGCATAGCTCCGTAGCCAACTCTCTCTCTCTCTCTCTCTCTCTCTCTCTATATATATATATATATATATATATATATAGTAAGATATCATGAGATTAACTCAAAAAATACATTAAATCAACTTTAAATTCTAATTTATCATACTCATTAAATTCTTTATATGAAAATATTATGGAATTCAAAAATTTAGAGTGTTTTGAGCTTTTAAGTCATGGTTTTTAATTTTTGAAAATCAACTCTAAAAAATATTATTTTTAGAGCTCATTTTTAAAAATTAAAATAAGTGACTTAAAAAACTCAAAACACTCCAAAGTTTTGAATCCCACAAGATTTTCATATAAAGATTTTAATGAGCATGATAAATTAAAATTTAGGGATGATTTGATATACTTTTTGAGTTTAACTCACAGAAGGCCTCCGTGAGGTTAAGCTCACGGTATCTGTACTCATATATATATATAACCATCAAATAAAGACAATACCCACTAGAACACAAATGATGAGTAAAATACAAATTAAATATCTTACATTTTAAGCAAACCACAACGGTTCTTTGACCAATTACTTTTTGCTCCATTGTTGAATCGTTTTCACAATGAGGAGAATCAAAATTCACATTCTTTAGAGTATTTTATTGAGTAAAGTGTCTAGATTTATGTGAGTCTTGTGAATCTAAGGATGAAAATTAAGTTTAAGCAGTCCGTTACATAAATTAATGATCGTAGTGACTTCGGATAATTACTTTACTTTAGAGTATTTTCGACGATACTCACTCGGAGAATTGTCTCTTTAGCTTAGCAAACTGCAGAAAAAATGGATTGTATAACCCGCTTTCCTTCAACAAGGAAAACAATAATTGAATTTGGACCCATGTGATGCTGAGCGTCAGTACAATATGCCACCCACTATTAGAATGTAATTCACAAACCAATAGATATTGTACCATCTGAATGTTTAACAAATATGGATGAAATAGCTAAGCTTTTGATAAAGTTATGTAATAAAAGAGTATGATTAAGTTTGTCATATCATGTTCAAGGAGATTATTTGAGGTCATAGATGATTTTTTTCAGTTTGTACATGAGATTTTTCTTTGAATCATTTTCATACCCGAGTGGTAGGGCCATATAGACTTCTTCGTCTAGAGTACCTTGTATATTAAAGAAAAAACTTGAAATGGGCTGAAGTAGTAGTAGTCTAGACTCCAGACCCAACATCGCCATCAGCCTCTCTGGCTGATGACCAAGCCCAAATTGAATTTAAGCCCATTAAAACAAAATAAGGACCAAATCATGAATTTATGGTTCATTTCCCTTTCGTTTACACACACTTTACACAGTGCCACAGTGGCAGTGGATAATAATATAATATATATCTTCTTCTTTTAGAAAAAAAGAAAAGAAGAAAACAAATATCTCTACACTATTGTTTTGTTTGTCCCCAATGAGTAGGCCATATTACACGTGTCGATGGATGATAGCAAATAAGCAGATCGTACGACTACGAGTCATTGTCTATGTTTCTAGGCGGGGCCCACTTATCCCTCTCATCCTTATCCTCCACTTATTTTTTGATGCCTGACGACTGACGTAGGTGCGTAAGTTGGAGCTTTGTAACATATGTACTATTAATTTTTGTTAGTTTAGACTTTAGACTAGCTCGAATGCTCACCACTGACTCTGAGTAGGTGAATAATTATGACGATACTATGATGTTTTAGACTCATCTATCATTTTTTATATCAACTAAAATAAAATAAATTATTTACTTACATGAAAAAAGAGGAAAATTAACTTTACTGAATGAATTATGAAACATTACGCATCTAATAAAGCACATGTTGAGAATAAAAATGATTAAGGGACAGCTGGTCTCATAAAGATCTCATCATAGGCCAGATTTAGAAGAAATGTCATCCACAAATCAAATTGATTTGGGTTGCAAATCCTCTGTTTATATTTCCTTGTATAGCCAAATATTACCGTTATCATCTCCGCCTCTAAATAGGCTTGTAAATTAAGATTGTAAATCATCAGAAAAAAGGAATCTTTTATTCATCATTTGTCTCAAATTTCCAACATGGTATCAGAACCATTCTGACCCTCAAAAGTTTCCGCACAACAACTCATTATCAACAAACTAGCCATCGTAAAAACATGACAGAGCAAACTCAACATCAGCAACTCACAGTGTTTCAAAAACTCAGACCCGATTTCAATTCCTCCCAAAAACTCACCAATGTCCCTCTAGATGGGCGCGACTACCTGGCGTGGTCCAATGCGGCCAAGATTTCCCTCAAAGGCAAAAGATTGCTGGGGTTTATCAATGGCAACAAACCTGCACCTACGGACACGGAGATGCCCAAGAAGAATGGGATATTCTTGACGGTCAAACCTTTACTCTGATTCTCAACTCTTTAAATTCGCAATTACTTGAAATCTTTGTACACTATGAATCAGCCAAAGAACTATGGGATGCAATAACAGATCAACATAGCAACCAAAGCAATAACTCTCATATTTTCCAAATCAAAAAAGAAATTACTCAAATGACTCAAGGCTCCAAAACTGTATCCGAGTTAATCGGACAGGTAAAATCCAAATATCAAGAACTCAAAGTATATAGACCATTCATTACTGACCTGGCAGTGCTCCAAGAGAGGGATGAACTAAACCAGATCTATACCTTTCTCGACGCCCTGGATTTAAGCTATGACTCAATCCGAGCTCAGATTCTCAACAACACGGAGCGACTAACATTTGCAGGTGTGACGGCCCGTATTCAGCAAGAGGAATCACGGCGAGTTGCGATGAGCGTCTCTGACCAGAACCCAAAGTCAGAGAGCCATGCCTTCACCGCCATGAACCCTCAGGCCTTCAAGGGTAAGAAAGGTGCAGGCCAGAGGTGCACTCATTGTAATCGGGACGGCCATCTCAGAGAAGGCTGCTGGAATATTTATCCCCACCTCAAACCCAAGTGGAAGGGTCAAGGTGGAGGCGGCAGACGAAACCAGGGAGAGCCGCCACGCAAGGCGTATTTAGCGGAAAACCTAGAATCGAGCCAGGGGAGAAGAAAGGAAATGGAGCAATCAGAGGAAGCGGCTCAATCCCGACTGAATTATACAAACTCGAGTCGCTTGAGTCCACTGTAAACTGGCTCACGCAGCTACTAGGCCAGCAAAGCCTAATGGGCCAACCAGGTTCTGTTAACTCTATTAATTTTAGTAATTCGGTCACAGCCCAAAGCAATTCGGTCACAGCCAAACTGAAATAAATAATCCGAATGAGAAAATGGGCTCAGAGTGTTGCACTGCACCAAAATCAAATAACTCAATTTCTCTGGAGGCCCAGCTCGTAAATAATAGCCCAACTCGCAGAATGTGGCCTGAACTGCCAAATGTATTTAATAAATGTCTAGTGGTTGGTTTTGCACCCAAAATAGCTCCAACAAATTGTACCAAATGGATTTTAGACTCAGGAGCTACTGATCATATGACAGGGAATCAGAAAGTACTGAGGAATTATCGGTTAACCCAAAGTACCAATATTTTACTGTTGCAAATAATGAGAAAATTAAAATCAAAGGTTGGGGTATGATTAGTATTTTTTCAAAATAGTTTCTTCAAGATATTTTCCTTGTTGAAAATTGTTCAATAAATTTACTGTCCATTAGCAAACTTGCAAAAGAATTAAATTGTGAAATTATTTTTAAAGAAAATATTGTGGTTTTTCAGGACTTAATCACCCAGGAGAAGATTGGTGAGGGTTTTCTTGAAAATGGATTTTATTTTTTGGATAGCAATAAGTTTAGTCTTAATATTACAAAAGATGGGAATTTAGGAAAACTTTGGCACAAGCGTGTTGGGCACCCTCTGACAAAATTTTAAAAACTATGTTTAATTTTGCAAATTTAGATTGTAATAATTGTGAGGTTTGTAAACTTGCTAAGCATACAAAACTTTCTTTTTGTGATTCCAAAACTAACAGCAGTAACCCCTTGAATTATAGGTATTTTGTGATTTTTATAGATGATTATTCTAGGTCAACATGGTTATATTTAATGAAAAATAAAAGTGAAGTATTTTCACACTTCCAAACCTTTTCAAATTTAGTAGAAACTCAATTTAATAAAAAAAAAATTCTTAGGACCAATAATGGCACTGAATTTATTAATCAAAATTTTTTAAATTATTTAAAATAAAAAGGTATTTTTCACCAAACTTCTTGTGTTTACACACATCAACAAAATGGAATTTCTGAAAGAAAAAACCGTCACCTTCTTGAAGTAACAAGAACCCTTTTATTCCAGAACAACGTACCCAAAATTTTTTGGTCAGAAGTCGTTCTCACTGCAACCTATTTAATAAATAGAATACCAAGCGCTATCTTAAGCTTTAAAAGCCCTTTAGATATTATTTATGAAAGAAAAATGAATTTAGAGCACTTAAGGATTTTTGGATGTACAAGTTTTGTGCATAAAAATAGAATTGATAAACTTGATTTTACTTCTATAAAAATATTTTTTTGGGATATTCTACTCAAAAGAAAGTATACAAATGCTATGACCACAAGTAAAATAAGCTTTATATCTCTAGACATGTAACCTTTTTTGAGAATGAACCCTTCTTTAAAAAAATGAAGAAAACCAAGGTGAACAAGTTAATTCAAGTGATTTTGTCTTACCTTGCACCACTAACGAAGAAAGAAGGAAAATTTTTGTAGAAAAAATCACTAATGTAACAGGTGAAGAAGAGCAGGAGAATGAAGAAGCCGAAGAACCCACAGAAGTCCAAGCTTCAGAAACTGAACAAAATTTGAGGAGATCAACTCGCCAAACACAGGCATCCACTAGGTTAAAGGATTTCACAACGTATACGGTACAATATCCTATCCAAAATTATATTTCTTATAGAAATATTTCAAAAGAACATTATGCCTTTGTGAATGTTATTTCAACAATGGCAGAACCAGCTCCTTTGAGGAAGCAAAACATGACCCAAAATGGTGTAAGGTAGTGAACAAAGAACTCCATGCCTTAGAAAAAAAATCAAACCTGGACTATATGCCCTTTACCAAAAAATAAGAAACCTGTAGGCTACAAATGGGTGTATAAAATTAAATACAACGGTGATGGAATCATAAAACGATATAAGACTAGGTTAGTAGCCAAAGGGTACACACAAACCCATGGAATTGACTATCATGAGACCTTTGCCCCTATAGCAAAAATGAACACAGTTAGAATTCTACTATCCATTGCTGTTAATAATAGTTGGAGCCTTCACCAAATGGATGTTAAAAATATTTTTCTTCAAGGAACACTTGAGGAAGAAGTATACATGACCTTACCCCCAGGTCATAAAAGGGAAAATATGTCTAATCTTGTTTGTAGGCTAAATAAATCCATTTATAGACTGAAGCAATCTCCAAGAGCCTGGTATAGAAAATTAAGTCAATTTTTACTTTCATGCAATTTTAAAATTAGTTGGGCTGATACTTCTTTGTTTATAAAATACAATGAGAATGGTATAACGGTAGTCTTAGTTTATATTGATGATATTATCATAACTGGAAATAGTCAGTCAGAAATTAACGCTATTAAAAGTGGTCTTAAACAAAAATTTGACATTAAGGATTTAGGAAAATTGAAATATTTTCTAGGAATTGAAATTGCACACTCATCAAAAGGTCTGTTCATCTCTCAAAGAAAATATGTACTTGATCTACTTAAGAAAACTGATAAATTAGGGTGTAAGCCAGCATCAACTCCTGTTGATATAAATGTAAAACTTAACACTGAGGACGGTGAACTTCTTAAGGATATTAATCAATATCAAAAACTGATAGGAAAATTGATATACTTAACTGTAACCAGACCTGATTTATCATTTGCTGTAAGCCAAGTGAGTATATTCATGCATACACCAAGAACTTCCCATTTAGATGCCATTAACATGATACTTAGGTATTTAAAGAGTTGTCCTGGAAAGGGAATCTGGATGAGAAATAATAGAACTAATACTGTATGTGGCTATTCCGATGCAGATTGGGCTGGGAGTTTTGACAGAAAATCGACAACCGTTTTTGCACATTTGTAGGCGAAAACTTAGTCACATGGAAAAGTAAGAAACAAAACGTTGTGGCACGATCAAGCGCTGAAGCAAAATATCGAGCCATGACATCCACCGCAAGCGAGCTGACATGGATCAAACAACTCTTAACCGACTTACACATTGATAACAATGAACCAATGAAGATGTTCTGTGACAACCAAGCAGCAAGACACATCGCAGCAAATCCTGTCTTCCATGAGCGAACCAAGCATATAGAAGTAGACTGTCATTTCATTCGAGAGAAGATTCAAACCAAAGAAATTGAAACTCCTTTTGTCAAGAGTGAAGATCAGTTAGCAGATATCTTCACAAAAGGGCTCTACATAAATGCCTTTTAGAATATTACATGCAAGCTTGGATTATATGATATTTTCAATCCTAACTTGAGGGGGAGTGTTGAGAATAAAAATGATTAAGGGACAGCTGGCCTCAGAAAGATCTCATCATAGGCCAGATTTAGAAGAAATGTCATCCACAAATCAAATTGATTTGGGTTGTAAATCCTCTGTTTATATTTCCTTATAGCCAAATAGTACCGTTATCATCTCTGCCTATAAATAGATTTGTAAATTAAGATTGTAAATCATCAGAAAAAAAAAAATCTTTTATTCATCATTTATCTCAAATTTCCAACAGCACAGTACTTGTGCAGTTTGATTTCCCTACCTTATTTTGACGTCATTCAATTTTCTTTTATTTACCTCTGTGGCAGTGCATGCTTTGATCTTCTCACGCGAAACAATTCATGTGTTTTGCAGATGAGATACATATCCGGATATGGATAATGCACTCACTGCCCATAACACAAGCCGACTACAGGGAAAAAAAAATTTACGCAATGGTCAATCTTTTTACCCATTCAAATTGTTAAAAGCACTAAAAGTTACCTGTTGTTTGTCATAGAAATTATAAGAGTTCTTGACGTAGTATATGATATTGTATCTTAGTGTTTTAAATAAACCCCCCACGGGTTAAAATCCGACCCGTTATAAAGAACAACTTAGATCTAATAGTATTTGATGAGATATCACATAATACTCAAATTGCATTGAGACACAATTAAACTATATATATGTTTACGAATATATTTGTAATTTTTTCTTTTAAGATTTTTTAATAAATTTATTTGAATTTTTTGTTAAGATGAGCAGAATAATTATTAAGAATAATATAGATAAACAAAGATAAATGCGTAGGTTGATCGCGCTTTATTAAGAATAATTTTGAGATCTTGGTGTTCTTGTTTGATTTGATTTGATTTGCGCTTATTCACATATTAAAAGGCACGAGACAATTAAGCTTGAGCTGATGTGGTAGATATGGGCTTGAATATTTGATCCGTGACAAGTACCAGCCCAGCCCATATTCCCTTTGGCAGGGCCCAATAAAAGTCTAGAAATAAAATTCCCACAATTTGGAAAAAATGGAAATGAAAAGAAGTTAATAATAATAATAATAATTTGTGTGTTTTGTGAACCACAAACACAATTCGCCCAAAACGCTGGGAGTTCTCTGAATCCTCATCTCATCTCCATTCCCTCCTCCAGAGTCCAGACTCGAACCATGGCCTCTCAAATTCCTCTTTTCTCAGCTCCACACACAAACCAGGCTTTCAGCATTCGCAGTCTATAATCGCAATAATAATTCTTAAAAGGCCGAGTTTATTTTATTTTATTTTATTTTATTTTATTTTAAAGAAAAAAGAATGAGAGGATACAGTGATCCCCTCCCCTGCATTAGCATTATCCCCACATAAATATTTATTTCAACTGGAAGGAATAAGACATTCCACACTTGTCTTCTTCTTTGTCCTATTTTTCTTTCTTATTTTGATTTTGATTTTGATTGGTACTCTCTCTTTCCTCTATACTCCTTCCATCTCCATTTTTCAGTTTCTCTCTTCACTCATCGCCAAGCCCCTCACCCACACCCCTTCTCCGTCCCAAGTTCAAGGTAATCATCGTCTAATTAAATTATATTCATTTAGTGCCCCTGCCTCACTGCCTCAGCATGAGCGATTTATTTATTCTCTTGATTTTGCGATCTTCCTAGATTTATTACTCATGGCTATGGCTAAGCCTCTGGATTACGAGTTGCTCAATGAGAATGTCAAGAAGACTGCGTACGCTGTCAGGGGAGAGCTCTACTTGCGAGCTTCTGAGCTCCAGAAAGAGGGCAAAAAGGTTTGCTTTCTCTTTTCACTTTCTTATTTGCCCTCTTTTCTAATTTCATTCTTCATGTACTGAAAATACCATCCATCTCCTGTGTTTTCTTCCTGCTTCAAAAAAACATTTTTTTTATTTTGAAATTGAGCTAACACGTGCAATATATATATACTTAATTCTGAACCTCTTTTTTTTTTTTGATTGCAGATCATTTTTACAAATGTGGGCAACCCCCATGCTTTGGGACAGAAGCCGCTTACATTCCCTCGCCAGGTTTCTACTCCCACATCTCATACTGCACCACCTTCTCTCTCTCTCTCTCTCTCTTTTTCTAATTCTTTTTCTTTTTTGGAATAAATCACCATTTTTTTTTCTATTGATCTTAAAATCTTTGCAAGTGCCAATGCTTGTATTGTACCAGCTTGGTATTATGCCATAACCAGCCTGCACCAAAGTTCTTTGGTCATGGCTTCCGAAGGTAATTAGAATTATGGTGTAATTTGTGCATATATACAAGATAAATGCTGAATGCAAATGCAAATTGGATTTCTTGTCAGTTTCATTTGTACATGCAACACATAAGTAAATAGTTCCTATTACTGAAATAGAAATTTTCAATAAAGTATTTTCCCAGTTCACCGAATCATCTAGGTTATTCTGGAGCATATTTTTCATCACAAACATGTTCATACGGTATAATTATTGGAATTTGGTTAATTACGAAACCTGTCTTTTCTATAGGTAGTGGCACTGTGCCAAGCACCATTTCTACTCGATGATCCAAATGTGGGACTTATATTCCCTGCTGATGCCATTGCAAGAGCTAAGCATTATCTCTCACTTACTTCTGGTGGCTTAGGTCATAATCTAGTCTTTTTATATTTACTTTTTTTGTTCTAAATTAGTTATTATTCATCATACGCAACATTTGCTTCTTGAAAAACTTCATGGTTAACCCTTACAAAGATTGAAATCATTACATAACACTGCAAAAAGATAATAATCATACATAAAAACAAAGGATTTTTTTCGTGATCATTTAGAGAGACCATATGTATTCTCTACCCCGTCCTTTTCATCCCTATTTAGTCTCCAACAAAAATTTCCAACCCTCTTGGCATCCCCAATCTCTACATAAATCTATTGGATGATGGATATTTTGCGGATATAAATTAAGAGAGCAGGATCTATCCTGAGTGGTGTGAGGTACTCGTTCAGCAGTTGCACATTATTTCTATGTTCTTAGCAACCCAATTTCAAAACATTACAAAAACTCCCCTTGTACTTTTTGTTAATTTTTCATAATATGTTATTTTATCTATTAGGTGCTTACAGTGACTCCAGAGGTCTCCCAGGAATAAGAAAGGAAGTTGCTGACTTTATTGAAAGGCGTGACGGTTATCCAACGTGAGAAAGAAAATATATACAAATATGAATTACAGTTTTCATTTAATGTTTCTAAAAAATATAAAATTACCTTTTTATGTTTCTGATGGCAGGGATCCAGAACTTATCTTTCTGACTGATGGTGCCAGCAAAGGTGTCATGCAAATGCTCAGTGCTCTAATCAGAAATGAGAATGATGGGGTAAGAAAACTTGATGCTATCTGTTCTTATGATAGCTTTGGATGAGATCCGTATGAAAATTATACCCTGGTCTGTCATATGGAACCAAAATAAAGGGCTTCACCTTATAACTACAATATTGACTACATCATTGGTTTAGCTTTTGTGGACAAAATTTTCCAGCACCTTTTTCACTATATCAAAATCATATGAGCTTCCTCTCGTGCATAGCCTATCATTATTGGAAACATCATGTACATTTTCATATCGAGGAGATGGGAGTAATTTTTAGTACCCCTTGAGTAACTTTTAGCACCCATCCTCAAATCCATTCTCCATTTATGGCCAAAAACTTCCCATCTATAAGAATTGATAATAATTTTAAGGAGGAGCAGATGAATCTAATTTCTCAAGGAAGAGTAGTTGCAAGTATAACAAAGAAGTGGGCAAAGTGTTGTTCTTGTATTATTTGCTTTCTTGGTTATGCTTTCAGATTTTAGTACCAGTTCCACAGTACCCTCTCTACTCAGCAGCCATAACCCTGTATGGTGGGTCCCTTGTGCCATACTATTTGGAAGAAGAGGCAAATTGGGGTCTTGACTTCAATAATATACGTCAGTCTATCTCTGCAGCTCGATCAAAAGGAATTACCGTAAGCATCTCTCTCTCTGTGAAGATTATGAAATTTCATTTTTGTGATATTTGTCAGAGAGCACTGCATGTATTCATAATTATATATTTTACCATAGGTCCGTGCCATGGTGATAATAAACCCTGGGAACCCAACAGGTCAATGCTTGAGTGAGGCGACTATAAGGGAGTTATTGCGGTTTTGCTTCCTAGAGAACTTGGTACTGCTTGCTGATGAAGTGTATCAGCAAAACATTTACCAGGATGAGAGACCTTTTATTAGTGCCAGAAAGGTAACCCCACACTCCACTTCTGATTTCTTTTGTAATACCAAACTGCCACCCTTGTCTTCTTCATTTTGGATCCATGGAGTATTTTTATTTCATTTGGATCAAACTGGGTAGGTAGATATTTTTAGATATGAAGAGAATATTACTACAATTCTCGTGTAATTTGGGAACATTATTTTTCTATTCCTCATCTTCCGAAGACGTGTAAATTTATTAATGATATTACAAATAATACTTTCTGTCTACACACTTGTAAACTGGATTACACTAATTTCTATTGCTTTCTTTATGGTAGATATTGAATGACATGGGCCCACCATTGAGCAAGGAGGTGCAGCTTATTTCCTTCCATACTGTGTCAAAGGGATACTGGGGTGAGTGTGGCCAGCGTGGTGGTTATTTTGAAATGACTAACCTCCCTCCCAAGGTAAACTATATATTTGATATCATATTGTTTATTTAGAATTTCAAATGATGCTCATTTCATCAATATATGCTTTTAGATGCTGATAAATGTACTTTAATTTGTGCTCAGTATATTAGATCTGAATCCGAAGTTGGACAAGTGCAATTTCTGGATTTAGTGATATATTTTTCATTAATATAACTTGTTTCAGACCGTGGATGAGATATATAAGGTTGCATCGATATCTCTCAGCCCAAATGTCCCCGGCCAGATCTTTGTAAGTTGACTAATTACAGTTAGTCTTCTTATTTTATTCCCTCTTTTGCTACTGAAAATAGATACACTCTTCTCAACAGATGGGGCTGATGGTTAATCCTCCAAAACCAGGAGATATCTCTTACTTGAAGTTTGCACAAGAAAGGCATGATTATATGATCTTTTGATTTTTTTTTTTTAAATTCAATTAATGCAGTGTGTTCTTTGAGTCTTTTGGTAATCTTTTATCCTTTCCTTCAACAACTAAACATGAATCTTTTAGCAATTTTAACTGGTTTTTTCACTTCAAATATGCAGTAAGGCCATCCTGGAATCTCTAAGGAAGCGGGCCCACATTATGACTGATGGCTTTAACAGCTGCAGAAATGTAGTTTGCAACTTTACTGAAGGTATGATTTGTGGAACATCTTTCCTAAATTTCGTACGCACTCATTCTAGAAATAGGCTAAAAAAATAAAAGCTTAAATTTTGTGCAGGTGCCATGTACTCTTTCCCACAAATTGGCTTACCTGCAAGGGCAATTCAAGCTGCCAAGGATGCTGGAAAAGTACCTGATGTTTTCTACTGCCTCAAGCTTCTAGAAGCGACCGGCATCTCAACTGTACCGGGGTCTGGCTTTGGCCAGAAAGAAGGGTAAAATTTACTATCTTGTACCTGCAGAAATTACCCACTGGATTTTTCTTACACTACGCATTTATTATTTTGAGCAGGGTCTTTCATTTGAGAACGACTATTTTGCCGGCTGAAGAGGATATGCCGGCAATTATGGAAAGCTTCAAGAAATTCAACGATTCATTCATGGAACAGTATGAAGACTACGGAGGCCATTCCAGGATGTAAGGTTTGGTGGCGAGAGGCATATATTATTTGCAAAGCGTGATGAATCTTTTTTCTTCCTGCGGAGCGCCTTAATTTCTCATAAATATGTAGTCTAAACTCTAAAAGTAAATTTGTAATGATTCCTCGTACAGGGTGAACTGTGAAAGAATTGATGATGCTGACAAACAATCCGTATAGCAGAGACTGCCATATATACCAGTTTGGTTTCATTTAAGAGTTATGGTAATTAGGGTTGTAATTCAGGTTTCATCCTCCTTAAATAAATAGTTAATAATATAAAATTTTAAATTAAATAAAATTTAGACACAATATTTTTAAATGCTAAATAATAATGATAATTATAATAATAATTACTATAATAATAAATAATATAAGTAAATTGAATCATTTTAAAAGTTAAGTTTCACCCTAAATACATTATACACATTATTTTAAGTGAGGAGAGAAACTATTTTATATAAATTTTTGGATTCAAAAAAATAGGAAGATTTAAATAAAATTAATGGTGGAGAAAGTTAATGATATGATATATTTGAAAAGTTAAAAAATTTAATTCTCTTTATGTATTAAAAATTCTGTTGTTGGTCTGGCTTTAGCTTAGAAATTGAATAAATTGAATTGTTGGTAAATAACTAAATATTACTTCATCACTGAAATACTACACAAAATCATTAAAATTATATGAAGTTATTTGCAAGTGTGGAGGTTTTGAGCAGACGTACAAAGTGGATACTGTGGCCATGGAGCTTTCGAGCAGATGTGTATATACTCACCAAAAACCATGAAATATCATTGTAATCCTCTTAAATTCAGTTATGCACATCTTCTCACTGAAAAAAAAAAACTAAATTGGGAGCATGTCCTGTGACAGAAAGAGCCAATGCTTGTGCCGGTGCTTGTTCTTTAACTGTCTTGTAACCGAAACTTGTAGAGGAGAGAAAAATCAAGGAAACAATTAAAGACCAATATCTGCAACACCTCCAATTAATAGTCTTAGGTCTTAGCGTTGCAATTGGTTTGCCTTATTTTGATGTCGGACCAGTGTTTATGGAAATGGAGCCATAGGTTGCGAGGGGTAGGAAGAAGGTGAGGAGAGAAGGACATGGAGCTAGCGCAGAGAAGATCTATCGACCGATCAATTAATACCTGCATATCCGAAATTTTTTTAAATAATATTATTATAATATATAATTAAATATTTAGGAAAAAAATTAGAATTTGTAAATGTGCTACTCTCGGACTTGCTAAGTCCGCGTCTAGACCGTTTTTTCGGAAAAAAAAAAAGAAGAAAAGATAGCCGCGAGGATGACAACCCCGCAACTTGAACGTGCCCCTACTAATCCTGCTGTCTCGCCCTAGTCGTGTCCTTGCTAACCCCGCGTCCAGACCTAAACCGCGCCTATCCCAATCCTGCGTCCAGATTTTAATTTTCTCTCCCAAACCCTTCCCCAATTATGTCTGCTCCCCCCTCACCCCTCTTGCCAGAACCCGCGTAGTCAGACGAAAATGAGCCGAAAAAATCCCCAAATTTTGCTAAAATTCATAAGAAAAAAAGGAGAAGAGGTCATGGAGGTGATCTCAAAGAAGACACGAGATTAAGATAATTTTTATAATTAGTTAGTATAATTTGATAATTTTTATAATTAGTTAGTATAAATTGGTAATTTTTGCTATTGTGTGAATTGTTAAATTAGTTGTTAGTAAAATTAATGAATGGGTTTATGATATGAATTGTTTTTATGTGATAATGAAATCGATTGAAATATAAAATTAATTGTTGGAATTAATTGATGTGTTATGTGATATTATTGTTAATAATGTATGTGATATGAGTAATGAATTGTATTATTAGATTGTGGTTGTAGATTTTGTATAGAGTAATTTGAGGGAGAAAATATTTTTAAATTAGTTATGGTAAATGAGGATTTGTTTGGTTTTGAGATAGAAGAGGAGGACAGTGATGGTGATCTTGATCGGCAACTTATTTATTCTCTTTTGGGCATACCAAGATGCATGTCTAGAGTGTATTATTTATTGGACATCATAAGTAAAAATAAATTTGAATTTAATCTTTTATTTCATCAAATTGAAATTATTTATATTTTTAAAAATTATTACTAATCATTTATATGTGCGTAATGTAGTCAGAGAATGTGTTGGATTGTAGAGCACACCGACCTGTTATATCATTTGATAGACGGTGTGAGTATGCGTTAAAGAATTTGGGGCTATATGAAGTTGCCTAGATACAACACGTTAAGACCGAACACGGAGCTCATTACGGCGCTTGTGGAGCATTGGCATCCCGAGACTCATACTTTTCACATGTCGGTCGAGGAGTTGATAGTGACTCTACAAGATATAAGTTATTTATGGGGTTTACCTATCATTGGTGATAACATTGTTAGACCCAGTGATCGAGATTTGCAAAGAACTAATTGAGACAAATTTAGGAGTTGATATGAGTAGAGCATTGTTAAAATCAATGAAAAAGAAATGTGGAGAAAATGATGATGAAGTCGTACAACGGGTATCGAATTAGTTTGAATTTGTTGCGTGCAAAGTTCAAAAAATTGGATGACAATGTTACGATTGAGGATGTAGCACGATATACATGAGCTTTCATTCTTGATTTGTTCGGCCCAGTTCTTTTCCTAGATGCATCAGGAGATAGTGTTTCCGACGATGTATTTGAGGTTTCTTCAGGATTTTAACACGCCACGAAATCTCAATTGGGGTGCGGCAATGCTCGCTTGTCTTTACAGAAATCTCTCGTCTACAAGTTTGAGCGGAATAGAACGATAGGTGGAGCCTTATTATTACAACAAGCATCGGTCCTGGATTCAATTTCGGATAGCTCGTTCGAGCCCCACGGGTCCTCTTTTGTGCGGTTTTGGGGGGGGGATGATGAGGACTCTCGGGTACCATTTGCGCTTAAGTGGAAATACTATAAGACATATGAGTTTGGTCCTGCACACTCGAGCCTTACATATTATAGAAATGAGTTTGAAAATATGTTGGCCGAGCACGTGAATTGGCAGCCTTATGATTCTGTCCTTGTCGTACTACCAGGTAGTTTTTTGATATTTATTTTGAGTAATGCATGTTTGTAAAGAATATCAATGAATACTTACATATTATTTTGTCATTGTAGGATTTTGCACAAGCGAGAGTATTGGCTAGCTAGAGTACCCCTGATTTGTTTTTGGATTGTTTCGTGACACTATCTGGAGAGAGTCATGTGACCGTTTGTCTTATTTCAGTCGATTCATCTGATCGCTCCTCACATTTGGACCGAGCTGTGTAGACTTGATAAAATAGTGCACACAAGTCGTACGTCTATGAATTGGGCTGTGAAACATCGAGTGTACGTAGAGATGTGGCAAAGGCCCGATTTCATTATCGAGTCACGTCCCTATGATCATAATCAATATTTAGAGTATCGCCGATGGTTTCCAATATTTGACATTTACTCAGTATATATTCGGGGACAGATAGAGGCCGGTCTCAAGAGACCATTACCATCTTTCATGAGATTCGGTTGAGGAGCTTTGGGTATGTTTCGGTGTGGCAATCACCTTTCAAAGAAGTGGTATGTTTTGTAATGGGTGTAGCTACCGCTAAACCGACTCAAGACCCGAATAGGTGGTTAATGATTTTTTTTATGGAGTCGTCACCCGATATTCACCGGGAAAAATACAAAGTTAATCAATTTTTCTCAAAGGATAAGAATTGGATTCGTGCATTGGTTATGAGTGTGGAAGGTGTCAAGCACCACACTCACCCGATTTACTCAGTCTCTACTAGTCTCGCCTTAAAAAAAAGACAAATAAATTGAAAAGTAAATTAAGGAAATTACTACTCAAATTACAAAGATAATAAAAAAAGAGAAATTAAAAGAGATAAAGAGTTCAGAATTATTCGAAAATATTGGCAAGTCGGGAATGACCTCCTCCACCGGGCATTATTTTGGCATTAGGGAAGGATTTGCTTAACGTCTTGGATGACTGGGTTTTAGTTTATGAGTGGACACTATTGAAGGGTTAGCGGGATTTCAACGCTAACAAGGAAGCTTTGCTATAACCTAACATTCTATGGTTCACTCATTTGTTTTCTCTACTAAACTAATATTGATTGAAACTTGGATTTTTTTTTCACTCAAATATTTGAAGATGGATGGATATTTGAACTCTTATAAGATTTTTCTACTCATTCCAGCCATGGAGCAAAATGAAGGGATGCATGGGTATTTATAAGGGAAGGGTGCCATGCTATGCCATGCAAGAGAACAAAGGTTATTAAATGTTGGTGGGGTCAATTCGCTTTACTTGTTGAATTAACAAAACATGTTGCCACAAGTTAAGGGTACTTTGTATCATTTTCTAAAAATATTTCCTACCGTGAAATGACCCAACACATGCTCTGATGTTCTAAGATATTTTAAATTTCTTAATGAGGTATATATATTGCGTTAATGAATATATCCTGACTTAATATTTGAATTTTCTAAATAGCGTATGTGACATGATTGATTAATTGACATTACGAACTAGTTCTTTTTTTTTTAATATCATGGCCAATCAAATTAATCAGAGTCGTGAGGTTACACTGATCTCAAAAAAATGCATGCGGATTTTGAATGATTCTTCCACTTCTTACTCCTTCAATCCATACTATATATATAGAAAAATGTTAAATTGAGTCCGAGACTTTTCGATCATAGTGTTCGATTTAGTTTTGGTTCACGCCGAGTTGTTCGAAATTTTCTAAATTTTATTCTAATAAGAAATTTCAATAAAGTCTAGACAATAATTTGAGTTTATATAATTTAATTTCTAAATTCATTCAAATATATTAATGTATACGTATACAGGACAAATTCTGAAAACTCTTATTTTTACGGCTTTTCCTATCCTAGTATGCAAACAAGTTTTCTTTATTTTTAGGTACTTTTGTTTATATTTTTTTTCTTTTCGTGAGTTTTTAGGTTACCCTTTTTTTTTTAATCTTCAGTACGCTACTACTATTTCCATTGATCCAAAGTAAAACTGATAGTTCACATTTTAATATTAATACTTCACCATTACAAGTTAAAAATTTAACGTTGTATATTACTAAAATATCATTTTATATTTGCGTTAAAAAGCTCCATAATATATTTTTTTCTGCCCTTTATCTTAATTAAAAGTGTTAAATTAAGTCCGAAACTTTTCGATTGCGGTGTCCGATTCAATTTCGGTTCGTGCCTAGTTGTTCGAAATCTTCTAAAGTTTCATTTTAAAATGAAATTTCAACAAAATCTAGATAATAACTTGAACTTCTTTCTTGAGACATTTAGAACCGATTTGGTCAATGAAATACTTAATAATTATATTTTTTTTGTCCTTAATTATGAAAGATTTTTCTTGGTAAGAAGGTAACTTAGATATATATATTTTTCTTCTTATTGGATAAAATTTATCAAATTGCTCAATTCATTCATGATCAAAGTTTCCTGTAAGCTTACTCTCTTTTTTTTTTTCAAATTATTTTTGTGATAGACAAATTCTGATGACAACACGACACTTTTCTTGTTCTTGTATGCAAACGTGCTTCCTTTGATATATGGTCCGTTTGTTCATATTTTTTTTTTCTTTTCGTGAGGCTTTATCTTGCTTCTTTAGCTTTGGTACTTGCTACTGTTTTCATTGACTCAAAATAAGATAACAACTCATATACGGGAGTGTTTGGCAATCAATGAAATAGCAAAAAGATAGAATAAAATAGCTATTCCGACGAATTAATTTGCCAAACGAATTTTAGACTAAGTAGAAGAGTGCGGAATAGTGCTAATCCTGGTATACCAACTTATAGGTGGAATACCGGATTAGCTCTCGTCGAATAGCGATTATTATTTGATTATGATGTATTATATTATTATATTATGATTAAGATTTAGTATTATTATATTATTATATTATATTTATGATTATAATTTATTATTATATTAATATTATGATTATTATTTATTATTATTATTATTATCATTATATTATTATTATTAAATTATTATTATCATTATTGTTATTATATTATCGTTACCATTAGTATTATTATATTATTTATTATTATTATAAATATAATTTTAATATTATATTATTATATTATGAATATAAATATAATTATTTTATTATTATATTATTATGATCAAGATTAGTTATTATTATATTATTATATTATGATGATTATGATTATTATTACTTATTATTATTTTATTATGTATTATATCATTATATGTTGATTATAGTGATGATTAATTTATTATTATATTATTATAATTATAATTATTTTTATGATTATGATTAAATTTTTATTATTATATTATTATGATTATGATTATGGTTATATTATTATGATTATGACTATAATTATTATTATCATGATTATGATTATGATTATTATATTATGATTATATTATTAAAATTATGATTACTTATGATTATTATATTATTATAATTATGATTATAATTATAATTTTTATTATTATATTACTATATTATGATTATGTTTATATTTTTATTATATTACTATTATAATATTATTATTTATTATGATTATTTTTTATTACTTTATTATTATTTTATTATGTTGTATTATATTATTATATGTTGATTATATTTATGATTAATTTATTATTATATTATTATAATTATAATTATTTATAATTATTTTTATGATTATGATTCAATTTTTATTATTATATTATTATGATTATGATTATGGTTATATTATTATGATTATGATTATGATTATATTATTATGATTATGACTATAATTATTATTATCATGATTATGATTATGATTATTATATTATGATTATATTATTAAAATTATGATTACTTATTATTATTATTATATTATAATTATGATTATAATTATAATTTTTTATTATTATATTACTATATTATGATTTATTATGTTTATATTTTTATTATATTACTATTATAATATTATTATTTATTATGATTATTTTTTATTATTTTATTATTATTATTATCTTACTATTATGATTATTATTTTACTATTATTATTATTATCATCATCATTATTAGTATCATAATTATTCATATTTTAACTATTCTGAGTAACAACCGCCAAATAATATTTTGCTCTTCCGAATAGTCAAGAATACCACTCTTCTAGTCATTTGTCAAACCACGAAATTTAATTAAGCAATAATGATAATTAAAATGAATTAAAATATATTAATGAATAAATTAATTTAACAATCAAGTGAATACATATAATTAATTAAATAAATAGATAATTGAAATAAATAGAGCTTAGATATATATATATATATATATATATATGAAAATGTAATAATAAAGTAATAATTAAATTGCCGTTGGTCGATGACTTACATACATAAGATGATGCATAGTCAATTTTTCGAGTAAATTATAAGAATTCAATTAAAAATCAAATAAAGATAAATGAGATTAGATATCGAATAATAGAACCAAAGATCAAATTAAAAAGTTATAAAAATATAAATTTCGTAATATCAAATTCAACAACTAACACAAATCATTTTGACCTAATTCAAATTAAAGAAATAACATTTATAACAAAATCTAAAATATGAAAGTTAAACACGTATCATAAAA
The DNA here is from genome assembly GCA_037127355.1 of Schoenoplectus tabernaemontani. NCBI lineage: Eukaryota > Viridiplantae > Streptophyta > Magnoliopsida > Poales > Cyperaceae > Schoenoplectus > Schoenoplectus tabernaemontani. The sequence goes on along the minus strand of CM073745.1, from coordinate 704,194 downwards.
CAGAATAACAAAATAAAATAGAATAAAATAAAATACAACAATACTAAAAATAATTTAATGTATTGAAATTGATGAAATAATTAACAACACTAATAATGAACATAACGATGATAATAACAGTAAAACATTAATTATTTAGAGGAAGGACTTAGGATTTATGGAATCTAAATTAACAGTCTAACTTAAAGATTACAAATCGATTTGTTTCGATAAACGCTGATAAACGAACCACCATTAAGATAAGCAAATTATTAAATGAAAATTAAGATTTTGATAGACACGCAAAGGACCACACGAGTCCGATCACAACAAATCCAAACTGAGCCCAAGGTCAATATTTTTCCTCTCCCTTTCTTTTCTTTCTCTTCTTTCTTTTCCTTCTTTTCCTTCTTTTCTCCCTCCCTCTCCTTCTCTCTCTCCCACGTGCCCCACTTTCCCCTTTTTCTTCCCTTTCCTCTTTCCCCGCTGGGACGATTCCGCTCCTCTCATTTTCCCTTTCTCTATTTTTTTCCGTAGCACTCCCCCTCAACCGATCGTATCTCCTCTCCGCCAATCCTTGCTCGCACCTCTCAGGTGTTGGTCACGCCGATGAGCCAACCCTCCCCGGCTCCTGTCATTTTCCTTCATTGCTCTTTTTCCATGTTCTTTCTCTCTGTAAGAGAGCGCCTCGCCTCTCACACTCACCGCGCGACCTAGCCGGATCGTCGCTCTTAGTTGCGCCACCCCTCTGTGGCGGGCTCAGCCACCACACAGAAAGGCGACGCCGGTCATGCCCCCCTGGTGCCCTTTGTACTAACCCGTGCCCAAATCGGTAACACCTTTCCTTATCTTCTTTGGCCGTGTGGGCCTCGTGCTGGGCGGAGCCCGTGCGCTTTCATGATTGATTGTTGCTTGTGTGATTTTTGCCTGTTTGTTGCCTCTTCTTATTTACTGGTTTGTTTCTTTGGGAGGTACCTGTTCTGACAGTGATTTGTTGGGTTAATTAGTGAAGCCTTTTGTTGGTTATCATCGTAAAGAATCTTTGGTACACTGGTACCAATCGGTACCAGTGAAGCGAGGCCGAGCTCTGTGCCCTCTGTTGCTTGTTATGTTTGTTCGGCCCTGGCTATCGTTGCGCTTTGGTACAATGGTACCAATTGGTACCATTGACGCAAGGCCCATGCCTTTAGCGGGTTGTGACTATTATTGGCTGTTGTTTCCTGTCAGTATCAATTTATTGTCTTGGCAGTTGTCCGATTTCTGGTTTGGTTTCGGAAATGATGTCATGATGGTATTGTTAGTATGTAATGGTTTCCCCATCTTCTGGGTCATGGGCGTTAATGCCACCTTTGTACTGTTTTTGTTACTGATATTTGTGTACTGGGTTGCTGATATATTGGTATGCCCTCCATGCTTGCCTAAATTTGTGGAGTTATTTGCTGGTTGCTAGTTGATAAGTTGCTATCGGTACTAGGCTGCTACTCACTGAACCCCCTGACTTGATTCCTTTCTATTGGTACCAGCCCCTCTCAATTGGTTGGGTTATACGGATATCTGGCTCGGTTGGCTCTACACTGTCTGTTTAGTGGAGTCTGATGGACTAAATATGAACTTGATACTCACCTGACCTGTTGAAATGCTTGTTGGTATCTATGTCCCTTGCTAAATTTAAGTAATCGGGTCAATTTAGATGTGACAATTACAGGTTAAAAGAGTTGGGGCCTAGAATGGAGTTAGGGATAATAGGCTCACATGAAACACAAGTATACTAGACTCAAATAAAATAACGAGATGAAATCACAATACGTTGGGCTGACAAATGGACTTTAATTAATATAAATAGTTGGCATTAGCAAAAATAATAAAGGCCCAATATTAAAAGTCGCAAGATAATTAAGTGATAAATTAAAAATGTGATTGATTAATTGGAAGCCGCCCCGAAAGGTTTGGCGGTATCCATGGACTAATACGTAAACTTTAAGAATCGGGAAATGATTATATTCCCTGACTGCCCCCGATTCGGGATATCGGTGCATTGGCACCAACGATTTGGTAGTCAGCGTATGATCCCGAACTGTTTACCCCTGAAAGGTTGAAGGAAGAAATACAGGAGATAAAACCAAGATCAAACCCTATGAGCTGAAGCAGTACAATCCCTGTACTACATGGAATAGTATCAATGCCAAGCCAGTATTTTGATACAACCAATCATGAGAAATCTCAATGTGATTTTTGCTTTCAAGGCTGACCTGGTGCCAAAGCTGTGAGCAACCACCTAACCATGCTTTAATTTGTGTCAATTGCTGATAAGTAGTCAGCTCTATGACCAAATTACCCTCATGTTAAGGGATTGAAAGTCAATTTCACAAGACTGATCAGGTGCCAAAGCTGGGAGCAACCACCTGATCAAGTCTAGATTTGTATTAATTGCTGATAAGTAGTCAGCATTTGATCAAATCAAACCCTAATGAATATCAATATAAGTCTAATTGATATTTAGTTAGGGTGGTTTCTGCAAGGAGAATTTATTTGGCAGAGACACTGATCTACAACTGATAAATAAGGGTTTTATAAGAATAAAATAGGGTTTTATTGATCATGGAATTTTTAGCACAAGCAGACAGGGGTAAAAATGGAATATGAAAATACAGAGATGATCATCATGATTTTAGAGAATTTTGGTGAAAATTTCATGATTTTTGGATAAAGGGATCTGTTAAAATAAATTGGAGAAAGGAAATGAGATTAATCTGAAGGCTGAGATTTGATCACAAGTCTCTTTGGGTACAACTTGGGGAGCCAAGAGTTTCTGTGTACAAATTGGGGATGCTAAACAAAGGAGGCACTTGTATGGCGCTGAAGAGGGTTTTTGAATTAAAGGGAAACTTGCATGGACCCGGTTCGCTCTCTTTGTATCTCATTAAATATGACAAGTGGGGCCGTTCTTTGCGCACCATGTTTACCCGAAACGCGCCATTTCTGTCTCTCATCTCTTTCACTGCCGGCGGGTCCCACAGAGGCAGGAGTTCATCCCCCTTCTCCCATGAGAGCTTTTCTCTGCCTGCTCGAGTTGGTGTAACAGAAAACGATCAGAAATGGAAGATGGCTCGATTGGTGATGAAAATTTACAAATAATATATCAACAGAAAGCTCTTGGTGAGGAGAATGTGATAGAACAATTTGTTTCCATTATGGTTCACTATGCATCACTCGCATTGGAGAAGAAGAGAATCGGGCAGAAAAATGAATTGGCCATTTGAGATGGAATTGAAGCAAATTGGCAGTTGGAGAAGCATCGTGTGGGCCCCACGATACAGTTGGGACAGTTATTGGCACAAATCGGCTCCTTCTTACATAGTTTTCATAATAGGATTGGTGTACCGAATTGAGCACCAATGAAACAGACCAATTCACTTGGTGTTTGAAGGAATGGGAGTAGGGACAGGCTGAGCTATGATCATAATGCCACGTTGGCAATCCAAACCTCAGAACTCACCCATAACAAACACAAATTGAGTCAATTCATACCGTTCAATTGATAGATGGAGGGATGAGATGAAGCCACCTCAGCGATCCATGGCATTGAGAAAACACAATTGGTGCAGAATGGAAGCACAATTCAACAGTTAGCCTATCAATTGAATCCTATATAAACCGAGGGCCAACTAAGGAAAGAGAGAGAGAAAAACAAGCTACACATTCCATTCAAAACCAGTAGAAGTCCAAGCACAGATCCTATCCTTCAGATACTCCCCAGGCTGATTGATCTCGGTTTCAAACTTGAGAACTCAGCTAGATCTTGATCCTAACCTTGAATAGCAACCCAAGCTGACAGATTCCAGTTTAAAACTTGAGAATTCAGTAGAATCATCCGAGACCTTTGCTGATTAACTCTAATCCAGTGGCCAGGAGGCTAAATTGAAGCATTGCAAGTACACTGCCGTTGGAGTCTTCAAACTAAGTAATTATTTTTTTTGCTTTTCAAGATGTAGATCCACAAGTCTCGCTTTGTTTTCTTTCCTTTGAACAGGAAATAAAGGTTATTTCTTTTCTAAATTTTCTTGCTATCTTTTTGAGTTTCTTTGAACATTTGATTTCTTGAGAAGAAGAATAGGAAAGGGGTTGGTAGAAGAGCAAACATTGCCTCCTAACCCCAAGGACTGGAATCCCTTAACAATTGATGATCTAATTGCTCATATGGGATCACAATTGATGTACAGTACCAAATTCAGCAAGAACACATGCTATTAGACCGTAATACACAAGTGTTCAAGATCCCGAAATTGATACTAATCAAGAATTGAACACCTCTCTTATCCTAATTGAGTAGTCATGCTAAAAAGTGTATCGCTTTATGAGATTTTAACATCAAAGATATTGATTCCGATGAAGCCAAGATGTCGCTTATCTTCAAGAGGCAATTTGATCAAAATTATTGAAAAGCTCAACGAGCCACTCGCCCTGACTATAGTCGGGTGAGCCTTTAGGCCTGAGCAACGTTGATCAAAGATATTAAACAAGCCGAGAAGCTTAATTCAGCATCAAACACAGTGAAATCGCACTACGGTGATAACACTGGGTGGTATTGATCTTCCTTTCGGAGTTTGAAGATGTCTTGATGAGTATGCGTTGCATTAACTTGATGAACATTCAAAGACGATGCACCATGAAGCAAGAATTGCAGGAATTGATAATCAATTGATGTCAATTTGGTATCAAGTCACTTCGGTACCGAGACAGGTAAGGTAATGCTAAACGGTACCGCTTCTCACCATCTACCACCGTAGCGATCCCTGATCAGAGGCAACAATCATTTTCTACAAGGCGAGACGATGTCACTCATATACCCTGATCTTCCATCTGAGATGGAGATCATCGGCGTAAGTCGTCGGAGAAGACAACGACGTTTGATTCAACAGCACGAGTCTAAAGGCATTTGGCACGAATCTTATTGTACCTGTATAAATCCAATGATAATCGAACGGACTCGTAAGTAGATGTGTAATGAAACAATCCTGTCCCTTGAATCACGTCCGACACTAATCTCAGAGCAGATCCTGTGGCATACATTATTCAAGAGATGGTAATAGAGAGGCCGGCCCAGTGACGTATTGAGCCCAACAGAAACAAAAAGGAAAATAATAATAAAAGGGATATGGTCCAGTTACAAATTGGGCCCATTCGTAGGGAAATAAAATAAAATAAAACCGGCCCAATTCATAAGCCTATTAAGTTAATAACAGAAAACTAAAATTAAATAGTAAATAAATCGTTTGAAAATGTTATTAAACTCCAAATTAACTCAAATTTGTTTCTAAAATTTTCTTATTTTTCATACTATTTTTCTATACAATAATATTCTAGTTTTAAAAATATAATCATGATAAAACAATTTAAAAGCAAAATACATTACATATATTGGTATATTTGACCTAACTTTGACTTGTCATTTTAAATACTATAAAAATTCCAAAAATACAAATAAAAATCATAAATAATAACTAGATATGTTTTAGTGATTTTTCAAGTGATTTTCCATGAAATAATAATGATGATAGTAATATACTATAATAAATAATGAGATTAGCTATATTCTTTGATAAATAAAAAATATATGAATAATAATAGATATTATATTGATATTTTCTTGATATTTTCCTGTAAAAAGAATAATGAAAATAAATAACACAAAACATACAAAATATACTACCATGATAATAAATAGTAAAATACATTTTCTTTTATAATAAAGAGTGATAATATAGTTTTATAATATGAATTGTATTTCTTTTGTTATTTCTATACAAATATACAATAAAAATACTTTTGATGAATAAAATGAAATAAAAATAATAGTTGTAATAAAAGTATACTAAATTTCATCTCTTATAGTTATTTTTCAACTAATAATGATAATAATAAAAATCTTATACTTTTCTATAGATAATAAATAGAAATAAAAAAATATATAATAATGAATAGTATAATAAATAAGATAGAATATTGATAATGATTTCTTTTTAGCTATTATAGATCTTAAAAATAAAAATAAAAATAGTAATAATAAAAAATAATATAGTTAACCATCTTTTGATTTTGTAAATAATTCTTACATAATTCTATTACTTTAGCTATTATAAACATTTTGAAAATATAAATAAAAAATAGTCATTTTATTTTCTATTATTTTTGTAAGTGATTTTCTACAAAGTAAATAGAGTTTAGAAATAATAAAAAAAATAATGATAATAATAAAATTTTGCTATTTTAGCTATTATAAAAATCCCAAAAATATAAATGAAATTTAATTAATAGCTACTCTTTTTCTATTATTTTTGTAAATAATTTTCTACATAGATAAATAGAGTTTAAGAAATAAAAATAATAATAATAAAAAAATAATAATAGCAATAAGAGTATAAATATAATAATAATAATAATGATAATAATAATAATAAATAAATGTATCTTTATAATATAAAATAATAATGGAAGATATTATATAATAGATTTTGTGCATTTTAAGAAATGAATAAATATGCTCACATAAGGAGTGTAGAGCCACATGTGAATATTTGCACACATGACATGACATTTAAAGTGATTAGTCAAGACAAGAACATCTTGACGTAGGATGATTAAGGATTTAATAACATGAAGAAGTATGTTGAGACAGGAACATCTTGACACCTGATGAAGAATAACCAGAGCTACGACACTAACATGAAGATATACGTCGACTCTGAAGAAGAAGAACATTACGATGTCCTAGAGAGGTGACATCTTAATGACTCGTTGCCATGAGCAAGTAACTCATGATTGAATACGCTCACACAAGGGGTGTAGGGCTACATAGTAATTTTGCACAAGTAATGCAACACGTAGGATGATTAGTCGAGACAAGAACATCTCGACGCTCGTTGAAGATTGACCAAAGCTACGACATCGCATGGAGAGATATGTCGACTTTGAAGATGAAGAACATTACGATGTCCTAGCGAAGTGACATCTTAATGACTCTGTCGTGAACAAGTGATTCATGACCATTTGAGCTGGCAAGACTGAATTCGTCCGTCGATGAGTTTGTCTCCTGGCTCATTTCCCGAGAATGTGAGATTGAATCGGTCTGTTGGTAGATTCATCCACAAAAATGTGAATGCGAACCGTTCGTAGGTAGGTTCCTTCACTAACACATGCTTCAATGTTGAATCGGCCCAACGCTTCATGTTTGACATTGTGTGCAATTGTGTTTCCTAGGTTTATGAATCGGCTTAGTGCTACGAATTCATGATCTAGAAGATCGGTGAGAAGAAATGCGTGAGCCATAGCCACCCTTCTCCCGATTCACCAACCTCAAGATCAACCTACTCGCTCGATTGCTTCGAGTTGTATTTTGTGTGATTGGTTGTTGACTAGTTAAGATTGAACCGGTCTGTTTGTAGGTTTATCTTCTAGATCAACAGAGGTCGAGTCGCCTCCGTATGTAGACTCACCTCAAGCCCCTATGAAGAGATTAACCGGTCTCATTGGTAAGGTTACATCTCGAGGAGGCATGGATCGAACTTAGGTCTGTTTGTAGGTTCGTCCCCATAAGACAAAACCGATCTGTTTGTAGGTTTGTCTTCCATAGATTGAACCGATCCGTTTGTAGGTTCATCTTCCGTAGACCCCTTTTTATGAAATTAGACGACCACTTGACCATCTTTTAACTATACTATTTGCTTCTCTCTTTCAAAGATCCAGAGGTGCCTCGAGGTTCGTAGCCGGGGTAATTAACGGTGGGGGCTTGCGCCCACCGAATCTACAAGAACTCACAATCACTAAAAACCCCCGAATGTGCATCCAAATAATCTCTAAACGGCAGATCGGCCGACACCCAAACAGATGCACGCTCGGGAGGGATCTCCGTGTCCTTCTTCCGCAACCCATCGCCGGCGGGCGGAGCGCGCGAAAAAGGGTCGCACAGATGCACGCGCCGGTGGGACCTAGATTCTCCTCTTATCTCTGAAAGAGAGAGTCAAATAGAATAATTAAGAGATACAAGTGGTCTTCTATGTGCTAAAATGACTAATAATTTTCAAGTGTTTTTGTTTTTGCAGGAAATGGCATTCTTTGGAAACTTCAACCTCGCTCCCTACACCGTCACTCCTGCAAAGAGCCCAGAGGGCAAATTATTCATGTTCTTCGGGACTATCCCGCAAGAACTCACCATCTACGGCCCAGCTCCAGTGGTCACCTTCACTCCCGCGACCGTCCAGATCTCCATCCCGGACGAGGAGGAGGACTCGATCACCCTGACTCCCAAGGGGATCTCAAACAATGTCATGGCCTCTCCTACTACCTCCCCAAAGAGGAGAAGGCGACCGTCTAAGAAGACAGCCCCCAAGGCCAACGCCCAAACTACCCGCAACTCTCAAGCGTCCAGGAAGAGAGCCCTGGATGCATACCTGAACCCGGTGGTGGCTAGGCCAGCTATCCCAGTCTCTAATAAATTTACAGCTCTCCGCATAGTGGCCAAGAACTCGGCCACGGGCCAACTCCGCCAGGCATGGGAGGTGCCTAAGCCCACATCTTGCCCAACTCAAAGGCCTCAGCGCCGCGGGACAAGTCTCAAGCCCCCCCGAAGCCATCTACAAGGCTCACAGGGCCCTCAAGCAGAGGAAGAGCGTCAAGAACGCTAGGTTGAGACAATACGTCTCCCGCTCCGGTCAATCTCAAGGCATGGCTCAGCCGCAAGCCATTGCCTCCACCCCGAACACAAGGAGGTCTATACCAAAGGTAACACCTAGCACCCAGCAGGTATGGGTCCCGAAGGGTTTCCAGCCAACAAAACCCCAGTCTCAAACCCAGCCCAGCAAGGCCGGCAGGTTCAACGCTCCGCCCGAGAGCGTGTTCAGCCGCTTGGGCCAGAAGAGTGTATTCAGCCGATTAGGCTCGAGAATACCACTCAATAGTCTAAAAATAATTGCCTCTGACCAAACGAAGAAGAAGAGAAGAACCGCTCGCTATGAAGAGCACTTCTCGGTCAACACCATCAGTATAAGCTACGACACTGATCCGGGACACTGATGCTGAGGTGAATATGACCCAGGATGACCAGTCTCCGCCTAATCAAGCTCACGTCACAAACACCAACAAAAATAATGGTAGAAAAGGGAGACCCCCAAAGAGAGTCAACCCCGAAGGCAACAGCAGGGAAGGGGAAGACCACAACGAAAACCCTGATTTCTTCGATAATGAAGATGACGTCGAAACACGTCCCGAAATGCCCATCGATGAAATAGAAATATTGAAAGGCCACATCGAGGCACGGGACGAAGAGTTGATTAGGCAACGGAGCTAATCGCTACCATGCCGGCGAGAATGAAGAACCGATTAAGGCGGTCAAGTCATTGCAAGAATCACAAGACGCCAATTTCAAGGTGGTAGCTCCCGTCAAGAAGGGGTCCACAAGTATCAAAAGCAATCATAAGGGAAAACAACCCGTCGATTCTAAACCCCATCCACACGAACAATAGATATGGAGAGGTGAACCAACGGAATATCCCGGAAAGAGATTCAAGCCATGATTGCCCAACAAATGCAAATAGCGGGAGGTGGATACGCTATCCTCCCGTCAAAAGCGTGGACATCCATACCCGCCATATACGATTTAGAAGAATATCCTAAAGGGTATGTGATCCTCGCTTCGGGACCTTCTCCGGGAAGGTAACAAAGACACGAACCCGAACAACACTGGCCCATTTTGTAGCCTCATGCGCAACACGGGCGGCAATGATGCATCGTTGTTAAGACAATTCCCCTCGAGCCTAGTGGGAACCGCCTTTCAATGGTACTATTCATTAGAAAACAACAAAGATCGGGACCTGGGACGAGATGGCGGACTCGTTCGGGCGCGATTTGTCATGGTGTCGACAAGATAAACATAGCCGATCCGGCAAGTACTAAACCCAAGAAAGGGAGTCAATGACAGATTTTATCAACGGAGATGGCGGAACCTCGGCATCAAATGCGACCGCACATTAAGCGAAGATGAGGCCGTCAACCTAATCATGAAAAACATTGACGGGTGGATGGGCATGCTTCTTGGTGTGACAAAGGTCAACACATTCAAAGACTTGCTCGGATCGGTATCCAATATGGAAAGGATGTCACCGCACACCGTGCCGAACTTCATGAATAATAGGCCGCAACGAGGAGCCCGAGCCGAGACTAAAGTGGCATTCACCTCGTTGAAGGATAAGATGGTCGCTAACGCAGACACCCAAAGCGGCAGCAGTAGCACAAATGGCAACAATTACAATAAGGGACCCAGGCTCAATCCAGGAGGGAGTTCACGGAGTTTTGAATCTCTCAAACAAAAGAAATCTAAACCGTACTCCTTCAGAAAAGATAAAGTTGCCCAAATCTTTAGAGGGGCACTGAAGAACGGCCTAACCCTGCCGGCCAGTAAACGCCCGGAAGATGCCGATAAATCAGACGAACTCAACTTTTGCCCATACCACAGAATAATAGGGCATTCAATTGAAGATTGCTGGGTCTTCAAAGATTGGGTCGAAAAGACATACAAAAATGGTGAAATTACTTTACCTAAAGGGTTCTTGCAAAGCCCATCAGCCCATGAGCAGGCCAACACGATCTCTCATGAGGAAGAGAAAGTTCCGGGCCAGTTAAGCGAAGACCATGAAGAACAATGGACTACGCACTTATCGAAGAAATCAATTAAAATGCTTAAAGCCCTTAAGAAAGAACCTGGCATGAAATGGAAGGACGATATCACGCCAGTGGTCCCACCAAGACCCAGGGTATATTATAAGGTGGACCAGAGCCAAGACCAGGTTCTTAAGAAGAAAAAGAAGCATAGAAGCAACAAGTCCAGAAAGAATAAGATTGAAGAAAATGAGCAGGGCAGTCCCGAGGCGATCACCCTTCAACACTTCATCTCCAAAGAAGACTGGGAGAAGCTAACCCTAGGTCAAGAGAAAGAAAATATAGATGAAAAAATAAATAAAGAAGAAAGCGAAGAGATCTGGGGTGCTTCGTGCAATATGGTATATTCTTCTCACGACGAAGATATGCCAACATTAGAGGAGATGTTCTTCCCGAATGACGAAGGGGAGGCAAGCACCCTGGGACCAAGAACGAAGAATGCAAAGCCGTGCTCCGGTCCAGGGACTTATATACCCGAGAGACAAGCTCCCAAGGATTCCGATAAAGGAAAAGATAAGGCCCCGAATAAAGGCAAAGAGGCGAGAGCTTAAGCAAGAACCCAGAAAAGACCGGCCGACGGGCGAAGAATATAATGTGTTGGCACATCTCGCGTAAGATCCCCAAAGACTATTAAGCATATTTGACGCGTTGATGATGTCACAAGACCTAAGGGAGGTTCTAATTCGGGCCTTGCAAGATCCTGAGAAGTACAAGTCATACTTCATAGAGCAAAATATGCAAGAAGCCCTATTCACCGCCAAGCGGGCCGCCTGTATAAATTTCACAGACGATGACCTCCTAATAGGCACCGTCGACCATAACCGCCGCCCGCTATACATTACGGAAACTCGGAGGGCGTAGAAGATTGGCCGCATCTTGGTCGACGCAGGGTCTTCGATCAATATTATGCCGCTCAAAACTCTAAAGACCATCACCTTAGATGTGAAGAACCTATCGGACGAAAAGGTGATTATTCATGGCTTTAATCAAAACTCCCAAAAGGCCCTGGGAGCTATAACTCTGAACCTGCAATGCGGAAGTCTAAAAGCGCCTACTAAATTCTATGTCATTGATGTCGAAACCTCTTCCAGGGCGTTCTTTGGTCGCTTCGTGGCTTCATAGTAATCAAGTCATACCTCTACTACTCGCACCAATGCCTCGAAATATATTGAGAATGGTAAGCAAAAGAGAATTGACGGAGATGTCAAGCCATTCGGGGTGCATGAGATTAAATTCAATGACGCCCAATATTTTACGCCTAAATCCGTGTGGCGCCAAGCCGCCTATAACAAAAGCAGTCGAAACCCTTCAATAAAGGCCCTAAATTTGATACCCTCATCTGGAGAAGAAGAAGAGGTCAAATTTAATATTAAACCCCGAGGTGCTCGAGCCCAAAGACCCGGAAGAAAGTCGGGTGAAGAAGCAACCTTCCGCTTCAAACAAAGTGGTCGCGTATAAGGCCCAAATAAAGCCGAGCGAAATCAAGTCAAGTGATTCTGAGGAGGAGGTCATTTTCAACTTTAAACCTACCAACACCCCTCAAATTCAGATCACAGGAACAACTTCAGGAGAAGACTCCGAAGATTCCAACGAATCGGGCAATATTATCTCGGGAGAAGAGTCTGGCCATGATCGTCAACCCTGGGAAGAGGAATCTGACGAAGAGATCATCTATCACATCCTCAAGAAGCCATATAAAGGGCCCGAAATAGATAATGAAAGTGAGGAGTCATTTATGATCAACACGGGACCCGGTAGCGGAAGGGATAACCCGGTTAGGCCGAGGCCTATAAATGAAGAACGCCCATGGCGGGAAAATTTTGAAGGTCGCGTCTGGAATGCGATTGATGAAATAAGGCACCAGGTTGAAAATAATAGAAGAGAGGTGTCTGAACAATGGGAGGTGATGCAGGACATCAAGACGCAACACAATGAAATCATGATAATGATTGAAAACCTGCAAACCGCGATCTATAACTCCGAGCTACTCAAAGAAGTGACGAGCGAACCCCGTTCCGGGACCCCCGAAAGACGAACACCCGATGGCGGCAAACGGGTAATTGTTATAGTGGATGAATCAAAGGGGGAAGAAATGAAAGCTAAGCAACCGACCGTCATGCAAACCCTCAAGGTCAAGAAGAGTAAACCATACTCTTTTCTAAAAAATAAAACAGCTCGGATATTTGAGCAGGCCTTAAAGAGCGGATTGACACTTCCCGTCTGTAAAAGACCCGCGAGACATAGAGAGAGCGGTGAAGGCGACTCGCCCTTATCATCGTATATCTTGGGCCATACAATTGAAGAATGCCGGGTATTCAAAGACCTCATAGAAGAAGGGCACGAAACGGACGATCCAACTCCCGAAGAGTTTTCAACAAGACCCGCTCACTCCGCACAATACGAATAACAAAGGCAAAGGGGTCGCTTATACAATCTCGCACACTCCCGTACCTAGCAAGCTTAAGGTTGCGAGACGAAAGCCGATCAAAGAAATCTACCGCTCCAACTCAGTCATGAACATTGAAATAGAAGAGGAGATGGCAGCGCTAGAGATTACTGTGGTTCTCGAGAGGCATTTTAAAGACCTCATGCCAAGGGAAGTAAACCACATCCAAACCCTAAAGACCTTTGTCGTGCCGGCAAAGGTAGAGCGCATCAGAGGGAAAACTATCATCCACAAGGCTATAATTTTCTATCAGAGCGATTCAACCCAGTCTCTGAAGAACCCTGATCACAACGCTTGGAAGAAGTGGGTGATAGAACAAGAGTTGGAGAATGCAACGAGCGATGACGCTGCATCTCATCCCTTTGGAAATGAGCTGTATAAACTGGCAAAAAGGGCGAAATGTCTGAGAGATATATCCAAGGCCGAGGCCAAACGCTTCGATGAACTCTGGAATGGCGGCCAGAATAAGGTCCTGGGCCTGGATGGTAAAATAAAATACACCCGGGGGTTAGGGTATAACTGCGATGACGCAGCGTGTCTTGAGGGGTCTCTCAACGAGCGCCGTATGGAAGAAAGCTGTTGCATGACTTCGTCGAAATGCCGGATAATGAAACGAGAAGAGGACAATACCCGGTCCCCGGAAAATGCTTTGAAACGACTAGAAAAGGAGCCTAACACGGTCGATGAGTTAGCGGAAATTAATGTGGGGCCCATAGACCCTCCGACGTCGAGAGGTCACCGGTTCATCCTGGCAGCAACGGATTACTTTACAAAATGGGCTGAAGCCATCCCACTCAAAGAAGTTAAAGCATCCGATGTGGTTAAATTCTTCAAGACGCACATCCTTTACCGATTCGGTACCACACTCCGAATAATATCTGATAATGGAACGGCCTTCAAGAGTTCCAAAGTCTATGCCCTGGCGGAGCAATTCAACATTGATTGGAGATTCTCGTCCATTTATAATCCGAGAGCCAATGGCCTGGCCGAAGCCTTTAACAAAACTCTGATCAATATTATGAAGAAGACTGTGGACGGCAACCAACGAGACTGGGATAATCGTCTACAAGAGGCATTATGGGCTTATCGGACCACATACCGAACGCCTACGCAAGCTACCCCGTATTCTTTGGCTTTTGGGGTTGAAGCGTCCTCCTCTTGAGGTGGAACTACCGTCATTGCGGGTGGCTATGCAAAATGATATGACCATGGACGAATGCCAACAACTTAGACTGGACGAGTTGGATGCCATGGACGAGAAGAGACCGATAGCCAACAGAACCTTGAAATATATCGAGCAAAAATGGCAAGGGCATATGATAAGATGGCGCGAGTCGGGCATTTCAACAAGGGAGCTTGTTCTTGTCCTCAAGAGGCCGATCATTGGCGGCACATCGCCCGAAATTCTCTCCGAATTGGGAAGGGCCATATGTAATTGAGAAGGTATACGGGGCGCGCATACCAACTCATAGACCATGAAGGTGAAAGACCCATGCCACCGATTAATGGGCGATATCGAAGAAGTACTACACATAGCCGAAGCGGGGCCAATCGAGTAGTATCTATTGTAAATAAATAAGGAGGGAATAAGTGTTCGCTTACACACACGTGCACGAAACACAAACCCATGTCTAACCTCCACTTTTGCATAAAAATCCCAAAAACCCTACTTGTGCATATGTAAATAGAATACATCCAAAAATCCAAAAGCCACACAAACACATTTAGCCCTATAAAAATAAAAATATAGAATAAGAGAATTCAACGCCAAAACCATGCGAGAATGTAAGGCGAGAGCTTTGGTGTTTGGGCTCATAATACAAATACCACTGGGTTTGTCCATTTGATACAGAATAAACACAAAAATGGGCAGGGTTTACAGTTTGTCCCTCAAACTATCTGTTGCCCAATGACGAAAGTTGTTCATATTGGTCGCCGCGCTGCGAAGCCAAGGATAGGTCGAGCAAATTGGTGGCTAGTAAATAGTCGCTTCCGAGGGCATATAAATAAATAACTCTCGTACTATTAGTAACATGTATCACTAATAACAAAAATCTGCTCTCTTCCAATGAAATAAAAGGATATATATGTAAAACAATAAAAACCTATTTTTCTACTCATAAAAAAAAATGATAAAAAAAAAAAAATGAAAAAATGAAAATGAAAAAAATGAAATGATAATAAAAATAATAAAATCTTTTCAATAAGGGGTTGCCATCTTTGTCCCCAACACCATGAGTGTTATACAAAGCCAGGTTGGGTGCATTCATCCGTAAAAGCACCACACGCCCGAAGAAATAGTGTGTCATAATCCCACGACATATCATGGAGGGGTCAGACCAAGGGTTTACGCTTGTACCCGACATTCCATGTTAAACAAAGCGGCTCGCTTAAAGAAGTGACTCAGGTCATGGAAAGCGGACCTACCCGATGAAAGCTTTGTCTCGCGAGGGATGCGTGATGGATGTTTGAGGGTAGCCAAAATATAAAAAACCAGGTTGGGTACATTCACCCGCAAAAGTACCACACGCCCAAGGAGGTGATCTGTTTCTAATCCCAAAATAGGTCATGGAGGGGTCAGACTAAGGGTTTATGCTTTTGCCCGACATTCAGTGTCAAATAAAGTAATTCGCTTAAAGAAGTGACTCAGGTCATGGAGAGCGGACCTACCCGATGAAAGCCTGTCTCGCAGGGATGCGTGATGGATGTTTGAGGGTAGCCAAAATATAAAAAATCAGGTTGGGTACATTCATTCGCAAAAGTACCACACGCCCAAGGAGGTGATCTGTTTCTAATCCCAAAATAGGTCATAGAGGGGTCAGACTAAGGGTTTATGCTTTTGCCCGACATTCGGTGTCAAATAAAGTAATTCGCTTAAAGAAGTGACTCGGAGTCATGGAGAGCGGACCTACCCGATGAAAGCTGTCTCGCGAGGATGCGTGATGGATGTTTGAGGGTAGTACCCCCACAAAACAAATTGAGTGGAGACGAGTGAATTGAGTTTCCACTTTAGCACGCAACGGTGCACAAATGAGGGAGAGTAGGTGAGCTTCCACAAATAAATGTCAACTAAATATACAAGGAGCATCCACAAAATGGTGTTATCAATTGCATCCATAATCCAATTGATCTTGGTAAGTTTATCCATCGGTAATAAAAGGATAAACGGGTTTATCTTGTACCGGCCTAGAGGTCAATACGGACATGGTTCGGTATCAAGTAAAATACCACGGTTACTTAAGTTCGTATTGTAATAAATAAAGAGAAGCTGTGTATAGAATAAGTGCGATAGGGTCTTTGTAAAGTTTTCCCTTTTTCTATTTTTGTACTTAGATGCTATGTGAAAATAAAAGCATTTGTATTAGGCACTTTTGCAACTAAGATTGAGAGTGTAAAATGTAAAGAGCTTATGAAAAATCTCCCATGCTTTGAAAGAAGAGATGAGAAAATGGCAAAGTAGGCGATCGGCATCCCCTGACGAGTGAAAGAAAAAGAAAGAAGGCGAATAAGGTAGCCGAGAGATGCTATCTTTACCTATCCCCATAGTGGCTGAAGCAGGTAGCTCAGCAGGAGGCTGAGTACATGCACCATTATCCCACGAGCGAGAGGCTGAGAGGACAGGCCCCACCATGTTGCGCTCATAAGAAGAATCTGATTAGAGGAAAACCTATCGAAGTCTAGCCTGAACCCTAAGAAGGAGAGAGGTGTGTCGAATATGTGCACCAAAGCAGGCCCTTCAAATTGCCAAATTCTTCAGGACCCGCTTTGGTGGGTGGCTCTTTGTTTACCCCACGAAAGGTTGAAGGAAGAAATACAGGAGATAAAACCAAGATCAAACCCTATGAATTTGAAGCGAGTACAATCCACTGTACTACATGGAATAGTATCGATGCCAAGCCGGTATTTTGATACAACCAATCATGAGAAATCTCGATGTGATTTTTGCTTTCAAGGTGACTCGGTGCCAAAAAGTGTGAGCAACCACCTAACCATGCTTTAATTTGTGTCAATTCTTTGATAAGTAGTCGACTCTATGACCAAATTACCCCTCATGTTAAGGGATTGAAAGTCAATTTCACAAGGCGATCAGTGCAATTTGGGAGCAACCACGATCAAGTCTAGATTTGTATTAATTGGCGATAAGTAGTCGGCATTTGATCAAATCAAACCCTAATGAATATCAATATAAGTCTAATTGATATTTAGTTAGGGTGGTTTCTGCAAGGAGAATTTATTTGGCAGAGACACTGATCTACAAGCTGATAAATAAGGGTTTTATAAGAATAAAATAGGGTTTTATTGATCATGGAATTTTTAGCACAAGCAAGACGGGGGTAAAAATGGAATATGAAAATACAGAGATGATCATCATGATTTTAGAGAATTTTGGTGAAAATTTCATGATTTTTGGATAAAGGGATCTATTAAAATAAATTGGAGAAAGGAAATGAGATTAATCGAAGGTGAGATTTGATCACAAGTCTCTTTGGGTACAACTTGGGAGCCAAGAGTTTACGTGTACAAATTGGGGATGCTAAACAAAGGAGGCACTTGTATGGCGCTGAAGAGGGTTTTTGAATTAAAGGGAAACTTGCATGGACCGGTTCGCTCTCTTTGTATCTCATTAAATATGACAAGTGGGGCCGTTCTTTGCGCGCCATGTTTACCGAAAACGCGCCATTTCTGTCTCTCATCTCTTTCACTGCCGGCGGGTCCCACAGAGGCAGGAGTTCATCCCCCTTCTCCCATGAGAGCTTTTCTCTGCCTGCTCGAGTTGGTGTAACAGAAAACGATCAGAAATGGAAGATGGCTCGATTGGTGATGAAAATTTACAAATAATATATCAACAGAAAGCTCTTGGTGAGGAGAATGTGATAGAACAATTTGTTTCCATTATGGTTCACTATGCATCACTCGCATTGGAGAAGAAGAGAATCGGGCAGAAAAATGAATTGGCCATTTGAGATGGAATTGAAGCAAATTGGCAGTTGGAGAAGCATCGTGTGGGCCCCACGATACAGTTGGGACAGTTATTGGCACAAATCGGCTCCTTCTTACATAGTTTTCATAATAGGATTGGTGTACCGAATTGAGCACCAATGAAACAGACCAATTCACTTGGTGTTTGAAGGAATGGGAGTAGGGACAGGCTGAGCTATGATCATAATGCCACGTTGGCAATCCAAACCTCAGAACTCACCCATAACAAACACAAATTGAGTCAATTCATACCGTTCAATTGATAGATGGAGGGATGAGATGAAGCCACCTCAGCGATCCATGGCATTGAGAAAACACAATTGGTGCAGAATGGAAGCACAATTCAACAGTTAGCCTATCAATTGAATCCTATATAAACCTGAGGGCCAACGGAAGGAAAGGGGAGAGAGAAAAACAGCTACACATTCCATTCAAAACCAGTAGAAGTCCAAGCACAGATCCTATCCTTCAGATACTCCCCAGGCTGATTGATCTCGGTTTCAAACTTGAGAACTCAGCTAGATCTTGATCCTAACCTTGAATAGCAACCCAAGCTGACAGATTCCAGTTTAAAACTTGAGAATTCAGTAGAATCATCCGAGACCTTTGCTGATTAACTCTAATCCAGTGGCCAGGAGGCTAAATTGAAGCATTGCAAGTACACTGCTGCGTTGGAGTCTTCAGCTAAGTAATTATTTTTTTTGCTTTTCAAGATGTAGATCCACAAGTACTGCTTTGTTTTCTTTCCTTTGAACAGGGAAATAAAGGTTATTTCTTTTCTAAATTTTCTTGCTATCTTTTTGAGTTTCTTTGAACATTTGATTTCTTGAGAAGAAGAATAGGAAAGGGGTTGGTAGAAGAGCAAACATTGCCTCCTAACCCCAAGGACTGGAATCCCTTAACAATTGATGATCTAATTGCTCATATGGGATCACAATTGATGTACAGTACCAAATTCAGCAAGAACACATGCTATTAGACCAGAATACACAGTGTTCAGCATCCTGAAATTGATACTAATCAAGAATTGAACACCTCTCTTATCCTAATTGAGTAGTCATGCTAAAAAGTGTATCAGTTTATGAGATTTTAACATCAAAGATATTGATTCTGATGAAGCCAGTATGTCGCTTATCTTCAAGAGGCAATTTGATCAAAATTATTGAAAAGCTCAGCGAGCCACTGGCCCTGACTATAGTCGGGTGAGCCTTTAGGCCTGAGCAACGTTGATCAAAGATATTAAACAAGCCGAGAAGCTTAATTCAGCATCAAACACAGTGAAATCGCACTACGGTGATAACACTGGGTGGTATTGATCTTCCTTTCGGAGTTTGAAGATGTCTTGATGAGTATGCGTTGCATTAACTTGATGAACATTCAAAGACGATGCACCATGAAGCAAGAATTGCAGGAATTGATAATCAATTGATGTCAATTTGGTATCAAGTCACTTCGGTACCGAGACAGGTAAGGTAATGCTAAACGGTGCAGCTTCTCACCATCTACCACCGTAGCGATCCACGATCGAGGCAACAATCATTTTCTACAAGGCGAGACGATGTCACTCATATACCACGATCTTCCATCGAGATGGAGATCATCGGCGTAAGTCGTCGGAGAAGACAACGACGTTTGATTCAACAAAGACGAGTCTAAAGGCATTTGGCACGAATCTTATTGTACACTGTATAAATCCAATGATAATCGAACGGACTCGTAAGTAGATGTGTAATGAAACAATCTCTGTCCCTTGAATCATAGTTGACACTAATCTCGGAAGCGAGATCTGTGGCATACATTATTCAAGAGATGGTAATAGAGAGGCCGGCCCAGTGACGTATTGAGCCCAACAGAAACAAAAAGGAAAATAATAATAAAAGGGATATGGTCCAGTTACAAATTGGGCCCATTCGTAGGGAAATAAAATAAAATAAAACCGGCCCAATTCATAAGCCTATTAAGTTAATAACAGAAAACTAAAATTAAATAGTAAATAAATCGTTTGAAAATGTTATTAAACTCCAAATTAACTCAAATTTGTTTCTAAAATTTTCTTATTTTTCATACTATTTTTCTATACAATAATATTCTAGTTTTAAAAATATAATCATGATAAAACAATTTAAAAGCAAAATACATTACATATATTGGTATATTTGACCTAACTTTGACTTGTCATTTTAAATACTATAAAAATTCCAAAAATACAAATAAAAATCATAAATAATAACTAGATATGTTTTAGTGATTTTTCAAGTGATTTTCCATGAAATAATAATGATGATAGTAATATACTATAATAAATAATGAGATTAGCTATATTCTTTGATAAATAAAAAATATATGAATAATAATAGATATTATATTGATATTTTCTTGATATTTTCCTGTAAAAAGAATAATGAAAATAAATAACACAAAACATACAAAATATACTACCATGATAATAAATAGTAAAATACATTTTCTTTTATAATAAAGAGTGATAATATAGTTTTATAATATGAATTGTATTTCTTTTGTTATTTCTATACAAATATACAATAAAAATACTTTTGATGAATAAAATGAAATAAAAATAATAGTTGTAATAAAAGTATACTAAATTTCATCTCTTATAGTTATTTTTCAACTAATAATGATAATAATAAAAATCTTATACTTTTCTATAGATAATAAATAGAAATAAAAAAATATATAATAATGAATAGTATAATAAATAAGATAGAATATTGATAATGATTTCTTTTTAGCTATTATAGATCTTAAAAATAAAAATAAAAATAGTAATAATAAAAAATAATATAGTTAACCATCTTTTGATTTTGTAAATAATTCTTACATAATTCTATTACTTTAGCTATTATAAACATTTTGAAAATATAAATAAAAAATAGTCATTTTATTTTCTATTATTTTTGTAAGTGATTTTCTACAAAGTAAATAGAGTTTAGAAATAATAAAAAAAATAATGATAATAATAAAATTTTGCTATTTTAGCTATTATAAAAATCCCAAAAATATAAATGAAATTCTAATTAATAGCTACCTCTTTTTCTATTATTTTTGTAAATAATTTTCTACATAGATAAATAGAGTTTAAGAAATAAAAATAATAATAATAAAAAAATAATAATAGCAATAAGAGTATAAATATAATAATAATAATAATGATAATAATAATAATAAATAAATGTATCTTTATAATATAAAATAATAATGGAAGATATTATATAATAGATTTTGTGCATTTTAAGAAATGAATAAATATGCTCACATAAGGAGTGTAGAGCCACATGTGAATATTTGCACACATGACATGACATTTAAAGTGATTAGTCAAGACAAGAACATCTTGACGTAGGATGATTAAGGATTTAATAACATGAAGAAGTATGTTGAGACAGAACATCTTGACACACGATGAAGAATAACCGAGCTACGACACTAACATGAAGATATACGTCGACTCGAAGAAGAAGAACATTACGATGTCCTAGAGAGGTGACATCTTAATGACTCGTTGCCATGAGCAAGTAACTCATGATTGAATACGCTCACACAAGGGTGTAGGGCTACATAGTAATTTTGCACAAGTAATGCAACACGTAGGATGATTAGTCGAGACAAGAACATCTCGACGCTCGTTGAAGATTGACCAAAGCTACGACATCAGCATGGAGAGATATGTCGACTTTGAAGATGAAGAACATTACGATGTCCTAGCGAAGTGACATCTTAATGACTCGGTGTCGTGAACAAGTGATTCATGACCATTTGAGCTGGCAAGACTGAATTCGTCCGTCGATGAGTTTGTCTCCTGGCTCATTTCCCGAGAATGTGAGATTGAATCGGTGCCGTTGGTAGATTCATCCACAAAACAGTGAATGCGAACCGTTACGTAGGTAGGTTCCTTCACTAACACATGCTTCAATGTTGAAGCGGCCCCGGCGCTTCATGTTTGACATTGTGTGCAATTGTGTTTCCTAGGTTTATGAATCGGCTTAGTGCTACGAATTCATGATCTAGAAGATCGGTGAGAAGAAATGCGTGAGCCATAGCCACCCTTCTCCGATTCACCAACCTCAAGATCAACCGCTCGGTGCTTCGAGTTGTATTTTGTGTGATTGGTTGTTGACTAGTTAAGATTGAACCGTCTGTTTGTAGGTTTATCTTCTAGATCAACAGAGGTCGAGTCGGTCGTATGTAGACTCACCTCAAGCCCCTATGAAGAGATTAACCTGTGCGTTGGTAAGGTTACATCTCGAGGAGGCATGGTCGAACCGGTCTGTTTGTAGGTTCGTCCCCATAAGACAAACCGATCTGTTTGTAGGTTTGTCTTCCATAGATTGAACCGTCTGTTTGTAGGTTCATCTTCCGTAGACCCCTTTTTATGAAATTAGACGACCACTTGACCATCTTTTAACTATACTATTTGCTTCTCTCTTTCAAAGATCAGAGGTGCCTCGAGGTTCGTAGCCCGGGGTAATTAACGGTGGGGGCTTGCGCCCACCGGAATCTACAAGAACTCACAATCACTAAAAACCCCCTGAATGTGCATCCAAATAATCTCTAAACGGCAGAATCGGCCGACACCCAGCAGATGCACGCTCGGGAGGGATCTCCGTGTCCTTCTTCCGCAACCCATCGCCCGGCGGCGGTGCGGAGCGCGCGAAAAAGGGTCGCACACGAACATTAAAACACCAACACGTTTAATTAAATAAAAACATTAATTAAATTTAAGTTTAATTAAATTTCTTTTCTTAAAATTCGATCTTTATTTTTAATTCTAGTTTTATATAATATATTTTCTAATTAATGAAAATAATATTAAAAATATAAAATGAGATATAATTAAATAACATAATATAAATAATTAGGGATTATAAATAATAACTAAAGGATAATAATAATTTATAATATAAAATATATATTAATCAAATTTTCTATTTTAAAATAATATAAATAAATATATAAATATATAATTACATATTAATCAATTTCTCTATTTTTAATAAGAATAATATCAATTATATAATGTTATATATTAATTAATTTCTCTAATTCTAAATAGTTAATTATCCTAATTACAATTAAATTAATTATGGGATAACATTAAGCTAACTTAATTAATTTAAATGAATTAAATAAGTTACATTAATTAAAATAAATATAATCTCAAAACACCAACATAGTTACATAGTTTAATTAAAACAAACACGTTAAATTAAAATTAAGTTCATTAATTTCTTTTTTATAAAAATAATACTAGTATAAATAAAATAAAACATAATTAAAGAATATACTATAAATAATTAAGGGTTGTAAAATAATAAATAAAATATAATAATAATTTATAATATAAAATATATATTAATCAATTTCTCTATTTTAATAATTGAATAACATTAATTAATATATATAAATACCTATTAATCAATTTCTCTATTTAAGAATAGAATAATATTAATAAATATATATTAATCAATTTCTCTATTTTTAATAAGAACAATATTAATTATATAATATTATATATTAATTAATTCCTCTGTTTTTAAATAATTAATTATCATAATTATAACTAAAATAATTAAGTGCTAATGATTAAGTTAACTTAATAAATCTAAATAAGATTAAGTTAATTACATTAATTAAAATAATCTTAAAACACGAACATAAATAATAATGCTCCCGTCTCCGAGTCCGGTATACCCTGACCTAATCAGACCCAATGCGAATAGGATACTCGCCAATTTAATTTATTTTGACTTTATAGGTTCTCGAAAATATCTTGACGACCCGACAATCAAGTACACTCAGGATGAGACGGTTGACGAGATCGTGGGCCCCACCGGAGACCGAGCAATCGACGCTATATCGCCTTGTCAAAATATTCAAAGGATTGCACTTTGAGATTTATGATTTCTTAGGATATGACTTTAAATTATATTTTCTTTTCTTTCGATATTGAGACTTGTTCATATCATCCGCATTTCATTTTATATGCATTTCATTTTGATCATTAATTAGACAAATATTTAAGGTTAATTAGTTGTAGGATAGATTATCCTAGATAGAGTAATTAGTATTTAATAATTTAATATAATTAGTTATAGGATAGATTATCCTAGATAGAGTAAGTAGTATTTAATAATTTAATATAATTAGTTACATGATTGATTATCTAGGATAGATTATCTTAGATAGAGTAATTAGTATTTAATAATTTATATTAGTATTAATTAAGTACCTTGAAATTTTATTATGTAAATAATATGATTTTTATTAACTGGATTGTTATATTGACCAAAATAAGCTTAATCGAGTTATCACTAAATTCAATTAAGATCTGAATTTGCATATTATCTGTTTTTCTAAAATTTGTATGTTGTTATGAAACTCAAGGAAATTTTTAAGTTAAAAATGAATATCCAAATTTGGGTTTGGGAAGAGTGTCAGTACCGACTCGATTTCATAGTAAAATACACTTTAAATTTATTATTGAGGAGCTATTCCGTGGTTACAGTGATTATTTTATCACTTTATATTTAGTAGTGACTATTTTGTCACTTTATATTGTTCGTGATTGATTCACTTCATTTTATATTATTTTCGGATAGTCTCCTTCAATTTGAATTATATATTGATAAAAATCGAGTCGTTGTTCGTTTCATTATAGTAAGGGACTGAGCGGGATAAATTAGGGATGGTTTTGATAGTGAATGACGCTCTCTTCTATAGAGCGGGCTCTCTTCTATAGAGCACTGGTTGAGGTCGGTTCTTTCTGAAAAGAATTTATCCCGCAAGGTCACTCGTGTGATATGGGAGTTTGAATCCGTACCTATTATAGTATAATATCTCAGAATGATTCGTTTTGGGTTTATCCTTGATTTAAAATATTCATGACATTCAAGTAGTGCAATTTTTATAAATCTCTTTCGGTTTTTTTTTTATACCATACTAATATATGATTAAATCAACTTTGATATTTAAACTAAAATAAAATTATGTGCTTATATGTTGCTACTATTTTTATCCTAAGAATAAAATTTTAAATGGTTTTAAGTCTAAGCCTAGAGATTTATAACATCTCGGTGCTGGACCTAAAACCGCACTGAGTGATTTATCACTCACGTTTCCACGGTGGTTGTGGGGTCCAGGTTTTACAGGAGCGGGATCGAGTTTTTGGATGAGAGTGCTAGGTGCAGTCCTGCGTGGTGACAGAGATGCTTCGTCGCTTTCGCATGTGAGCGGGGGTAGTGGATTAGGATCTATCGGGTTTCGAGTTTTATTTCTTTCTTTTGGGTTTTTCTTTGAGAGATTTTTTGCCCATTCCGATGGAGCTAGCCCGCCGATGTCGGCGTTATATTTCTCTTTGTTCATTCTGGACTGTTTAGTCATGTATATTACATTATTATTGTTTTGTTTATTCTGTGATTTTCTTATTTTATTCATTAAGCCTTTCGTACGCACGTCTCGTCGTGCGTACGTGGCGGGATCAAGCACCCCAAATCCGTTTTATTTATTCTGGGGTGTGACATCCTTCGGTGATATCAGAGCATGGATTTTTATAATCCGATTCCATATTAACCATGCTAAGATAACATCTAAGAATCCCGAAGATATGAATAAATAAACAAAACAATAATATGTACTTGACATAGGTCTGTGAGGGGTATGTCTAGAAGTATTGGGGCTAGCGTTGCACGTTAGTACACGCGTGACTACGCTGTCCCTACGGATCCCACTACTCGAACGTGATAAAACTTAATAAATACATTACAAACAGTTTAATAATATAAATTTTGATAACTTAAGTTGCATTTAGTTTTCCTAGATTTTCGTTTTTCGTCTCGACTCGATTTTCTAACAAAAACAGCAACATAATTATATATATATATAAATATATATATATAATTGCAAATTTGATTGAAGTAATAAGAATATAAAATTTAGATTAAAGAATAATAATAGTATTAACAATTATAATTTTCGTTTAAGTTAATCTTCGTATCTAAATGTTTATATTTTTGCTTTCCATGTTATCCGCTCTTAACTTAAATCGAGTAGATCTTTAAGCATTAGCTAATGATAACTCACTCACTAAAATTTTATATAATAAATCGTAGCTTCAATTAATAAAATTTTTATGTGTTAGCGCTGAATTGTCTAGTCGATTCAACCCTAATTAATTTAGTATCAACTTAATCGATTCCAGGATGTAGAAATAAATTATCATTGCAGATAGGGGTTACCGTTAAAATGTAATTAGCCCATAAATTTTACTATCATGCTTGACATCGACTAAACGTTCGATGATGTCAAATTTAATTCAACCTTGTTTGGAAATTATCTAAATAAATTATCATTTAACTGCACGAGATTCAATGATATATTCATTCAAGGCAAAATGATGAAAATTATAACTAATAAAATGATAAAGAACTTGCTACTATTGAAGCTGATTAGAAAAGTGAAAGTGCATTTAACCAATCGACAACATATTCGCTTCAATTTAAATAATGCAACATGAATAAATCCAAAAGATTAAGCCTAATCAATATTCACTTAAATTTATTCAAATGTAATGTCAAGTAAAAATTAATTAAACACGATAAATTAGTTAGGTTAAGGTAAGTACTCAAATAAATATATCGAAGTAAATGAAATATATATATATATATATATATATAATTATATAGGAACAAAATTATAATAACTAACTTATCTTGGTAGGTTAAATTAGGCACGCAAAAAAAAAAGTGTCACTAAATGAAAACTTATAAATAAGTAAGACAAAATATTATTGACCATAACAACAATTCAAAATTAAATGTGAAGCAAGAAACCATGATAATAAAACTCTAAACTCAATTTCTAAGATGACATCCCAATCTCAAAGGAAAGATAAGAATATTGATAATAACCTTAATAATATTAAGCTGATATCATGGAAAAGAAATAGCACATGAAAATAGTTTAAGTTTTCTCATTCAATTAATAAGGACCTTATGTGGCATTATTAGTCTTAATGAATATGAGAAATTATTATTAATAATGATATAAGTGAGTAAATAAAATAAATGGATATGTATATGTAACATTTAAATCAAAATAATAATAGATGAATATATATATATATGTATATATACATATATATAGAAACTAATGCTGTCATAATATTCAAAAATGATAATCTAAATAAAATAGAATATTAATAATGTAACAATAATTCAAGTGATTGTAATATAAAAGACTTAACAAGAACCTTCAAATTTAAACACACTAGTCAAAACTAGAAGAGCTTAGAATCAATGAATAAAATAAAATGATGCGTAGGAATTAATAATAAAACCCTAATGTAAGCGCCAAGGAATAAAGTGTGGGGATTCGGAATGCCCAAATCCCATTAATGCTCAAGCTACGGAAAGACCGTAGAACAAAAATTTTACTTCTACTTAAGTTAGGGATTAAAGTATGTCGGATAATAACCGAGAGTTACAGACATTTAATCCTTTACAAAAGACGGTAAAATATTATTTTACTTCTAACTTAAGCTTAGGGTTAAAGTGATGTGTCGGATGATTACCGAGAGATACACACCTCTTTAAACCTTTATTGATCTACTCCATGATTGATTTCTAAAATATTAATCTACTTAACAATTAAATAGATTAATATAAGATGTTATACCTCGCTTCCAAATTTTAATTGGAATGAAAATCGGCTTGTCTCGGAGCACCAAACGTCTGATGCCTCTGTAGGTTATCCACCAGGACTAACCAGAGAGCGGCTTATTTCTTTTGCCAGAAATACTGTAAACCGCGGTTTTTCGCAAAAATACTATTCACCCGAGAAAAAGACGAAATAGTACTATTCACGACTCGCAGTAATTCTGTTTCACAAATGTGCAGAAATACCGCAACTTTCGTAAAAACACTATTCACCGATCCCGTGAATTCTGAAACAACCGTATACTAGGAGAGAGAAAGTAGAACTGATTTTGTGGGAGTTTCTCTCTCACCCTACCCCTCTATTTATAGAAAATATGAGATTGGAAAATTACCAAAATACCCTCATGAATAGTAAGGAGGTTCCAATGTGAAAAGACCAAAATACCCTTAAAGTTTATCCAATTTACCAAAACGCCATTGGGCTTTTTGGCCAAATTACCGAAATACCCTTGGGCTTATGGACAAATTACCAAAATACCCTTGGAGGTCGTCATGGGCTTTTCATGGGCATTTTTGGGCTTTTTCAATTTTGGGCTTTTTTGGGCTTTTAATTATTAATTAAGACTTTAATTATAAATGGGCTTTGGCCCATAATTCAAATCCATAATTAACATTTAAAATCCAAATCAAATATATATAATTGTCATCTACAATTATATTTTTCTCATTGTTGTTTGGTAATTTATATGACGTGTCCAACACGTTATAAATTCAATCGATTTTGCTTCTTGTCATCTCTATGACAAATATAATTATATCATATATAATTAATTATAACCATCTTATTATTAATTATAAACAATTCATAATTAATCAATAAGATTCTCCGATTAACTCCTATACGGTGTGACCGACAGATCCGTGTTATGTTGGTAAATAGAGTTAAAACCGTTTTAACTTCTATAATCATAGGAGGCATCCGCGAGAATGCACTATGACCATCCAATTACACGAGATGATGATGTATTTGTACAATATCATGATCCAAGTAAACTATTTACTTGTGTTTAATTCTTTTGTCTCATAGCTATCGAGATCGGTTTCAAGGTAGGTATGTGTCATCCTTGCAAACTTAATCTTTTCTTGATCCCTGAGTAAATTATCAAATATAATTACTCTTGTAATTATACCGCTGTGAGATAATCTTACTCTATCAAGGGGTCCAAAGTGATGCTATAACTCGTATAGAAATAAGTCGTTCGTTTCGGAACGAAACGAAATTTTTAAGGGGGTGAAATGTCAAACCACGAAATTTAATGAAGCAATAATGATAGTTAAAATGAATTAAAATATATTAATGAATAAATTAATTTAACAATCAAGTGAATACATATAATTAATTAAATAAATAGATAATTGAAATAAATAGAGCTTATATATATATATATATATATATATATATATATATATATATGAAAATGTAATAATAAAGTAATAATTAAATTAGTCAATTTTTGTCGATGACTTACATAGATAAGA
This sequence comes from Schoenoplectus tabernaemontani, assembly GCA_037127355.1. Classification (NCBI taxonomy): domain Eukaryota; kingdom Viridiplantae; phylum Streptophyta; class Magnoliopsida; order Poales; family Cyperaceae; genus Schoenoplectus; species Schoenoplectus tabernaemontani. The sequence goes on along the minus strand of CM073745.1, from coordinate 674,866 downwards.
TGATGCATAGTCAATTTTTCGAAGTAAATTATAATGAATTCAATTAAAAATCAAATAAAGATAAATGAGATTAGATATCGAATAATAGAACCAAAGATCAAATTAAAAAGTTATAAAAATATAAATTTCGTAATATCAAATTCAACAACTAACACAAATCATTTTGACCTAATTCAAATTAAAGAAATAACATTTATAACGAAATCTAAAATATGAAAGTCAAACTCGTATCTTAAAACAAGAATAACAAAATAAAATAGAATAAAATAAAATACAACAATACTAAAAATAATTTAATGTATTGAAATTGATGAAATAATTAACAACACTAATAATGAACATAACGATGATAATAACAGTAAAACATTAATTATTTAGAGGAAGGACTTAGGATTTATGGAATCTAAATTAACGGTTTAACTTAAAGATTACAAATCGATTTGTTTCGATAAACTCTGATAAACGAACCACCATTAAGATAAGTAAATTATTAAATAAAAATTAAGATTTTGATAGACACGCAAAGGACTACACGAGTCCGATCACAGCAAATCCGAACTGAGCCCAAGGTCAATATTTTCTCTCTCCCTTTCTTTTCTTTCTTTTCCTTCTTTTCTCTCTCTCTCTCCTTCTCTCTCTCCCACGTGCCCCACTTTCCCCTTTTTCTTCCCTTTCCTTTTTCCCCGCTGGGACGGATCCGCTCCTCTCTCATTTTCCCTTTCTCTCCTATTTCCGTAGCACTCTCCCTCACCCGATCGTATCTCCTCTCCGCCAACCCTTGCTCACACCTCTCAGGTGTTGGTCACGCCGATGAGCCAGCCCTCCCCGGCTCCTGTCATTTTCCTCCAATGCCCTTTTTTCCATGTTCTTTCTCTCTGTAAGAGAGCGCCTCGCATCTCACACTCACCGCGCGACCTAGCCGGATCGTCGCTCTCAGTTGTGCCACCCCTTTGTGTCGGGCTCGGCCACCACACAGAAAGGCGACGCCGGCCATGCCCCCCTGGTGCCCTTTGTACTAACTCGTGCCCAAATCGGTAACACCTTTCCTTATCTTCTTTGGCCGTGTGGGCCTCGTGCTGGGCGGAGCCGTGCGCTTGCATGATTGATTGTTGCTTGTGTGATTTTTGCCTGTTTGTTGCCTCTTCTTATTTATTGGTTTGTTTCTTTGGGCGGTACCTGTTCTGACATTGATTTGTTGGGTTAATTAGTGAAGCCTTTTGTTGGTTATCATCGTAAAGAATCTTTGGTACACTGGTACCAATCGGTACCAGTGAAGCGAGGTCGAGCTTTGTGCCCTCTGTTGCTTGTTATGCTTGTTCTGGCCCTGGCTATTATTGCGCTTTGGTACAATGGTACCAATTGGTACCATTGACGCAAGGCCCATCCCTTTAGCGGGTTGTGACTATTATTGGTTGTTGTCTTCTGTCAGTATCAATTTATTGTCTTGGTAATTGTCTGATTTCTGGTTTGGTTTCTGAAATGATGTCATGATGGTATTGTTAGTATGTAATGGTTTCCCCATCTTCTAGGTTATGGGCGTTAATGCCACCTCTGTACTGTTTTTATTACCGATATTTGTGTACTGGGTTGCTGATATATGCTGGTATGCCCTCCATGCTTGCCAAATTTGTGGAGTTATTTGCTGGTTGCTAGTTGATAATTTGCTATCGGTACTAGGATGCTACTCACTGAACCCCCTGACTTGATTCCTTTCTATTGGTACCAGCCCCTCTCAATTGGTTGGGTTATATTGGGTTATACGGATATCTGGCTCGGTTGGCTCTACACTGTTCTGTTTAGTTGAGTCTGATGGACTAAATATGAACTTGATACTCACCTGACCTGTTGAAATGCTTGTTGGTATCTATGTCCCTTGCTAAATTTAAGTAATCGGTCAATTTAGATGTGACAATTACAAGTTAAAAGAGTTGGGGCCTAGAATGGAGTTAGGGATAATAGGCTTACATGAAACACAAGCATACTAGACTCAAATAAAATAACGGGATGAAATCATATTACGTTGGCATTAACAAAAATAATAAAGGCCCAATATTAAAAGTCGCAAGATAATTAAGTGATAAATTAAAAATGTGATTGATTAATTGGAAGCCGCTCCAAAAGGTTTGGCGGTATCCATGGACTAATACGTAAACTTTAAGAATCGGAAAATGATTATATTCCCTGACTGCCCCCGATTTCGGGATATCGGTGCATTGGCACCAACGATTTGGTACTCAGTGTATGATCCCGAACATTAAAACACCAACACATTTAATTAAATAAAAACATTAATTAAATTTAAGTTTAATTAAATTTCTTTTCTTTTAATTTGATTTTATTTTTTATTCTAGTTTTATATAATATATTTTCTAATTAATGAAAATAATAAAAAATATAAAATGAATATAATTAAATAACATAATATAAATAATTAGGGTTATAAATAATAACTAAAGGATAATAAATTTATAATGTATAATATCTCGAATGATTCGTTTTGGGTTTATCCTTGATTTAAAATATTCATGACATTCAAGTAGTGCAATTTTTATAAATCTCTTTCGGTTTTTTTTTTATACCATACTAATATATGATTAAATCAACTTTGATATTTAAACTAAAATAAAATTATGTGCTTATATGTTGCTACTATTTTTATCCTAAGAATAAAATTTTAAATGGTTTTAAGTCTAAGCCTAGAGATTTATAACATCTCGGTCTTTGGACCTAAAACCGCACCGAGTGATTTATCACTCACGTTTCCACGGTGGTTGTGGGGTCCGGGTTTTACGGGGGAGCGGGATCGAGTTTTTGGATGAGAGTGCTAGGTGCGATCTGCGTGGTGACGAGAGATGCTTCGTCGCTTTCGCATGTGAGCGGGGGTAGTGGATTAGGATCTATCGGGTTTCGAGTTTTATTTCTTTCTTTTGGGTTTTTCTTTGAGAGATTTTCTCGCCCATTCCGATGGAGCTAGCCCGCCGATGTCGGCGTTGTATTTCTCTTTGTTCATTCTGGACTGTTTAGTCATGTATATTATATTATTATTGTTTTGTTTATTCTGTGATTTTCTTATTTTATTCATTAAGTCTTTCGTACGCACGTCTCGTCGTGCGTACGTGGCGGGATCAAGCACCCCAAATCCGTTTTATTTATTCTGGGGTGTGACACCAGCACTCTTCAAAAAAAAATACTATTCTATCACTCTTCCAAAATTATTCCTTGATTTGCCAAACGGACCCTATATGTATACACACAATACACGATGTAAGACACTTGTTATTTTTTGCAATGAAATATGTTCTAATTTAAAGTTTTTCTAGCCTATCTTATGATCTAAATGCTACAAAAAAAATATTTTGAAGTTTGATTTGTTTGTAATCGATGCTTGAAATAAATTGGTTTTTCTCGGTCCTAACAAAATGCATTGAAAAGATTTATAAATCAGTATACATTACTTTATTTGACTCAAATTTTGATGCCTTAGTAAAACGTCATTATAACGATTTGGTAAAGACGTTCATATTATTTTTCAACTTTTATGAAATTGATCATAAGTAAATCCGCAATATTAACTACCTTAAAATAATGCATGTGGCCTCACAATCCCTTATTTTATTTTTTATATATTTCTTTTTTTTTAGATTGTTTAGGCGTGATAATTTATAGTTATTATTGTTTTTCTATTATGCTCTTTGTATATATGTATAACATGTCCTGTAGCACTGTGGATGTAGCAAGGACATAGTATGTTTCTTGATTTGAAATAACACTGGGCATGTAAATTTGTCAAATGTGTGTACTGGATAACGTGACATATAACACAAAATAGATTTGTCTAGATATGAAATATATTTGTAGAATAAGCATCACATAATCACAAGGGTGTAGAGAATTTATGGAATTCGAAGATATTTTATAAGAGATTAATCTATGCTAAAAAATTACGACACCCATTATTCAAAAATAATTCATGTATGATAATTTTATAATGCTTATTCTATTTTATCTCGTTAATGACTATTTCATTTTTTTTCCATATTAAGATAGATTTTGGTGATTTAGTGTAATGAGTTGCTCTTAGTAAATTTATTTGGAAGCATCACTTGTATGCATCCTGACTCCTCTCTAGAATATAAGATATTTGAGAAATATATATATATATATATATATATATATATATATATATATATATATAATAAGACATACGAGAGAAAAAAGTTTAGAATAAATGAATAGATTATTACTATTATAGTTTGTTATCATTATCCATAATCTTATTTTATTCTTTATAGCTTTAAAAATATACTATGCATTATTGCCAAGACAGGAGGCATGCATGATGCCTTTTTTTTGTTTTTGTTTTTGGACACAAGGACTAGTACTTTAAGTTTCTTGTAACTTTATTTTTTTCTCAAATGAGCATAAGGACTACTGTCTTGCATGTATTTCCCTGACAATGAGTTTATATCAATAAATGATCATATTCGTTTTTACCATTCGTACTTACATTAAGATTTAAGTGACACTTTATTAAAGAGTCCGTCACTATTATTGGAGCATTAAGTATTTTATCATATATTAAATGAAAAATTGCATTCTCCTATGCGCAAATATCTTAATAGTGTCAAGGAATAAAATATATATAATATTTTTTTCTCTAGTAAATTTTGTATGATTATTTAAAATGATTTTCATAGTCATAATGCAAAAAAATGAAAATGATTTTATTAATTATTCTAAAATGCATATTTTATGCAAATGCCATGATGAAGCTGGAGATATTTTAATGACTGGTTTGAGTGAATACTTATCTGAGTGCATGACTCGAAGTTTTCGGGTGTGCCATCCAAGTCGTTAATTTGGGGTGTCTACATTGGGTTAATTAAAAAAATATTTTAATTTGTGCTCCATTCCTAACATATCTTTTTTTAGGGTTTGCGAGGTCTAAATCGGGTGAAACATGTCATCAAGGAGTTATATAAGCGCAGAACAAAGCAACTTTGCAAGGTTTTGCTGAGGAGTCATAAGCTCGATGTCGTGGATACTAACATACTACATGAGTTTGAGAGAGTGCTGGTAGATGCTGGGCTTCCTGCGATGTCGAGGTAATTGAGGATAATGATGATGATGACTCTTCATCTATGCAGGTAATCTTAATTTATATCTCAATTAGTACATGTAAGATTGTAGTGAGTATCATTTTAATTAGCTATCATCTGTATAGACTGAGCCGTTACCGATCCTGTGACTGAGCCTGAGGCCGAGCCTAAGTCTGAGATAGCATATCATGATGGTTATTATGATTTCTATAGTTCCCAGACTTCGTATCAAGACATTGGTGTAGGTCAGTCTCAGCCATCACAAGCATACATAGGAGATGTGGGTTATGATTCCTCGTTCTCACATATGTTGTTTGGCACACCATCGATGTAGGTACATTTTACTTTTTGTCTGTTTTTATTTGAAGTGCAATTCAAATTTCTATCTTTTTTTTTACATTATTATTGATGTAAGTGCCAGACTTGTACTTTAGCACATGCATGTCTCAGGGTTTCACCGCGACATATACTTCGATAGGTTTTGCTCCTTTACTTGAGGATTCTCCTCCTATGTCTGAGGAGCCTCCTGCTTTGCCTGAGGATCCTCCTCAAAGAAACCTTTGGATATGACTTCACAGCTTGTGCCTTATGGATCATCCGATTCAGACTCGAATTCAAATGAGCGCCGCACAACTCCCAAAGGTAGAGGTTTGAGAAAGAAAAAGAAGAAACAAGCTTTCACTCCTAGCGCGTACCCATAATTTATTGCTGCTAGATTTGTTAGATTATTTGGACTTTGTTATAGACTTTGTTATGTGTGGACTTTATTATGGACTTCTTTATGTTCGAACTTTGTTTGTTATGGACTTTTGCTATGCACTTTTGTTATGGTATTATAGTGGTGTGGTATGATATGTTGGTATTATTGTATTGTGGTATAATATGTTGATATGTTGATTTGTTGATATGTTGGTATGTTGGTATGATATGTTAGTATTATGTTGGTATGTTGATATGTTGATATATTGGAATGTTGGTATGGTATATTGGTATGATATGTTGGTATTATGTTGGTACATTGTTATGTTGATATGTTGGTATGTTGGTATGTTAATATGTTGGTATTATGTTGATATATTGGTATGTTGGTATGTTGTTATGTTGATATGTTGGTATTATGGTATTCTATGATTATGTTGATATGGTATATTGATGTGACATATACTACATGATATTCAAAGTTTAAATTACATTCTACTACACCGCGACATATACTAAATGATATTTGAAGTTCAAATTACATTTTACTACACCACAACATATACTAAATGAAATTCGAAGTTCAAATTACATTCTACTACATGCAAATTATTAAATAATATTCGAAGTCCAAATTACTAACGACGACGACGACTGAAGAATCCTCTTGTACGGCTTGTTGAAGGACCTGCTTGAAAAAAGTAACAAATTAGTACATGTTCCAAATATGACATAAATAATATTATAATAACTAATTATGAACATACTTGCGAGTTAGATTGGGATGCACTGATATGTAGTATGATTTATCGTACCATAACTTTCACAATGACCTGGTCCAATTCTCCCTTCTAGGACATCCATTGTCATTGATAACCTCTTTGATTTTCTCTTTCCTCTCTTTGTTAGCTTCCGATCAGGTATGATTTTATCACCTTCATATGACGACCAATCGTCTGCTCTACCAAAAACTTCAAACCGACCTTCCCACGTGTATTGCAAGGCAGATACCGTATAGTAACGATCAATGAATTCGTTCAGATTATAATTTTGAGATGCACACACTACAAGAATGTGAGAACTTGCATTGTATGTATTCTGTGATTTGAGGCACTTACATTTAGGTCTTTGACCCGGATTAATAACTACCCTATAACTATGATCTTGCCTCCCATGTTTGGTAACACGATCGTATTTGGCTATCACCTCATACACACCTTCATCTAGATTTATTATTTGAACTTCATGTCGCATGACTTTATTTGCTCTTTTTTTAAGTATAACGGCGACTCTATTAGAAAATATTTACCCTGTTCTTGCTAACTCTCTAGCAAGCAATCTTCTTTTATTGAACCACTCCAGAAACTTATAGTATGACGCCTCAACGAGTGCACATACTAGTAAGCCATGAGCTTCTTTGAACACTTTGTGCAAAGACTCAGAATCGTTATTAGTCATTATCCCCCACCTATTATCTTTATCATGAGATAATGATCACATATGAGGAGCCCATTCTGTATTTGGATCTGTATCACATTCTGTACCGATGTTGTTCAAATATGCCCTACCATCTTTACTCCACCCTTCTACTTCATCCAAATAAGCTTTCAGTTTCCATAGACTATTTTTTCTACACGCTTTCTTAAATTTACTTACAGCAATTTTATTTCAACACATTTTCAACATATTTTTTAACGATGTGTTATGCACATACTCAGTGTACGGCTAGACCACTTGCCTCGTCCTAACCATATATGGGACTTTGAAAAATCACTTTTATTGCTAGGTGTCGATCAGATATGTCATAAATTCTTCTATCATCTCCAATCACTTCACGTCTTAGCCATCTCATAAACCATCCCCAATTTGATATATTTTCTTTCTTAACGAGTCCAAATATAGTGATCTTTCTCTACATCTTCACGGATAACATTCACAATCATCTTAGCAGTCAACTGGGCATAATCAACTCTGGCAGCAATAGCCTACATATATGTTTGTACGGGCATTTCATTATAGCGCATGCATTGTTTATTGATTTTGTATACAATCTCTATTCACAATTTGGGTCCTTACACTTCACTCTTAATTTTTGCTTGCTGCTATATGTTATAACGTATTCTCGATTTTTTCGATATGCCACCTGAAAATAGCAAATTGAAAGTGTTCCTTTTAGTTAAAGGTCTGATACTCGGCTAATGGACCATCAGCAGATACACGAGGTTCATATAAACTATAGTCTGCAGGAGCCCAACAAACAATATTATGCATGCTCCTAGCCAGATGAATTTCTCCCCGACCTATAAACGAATTGGATTGGTCCATACGACTAACCATATGATCTATAATCTCATCACCATCATAGTCCTCCAACTCCACATCTAAATCCTCCGAAAATTTTTCACTATCCTCCGACTCTACATTATAATCATCATCATCATCATCATCACCATCTTTTTCTTCTTCTTCTTCTTGGTCAGTAGGAATTGGAAGATAGTTTGATCGTGCAGGCTGAGCATAATCGATTGTATTATTGACTGGTTATATTTAAACAGTTATCAATGTTTGGTTGTTGAGATGTCAACACAGGTGCATTACTGTCTCCGGATTGGTTACCCATTATAACCTCATTGCGCCAATTATTTTGTATAGGATTCATTCTGACATATAACTGAACAATTTCCATTTTTGAAATAGCAATTTGACTAGTTATTTTTCAAGAACTCTCGTCATATATTCTTATCAAATTGAAGTAAAAATAACCCACCGGTGTAATGTTTACCCGATATTGGATATCAATCGAGTATTGAGATTGTTCGAACCATAAACCTTGAAATATTTCATATTTAACCTCTTCAAAAGTGGTATTTTCATTTTCCGAGAGTGTAAGTCTTGGATCCAATGTGTATGTCTGCACCACTTTGTGAGATAAATGTTATCTCGCCTCCAAAATAAACACTAATTAAAAATAAAACCATTAATCGAAAAAAATACATAAACTATAAATTGAACTATACATTTAAACTAATTATATTCCTAACATTACCTATTAATATATCACAATAATAATTTATTATATAAATTAAAAGAATACCTTTGATTGATGTTGTTGAGTGAGCGTTGTTGAAGTGCGTGAATTAAAAGAATATCTTTGATTGGCATTGGTTTTGCGTTGAAATAGATCATAGCCACGGGCTTGCGAATAGCGCTTTCAAATGTCAGCCGCATGGCTGGTAGGACCGCGTCTGTGTCCTAGACACGGGCTTACTAGGGGCGTGTCTAGACCCTGGGTGCGGGGTTGTCAACCCCGTGGCTAGCTTTTTTTTTTTTTCCCCAGAAAAACGGTCTAGACGCGGACTTAGAAAGTCCGAAGGTAGCGCTTTTATAAATTTAATTTTTTTTTCCTGAATATTTAATTATATATTATATATTATAATAATATTATTTAAAAAAATTTCAGCATATATATATATATATAAACGTGACCCATCTCTTCTTATCTCATCTCAAAACCCAAAAAGGAAAAAGGGTACTGGGCCGAGTTTCCAGGCCTATTCAAGTCCATACCAATCCCAACTTGGAGCGAAAGAAACATCGAAGAATCTATACCTACCATGTGATGTAATCCAACCAATCCGAACCGTAGAACGGAGCTCATAAATTAAAACCTGAATCCACACTGCTCTTTCTCTCTCGCCTCTCGTCTCTCGTCTCTCGTCTCGTGCTAGGGTTTTTGCGGCGCCCCCTCATCTCCCTCCCTAGTCCCTACTGCCTCCTCTCCACTGGTCAGGTAATTCCCGTCCCTACCATTTCAGATTTCTTTCGTTATATACGATCTTTGTGCTTCTAGTGATAGTAATATTTTCTCTCTCGGTTCCATTTCTTTGCTCAGATCTCAGAACGAGCGGGACAAATCCATCGACCTCAATGGCTCTGGTCAGTTTTTTTATGCTCATTCATTTCGCTTTCACAAACTAGCAAGATTTCCTTTTTTGGCTTCAAATTTCGAATGACTTTTTGGTTGAGAACGAAATTAGGATATGAAATCTCTCTTTAATCCTTATCGGTTAGCAGGATTATGTTACTGCAACCGATCTTATTAAAATGAAAATCGGATCCGGGTAACCATAAGTTAGTATTTCATCACTGATTTCTAGTTAGATATATCGATACACTAGCACTTTTCATAACGTATTTTTACGTTGTTGTTAACAAATTTGCTTATTTCTTTTGGTTGTGTAGTTTATTTTGATATAGACCCTTCTCTCTTTTGAAGTTTATGTTTGCAAACGTGGAGTTCTCTTTTTTATTTATGTGGCTTCAGTAGCGAAGCTCCAGCAGAATCTTAGAGGGGGTGACTAGTTTGAACCACGGGGGATAAATTTTTTCTGTCCGATATTTAGAAAATTCAAGCTAATACTTTAATCTTTGATAGTTTAATGCAATAGTTTAAAAAATCAAGCTAATACTTTAATCACTAGGGCATAGGTGCTCCCGAAGTTAGCTTCTTTAGCAATCTCTATGGGTTCAAAATGAAAAAAATATGCTGTAGAATTGCAAAATGTAAAATTGGGTCAAGCAAAAGGTTAAAAGTTAAGGTAAATCTGGGGCCAGCAAAATAAATAGAATTGATGAATTTGGAAAGACTTGAAAAAAAAACCATGGCTCAGGAACTAAGAGGGGGCCATTCACTTAACTTTTTGGCAATTTTTTTTTTGAGGGAAACCACTTGTATATGAATTTTTAATTTGGGGGGGGGGATGGCCCAGGTTGGCCCCTTATAAGCTCCCCCTGTGTGGGTTCGTTTGCGTGTATGCTTGATCAGACGCCAACTAAATATTTATACCTGCCATGTAGCTGTAGTATAGAAATTATATTAAAATAACAAATGAATAATGGTTTCTGTTTTTTTGTGATCTATAATTGATCTGGTTCTAATTATCTAATTATCTTTCCAATTTAAAATTCAACTGGAAACCTAAGTCCAGTAGTAGCATAAAAAATAGAACTGAAATTCTTTTGAAATTTAGGTCCTTCATGCTGGTGCTGGCAACAAGAATGCCTACAAAGCTCTTATTGCTGCAGAGTACAGTGGTGTGAAGATCGAACTCGTGAAGGATTTCCAAATGGGGGTTTCCAACAAAACCCCTGAATTTCTCAAAATGAACCCTCTTGGGAAGGTATGCTGTTTTAAACTCAATAATTCTGAAATATCTGAATTTAGTAAAGTCTTGTTTTGTAACAATAGTAGTCATTTTCACATATATTGTTATTAATGTCTTAGATTCCTGTACTGGAAACACCTGATGGTGCCATCTTCGAGAGCAATGCAATTGCTCGTTATGGTATGTTCTGAATGGTTTATTTTATTTTCTCCTTCGCTCTTGAGATCACTATATTGTACATTGAGTTCATCCTTTATGGTATCTTAACATATATTTCTGTTTTCTTCAGTCACTAAATTGAAGGCCGACACCACTCTGTATGGTTCATCCCTTATTGAATATGTAAGAGTTTTGGTTGAAAAAAACTTAGATTTGAGTTTATGATTTTTCGCTTATTTTTAACTCAATTATTTTTTGGGTATTAGGCCCGTATTGAGCAATGGATGGACTTTGCAGCCACTGAAATTGATGCAGGCTTAGGAAGATGGCTCTACCCAAGACTTGGATTTGCTCCATACAATGCCTCTGTGAGTTGATTTGATTTGGTTAGGAACTTAGGATGGACGTTATTTTGGGTTGGTTTGCATTTCGTCATGTTAATACAGACATGGGACCCTGGATTGCATTGTTTCTTTTCTCTGCTTTTGCATTCAGGTCAAGACCAATTGTTCTGTTGTTCACTACCTTTTTTTTTTTAATTTTATATTCTGTTGTCACAGAATATGTTTATAATGCCAATACTTATCTATTGCCTTGGTCTACATGCCAAGTTTTGTTCCCCAAATGAATTACTAGATATTAAGACATATTGTCCTTGTATATAATCATTTTGAAATTAAGTACAAGTGTCTTTGATGTTGTTGAACCCGCACTTACATTTGACTCATCTTTTTTTTTTTGTGTTTTGTAATTTGTGTAGATGGAGGAGGCTGCTATTAACTTCTTCAAGAGATCACTAGATGCCCTTAACACCCATTTGTCCTCCAACACGTACCTTGTGGGCCACAGTGTGACCTTGGCTGATATTGTCCTGACATGCAATCTATACATGGGCTTTGCCCGCATCATGACCAAGTCTTTCACTTCTGCATTCCCACATGTTGAGAGGTAATAATACTCGTTGTATTTTATTTTCAATCCATGTGTGGAAAACAAAATTTTGTGTAACAATACATGGTGTCCTGGTTATTGCAGGTACTTCTGGACAATGGTGAACCAGCCGAACTTCAAGAAGGTGATGGGGGAGGTGAAACAGGCTGATGCTGTCCCGCCTGTCCCATCTCAGAAGAAGGCTGCTCCGGCCAAGGAGCAGTCCAAGCCGAAGGAGGCTAAACCGAAGGAGGTGAAGAAAGAGGCTCCTCCAAAGGCAGCAGAGGCTGAGGAGGAAGATGCGCCTAAGCCAAAGCCGAAGAATCCCCTCGACCTTCTTGCCCCGAGCAAGATGATTTTGGATGAGTGGAAGAGGCTGTACTCCAACACTAAGACCAACTTCCGTGAGGTTGCCATCAAAGGTATGCTGTTCATTGTGATTTTGCTGCTTAAAATTTGGTTGTGTACTTGCCTGGTCAGGTTGAAATATGAAATTGATTGTAATACATCATTGGTTGTAATCGACTGTAGGTTTCTGGGACATGTATGACCCAGAGGGGTACTCTCTTTGGTTCTGTGAGTACAAGTACAACGATGAGAACACAGTGTCGTTTGTGACCATGAACAAGGTGGGTGGTTTCCTACAGCGCATGGACCTGGCCCGCAAGTACGCCTTCGGCAAGATGCTTGTCATTGGTGCGAACCCTCCGTACAAGGTCAAGGGACTCTGGCTCTTCCGTGGCCAGGAGATCCCCCAGTTTGTGCTCGACGAGTGCTATGACATGGAGCTCTATGAGTGGACCAAGGTCGACATCTCTGATGAGGTGCAGAAGGAGCGTGTCAATGCCATGATCGAGGACCAGGAGCCCTTCGAGGGTGAGCCCTTGCTCGATGCCAAGTGCTTCAAGTGAGAAAATTTGGTTTCTTTCTGATTCCAGTTTCACTTTTGGAGGATAGGTAACAAATACCTTGGTGATTGGTCCCAAGTGTTTAGTGTTTTTTTTTTTGGTTGCAGTTTTGTCAGGTTGAAACAATTGCGGTTTGCTGTTTAGTATTTTTGTACTTGTTTTAAGTTATTGCAAGACAAATATCATTACTTGTTCTAATTTTGTTATCTGTGGTTAGCCTTCTAAATATATAGTAGTGTGGATTATCTTACATTATATAGTTTTGTAGCGATTTTTAAGGTGAACGCTCTTTTTATTTGTTTGTCTAGGTTTGATTCGTCTAATCAAATAAATATATGTGAGAGAAACTGACAGAGACGATTGATGGTTTGATACCATTGACAATTGTTTTTTTTTCTTCCAAAAATTAAAGTAAATTCGAAACATTTTAAAGTTAATTTATATATATCATAGTGGACCATATGCATTGTTTAATAATTAAATTTCATATAAATATTACTTAGCTATGACTAAACAATCTGTACTATTTTACTATTAAACATCAAACAATTTGATATGTTCAAATTGCGTCAAAGTTTGTTATTTTCTATAAATATGTATAAGATGGAGTTTGTTTTTACGGTGTTTGATTTTTAGATTTTTTTACTGACCTTTAAGATTATCTGAAGTAAATAATCATGATCTGTTATTCTGATCCCTTTTTAAGAGTTTAATGATGCACAGATTTTTATTTTTCAAGTGTTTGTTATTATTATTTTTTATGTTAAAAGTGTGTAAAAGTAACACGTATCGGAAAGGAAAGAAATGAAACAACTCTCGTGGATGAAAATGAAGTCGTCAAAAATCTTTCTTCAAAACACGCAAGTAGATGTTATATAATTCATGGTGCTGAAATCGTGCAGGTGTCGGGTCTCCGAGACTGCACATCATGAGTTACAACATTCTTAATTTTATGGTAAAAAGAAATTAGTATGTAGTTTAATGTAGGCGACAAACATATCCAGCAATGGAATATGGAATATGAGACATGATGTATGTTAGGTGCTAGTTAAGCTCGACACCCGGGATACTGACCCAGTGGAGCTGGAGCTCGATCTCGCCGGTCTCAACATTCTTGAGGCGGAGGATCATATTCTGTGATATGTTGCCATCCTTCCAGGTGATGTTACTCTCATCAGCCAAACAGTTTTGTCGACATGGGTGCAGCGTGCGCACCACTATGCCATTTGGCAGCCCTGCCAGGTCCATCTTTACTGCTTCCACAAACGGTGATACGTCGAATTCTGCGTAGCCCATGCTGTCATCCCGGCTGAACCTGTCCTTGTCATACACTTCCTACATGATTCAGTTCAAATTAAATTATTATGCTCTTATCTTAGTCAGTCTTCTTTTCTTTCATTCTTTTTTTCCCTTTCTTTCTGTTGTGATAACTGATAATTCTGATAGTTAGGAGATGAGGCGTGTGTCTGTACCAGCCTAACTGGTAAAGAGGGATCAATAAGGGAGAGAGTCAAGTCTTCCTGCCACACCGGATTTACATTCTTCCACTTTACACTAGTCTTCAATTTCTGCAATCAAAATCTCGCTCTTATATAGCTTTACTATACAAAATTATAAACTCCTATCATATTGATTAATGAAATTAGAAACGTTGTTTTGCTTTAATTAAATCTCAGAAAATATTTCAAAAATTGCAAATCCTATAGCAAGCTACTGTCTGTTACCAGTAAGACTTGGGTAATTGAGACAGAAAAACAGGACTACAAAATAGCAAATATTTGGTATGTTTATACAATAGTGATTGTTTTCATATTCAATTTTCATTTTCCCTTCGACTTCTAATATCTGAGTATCTGATAATTTAGGATAAATGCCGCTACAATTGAATGTGAACCTAACCTCGTCTGGATGCTACAATTCACATTTATAACAAACAATACAATTCTGACAATAATGAGAGCAAAGTTTTGGCTTCGAACTTTCCTTTTTCTCTTAAGGAGTATGAAAAATTCTCAACATAGTTACCTGTTTACCCATACGGAGAACGACATAGGGATCACTGCTTGTAGTATCACGACATGCCAAGTTGATACCACGTACCACGCAAACCTTGAGCAATCCCATCAGATTCTCCATTGTATGTTCTCTTCTATTTATCTCCTATTTCTTTTAAATTTCTGAAATAGGGTTGGCAAGGGAAGAGAAAAATTAAATATAAAAGGAAAGGAAATTGGAAAAAGAGAGAAAGGAGAGCCAAAGATGGTACAACCAACTCGGCAATGGCTGCCTCTATCTATCTACCTCCCTTCTTCTCCTTTTGATTTGTTTTTGTTGGCATGGGGCCAACCATGCAGTGTTATAGGGGACGGTTCGACCGACTCTCCATGCTAAATTCAGCTCTGCCTAAAAATAGGCCTTGCAGCCAGGAAAAATGCGAACCCATAATTTATCTCAGTAGATAACACTTAATTTCGAAGGCATTTTAGAGTGGCATAAAATCAAACACAGTCACACAACGTATTATGGAGCTGGTTTTGCTCATAGAACTAACTAAATGCGTTTTATTGCTTACCAGTCCTTGGTAGCAACGAATGAATACCATTTATTGAGAAAGATATGTAGTTGCGTTAATGCTTCTTTTCTTATGTTTCTAAAATAGAAGTATTTCTGATATTGCCGATAAGATGGCAGGCGCATTACTAGAAGAAAATATAGAGCTAGTTCTATAACCAAAAGACAGGGCCATTTTGGATCATTTTTGGAATTAGCTCTACTAGAAGTTTGAAATGTAGTTGTAGAGGATCAACACAGAGCACTACTATTTTCGGCTGGAAACACCAAGTTAGATATATAACTGATTCAAAGATTACTGGTACCTCAGAAACATATATTTTTTTTAAGCAAAACCCCTCCTGTTCTGAAATGCTAGCTTACTTTATTTATGCTCCATGTACCATCAACAAAATGGTCAGTCATTTGCACAGTTGGTACCATTTTGAATACAAACTTATCATTGTATCTCGCATTAAATATGTGTCTGCACGGTGAAACACATACATTTTAGCTTAAGAGTATATTAATTTGGGAAAAAAAAGTAGAAAATATATACTGTTTTTTTATTATCAGTCATTCTGATTTTCAGATTAAGAAAGAGAAACACAAACACAACGCAGTTAAGTATTTAATCTAAACTTAAAATACATACAAAATGAAAATATCAAGTTATGGTTAAACAGAGCGCGGGGGGTTGACCAGGCATAATGTGGGTGTGCTAACTAACCCAGGAATCATGCACACAGCAAGCGTTGAATTCTTTATACAAATCATGCAGCTTACCCCTTCCATGCACCCACACACGACCCTCCGACCCTCAAACCCTATATATACGCACACACTAACAGCATTTTAAATATATATACACATCTATCCATACATCATCAAATATAAGCTATATATCAAACTGTGATTTCATTATTAGAAAATTTAAAAAGGAAGGTACACCATATCAGTTAGGGATAAATATAGTTCCATGGGGAGGATACCGTGTTGTGAGAAAGAGAGTGTGAAGAGGGGGCAATGGACTCCAGAGGAAGATAACAAGCTCGCATCTTATATTGCTCAACATGGTACCAGAAATTGGCGTCTCATACCCAAAAATGCTGGTAATTTTATTTTAGCCCACACAATTTTATAATAATTACTTCCCCATCTTTTCTTCATTTTCATAATTCTTTTTCTTATATTTTTGCAAAATGCCTGTGAATAGAGTTGTTTCGAAAATTGAAATGGACATGTATTGTGTGCATTATGGCAGGTCTGCAGAGATGCGGGAAGAGTTGCCGGCTACGGTGGACCAACTACCTCCGTCCCGACCTCAAACATGGCGAGTTCTCTGAGAACGAAGAGCAGATCATTGTCAAACTCCATTCAGTTGTCGGAAACAGGTACCACATTATTTTTCCTCCATTTCTATTTTTTTGATAATTTTAGGAATGTTTTACTCTTCCATACATGCATTCTCAAAATTGACTGCTTTTTCGTATGTTTACTGTAGGTGGTCCTTGATAGCAGCACAGCTGCCGGGGCGAACTGACAATGATGTGAAGAACCACTGGAACACAAAGCTGAAGAAAAAACTGTCGGGGATGGGCATTGATCCGGTGACCCACAAACCCTTTTCCCACCTCATGGCAGAGATTGCGACCACCTTGGCCCCTCCGCAGGTGGCCCACTTGGCTGAAGCGGCCCTTGGCTGCTTCAAAGATGAGATGCTTCATCTCCTCACGAAAAAGCGTGTCGAGTTCTCTCCCCCATCAGGCTCATCGGCCCAACACATGATCATGGATCCAGCTGTTCAGAATTTCCCATCCGATGATAAAGATGGGACGATCCAACGTATAAAGATGGGGTTGTCACGGGCTATAATGCAAGATCCAAACAACAACTCTGATAAAGCTAATTGGGATGTCATGATGGGTTCCGGGTTAGGTGATCAACAGATTGATTGGTTTGCCGGTACATGTGGCCGAACATACCAGGCACAGGCAGTTGTTGATGAGTTCCGGTGTGACGTGCAAGATTACGGGAATGAAGGAGAAGGCTCTGGATGGAGTCCCAGCATGTGTACAGCCGGCAGCATGTGTAACATGGTGCGGGGCGAGCAATTGATGGGTCAGATTCATGAAAAAGGAGAAGAAGATGCAGGGGAAGAGGAGGAGGAAATTGCAAAGGATGGGAGAAAAGGCGAGGAGATGTTGTTCGGACCAGAGTGCATGCTGTGGGATTTGCCTGATGATCTCACTAGGATCCCGATTGTTTGAGAACTCAAAAATTAAGGAATTGAAAGTTGAAACAAAATAAAGTAATATCGCCTAAATTGTGTAAGCATTAATTGTAGAAAATCGTTGTTTAGATTATCATTAGGTTTGTCCAGAAAGACTCCCCTCTCTCAGTCTAGGGCTCTAGGCTCCCATGTGACATCCAGACAGTTGAGCTTCAGACACCACAACAACATATTCACCTCCTCGGTAAATAATAGTACGTATCATATATCGTGGGGCCCTTACCCTTGCCCTTGGCCTCCGCCATTGTTTTGTTTCAGAAATTGAATTCCAAATATCGGTATATGTAAGAAGAGTCGAGTAAGAAAACATTTTAGATTGAAAGTTGCAAAGTGGGAAACAATGAAGAGTAAGAAAGAGGCCCAATGAAAGACAGAAATAGAGAGGGGAGAATAGGACACGCAGCCCAGTAAGAGGCCCAATGAATAGGCAGGCTCTCCGCATCCCAGCCCATAATGATATGCTCGTTCCTAATCCTACTAGACCACTAGAGAGAGAGAGGATTATCTGGTCACTTGGTCAGTGGAGGAAGAGAAGAGAAGAGAAGAGAAGAGAAGAGGAGATGTGCGGTCAATATGGGGAGGAGTGAACAATTCAATATATTATTATTAATCATTTCATTTTTTTCCATTTCATATCAAATGGGGCCAGCCAAGGCTAATTAATTAATTAATTAATTAATTAATTAATCACTTTGTCCTTTGCAAGGCTCCCCGCAATTCCTGCGCTCCAATTGATTAACTCTTCTTCCCTGCACTCCGCCTATTATTATTCTATTCAACACTTATCAGTACCATACTACTTCTAACTGTCCTCTTTACTTCTCTCCTAATTAAAAATAATTATGCATGGCCCATTAGTTACTCGGTCTATCAAGATTCTGGCTCCTAATTTATTATAATTCTTCAATTATTTTGCATACTCCTATCTTATTTTAACTCAATTCGTACTGCTATCTTTATATATATATATATATATAGATGTGCTAATTTGCTTTATAAAGCACAAAATATTTCGTACTTCACGCTTATATCTCATATTTAAAAATTCAAATGAACAATTCAAACCGTTAAATATGACCTTCGTATCAAAATCTCCTTGGTGATCAAAATTTATATTTTTAAAATTTTTTTTTATTTTTTTGAAGGGCTACAAAATTCATTAATCTGACGTCTTCTGAATCATTCAATATCAACGATTTTGGCTATCATGTGATAACATTTGTCTTCGATACGTGGATATATAAATGGCACAAGCCTAGACGAAAATTGTCATTTCAAGGTTTATGTATTATACAATTATATAGTAATTATATGTTATTATACATCCATAATTAAGTGATCGCTAAAATATATTTAATATGGATATAAAATGTTTTAGTAATGAATTCTTAAACATGTAGAAATAAAATTATGATAATTATTGATTTATGATGGACTAAATAAAAAAATTGTCATTCCTATTAAAAGGCTTCTGTCCTCAAGGGGCATATTCTGAATAGACTCTCTCTTCTAAAGAAAATACAAAAGAAAACAAAAAAGAGAAGAAAGGAAATTGAGAGAGATCATTGCTCAATCTTGTCATCGGATTTTACAATGATGTTGTCGCGTAAAGGATTAAAAGAACCGATGATAAGAAACTTATTCTCTCGTAAGATCTCATAACCGCTGTGGTATATGTAGCATTGAGAGAAGATGAGAAGGATTCAAGAGGAGACTACTTGCAAGGCAACTCGATCATGTTTAAGTTCAAATAAAAATAATTATGAAATAAGATAACGTTTCCGCTCAAAATTTTGATTCTCTAAAATAGTCTTAGAGATTGGATTAAATTCATCATTGTGATACTATCAATTGTAAGTCTTTATATATCAACAACGATTTTATGCAAGATAATAAATACTGATTATATTCATTAACATAACGGTAGATTTTGACAAAATATTATGTAATAAGTATAACTCTTTCTCAATCTAGTGTACAGTGCTCATGTAGTTAATATAAAGCAGACATCATCACTAAAAAATGGATTCAAACCATTATTAAATAAAGATAATTATCTAAAGAATGATGTAAATTGATAATTCTAAGAAATCGATCGATTAAAAAGTTTTTAAAAACTTCCGAGAACAAGAAGAGGAAAAAAAATGATGAAACCTTGAGAATGTGTAGATTGAAGCCACTGGAAATGATAGAATGTGGTGCATATACCTATTTATAGACCAGGTGCACTGAAGATGTTCTTCTCTTTTCTCATCAAAATTAAGTAAGAGAGAGAGAGAGAGAGAGTCGCTGTGAATCTGATTGCTTTTCTTTTCTTTGTTTATGGCCAACGAGGCACCGCCCCCGGCCACGGCACGTGCGCACGTGACCTCCCAATTCCAAATAGTAATCTCCTGTGGTATCCCCAAGTGTTGCCATCAGGCTCCCCTTTTGCTGCTCCAAGGGCTCCACAACCCATGAATGAGATTATGAGGCAAACCAAACATAATAATAGTAAAATAACAAGTGATACCGCTGAAATTATTTTTCTTTCTTTAGAGTTTTAAAATTATATGTAATTTTTTGTTTTGTTTTCTGTGATATGGAGAGATGGTGTTGATGTGGGGTCAGAAATAAGGGCAGTAGAAGTAGAAAGAAGCACATTTGACTAGAGAGAGTAAGTCTCTAGTGAAATGTGCAGCTGTAGGCTGTAGCTGTTATTTTGAAACTAGTGTGAGCTGAGCGTGCTGACAAAGCTGTCAAATTGCTAATAATATGTTCTCAATTGGAGCTGGAGCTGAGAAGTTGAGATGGTTGTAATTGGTGCTATGCAAATATGCAATGTATCCTGGTCCTGGAAAATTGGAATATAGTATATAGTATATAGTATATATAGAGGTGGGGAATTAATTGAATTTGAATAAGAACCAACTCAATTTGGATTCGCTGCGAGCACGAGCAGTCGAGAGAGGAGACTCAGGCAGGCTGCTCTGCTCCATAGCTTCTATGGCCCCATCCCAAATTACAATCCCCATCATCATTTACATTTATTTACATAGAATCATTAAATTAACACTTCCAATTTCCAAAGGGGTAAAAGCTGTCGCCTCCTTCCTTTTTCCCTTTTTTACCTTTTTGCTCGCCGTTGCCCTCTCTTCCTCTCCTCTGCTCTCCTCTCCCCTCCCCTCCCCTCCCCTCCCCTCCCCTCTCCCGAGCACACAAGGACAGCTATCTGGTAATTAATTAAATTCATTAAGTGATTAATCAGAATCAGACAAGAGCATGACGGGGTCGGCAGGACGAGGGGGTGGCGGAGGGGAGGATGGAGGGAGAAGCAAAGAGGCGGTGGGGATGATGGCACTGCACGAGGCGCTGCGCAACGTCTGCCTCACCTCCGACTGGACCTACTCTGTTTTCTGGACCATCCGCCCCCGCCCGTCAGTGCTACCTAGCTACTTTCTTTCTATTTCTATATTCATTCATTAATTGCATGCTTTAATCCATATATGTATATATCAATTTACTGACAGGAGGTGCCGAGGCAGCAGCGGATGCAAGGTCGGTGATGACAATGGAAGCTTGTACGCGCTTCTCCCTCTCTCCCTCATTTCCCTTCTTCTTATCATCTACTAATTACCTTCTAAATCTAATTAACACGCGCGCACCTTCTCCTTAATTGCTAATGCTACCCGTTCATTATTAATTTGTGATCATGGACCACCACTCATGATTCATTCATTCATATATGCTCATGCATGCCTGATATACTATCATATATATTGTTATATACATCCGCTAGCTATTTAATTTGCTCTTACTATGCTACCTCAACATATATACCTGAATTAGCATAAAATTAAACAATTCATAACTAGGGCCTACTATGCAAATCATGCTAAAGATTGGCTTTTGTTTCTAGTGGTTTCAATTAATTAATTAATCAATATGTGTACATGTATAAAATTTCAATCGAATTTAATTGAAATTGAAAATGCCCATGCATGCAATGCAGGATGCTGATGTGGGAGGACGGGTACTGCCGAGCACGCACGCCGGAGTACATGGAGGATATCGACGGAGAGGATCCAGTGCGCAGGGCCTTCAGCAAGATGTCTATCCAGCTTTATAACTACGGAGAAGGGTGGGTACTGGGTAGGTCTTGCAGTACATACACGCATGCATACAAAGATATATATATAACAAATATGATATTATTTAACCTTATATAATCTTACATATGTAAGTTGTATAATTAATTAAAGCATTTAATTGTAGTATTGTATGCCACAACTAGATAGCTTAACACTAGTCTTATAATTAATCATGGCAGTGAACTAATAATTAAGTGACATAATTAATGTTCATGTTATTAATTTAATTTAATTGTATATATTCTTGTACTTTAGTGGTTCTCTAGCTAAGTCAGACTTTTACTGCAAAGAGTCATTATTTTATGCATGCATGCACTATGCTAAGGGACCAAAATACATGATATCATTATCAAACAACAAAGATATGTAGTTTTGACAAGCTTGTTTCTTAATTTCTTGTTTCTGCCTAAACCCTAGTGAAAAGGAGGGCTGTCCCTATCTAGCTAACTCTAGGGTTTTGTTGCGCAGTGGGTTTGCTTTTTACATGGTTGTTTTGTTTTTTCTTCTCTTTTGGTGAGTGCACTACTTTACATGGGCGGTAAGGAGAGCAAAGAGGTAAAGGATAAAGAAGAAGAAAATGATTAGAGATGAAACAAGATTAGTTATTAATTTTTAATAAGCACATTGATTTTGTGGAATAAGCATCATTCTGATTCAGTGATTTGGAACGATAAGAATAAGTGTTGTGCTTTTTTCCTTTTGATTTTTTTTTTGTTCTTTCTTGATCTTTTATCAGAAATTAAGGAAATCAAAAGATATCAAACGAAAAGAGCCATTCCATCTGTTGGTGTTGTTGCCTTTTATTTACACCAAAGAAGGTCGCATTGTAACTTTAAGACAAACCGTAGGATCCAACAAGCCAGTCTTGTTAATTAGTACCAAATAGTACAGGAACAAAACATACTTGTTAAATACTATGATGAATCAGTCATCGGATCATGCATGCATCTTTGTCTGTGTGGTGAACAAAGAAATGGGTGTGATTGATTGAGATGCAATGAAATGAAATATTAAGAAATGCTGAAATGATGGTTGTGGTGTGTGCGCAGATTGATGGGGAAGGTGGCATCGGATAAGTGTCACAAGTGGGTGTTCAAGGAACCATCTGACTGTGAACCCAACATCTCCAACTACTGGCAGAGTTCCTTTGATGCTGTAACAATTTATTCATTCATTTATTTTTTATTAATCAGCACTTTATTATCATTGTTATATACCTTTCGCTCTGGATCTCTCCTCCTCTTTCATTTCCCCCCTCTCCAACGCGCTCCTCTCTGGTTCCCACTGCTCACAGTCACAAATAGTAGTAGTGGCAGCCTTAGGGCACTGCAATTGCATTTGCATACATCAGCATCAGCATGTAATGTATTTTTGATTATTTGAGGTTCTGGTCTCTCTCATTCTCTGTAAAGCAGTAGATGCAGAATGTGATGCTCTGCCACTCTCTCTCTTACATCCCATCTCCCACTTTTATCTCTTTCTCACAGCATCCAAAAAGAATTTTGTCGTCTTCCTCTTTCCTTTTCATTCTATCCCCCCTCCTGTCTCTTTCCATTATGCATTGCACCCCCTCCTGTCTCTTTCCTTTATGTGCTTCCCAGTCCCAGGCAGTTTGGTTGTTTCCTTGCATCGGCCTGGGCCCATGAGGCCCATTTTTCTAAGCTCTATTAATCTTAACTGTTGTTCTGCCATTGTGGGCCAGGCCAGGCCAGGCCAGGCTTTATGTGAACTATATCTCTGAGTTGGCTTATGGTCTAGTAATTACTCAATGAAGTCGCTCAATTTTGGGTCCGACTGATGTTTTGGAAGACCAACTACAAAGACATGCAATCAGCCTGATTTGTTATTTTCCTTAAAACCTAATTATATTGTGATTATTGTACAGCTTCCTCCAGAGTGGACTGACCAATTTGCTTCAGGAATTCAGGTATACGAACAATTGCTTTTCCTCTCATATTTATTCTGTTACTACTCGTGCTTTGAAGTTTTTCCCCTTGCGACTTTACTGAGGTTTTTGTATCTATTTACTGAATCAGACTATAGCTGTGATTCAAGCAGGGCATGGGCTCCTACAGTTGGGCTCTTGCAAAATAGTAAGTGATAATATTTTATTATCATTGATCTTAAAAAATCATGCCATAAATTATGCAAATTTCGAGTATTTTATGCTATTAACTAACTAACTAACTAACTAATCTAAATTTATCTTGAATAGATACCAGAGGATTTACATTTCGTGCTTCGCATGCGACACATGTTTGAATCGCTCGGCTACCAATCAGGCTTCTTCCTCTCTCAGCTCTTTTCTTCCAACCGTAGCTGCTCTCCCGCCCCTTTTGCTGGCATTGCTCTGAAGCAACCATCGGTTGCCCAACAACCACCACCTCAGCCCCTTTTCCACCAATGGAGCAACCAACATCCGCACCAAATGCCAGCAATGCCCCCGATGCCCCTCCAGCACATGAATGAGATGATAGCCGAGCACGAGCCGACTGACCTGAAATGGCCAAATGGACTCTCCATTTTCTCTGCTTTGAC
The DNA here is from genome assembly GCA_037127355.1 of Schoenoplectus tabernaemontani. Classification (NCBI taxonomy): domain Eukaryota; kingdom Viridiplantae; phylum Streptophyta; class Magnoliopsida; order Poales; family Cyperaceae; genus Schoenoplectus; species Schoenoplectus tabernaemontani. Next base: position 650,395 of record CM073745.1, on the reverse strand, counting down.
TGGTCGGCCTGATGATGCAAAATTGCTGTTGAGTGGTGGGGAGCACTCTGATAATTGTGGGCCCCCAGGAACAGGTGGCAGTGGGGGGAATAATCCTGAAGAGTACCTTAGCTTGGAGAGTAATTCTGGTAAAATGAGGAAGATGGAGGGGGGGAATGGTAAATTTAAGAGGAGCTTGACATTGCCGGCACGCATGAGCATGTCAAATTCGTCAGGTTCTTCACCGGGTAATGGTGTGATGGAATATAGAGGTGGCCAAGGTGGCGTCTACTCTGATTTAATGGAGAACTACTTGGAGTAGAGTCGTTGCCGACCTTTGTATCACGTTGTTGTTGTTGTTGTTGTTGTTTTTTCTCCGTGAACATTTTCTTGTGGTTAGTTTTGAGTTAATGCAGTTAATGTATTGTTCTACCCTTTACAATACTACGTGATGACCATTGATCCATTACAAATTTAAAATATGCATTTGAAAAACAGTTGCCCATTTATTCAAAATTGGGGTCAACTACTACTTTTTTGTTAGATATGCGATGTGCATGCCGTATTTACAAAATTGTCCTGATATCCATATTTCAATAATTCCATTTAGTTGTGAGTCCTTAATCTTTTTCATGAAATGCGGAAAAGTATTAATTGTTCATATCTCACTTTTGTCATGAAATGCAGAAATCATTTCAGGTTGAAATATAAAGGTGTACCGCTGTTCATTTTCAGTACATATCTGTCACCGCCTTCAACCGATAAATAAATAAATAAAACATAAAAGAATAATAGTAGCATTAATAAATTCTTGTCACCGCCTTCAACCGATAAAGATTACATGTAGAACACGCACTGAACATGCTCTCCATTATAGAGGAAAGGTCAACTTTAGTTTTTCTAATCTCATATATATATATATATAAATATCTGATCTCCTTAAACTTAATTTCTCATCTACAAATTAATTAACTCTCAAAGGCATGGTCACAATGCAATCTCCCTTGGAAGAAGAAGCTCCTCTCTCTAAATTACACTGTAATAATGTCACAAGAGAGGAAGAAGATAACATCATCATAGCTAAGCCTAATGACATAAAAAACGAACAGCGGAAAGAGGAAGAGACAGAAGGATTAGCTAAAATGGAAGAGCAAGAAGAACAGAAGGGGGAGGATGGGAAAGATATAGATCGCGCCAAGAGCCCGAACTCGAGTGCGTACTACAACACTAGCACCAGCACACTGGCGCTCTCTTCTTTTGACAGTGAAAATGAGAAGCGGATTCCCGTCGATCCTGTCTCACTTACTGAGGTACACATATATGCATATTTGTTAAATGATGAGATCTTTGAATCAATAATTAAATATTTCCCATGCATGAATTTAGTATCACCAATGAATATATATATCAAGTCACTAATTTAAAGGCTGTACTGCACTAATTAAAATGCATTTTGCATACAAATTAGGAAGCTAGTTGCATATATATATATATTGAAACCAAAATTGGGTTAACCTAGCTAGCCTCCTTTCTAAGATCATAAATCTAGCAAGATCTAATTGTGCCCCATGTGCAGATCGGTATGTTCGAAGAAGACGGTCCTTTGTCAATGCCGGATGTATTTACTGAAGTAACCGTTCAATCACCGATCCTCCCAGCTGTCCGTACTCCGCGGTTCGTCAGTGCAAGCCTACCATGCTCTGCCAGTTCATCACCTCACTATGCTTTCTCAAGCAACCAAAGGTGGGATGAGCCGAATCTTCATCCCAGTTTTGTGCAATCGCCTCGCACCCTAGCCCGTCAGCACTCTTTTGCGCTTACCCGTTTTGCATCGACCCGTAGCATGTCATTTGCGGAGGGACGAACCTTTGCACACAATGATACTTTTCAGGTCCTTGGAGTTATGCGGCAAAATACCTCTGACATATCACCTGGCTCTAGCTCTAGTACCTCTTTGGAATCCCCGAAGAGTAAGCCAAAAACAAAGAACACCAAAGAAGACGACTTCAAGTGCGGTGTGCTTTGCATGCACCTGCCGAGCTTCTCCAAGAAAAAGCAGATGCAGTTACGGCAGCAGACTGTACAGGCAAATGGTGGTGTATCAAGGCTTGCATCCCTTGAAAAGTTTGACTGTGGCTCATGGTCCCCGCGTAACATTAATGGCAATGCATGCGACCCCGACACACCAGTAGAGATGGAAAGATCTAGCACCCGTGACACAGAGTCGCCAATCCATACTGCATTTTTGTTTGATGGAGGGGAGAGGAGGGGCATTTTGAAAAAGAGCTCCTCACGGTTTGGTTCATCCAAATCGCTGGGATTGTCGAACCGGCATGTCAGATTCTCTATGGCAAACTCTCCTGTAGCCTCGTGTCCTTCGTCTCCTTCGGTGTCTTCATCGTGCATGTCGCCAAGGCTGAGGAGGGCCAGAGAGGAGTTCAACGCATTTTTGGAGGCTGCACAGAGCGCTTAATTAATTGATAATTGAATAGGAACCTAAACATATATAATTATATATATTCATGAGTCATGCTGCTCATTAATTAGCTCAAGGGGGATTGGCGAGTATGTTATCTTGGCTAGATTATTCGTCTCCTCTCAGAGAGGAGTTCAACGCATTTTTCTCTTTTATCTCCTGTTTGATTGGTTCTTGCTTCTTGGGTTTTAATGTTTCTTTGCCACTCATTTTTGAGGGTTTTTGTGGGCTATGTATGAAGCCTACTCCAAAGTTCCGGCTTAGATCGATGCAAATTAAAGATGGAAAGCTCTTTATTATTACTTCAAAATGCTATAGGGCTGTTTGGGAATTTTATTACTTCCAAGTTCAAAATGGAATGAAAAGATCATTACAAACTTGAAAAATTTAGAGGGACTGAGAGAGAAATTAATGAGGTAATTGATTTATACATTTAATTTAATATTCTTCTATAAAGTAATATATTTAGTTGTTATAAATTATTCATTAATCACCCTTCTATAAATTATTGAGTTGTATGGGTAAGTTAAAAACTAATAGGTAAGAATATAAAATATGGATAAGAGTAATATAAAAAATAAATATTGGTATGAAAATATTCCCGTCCTATTCGTACCGTAATCATTGACTGTTATAATATGATATATCTCGGTGGAAGGAAGAGAGAATAATTCTGAATTTTTTTTCTATTCAAACTATATCTTCTATTTCTCTTACACTTTTTCTCTTCTCTCTTACTTGTTTACAACAGAATACAAGTCTATTTATAGTCTTAGACGTGACTCTTAAAATTCATAATAAAAACATATAATAAAAACAGAATTCTAAACAACACCCTTTCAGCTGACACCCTTTCACTAAAATCGCCATAACTCTCTGTAGGGAACTCCAAACTACTTGTAATTTGAACCATTGGAAACTAGACTTCAAGATCTTTCCATCCATAGGCCATACACTAAATTCCACATCCATTTGCCCCTTCAAATGCTGTCATTAATCAGCTTTAAAATTCTGCCAAAGTGCTAAAGCTAAAGAGTCTCCCTTTATTTCCTAATTTATTTAACTTTAATACTAAAATTAAGTTTATCTTTCAACACCCCCTCTTAAACTTAATTTCTTTTTCATCATTCATGCCTAGAAGTTTCTTGAATTTTTCAAACTTCATGGTTGGCAATGGTTTTGTGAAAATATCCGCCACTTGGTCTTCACTAGTCACATGTATCAACTCGACATTCTTCTTTTTTACTTCCTCTCGCATAAAATAAAATTTCACATCGATATGTTTGCTTCTTTCATGATGGACTGGATTTTTCGCCAACTCGATTGCCGACTTGCTATCCAAATAGATTGGTGTAGCCACATCTTGAGTGAGATTGATCTCCTTGAGTAATCTTCTTAGCCAAATTGCATGGCACACGCATGTCGTCGCCGCGACATATTCCGCCTCACATGTCGAAAGTGTCACAATCGGTTGCTTCTTTGACAGCCAAGTGAATGTCGTATCTCTCATGTAAAATACAAAACCGGAGGTGCTCTTTCTATCATCGGTATCTCCGCCCCAATCACTATCCGAATAGCCAAAAATTGCAAACTTATTAGCGGAATAACCATTAAACAAACCAAGTGATAGAGTACCTCGGATGTAACGAAGAATTCGTTTGATAGTCTTCCAATGCGTCGATCTCGGCTCCTCCATGTACCGGCTTACTAAGCCGACCGCATATAAAATATCCGGTCTAGTGCATGTCAAATACCTCAAGCTACCAACTAGACTTTTGTATAAAGTCACATCAACTACCTTCCCTTTGTCATGCCGAGATAACTTCACGCCACAATCAACCGGTGTGCTAACCGGCTTGCAATCCTCCATCTTGAATCTTTTCAAAATTTCTTTTGCATAACCCTCTTGAGAAACAAAAAATCCTTTATCTCCTTGATTTATCTCAAGACCAAGAAAATAGGACATAAGTCCCAAATCGGTCATTTCAAACTCTTTCTTCATGGCCCTTTTGAACTCATCAATCATTGCACCGCTACTACCCATAAAAATTAAGTCATCAACATACAAAGATACAATCAACATATCTTCATTTTCAATCTTCACATATAACGCATGTTCATAAGGGCATTTCACAAAACCGTGTGATTTAAAGTATTGATCAATCCGGGTATTCCAAGCTCTAGGAGCTTGCTTCAAACCATACAAAGTCTTCTTTAATTTTAAAACTTTACGTTCACCGCATTCTTTCAAATACCCGAGAGGCTGCTCAATGTATACTTCTTCTTCCAACACACCATTAAGAAAGGCCGACTTCACATCCATTTGATAAATACGTCATTTTGATTGAGCCGCAAGAGCAATTAAAAGTCGAATGGTCTTCATTCGAGCCACCGGTGCAAAAACCTCCTCATAGTCGACACCGGCTTGTTGCTTGTAACCTTTCACCACTAATCTTGCTTTGTACTTCTCAACTTCACCTTGAGAGTTCATCTTCTTCTTATACACCCACTTGACACCGATTGCCTTATGACCTCTGAGAAGAGAGGTGAGCTCCCAAGTGTCGTTCTTCTCGATTGCACGTATCTCATCATCCATGGCGACTCGTCATTTATCATCTTTAATCGCCTCTTCAAAGGAGATGTTGTCGCCTTGAGCCAAGAGACACACCAAATGTAACTCACTTGTCGCCTCGTACAAGTCATGGATACTTCTTGTTTTGGGAGTTCTCGTCTCATCATCCGATTGGTTGGAGATAAAACGCATGAGTTGTGCAGTGGTTAAGTGGTTGGATTATTTTTAAAAAGATGAGGATTCAAGTCTTTATAAAACGCATGAGTTGAGGGGAATTATGCTAATGGAGGAAAGAATTGAACTGCAGGCAACGATTTTTGATATATACAACAACAATACGGAGGTACAATACATAACAACAAAAGACTGGGGGATCAATTATTTGATTTATTTCCAATGGATCTATTTCCTTCTTTTTCTTTTTCGGCCTATTGCTTTGCTAATAGTAATAGACCCCAAATTCCCAAATTGTCAAATTTAATCAGGATTCAGACTGATTAAGAAGGGAGAAAAGGGACCAATATAATCTGTATCTTCTACCATGGTTTGTTATTTGGTGAAAGGAAAAGGAAGAGATGATATGCTGGTTGGTGAAAGGAAGAAAGAAGAGAAGGTGCCAGTAAGATCACGGTGGATGGAAGATCAATTCTGCATAGATGAAGGTGAAAGGAGAAAAGACTGCAAAGAAAGTAATGATTTAGACGGGAATTGCCATTTTGGTTCTGATTTGATTGTCCAGTTTAACTCAATAAAATGAAATATATAAAATTTTCAATTATAATAAATGTTTTATGTGGTCATGGGGAAAACTAATAAATGTATATTTCAGTGGATACATAACTCAATTTGAAGATTTGATGGGTAAATATATAAAACTAAAATTTTAATGGGTATATAAAATTCTCTCAACGATTTATTATGCTAGGTTATATACTATACCTACTTTCTTGTACAAGTACCGCAATGTACCAGCTTGGGGGTTGCAATTTAGTCTGGATTGCTGCTCCACTCAACATGTCATGAAAGCATCTTATTGTTTACATGAGCAAGTTTAGCCTTGGTAACTATTATCTTTTTTTTTTTTTTTTCTTCTAAACTTCACTTTAAATAAGTTGTGCGGTTAGTGCAGATGATGGGACAAGTTAATAAGGAGAGGCTTGCTGAGTTTCTTGGTGAACTTCAGAGGAAAGAGGATACCATTGACCGGTATGTAGCAGCTCTGAGAGGTGAGACACTGACAAGGAAGCCCTATGTCAGGATCCAGCCTGTACCAAAACAAACTCCCACTGAAGAAAATAAGACCAAGGACAAGTAGCCTATGAAACTCTTAATGCAATGAGACTTTTACTATAAAATATTGTATCTTTCTTGATTCTTCTTTTAATGAAGACGTGGGACACAACTATTAAAATGTTAGTACCTTTTTCAGATCCTTTGTGTGCCAAGTATAATCAATCTTAATGGGTTGCTTTTAGATAACATGTGTTTATCCAAGGTGTTATGGTCTCAGTGGAGTTTTGTTGATTTTTTTGACTGAATGTTTATGTTATCAGTTACTAGTATTTTTTTATATATACCGCGTAGAGATGTCTACTCTAGTTGTTGACATGGTGCAAAACCAGCAACACCTGTGCTCAAATAGAAACTCAGATTTTGTGTAGCTATTCAAATTCATGAAAAAGTGACAGGCATGGTAAACATTGAACTTTATCCAAAAAATGTGTCCCTGGTTTGATAAAAGTAGAGGATAGGTGTTTGATGTAGAGAGGTCACAGCTCACAAACCGAACAGAAAAACAGTAAGCTTTTTTGTTTTGGAAATTTGTAATAAAAGAGCAGCTGCCTTTTGCCATGCTCTTTTTATTGCTTGAAATAACGGTGGTCCCTGAAATGCTGTCCCAATTGGAGACCATAACTTCAAAGTTTCAACTCAAAATCTCCTTTTTGAAATAGGTTTCAACCCAAAATTGTCCTTGGTGCTCTGTTCTCATAGCCAAAGGTGAGAGATAAAAGAAAGACATTTTTTCCTGACCAAAGCGACCAAAAGTGAAGGAATCATCCCTTTTCTCATACTTCGCTACAGAATTCATTCTCATGCAAAAAATTTGCACCCATGATATGATTACACGACTCGGAGACTGGTTCAGATGGTTGAGTAAAATATGTTCAACAACATGCTAACTTGTAATATTACCAGTAGGACTGCCATAATGGTGATTTTGATTTTTGAGCATGGAATAGCACATGGAGCTCAAGTGACTTGCTGAATAATCCACTAGTATATTTGTCAAATTTTGAAAGTTATTCTTTGTAGAGAACACTGACATCAACAAAGCAATATCTAATGCATTCAAGAAAATAAAAATCATGATGGAGAGCGATTAAATAGAGCCGAACTTTGTCCAATAATGACTACACATAATATATCGTAAAAATATGTATTGAGCACGAACTAATGAGTGCAAACTTGGTGCTCTGAAAGGTAACTGAATGCTTACTTTAAGAGATTCCCGCTTTTCTGTGATTTAACCAGATAGAGCTCAGCTCACACATACTTTTCAGCGCTAGGTCTCTATATTTCACTATCCCAATTCCCAATTCATTCGAATTCCCTCTCATATATACCTCCACTATATATCAAATTTCAAATGGTCCACTTGATTGATTTTACACTCACTTTGCCTGCATGGCACTTGTGAAATGTTGCATTTGTCACAAGCACCCCTTGGTCATCTCTTTCATTTTAGCACTGGTGTTTTTCCTCTTTTACTCAGCTCCGCATCCAACAGGAGGAAGTCGACAGAACCGGCTGCTTCTTTTGGCAGATCAGAGGCAACATGGAGAGAAAAAGAGATGGTTTGAGGCAAACAAAGGAGATGGCATTAAGGGGTCAATAAAAGGAGAGAATATTTTCAATAGTAGTAAGCATGAAGTTCCAAGTGGGCCTAATCCAGTCTCTAATAGGTAAAATTAATTGGATTCGATGGTGGTAGGTGCTTAAACAAAACCCCATTTAGTTTTATGTCTTGGTGCTTTTTTTGTAATCTTGTTGTATATCTTTTAGTGCATTTTTTAAGTTTCAGGAGTGAGGTTCTGAGGCTGTTTGCCAGTTTTGGGTTGTACCAATTTGTTATTTTTATATGTTTGAACATTTTCTGTGCCATTCAATTCAACTATCTAAAGGATGAATTATGTGGAATGTAAGTGATTATTTTTGCAAAAATATTTTATGAAGTGCTGAAGAGATAATGATGCAGAAATTGGAGATAAAACTTTCAGAAAGAAAGAAAAGGAAAAGGGGCATTAGAAGAAAAAGAACAATGACTCAATCAATTTGTCACCATTACTTGAGAAAAAATAATGATTCACATTACACAAAAGAAACAGTTAAAGCAGAAAAAGAAGGCATGCATTAGATCAGAGAAAAGAAGTTTAGTTAAAAGGAAAGCAATATGAAATATATACATGATGAGTTGAAGAATAATATATGAGAGAGGAAAGAAGTACTCCATGGTCTAATGATAGGAATAGGAGGTTGATGATTGGTGCTGAGAGAGTGGTGATGCACCACTGGTGCTGGAGCCTGGAGGCTTTCTGCTTTATAAAGTAGATCTTGTCTCAATCCCCTGGCATTTTTCTATTGTTTGAATATTGTACAGTACAGAAATCCAATAATTATATATGCGTTATGATCATAGAAAGTCAACTATAGCAAAGTTTAGTCATCATGAAACCATGTTCTGGTATCAGGCTGAGGCTGTTGATCAGCATAGAGAGTTGGAGATGCATTTCCTTTTCCTGAAAAGTTGAAAATGGAAATACAAAAGTGAAATTCAGTACTTGATGAGTTTCAGTTTGTGACATCCGATACAGAATAGGCCCAAACAGAGAAATGGCCCAAACAATTGGGCCAGATTACATCAAAGTGGGAACTTTGGGGCTGAAGTAGCTATGCCCATGTGCAAGTGACCAAGTGTAATATTATAACCAAATTCAACTGTGTATCCATGATTCCATTTCCATATGACAACAACAGTCATTGACCGCTATACCAGACATTAAATATAAGCAACTGATTAATTTGCTGTTGAAATTTGAAGCTCCAGTGACTCGTCTCATCTAGAAACTCGCCGCTCTAGGACACAGGAAATCTGAACTGAGGCACTCTAATCTTTTGTGTGGTTTATTTTTAAATAGGGGATAGCAAACAAAGGACAGACCTAAGTGTTTGAGATTAGAATCCCACATTCCCACTGTAGCAGCACACTCTTTCTGTGTGTCCCAGAAACATAATATACAAATACGACTTTACAAGGTTTGCATTAACATGTTTGTACCTTTCTATGCTCATGCACATGCCATCTATGTTTGTTTAATGTAAAGGCTTGCACCTATTTAAATGCACAAAATAAATAACAATACATAGATACCCAAGATGATGCAAATCGTGAATTCATATCATATAACCAAGATCTTTCTTGGTGTCAGCATTACAAAGATCGGAACCACTTAATTTTTATTACCAGTATTTTATATGGATTTGCGATCTTTAGGCATCCATCCGTACATCATTATTTCCAACTTATATTATGCATCTCAAGAGAGATGCTTTATTGTTAAAAAATTAAAAGAGATGGAGGAGGAGCAAAAAATAAAATAAGAAAAAGATATGTACTTCTTTTAAGAAATTGGTTCTCATTTCTTTTCTTTTCTTTTCATTAATTCGATACCTTGAAATTGTTCAAAGTAATGAAAACTAGTATTTTTAATTTTGATCACTGATTTTTTCAAAGCAAACATAATATCTCCTATAAAATAATAAAAGGTTGATGAAACAAAATAATCTAGCAACAAGCGGTTGTTATGATACTCAACCAAATGGGCCAAACAAATATCTCGTAACTGTCTGATTGCATATGTGCACCAAAAAAAGCTTATAATTAATATATCAAAGGCCCCATTCAGATCTGAATTATGTATTCTGTGGGCCCCACAAAGTTAAAATCACGATTTTTTTGTCTCTCTTATTTTGGAACTTTTGATCATATTATTCCTCCTGTGAAAAACTCTAGGGTTTGTTTGTCACATGGTAGAATAGCAAAAACTAGAAATAAAATAGCTATATCGACGAATTAATTTGTCAAATGAATTTTAGACTAAGTAGAAGAGTGTCAATCCGGTATACCAAGTTACATGTGATATACCGGATTAGCTCTCGTCGGAATAGCGATTATTGTTTGATTATGATATATTATATTATTATATTATGATTATAATTATGATTATGATTTATTTACTATTATTATTATTATCATACTATTATATTATTGTAATAATAATTATTATTATATTAACATCACTGTTAGTATTATTATATGATTAATTATTATTATATTATTATTATTATTATTATTATTATATTAATATGATATAATTATTATATTATTAATATTATTATTATTATTATTTATATATTATGATTATAATTATATTAATTATATTATTATGATTATAATTTTCTTTATTATATTATTTGGATTATGACTATGATTATTATTATCATGATTATGATTATTATTTAATTATTATTATTATTATATTATATTATATTATTAGAATTATGATTATTATTATTATTATTATATTATTATGATTATATTATAATTATATTTTTATTATTATTATATTATTATGATTATAACTATGAATATTATTATTTATTATGATCATGATTATAGATTATGATCATTATTATTACTATTATTATTATCATAATCATCATTGTTAGTATCATAATTTTTCATATTTTAACTATTCTAATTAACAATTGTCAAATGATATTTTTGCTCTTCCGAATAGTGAAGAATATCACTCTTCCAAAAATATCATTCTTCCAAAATTATTCCTTGATTTACCAAACGAACCCAATAGATATATCTCTATTTTGTGAATACATGCAGTCACAACTAAAAACCAGTGTTTACAACTTAACTCCAATACTTTGAAAAATGTTATGAAGGCAGATGTTTGTGACATGTGAGCGCATGCGTTCAGACTCAATTTGTGAACGTAGGTGGCAGAAAATTAAAATATATTTAGGAAATCTTTCACAATGGAGGGATAGACAATTAAAAGAAATAATTCCTTACTCTTACCCTCCCCGCTCAAACTTCGCTTCAAAGATTATTATTAATTGGCTAATTCTGCTATGGATAATATTAATACTAAATAACAACCGTTCATTTTATAAATCGGATGACTGCAATTGTACAGCACATTTCCCATTCCACGTTAAAATCTAACAGACGTTTAATAGAAGGACATAATTGTCATTTCACAATCAATCGCCTCTTTATTTCAATTAGTCTCTGTCGCATCTCTTCATTTTTCTTCTGTCGTCTTTTCATTAACAATCTCTTCGCCCATCTTCTTCAAATCACAAGATATTTTGTCTCTAGGCTCTCGCTGCCTCCTTCATTCTCGATCGCATCATTCCGCGCCTCCCCCTCACAAACCATGGATTTGTCCTTCTTCAGAAGGCAACCAAAGTAACTGTCCCTTGAGATCTTTGTCGATTCCTACCTTTCTCGAATAGCGACAGATAATGCTCTTTATCATGGTTTCTTAATCTTGTCTGTTGTTTGATTTTTGCCATGATTTTACATTTTTTTTTTCTCAATGAACGACATTAAAATTTGAGACAATATTTTGGTACCACTGTGCCTTCCTAATTTCCACCGAAAGTGCTCTCACTTTCGGTCGTGTAATTTTCACTATGGTAACAATATTGAGTCAAGATTTCCTTAATTGACGGCTTCAAGATTTCAAACTCTTTCAAATTAATAAAGTGGAACGTGACATTTCTTGAAGTATGGACCCACGATCTGGAAGGGCGTGTGTTGGCATATGGAATCTAATGCTCGAAGCAAGATTATGGGCAAAGTTTTTTTCCAATTGATCATGATTCCAGAATATAAAAGTTGTAAGTTTATTTGGATCTCATTTTGACTAAGTAGTTTATGACTTGTATCTATATTAATTTTCTATTATCTCATCATTCTATAAATTCATTGGTGTTGACAAGAGTACTTTGTGTTGAAATGGTTAGGAACTTAGTTGTTATTTTAGTTTAGTAGTTATGATTTATGTCATTAAACTTTGGCATTCTGAGAATTGATAAAATATCAGTATGGTTAGAATGTTATGCATCAAGAAATGAAATATTGTACCAATGTAGTAGCACTGATTAGCTACATGCAATTCCCACCGTTTTTACCAGAAACAAATATTGAGCTAGAGAAAAAGGAAAAGAAGTTTTCTACTTGATTCAGCACCGAAGAAGAATTGTACTGAAGGAAATATTTAAGTTTTAGAGATAAAGAGGTATATGTCAATATGTTAGGATTAGGTAATAATAGTATCTACTAGCAGACATGTAATGTAAGTCTTGCAAAAAGAACAATCCATATCAGTCTTGTCTATTAATGCTTGCAGTTGTTGTACTGTAACTCTATTATTTTTGTTAATTACTCAATGTTGTTTGTACACATATAGATTGATTTAGCCATCAGAATGGTTTGTCATCCTTTAGGTTTCTGTATCAAGTTATCAACTAAGACTGGATAGTGGATCCTATGCTTTGTCAATGGAATATTTGGTGTACACTTCCCATGCCATAAGATTGCAATATGTGTTACTGATAAATTCCATCATGAACAGCCCTTCATGTATTAAAAACTATTAACTGTCCCTCATTGAGCATAGTTTGTCCTTTTGGGTGTATGTTGGTGTATCCATCCTTAAGTGTATGTTTAGTGTCAAATGACATAATTAGGTGGGTATGCATACTCTTAACCCTCTTATCTGTCTCTCACATCTACCTGCAAACACTCATACTAGATAAGCTGGTCTAGATTTTTAATCAACATAATTGCAAAATTTATCGCATTGAACCCCACTAAGGCTTTCTTTTTTTTGGGTCAAGGTAGCTCTTCACTAGGCAAATATATGTCAATTTGGATTCAATTTTACCATGTGGAAGTATCAATGTAGTTTTTTTTAATTAGTTATTGTACTGGATATTCATTATTAAACAACAATAGGTGGGTAACTGAAGCATGTGATTTGAGAACGGGGACACCTTCCAACAAGAAGCTGAAAGCTTCCTTATAAATCTCGAGGAGAATACAAAATCTAGCATACTGGTGGCCTATGATAGTGTGTTAGTTGGCTCGTTGGGAATAACTGACCCATTAAAAAGAGTCGTGATTTCTTAAACTGTGATGTTTTCTTTTATTTATTTTTAATTTTGTCATGGTCTTATCATTTTTTAAAATCCACTTGAAGATTTTAACCTTGATTTTGAAACCACATCACATCACTAGTGAATACAAAAATAAAAAATAAAACAGACTGAAAGCATTATAATTTGACTAGCTAGTAGAGTTTTGTATGAAGATCATACTAAACGGTTCAGATAGATCATCTTTTACTAAAAAAATGAGATTTTGAAATAATGTATGAATGCATCTGTATATTATAATGAACCATAGCCTCACTCATTCCTATTAATGTATTATGAATTTACACACAAGAAGTTATTAACAAAATACAGTGCTAGTCGACTAAAAAAATAATTGGAAATTGGAACCTAAAATTGCACATAAACTTTTTTCTTATAATTGAGATAACAATCAATTTTGGCATATGTTGTGAATCGTTTGTGTTAGTGTTAATATGATCTACAAATAATTATGTGATGATTACGCTTTAGTTTATATATTAGAATGATTATATATGATATATCATTTATTTTTTGAGTTATTTATTATTTGTATATTGAGTTGGACTCAATTTTGTAATATGCATTATTAATAATAACTCTAAAATGTCCATAATCTATTAAATACTAGGAATAATAATTAACTATCATTAGAAAATGAACCTCACATAATTTGACTCGATTGTATATCAATTAAATTACTCCTAAAAATATTCATAAAAAAATAATTCAAAATATAAATAATGTGTCAACAAATATGTGTATAAAGTACTTTTACCGTTCAATAAAAAAAATAAAACTATAAAAACAATCTATAAGATTTAGTCATCTTACTATATCCATAGAGTCAGTTTTGAAAATTTAATTTTATTAAATTTTCAATAAAATTATTATCTATTTTGAAGTGATGAGTGAGGATCACAATCGACGAGGATATATTTCTAATTCATATGAAAAAGTATATTATTTACTTCACCGGTCTCATATGCATATATGGTAGTAGGTCCTACCTTTATACTTCTGATATTAACTGAATTTATCTTAATTAATAGATGAAGCGCGCTTTTGGCAGTTATGGCTATCTCCTTTACATCAACACGTCCCTTACAAAATTAATCGCTAACTTTAAAGTTTGACGGTTATCATAACATCCTTAACGTTTATGATCTTTAAATAATCTTATTACATTTTTAATTGTTTTTTAGCATTTGCATTAAAAAATGACATTTGAGCATTTCTCACAGGAGATTCCCCCCCCCCCCCCCTTTTTTACCATAGAAAATAAGTATTTGTAATTATTTTTAATGATATTATTAGTAGCATTTGTACTTTTATCATAATATATATATATATATATATTAAAAGAAGGCAAATGTTGCCCGTTTTATAGACTGAAACATTAATTTATACTTTATCATAATATTTTATATTTGTTAATCTCATTATTCAAACAACCAATAAATTTTCTTCAGGATTCTAAAATCTCACACATCACACATGCCAACTGAAAAGTTATGTACCACATAAAATTTGATTCAAGACACTTTTTCTTTATTTTTTACAATATCTTTCATTTTCTTGCAGATCAAACAGAGCCATTACAGAAACACAAAATAAGAAAAAAAATCATAATGCAAATAAATGGATAACAAGAAAAAAAAACTAAGGACATCGAGTTACCACACTTCGCTCTGTATACAACAAGCTTGATTAATGATTACTGCTAGAACATTTTTTAAGGTTCCAAATACTTGCGATTTAAAGATTATACTCAAGCCTATCACTCTCAAATCACAGCAGCAAATAACAAGAGATTTTCCACCCCAAAAGCATCATATCGGTTGAGAATTAAACAATAAACAAATTGGAGAGAGGTAGAAGAAAAATGATGAAATTCATACATTGGTTGTTATCTGTGTGCCAGAACTGGAACCAGAAGATATTCAGCCCACCTCTTACATTGATATATTCAACAACTCAGCTTTTCAGCATAGGTAGACAATCTCACTGAGCTAAGTTGTAAGTTGTCCAAATTACCCTTGCTCGGTGTGGTTGTGGCAATCTGCGACAGACTTCAGGAGTTGAAACTTAGTTGATGGATAAAAAGTTCAGACCAACACTGGGCCTAAGGCATGAGAGAGATCAGTTGGCGCAAAAAAGATGGATCATTTCTGACTAACGGTGAACTAGGAGAGATAAAGTATCATCCCGGTACAAAAGAAAAACTCTAATTATCAGTTATCATAAGTCACAACAATATGTCTCTCTTTGTTGAAATTACACGTAACATGATTCAATTATAGTCTTTGAAGTAGAAAACAAGCTAAAAAAAAGGGCACAACAGCTCAAGTCATATCAACATTAATTTATTTTTCAAAACAAAATCAAGTTTAGTACAATCAAATCTTGGTGAGATTTGATTGTTTCATGCAGATTACATAGGAAAAATATGTTTATTTTCTTGAACTATAGTGGGCAATCTCAAAGATCTTGTCATAACATGAAATAAGTAAAACTACATTGTATCAAATCAACAACCAAACAGTCTGGATCCAGGAATCCTAATTCAAAACTGACTATTTAGAACATAAACTTGGAACTACGTACACAGTTGTATACATGTCACGTCAACAACTTTCAACCCTAATATTAGAGGAACATTTGAAATGATATAAATGGTGAGTTTAACCAATATATCTATCTTTCTGTTCAATCATAACTGAATAGGTTTAGAACAACCAAATGACATTTACCATAATTTATTACTCATCTAAAAATACAAAGCAAATTAAGAACCGAACCTCTCTATGGTTTAATCAGTGCCTCGAAATAGGTACATCTAATCCATTGTGCTCTTTCCCCAAGAGATACTTTAAAATTGGGTAGTCTGCTCATGCTATGCATCGGAAGTAATTTATACTCATCAATCTTTGTTCTCGAGTCTCGTAAGCTCCTGGGCTCTTGTCTGGGGTTCAATATGCTAAATCATTCCTTTTGGCACGGGAAATTGGCAATGCTCAACATGCTGACATTGATTGGCAGCTATTTATACCTGGTTTTGTGTCTCTTGCCCAAAAGCAGCAACACCCCCCCCCCCCCTCTCGCTCTCTACAGTTCAGTTTTCACCAGATCCAACAATACCAACTTCCTAAATTAAATTTGTTTGTATCTCTCCTCCTAATTCAAAAACAATACTCCAAAAATAACTACAAGATAATCTATACATATTGAGTTTGAGAATGGCTTCAAAAGGACGGTCCAAGGCGTCAGCCAACATATTTTGCATACAACAGCAACAGCAACAGCAGCACCAGCACCTGACGCCTCTGACTGAAGATCCAGACCCGGAGACGCACAGAGACTACAACAAAGAGAGAAAGGAGACATCATGGGACATGCTCAAGACTTGGTTCCGAGTACACACCGACAAAGCCACCGAGAGAAACCTCCGCCTTGTTTTGGGTGTGCTCGGATAACCCCTAGCTCCGATTCCTTTGATGACAAGTGAGACAGATTATCACAACATTATCTCCAACAAGAACATCCCCATTGTAAGTTATCTTTTTCTTTTATTGGTCTTTTTTCTATGATTGTAAGAGCAAGTGCGAAATGGCTTAAATTTTACAGTGTTACCAGTATTTACGTGTTACCAAACGCCTTTATTTTCTTACAGTAACCAATGTTTTGCTTGTTATATATATTCAGTTGTTGGTCAAAATAATATATGTAATCTTGTATTGTCACAAACAAATAAACAAAATTACAGATAACTAGTAATATATCTGCGCGTTGCAGTGAACTCTTTTATTTAAACATAAAATATTATAAGATAAACAAAATTCACATTGATTTAATATTAAATTATAAATTCACCAAATTATAGAGAAAAACTATAATAAAAATCAGATTTAATTCTGGATGGGATTTTCTGCACAATATGAGTTAATGATTCATGATATTTATGGTAAGAAAAGTGAATTATTTTAGCTTATATTATCACCATTAATTTCTTACCAAACATGTATAAAATTGCTAATAATAGCGCATACCTTAAACCTTAAATCAAAATTTTAAATCATAACATAAATAGAAAGATATTGAGTATTTAATTTATAAATCATGTGCATAAATGAAAATAATAGTATAGATGGGAAAGAAATAGAGAGAAATAGGGGATCAATGGACGCGATTATATGCGTTCGATCAACCAAAAATAGATATTATCCGTCTAATTGAGGGATAAAATGGGTATAATAAAAAAATATCATGACAAAAAATGAACCCTCCAATTCTTAGCTGCTTTATATAATAGTATAGATACTACACTCCCACAAACCTCTCACCCTTAATTTTATATCATTAAAATCTTTGTTTCTTACATACATTTTTCTCTCGCTATTTTGATAATATATAGAGCGCGCCTCCTCTGTTTAAGGAAAACAAATCATAATAAAACTCAAACTGGAAAATATTACACACAAAGAAATATAGAGGATTTAGTCTAGAAATGTATTGATAAATAATCTTTGCTAAAAAAATCTTTGCTGATTTCTTCCACTATTTCTTCCTGGATATCAGATATGATCGTGTAGCTTGTAACTTCAAACCCCCCTTCAAGCTCATACGTAAATGTCTGTCATTCCTAGTTTAGATAAAGATTCATTGAACGATGTACTTGATATCGTCTTTGTGAGCATATCAGCTAACTGTTCGTGTGATCTCACAAATGGTGTTGAGATTATTCTAGGCTCTAACTTCTCTTTGATGAAATGTCTATCAATCTCAATATGTTTTGTTCTATCATGTTGTACTGGATTATGAGATATATCTATCGTAGCTTTATTATCACAAAAGAGTTTCATCTCAGCACTAGGTTCAAAATCCAATTCTGTTAACATCTTCCTTAACCATAATAATTCACAAATACCTTTCACCATTCCTAGGAACTCAACCTCGGCAGAAGACAACGCCACAATATTTTATTTTTTACTCTTCCAAGATACTAAGTTTTCTCCTACAAAGGTGAAGTATTCAGCAGTTGATCTTTGATCAACTGCACATCTGTCTAGTCTCCGCATCACTGTAACCTATTATCTCTAAGTGTTTGCTTCTCCGAAAAGATATACCTCTTTCAGGTGCACCTTTTAAGTACCTCAATATTCTCATTTCTACTTTCATGTGTTCTTCACTTGGAGAATGCATAAACCGACTAACAACATAAAAACATGAATAAGAGAACCAACGCCCTTGGTACCGCCGAAAACGAGTCCGGGAGCGCTAAACATGAAAACAGGACCCGACACCCTCGGTACCGTCGAAAACGAGTCCGGGCAGGTAAAACATGAAAACGGGACCCGACGCCCTCTATACCGCCGAACATGAGTCCAGGCGCTCTAAACATGAAAACGGGACCCCGTCCCCTCGGTACCGTCGAAAACGAGTCCGGGCGTGCAAAATATGAAAACGGGATCCGACGCGCTCGGTACCGCCAAAAATGAGTGCGGGCGTGAAAAACGTGAAAACAGGACCCGACGCACTCGGCACCGACGAAAACTAGTCCAGGCGCGCAAAACATGAAAACAGGACCCGACGCCCTCGGTACCGCCGAAAATGAGTCCGGGCGCACAAAACATGAAAATGGGACCCGACGCACTCGGCACCGCCGAAAACGAGTCCGGGCGCGCAAAAAATGAAAACGGGACCCGACGCCTTCGGTACCCACCAAAAACGAGTCCGGGCGCGCAAAACATGAAAACAGGAACCGACGCCCTCAGTACGGCCGAACATGAGTCCGGGCGTGCTAAACATGAAAATGGGACCCGACGCCCTCAGTACGGCCGAACATGAGTCCGGGCGTGCTAAATATAAAAACGAGACCCGACGCCCTCGGTACCGTCGAAAACGAGTCCGAGCGCGCAAAACATGAAAACGAGAACCGACGCCCGCACTGCATAAGTTATGTCAGGTCTAGTATGGGATAAATAAATTAACTTACCCACCAATCTTTGATACCTTTCTTTGTTCTCAGGTGTTTCATTTTTGTCTACATGTAATTTTAAATTCTGGACCATAGGTGTATCACTGGTTTACAATCCAACATTTCAACTTCAACTAGAAGGTCAAGTACATATTTCCTTTGAGATAAAAAAATACCTTCATTGTTACGAGATACTTTGATTCCAAGAAAATATTTTAGTCCACCCAAATTCTTCATTTTAAATTCTTTTGATAACCTTGCCTCTAGTTCTGTAATTTTTACGTGATCATTTTCTATAATAATCATGTCATCAACATAAATTATTAACACAACTATTTTACCGTGACTTTTTTTTGAAGAACATTATATGGTCTGATTCACTCTGGGTGTATCCATAATCTTTCATTGCATGACTAAACCTACCGAACCAAGCTCTTGGGGAGTGTTTGGCAATCAATGGAATAGCAAAAAGTTAGAATAGAATAGCTATTCCGACAAATTAATTTGCCAAACGAATTTTAGACTAAGTAGAAGAGTGAGAATAGTGCTAATCCCAGTATACCAACTTATAGGTGGAATATCGGATTAGCTCTCGTCGGAATAGCGATTATTATTTGATTATGATGTATTATATTATGATTATGATTAAGATTTAGTATTATTATATTATTATATTATATTTATGATTATAATTTATTATTATATTAATATTAATATTATTATTATTTATTATTATTATCATTATATTATTATTATTAAATTATTATTATCATTATTGTTATTATATTATCGTTACCATTAGTATTATTAAATTATTTATTATTATTATAAATATAATTTTAATATTATATTATTATATTATGAATATAATATTATTGATCAAGATTATTTATTATTATTATATTAATATATTATGATGATTATGATTATGATTATTATTACTTATTATTATTTTATTATGTATTATATTATTATATGTTGATTATAGTGATGATTAATTTATTATTATATTATTATAATTATAATTATTTATAATTATTTTTATGATTATGATTATATTTTTATTATTATATTATTATGATTATGACTATAATTATTATTATCATGATTATGATTATTATATTATGATTATATTATTAAAATTATGATTACTTATTATTATTATATTATTATAATTATGATTGTAATTATAATTTATTATTATTATATTACTATATTATGATTATGTTTATATTTTTATTATATTACTATTATAATATTATTATTTATTATTATTTATTATGATTATTTTTATTACTTTATTACTATTTTATTATGTTGTATTATATTATTATATGTTGATTATATTTATGATTAATTTATTATTATATTATTATAATTATAATTATTTTTAATTATTTTTATGATTATGATTATATTTTTATTATTATATTATTATGATTATGATTATGGTTATATTATTATGATTATGACTATAATTGTTATTATCATGATTATGATTATGATTATTATATTATGATTATATTATTAAAATTATGATTACTTATTATTATATTATTATTATAATTATGATTGTAATTATAATTTTTTATTATTATATTACTATATTATGATTATGTTTATATTTTTATTATATTACTATTATAATATTATTATTTATTATGATTATTTTTTATTACTTTATTATTATTATTATCTTACTATTATGATTATTATTTTACTATTATTATTATTAATATTATCATCATCATTATTAGTATCATAATTATTCATATTTTAACTATTCTGAGTAACAACTGCCAAACGATATTTTCGCTCTTCCGAATAGTCAAGAATACCACTCTTCTACCACTCTTCCAAAAAAAATATTATTCTATTACTCTTCCAAAATTACCACTCTTCCAAAGCTATTCCTTGATTTGCCAAACGGACCCTTGGTGATTACTTTAATCCATATAATGCCTTATCCAATTTACACACTTTCATAGTTGAGTCTGTGTTCCGGTATCCTGGTGGAATGTCCATGTAGATTTCCTCTTTTAGATCCTCATTTAAGAACGCATTCTTAACATCAAATTGATATAATGGCCAATCTAAATTTGCTGCAAGAGAGAGAACTCTAATAGAATTTAACTTTGCAACTGATAAGAAAGTGTCTTGAAAATCGAACCATAAGTTTGTGTATATCCTTTTATAACTAACATTGTTTTATATCTCTCGATTTTCCCCTCTGCATTATATTTTATGATATACACCCACCTGTACTCGACTTTTTTCTTCCCTTCGGTAAGGTTACTAATTTTCATGTATCATTCTTTTCTAATGCATCCATTTCTGATTTCATGGCTCCTACCCAATTATGATCATTTAAGGCTTCTTCTAATCTATCTGGTATTACTACCGATGATATTTGGTTTACAAAGCCTTTTAGAGGTTCTGATAACTTAGTAGTGGTTGTATAATTACCAATTGGGTATCTTATTTCTTCACTTGTTCCATCCTCCGGAACATACCTTTTTGGTGGTTTTCTCGATTATTTCTAGGTGGTAATCTATATAGAGCGTCAGTAACACTTACCTCGGGAGTATTCTCGGGAGATCTTGGCCCATGCGGTACTTAACCAAATTGTATTACTTCATCATCTTGCTCTGTCCAGAAATCTGATTCACCTTGCTATGTCAGACTTGGGTCAACCCTTTTGGCACTGACTGGTTCGATCTCAACATCAATTGGTTCGGTTTCAGCAGTTTTTGGTTCGGTTTCAACAGTTACTGGTGGTTCGAGTTTTAGTAGTTACACAATCATTTTGGTCCTCTCTTATTGGTATCGAATTATGTATATGAGATGCTTGATTAAAAATATTCTCTGTATAGCTTAAAAACATAGATCAGATAACTCCAATTCCACCCTATTCTCCCCCGAATTGAAGTTTCAATTTTAAAAAAATATTCCTCTTCTAAAAAAGTGACATCCATTGTGGTAAAAAACTTTCTTTTATTTGGATTATAACATTTATAACCTTTTTTTATTGGTACCAAATCTCAAGAAAACATATTTTTGTGCACAAGACTCTAATTTTGATCGAAGATTCTTCTGAATATGCACATAGACAACACAGACGAAAACTTTTGAGGTTAAGTTCAAAACTGATGGAATTTGAACATGAGAGGATAACATTTGAAGAGGAGTTTTAAAATCATTAACTCGTGTTGGTGTACAGTTAATTACGTAAATTACAAAGAACATTGCATTATCCCAAAAAATTGGGGGCATATTACTCTCAAATAGTATTGAACAAGCGGTTTCAAGAGTATGTCTATTTTTTTCTTTCCTCTATGCCATTTTACTGAGAGGTCCCAACACACGATGTTTCATGTATAATCTCTTTTTCCCTAAAGAAATTATGTAGATCCTTATTGATATATTCTGTCCCATTATCACTTCTTATAATTTTGATCTCCCTTCCAAATTGAGTTTTTATCATGTGAAAAAAAGCTTGAAAAACTTGTGGTACTTCATTCTTAGTTTTAAGTAAATACACTCATGTCATCCGTGTATGATCATCAGTAAAAAGTATAAACCGGCGACAATCAGATTTTGAAACAACTAGGGATAGTCCCCAAACATTAGTATGAATTAAATCAATGGGTTGAGAAGTTTTATTAGAACTATCCGGATATGTTGTCCGATGACTTTTTGCCTTAATACATGTTTCACACACATATTGTTCATTTTGTAAACTAGTAAATAAAATAGGAGAAAGCTTTCTCATGTACCCAAATGAGGGATGCCCTAATCTCATGTTCCACAATAATACTTGTTCTCTCAATCTGTTAAGGTTGGTTCTAAAAAAAAATGAGTTGTTGGTCTTCATTTCTTCCAACTAATACAATCAATCTCGCTTAGTACCACGGCCAATGATCTTTTCGTGCGAATATCCTGAAAAACACAATGATTTGGAAACATGAGAGCCACTCAATTTCGTTCCTTAGTTAGTTGTCCAACAGAGATCAATTTTGTAGATAAAGACGGTACTAGCAAGGTGTTTGTAAGAGTAAGGGTCTTAGAAATAGGTACATCTCCTGCCCCATTTACTCGGATACTCAATTCCATTTGCATTTAGAATATCATTTTTGTGTGTATGTTTTTTATAGTCCTTGAAATCCCTAGGATGGTGGTATTGAAAGGTCAACATAGTGCAAGAATGTAAAGAACTTAAAGTAGAAATGTATAAACCGATTTGGGGCTTAATGTTCAAGTGTAATGGTAGCATAATACAATTTAAATCAATTCAATTCCCACAAGAATATAGCAATCAAAGAAATATGAGAAAAGAAAAGTAAAGATAAAACAAGAACACAAGATGTAACGGAGTTCGGCTTTAAAAATACCTACGTCTCCGGGACCCTCAACCTCCAATAATTGAGGTTGAGACGATATATTAAAAAGGGTTTTTTACACTTGTAGAACTTGGTCCCTTACACAAAAATGGGTTGCCAAGCCTATCGGTAACACGAGTGACAACACACTCAAAACAAGAAGTGAGCACTACAACTGAAAAAGGAGTTGAGCACAACAGCTCAAGAGAATGTTTTCAAGAAGATCACAAATGATCAAGTTGGGAGATTAGAGAGAAGATAGAATGAGCTTGAACAAAGATTTGGCTAATTGAGTGTATCAATATCTTGAGTTTTCTCTCTCTCTTGAATATGGCTAGTAAGCTCTCTCTAGAGTAATGATTTTGTTAGATGGATCTATATATATTTCAGTGAGAGAAATGATCCTTTTAAAATAGATCTTCTAAAATAACTGAAGAAACTATTTTTCGGCCTGAACCGTTATAACGGTTTATGAATCGTTATAACGGTTTAGAAAGAATAGCCGTTGGATCAACTGAGCTGAAACGTTATAACGATTCATCAAATCGTTATACATTTCATAAATCGTTGTAACGATTACAGAATCGTTACATAACGATACTGATAGACCTTTGAAGCCCTAGGATGGTGGTATTGAAAGGTCAAGAAGGTGCAAGAATGTAAAGAACCTAAGGTAGAAATGTATAAACCGGTTTGGGACTTAATGTTCAAGTGTAATGGCAGCGGAATACGATTTAAATCAATTCAATTCTCACAAGAATATAGCAATCAAAGAAATGAGAGAAAAGAAAGTAAAGATAAAGTAAGAACACAAGATTTAACGGAGTTCGGCTTTAACAATGCCTACGTCTCCGGGACCCTCAACCTCTAACAATTGAGGTTGAGCCGATATATTTAAAAAAGAGTTTTACACTTGTAGAACTTGGTCCCTTACAAAAATGGGCTGCCAAGCCTATCGGTAACAAGAGTAACAACACACTCAAAAAGGGTGAGTGACAACACACTCAAAAAGGGGTGAGTGACAACACACTCAAAAGAAAGGTGAGTGACAACACACTCAAAATGTGAGTGACAACACACTCAAAAAAAGGTGAGCACTACAGCTCAAAAGAATGTTTTCAAGAAGATCATGAAGGATCAAGTTGGGAGAATAGAGAGAAGCAAGATTGAGCTTGAACAAGAATTTGGCTAATTGAATGTATCAATCTATTGAATTATCTCTCTCACTTTGTATATGGCTAGTAAGCTCTCTGGAGTAATGATTTCACTAGATTGGTTAACTACCACATAGAAAGAGATGGTCCTTTTAAATAGATCTTCTAAAATAACTGAAGAAACTATTTTTCGGCCTGAACCATTATAACGTTTTGTGAATCGTTATAACGGTTTGGAAAGAATAGCCGTTGGATCAACTGAACTGAAACGTTATAACAATTTATCAAATCGTTATACATTTCTCAAATCGTTGTAACGATTACTGAATCGTTACATAACGATACACTCTGGTTTCTTTTAGAATATTTCTGCCTTAGAATATTTTTGAGTATTGAGATGAACCATTATAACGTTTACTGAATCGTTATAACGATTCCCTGGGCAGATGCAATTTTCTCGTTGTTTAAGCTCAATTTATCTTGACCAATTCAACCCAGTTTGAATCTAACTAAACCTAAGCCTAATGTAGTCTTGATTAAGCTTTTATATCCCATCACTAGTCTTGGTTCTTGTGCACTAGTCCATTTGCATGTTAATCCCTGCACAAAACTCAAACAAGGCAAATTATAAAATTCAAGATTGTTTTGCAAATCGACAAATCAAAGAAGATGTTAAGTGTAACAGATACACTCTGGTTTATATGCATATTTTTCTGCCTTAGAATATTTTTTAGTATTGAGATGAACCGTTATAACGATTCATGAATTGTTATAAAGATTCACTGGGGAGAAGTATTTTTCTCTGTTGTTTAAACTCAATTTATCTTGACCAATTCAACTCAGTTTAAGTCTAACTAAATCTAAGCCTAATGCAGTCTTGATTTAACTCTTATATCCCATTAGTCTTGGTTCTTGTGCACTTATCCATTTACATGTTAATCCCAATACAAAACTCAAACAAGGCAAATTGTAAAATTCAAGATTGTTTTGCAAATCGATAAATCAAAGAAGATGTTAAGTGTAACAGTTTTATCAACTTAAAGTCCTTTTCTGAAAATGTCATATGGTATGTAGCGCCCTAATCTATAACCCATTCCTTTATCTTTTCAGAATTATGAAAAATGTTACCTTGTTTGGAATTATCCTTATTTTTAGAGCTATATGCAGCATGAAGGGCAACAAAATTATTTTCATTAGTGATTTTAGCATGATCAGCACTTTGGGCTTGAGTTGCATCCGGTTTGCGAAACTGATCTGGATAAGCCCACACGAGTTGACCTGTTGATCTTTCACCCATTGTCTCAGAGGTAGCAACCGCTACCTTCCTCTTGCCTATGACCTGTTGCTTCACTTGTTTCTTATCTTTGTACCAATCAGGATAACCCATAATTTGAAAGAATTGTTCCTTGACATGTCTTGTTTACCCACAGTGAGTACACTTCAACTTGGACTTATCAATATAAAAGGAGTTCTTATTTAGTGCTAGATATGTACCTCTGAAAATTTAGCCACCTTTGAAATCATGGCAGCCGAAGCTTGTGATAGCTCTCCTCCATCTCTAAGCATGATCTCTTGCCTCACTATCTCTTTTCTCACCCTGGAAAAAGCTTGTTCGACTGTGGGAAATGGTGTGAGTTGTAAAATATTGGCTCTCATTGTCTAACCGATCATCAAGCCCATCGAGAAAGGTATAGACCCTATTTTCTTGAACAAAGCTATTAAACTTCTTAATATCTTCTGCATGAACCATAAGGTTAGGACGACGAAAATCAATTTCTTGCCACAAACTTTGCAAATCATTATAGTATTCTTTTACAGGTCTACCCAACTGTTTAAGCCGAGCCACTCTCTTATTTAATTCAAATACCTGGACAACATCACTTCCATAATAGAATATCGAAGACAGTGCCTCCCACACTTCTTTTGTTGTTGGAAAGCGGATGAACTTATCTGTTAAGTTTGACTCAAGAGAGTTGATCAACCATCCTTTAACAACTGTGTCATCGATATCCCACTTCGGATATATCGCATCTTCGGGCTGTGGAGGAGGTGGATTGCCTGTTATATGCCGCAATTTGTCTTACCCTTTCACATACATCATCACAACTTGAGACCATAGGGAGTAGTTCTTGCCATTGAGTTTAACAGATATCGGGTTTGGATGGATGTAGCTTTCTGCTGTGGGTATGGATAGAGACGAATTTGTGTTTTGTTGAAGGTTCAATATTTAAGTTTGCTGGAGAGTAATCATTTGAGTTAATTTTTCTAACAAAGCTGTTGTATGATCATCTTTACTCATGTGAAAATCATCTGTCAGCTCACCCATGGTGGAGGGAAGATTTGTAGTTGAATGGTGAGTTTTTAACTAGGTGCGGATCAATTACCGCTTTGATGTCATGTCACAAATAAATAATCAAAATCACAGATAACACTACACTCTCACAAACCTCCCACCCTCAATCTTATATCATTAAAATCTTTATTTCTTACATACATTTTTCTCTCAGTATTTTGATAATATATAAAGCGCACCTCCTCTATATAAGGAAAACAAATCATAATAAAACTCAAACTGGGAAATATTACACACACAAAAATACAGAGGATTTAGTCTAGAAATGTATTGGTAAATCATCATTGTTGATTTCTTTCATGATCTTAATTGATTTCTTCCATTATTTCTTCCTGGATATCAGATATGATCGTGTAGCTTGTAACTTCAACATGTACTGAAATGAATCGAGCTAATTTGTGAAAAAAAATGGCGTGGTCATTGGTTAACTTTTTCTTACACCTGTTTTTCTTCCCATGCGATTGAAAAAAATCTGCTACATTATAATTAAGCATGATTTTTTTATTTTTTTGTTTTAAACAAAGTAAAAATATTAATTTAAGTAGTTCTTACCAAAATTTACGAAGATGACATATGCAATTCTGATAGAATTAGAGGTTGGCAGATAAATGAGAAAAAATAAGAGAAAGGTGGATAAAAATAAGTAAATACTTTCTATTGACTCTTATAATTTTCTTGCTTGCAAAACAACAGAATACAACTCTTTATATAGCCTAAACATCTGAGAAGACTCTAGAAATTCGTAATAAAAATATATAATAAAAACAGAATTCTAAACAACACCCTTTCAGCTGACCTCTGTCCACTAAAATCACCATAACTCTCTGTAAGGAACTCCAAATGACTTGATATTTGCACCATTGGAAACTAGACTTCAAGATCTTTCCATCCATAAGTAATACACTAAATTTCACGTCCATTTGCCCCTTCAAATGCTGTCATTAATCAGCCTTAAAATTCTGCCAAAGTGCTGAAGTCAAAGAGTCTCCCTTTATTTCCTAATTTATTTAACTTTAATACTAAAATTAAGTTCATCTTTCAACAAATTCCACTAATTAATTGCCGGATGCAAATTAACCGTATCTTAATGTAGGAGGCATCCTCAGCTAGGTACATAATCCAACAGTACATGGCATCAACCGGGTGCTTAAAGCCCCAAAGCAGCACAAAAAGTATGTACGCAAGTGGGAGTATGAGGCTGGCATGTGTGCCCGGGGAGTCGGAGGGACTCGTGAAGAGAACCAATGAGACCGGCTGCTTTGTGGTCTGGCAGAAGTCGCCGGGGCGGTGGCTGGTGGTGTCCAACTTCTGGGTGGTGGCAGGGAGTGATGGGAAAATTGTCATGAGGCATTTGCCCTGGCTCAGGACTCATGCCGCCTGTGGGCCCCGCCAACCATTAAGACGTATTATTCAGGTAAATTAACTCTGTAATTCATAAATGAATGTGTCTCCAATATCTCTATTAATTATAACTAATGCATCAATATCAACATTCGACAATTTGGAAAAGATGATTAAAGGCTCGTGCCACCCTCCTGTGTAACATATTTTAATTTCTCTCTTTTTTTTAATATATATTACGCATTTGTTGTGTATCTACTTCACTGAAAGGAACTGATCTCTCCTAACTGATATGTATGACTTGCCATACTTTTATTTAACATCATCATTACTATTTTTGATTAAAAAGTGATAATATACACATGTTTCATATTGAAACAAATTGTTCATTGATACCACACTCCGGTACCATGGGGAATTAAGAACTACTTAACAAGAACAACCTGAACGCCTACATCAAATTCCAGGGATCAGAGTTCAAAGCCCACAGGCTATACAAAACACAAAGTTAACCAACAACATATACTGATTACCACAAAATGAGCTATTAAGCAATTCAAAACAATAATTAGGGCATGAATTAATCAAAATGTAGCTTCCAACTTGTCAATATTCGCTTATGTCCAAGTTGACATACTCTTTTCATTGCCCTCTTATAGCTTTCCTGCGCACTAGACATGTCTAAACAAAAAATTACTTTAGGAAGTACTTAAAATTCTGAAAAGTCACGAAATATTACAAAACACTATTAAAATCCAAGTAACGGTAAAGATGAGGACTCAGTTCCTTCTCCAGACCAAGCCTATGCCCCTGTTGGTTCCGATTCTAAACTTCTTCCTAACACCTGCACTAGTAACATTGTGATGTTTTGAGGTAAAATGAGATGCATATTAGATTGGTAATCATCACCTTTTTTCCCACACCAGTATTCAGCTAGAGTAATTATACTATTGCCAAGGGCTCTTAAAGATTTACACTTGGCCCCCTCAAATACTATTTTATTTCTTTCCTTCCAAATTGTCCAAAGGAATGCCCTTCTAATAATTTCACAAATATCATTATTTTTATATGGAAGATTAGCATCTATAATCCATAAGTCACTAAGTGTATTACATGTAAAATAATAATTATTATATCTACATATCCATGATCATAAGTATGATGAAACTGTGCAATGTAAAAATAAATTATCCATAATTTCTAAACTATCATAAAAGACACATTTAGGATCACCTTTCCATTTTCTTTTGAGTAAATTATCCTTAGTTAAAATTTTATTTTGTTGAGTGAGCCATAAAAAGATTTGAATCTTAAAGGGAATTGAAGATTCCCATGTATGAGCATATTGCACTTGGATTACCCCTCCAAAATCTAACCAAGTATATAGTGAGTGGGTACTAAATGATTCATCTGGATTCCATCTCCATATTAGAGTGTCCTCCATATTGTTTAGTCTAATTGTGCTTAATAAGCTGTATAATTCATTCAATTGTATCTGCAAGCTAGGAGATAGATTCCTTCTAAAAAATAAATAATACCTATTATATCTTATTACCTTATCTACTGTAATATTTTGGTATGTAGCCAATTCAATGAGTAATGAAAATTATGTTTTCAGAGAACATTCTAATGCCCATCTATTATGCCAAAAAAGAGTAGCTTTACCATTACCAATTTTCTTATTAATGCTAATTAGGAAAATGTTCATTTCTTTTCTAACTTCTTTCCAAAATGGAGATATATTAGTTCTTCTATCGTTATAGTTAAATTGGATAATTTCTTTCCAGAGACCTTTTTCTTCAGAATTATTATATCTCCATAATCATTTGCATAATAAGGATTTATTCATTATTCCTAAACATCATCATTACTATTATTGTTGGTTTATGTATAACATCAATTAAGGGACTGTTTCCAAGAAGCACCGTGATGATGTTTGCCAAATCTCGATGCCTCGGAGAGAAGCAGGTCGGGGATGGAGACTGCTTTGTTCTGAAAGTAACTGCAGACCGAGCAGCCATCTCTCAAAGGAATGATGGCCCCACCGAGGTCATTCGACATGTCTCAATTTATGACACTAACAAGAATATTATTACATGCATTATATTTAACTAGTTACATTGCTGACCTGATAACAACCAGATACTTTAGCCAGAAGAACGGGTTGCTTGTTAACTTGGAAGACTCGTAGTTGACAAGGGTTCAAGTGGCAGGATCCGCTGCAGTGTACTGGGAGACAACAATCGGTAGTACATTAGAGGATTACCAAGATGCTGACGGCATAATGGTGGCCCACCATGGGAGGTCAGTGGCAATTGTATTTCGGTTCGGGAATGCTCCAGGGATGCATAACAAGACAAGGGTCGAAGAGGCATGGAAGATTGATGACATAGCTTTTAACGTGGCCGTCCTGTCTAAGGATTGCTTCTCGCCTCCGGAGGAGATTTTAAAATGCATCTAGGGTTTATGTTCTCTCTTTTTTTCAATAAAAAACACTACAAGAATAAGGGATTTAACAACGCACGTTTACAGTATTTTTTTGAGAGAATTGTTGCTAACTTAACTTTACAGCGGTTTTGAAATCAAAACCGCTGTAGAATGTAAAGATTTAACAGTTGTTATTACTAAATAACCGCTGTTAAAAATTTAGCAGCGGTTATTTAGTAACAACCGCTGTTAAATCTTTACATTCTACAGCGGTTTTCCTGTACAACCGCTGTAAAATGTTATTTTATAGCGGTTTATTTGTAATAATCGATGTTAAACCTATATATATAAGCCTCTCTCCCACTCGTTCCAGAACCCTACAGCCGTCAGCACCAGCACCATTAACGAGCTCAATTTATTCAGCTCGTCCAACAACATCCCAAACTCAAAAGAATGGTCTCTCTTTCTTATCTAACTTGTTCCATCTATTTATATCCATCTCCGAGAGCGGGATAAAAAAAAAGTAGCGAGAGAAGTAGCGGGTCGGAGCGGCAATGACAGGTACGGAACAACAGCGGCAGCGACAGCGGTTCGGAGTGGCAATCTGATTTAAGGTCGACACTTGAACTTTAACTAATAAAAAGGAAGAATTAATTTAGTATTTTTAATTTGTATTATATTATGTGTTAATTAGTACATTTGCATGATTAGAGTATTATCATGTAGAAACTGAACATTATACCGTTACTTGAACTATTTTAGGTCGGTACCCGTTCGAGATTAATCCGATAGGGATCAATCTCGAATAGTCCCCTTTTGGGACCGCTCTTTGAATACTTTGTCTCAATTAGGATTAGTGGGTGTACGCTTAGCAATCTGGTGTCCGAGAAGGATTCGGTCTAGCATTTTCCCTTATGTTCTCACGAGTACGCACATACATATAAGCATGTGTTGGCGTACTCGGGGAGCTAAGGGGAGATGCTGCCGAAATTTTCTCAGACAACAGATTGACGAGCGTACATTCACTATTGAGACAATGTATTCAAAGAGTGGGTTAGGATGGTTGGCCGACCCAAAACCAATCATTGTTATATGACTATCATGACGTGAGAATATTTTTAACTCGTACAGATGGATTCACGGAGCTGGATGTATGGAAGGCGGGACACATTTGAATATATGGAAGGAGTTGAGAAATTTATGGAATGTGCCAGGGAAGATATGAGGGTCCGTGCTGCATATCCCGTGTCCTTGCATTGATTGCCAGAATATTCTAAAGACAGCCCTCGGTTGAAGTCCTACAAGATCACTTGATTGCTCGTGGGTTTGTGTTGGGTTACACTCAATGGATGAAGTACGAAGAGTCCAAGGAAGACATGTGCAATATTATAAGGCCTATCAGGACAGTACCAAACACTAATAGTGATGATAATGCAGCATATTTAGATTCAAGTTCTGATGTGCGGGAAAAAATGGTGGTTGAAAATGTTAAAATTAATGTACAAATATTTGATGATCAGTGTATTAATGATAAACTAGATGAAATGATGACTGATGTTGAGCCTAATTTTGAAATTAATGTAGCAGATGAAATGATGACTGATGTTGAGCCTAATTTTGAAATTAATTTCAACACTAATAGTGATGATAATGCAGCAGATTTAGATTCAAGCTCTGATGTGCTGGAAGAAGTGGTGGTTAAAAATGTTGAAATTAATGTACAAATATTTGATGATCAGTGTATTAATGATAAACTAGATGAAATGATGACTGATGTTGAGCCTAATTTTGCTGATACTCCTAGATTGTTTGAAACTTTGATTATGGAAAAAGACATACCTTTATTTCCCTGTTGTATAAATTATTCAAAAATGACTGCTACTTTTAAATTGTATAATTTGAAGGCAAAAAACGGATGGAGTGACAAGAGTTTTGACTCCTTGCTCAATCTTTTATGAGAAATGCTCCTAGAAAAAATGAGTTGCCCGAGTCGACGTATAGGGCGAGAAGAATATTGTGTCCTTTGAGTATGGAAGCGAAGAAAATTCCCATGTGTCAAAATGATTGCATCTTATTCCGAGGAGAGCACGCGAGCTTGAATAAGTGTCCAAAATATAATTCTTCACGATACAAACCTAAGGCCGATAAGATTGAGTGTACGAAAGGTGTCCTGGTGAAAGTTATTTGGTACCTGCCGATACTTCCCAGATTTCGACGTCTCTTCTCAAATCCAAAAGACGCTGAGTTGATGCAGTGGCATGTCAAGTGCAGAAAAGACGATGGCATGCTTAGACACCCTGCCGATTCTCCCCAGTGGAGGAACATCGACAGAATCCATAGTAAGTTTGCAAGTGATCCGAGAAATTTGAGATTGGGTTTATGTACCGACGGGATGAATCCTTACGGTAACATGAGTAGCCGTCACAGTACGTGGCCAGTTTTGCTATGCGTTTACAATTTTTCTCGGTTGTGCATGAAGAGAAGATACATGCTTATTTCGTTACTTATTTCGGGTCCCAGACAACCAGGTAATGATATAGATGTGTTCTTGGCTCATTTGCTTCATGAGCTCAAACAACTATGGGAGGAAGGTCGTAGAGTATGGGATGCGCATAAGAGATAGTACTTCACCCTTTTTGTCATGAGTTTCTGCATAATTAATGACTTTCCTGGTTATGGTAATCTATTGGGTTATAAAGTGAAGGGTGCCAAATCATGCCCCATATGTTTAGAAGATACGTGCTCCCATTGGATGAAAGAAACAAAGAAGACTGTGTATTTAGGGCACCGTCAATTTCTTCGCTATCAACATCCGTATCGAAAAAAGACGGTAGAATTCAATGGAAAGGTCGAAAATGGCAATGCGCTAATGGAATTAATGAGATTAGAAATTTATGACAAAGTCAAAAACATGCAGGTGGAGTTTGGTAAATGGAAAAAAGAAAAGGGTAAACGAGAAAAAAAAAGAAAATGAAGAAATTTGGAAGAAGAAATCGATATTATGGGATCTCTCTTATTGGCGTGAATTGGACATTAGAGACTGTTTGGATGGGATGCATATCATTAAGAATATATGCGAGAGTTTGTTTGGTCTGTTATTGAATACAAAAGGGAAAACTAAAGATGACATCAAAGTAAGGAAAGATATGGTCGAAATGAGGATTCAGTCGGAGCTCGCTCCTGTAGAGAAGGACAGATCACGTATATTTTTGTCACCAGCGTGCTATACGCTATCGAAAGAAAAGAAGCTCAGTTTGTTAGAGTGCCTGAAGTCAATTAAAGTTCCAACAGGATACTCCTCCAATATTTCTTCAAAGGTATCGCTGTAAAAAATAAAATTGATTGGCATGAAGTCACATGACTTTCATGTCCTTTTAACCCACTTGCTTCTAGTGGCAATTCGAGGTATTCTCCCTCCGCATGTTAGGCACTCCATCATCAAGTTGTATTTTTTTCTTCAACTCGATATGCGGAAAAGTTATAAATCCAGAATCATTAGCAACATTACATAAAGATGTTTCGGTGACCCTAAGTAAGGTTGAGATGTTCCTCCCACCATTTTTTTTGATATTATGGTGCATTTGATCATCCATTTAGTTAGGGAGATCAGAATGTGCGGCCCCATATTTTTACACTATATGTATCCCTTTGAGAGAGCAATGGGTCAGTTAAAAGGTCTGGTCCGAAGCCGTTCCATGCCCGAAGGTAGTATAGTTATGGGGAAACTAGATGAAGAGGTGATCGAGTACTACACTGATTATCTTGAAGGGGTAGAACTAATTGGTCTCCCCAAATCTCGGTTTGAGGGTAGACTTAGAGGTGTTGGAACAAAAAGATCCAAATTCATTAATCCTAGTCTTCAACGGTGAGAAAAAGCACATCTCAAGGTATTAGAACACCTCGCTGAGGTCACTCCGTATGTGAACGACCACATGGTTGAGTTACGTGAACAAAATCCTTTGAAAGATGAAGGATGGGTCCGCAACGAGCACAACAGAACCTTTATAGATTGGTTTGCTCAAAAGGTCTGAACCCTTGTGGGATCAGGCACCGTCACAGAAACAATTAGATGGTTAGCTCGTGACCCCAGCACTACAGTTCAAACATGGCAAGGATTCGAGATGAATGACTTTACTTAGTACACAAAGCAACAAGACGATAAGAGCACTGTACAAAATAGTGGAGTAACCTTAGTTGCTTTATCAGGTACAGACAACACGTCAGATTCGTATTACGGGTGGATCGAAGAGATATGAGAACTTGATTACATGAGGTTTAAGATACCTTTATTCTCGTGTAAATGGATCAAAAACCGACGTGGGGTAAAGATTGACAGAGAGGGATTCATTACAGTTGATTTCAACCGTTTGGGTTACCAAGATGACCCGTTCATACTAGTGAAACAAGCAAAATAAGTATTTTACGTCAAGGACCCGGCTAATAAAAAATTGTATGTCGTACTTTTTGGAAAGAGACACATTGTTAGGATGGAGAATGTTGCTGACGAGTTAGAATATGATCATTTTTATGAGATTCCACCATTTTCCATCGGAATTGACCCTGTGACTGTGGACGATAGTGCCGAAAGAGTCTTTGCACGAACAAATCATGAAGATGGTTTGTGGATCAAGAAAAAGTCAAAAAGAAAAAAAAATTGAATGTAAATTTTTAAGTCAACAAATTGAACTTAAATTTATAATTTATAATTTTATGAAGTATTTATGTAGTAATTATGTCATCTCGTATATGTAGTAATTAAAGATTTTTTTTATATATGTTCAAGTTTTTTAATTGAAAATATTAAGCATATTGTTTTTAATAAGATATAGCTGCACATAAATAAATTGTTGGTTATTAAGCAAAAAAAATAAATGTAAATAAAATTAACAGCGGTTATTATCAGATAACCGCTTTAAAACCATTTAGCAGCGGTTTTTAATAGGCAATCGCTGTAAAATGAAATTTAGCAACGGCTATTACGTATATAATCGTTATTGAACTATTTAGCAGCAGTTTTTAATAGATAACCGTTGTTAAATGTAAGTTAGCAGCGGTTA
This sequence comes from Schoenoplectus tabernaemontani, assembly GCA_037127355.1. Taxonomy (NCBI): domain Eukaryota; kingdom Viridiplantae; phylum Streptophyta; class Magnoliopsida; order Poales; family Cyperaceae; genus Schoenoplectus; species Schoenoplectus tabernaemontani. Next base: position 614,400 of record CM073745.1, on the reverse strand, counting down.
TTGAGCTAATAACCGTTGTTGCAGAGTTTAGTAGCGATTTTTTTGTTAATAATCGTTGTTGAACCATTATATTACCACTGTAACTCCCAGCACTTAGTAATTTTTTTTTAATTTCATCCCGTGACCTAAATCCATAGACGCGCCTGTGCCTCCCGTCGCCCGAGCTCGAGCACGTCGCCTGAGCCTCCCGTCGTCCAAGCCCGAGCACGTCGCCTGAGCCTCCCGTCGCCCGAGCACGTCGCCTGAGCCTCGTCGCCGTCGCCTGAGTCTCGATGTCGCCCGAGCACGCCTTTCTGTCGCCCGAGATCGAGGCCTTTCCCAACTTCTACACCGATAATCTAAAGTATACCTTTATGCAATATCTGTATTAATCATTTTGATGCTTTTTTGAAAATCTTGATGGAAGTTGTCAAGTGAAAATCATTTAGATGTTACTTGTAGTTGCTGGTGCCTGGTAGATGGGGTTGTTACACAGTATTTTGGAAGCCCTTTGGGCTCAAGGAACCTAAATCAGGGAAATTTTAAACATTAGAAAAAAATCCCTAATGCCAGTGAGTATGAAAGAAATATCAATTTGCTTTTATTTTTGTAGGTTAATATTGCTGTTAAAATCTTTTATTAAGCTTAGCATTTAATATTGGGTTTTAACATGCAGGCATGAAAGCCCGTGAGTCCGTCCATAATAAAAAGGCAAGAACCGCTGTCAGGAACTTCATAAAAAAGTCTAAAGAAGAAAGGACGATAGAGTTTGATCCCTTGGGCGTGCCGATGGGGTCAAACATGAATGTTTTTCAGGTCGTACTCTCGTATGTGGCGAGAGAGACTTTGGGGTGTACCGTCCATTCATGGAAGAATGTACCTCAAACTGTAAAGGAGACCATGTGGAAAGATATTAAGGTACAAAATGAGTTATAAATTATTATCTTCCGTCGTATTAACTGTGTGATACATTTAAAAATGAGTTACAAAATATTATTTTCAGGATATTTTAAACATAGAGGATGACACGCACATGCACTGGTGTTTGGTGAGCATGGCCGAACTTTATCGAAATTGGAGAGGCTCGTTGGTGCGGGACTATCTCAGGAAGGGCAAGAGTCCCTGTGATGATTTCAATATATTAAGTGATGACTAGGAGGCTTTCAAGAAGGAGAAAGAAACTCCCGAGTTTCAAGTAAGAACACAAAAACTTATAATATTTTTTTATACTTTCCAAAAATCTGAAACTCACAAAGTATATTGATGATTGGCTTCGTAGGCGGCGAGCGCGCGAGGGACGACGGCGGCTAGTAAGAACAAGCATCCTCACAGGCTCGGGTCCAGCGGCTACAAGTCCGCCGAGAAGAAGTTTGATTGTATAAGTTATTATTTCAGGCTCCCACTTTGTGCACGCTTTTGATTGATAAGGACGGAGTACGGATCCCTGTAGCGGAGGGGAGGGCTTACCCGACTAGCGAGGAAGATCGAATTCATAATGACCTTGTACCCGCTGACTGCTATAGGGTGTGTCTTGAGCTAGTCCTTGACGGATGTGCCGAGTATAATGTTCTGTACCCTGCGGAGGAGGACCAGCCAGAAGTTAGGAGGCGCCGAGGGGTCTTTCTCAAGTGGCCTAAAGTCCTAGTGTTATTTCCCGGCCAGGTATCATATAATAGTTATACTAACTTATTTTTTACTTCAAACCCACACTAGCTAACCAATACATTATTATGCGTGTTATGCGTAGGAGAACACCCCTGAAAAGCCGATACGTGCGATGAAGAGGAAGGATGCGGCAAAGGCACCAGTTACGGGGTTAAATGTCGAGATGCCACCGATGATTCCAGATAAAGTAATGTCCGGATTACCTAAGCCCTACCACGACCTTCACGGGATGCTTATGGGGCAGCTCTGCACTTCTTGGGAGATAAATTACGAAAAGGGGTTTTTCAACCATGAGAACGATCAGAAGTTCATTGCTCTTAGGTTGACGGACATCATGGAGGTCTACAAGAATGAGTGGCTCGGCATTCAGATCATGCAGATATGGTGTATGTACGTACTTCCAAATCTAATAACTTAGTCAAATATAGTTAGCGATATCATAGTTGTGTTATAGAAATATATGCAGATATTACAAGGATAAGTTGGATAACTTCTTGGTAAGCGATAAGTTTTTATTTGTGGATCCAGAAGTTGTCTGCACAATGAGTCTCAATTTATACCCGGAGGGGGCGATCAAGTACCTCATCTTAATTGTCGGGATAGTAAAGCCTCACCAGTACATCTTAGTGCCTTATTACACCGGGTAATAATGAACTTAAGTATCCATAATTAATAATCTACTTATACAATCGTGTTTTTATTTGTCCAAACATTCTTTATATATTGCTCATGATAACTTTAATTGTAGATCGCATTGGATTCTTCTGATAGTGTCATTTGAGAAAAAAATTATTCATTATGTGGACTCTTTGAACTATATGTTGAATCCATCTGATTTAGCTCTCAGACATCATTTGGAAACGTATATTTTCTTGTAATTGATTATAAATTATATGCATTCTTATTTATTAATTTATTAATCACTTGATTTAATTTGATTTCAGTGCAACACGATATTATTGGCAACTCAAGGGCAATAGTAGATATGCACGACAATTGCGTATATTGCAGTTTCGACATATTATGGTATGATAAATAAATTTCTGTAAGGATTTTCTAAACTTAATTATTAATTAATCACTACTTGGCTTTTAGGGTTATTCAAATTATTTTTTTTTCTATATTAGAGTCCAACTCAAGGCACTGGTGAGTGCGAGTATTTATGTCATGCGAAACATGATTGACATAATCCTAAAGCATGCAGACCCAAAGATGGATCTTCCAAAAGTATAATTTGTAAGATAATTACCTAATTAGTTTCGTTCATTTACCTAAAATTATAAAATTACTAACCATGTATGTTTTTACTTTTTGCAGTCTCTCAGATTATTTGCGTCTTTGCCGCCTGAGGATCTCCAGCAGGTAAAAATATGGTTGATAGAATTTTTGAAGTCTATATTCTGAGATTGTACGAGATACTTTAATGTTTGTTGGATATATGCAATATTTTTTGTGGTGTGATGTATACATTTATTGTGATTATTTATGTTATGTTTTAATTTATATTTATGTATGTGTGTCTTATATCTGTTTGAATTGTTTATTGAATAGAATTGATTGTTGTATCGATTGTATGTGTGTGAATTCGATGAATGAAATTCTATATGGCTAGCATGTGGGCTAGTCACAGAAAATAAAATAAACCCAAAAAAATTTTAAAGATCAACCGCGGTTATTAGCAGAAAATCGCTGCTAACATTACGCCTCAACAACAGTTATTTACAAAAAACCGCAGCTAACATTTAGCAGCGGTTATTTACAAACAACCGTTGTTGTTCTCGACTCAACAACAGGTTTTTATAAATAACCGCTGTTGAATATATGTTAGCAGCGGTTTTTTATAAATAACCGTTATTGATGCGTAAAGCAGCGGTTTTCTGCTAATAACCCTGTTGATTTATACACAAATTTAACTCAAAGCACATTTTTCTAGAGCGGTTATTTATATAAATTAGTAGCATGACCAATAATAACGGTTGTAGAACCGCTGCTAATGACCCCAAAAAACCGCTATTAAATATTGATCTGTGTTGTAGTGAAAAAGGAATAGGAAGGAATTTGGTTCTTAATCTTTTCGTGTTATTTTGAAAGGAAAAAAAGGTACTGGCATCCCTGAAGTGAAAGCGGATAGTTCCTATGGTACACGAGTTGTTTGTAACTTGTATATAGAAAATTTTCCCAAGATTCTCCATGATTACCAGTCACTAACTGATATTAGCACCGTACACCAGTCAGCAAGCAAAGGAATGCAATTTATATTGAAAATAATTTACACATGATGGCACCCAGCTTATCAAAAAAAAAATCTTGCAATATGACTAACCAAATTCTTGTATAGTATTTCACAAAGATGCACACGATCCTATCCAATTTTAACAATCACTGACCTCTTTTACTCTTTAAAGGCAGGAACAACAATCCCTTTTGTTTGTTTTCCAGTTGGAGGGGTACAGATAACTCTTATTTTCTAGCTGGTGAGAAGTAATGTGAATATACGTTCTAAATTTTTAATATCCAGCCCCTTATTTCCAGTTGGATCTCCAGAGGCAATTCATCGACAACTGACAGGTCGGTATCTTCTATGTTAAAACCCCAGTATTTGGATTTGGCATTGTTTGGGATTTGAGCTGAGTTCACTCAGCAATTGAACTGGCTTTTCTTTCTTGCTCATCTCCATCAATGTCCCTGATCAAGGTTTAAAAGTATTTGTAGGGGCGAAATAAAATTCTTGCTAATTTTAGAAACCAAAGGTGTCATGCTTTAGTAAATATATATCAGAAGCACACCAAAAATAATCACACAATAAAAGACATTTTCTTCTTTTCTTTTCTTTTCTTTTCTTTTTTATAAGCAAAGACAGAAAATAGGTAATAAAGTTTGACCTTCTTCAGTTCCGTGTACTCCTCGTCCCAACTCCCAACTACAAATACAAATACAAAACAAAAACAAAAACAAGAGGGACAAGACACGGGTCCCGTGTCTCCGTGTCTCCGTGTCGCTACCACTTCCACGCTGCAACGGCTACTTCTTTGGATCCTATTCCATCCCCTCCGTACAAACCCCCATTCCCCAACTCAAACCGCAACGGCTACTTCTTTCATCCTCCTCCCACCTTCTCTCTCTCTTCTCTATCTCTCTCTCTCTCTCTCTCTCACACACACACTCTCTCTCGACTCTAGAGAGCTAGCTAGCTAGCAATGACTAGAGAGCGAGTGATAACAGTAGAGTACCTCCACCCAGCAATGACCCACGAGCTGCTTGACAAATTCCCTGACTCATCCGCCTTCGATTTCGACTACTCCCAGAGCAGCATCTGGTCCCCTCTGCTGCCACGTGGCACCTCCCGCTCATCGGTTCTCTCCCTGAAATCAATTTCTTCAAGGAAATTGCTGAGCATTAACTCCAAGGGGATGCTCAGAAAACAGAAGAAGCTCAGTTGTTTCCCCACCAGGAAGCTCGATTTCTCCTTCCATTCAACTCCTCAGAAGGTGACAAATTCAAATCTCATTGCTCTACCTTTCAATTTCTTTTTTCATGTATCGATCTACCTCTGGTACCATTCAGCACTGGAAACATCTAGTTTTGATTTACATGTGTAGTTCTAATTTGTGTTTTGATTGATGAACTCAGGGATGGAGAAGGGTTCTAAAGACGGCTATGAAGCGCTTCAAGCTTCAAGGGAAATCTTCATTTCAGAGGATTAAGTTGCCGTAATTAGTAATAGTACCCTCCGTCAAATCAAGAATTCATTTATCCGGTATTTACTCAAGCATTCAAATCATTTTTCTTAGGATGTTGTTTTGTGTTAATTGTGTAGATATTGTATGAAGTGATGGATGACCAGTTATGAAAAGGCTTATTCTGCTGCATAAATGAAAATATGATATTGAATGTCTTAAATTCAAATGTAAAAGGAGTTTGTAATTACCAGGGTACGTATTATTAAACAAGATATGATTATTTTATGTTGTATGAATTCTTCATAGCTTATTTTCTGACAACTGGTAATGCTTGCTTAAGAGCTAACCCAAAGCCTACTAACAAATGGCTAAGCCCGCCTATCTGATCAGACTACAGGAACCAAACAAAAACAGTACCAGATCAAACATTTCGACTCCAAAATAAATATCGATGCTAACAAGACAAATGTAAGTATGTCTTTTTCAAATTCCTTCATATAATCCATCGAACTATCCACTCTCATCCTAGAATTCGCACCAAAATAGTAGTAATTGATCCCTTCTCATCCTAGAATTGCACTAATTAATAGGACACTAGCTGAAAGGATATCTTCATAGCTAGACAATTAATCGACTAAGCAAGTTGTAATGGGCACTCATTTAGAGTGTTGCCATATGAGGAATCACCAACATGAATAACAAAAAATATACATGTATGTACCAAAGGGGGTTCAGCCTTGTAACCCGTACAACATCTATGGAGGATGATTGGCTTTAGTATTAATGTTTGTCATTACAACATGAAAAAAAAAACAAAAAAAAAAAAAAATTATAAAGAATCTCAGGAGTAACAGAGGAATCACCAAATATGATATTCCCACTTGTATTTCCTATGCCTAATCAGCATATAATACCTAATAATTTACAGCATTATGAACCAAAGGGGCTCAGCCTAGTAACCCTTTGCGGAAAAACACTACCGCCTATAATTGTACCACCACACCAGTGTAATGCTGAACAGTTTGCCTCCAAAAAGTCGAAGTCAACAAACAATGAGCCTTAGTAGTGTGAGAAACTTCGGCAAATTTCAAACTTTCCAGAATTGCAATACTTTGCCTTTTCAGTGGGCAAAGATACCATCCAGATCCAACTCCAAAGATGGGAGCCACAAACACCACTGACAGATGGGCCCTGCTATTTGTTCTTCTCTAGTTGACTCAGCAGGGAAGGGGCCTCGACCACTGAGTCATCATCATTTTCTGCTCCTGGAAAAAGTATCTCAGTCCTTCTAGAAACTTCACTTGACCCTGCATGCAATGCAGATGTCAATCGACTGACAGCTTCTGCCACACGCCTGCTCGCCTCCTCTGCCATTATTCTCTGCCAAGCTTCAGTGGCAGCTTTTATTGCTGATATCTCAACTTCCAAAGTCGTAACTTTTCTTTGGTCGTCACAGCCTCTTCTTTGGAATGCTCAAGCTTGCTTCTTAGCTCAGCTACAGTTGCCTCCAATTGTGCAATTTCATCCTTTGACTTTTGATTTTCTTTAGAAGGTTGTGGCATTGAAGGGGATGTAGATGGAGGTGTGGATTGTGAAAGAGGCGGCAGTGGTTCTGACAGTGGCGACGGTGGAGGCAGCAGTGGTGCTGAAAGTGGTGGCGCTGGCGGCGCTTGCTCGGTGGGAGGCATAGGCGATCTTGGTGGGAGATTGAGTTCCTGCAATTGAAATAGCCAGTTAAGAATTGCAAGCCCCCTTTTTTTCTTAAAAAAAAGAAAGATAAAAATCTAAAACACATCAACTGAACTTCTCTAGTGAAATGAAATCATCTTTTAAAATATAAAAGATGAAACATACTAGACGGTTTTCTCGGTGTTGCTGAGCATTTGAATCAGATTGTACCAAGGCAGTGTTAGACAGACCCTCCATTGAGGACACACTTGTGCTCTCCATTTGACTCAGGTTGGGTTCCCTCAAGTTTGCCTCGGACAACCTCTCTACTGATGTCGATCTCTGCATACCCTCCCTTCGACCATGATGTTCTGTACTAGGGTTTGAGTCAGGTAACTTCTCCATTTGTGAGATACTCAAATCACTCTCCATTTGGCCCTTATTTTCCATTGAGCGCGTCCTATCATCATCTTTGTCCACCAACATAGGGTTTGCTGAGTTCATTTCAGTCGAGCTCCTCTCTGTTGTTGAACCCTCCTCCATTTGACCTAGCTCTAGCACCAAACTCTTTTCAGATCCATTTGCATCAGCCTTCTCCGAGTTTGTGTCACAGGTGACCTCCGTCAAACTCATGTTAGCCTTGATTCGAACTTCATTCAATGATGAACATTTTTCTCTAATTGTATTTGGGCCTTCTAATTCCCCATCAGTTAAACCATCGATTGATGCTAGAGTCAAAATCCTGGCCATTTCACTACGTGAATCAGGTTTTGATGCACTAGCATCAGCTGGCGGGTCCCTTGAAGATAGACTCAAGATTCCCTCCATTTCACAACTTTGCAGCAAACTCTTAGCTACTCCTTTTGTACTGTGGGGCCTTTCAACTGATGACAAGCTTAGCTCAATCCCAACTGTACTCTCCTCATGGCTTGCCAATTTAGCACCAGATGATATCTTTGATGACAATCTAAGAGCTGCATCAATTTCAGCCTGGTTTTCCAACATCCTCCTATTTTCTTCATTTGAATTAGGGTTCATGCTGGTCATGCTGGGTAACCTCTCTAGCGATGACAGGCTAACCATGCTCTCCATTTGATCCCGACTTTTTGACAAGGCCCTATCTCCCTCACTTCCATTACAACTTGCTGAGTTTGTTTCACTGGACCTCTCTGCTGATGACCGACTAAAAATTCCATTTATTTGGTTCTCATTTTGAGAAATAATCCTCCCCCCTTTATTAGTGTCACGATTTGCGGCACTTCCATCAGTTGACCTCTCTATTGATGAAGCACTCGGTATGCCTTCATTTTTGTTCTTATCAATTTCATTTGCTTTTGTATTTGCAGCATTAGTAGCATTAGCCAAAGCTGTCTCAAGGAACAGCCTCTTATCCATTGACGACATAATCAGTGCACCCTCCATTTGAGACCGACTCCGCGATAAAATCCTAAATCTACTCATGTAAGGGTTTGAGGAGTCTATATTAGTGTTTGTACCAGTACACCTTGTATTAGTGTTTTCTGAGTTCATATCAGCTGGACTTTTATCCACTGTACTACAATCAGGTTTCGATGGGTTTGCAACTGGCAACATATCCATTGATGAAAGAGTATACATGCCTTCTATCTCATTCTGCTCTTGCAACAAGCTTCTTCGTACTTTGGTTAAATTAGGGTTCAGAAAGTTTGTGTTAGGTGACTTCTGAGTTGGTGACAAATGAGATGAGCCATCAATTTGAATTCCATTATCTGATAAACTCCTCTTTACTCTATTCCCGTTAAAGTTCACTAAATTCATGCTGGTGGATCCCTCCACTCGAGCCCCGATAAGTAAGCCTCCCATTTGGTTCCGTATTCGTGAATTAGAGTTTTCTATCTGCAGGTTATGTGACCTCTCAGACGGCAGAGTAAACAAGCTCTCTATGCTACTTCCATCTTGTGACATGCTTCTTTCAAATCTAGTGCTGGAGAATTTGAATGGAGGGAAAGATGCACAATGATGAGGTCTAGGTGCGCCGCTTCTATCCCCCATATTAGTGGATATGGGCCCCACAACTGATGATGGATTGGCCCCAAAGTTTGAGCCACTTCTCATTCTTTTTACAGCTTCTTGATTAGTGTGCCTCATAAGTGATGGATCCAGGGCTGTAATAAATGAGAAAGGAGTCAGCTCTAACAAAAAGAATGCCATGCTACAATTGCAAACCATCACTATGATGGAAGTCATGTGTTATTGGTTCCAAACTTCCACCTGTGAACTGGTTCTGGCCAGGACAGATTTACTTATCTCACCATCAGGTAAACCAAAATGTACTTGTCATTATCATAATAGCAGCATCATACCAAACCCATACACCCTAATAATAACAGTAACTATTCTACCCAAGCAGAACATGAAAAATTAACTTACTTGTATCCTCTCTGCTAGTAGTGACAGAGTGGACAGGATGCACCGCTGATCTGACAGTGACAATAACAGATGAGCTGGGGCCAACAGATGAGCTGGGGCCAACAGATGTGAGATTTGCTCCCAGTTCAGATGGACTGTGACCTGCTGCTGAATATGCAGCAGGCCCTACAACTGACAGTGGAGTGGGTGCCATGACTGAGGTTATTCCAAGCATCTCACTGGCCTCTTGATTTAGATGCCTCAGTAATGCTGAGTCCCTGCCTATGTATCACAACATTCAAGTTAGTGCTAATATACTAAAAATAATACAAAGTAACTATTAAGTTCCTGTTCTTATTTCTTTTGTTTCTGATTAAGCATTATAATCAAGTCTTAGGCACTATGATGGAGTCTTAGGCGACAATTGCCTGGTTGTACATCCCTGATACTCTATCAAACCAATCAAAACACAGCACTGGTATCGAAATGCCATTTGGTACCAAAATTGACAAGCCAGTACAGTATTTTCTGGAATGAACAACTTGTCTACAGGATTGAACTCACTGGTTTCTTCTCTGGCAGAGGAGACAGGCTGTATGGTTGATGATGCTGACCCTACTGTAGTAAGTCCTGATGGGCTGGGACTTGGCCCTACAGCTGGTATGTTGGGCCGGGCGACCTGCTGAGTGGTCCCTACAGGAGGATTGGTTCTCTGTCTCTTTGTTGCATCTTGATTAAGTTGCCGCAATACGGCTGGATTCATCTCTATACATATACCATAATAGCAAGAGAAAAAAACACTTAGATAAATAAGTACATATATATAGAGAGCGAGAAAGTGAAGTGATAAAGACTCCTTTCGACAAATAGGGAAGTGGAGAGAGGAGACCTCTGGAGTTGGTACTGGAGGAAGCAACAATAGTCACCTCCTCCTCCTCCTCCTCGTCCTTGTCAAAAGTGCCAAAAACGATGCAAGTGGAATACCCATCTTTGCTCTGAGGAGGACACTCTCCATTTTGTTTCAAACTGGAGACATTGTAACAAGTGTGCCTCCTGTTGTATGTCACATCAAACAGAGGTGGGTCATCGCTGTTAAGCTGTTGCACCTGCTTGGTCGCCTGACAGTTTTGGTCATGTAGGTAAGTGCACCGGTAATAGCACCTACACAAGGGTGACATCATTGTTCATTAAGCATGAAAAATGGTAACAGGTCATGTGAGATGGCAGTCTCCAAGTCATGTACATGTTATTATTAAGCAGGGAAGGATGATAACAGTGGGAACTTTTACAGTCTCTGAAAGTAGTATAGAAACAGTAAATAGATATAATAGCTAGAGTTTGATCAGGTGCACTAGTAATATTAACTACTCAAGGTACAGGACAAGTCATCTTATTATCATAACTAATAAGACATTCACTAGTAATTCTATACAGATTATACAGAAACAAAAAGAAAAGATAGACTCTAATAAATGTTATGTCTAGGGTAGGTTTCTAATTGCCCCTTCTCCCTGTGTGTGTGTGGTTCGCAATGTGGCAAGTGATATAGCAAAACCCAAAGATAAATAGAGGGAGAATCCAATCTAGAAATGATTGGATAGTAATTAAGATAGAAATAGACCTAGGGAAGACAGTTCCTCGAATTTTCTTTTCGCCATATTTTCGCCACTGGTAGCCATCATGATGTGGGGTTTTGTAACCGTCTTCCATGATGCGTCTTTTCCTTTCCTCCTTGCCAAAGAATAAATACAACTACAATAAGTGAATAGCTTATAGAAATTCTGTCTCTGCGCCGAAATAAGTTAATAACTCACTTTCTAGTAGTGTCTGCGGCATCGTCGGCATTGTGGGGAGAAGAAGTAGCAATGAGAGTGGGGGGGTTGGGTGCTGCTAATTGGTTGTTGAGGTGAGGTGTGGAGGTGGAGGGCTTGGCCTGAGGCTTGAGCACATCAAGAGAGGTCTTGAAAGCTCGCACTATCATCTCCGCCAGATCTAAGGTCATGGATCTGGTCTCCGCTTTCTGCGGCTGCGCCTGCGCCTGCGCCTGCGCCAGGAGTATGCAGTGGAGCTGGACGGCCAGATCGTAGCCACGCGTCATCTCCTTGATCGCCGGGTCGAGGTCCAGCGGCGGCGACTGCACCGCCGACACCATGGGAGTGGAGGATGAATTGGGGAACTTCCAGGGGCGAAACGGGAAAACGTACTGAAACAGGAATTAATTGCTTCGATGGAGAGAAGAGAGAGAGACGGAGAATTGTCAATAAATTTCTGGGATCATCACTCATCAGTTGAATATCTAGCTCGTTGATGAAATTATTAACTAATAACTAATTTTATTTAATGCGAGGGCTGAACGGAAAAACGTGTATAAGATTAAGACACTAATATGATTTTACGCTCAGAAGTCAGAACTCAGAGGTCAATATTATTGTTCTCACACAAAATAATCCCCTCCAAAGGACCAAATCCAATTTAAAACTATTTTGGGGAGCTGAGGTCAAGCCACTGCAACCCATAAATAAAAATAAAATAATGCACCTTTTTACCAGTTTGGTTGGGTTTGTTTCTTCTTGCCAATTGCCATTTCATTCTTGTTTTTTTCGCTTAATTTGAAAAAGACCATTTCACCTAAGTTTCATTTCTGGAGTGCATCATGCATGCACTGGACGTCTGGACCCCATCCAAAGGGCTTTTTGCACATACAACCATCCAGTTCTAATATCTTTTCCTTATTTTGAGATTGAGACGAGGCTCTAATCTCTATTATTATGCACTATATAGAGAGGAGCGATGTTATGATGCTTCGTATTCATATCGTAAATTTATAAATTTAATTGGTTAATCCGAACTGTTGAATATGATTTTCACATTGAAATTTTTTTGAAGATTAAATTTTATATTTTTTAGAAATTTTTTGTTATTTTTTAAATGGATGAAAAATCACTAGTTTTGAACAGTTCATAAATCGTTAGATCAATAAACTTTGTACTCATCTAAAAAATAATAAATAATTTTCAAAAATTGTAAAATTCAATCTCCAAATATATTTCAATATGAAGGTTATGTTCAATGGTTCGGATCGACCGTTCGGACTTTCAAATTCATGATACGTACGCGAAGCACGGGAGATTTTGTGCTTCGTGAAGCATCATAGCCTCACTATATATATATGTGTGTGTGTGTGTGTGTGTGTGTGTATAGGGTGAGGTTACTATGCTTTGCAAAATAAAGAACCGATTTTGCTTTGGTATGAGATTTCATATCTCGACGGATTAAATGATCTATCTAAGTTGCTCAATAATTTTTTTATGTTAAGATCTTGTGGGATATTAAATTTCATGATTTTTTGAGCTTCCTAGATATTTTTTAAATTATTTTTAAAAATAACTTTGTTTAATATAAGAAAATGATCTATTTCAGAGATGTTTTTAAAAATAATTTAAAAGATAGTTAGAAAGCTCAAAAAATCATCAAATTTAATATCTCATAAGATTTTAACATAAAGAAATTATTGAGTAACTTAGATAGACCATTTAATCCGTCGGGATATGAAATCTCATGCCAAAGTAAAATCGGTTCTTTACTTTGTAAAACACCATAATTTTACCCATATATATATATATATATATAGTGAGCCTATGGTGCTTCGTGAAGCACAAAATCTCTCATTCTTCGTGTCCATGTCTCAATTTAAAAGTCCAAAGGGGTGATCCAAACCGTTAAACAAGATCTTCATATTGAATTTGGAGATCAAAATTTATTTATTATTAAATTCGTTCGACTATTAAAAATTCAATTATAAGGTTTCTTGCAATTACCCATTTAAAGGAGCTTATATATCACTATTATCTCTAATTTGTGTCCTTCATCCAGGGGATAAAATATTTAATATTTATTTTCGATGTGTTTTGTCAAAAGATAATTTAGACCTGAACTTATTGAATCTTATGTACAACGACGAAATATAAAAAATTTCAGATCCTAATTTAAGTTGGGCATCACATGATATGCAATCAAACAGATATTATTCTAATTGTAAAAAGTCATTCCAACAAATTTATTAAAATATTTGTATGGTTGCTAGGAGGCGAATGGAGTGTGAGACAGTCACAGCATCATTTATTGTGTTGCGAGTTGACAAATGTCCTTCCAATTTTTGACAACACAACATATCCGTAAACACAACAAAAAATACAAAAAAAAAAGATACTAAGTAACATCTCACAAATATTTATAGGTCATACTCAATCTTATTTATTGCATAATGATATGATTTTTGACCAATTACATCGTGGGAAAAGCTAACAAAAATGGCATAGATGATAATTTTATTTAAAGAAGACAGATTCAATGTCTATGGTCATCTGGTCATCGATGTCCGTTGTGAACTAATATTTTTTTAATTTTATTTTTCTGAATAAAAATGAAAGTTCAAACTACCGAACTTCAAATGTTCATAAAGCATCTGTCCGGCTCTTGAACTTGATTTTTAAAAATTTTCTATTCTAAAATGAATTATAAATCTAAGAAAGTTTGAAAAATAGATGTTTATAATATTGTGATCTTTGGTGTTGCAAATTATATCCTATTAATTATATTATCATTTGTTGCCAACAAAAAACTAATCGCAATAAAAATTTCCTCCTTCAATTGGCAGTCACGGCCAATCTTTCCCAAAAAAAAGGGAAAACAAAATTTTCCTTATATCATTTGTTTCACTGATTACTATAGAGTAGGCGCCAGAGGAAACTGATAATACCAAAATAAATAAATAAATAAAATGGAAGTGAGGTCAAGGCTCAAGACGCTATACTAAAAAAAAGTATATATTTTAGATCGAGGCGCAAGGGGCTCCACAATCGTCGGTTCAACACAAATTAAAAATTAATAATAATAATAATAAGACTACTATATTTAGGGGTGTAAGTCGGGTCGCATCCGATCGGATCGGATTCGGATCAAATTATTATTATTTTATTATCTAATTTAAATTCGATCTAATTATATTCCGTTAAAAAAAAATTGATTCATACACGATCATACTATACATAAAAGATACATAAAAGGCCGACAGGCTGTCGCCAGATTTCCATATTTTCAACTCTTAATAAGTAATTAATGACTCCGATTGGTTGTGAGGTTTTCTTTGTGTCCCATCTCACGGCAAATCAGTGAATTATAAATTAATTAAAGGTAATTCTAATGTACATTCGAGATCAGTACATCTTTTTCAAAATATTATTTAAATATAAATTATTTTTTTCTTTCAATAACTTGACTAATGAAAGGAAAATATAAGATTTTCATGCGGAATTCTCATATACAATGAGAATTGTGACCCTCTAGCACTTCAGTAACATACATGAGTCCCGTTAGAATTGAAATATGATAAGGAATTGGTTCAAAAAGATTTCTCTCTATATAAATGTAAGGCATGATCACATTAACATATTCATCATGATCATTTTCAAGTCTCCTCAAATAAAATAGGATCCATTTTCTAAGAAAATTTTGTAAGAATTTGTAGGAAGGGATGATAATCATTTTGACAAAACAACATATCCGTAAACACAACAAAAATATAAAACAAGTGACATCTCACAAATATTTATAGTTCATACTAAATCTTATTTATTGCATAATGACATGATTTTTGACCAATTACATCGCGAGAAAAGCTAAAAAAATTGTTGACCAACTATATTTATAGTTGATACTATAATGTCGTGTAATTTAGGCCTGAACTGATAATACCAAAAAAATAATTTAGGCCATTTGATAATACCCATTTTATGTTATTTTTGTCAAAAGATAATTTAGGCCTGAACTTATTGAATCTTAATTAAGTACAACGACATATATAAAAAAAATTCAGATCTGAATTAAAGTTGGGCATCACATGATATGCAATCAAACAGATATTATTCTAATTGTAAAAAGTCATCCCAACAATTTTATTAAAATATATTAAAATATTTTGTATGGTTGCTAGGAGGCGAATGGAGTGTGAGATCACAGTCACAGCATCAGTCTTCCATCGCTATATCTATGCTCATTTTTTGTGTTGCGAGTTGACAAATATCCTTCCAGTTTTTGTTTTTGACAACACAACATATTCGCTATAATGAATGAATTCTAGAGCCAAGAAGAAAAAATTACAAACCTGGTGCAACAAAGTTTGAATAGTAAATTGCAACACAACTATCGTTTATAATATTATGATCTTTGGTGTTGCAAATTACATCCTATTAATTATACAAAAGTTTCCTTATATTGCTTGTTTCACTGATTACTATGGAGTAGGCGCCACAGCCACAGGGAACTGATAATACCAAAAAAAAATGGAAATGAGGTCAAGCACTCTATACTAAAAAAAGTATATATTTTTGATCGAGGCGCAAGCAAGAGGCACCACAATCGTTGGTTGGTTCAACACAAATTAAAAAAATAAGACTATACAATTATTAATTATACATACATAAAAGGGCCGACAGGCTGTCACCAGATCTCCATATTTTTCAACTCTTAAATAATGACTCCGATTGGTTGTGAAGGCTTCTGTGTGTCCCATCTCATGGCACATCACTGAACTATATATTAATTAAAGGGGTAATTTAGTCTAGATCAGTACATCTTTTCCAAAATATTATTTAAATATAAATTTTAAAATTATAGATGTGTTTTATTGATTTAGATAAAATGTGTATATAATTTTAGTCAATTAAAAAAAAAATTAACTTCCTTCATATGATTTTTTACAATTTTAACGGAGGAATTTCAATCATATTGTGATGAATACTCAAATAATCTTCAAATTATTTTAAACTTGATATATGTTATATCTCAATCAATAAAAACATATTTATGATTTTGATTTTTTTTATTTAAACAATATTTTTCAAAAGGATATACTATAATTATGAAATGTACCTCCTAAATTAAATAATTTCAGCAGTAAACAATGTAGGTGGGTAGCATATTTGGTGAGTGTAGACATGACTGTTAAGTATTGAATATATCAATCATATCAGTAAAAGATTCATTTGTAGTTATAGTGGTGATTATAGTTATAAAAATTAAAAACATATATATCTGATATATTGTCCGTGGATAGTAAAGTCCATTACTGAAGGGTTCAGGCCCACTGACCCAGTTAGAATTGGGCCTAAGCCCTAAAAAGAGGTTCCGATGCACACAGCATGTCACTATTTTTCACTCTAATTTCATAATAATATTATAATTTCATTTCTTTCCTGCTGTCGTCTAGATTTGTCCTGCCATTTAGGGATGTCAATGATATTCTTTTATTTATTTATCTGATCTGTATCGTATTCGATAAGATAGATATGGATAAACATTTTTTTCATTAACTTATATGATATGGATAAAGGTAAGAATTTTTTTCATTAAATAAATGGGTAAAGATATGGATAAAGATCATTTCGTACCAATTTGTATTATAGGGTAAATTATTAAAAAAATAACTTAAATTATTCTAAATAATTATCTTATGTAATAATTTTCTTTCTATATTAGTTGCCCTCAGTTTTATGTCTTAATTATTATGAATTATAATTATTATCTTCTTCAAATTTAACCATCTTATAAATTATAATGATTAAATGAGATAATATACGATTTTATTTTAGACAAGATATTATTTTAAATTTTTTGTTAAAAGGTTTTGACAAGAGCTGTTTGTATTTTTTTAATTTATTTATTTTGAAATGACTAAAGTTAGAATTGATTGTATAGTTATATTTTGATTATATACTAACAAAATAAAGATATATTTGTATGAAAGAAATGAGTTTGTATTTTTTTTTATAAAAATGATGATAAATTAAATAATATATTAGTATTATTATTTAACATCAGTTATCTGTTTTCTTAGCCGTTTATTTTTAACGAGCAAGGATAGAATATGAGTAAACTTAATTTTAATGGATAAAGATAAAGTATAGATAAAAGTAATTTTATATAAATATAATAACAAAATTATTTCCAACTGAACGACCCGTATTGTATCCATCGACGCCCCTCTGCAATACGGGTCGATGGATACAATACGGGTCGTTCAGTTGGAAATATTTATATAACAAATAAAGTTTGTTATTATATTTATATAACAAACTTTAGTCAATTTGAACAAAATTACTGGTTCCAGTTTTTCTTAAACGAACATTTTTTTTTTTGCCCCGGCGAGCAAAACGCAAGCTGCCCACACGTAGACATGGCCATTGTGTGGCCTCCTTTTTTATTTTTGTTTTTTCATATAATATGCGAGAACTATTTATTTCATCATATTAATTGTTATCCACGTTCTTTAATTATTACCTAGCACATATATTAATTAAAGGAGGGGATCACTTGACAATGAGTTATTTTGACAATTTTAACAATAAATATTTAAATGAATACGAAAATAATCTTAAAAATAGAAAAATTTTATGGATATATTTTTCTACTTATAGATTGATGGTAATTCAAATTTTATATAATTTCATTATCGTTTGATAGAACTATCAAACGATCATCAAAATTTAATATAATTTACAACGATTATAATTTAACGTTTTTGATGGACTATCAAATAATAATAAAATTACATAAAATTTAAATCACTGTCCATCTATAAATAGAAAAATATATTCATAAAAAAATTTAATCTTAAGATTTTTTTCATATTTATTTAAAAATTTATTATCAAGATTGTCGAGATAACCATTTTCATCTGATCCCCTCCCTTAATTAAATATATACCACTTTCACACCACACCAGCTTCTGTAGGGCGCCACATAATAACTCGACTTGTCAACTTGTCAATTGCCTTCTCGCCCTCTCTTCAACTACATGCCACAAAACTATATCTTCTCTCTATATATATACTCTATAGAGAGAGAGAGGATATTAATATGAATCAATGGCGTCTGCTCAGTCGGTGGTGATCGGATCCATGGTAATGGTACACTACTTCACCTACAAAGCAGTACAAACAGTTCTTCACCAATTGTATGAAATGAACCCTCCCGCTTACACTTGGCTCTACCAGTAAGTAAGTTCATCAATTAATCAATGATTATTGATTTGCTCTTTTAACATATTTCCTTGTAGTTCTTCTCTCTTTGGACAATTAAATTTGGGAAGAAAAATGAAGCGCATGTAAATAACAGTAATACATATGTTCTTTGATTTCAGCTTTGTTGGCACTAATCAGGCAAGTGATGGTAAAGTCTTTCTCCGTGCTCTTGCAAAGGTGGTCCTTCCATTTGATTATTATATTATATTATATTATATACATCTTCAAATTAATTTCTCTACTTGAATTTGAATATGGACTAAAAACAGGAGAGGCATGACCTTGCAGAGAGACTCATAGTAACACGCCTTCACCTATATGGTCAATGGATCAAGGTATATATATATATATATATATATATATTTATATTTACCGTTTACTTTTAATTTTTAACTTTTAATGATCGATGCTGCTGAGGATATTGAGTACTACATTTTTTCCCCATTTCAGAAATGCAACCAAGCAAAGATGTACGAGAAAATATCAGACGAGAATTTGCAGCTCATGCGCAAACGTCTGATGGAGACTGTCATTTGGCCGAACGACGACACAACTACAGAGAAAATTGGCTGACATTTACTAATTAGGATATGATATCTGAAAGAATAATTTATGACTTGATTCTGGGTTGCTGAATTTTTAAAAATAATTATGCTTGTAAATAATGAAAATGTAGTAGTACCCATGTGTCTTATACCAGATGAACAGTTTACAGAGCTTTTTTCTTCCAATCAGGAAACCCCTTCTAGCTAATATTATATCTTCATGAGAAGTTCTAATGTTCTTCCTTAGTTGAGTCAGTAATTCTTTGGTGTCATCTAAAGGATCTTAGTATTATATTTTCAGAAGCAAAACAAATGTTATTGATTAATTAGCTGCCACAATATCCAAAGTACCAGAGTAACTTTGGCTTCACATAGAATTATAGAAATGCAACATAAATTGAAATTTATGAATTCAAAAAAAATAAAAATAAAAAACCACCAAATCATGCACTCTTACATGGTGGGGGAAGAACCAACCCCCTCTTGGACCAATTTACATTCTGACATGTACTTTTTGTGACAATCCCATTTCTGCCTTGTAAGTTAATATCCTTCAACTCTATCCCGCTGCAAGGAATGCTTGCACTGCAATTGAACTTTATCGCAACTGGAGATGCACTAATTCCTTTTATATTCATGTAATGAATATTTGATATTGCAACTGCTGATTTCTGCAAGACATGAATTCACCGTATTTTATGCTATTTATTGACATTATAAAACAGTTTGTACCATGATAATGATGATGCATCACTATTTTCAGTGTACCTGTGTTGCACAAGTGGCAGGGGAGTTGCAATAGAATTGATCAATGATTATAGGATTTCTCACATCATGCATCGCAATGTTTTTAAATACAATGTTCTTTGCATATCCATTGCCTCCCTACAATAAGCATAAACTATTTGAAAAAAAATATGTGAAAGCTGAAACTAACAAATACTTGATATTTATTTGCATATAAATTACCTGCCAAGTCTTCACCCTAACTCCATTTACAGTACCGTTAAAATATATCTTGTCAACAATCACATTTGAGACACGACCAGTCGAACCCCCTCCTCCTAAACTCCCAACGCTGCATCAAATATAACAATATAAGTAAAGTACACCACTTAAAAGACAATATAATCAACCGACAACTACAAATTAAAGATTACTGCTTAGCTAGTTCCATGCATATTAATTAACAAACCTGATTCCATTGCCAGGCCCGCAGACCACAGTGCTAATTCTCACATTATGAGCACCATTCAACATGGCTATGCAGTCATCACCTTCAATGAGGAGAAATCAATCACAGAAAACCAACAAAAAAAATTACATAAACATTTGAAAGTTGGCTCTGGACAAAAAAAAAAGGTGCATACCTACTTTATGTAGCTGAAGATCAACTAAAATTTAGATCCATAACAATAAAAAAAAATTGAAATAATTTGATGGTACCACTCTTGATGGAAAAGCCATAGAGCTTAATAGCTGCTGTGGCAGTGACATGAACACCATCCGTGTTGGGGGCCCATGTGGGAGAAGAAATGGTCAGTTTAGAAGCAGTCACATTTTGGGATCTATCAAAGGTAACATGTGTAGCAGGGCTATTTATTATACTCAACTTCTCTACAGTCAAATTCTTGCAATTGTTAAAGATTAGTGCCTACAAAATAATGTCTGCATATTAATTCACAATACAATTGATACTTATGATTGCAAGTTCTTCTCTAATGTGAGAAAATAATGAGAGAAACTTGGCCGTACCGTTGGGGCATCTGTGCAAGGCTGCAAACAAGATGCACAGAAGTATCAGATCTTTCTGAATAGCTACTACAATCAGTATGTAATTAAATGCGTACCACAATTTATGAAATAATGCTTACGAGAGATTTGTTGATCTTGCAAGAGACTTGCCACCACACATTTCCATTGCCATTGATGGTACCACCACCAGTGACAGTAAGATTCTGGACCCAAGTAAATACGATCCAGACTCGCAGATTTTTTGGATCCCAATCAAATCTGTTTGGGGAAGCTACAAGTGTTCCTAGAATCTGATGGAACAAAAAAACTGTTTAGTAGTAGTCTACACATATTGAATACTTGAATTTGTACTTGAAAGATAAACATAAATGAAAAAAAAAATTAAGTTTGAACAGAAAATCAAATAAGCCTGACCATGAAGGCGATACGGGACTGACAAGGACCAGAGAAAGTAATAGGCTTGAGCCGGTAGCTTTTCTTCGAAACCAAAAGAACAGCTGGAGTTGAGGAAGAACATACTGCGTGCCATGCATCTTGAAATGCCTGAAATTAATTAAGAAAAAGCGGGCAAGGGGATATAATTATGTAAAATTATGCATTTACATAATCGAATTAGTCAATGGATGTTTGATTTATTTGACTGATTACCTTAGTGTCATCGCTAATTCCGTCACCTTTTGCACCGAAGCTTTCGACTCGGACCACCATTTGAGTAAGCAGTGAGCTAGCTATAGAATCAGCATAGCAGCCTAACAGTTGGTGGAGCGAAAGTAAAATGAGAGTGAAAGCACAAAATCTGATCATGGCAGCACAGAATTAATTGCGCAAGCTTGATCTAGGGGGAAAGGAAAGGAAAGGAAAGGAATTAAGTTAACCATGCAATGCAAAAGTGAGACTCTATATATGGATGGGATGTAATGAATGAGCTAGTTGATTAATTAAGCAAAGTGTAATTGAAGTTGCTTAAGCTTAATGGAGCGAGTGTGTAGTAGATTAGAGATAAGGAAACAGAGATCCGTTAATAGAGCAAAATTAAATGTAAATAATCACTGGTTACAAGGTCTCAGTTCCTCTTGAGTGAAACTGAAGGGTCAAACTGTCAAAAGAGCAGATATGGAGATGTCGTAATCACTACTCAGTGAAAGCACACTGGGCTGGGCTGGGCTGGGCTGGGCTTTCTCTTCTGGTTAGCTTTATTATAGGTCCAGAGAGAGAGAAATAAGAGAGGAGGAGGTCGCGAGAAAGAAAGAAATAAAGAAAAGAGAGGAATCAGCATGGACAGGGAGTGGGGATCGAAGCCGGGCAGCGGCGGCGCGGCGTCGGCGCAGAATGAGGCCATCGACCGCCGGGAGAGGCTCCGCCGCCTCGCCCTCGAGACCATCGACCTCGCCAAGGACCCCTACTTCATGCGCAACCACCTCGGCAGGTCTAATTTCCTCTCTCTCTCTCTCTCTCTCTCAACCCTTAAACCCTATCTCCTTGCATATCTTTCCTTTCTTTAAATTTCTAGAATTTGTAGAATGCTGACAGCTGTTCTCTTTGTAGCTACGAGTGCAAGTTGTGCTTGACACTACACAATAATGAGGGGAATTACCTGGCCCACACGCAGGGAAAGCGGCACCAGACCAACCTCGCAAAGCGGGCTGCCCGTGAGGCCAAGGAGGCCCCTGCCCAGCCCCAGCCTCACAAGCGCAAAGTCACCCTCAAGAAATCTGGTCTCTATTTGCATCTGCATCTTCTTTGTGCTTCTTATATATCTATATGTGTTTTCACCTGTGTGCATTGGAGAACATGCGAGTTATTACTTCACAACCCCTTTATTGCTCGTAACTTTTCTTATGCTTTGTCTGATCTTTATTTATCTTTGTATGTGTGTGTTTGTGTTTTGCAGTTAAGATAGGAAGACCTGGATACAGGGTGACCAAGCAATATGATCCAGAGACCAAGCAGCGCTCTCTTCTTTTCCAGGTACAGACTTCATCATGTACCATTAATGGCCGCCTTAACTAATTAATTGCTGAGGCTGTATGGGTGTATCACATTATATTGTGATGTATTGACTTCTATAAGATAAGCCAATTTTTGGCTATAAAGTATGGCAAGGTAAATTAAGAATGGTTATTCTTTGTTGCATTCATGAGTCATGACTATATGGTGGTTTGGTTGATTTGATGTGAAAATGGTGGCCGAGGGCCGCTCCTGTTTTGTAGGAATCAAAATAATACAAATTTGTTTGACACTTCTTTGTTGATCTAATGTTTGTTACCAGCTGAGTATTATTTGCAAATAACCTAAAGGTTATAATTACCAGAAATCCGAATGTCTTTTTAAATACAGTAAAATGTTGAGTGCTAGTTGCAAAAGAATTGGTTCAGCGGTAATGCAATCCGTACAAGTTAAAACAGTACTGTACACTGCACTAGCTTCTCTTGTGATAGGAACCTCTCTACATGGCAGATATCAGTGAGGAAATAAAATCTCATAACAAGAATCCAAAAACTTGAATCAATTGAAAAAATGGCATGGAATAATAATAGTATTTTTTTCATAACATGGGTGCAATATCATACAATTAGTTTGTAGGCCATAGTTTCATGCTGTTGGTACGTAGTCAAGCACTTTTTTTTAGTAAGTATTTTGGTAAGCTTTCTAGTTCATGTTACTTGGCAAACTTCAAAAAGTAATTTGCAAATATCTGGTCCTTTTTTCCAGATTGAGTACCCAGAAATTGAAGATAATGCCAAGCCACGCCATCGATTCATGTCTTCCTTCGAGCAGGTGAAATTTTCTCTTTTGCAATAGGTCTAGTGAAATTAATAGCTCAGCAGAGACAGTCTTGGCAAGTGGAAGGCTTGTAACGCATAGCTCAGTCCTCCTGTGGCCTAGCTTGCTGTGTTCGTCTTCCTAACAGGAAAATTGGCCTCACGCGCCTAGCATTTGTCCAATCCAAACCTACCTCCAGTTCCCAGCCCAAACTTTGAACAAAGCTTTCCAAGATAAAGGGCCATAATGCACGATCATGTCAAAGGGTCACTTACTAGCATGTGATACCCATCAATAATTTATACTGTATTATTTTTGCCACCAGCATGCCAATTGAGGCTATCCTTTCTTTGTGTATACAGAGGGTCCAAGCTTGCGACAAGAGGTATCAGTACCTCCTATTTGCTGCTGAACCCTATGAGACCGTTGGATTCAAGGTTAGTTGATCCATTAAATATGCTGTACTTGTTTTATATTTTTTTTCTTTCTTACTTCACTTTTATGTGCATTCTCCCTCATATGTCAAGCAACAGTCTATACTGGAACTTAATGTTTGGTTCTCAGTGCTGCATGTGATGTATTTATATCTGACACCGATAATCAATGATTGATTTCATGTGCTAACATGGAACTTCTTACTTGATGATTTTATCCCGGATCTCAGATCATGAGGGAAAAAAGATATTCAATCCCCATTTTGACTGGACACATGCAGTTTTATGTAATTTCACTTCATCCTTGGGTTACTGAGCTTCAGTTTCTCTGCTAATTCTAGTTAGTTTTTTAACCATGGACAGATTCCCAGCACTGAAATAGATAAAACGGCAAACAAGTTTTTCACACACTGGGATCCCGACTCCAAGATGTTTACGGTCTGCTCATATTTCAATTCTTATCTTCTTAATTTCTTACATATTGAAGCTCAGCATTTTACTATTGTGCTTCTAACATTTTTCTTCTGTATTAATTAAATAGTTGCAGTTATATTTCAAGGTGAAGCCGCAGGAACCCAACAAACCCCCACCCCCGCCACCACCATCAAACAGCCTTGCAGCTCCACCACCACCTCCACCCCAAGGCCTGCCACCGAGAATGCCGCCTCCACCGGGTGCACAACCTCCGCCGCCCCCTCCATCCTATGCAAATGGGCCCCCACGGCACATGCCGCCGCCGCCACCTCCAATGGGTGGTGGCCCGATGGGGGGTTTCCCAGCCCGGCCGCCGCCTCCACCACCAATGCAGGGGTATTCTGCACAACATCCGCCCCCGCCACCTCATTAGATATAGCAGGGTATTATTTTATTCTGGATGGCATTGGCAGGTTGCTACATTTAGAAAGGATTTCAGTGGTAATGTGGTTTGATGTGCTGTGATGGGGTTATACTTGGTCCAGAAATGGGATCCCTAATATGTGTTTAGTTTTTAGCTACATGAACATAATTGATAATTAGGTTATGGTAAGGCGATAGATTGCCCTAATTAACTCCTAATAAGAGGATAATCATTGGTAGTAATTAAGTAGCAACTAATTGATAATTGGTTTGACATGTTTTACCCAACGGCCAACCGAACTCCAACTGACAGTCAGGATAGCTAAAATACAGCAGTTTTGGAGTTCTTGGTAAGCGCATTAATTAACTTTTAGTTAATTTGTCAGCTTGCATGCCTTCATATATAATTCATCCTTGCTAAGACCGTAAGACGGTACTTGGCAATTGGCATGCACGAAGAAGACGAAGCAAGCATCCAGCCCTTACATCACATCAACAATAGAAACACACCTTTTACACCGTCGGATCTACTCTTAGATTAGATCGTTGCTCGTCAAGTCGCTTATTAGTGAAACTTTTAAAACCTTGAAACTTGGTAGCGATCATTTTAAAACTTGAAAGCTTTAAAAGCAACTCTTAAAATAATAATTAAATATTGAATATTTGTATGGGTATTTTTAAAATAAAAAATAATGACTTAAAAAATTTGAGATATTTTAAATTTTTGTATTTCACAACATTTTTATATAAAAAAATTAATGAATATTATAAATTAAAATTAAAAGATGATTTGATGTACTTTTTTGAATTAAGCTCAAAAGATTTTCATAAGTTTAAGCTCGTGCTATATTTATTCTATAAATACTTAATATGTTGATTCCACACTCCCTCACTGGCTACTGTCTCTGTTTCCCTTTGAAACTTGAAAGTGATAATTTTAGGAGTACGAATCTAGTCGTTTAGGTTTTTAATTTTAGGATTTTAAAATTTAGAAGTACTATTTATAGTGTAAATTTATTGCAGCTACTATTATTATTACTACTATTATCATTATGGATGTCTTTATTATTGTTATTATTATTATTATTATTATTATTATTATTATTATTATTATTATTATTATTATTATATTACTATTATTATTATTATTATGATATTATTATTATTATTATTATTATTATTATTATTATTATTATTATTATTATTATTATTACTATGACCATTATTATTGTTATTATGATATTATCATTATTATTATTATTATTGATTTTTTATCTTTGAGATATGATCTCCATGATTTTAGATTGAATTTGTCGGAAGGGAGGAGGCAAAAATTTGTCATATGATCTCTATGATTTTAGATTGAATTTTAAATTCAATTTTAGAATGAACAGGGGCAAATAGTACTTGTACGTATTTTAGTATGTATTATCTAGTTAGCTAATATCTATCCCCAGAACAGGCCATGCAGGCCCCATCTCTCTTTCCCTTCTCTGCACACCTTTTCTTGTGACTCGAATTGGGCCAATTGGGCCGAGACCCGATATATTGAACTCTCCTCTCACGTAAGTAATGTGGAGCAACCAAGAGCTAAAACCCATGCAAAAGATATTACAGTTTACAGCTGATAGCATCTTATTTATCTACATAACATTGCTTGTTGCCCTTATCTCATCTCCTCATATTAACAAACCCAAAATAGCCCATAATTCAGATGAAAAAACTTACATCTAATCATAGCAATCGTTTCAATTGGCAGACCACACAGCATTACGAAAGCAAATTAAGGAATTAATAAATGAACAGAACAGGGTGCAATTAATTAATTGTTTGATATATATGTATATATATATATCAATCTCGATTATAGTCTTAATGAATGAATTGCAGCATGCTCCGTTTACTGAGTGTAAGGCCACGTTAATTAATTGAGTTGGATTGGATTTGGATAGTTGTTGTGCAGGTCGACGCATATTCAGGTAGCAGCAGCACGGGCAGCTCAGAATCCTCAACCTCCAACCTGAGAGCCTTCCTTGCGAGCCAGATAGCCGGCCGTTTGGAAGCCTCCGGCTGAGCGCACCACAGCCCCACGAACAACACACGTTCCATCTCTTTCGCATCATCGTCTCCCCTCAGGCTCAGCCTCTTGTCGGCAGCTTCCAGGAGCCCCTGCCTGCTATATGTATAATGGTCCCATACATATCTTAATATGAAGTCTTCGTTATTTATGTAAGGTTTTCTCCCGCATGCCATCTCCAGTAGCACAATGCCGAAGCTATAGATGTCGGACTGCGTGCTTGGCTTGATTCTTCCATCCTCAGTCATCAATGATTCTGGGGCAAAGTATCCCCACGTTCCTGCAGCAACTGTCGATATTGCACTCAAGTTCTTATCCACAGGCCTCGCCAGTCCAAAGTCACTCAGCTTGGCATTCAGCTCGCCATCTAAGAGCACATTTTCTGGCTTAATGTCTCTGTGAACCACTTCCTTTTGGTATTCATTGTCAATGTGCAAGTAGCAGAGAGCATCAGCCAGGTTGAGGACAATCTCATACCGTTTGGGCCACAACAACAGGCTGTGTTTGTTGTAAAGTAATGAGTTGAGACTTCCGTTCGGCATGTAATTGTATACCAGTATGAGTTCATTATTTTCTTTGCACCAACCTAAGAGCTCCACTAGATTCGGGTGCGTCAGCTTACTAAGGATGTCGACTTCAGCCTTGAACTCCTTTGAACCTCGGTCTGACTCGTGTTTAAGAAGCTTCACAGCCACTTCATCACAACTGTCCCTCAAGTATCCCTTGTATACAGGGCCAAAACCTCCCTCACCGAGTTTGTTCTTTGGTGCAAAATTTGAAGTAGCCAGTACCAGTTCCCTGTGACTGAATTTCCTTGGGAACTGATTACGATTAAGAGATATTCTCCACCTTGCAAGAAACCAACTGACCCCCCCAAGAAGGAACACGGCCCCTATAGAACACAAGACAGCTATAAGGACAGGTGTAGGTTTTGATTTTGCCTCATCAGGACTTGTACTTGCTGGTTTAAATGATGTGCTGGAGTTGAACTCCCAGGAATGGATCTGATGTACTTCTCCATAATAGTTGGCAGCTGAAAAACCTACTGCCACTGCGGTTGGGAGGAGTTGGTTCAAATTTAGCTTATAGGAGAGGATCGGAGAAGCAGGTGATTCTGTACCGTGATAGTTCAGAGACACGTTCAATGTTTGGTCGCCGGCATTGTAACTGACCCATGCATGTGCCAGGGTGCCATTGGTCATGGAGTCATATTCAGAGTACTTATGAACAGCAGCAGAATAAATGGTATTAACATCAATCCCCACGTGGCTAAAACGAGGATCCCACTCATCGGAATCATAGGTGTCGAACTCCACCGCAATCATCTGGTTCTGTGGATTGTCCACGTAGTCAGCCTCGGGAAAGAGGCCGAAGTTGCTGCCGCATGTGGAAATGGGCTGTGGGTTAGAGGACAGGAAGAAGGCAAGGCCGTAGCCATCGGTGAATGTTGAGTTGATGAGGAAGGAGAAATGCGTCATAAAGCTGGCAAGCTCGCCAGTGGCGTTGTCCACAAGCGGGATGTTAGTGCTGTATGTCACCCAGCCGCACTTGTCGTTGTGACCCGTGAGCTGGAGGATGCCGTTGCTTACGGTGGTGTCGCCATATCGTTTAATGCTCTCCCAACCAGAGGCTGAGTCATAGCGGAAGTGGACGCCCGTGCTGGCATGGCTGGCGAGGACATTTATCAATAATAAGCACATGATCAGTAGGCTTGTCATCAGCTTCGAATTCATGGCACCAATTATATGTGTTGTTAATTAGTTAATTAGGATCTGTTGCGAAAACCAAATGGTGGAATAGTTAGGAGTGCCCTTGAAGATATATAAGTTGCATATATATCTTGAATAAGGAAAATGCTACCCTTGAATTAATATATATAAGGTACGTAACTGGCTCTTCAACGATATTTTACTTTTATATAATATTGTTTTGATAGAATTTTAACCTTTATATATATTAGTACAAATCTATATATTAATATTCATTGACCTTGTTGTCATGTAGACGTGTTATCAACTAAATTACATATGTAAATCAAAACCAAGTACTCCACCACAAGTACATTGCTGAATCTGGCTCTATTTTTTTTTCAACTCTGAAATGCTAACTTAAATATTATTCTTTGAGAAGCATAAAAAAAAATCTAGTGTTTGTTTCAATATAATATAACAATTTGATTATCTAAGGTTGGAACTTTTCATAAAAGTGCGCCACAACTGTAATTATGCTTTTAATCAGCAAAAGCAAAATGCATCTAAATTTTGTATTTTAGGTTTGACATCGCAAAACAGTGTGCCACAAAAATAAAGTTGGATCTGTAAAATTTTGTATGCTTGAGATAAGTGTGATGAATAATTTTTATTATTCTGATTTTGAGGTAATTGTACAGTGCCTTTTATATGTGGCTCTCTCAACGGAAAAGAAAGGAAAAATTAACGGTAATAAATGTTACCGTTATACTAAAACCTATAACTGCATGTACTGATGTACACTCTGTTGTCTATATAAAAGAAAATATGCAACTATTTTCTACTTAATTAAATAGAAATATTGGATGACATATTTTCTAACTAGCTAATGACGAAAATACCCTTACGAGTCTGAGGCTAATTAATTATAATCCTAATCACTTCTATTTCTAACACTCCCCCTCAAGCTAGGATTATATAAATTATATAATCCTAACTTGCATGAAATTGCTTCAAACGCCTTGATGCTTAATCTCTTTGTGAAGATGTCGGCCAATTGGTCATCACTCTTGACAAATGGGGTTTTGATCTCCTTTGATTGAACTTTTTTCTCTAATAAAATGATAATCAATTTCGATGTGTTTAGTGCGCTCATAAAAAACGGGATTAGTCACAATGTGTCTTGCCGATTGGTTATCGCAAAACATCTTCATTGGTTCTTTGGTCTTTATGTTTAGATCGGCTAGTACTTGCTTAATCCACGTTAATTCACTTGCAGTGGATGTCATTGCCCGATACTCTACTTCTGCGCTCAACCGAGCCACGATATTTTGCTTCTTGTTTTTCCATGTGACCAAGTTTCTACCCACAAATGCGCAAAACCCGATAGTTAATTTTCTATGAAAGCTTCATGCCCAATCTGTGTCGGAATAGCCACATATAGCATTAGTATTATTTCTTTTCATCCAAATTCGCTTACCGAGATTCCTTTTTAAATATCTCAATATCCTATCAATGACATCTAAATGAGGTGTTCTTGGTGAATGTATAAACTTACTTATTTGACCTATAACAAATGACATATCCGGTCGAGTAACGGTCAAATAGATTAATTTCCCTACGAGCCTTTGAAAGTGGTGTACATCTTCCAAGGGCTCACCATCCTCGGTATTTAATTTAATATTTGAGTTAGTTGGGGTCGATGCCGGTTTACACCCTAACTTTCCGGTTTCTTGGAGAAAATCAAGCGCATATTTTCTTTGAGATATAAATAACCCCTTTTAAGAGTGAGCTATTTCTATCCCAAGAAAATATTTCAATTTGTCTAGATCCTTTATATCAAACTTTTGCTTGAGGTCATGCTTTAAATTATTATTTTTTATTTGGTTATCATCGATTATGATCAAATCATCAACATAGACTAATACTACGGTTAGACCATTGGAATTGTGCTTGGTAAACAACGATGAATCGGCACTGTTAATTTTAAAATTATAAGAAGTTAAAAAATGACTAAACTTATCATACCATACTCTTGAAGATTGCTTAAGCCCATAAATTGATTTCTTTAACTTACAAATAAGGTTAGGATTTTTTTCTTTTTTGTGGCCCGGTGGAATGTTCATATAAATCTCTTATTCAAGTGTTCCTTGAAGGAAAGCATTTTTCACATCCATTTGGTGAAGGTTCCAACCGTTATTCACTGCAATTCATAATAAAATCCTTACGATGTTCATTTTTGCGACCGGTGCAAAGGTCTCATGGTAATCGATACCATAAGTTTGGATGTACTCTTTAATCACTAATCTAGTCTTGTACCGTTCTATCATACCATCACTGTGATATTTAATCTTATATACCCATCTACAACCAACCGCTTTCTTATTTTTTGGTAGCAAACATATCTCCCATGTTTGGTTCTTTTCTAAAGCATGGAGCTTCTCATCCATTGCTTTACACCTTTTTGGATCAAGTTTTTCTATCTCAAAAGACCTTGGTTCTTCAGTTTGTGATAGGGAATTTAAGAACGCATAATGACCATGGGTAATTTTATTATAAGAAATATAATCTTGAATTGGATATTGTACCGAATACGTGATAAAATCCCTTAGTCTCGTTAAAGGATAAATTTGTTGATTTGACCTTCTTAGTGCTACGTCTTCTTCTTGAGCTTCGTTCATACTCTCATTTTTTTCGGCTTCTTCATGTGATGATTCACGATCTCCATTTTTTTGATCCCTACATGATTTTCTACAAATACCTTTTTTCCTTTCTTGGTTAATAGCACAAGGTAAAATAAAATCATTTGAAGGATGATAATCATCATGCTTTTGCTCTATTGATTTAAAAAATGGTTCATTTCAAGAAAGAAAATATTTTTTGAAATATGGAGTTTTTTATTTTTCACATTATGGCATTTATTTCCTTTTTTTAGTAGAGTATTCCAAAAATATGATTTTTATTGAAGTAAAATCTAATCTATCTAACCTATTTTTATAAACAAAACACGTGCAACCAAATACTTTTAAGTGATCCAAATTAATTTTTCTACCATAGAGAACTTCAAATGGACTTTTAAAACTCAATCTAATACTAGGTAATCTATTAATTAGATAGACCGCGATGAGGACGGCTTCCGAACAAAAAATCCTAGGAACGTTGTTTTGAAATAAGAGAGTTCATGTCATTTCAAACAAGTGACGATTTTTTCTCTCGGATGCTCCATTTTGTTGCGGTGTGTAAACACATGTAGTTTGATGGATGATACTCTTTGAGTTAGTAAATTTGGAAAAGTTTTGGTTAATGAATTTCGTTCCATTGTCGGTCTAAGAATTTTAACCTTTTATTATATTGTGTCCCCACAAAATTAATAAATGTTTGAAAATACATAAAAACCTCACTTTTATTTTTCATAAAATACAACCATGTAGTTTTTTGAAAAATTATCAATGAAGATTACAAAATATCTAAAATCATTGTACGAGGTTACGGGAGAGGGCCCTCATAAATCGGAATGGACAAGTTTAAATATTTCATTGTTTTTAGAATTAGAGATACAAAAGGGAGCTTTGTAAGTTTTATAAATTTACAAGCCTCACACTTACTACAATAATCTTTAGAAAAATTAAACATAAGACTTAGTATTTTATCGGATGGATGTCCAACACACTTTTGCCAAAGTTCATTTAAATCGTCGTCTTTTCTATTATGGAAAATAGACTTGTTGCTATCCAAAAAGTATAATCCATTTTCTAAAAATTCTTCACCAATTTCTTCTTGGTGATTAGGTCCTGAAAAATTATTTTTTTTTAAATTATTTCACAATTTAAATCTCTAGAAAGCTTACTAATGGACACCGAATATTTTTCTACATAAAATACATCTTGGAGGAACCTTTTTTAAAAATACTAATCATACCCCATCTCTCAATTTTAATTTTCTCATCGTTTATAATGGTAAAATATTGAGTTCCTTTTAAGGTACGATAATTTTTTAATAAAGCATGGTTCCCCTTCATGTGGTTAGTGGCCCCGGAATCGAGCACCCATTTTGTACAACCCAGATAGTTTTTATTAACAACAGTTCTCAGGTTCAGACATTTGCTAAATGGTTTATTAATCACACAATTATCTGCACTGCTGGTTTTAATTGTTGGGTTGATTTTAATTATTAGGCTGGTTGAATTTTGCATAGACTCTTTTATAGAGTTATTGGGCTTACCTCTTGTACATTGGCCCATCTGTGGGCTTAATAGAGTTGCCAGCATGGCCTCCAAGCGATTAATCTGATCGCTGTCCATTTTGGCTGTGTGTTGGTTCATCTCTTTTTCGCTCGATCCTTTTGACAGCGCCAGACCTTTTCTCTCCCCCATTTCCGATTTTAGGGTTTTTCCTCTTTGTGCGCTGCTTTCCTGGTTGCGATCATTTCTCCTAGGTCGGAGATGAGAGTGTAATACCCAGCATTTGTCGGATGAGTGTCCTTCCTTTTTGCAATGAGTACACCTCTCGATCTCCCTCTTTGCCTTGCCTCTTCCGGTGTTGGAGCACAGGACGACGAAGGCCTGGGCTTCAGACTTTGGGTTCGAGTCTGATGTCCTCATGGCAACCCGTCTTGTTGCTTCTTGCCGGATTAGAGCTGTTACATCATCAAATGTGAGCTTCTCGGTTGACAGTAACACTTGTGCCCTTACAGCCTCGTAGCTTGGGTCAAGAGCCGCAAGGAAGGTATATACTCGGTCAGTTTCCTCTCTTTCTTGGAGCACTGAAAGGTCAGTGGTTGGAAATCTATAAAATTTTTAGTTCTTCGTATTTGGATCTTACGTGCCCAATTAATTCGGGTATTGTCTTGGTTTCTTGTGAAATTTACGTAATTTCTCTTTTGAGTTGGTAAATCTGAGAATGATTATTTTTGTTGATAAATTGGTTCTCAATGGCTTGCCATAGCTTTAAAGTTGTCTCACAGTAAAAAAATTTCTGATAATTGAGGTTCTAATGAATTAAAAATGAGAATCATTATTTGACTATCCATCATATCTCATTCATCTTGAGCTCCCACTCCCTAGCTCGTTTGGTCTTACTCTACTCCTATTTACATATTCTCAACAAATAATTAGCAATTGTATCCACTAGTAATTAAACGGATTGAATGTTTACTTACGTACGGTAGCATCAATTAAATTGTATCTAGCTAGCTCTTTCATCAATAGAAATTATGTGTTGCTATTAATAAATTCATTATATATGCGTAACCATATATATATATTTACAACCTTCTTCCCATTAGCCTTTGTAAAATTTCCCAGCAGTTGTAAGTTGTAACGTATAGTCTATGCTCAGTAAATAAGATATTAATTTGTATCTTCATTATTAACAGCTGTTCTTTCTTATAATATAGGAAATGAGAAAGGCCTTAACCCGTCACACGGGTCTCAAACGTGGAGCAGGAAAAGGAGGAAAAATTTTTGAACGAATTTAATTTATTAACACTAGACCAAACAACAAACTTATTATTATTACAGATGGTGAAAACTCTGATAACAATTAACAAACGTCTCTTTTGCATTTCTTCTTCATGTTCTCAACTGTTATTATGGGATCCACTATATATATATATTTCAAAACACAACTAATAGTACACCTCAAATTTAAAAACAAATTTCAGACTTTCTAACCAAAATAGCTGTCAAAATTTTCACAAGTTTTCCGGAATGTGATTGTATGTTTCTTCTACCAAAAGTCATAGTATCTCATTTTCTTTTCTTTATTATCTGTAAGATTCAAAAACCTTTTAGTGATATCGTTTAAAGTTCCAGTTCTTCTTAACTGAGGGCTGAGAAACAAAAGGTAAATAAAATAAAATAAAATAAACATAGCAAAATGAACATTAAATTGAAACCGTTGCAAATTGCATGAAAAATTAATGATTTTTGATGGACTATCAAACGATAATGAAATTATATGAAATTTAAATGACCCTCAATCCATAAATATAAAAACACATCTATAAACTTTTTTTTATTTTTAAGATTCTTTTTGTATTTATTTAGAAATTCATTGTCAATGTTGTCAAAATGATCCATTATCAACCGATACTTTCTCAATTATAAATTTTGAAAATATATATTGGATAAAATTCAAAATGACGAGGACGGTTCTTTAGTAAACCGGTCCAAAACGTGGACCAGTTTCGAATTGGATTTGGGCTACTAGTTTTTTTTAATGACATGGATTTAATGTTAAGAACAAACATCTTAGTTATTCACTAGCATCAAATAGTTTTGGAGGGAAGGACAATTTCATTCCGTTGAACCCAAGTTAAAATCACATACATATCCTTTTAATTTACATATCTTTTCATGGAGTTATCATTTGTTGTATCCTTGGAAAATTTTGTAATTGCTAAAATGATCATTAAATTTTCATAATAGTTTGTGTAAGTTGATACACGAACACGCTTTTTTATATCATCATCGATACGGATTTAATTATGCACATTATACAATTATTATACATATTAATAACTTTATTATCAGACTCATTTTATACAATAATATCATTATGTACATTAAATGATTTATATATTAAGCATATTAATAATATTTAAGTTGAATATTGAAGTTATTGTACAAAATGAGTTACATATATAATATAGACATTAAAATACATTATAGTCTATATGATGTGCATAATTAAGTCTATATCGATATATTAATGACGGTACCAACAAACAAATCTTGGTAATATTTTACATATTTTGATCCCATCAAAACTTATCATCATTGAAATTTTAGGATCATTCTTTCACTAATACATAATCAATCAATTGAACCTAAGTTAAAAAGACGCATCTTTCATAGAGTTAACTTCTGGGGTATCCATACAAAATTTTAAATTGCCAATTCATCCATTAAAATTAAGTAGTACTCTTAGGATTGTCAATTATTGATCCGACCCGACGGGTTAACCCAACCCGACCCGACATGACCCGAAAATAAATGGGTCGGGTATGGTTTTAATTTTTTTTTATCCGAATCGGATCGGGTCGGGTTCGGGTCAACCCAACCTCACCCAATTAATTATATTTTATAAAGTAATTTTATGATTTAGTACTAATTAAAGATTAAATATATACTAATCATACACTAATTAAGATTAATTAATATTTTATTACTTAAAATTATATAAAAATATTTAATTATTTGACACAGATCGGGTCGGGTCGGGTCAGAAAAAATAATAAAAATAATATGACCCAACCTGAACCCGACCCGACCCATTGACACCCCTAAGTACTCTATATCTCATCAAAACTTATCATTATTAAAACTTCTCTACAAAGATGAGCGCATGAAAATAATTTATAAGCTTTCAAATTTTGATTATACTGATAGGTTTGAAAACTTATAACTCTATAAGATAAATTTAATATTCATGATGCAAATCGATTTTCAATGAAACTGTCCTTTGGTCTTCGTTTGTATTTCATATTATATCACTATAACTATCTATTATGTAAATAAAATTACAGAATGATATGTTTTTAAAGCTCATTTAAAAAATATATATATTTTCAAGAAGAGGTTACAAATGCCTGTATTTTCTTGCGCCCCATCACGCCTCTCTTTTTAATTTTGGAACTAAAAAATTGAAAATTAAAATATCAAAGCAACACGATTAGATTTATTCCGTATCATTTTATTTATAAGAAGATACAAAATGTGATATTTCAGCATTGATTTATGTGACATCAAGACCTTACAAGAAGTGCACTAATATCATTAATATTCTATATTGATTTTTTAACTTATTGATTCATATAAAATGAAAATGAATT
The DNA here is from genome assembly GCA_037127355.1 of Schoenoplectus tabernaemontani. NCBI lineage: Eukaryota > Viridiplantae > Streptophyta > Magnoliopsida > Poales > Cyperaceae > Schoenoplectus > Schoenoplectus tabernaemontani. The sequence goes on along the minus strand of CM073745.1, from coordinate 578,008 downwards.
ATTTTTTTCATGTGCTGGAAAGAGATAATATAATATAAATAAAACCTTATAGTTTTATTTTTGTATTTTAGTTTGAAATTTTGTTTTATTGAAGAAAAAAAAGTGAAGGTGCATGTTTGAACCCTTTCTCTTCTTTTCAATTAACACTTGTTTTTAATATCATGGATTAAAAAAACTTGTATGATATTAAGTGCATAAAATACATTATCTTTCAAAAACCCTCATTTAATTAGTCACTTGACTTAGCTTGAAAGAATGCTGAAGAATTGCAAAAGGGCAGTAAAATGCCAACAACTCCATAACTGCGCAAGAATTTTAGACATTAAAGACAAATTCTAATTCTTTCACTTAATTTCTTTCGAAAGCAATTGAGCACATGGTTCAGAACTTCAGATAGAGATTTGATCCCTGTATAGTTAGTTCTCTGATGTAATTAACCTTAATTGCCGATAAATTAATCTTCTTCTCTTTCTTAAAAGGGGACAAATTGATGACCTTTTTTTAAAAAAATCCAATAAATTTAGGCAAAGTTCTTATGATGATGTGACTATAGAAAAATATTACCGTTAATTAATAAATGAAAATAAATCTGTTTGAATGCATTTAAATTGTAGTGAAATGAAATTTGTTGCAAAATGGGAAAAGAACCGGCAGAAGCAAATGTCACCCGCCGCTATTGTACATAAAAAGTACGCGGACCAATGACGAGCAGACATGTCATCTTAATGTGCATCCAGTCTAAGTCAACCGTGAGAAATGGGAATGGGATCATATACAAATACAATTGTATACATGATCCTATCAGCACGGACAACACCTCCAGTTCCTTGATGAAAGGAGAGAACTCTGCCTGTGAGAACCACCTTCGTTTAGTTCTGATTAATCAATTTAATCAATTTAATCAATTAAAGGAGACCTCGACCTTCGCATCCAGTGGAGAGGTGAGAAAGATTGAGAGAGAGAGAGAGGGGGAAGGAAGAAGGAAGGAAGGAAGGAAGGAAAGAAAGCAAGATGTCACTTTTGGCGCATTCAAGTACAAGGCATCTCATTCCGTGCCTTCTCCCTCTCCCTCGTGCGATTCCTTGATCTCTCCTTCTCTCCCTTTCCGATTCTTAAATTCTCGATTTCTCGATTTCTCTCTCTCGTCTCCCATCTCCGACCTCTCCATCCAGATCGCCAGATCCTGCGCTGACTCCAGGTATCGATCATCGTCAACGTCAATCATTTCGGATTGTTTGGTGAACTCGCACCTTTTCGTTCTTTGCGATTATAACTTCCCTCGCCTTACGTTGCAAAAGCCTGATCATCTTCAATTTATAAACTCTTTCTTCCTCAGGTTTTTATTCTTTTCATCGATTTCAAAAGGTCAACAGATCGCATCTACAGGACATCACTTTTCTTCTCCATGGTAAGAACTTGCTTCATTTTTTTATTCTCTTCTTTTTTTTTTTAAAAAAAAAAAGTTCCTTTCTTCTTTTGTCCTTTATACCATTTTCTCGTCCCTTTTTGAGTCCCAAAAATTGGGTCTTTGGTACCGGTCAGTACCCTATGTAATTGCTTCTTATTTATCATTTTTCTCATTTTTTTTCTATTTTTTAGGGGCAGGAGATACAAGAACATTTCTCTGCTTCTCTACATGAAAAGTTGTCAGTGTCTGGCGCCAGTGACTCTGATTTCAAGGGGCATAAAACTGTCACTGAAATGTGTGGCAGACTAGTGAGCTTTTAACTTCTTTCTGATTTATGCTTAATTCCACAAATCATATAGATATAGTACAAATATGTATCTTTTCATAAGAAAAAAGAAAATACTAATGTGTTAATTTCTACAGTATGTGATTGGTGCATCAAGTGAAGGAGCTGACTCACCACTTGATGTCAAAATTTTGGACAAAGCTACAGGAAACTGGTGCGCTTATTACTATTGTTATTGTCATCTTTAGAGGGCGTTGTATCAAGCTATTAAAATCTCCTTGGAATGATGTGCATCTTTTATTGTGCCTGCAGGTTTCTGCCTACTATATTGGGTAAGAAACCAAATGCATCAAAATTTCACTCGGCTCTACCGATCACCAACAATCGCATTTTGATTATTAAGGGGGACTCATCTGCCAGTGAATTTTCACATTTTCTGGAGGTATGTCTATCTGCTTTATAATATATCTTGGTAAAAAGGGCTCGTATGCTGGCCATTTTATAGTACAAGTAGTGAGTCAATTTTGTCCCACTTCATGCCCCCCTTTATGACAATGATTTTGGAAATTGTCTTTCTTGTTGTTTTGATATGGTCGTTTAGTGGTGGAACAGTTTAGTCTGCATAGTGAGTTTAGATTTGTCAATTTTTTGGGGCTGTCAGTTGTTCCAGTCTCAGTCCAAGATAGCAGCTTTGTGCAGATAGTGACCTATGCGTTAAATTTGGAAGTTCTATTATTTATACCAGCCATCATTAATTGTCACTTATCAGCTGGACAATTGTACATTCTTTAACCTTTCTTTTTCCATTTAGATCTGTTCTTGTTTATGTTCAATGCATACTGCAACTGATCTGACCAAGTTTTTATTCTTCAGTGAGATAAATTTTCTTTGTATACAATGCAGTATGCCTACATATTACAGAATAAGAATAAGCTCATGGAATTTTGGTATTTGCAAAAGGTTCCCGTTTATAAGCAGATAGCCAATGGTGTAAAGCAATCTGTTGCTCTGAACAAAATTGTTGATGTTTGCCAAAAATTGACTAAATATTGTATTTTTTTTTTTTCTTTTTCAAGTGTGGGGAAAATAAATTTTCTGTGAATTGGAGAGGATTTTGCAGTGTTACATGTATTTCATAATTTGAATTGACTGGAAATATCCAATTATTCTGTAGGTTGACACAAAATTTGTCATAGAGAGGAAAGAGCTGCTTGGTGAGGAGGTAGTAGCCTGGTCAAAGGGGTCAATTGGTGAAGGCCCAATACCGATCGTCATAAGTGGGCCCTCCGGTGTCGGTAAGGGAACCCTAATTAACAAGCTAATGAAAGATTTTCCATCAACCTTTGGTTTCTCTGTTAGTCACACAACTCGGGCTCCACGGGATAAGGAAGTGAATGGAGTCCACTATCATTTTACTAAGAGAGAAGTGATGGAGAAGGATATTAGGGAAGGGAAGTTTCTGGAATCAGCCCTGGTTCATGGAAATTTATATGGCACGAGCGTAGAGGCAGTTGAGGCAGTTACTGATACTGGGAAGGTAAATTTATTTTGTGGGGCTCGTATCTTTGTGAGTATAATGTGACGTTGTGAAACTTATTCCATAACTAGTACTGTTCTCTATTCCAGAGATGTATTCTTGACATAGATGTTCAAGGTGCAAGGTCTGTTAGGGCTCATACCATTGAAGCATTTTTTATATTTATTCACCCCCCTTCATTTGAGGAACTTGAGAAACGACTCCGTGAAAGGTATGCTTTTCCTTTTAAAAAAATATCTGAGGATTTTATTTTCTGAACCTGACTATTTTTTCTCTTTTTTGGAATCAAAAGAGGAACTGAAACTGAAGAGCAGATCCAGAAGAGATTAAAAAATGCTAAGAAAGAAATTGAAGAGGGAAAAGAGGGTCTTTTTGATCACGTCTTGGTTAATGACGACCTGGAATCATGCTACGCCAATCTTAAGGTACTGTTATATTATCTTATTCACACGACTCGATAGACTCCTGATTTTATTTCTATTGTTCTTTTTCTTATTAAATGTTTTTGGTGGTTATTTCATAGAAATTGCTGGGACTTGAAGATGGCATTGAGACCAGCAGCAGAGCTGGTGAGCATTTGCATTTCATTGAAATTTCAGATGCTTCTTGCTTCGCATATATCATCTTAACTTGCTTGTTGGTTGATCTTTCAGCTCCGGTAGACTTTAAAACTCCTTCAAGTTTCACTGTATCTAGAGATGCTGAGAAAGTTGTCATTGAATCTCAAGACTCTGAAACAGAAGATATAATTCCCAAAAAGTTAGTTTCTGTTAAAATTAGTTATCAAGCTTTGCTGCCATCTCCTTACTGTGTTGACTTGAACTGACAAACCCTGATGTTTACTTCAATAGGATTGTGGTTGATGTCTTCTCACTTGGAGGAGGGGCTCCAGGCCGGACCAGGGGCCTTGCTGTATCAGCCGTGTATTAATTTATTATGAGGAGAAATTGATTAATCTGATTTTTTTTTCCCCTAAATTTATGATCTAATCAGTGCCTCTTTTCTTTTTTTTGTTTAATCCTTGACCTTCATGGTCTAAGTTCAGTTTTGTTCGAAAAGTGCATTGTGACGGTAAAATTATGCCGAATTTTTTTTTTGTTTTTGTTTTATTTAGGATATGCTGAAATAATTAATATAAAGAATTTTCTCTTAAAGGTACGTACTTGAATTTATTTCCATGTTCGGTTGTCGTGCTCCTTTGTAAAAAAAAACTTGTAAAATTGAGAAAGGAAGAAACCTCTTCTCCACTTTCACCAGTTGTGAAGTTGTAATTAACCGGCTGCCAGAATAGTGTGCAGAGGGCAAGATAAAAACGCATTTATGGTCCTCACAATTTTAATATGATAAACTACAAGCTGGCCTGCCCTGCCCTGGTACAGTGGTACTAGAACAGTAAATGTCAACAAATACATCAGCTACTGGTATACCGTAGCTACTTGAGCCATGTCATTGTTCATACAATGACCTGCCTGCCTTAAAAGTGGTGCCAGAACCGGATCCTGAGATCTCTCAATCTCATCAGTCACGTGAGAACAGGGTGAACTGATTTTCTTTTCTTTTCTTTTCTTTTCTTTTCAAGACAGAATCAACTATTATTATACTTCAACTGATATCTTTAATTGTTGCGAGCCATACACATTACACGTACATCGTATTCATCCGTATAAATAATCAATTCATAAAAATATTACTGAAAATTCCAACAACTATGCAACATAATGGCAAACCATTTCTAACGAATTTCTTTTTTTCCTTACCTCCCTGGCTATCCCTGCTTATCCAAATTCAGATCGACCAGACTATGAATGTCAAAATTTCAGAACAAAAAAAAAAAAAGAGGAAATAATAAATAAGAAGACATGCTATTGCTGTTAGCTCATCCTCTTGAGTTCTTCTTCACTATTTTGGGGTTTTTGCACATTCTGACGCTTTTAGGCGTGACCTCCACAAGCTCATCCTCTTCAATGTATTCTATACAATCATCCAAACTGAAGTCCAGCGGCTCATCAAGTACAACTACACCAAAATTTAAAGAATAGAACCAAGTTAAAGATCATCTTGAAAAGTTCAAACATTCTACCAACATATTTAATAAATTCAATCATATCGTACCTGTGGCTTCCTTGTTAGAGCGCACATTTGTGGCAGCCTTCTTCTTGCACACATTAAGGGCCAGGTCGCCAGGTCTTTGGTAGATACCCACTATCTGTCCTTTGTACACATCCCCACCAGGTTTTACAAACAGTTGGCCTCTCTCTTGTGCATTAAAAAGAGCATATGCCGTAGTTGTCCCATTCTCAAATGCAACCTAAGGTATTGTTGTGTTAAATTCTATTTGCTCAGTTTCAAATCTTGAACACTTGCTCATTGTTAATGGCTCATACCTCTACTTATATAACAGATTCTTTCAGGTTTTATTTTGACCTGCATACATTAGGAACAATTACAGCTATGAAACGACGACCCCCTCATATCAAACAGAAAACTTTAAATGATACCGGCATTTGGGCTACATTCCATATAGACACTAGACTTGTATTATTCATTTTGGTGTATTTGCAGGTACATATATATTATTTTTCTGCCAGAAAGTCCATCCAATTTATAAATCACAACTTATTATCTACAGCCTGACAGCTTCTTGTCAAAATTTTAACCTGGGTAAGGGGATATGATGACAAGCAAACACAGCAATTAATCAAAAAGACTTACATAGCAATTAAAAAAAATGTTTTACCAGAGAGCCAAGGTCCCTAGTGTTAAAATCTCCAGTCCATGGCCCGTAGCTATCAAAGATGGTATTTAAAATAGCAGTACCCCTTGAGGCTGTCAGAATTGAGTTTCTCAATCCAAGAAGCCCTCTTGTTGGAATCTTGTATTTTAGTACTGTTGTTCCCTCTGCCCTGTAGTTTAAACAAAAAACAGATAATATCTGTGAGATCTAAAAATAGGCAACATGACCTGAAAGGTTTGGAAAAAAAGTTTGGAGATGATATAACAATTGGAACTTCACAAATACACGATGTATGCATCTCCTTTCACGTTTATAAATGGAGCTACCAAAATCAATTTTGCAACTAACACCCAGTTTGGTTAATTGCATTACATTTGACTCAGAAAACAAAGGTTTAAAAGTTAAAACCAAACGAAAATCTACTTCAGTTAACTAATGGCTTCATATCCAGTTCATGAAAATCTGGAAATCAAGATTCCCACAAAAGTCGCATGAAAAGGGTCTATTAAAGAGTGAGCCTCCTTATTGCAAATATGTACATTGCACAAATTAGATCAGTAATCATCAAGTTAGTTATTCACATATTTGTAAATAACCCCAAATCCTTGGTTGTTGATATGAGAATGCTGGGAGTTGCTGAAAATAGTGAAAGAAACAGAAGAGCATGAAGGGCAAAGCAACAAAAACAAACGAGGGAGCAAATGAACAACCTTATCATGCTTCCTACTTTGTCCCGATTTAGAATTAATAACAAAATAAGTAAACAAAGAAAGGAGCTTGTTCCTTACCCGCTTTGCATATCAAACATCTCACCACGTCTTTTTCCTAAAAGCTCAACAACAGCTCCCATGTATTCTTCTGGCACCTCGACAGTTGCAATCTTTATTGCATTCAACAAAAGAAAGAAATGTTGTTACACCAAAACAGGTATTGCTGTGTTCAGCAGACTATCAAAATAGATATTGAAATATCAAAACAGGTGCACATCAAAAAAGAATTATTATCAAATTACATATTGAAACGTCAAAACAGGTGTTATAGTAGACTATCAAAATGGACCATAAAAATAAAGAAAAAGGTACCTCATAGGGCTCAAGTTTCTTGCCATCAACTTCTTTGTTTATGACCTTTGGTGGGCCCACCATAAACTCATATCCTTCCCTTCTCCTGATAATAATAACAACACAGATGGTAAATCAAAAGGTGCAAACGTAAACAATAATTCACTACTGATAAAATTATACAGAAGGTCAATTCTTACATGTTTTCTATCAAGATTGTGATATGCAGCGTGCCTCGGCCACTTACAATGAATGTATCGGCTGTCTCACCATCTTCTACTTTCATGGCCAAGTTCCTCTCCAGTTCTCGGTACAGCCGATCTCTAAGGTTTCTGCTTGTGACATATTTCCCCTGCATATTAAATACAGAAGTTAAGAAAATAGTTTGAAAATATAATTGGAGCTACCTAAAGATTTCAACTTTTTCATAATCATACTCGTTTTGAGCCCAAATAACCAAGATTATTTATTATAACCCTTGTGTAACATTAGAGAGAGATTTGATGGATCTTAGGTAACTCTTTATTTTATCACAAAAAAAAATGCAAAATACAATGTTAATAAAACAAGCACTGATGCATCAGTAATGAACAAAAAGTGTACCTCTTTGCCAACAAAAGGAGAAGTGTTAATAGAGAAAGACATTTTGACGGTTGGCTCCTCCACTCTAATTGTAGGCAATGGTTTTCCTGTACTTTTATCTGCTATTGTTTCACCAATCTGCACGGCACGCAGTAAGTAAGAAACTGAACACTACTCAGCAAAGCCACCATAGCTGAAATAATGAGATAAAAAATACTAACCATTACATCACTAATGCCGCAGACGGCACAAATGTCACCAGCTTCTACAGTGTCAGCTGGAACCCGCATGAAGTTCTCATAGACAAAAAGCTCACTAACTTTTGCAAAACGGCAAGCATCATTGCTTGTGCACACCTGAAGAAGATTATAGTAACCGGAGTACAATCATTATTAACATAAATGTTACTATGAACAATAGAATGAAAATCAACTATCAAACATTAAAATGCTAAAATGTTATATAAAATCTCTACTAACTTCTAAAACAACAAGATTTGATCAAAAAAGAGTGTCCACAATATATCAATGGATTTTGGACTTGGGGTACCATTACAAACATTCCTCTAATTTCCCCAAAAATTACATGAAATCAGCCTCTAATTTCCCCCAAATTGTTAACAACACATAAACTTACCTTGACCTCCATTCCTCGTCGGAGTTCGCCAGCATGCAACCGACCAATTGCTATCCTCCCTTTGTGCTCATCATATTCAGTGCTTGACACCTACATATATTTTAAGCGGACTACAAAAATGATCAAAAGCAACCTGATACAGAGATTTATCTTTAAAAAGAATGACAAAATTGAGCTTACAAGCATTTGGAGATCTCCATCTTTCTCAATTCGTGGCTCAGGTATGCATCTAAGAATGGCCTCAAAAAGGGGACCTAGGTCATCAGCCAAGTTGTCAGTGGCTAGTCCCGCCTTTCCTTTAATTCCACTCGCATAAATGACTTGAAAATCGCACTGCACAGTACATAGAACCAATGAAATATTAGGCCTTATTTAAGCCTCAGTTTGAAATAGACTCCCCCACAAGGTGTTAAATCAAGAAAACATGATAAAATACGCAATCACCCTCTAGACTAAGAAGAGTCATAAACATGATAAAATACGCAATCAGCCTCTAGAGAGAGAGAGAGAGAGAGAGAGAGAGAATAAATAAACAAGCCACTCATTGTTCCAGAACATTTACTTGAGAGAACCAATTGGAATTAGGCATTCTACAATTTTCATAGGGATAAAAATATTCTCCCTTTTGGGTGAGGGGAGTTGTAAAAAAAAATAGTTTTAAAAGGTTCATGTAGTAATACAAATTTTGAAGGCAGGCGCATGAATCCCAAGAAAAGAATAATAAAGGTTACCTGCTCATCTGTAGCATTCAATTCGATGAAAAGCTCAAAGGTAGCATTGACAACATCGTCCGGCCGAGCTGACGGCCGGTCAATTTTATTGACCACCACCACAACAGCATGGCCAAACTCTAGTGCCTTTTTCAATACAAACCTTGTCTGTGGCATGGGTCCCTCCACAGAATCCACCTATGATATAAAGATAACTAGTGACCATGAGGATCAAACATGATGTGGGTGGTGGTAGTGGTAGCATGTGCATGAAAATATGCAAAAACATTGGTGAAGTTTGGAAAAGGTAACATAATGATTGCACATGTTGCATTTTAATACCACAAGGAGTACTCCCTCAACCATGTTAAGCACGCGCTCGACCTCTCCACCGAAATCAGAGTGTCCAGGTGTGTCAATGATGTTAATTTTGGTGTCCTTGTAAGAAATGGAGGTGTTCTTGCTAAGGATGGTGATGCCTCTCTCTCTTTCCAAGTCGTTAGAGTCCATGATGCGCTCTTGCACAGTCTGGTTGTCACGAAAAACCTAGAAGAAGGGCAAGTAAAGGGCATTAGAAATGGAATTGAAGAGATGAGAAGGGATGGAGTGATAAAAGGCAGCGCATGAAGGTACCTTGGCTTGCTTCAACATAGAGTCGACCAAGGTGGTCTTGCCGTGGTCGACATGGGCAATAATGGCGACATTGCGGACATCCCGTCGGGTGGCGTGTTTCTCGGTGGCCACTAGAAGCAGAAGTGAAAGGGGGAGGGTTTGTTGATGATTGATTAAATAGAAGTGAAATGGAATGGAAGGGGAAGGGGAAGGGGAAAGGGAATTGTGACTTACGAGGAGGAGAGTGGATCTGCTGTGGCTGTCCGGTCTGGACGGAGGAGGAGGAGGAGGAGGAGGAGCGAGCAGTGAAATTGAAAATAGTGCTAGGCCTAGGCCTAGGCCGGGTCCTGATGGCGCTCCGGAGCTTGGGAAAGCGAACGGCAGCGCAAGCGGAGGAGGAGGAGGAGGAGGAGGAGGAGGAGGAGGAGGAAGATGGGAATGTAGAAGCATAGAAGGAGACGGAGCGCAGCATGGCCATGGTGTACTTAACTTGCTGTCTCGGCACTCAGCAGCCTCTCCTCTCCTCTCCTCTCCTCTCCTCTCCTCTCCTCCTCTCAGGGCCTCACTCAGGGTCTAAGATATTTATTAGATAAAAATATATATATATATTTAAATCGGAGGGCAAGGAAGGGAATGAGGGATCAATGGATCATAAATTAATTTGGTCCATACACAATTAATATAATCAAAACTTTAACACACGATTTCTATTTGAATATTATTGTCTAAACCACTAAATTAATGTTTAAGACTGATTAATTCTTACTCTGTTGCAGGGGAGGGTTAAAAATGCGATGTAGCCCTTTAATAATTAATTTACTATTTTTTAGATAAAAAAAAAAGTAAACTCAAAGTCTTCCTTGTCTGAATATTTATAAGAAATCTTTTCACTCAAAGAATGTTATCTTTTATGTCTATATATAAAGTTAAGTTAGCATGAATCATGAAGTATAAAATATCTTTATACTTCATGTTATATTTTATATTTTTAAATTTAAAAAAATTATCCAACCAATTAATGTGATTTTCATATTAAAATATTTTAGGAAATCAAATTTGATATATTTTGAAAAATATATTTTTATTTTTTTAGAGGCAGAATTTGAACTTTCAATAATAATGATTTTCTATCCTTAAAAAATAGATTTTTTTCTCAAATAATATGAAATTTGATCTCCAAACATATTTTAATATGGAGATCACTTTGAACGGCCTGATCAGTCTTTTCTACATCCAAAAATATAAATAAGAAATTGAATTTTTTTTAAGAAATGAATTTCTAAATATCTAAAAAGATAGTAAAAAATATAAAATTTGGTCTACAAATGATTTTCATATGAAAATAATTTGGAGTAGTCATATCTATCATTTGAACTTGAAAATGGAGAATTTATCCATAACACATGGATTATTCATACTATGCATAGCACCATAGCCAAATTTTTTCTCTCTCTCGTTTATATATATATATATATATATATAGGGTGAGGTTATTGAGTTTTACAAAGTAAAAAGCTATTTTTAACTTTGACATGATTTCATATCCCGACGACTCAAATGGTCAACCTAAGTTGCTCAGTAATTTTTTATATCAAAATCTAGTGAGATATTAAATTTCATGATATTTTTAGTTTTCTAACTATTTTTCAATTACTTTTAAAAACAGCATTATTGAACATAAGAAAATGATCATTTCAGGACTGTTTTAAAAAAAAAATAAAAAATAGTTAAAAAAACTCATGTCAAAGCAAAAACGATTTGAGCGGTTAGAATATGAAATCTCATGTTAAAGTAAAAATGTTTTTTTCTTACCGTCTTAAAAAGCATATAAGGAGGAATGGAGAATCTATTTTTTTAAGAAGTAAAATTTCATAAATATCCTTTCTTTCTCAGATCAAGTCATTTTTCTCCTCACCAGAAAAAATAGCAAAAAAATTTAAAAAAATATATAAATTTTGGTTTACTAATAGATTTTGATATGAAGATTAGATTGAACGGTTCAGATCGGTCATTTCTGACTTAAAATTAAGAATAGAGCGCAAAGCACACAGCGCCTCTGTGCTTTACAAAGCACCCTAGTCGGACTATATATATATATATATATATAAAGAGACAGTGAGGCTGTGGTGCTTTGTGAAGCACAAAACCTCCAAAAATTCTGGCGAGGAGAAAAATGACTTGATCTGAGAATTCTGGTTCATCCAAAAATGACGATTTTTGGATTATCCAAAAAAATAGCAAAATAAATTCTAAAAAATATAAAATTTGGTGTACTAATAGATTTGGATATAGATCAATCATTTCTAACTTAAAATTAATAATAGAGCGCAAAACACACAACGCTCTTGTGCTTTGCAAAGCACCATAGCCTAATTATATATATATATATATAAAGAGACGGTGAGGCTGTGGTGCTTTATGAAGCATAAAACCTCTTGTGTTTCGCGTTCGTATCTTGAATTTAAAAATCCAAACAGCCAACCCAAAAGTAATTATAATTTTTCAGATTTTCATATGAAAATAATTTGGAGCAATTATATCGAACATTTAAACTTTAAAAATAAAAAATTTATCCATAGCACATGGAGATTATTCATGCTATGTATAGCACCATAGCCAAATTTTCTCTCTATCTCTGATTATATACAGGGGCAGAGTCAGGATTTTAGATTAGGGGGGTCGATAATAAAGAGGTATGACATTTACTATAGAGAAAAAATATTAGAGGGGATCAGATGTATAACTTTCTAAATTTTTAATGAAGTTATACATATTTTTTGGACGTTTTTAAAAATTAGGGCCCCCGTGATCCGCCACTGGTTATATATATATATGGGGGGGGTAATTTCAATAATATTTTGGGTTTTTTTTAGTATTTTTGATGTTTTGGCCTTTCTTTTACTAAGGAAAGAGTGAGAATCGAGCTGCTTTTGAAGGATTTCATTATTTTCCTGTAGAAAATTAACTAAACTAAATCAGATATATGATTAGGAAATTAGGATCCAGGTACAAAACCATTATTATCGTTATTAAGAAATTTAGATTGACCATTTAAACTGTTGGGATATGAAATCTCATGTCAAAGCAAAAATATTTTTTTATTTTGTAAAGCACTGTAACCTCATTATATATATATAGTGAGGTTATGGTGTTTCATGAAGTACAAAACCTCTTGTGTTTCACATCCATATCTTGAATATAGAAATTTAGATGGTCAATCCAAACTGTTGAATATGATATTTATATTGAAATATCTTTGGAGATCAAATTATATTTATATATATTTTTTTAAGTTTTTGTTATTTTTTAGATGGGTAAAGTTTTTTTATCTAATGATTTCTGTATCATTCAATACTAATGATTTTTCACCTATCCAAAAAATAGCTCGGGGGAGATTCATATTATGTCTAACACCATAGCCCAATTATATATATAGTTGGGTTATAGTGTTATGCATAGTACATATTGCTCTTGTGCTATGTATCATTTTTTTATTTTCAAAATCTAAATGGTTGATCCGAATTGCTCAAAATGATTTACATATAAAAAACTAGCTGGGGACCAAAAGTTTATATTTTTTATAAAAAAATACTATTTTTTACATAGTTAGAAAATCACTTCATTTAAATGACTCATAATAATTAAATCAAGTGATTTTCAAACTATGTTAAAAAATAATAAAAAAAATTTAGTCCCAACTCCCAACTAGATTTTCATATGTAAAACATTTTGAACTATTCGGATTAATTATTTAGATTTTGAGAACAAAGAAACGATCCATATTATGAACATGATTTGTGTTATGCATAGCACCATATGTGAAATCACATAAAAAAATTTAAATAATAAAATATAAAATATCTAATTAAACAAATATGAGGAACTACATAGAATAAAAAATTTAAATTTAAGAAAAATAATGTTAAAATGTTCTGTATAAAACTCAAAGATCAAATTACAACGCTATTAAAAATTTAATAACTTAAGACTTAATTGATTAAATTGAACAAAAATATCTTGGTCAAATGAAAATGAAAATATTAAGAACAAAATTTAAATATCAAATTAAAATTATTAAAATATAAGTGATTTATATCCAAATTAACTACATAAAATAAATATTTTATTCCATTTAACTTTGATGTAATAAGTAACAAAAATAATAATAAATATAATGATAAAGATAGTTAATTAATTAAAGGTACATTGAATCTATAAAATATAGATTTAAGGGTTTAATTAAAGAATGAAACCCAAAGATAAAATTAAAATTTATAAAATTTTAAATAAGTTAATTTGAAATTAAATAATCAACATAAGTTATCTTGATCAATTTAAATTCTTATAAGTAATTTGCTTTTTGAAACAACGAAGAAAAGCAAAAATAAAATAAGGGGCATCAATGTTAATTTATTCAACATTAGGATGTTTATTAAAAAATTGAAATTAATGAAAATGAATTCAATTTGTAATTAATTATCATTTATTCCATTTATAATTAACTAAGTGATATCTAATAATGAATTGGAATATTCAGATTAATAAAAGAATATAAATTCATTTGAAAAGACAAATTAAATAATCAAATTATTATCATAATAATGATTAGAATATTTGAAAATCGATTGTCACATGAATGGTCTATAAAATCTCGACCATAGAAAATTATGTCTGAAATAAACCCATATGCTTCGATTTCCATACCATTTCATTTCCCTTGACTTGGTCTCATTCTCATATCATATCACCCATTTTTCTTCGATGATAGATTGATAGTCCTCTCCCATCCGATGGGATTGCTGACACCTCATGACTTTTCTAGTTTCCCTTCTTTTCCCTTTACCCGTTACTTGTACGTTATCAGTATCACCCTCTTTCTCTATTCTTTTATATTCTCCTATATATTTTTTGTTATTATCTCTCTCTCTCACACAACAGAGTGCAGACTGCAGACCCCTCTCCCTTCTACCTTTCAATTTCATCTCCTGCCTCCTCTTCCACTTTGCTACAACACCTCCTTGTCCTCCGCTCAAGATCGTCACTTGGTCGAACCAGTGCTCTTCTTTTGGTATGGCTTTGTTTTTACGTTCCTGAAATTAGCCTGCCATGTAGGTGGTTATAAGATACAAGAAAATACTGTATGGGAAATCACGGTTTCAACAATTAATGTTTACTTTGGATTGAATCCATGCCAGGTTGAAAATCTATACTTACAATTCTTTCCACTCTTTGAATATGTGGTCTTGCTGTACAAAATCGACCTTTGAAATGGACACAAAAAAACCAGACTTAAAATAAAAAGAAAGGTTCCACATGGGTCATGGTATAGAAAATGAGCAATGCATAACATCAAAAATATATTGAGACGTACACATCAGAATTTCATCCACGAAATCAGCAGCAAATTGACCCCATGTACCTGTGAGGCTGACTTGTAACAAATATAAAACAAAAATGTGAATCATTAAGTATAAGAAAATACGAAGAACAATGCACATATTTGCTTAAAATACTTTCAGCTCGGTAAAAATAACCATGTTACCATATCATGCACATTAAACTCAAGACTAGTAATTTATCCATTTTATTTGTTAAATTAATTAAGGGATGAAATTAAGTTAAAATTTAATTAATCTAAATAAATTAAACTAGTCAAATTAATCACAATAAATATAATATTAATACATGATCCTCAAATATTAACAACTACAACTCTGAGTCTAGTATGCCCTGATCCAACCAAACTAATCGTAAATAATGATACTCGCAAATTTAATTAATTTGATTTCATAGGTTCTCAAAAGTATCCTGACAAGTTGACAATCGAGTACAATCAGGACGTGATGACTGATGAGATTACGGGCCTCGTCGGAAACTCATCATTGTGACGCTACCGTCCTTGTCGAGCTATTCAGGTGCGGATTGCACTGAGATTTATAATTTCTTAGGATAAGACTTAAAATTATATTATATATTTTTTATATTAAAACTTGTTCATATCATCTGTATTTTATTTTGTTATTCATTTCATTTTTACTCATTAATTAGATTAATGATTAAGATTAATTAGTTATAGGATAGATTATCCTAGATAGAGTAATTAGTATTTAATAATTCAATATAATTAGTTATATGATAGATTATCCTAGATAGAGTAATTAGTATTTAGTAATTTAATATAATTAGTTATAGGATAGATTATCCTAGAGAGAATAATTAGTATTTAATAACTTATGTTAGTATTAATTAAGTATCTTAAAATTTTATTATATAAATAATATGATTTTTAGATTATACTTAATTGAATTGTTATATTGATCAAATTAAGCTTAATTGAGTTATAACTAAATTGATTTAAGATTTAAATTTGCATATTATCCGTTTTCTATAATTTGCATGTTGTTAAGAAACTCAAGGAAAATTATAAGTTAAAAATGAATATCCAAATTTGGTTTGGGAAGAGTGTCAATACCAGCTCGATTTCATAATGAAAATAAATTTTAGTTTATTATTAAGGAGCTATACCGTTGTTACAGTGATTATTTTATCACTTTATATTTGTTACAATGACTATTTTATCAATTTATATTTGTTTGTGATTGGTTCATTTCATTTCATATTATTTTAAGATAGTCTCCTTCAATTTGAATTATATATATTGATAAAAATCAAGCCGTTGTTTGTTTCACTATAGTAAGGGACTGAGCGAGATAAATTAGGGAAGATTTGATAGTGAATGACACTTTCTTCTATAGAGCAAGCTCTCTTCTATAGAGAACTGGTTGAGGTCGATTCTTTCTGAAAGGAATTTATCCCGTAAAGTTATTCGTGTGATATGAGAGTTTGAATCCGTATCTATTATATTTTAATATCTCAGAATTATTCATTTTTGATTTATCCTTGATTTAAAATAATCATGACATTTAAGTAATGTATTTTTATAAATCTCTTTTTGGGTTCTTTTTATATCAAACTAATATATGATTAATTAAATTTTGATATTTAAACTAAAATTTTACGTATTTATATATTGCTATTATATTTGTTATAAAAAATAGATTTTTAATGGTTTTAAGTTTAAGCCTAGAGATTTATAATATCTTGATGTTGAACCTAAAACTGCACTGAGTGACTTAACACTCACATTTTTATAGTGGTTGTGAGGTCCAAGTTTGGAACTAGATGACAGATTGTGAGGACCAACTTTAAGAAATATCCATGATTATAATGTTGTCGTTCATTTTATTTTATTTTATTTTATCATTTGAGCTCTTAGGATATATTTGACTTTTGAATGCCCTTTCAACACCATCTCGTTTTGTATTATTTATTTTTTTCTTTTCACAAAACTATGATGTTTGTATATTTCTATTTCTTTTGGCATGTATAAATGGACTGTTATTATTTTATTGAGATAAATGAATGATTTGTGTATTTTTTTAGCCTTACGTGTACGCGTACACGTGGCGGATGTCATCCCGAGCATTATTGTAATTATTTTTTTTGGGGGGGGGGGGTTGACACCATAGACAATATATATATATATATATATATAGTGGAGATACCGTGAGCTTAAGCTCACGAAGACCTTCCGTGAGTTTAACTCAAAAAATATATCAAATTATTTCGAAATTTTAATTTATCATTCTCATTAAATTCTTTATATGAAAATCTCATGGGATGCAAAAATTTGGAGCGTTTTGAGCTTTTTAAGTTGTGATTTTTAATTTTTGAAAATCAGCTCTAAAAATAATAATAATATATTCAATACTTCAACATCATTTTAAAAAATTAAAAACAGTGACTTAAAAAGCTCAAAACACTCCAAATTTTTGCATCCCACAAGATTTTTATATAAAGAATTTAATGAGAATGATAAATTAAAATTTCGAGATGATTTAATATGTTTTTTGAGTTAAGCTCACGGAAAGCCTCAGTGAGCTTAAGCTCACTGTATCTCCACTCTCTCTCTCTCTCTCTCTCTCTCTATATATATATATATATATATATATATATATATATATATATATATAGTAGGGCTACACAAAAAAGCTCGGGCTCATAGCTCAGCTCGGGCTCGAGCTAATCTGGTTCGAGCTAAAATGACTCGAGCTAATTTGGCTCGGTAGTTAAATGAGCCGAGTTTGAGTTGGGGTTGGCTCGGCTCATGGCTCGACTCAGCTTGAATAAAAAATAGTTTATATTTTTTTGCCGAACTCTAATCCGATTATGATTCATTTAAAAATAATGAATTTCTCCCATATTAGAAAAAATAGCAAATAAATTTAAAAAAATATAAAATTTAATTTGCTAATACATTTTAATATGAAAATGAAATTAAATGATTTAAAGTATTTAATTTTAATTTAAAATTATAGATTTGAATCTGAAACACGTGAGATTGATGCACATGCACCATAAAAAACCTTATTAAAAATGTAATTACGTTATAAACTTTGTAATAGAAAGAAGGGCGTGCAGGACTGAAGTAGCGCTTGACTTTAGGAATTATTACAAAGGAATAAATTATGTATCATTTGTCACTTGAAGTCATATAAATATTCATATGTAGAGTTCTAGAAGGGGCACTTCCGTAATCATCTCATCTGTATAGTAATAGACTAATAGTAATAGTAATAGATTGAAATTGAAGTCCGTTAATAATTAACAAATAAATGAATAATCAATCAATCATATTGATCCGATTATTGCTAACCGCGTCGCCTTTCTTGACCAATCTCTCTCTCTCTTCCTAAGCTAATCCAATCCCATCTCCCACCAAGATCAAGAGGGAGGGAGGGAAGGGAACGACCTCATTTCTCAGATTTGGCTTCTACCTCTCTCTTCTTGACTTCTTTCCCTTCCCCTTCCCCTTCCCTTCCCCTTCCCCAAACCAAACCAATCCACCCCGCACCTTCCATCCCACCCCAATATCCCATCCTCCTCCTCTCAAATCCCAACACAAAAGATCCCATCTTTTCTTTTTTTTTTGTTTCTTCTCAATAAGAAAGAAAGGAAAAAGGAAAAAGGAAAGGAAACAAAACAGAGAAGCCATGGGGAATTGTTGCGCAACTCCAAACGGTGCCGAGAAAAAGAAGAAGAAGAATCCCAAGAACAAGAAGCCCAATCCTTTCTCCATCGAATACAACAAAGCTCCCACTCCCGGCTACCCCCAGATCACGGTGCTTAAGCATCCCACCGGCAGAGATATCTCAAGCCGCTACGAACTCGGCCGAGAGCTTGGTCGTGGTGAATTTGGTATGTCTTTCTAGGTTTTTTTTTTAGGATTCAGACTTTCCCTCTACTTATTGAGGATCACAATTTTCAAAATCTCTGGTCAAAAATAAATATAATATGCCAATTTTTTAATCTCCCAAATTTGGGAAATTCCAATCTCCCCCTCCGTTCCCATAGAAATGGCCACTTTCCTGGAAATTAAAGAACGTGACAGAACATGCATCTTTTGCTGGCCTACACCTCACTAATTGAAAAGAGCAATTACTCTTTGTACCAGGCGTAACATATCTATGCACAGAGAGAGAGACGGGCACCCAATATGCATGCAAGTCGATTTCCAAAAAGAAACTTCGCACCCAAGTAGACATAGATGATGTTAGGCGGGAGGTTGAGATTATGTGGCATCTGCCTGCACACCCCAATATTGTCACCTTGAAGGACACCTATGAAGATGACAGCGCCGTGCATCTGGTGATGGAATTATGTGAAGGAGGTGAGTTGTTTGATAGAATTGTCGCGAGGGGCCACTACACAGAGAGAGCTGCTGCTGTCGTCACAAAAACCATTGTTGAAGTGGTCCAGGTCAGATACCACAAAACACTGCAATTTTTATCCAGCAGATTGGAAACTTTCTGTATGATATTGTGAGCCGCCTATATGAAAATATCATCTTACATTATTCTGTTTGCTGGTTTAATCCTACAAATGCTATTGCATTACACTTGCTACTTCTCATATGGTCATCGGTCATCCAATGCAATTAAGTGGTTAAATTAATCAAATATAGATGCATTTATTATTATTTTTATTATGTCAAGCAGATGTGTCACAAGCACGGGGTGATGCATAGAGACCTGAAACCAGAGAATTTTTTATTTGGCAACAAAAAGGAAACAGCACCTCTGAAGGCTATTGACTTTGGCCTCTCTGTATTTTTCACATCAGGTATTACTCAGAAATTTCAAATTGCTTTTTGAAAATATTTCATTGAGAGGGGATCAGTATATACAAAAATGGCAAGATATGGCAAAACTGACAATACAAAGGAGGAACGGGAAGCACCATTTAAATCAAGTAAAATCGACAACAACAACTACAACAAAAACAAAAGCCTTTAATCCAAATAAATTGGGGTAGGCTAGAAATGAAACCCAATCCAAAATCATAGAGACAAATCAAGTAAAATCAGTTTCATATTTTTAATGTCATCTCCAACATTGTTTGAATGTTAGGTGAGAGATTTAATGAAATAGTTGGGAGCCCATATTACATGGCACCAGAGGTATTGAAGAGAAATTATGGCCCCGAAGTGGATGTTTGGAGTGCCGGTGTAATCTTATACATTCTTCTCTGTGGTGTACCTCCTTTTTGGGCAGGTAAAAAGAATATTTAATTCATTTTCTTTTGCAAACTTGGAATTTCTTTTTTGTGAATTTCTTTTTTGAGAACTTCCTTTTCCATGGTGTAGAAACTGAACAGGGAGTGGCACAAGCTATCATCAGATCAGTAGTTGATTTTAAGAGAGAACCCTGGCCAAGGGTTTCTGACAATGCAAAGGATCTGGTAAGAGGGATGCTAAATCCTGACCCGAGGAAGCGGCTTACAGCTCAGGAAGTTCTTGGTACGAGTCTTTAGTATAACTTAAATGATAAAGATCCATTTGTACTGTATTTTTTTTATACAGAATATTATATTCTGACAAAATGCCATTTTAGATCATCCTTGGTTACAAAACATTAAGAAGGCGCCAAATGTTAACTTGGGGGAGACTGTCAGAGCAAGGCTTCAGCAATTCTCTGTCATGAACAAGTTCAAGAAGAGGGCTCTGAAAGT
Organism: Schoenoplectus tabernaemontani; assembly: GCA_037127355.1. NCBI lineage: Eukaryota > Viridiplantae > Streptophyta > Magnoliopsida > Poales > Cyperaceae > Schoenoplectus > Schoenoplectus tabernaemontani. Next base: position 557,372 of record CM073745.1, on the reverse strand, counting down.
AGGCTATTTCCTTTGTCTTTTCACCCGTCAAAATCTTATTACTGCTTTTGTTTGTTTGGGTTGGTTTATTGAATTAATCTATGGAGTTATCTCTCTTTCCTTTTTTGGTAAAATTTAGGTGATAGCTCAGCATTTATCGGTGGAAGAAGCTGCGGATATAAAGAATTATTTAACAAAATGGATTTGAATCATGATAACAAGATCTCATTTGAAGAATTGAAACTTGGTCTTCACAAGCTTGGCCAGCAGCTCCCTGATTCTGATATTCAAATTTTGATGGATGCTGTAAATATTTGCCCTTTCTTTGTTATTGAAATCGCCATCTTAAATACTATATTTCAAAACAAAAGGTTGAATTTAGTTGTTTCATTTTGAATTTTTTTTGACAAATCAGTGTGATTCTAGATGATAATCTTCAGCCTCAACTGGGGACTGATGTTTCTTTTCATCACAATTTGTTCTATTTCAGGCTGATACAGATGGAAATGGGTTTTTAGACTATGGTGAATTTGTGGCGGTGTCAATTCATTTAAAAAGGATTGGAAATGATGAGCATCTCCGCAGAGCCTTCTCATTCTTTGATCAGAACAAGAGCGGGTACATTGAGATCAATGAGCTGAGGGCTTCCTTGGCTGACGATACAGGCTCCAACCATGATGAAGTCATCAATGCCATTATCCATGACATCGATACCGACAAGGTTAGTCCAATTACTAACTTTATACGAGAAGGATGAAAAGAGATTAATTGTAGGAAAATTATATGGAAAAGACCGCACAGTGATGGGTGAGACAGCAGGATATTTCAAGTTTCAATCGTGTAATATCTCTTGACTGCCAATTTTGTTCATATTTGTAATTAATAGGATGGGAAAATCAGTTATGAAGAATTTGCGGCTATGATGAAGGCGGGTACCGATTGGAGAAAGGCGTCAAGACAGTACTCGAGGGAACGATTTAACAACCTCAGCCTCAAGCTCCAGAAAGACGGCTCGTTCCAAGTAGTAATGGACACAAGATGATAAAAAAAAAAAACCAAGTACATAGACATAAATCTCACGCCCAGAATATTTCTTGTTTTGAAAATCAATCACCTTCTGATGGGAGCACAGTGACGATCTGCCGAACAAATATTTGGGTTGACATTTATTGCTCTTTGTTTGGTTTTTATCTCCTTGGTTTGTGGTTCTATTGCTGCCTCTGTCAAATTGTACATGTAATGGGTTTTATTTCTTGAAATATATTCTTTTCTTTTCTGTGTTTCGTTTTGATTCCCTGTGGTCTTCTTCCCTCTTTGAGGATTACGGATCATGCCAATAGAAAAGTTGTAGCTAATTTAGTATAATATAGTTAGCATTATTTGGAGCTTTTGCTGGTTATGTAAATGAGCGTCATATATTAATTCATAATGCTAGTATATATTGACTATTTGGCATAAACTTATCTATGCTTAAGACCTCAGTTAATGTTTCATATACCCCTGAATAAGTGAACAGTGAATATTGAATAATGAATACCTCTACAGTTTTCTTATTCACCCCTGAAAAGTGAAAAATTCAATTTATTTATCTTATTTAACTCTCAATTTCTAGCATTATTTCTTATTTACCCTATGTATAATTAAGTCAAACTGATACTGTATGTTGATATATCATACATTTCCTTGCCTCAGGCTCTTTAGGCACGAACCTACACTACATATCTTGGACTTTAGAAGAGAAATGGATTTTTTCAGGCGGAGAGTAAAATTATTTGTGAACTATTAATTGAACATACTCTTTTAATTCACATCAATTTTGTCGCTGATGGTGATAAGTTGATGCTCTTATATATATATATATATATTTTTAATAACCATCAATATTTTAAAAATAGAGTATCAGTGATATATATAGAGTTGATTTTTATTTTGTGTCATTTTTAGAAGACTTAAAAGAAGTAAAGTGTTATATTAACACGAGTTGATAGAAATAGATTTTGTGATATTTATATATTTTTAAATATGAAAGATTTTATCTATATATTATCTCACTAGACTTTAGGTATATCTATTTTAAAAATTAAAAAATAGAGAGAAGAAAATAGTAAAAAATTAACTGTATTTATTATTTTATAATAATTTTTAATCTCAACTACACAAATAAATAAAGAATAATTTGTTTTTAAAAAAATGAACTGTTCATTCCTTAGTTTTTTCTTCAATATAGTAAAACAAGATGTAAGATAAAACTTTATATTATATGTCTAACTGAATTAAAGATGCCAAGCACCGGTTTGATTAAAATATGCAACAGAACTTACAAATACAACCTGATCGCTGATCGCTGATCGCTGATCGCTGATCGGACGGTTAAAAAAAAACCGCAGGGATGTGAATTCGGACAACATCTTCCAGAAATTTATCTCATGCTCATGCACCCGGTGTACGCATTAAATTGTTTGCTTTGCCCTCTTTCTTTCTTTCTTTCCTTCTTTCCTTCTTTCTTTCTGCTCTCCAGACTCCAGTCTCCAGTCTCCAGTCTCCAGTCTCGACGCTCCCGCCTCGGCCTCGGCGATCTTCGCCTCCCCGCCCCCCGCCTCCCCGCACGGACTTCTTTTTCTACTGCTTCAGGCGGTTTGTTTCCGTCTCTAGTCAGGGATCAGGGGATCAGGGATTCGATTTTTTTTTTTTTTTTTTTCTTTCTTCGAGGCCATGGCACTGGGACTGGGGGGAGCGACTGTTTAGTAGATCCAGTGCGCTGATTCTGAACAACTGTCTTGTATCCTAATCTATATATTCAGCAAGGATAGGATCAGGATGGTTTCCTTCCATGCTTCATTACACCACTCCACTAACTTTTTCCTTCAACAATTTTGTAAAGAATTTTCTATGTATGTGTGTGTATATATATATAATTCTTTTCTTATCAACCTGTAGATAAAATGGCTGATTCCGATTCTGATGTGCCTCTGCATGAAGAGATCCCGATTAATTCCAATCATCAAATAATCCTAAATTCAGAATCTCATTGCAACTCAAACAATGATAATCATGTCAGACATCCCAACCATAGCAGGCATGCTCACCACAGGAGGCCCAGGGCGGCTAAACACCACCATGGTCGCTCCAAAACCAACTTCCTTTACCAGGATACCAATGAGTATTTTGAACTAGCCAGACAGGCACGTCTTCTCAGCAAAGACGATCAAATGCCTGGCAGTACCATAAATGACCCTGGTAAACATGCTGTTCTACCGAGCAAAACTGAAGACACTCTCAGAGGAAAGGAGGTCGATCATACAGGTGAGTCCTGGCTTAATGGTTCAAGGTTTCAATGGAACAAACCATTTCAAAATAGGAAGAACAAGCTGGCTGTTGGTAACCATAGAGGGGAAGGTAGTTCTACTTGTAATGAATTAAGTGGGCAGAGAAAGCTGGTACGCAATGGCTGCATCTCTCCTGATAATGTGTCACAGTTTCGGGAAATGTCAAGGCACAATGCCGGCCCTTCTGGGCGTTCTTCAGGACAGGTAGTGGACGTAGATGGCAAAGGGAAAGGGAAGCTTGGACTGAGTGATTCCAATGGAGCCCAAAAATCAGAGGGTAGAGTCATTCTGCATGAACCCAGAGAAGCCAGGTTGATCTTGTTTTCCTATTATGGAACTCTCTTTCTCTATCTCCCTCCCTCCCTTCTGCATGCATACATGCTTGTTTTCTAATGCAGGCATAGTCTTGTATCTTTTGTTCAGCCATTCTAGCTTGGTAGTGAAGTACATGGGTCGTGCCCATTTTAGCTTGGCACGGAAGTGCAGTATTGGATTTTTTTGTTGTTTTGATTTTTACTTTCTAGTTTCTTTCAGATTTGTAACTCTGGTTATTTGAATACTTGTACAACTGCTTTATAGAAAGGGCGAGCAGTTAGGGTAAAATGTTCTACATGCTCTTTCTTTCTCAACTCTTTATTCTAACTTTATTATTTTAAACCACTGGGAGAATATTTGTGGTGTTTGCCTAACAAATCAGATAACCTATTGTTTTTGCTATAATGCAGTACATGTAACGAAAAACGGCATGGTTTAAATCAAAGAAGAAGGAACTATTTGACAGGAAAACGGAAACACAGAATAGATAAGACAAACCTTGGGGAATCTTCTTCTTCAATTCTTGGCTCCCCACCAAACCATAGCCAAAAGATAACCATAGTTAATAGCTCTGATGAAGAAGAGAGAGAAAGAGACTCTTGTAGTGAAGAATACTGGAGTGTGGAGGAACCCAAGTTAAATGATGAAGAAGTAGCAGACCAAAGTGCAAAAAATAGTCAGGTTGAGTCTGATGAATTATTGGCCAGGCGCCTCCAGGAGCAGTACAATCAGGAGGCTCAAAATTTTCAAGTATCTGATGAAGAGGTATTGCTATTGTTGAAGTAAATTGTATAGACAACTTCTTATCATGTTTTATTCATATGATTTTGGCATAATTTATAAACTGACCGATGGAAAAATAGGAATAAGAAAACTATCTGGTAACAGCATGGGCTTACTCAAGAGGTGCCAGAACAGGCCCATAATAAGATTTTGATACTGTTTAAGGTATTGATTGGATCTGGCTTATTGTACAAGCATGCATGGTTAATTCCAAAAGATTGAGAAAGGAACCATAAAAATTAGAAATCCTTTTGTTTCTGGCGTAGCATTAGTTCTTCTTATACCGAATACAAGTGAAGGAATATCATATTTTATAGCTATGGTATCAGGGTATCTGTCAGTATCATGATACTTTGTACCTGGCTATTGATCATTATATTTCATAGGATGATGATGCAATAATTGCAAGAGCTTTGCAAGAAGAGGATGATGATTATGATGTCGATGACTGCAACATCATGCCTTCTAGAAGAAGCCTTCGTGTAGTGAATGATGTAAGTTGTCTTTTTCTTCATCTTGTTTGTTATACATCAAGCCCACAAAAATGTACTTTAAATCTGCAGACCAAGGGATAAAAAAGGCAGTCTGTAGATTTGTCATCCTATAACGGTATAACCTACCTTGTATTTAACTCAATCCTTGTAAATCTGTTGTTTTAAATTATAGAGTTGATGTGAAATAAGTACTACCTTTAATAAAGTTAATATAAATTTCTACTAGAGGGACCGATCCATGGAGCATCTGTATTTGGACAGTCACCATTTTCATTTTGAGGTAGCTCCAATGCAAATTCCAAATCATAGGAGGAATCACATGCGATTTAACAGCCCTGATATGGACTATGAAATGGTGAGCCTTACTCATTTATTTGTACCAGAAATCTCCTGGAACCTTAAAAGTTTAAGAATTAAATGCAAAAATCCCACAGATGTCGTAAAAATATGAAACCCTCTATATTCCAAACACTCTTCCTTTCCTCACTGCTCCTATCTGTATTCTCAGTCTGAAAAGTTTTTTCTTTCTTTTTTGTTTGTTTGATGATTTAGTTGCTTATCTCTCAACTACGCCGAGGGCTCAGTGGTTCTCACATGGATATTGACACGGTAATGGTTTTTTTTTCTTTAAAGTTCTGTTCAGAATGATAACATTTATAATTATGACGGAATTTTTCATGTTGAGATTATTATTTTTTATTGATTGATTTATGATTTACTTGTTAATTTCCTTAGAGATTAAGTATATTGGAAGCGTTGGAAGAAGCCTTTGAAAACCAAAGTGGCTTGGACATCTATGGTGATATTCATCGAGGTTTTCACGAGTAAGCTTTTTTCATTGCATGTTAGGCATATTTATGGTTTTACCCGTCAAGTATTTTCCTTTCTAGCTATTCTCATCCTTCCTATGTGACATATGGATGTTACCTAGAAAGTCCCAATCTGATATAAATATTGTGTGCTGCCCGGTCCCTTGTACCAGTAATAACCGTTGGTAAATAGAGTGCAGAACTTTTGTTGCCTTTTTAACTTGTCCTCAACTGTACACAAGCCTTTGCACCTCTGTTTCTGTTTGTTTCTGATTGATATATCACTCATCTCTCTCTCTCTCTCTCTCTCTTTCTCCAGTGATGAGTATGAAGTTTTCTCGACACTGGATGAAGATAATCATCAGTATGCGGGGGCCACGGATGGCCAGATCAATATTTTGCCTATTTCTTCAATCAAGGTTGTTATCAATATTAATTAGTTATACTATCTGAAGTGAACTTTCTGTTTGTACCCTGAAACTTGAAAGGCCCCATGCACTGTGGGAGAACATAGATGTGACACCTCCTGGGGCTGGAGAAGTGTCTCTCTTGTAAGGGTTTCACCGGGGATATCATGATAACTCTGGCTGGCACTGAAGAATTTCTTCTTTTATTTACTTGATAGATATTACATGATCATAATATTTGTTGCGGAATTGGATTCATATTTTTTTTTTTCAGATATACATTAATGTGTTATAATCTAATTTAGGGAGACAGAGGGGATGATGCATGTGTGATATGCCTGGAGGTCCCAGCTGCCGGGGATATGATGCGGCATTTGCCTTGCCTACACAAATTCCATAAAGAGGTAAAAATCACGCTTAGCTCCTACCTAATCAAAATTGACATCCATTTTTTTTTTCCTGGAATCTAATTCTAATGGAAGAATAAACTGTTTTTGATTTGTATAGTGCATTGATAGATGGCTGAGGAGAAAGAATACTTGTCCTGTGTGCAAGTCTGCTATAAACTGAACTTTGTGAGATTGGACCGTGTGTTTTTGCAGAAATGGTCCTGTTTTTTTTTTTTTTTAATTTGACGAAATACCAGGCAAGGCAGGTCGTTTTATTTTTCAAAGTTAGCGTGGAATATGAAAGGGATGAGATTCCATGCAGAAGAGAAGAGGAGAGAAGAGAAGAGAAGTGAAGTGAAGTGATGTCTCTCTACGAGTAATGAGATCTCATCTATCTGGGATTTGTTTGTTTGTTTTACTTTTTTGTCATCTTAATATTATTTTCTGTAAGGAGTGTTCCGTTATTATAAAGGGAATATGTGACAGTTCTCGTCTTATGTTATTATATTATTTTTTGGCGGCAGAAAGAAGAAAAAAAGGAAGAGGAGAAGAGAAAAGAGAAGGACATGTTGGTAACTCCGCTCGTGCTGCGTCTATTCCTGTAGTATATAATCCTATTGGCGGACTCGAGTCCAATCCCCTTTATTTAATTTAATGTAATTTAATGGACCTCACTCACGTCCGCCTCGATTCTCGCTCTCCTCTTTTCAAATTTAATAATAATAATAATAATAATACGTAATCACCTATTAGGCTATTACATTGTCATTGCGACATTGCCTAAGGTGCTTAGGCTAAGCTAATCCGGTCTACCGGTCATCTACTCTCAACTGCCCCCTGCTTTCCACCGGCTATCACCCGTCGCCTCGTACCTTTCTCCTTTCTTTCTTCGTCTTGCAAGTTCCAAGTACGACGGACACGGTGCATTGTTTCTCCTTCACTGTTCAGGGGGTCCCACATTTACTACTTTACTCCTCATTCCTCAAGCGGTGCTTCAGTTTAGAACTTACCACATGTGAGTACTGGTGACCTGACCCAGTCCTTAATCTTTACTTTATTATTATTATTATTATTATTACTTTACCTCGCCACTTCTCCCTTCCCTTCCCTTCTTCTCCAGCGTTCTTTCTACGCCGTCGGTCGCGTAAAGTCACAACTTCACCAAAACAAAACAAGGATGCTGTCTCCGCCTTCTCCTCCGCTTCGCTTCTCCTTCCCCTTGCCCTTCTAGATGCATCTCTCTCTCCGATCTGGATTATGGAATCTGCTCTCGTCTCCCGAGCGCCCCTCCTCTATAAAGACTTAGGTAACTCCCTTTCCCTTTTCTGCCCATTTCTTTCATGGATCCATCATCCCATCTTTTTACCATCGCAAATGAAGTCAAGTGCCTTCAGTGTCTCTCTTTGCTTTTTTAATTTCAAATCAATAAGCACATACCACTTTCTAATCTAATCTAATCCAATCCCTTCTCATTTTGGATCTATCTATTTATATATCTATCTATCTCTATCTATTTGTAGAAGCCATTTGCACAGTGGAGCGAAGCACCTGCAGCATGATCACCTCTGAACAATCCTTCTCCCCTCTCCTCGAACTCGCCGCCAACGATGACCTCCACCCCTTCAAGGCTGCCATCTCCGCTGATCCCTCTGCCGCAGATCGTGCCGGATTGTGGTACGAGCGCAACAAGCTCACCAGCCGCATGGTCCTCGAGCGCCGCACGCCGCTGATGGTGGCTGCCACTTTTGGAAGCACTCAGGTCCTCTCTTTCCTCCTCACCCTCCCTTCTGTTGATGTCAACTCCCGCTCTGGATCCGACAACACCACTGCCTTGCACTGTGCTGCTGCTGGTGGCTCCCACACAGCAGTTGAATCAGTGCGCTTGCTTCTCTTTGCCGGGGCTGATCGCGATGCCAAGGATGTCAAGGGTCGCCGCCCCGCCGATGTTATATCTGTGCCGGGCCTATACCCTGAAGCGAGAATAACCCTGGAGGGACTTCTTGGATGCACCTTGCAGGCTGTGAACCACCGCGGTATTGACCTGAGGGTTTCGATTGGCAACTCCAGCTCCAACTCCCTGCCCCTCTCGTCATCCTCCCCCGACGAGGATGGGGGTGGCTCCCCCTTGTCGGATCTGTCCTGTTCCTCACCCATGGCTGACCGTCAGAAGAAAGAGTACCCTGTGGACCCCACCTTGCCTGACATCAAGAGCAGCATTTATGCATCCGATGAGTTCCGCATGTTCTCCTTCAAGGTGCGCCCTTGTTCCCGGGCCTACTCCCATGACTGGACAGAGTGCCCCTTTGTGCACCCAGGAGAGAATGCCAGGAGGAGGGACCCTCGCAAGTTCCATTACAGCTGTGTGCCTTGCCCTGATTTTCGTCGGGGCGGGGCGTGCCGGCGTGGTGATATGTGTGAGTACGCGCATGGGGTGTTCGAGAGCTGGCTCCACCCGGCGCAGTACCGCACCAGACTGTGCAAGGATGGCACTGCTTGCGACCGCCGAGTCTGCTTCTTTGCTCATACAGCTGAAGAGCTGCGTCCGTTGTATGTCTCCACTGGGTCAGCTGTGCCCTCACCTCGATCTGCTATGGCCATGGAGATGGCTGCTGCTGCGCTCGGTCTCATGCCAGGTTCACCCTCTTCACCCAACGGCAGTCACGCATCCCATTTCACGCCACCTGGATCTCCTTCCTGGTCCGGGCAGCAGGCGAACAATAACAGCTTACAAGCTAGTCGGTTGCGGTCTTCCCTGAGTGCACGTGACATGCCTGTTGATGAACTATCACTGCTTCTTGATCTTGAGGCCTCTCGGAAAATGAATGATCTCTGTCTACCATCCGGACAATCCCATGTGGGGCTCTCATCGCCCATGGGCGGGACCCGGCAGATCCGCCCTAAGCCACTTGGACAAGCAAACCTGGATGATCTGTTCTCTGCTGAGGCACCGCTCTCACCCCTTTCTCCAAGGTTTAATAACATCTCTGAACAAGGTGCTTCTGTTGCTGGAGCTGCACCATCTCTTTTCTCACCTACTCAAAAAACAGCTGTATTGAACCATAGGCTTCTGTCACCGATCAACACAAGGAGCTTGTACTCATCCAAGGATTCAGTCAACATGCAACCCCCAGTGGCTACATCTCCAACTAGTGGCCGCATGGTTTCACCAAGAAGCATCGATGGACTTGCATCACCACTGAGCTCACGGCTTGCAGCCCTTGCATATCGTGAGAAAGTTGGTTCCAATGGTGGGCCCCAGCTGGGTGGGTCTCCTGTGGCCACAAGCTCTCCTTGGGGCAAGATGGTGTCACCCTTGGGCAAAGTTGACTGGTCTGTGAATGGAGAAGGGTTGGGCAATGAAGAGCCTGATGTTTCGTGGGTGCATTCTCTGGTGAGCCCGCCCGATGCAAAAGAGAGGCAGGAGAGGGATGCCACATCAAGCGGTGCAGCAGATTGCGTGAGGCAGAATGATGGAATGGAGCAAATTGGGGCATGGCTGGAACAGATGCAGCTTAAGCAGATCAAGTGAAGAGATTGAAACCAAAAACTCAAAACTGAATCTGAAAAGGATGGTGGTGTTGGCAGTAAATAATAGTATTTTTTTGGTTCTTTCTGCAAGGAAGGTGAAATGTAGGCGCAAGTTCTTCATATTATTCTTTTTGAAGAATTTTTCATTAGGCAAGGTAACAAAAGAAAAGGAAAGAAAATATGGAGATGTTTTTGCTTTGGATGGTCACAAGACTAACCATGGTTAGACATCCCTCTTCAATATTATTATTATTATTATTATTATTTTGTTTTGAAGAATCTCCTAACTAGATAGTCTTTTTTGCGACTTCCCTCTTAGTTATATTTATTTACCATATTAATTTTTCCTTTTGGGTTCTCAATGGTTATGACATTGCTCAAGACGGTTGTGTTGTCAGATGAACATGTATTGTCTATTGATATTTCTATTATTTTGTTACTTATTATTATGATTATTTCTTGTAGATTACGCTTCTAACCTTGTAATTTTGATTGATATTTCTCAACATGTTCATTACTGTTGTTATCGTTATTATTTCATTTAGTCTGTTAGTTGTATGTGGTTATGGTTTTGGGCATTAGTCAAATGCATTCTTAGTCTTGGTGGGTTAAGTATGATTCCCTTGTCTCCGGTCCGTACCATTGTTGTCTCCTACTTTGGTGGCCAGGGCCCAGGGACATACCTAAAGCCGTGCTCAACTGGTGGCAGGTTGAACTTCCAAGGTGAGTAGGGTATTTTTGAAAAGGCTAATTAATGCATCTCATAGAATGCAGTGTGAAAACTGAATGGGGGTGCTTCAAAATTGTTTATGCGTTTTCTTGAGTGGCAAGTGGAGTCATGGTGCTTTGTGTTGAAATTTAATATAGGATTGATGTCTCTGGACTTGTATTGATTATAATTAATAAAAGAGGGAGGCTTTGAATTTGGTTTTAGTTGGAGGTGGGAGGTGGGGTTTGTTCAACTTGTGCAAATATTTTCTAAGCTTGGGTACGTTGGTGGTCTCTGACTGAGACCTACCTGGTGTTGGATAAGGCATCTTTCTTAATATATATATAATTGGTAGCAAAGCAAACTTATTAGTGGCATTCTTTTGTAGATCCTTAAATAGCCCCAGATAGCTTTATTTTAATTAATTGAGACGTGACTGGTTCCTCGTCTGCATTGGTTTGACCATTTGCAAAGTCTGATAGTGATGATCGACTTGTGACTGGTTCCTCGTTTGCATTGGTTTGACCATTTGCAAAGTCTGATAGTGATGATCGACTTGTGACTTGATCTTAAACTTTTCTAAGTATCGGGTTGCGTTGAACTTAATAGTGGCATCATAAGAAAACAATTTGGCCCATCGGCTTGCAAAAACTAAAACTAGAAACTATTAGCGACGTGGTTGGTTATTATATCTTTTGTGTGATTTAAAATATCTGTATCATGTTTTTAATGTAATAGAATGCCGACGACGGGCTGTTTAACAAAAAGAGAAAGAAAAGAGTGGTATCAATCACTACTTTTGATGCAAAAACTTGAAGGTAAATAAAAGAAACAAGAATAAGTGAAAAGAACATTTTTGTGCGATGCACTCTTTTAGTCGAGCAACAGAAGCAGAAAATGAAAAGCATCGCGCAAGCACATATTACATACATAAATACATACATACACACAAGTACATCAGAAGTTCAGATCATGATATAACATTATTAATTGATTAATTCCCCATCAGAAATCAAACATTTCTCTTCTTCGCCTTCACCAGCAGCCCATTTCTCATTTGGAGAATAATGGAGAGCTTCGGCACCACGACGTGACCTTTCACCACGTCAAAACTAAAATTATACACCACAGCAGCTGCCGCAGCCTTCATCTGCGTGTAAGCTATGTCCTTCCCCAAGCAAGTCCTCGGGCCCGTGTTAAATGACATGAATTTGTAAGATGGTTCGTATTTTAACTTTCCGTTGTCCAAAATCCATCGCTCCGGCTTGAACTCCGAGCAATCCTTCCCCCAAACTCCCTCCATCCTTGCCATTGAGTAAGTGGATATAAGAATCTTCCAATTAGGAGTTACCACAAACCCGCTTGGTAGCGTATCAGTCTTTACCACCCCTTTGTGTTCGAATGGGACCGGAGGGAAGAGACGAAGAGCTTCACTGAGTGCAGCATGTAAGTAGACTAACTTTGCAAGATCTTCGGGATTGAATATGACCATTCCATCATCGTTAACATTATGAGGAATGGAGTTCAGTTCATCAAGGATTTTCTGTTCGACATGGCGGTTTTGAGTAAGCAGCCAGAAAAACCATGAAAGGCCAGAACCAGTTGTGTCGCGACCTGCTAGCATTAGGCTCACAGTAGTGTCTCTTAAGAATTGGTTAACCTTGTCGGCATCCTCGTCATCTATGTAAGATGATAACAAATCGGGCATGTCTGTGGCTTCCTTTCCTTTCTTTTTCTCGGCTCTTCTTTTCTCGACTGTTTCGTCCACAAACTGATCCATTACTTTCCAGGCGACCGCTAGCTTCTTTTCAACCCCAACATTTAGTTTTCGTAAAAGCTTCCACACAAAAGCAGGCACGGAGTGACGATAGAACAAAGTTGTCATGGCATCATCCATTGCTTGGGCGAAAGGAACTATTGGCAACCCAATAGAGAGACATTTTGGATCTACACCGAAAACTAATTGGGTAGTGGTGTCGAAAGTTAACCGAAGGCACACATCTTGTAAGTCTATGGTGTGACCTTGCTTGGCTGCATTGGCTAAGAAAGGGAGCACTGCCTTCTCCGCCTTCTCCCGACTTAATTGCGCCACATAAGCACGGAAGCGAGAGTGAGAGATCAGTTGCTGTGCCTTGACACGCTGGGATCGCCACAGGTCGGCATCAGAATTGAAGATGCCGTTACCAAGGATGTCAAACATCTCGAGAAAATCCTCCCCTTTGGGGTAGTTTTGGAAATTTGAGGTGAATACATGTTGTATGTTATAGGGGTCGGCAGTCACAAACATGTTCATGCCACTTAACCACCCACCGCGAAATACGAAGTTGCACGCGGTCGCTTGTAATATGTCGGTGATCCACGTGTGAAGATTGTGGAGATTAAAGATCATTCCCGGCATCATGCCCGCAACCGGCCAAGTCACTGGAACGGTATGACGTTTGTTTTTGGAGGAGATGAAGTAATGGCGGTAGTGATAGAGGAAGAGGAGGAGACAGGGGGCAGAGATGAGGAGCTCTAGAGGAGAGAGAGTTGGCCAAGCCATTGCTATGCTAGAACTTGCTGGTTGCTGATTGCTGATTGCTTTGTGCTGGTCACTGGTAAGATGGGAAGAAAGAAAAAATGTGCACCGGCTAAATATAGTTGCTATCTCAGCACACAAACCAATTACTGTTTTAATTCAAGGGACAAGGGGCATGGCTTACTTGAGACTCACCCATCTTATCTTTACATCCATTAATTAGTTTCTTCATACTAGGCATGACCAAAACCACCTGTATGTTAATTCTTATATTATATATATATATATATATATATATATATATATATAAATATTCTAATCCTATTCAAAAATATCATACAAACAAACTGTAACCGATCTGTTTAATCACACGCGCTTTTACTTGTCTCTGAGTTGGATGTTTTGGTTTTTTTTTAACAGCACAAGCTACAAATATCAATTAGAATTTGTACAAATTAAATGGTCAACTTCCAAAACGGTTGGAAAAGTATAATTTTTCTTCGAAAAGTATATATTTTCTGAAAAAAGAAATCGACAACTTGTTTGATGGAGTCATTGGTTATGGAAAAGACTGAGAAATGAGAAATAACACTGGGACCCTTAAATCATTATAATGTGTCACGAATAGTTATAAGCATGCAACGATTTACTAAAATTTAAAATTCATAAGAATATAAATAGAATGATGGTACGATTATTCACGATTCAACTTTTAAAATCGACAAGAGGTTTCGTACATCAGGAAACATCATATATATTCTTTAATATTACATCAGGAAAAATCATATGATATGAATATATATATATCTAATTATTTTGCGAGATGGAAAGTTAAAGCGGAGTATAGCGTTTGGAGAAAAGTGAAGAAAATGACCAAGGACGTGGCAACGACGGCAATAACCTTCCAGGGGCTATGCAGGTACTGGTGCCGGAGATTGGCCTCCCACTTGTTGGTGCTTTTCACATGATACTGGTTCAGCTGCCGTCTCACTCGGTTGAGCGTGTCCTTGGGATGATGCGCCGCCTCCTTTGCCAGGCTGTTGAAGAGGTTGGCAACCGCCTTCGGGCTCCCCAGCGAATTGCTAATTATTTTCTTCTTCTGCAACAGCTTGACATCGTTGCCCGTGTCGATCAATGCATCCATGAACATTATGTATGATGTGATCTCATTGCCCACGCCCACATGGATTTGCTCGTACGCCACCATATTTAGAAGGAGATGCTCCGTCCCGTCATGCACGTGGATCACTGGGAGTTCAAGCCGCCCCGTCTTTGGGTTAAAGTTGATGTCCCTCAGGCTTGTGCTTTTCTCATTAATATTTGTCTTGAAGTGGACCCCACTCTCCCGGAGCTCAACCGCATTTTCTATCGGTTCTGCTATGCATATTATATCCTCTTCACAATCAATTATCTTGTCATTGTGATGAGACCGCAGCATGCTCATGCGGTACAACTCGAGGGGGTGGCTCGCTAGCCCCCGCAAATCTGCTTGCAAGTTTTCACCGCAAAAACTCAGCACCAAATTGTTGATATATTGATTATCCTGTCATTGTATGTAGTATCCGTCCCGGTTAATTAATTAGTACTCTCAATCAAAATTCATTAAGTTCAAAACTCAATCAATCAATTTATACTAACATTTAAAATAAAGTTTAATTACGTACGGTTTGTCCATTGTTTTCAACCTCGAGCAGTGCCTGGAGCACTAGCAGAGGAAGCTGGTTCTCTAGCAAAAGCATGTCTCGTTTTATGTACGGCATGCGCAAGGGCATCATGTCCGAGCTGAAAACGGGGTCATTAGGCGCGTAGTCCTTTGAGTAATCCTTCAGCCGCATCACCTCGATCATAAAGCACCCGTCAAGTAACATCATCTTAAGAAAATCGTTTGGGTTCTCTTTCCACCTTTTATCGAGACCCTAACAATTATCAGCATATATGGTATATACATAAAGAAAACCTTCAAATTTTTTTGCATGAAAAATTAAATTGATTTAGTTTGCCAGTAAACTAATTATTATTTCATGAGGTACTGCAATTGTATTAATGTGATGGAGCACGCATGCATGCCTGGTATGAGTCCTGCAACTGTACCAAAACGCTCCTGAGCTTGTTTATAAAGGGATCTGACCGCTTCCCTGCTCGGTGAAGGAAATGAGCAAGAGCTCGGCGTTTGTGCTCTTCAGCCACCATCAGATCCTCTGCACCATGGTGGAATGGCCCAAAGGATATAACCTATTTCAAAATTCAAAGTATACACACACACACACACCTTATTGCATCATTTTTTTTATTATTATTAATTAATATTATGAAAATGATTTGACCAATGAACCTGAGGTGTAAATGCATTGGGGTTGTGACGCCTGACAAAGCTGGTTACGCGGTAGATGGATGGTTTCTTCCAAGCTGCCTCTTCAATAGAAATGTCCACCTTTATAGTTAATTAGTTACTTTAAATTTTCATGCATGTTAATTAATATATAATTAAATATGAACTGCCTGCCATACATGTATATAGAAGACTAGAATAACAGGGGAAGTACGTAATATTTATTAATTGCTAGTTTAGAAGTAAATTAATTAAAGAGATTGATAGATGCATGGTTGAACTTGAACCTCGCCGGCAGCGGCATCTATGTCATCGACCCACTTGGTGAAGTCGGTCTCCACAGCCACAGGTACGATCTGTGGTGCATCTCTTGATCTTTGGCTCCTGAGATCACCAGGAAAAGCCATGCATGCATGCATGCAAATTAATTAATTAAGATGATGATTGATGAGAAGGGCTTCATCTATAATTCTATATATAGGTGCGATGAGTAGTATAGTAATATGTCGTAGATATCCAACGTAACTATATGATCTTGCTCTGGCAGCAAGCCAGGAATGAATATATGCTTGCTTTACTGTGAGCTGTCCGAATCAGACATACTTAATGAAGAATTAATAGCAAATACATTAATTAAGACGACGGTGCGAAAGTAAATGAAGTAAATTGAATTGAATACAAGAAGAGTTGGGTAATGGGTGAGGCCCAACCCATCTGGCCGAGAGCCCATTTCCATCTCCTTCCATCAAGAAAAGATCTTCTCGTGCTGTCACTCTGTGAGGCATGGTGCGTCCATTCCTATTTCCTAATACATAAATGGTACATACATACTAATACTTACTATAAGTCTATAATCCTATTGGGCTATTGGACTATTGCTATTGGCGGACTCGAGTCCAATCTCCTTTATTTAATTTAATGTAATTTAAGGGGCCTCACTCACGTCCGCCTCGATCCTCGCTCTCCACTTGTCGCGACCTCTGCTCTGCTCTGCTCTGCTCTGCTCTGCTCTTCTCTGCTCTTCTCTCCTCTGCTCTTCTCTGCTCTCCTCTCCTCTTTTCAAAATTATTAATACCTAATCACATTATTGTTATTAGTTATTACCTAAGCTCAGTTCCAGTCTACCGGTCATCTGCTCCCAAGTCTCAACTACTTCCCCCTGCTTTCCACCGGCTATCACCCGTCGCCTCGTACCTTTTTCCTTTCTTTCTTCGTCTTCACTCTTCAGAGTACCATGGACACAGTGCATTGTTTCTCCTTCACTGTTCAGGGGGTCCCACAATTTTATTTTACCTCGATCCTCAATCCTCAATCCTCAATCCTCAATCCTCAAGCGGTGCTTCAGTTTAAATCTTACCACATGTGATGTGAGTCTTTACTCTTTACTTTATTACTTTACCTCACCACTTCTCCCTTCCCTTCCCTTCCCTTCTTCTCCAGCGTTTTTTCTACGCCAAAACAAACACCACAAGGACGCTCTCCCCGCCTTCTCCTCCGCTTCGCTTCCCCTCCCCTCCCCCTTCTAGATGCATCTCTCTCTCCGATCTGGATTATGGAATCTGCTCTCGTCTCCCGAGCGCCCCTCCTCTATAAAGACTTAGGTAACTCCATTTCTCTTTTCTGCCCATTTCTTTCATGGATCCATCATCCCATCTTTTTACCATCGCAAATGAAGTCAAGTGCCTTCAGTGTCTCTCTTTGCTTTTTTAATTTCAACTCCATAGCGCATACCACTGTCTAATCTAATCCAATCCAATCCCTTCTCATTTTGGATCTATCTATTTATATATCTATCTATCTATTTCTATCTATTTGTAGAAGCCATTTGCACAGTGGATCGAAGCACCTGCAGCATGATCACCTCTGAACAATCCTTCTCCCCTCTCCTCGAACTCGCCGCCAACGATGACCTCCACCCCTTCAAGGCTGCCATCTCCGCTGATCCCTCTGCCGCAGATCGTGCCGGATTGTGGTACGAGCGCAACAAGCTCACCAGCTGCATGGTCCTCGAGCGCCGCACGCCGCTGATGGTGGCTGCCACTTTCGGAAGCACTCAGGTCCTCTCTTTCCTCCTCACCCTCCCTTCCGTTGATGTCAACTCCCGCTCTGGATCTGACAACACCACTGCCTTGCACTGTGCTGCTGCTGGTGGCTCCCACACAGCAGTTGAATCAGTGCGCTTGCTTCTCTTTGCCGGGGCTGATCGCGATGCCAAGGATGTCAAGGGTCGCCGCCCGGCCGATGTTATATCTGTGTCGGGCCTATACCCTGAAGTGAGAATAACCCTGGAGGAACTTCTTGGATGCACTTTGCAGGCTGTGAACCACCGTGGTATTGACCTGAGGATTTCGATTGGCAACTCCAGCTCCAACTCTCTGCCTCTCTCGTCAGCATCCCCCGACGAGGATGGGGGCGGCTCCCCCTTGTCAGATCTGTCCTGTTCCTCGCCCATGGCCGACCGTCAGAAGAAAGAATACCCTGTGGACCCCACCTTGCCTGACATCAAGAGCAGCATTTATGCATCGGATGAGTTCCGCATGTTCTCCTTCAAGGTGCGCCCTTGTTCCCGGGCCTACTCCCATGACTGGACTGAGTGTCCCTTTGTGCACCCGGGAGAGAATGCCAGGAGGCGGGACCCTCGGAAGTTCCATTACAGCTGTGTGCCTTGCCCTGATTTTCGTCGGGGCGGGGCGTGCCGGCGTGGTGACATGTGTGAGTACGCACATGGGGTGTTCGAGAGCTGGCTCCACCCGGCACAGTACCGCACCAGACTGTGCAAGGATGGCACCGCATGTGACCGCCGAGTCTGCTTCTTTGCTCATACAGCTGAAGAGCTGCGTCCATTGTACGTCTCCACTGGGTCAGCTGTGCCCTCACCTCGATCTGCTATGGCCATGGAGATGGCTGCTGCTGCGCTCGGTCTCATGCCAGGTTCACCTTCTTCACCCAACGGCAGTCATGCAACCCATTTCACGCCACCTGGATCTCCTTCCTGGTCCGGGCAGCAGGGGAATAATAACAGCTTACAAGCTAGTCGGTTGCGGTCTTCCCTGAGTGCACGTGACATGCCGGTTGATGAACTATCACTGCTTCTTGATCTTGAGGCCTCTCAGAAAATGAATGATCTCTGTCTGCCATCAGGACAATCCCATCTGGGGCTCTCATCACCCATGGGTGGGATCCGGCAGATCCGCCCTAAGCCGCTGGGACAAGCGAACCTTGATGATCTGTTTTCTGCTGAGGCGCCACTCTCACCCCTTTCTCCAAGGTTTAATAACATCTCTGAACAAAGTGCTTCTGTTGCAGGAGCTGCACCATCTCTTTTCTCACCAACTCACAAAACGGCTATATTGAACCATAGACTTCTCTCACCGATCAACACAAGGAGCTTGTACTCTTCCAAGGATTCAGTCAATATGCAACCTCCAGTTGCTACGTCTCCAACTAGTGGCCGCATGGTTTCACCAAGAAGCATCGACGCACTTGCATCACCACTGAGCTCACGGCTTGCAGCCCTTGCACACCGTGATAAAGTTGGTTCCAATGGTGGGCTGCAGCTGGGTGGGTCTTCTGTGGCCACCAGCTCTCCATGGGGCAAGATGGTGTCACCCTTGGGCAAAGTTGACTGGTCTGTGAATGGAGAAGGGTTGGGCAGTGAAGAGCCTGATGTTTCATGGGTGCATTCGCTGGTGAGCCCGCCGGATGCAAAAGAGAGGCAGGAGAGGGATGCCACATCAAGCGGTGCAGCAGATTGCGTGAGGCAGAATGATGGAATGGAGCAAATTGGGGCATGGCTGGAACAGATGCAGCTTGATCAGATCAAGTGAAGAGATCAAAAACAAAAACTCAAAACTGAAACTGAAAAGGGAGAGGTGGTGTTGGCAGTAAATAATAGTATTTTTTTGGTTCTTTCTGCAAGGAAGGTGAAATGTAGGCGCAAGTTCTTCATATTATGCTTTTTGACGAATTTTTCATGAGGCAAGGTAAAAAAAACAAAAGGAAAGAAAATATGGAGATGATTTTGCTTTGGGTGGTCACAAGACTACCCATGGTTAGACATCCCTCTTCAATATTATTATTTTGTTTTGAAGAATCCCCTAACTAGATATTCTTTTTTTGTGATTTCCCTGTTAGTTATATTTATTTATCATAATTAATTTTTTCTTTTGGGTTCTCAATGGTTACTCCCCATGACATTGCTCAAGACAGGTGTTTTATCTGATGAACATGTTATTGATACTGCTATTATTTTGTTAATTATTATTATGATTATTTCTTGCAGACTGCCTCTAACCTTGTAATTTTGATTGATATTTCTCAACATGTTCATTACTGTTGTTATTGTTATTATTTCATTTAGTCTGTTAGTTGTATGTGGTTATGGTTTTGGGCATTAGTCAAATGCATTCTTAGTCTTGGTGGGTTAAGTATGATTCCCTTGTCTCCAGTCCGTACCATTGTTGTCTCCTTCTTTGGTGGCCAGGGCCAGGGACATACCTAAAGCCGTGCTCAACTGGTGGCAGGTTGAACTTCCAAGGTGAGTAGGGTATTTTTGAAAAGGCTAATTATTGCATCTCATAGAATGCAGTGTGAAAACTGAATGGGGTGGGGTGGGGTGGGGTGGGGTCCGGGGGTTCCAAATTGTTTATGCGTTTTCTTTAGTGGTGGCAAGTGGAGTCATGTTTTCTCATAGTCGTCATGTGCTTCAAAAAGGTGGTGTTTTTTTTCTTCTGATTCATGGGAAGGGAGCCCGAAATTATCTGTGGGATGAATCGCTGATAGCACTTTAATTTTGACTGAGATGCTTTATTATTATCTCCCCTTATATTTTGCGTTTAGTTTATTGATCTTATTGAATTATGAAGTGCTTTATTAGTATCATGGCAAGTGAAGATTGTCTGTTAGATGTATAAATTATGCTTGTGGATATTAATTATCAAATGAGATGAATTTCTTATCAGTGTTTTGGTATAGAAAAAAAGGGATAAAAATTGAAAATATACATTGGTACTGAAAGGTTACTGGTATTTGAGAGGTAACTTAAACTGTTTATTCGCATTAAAAGGATAAAAGGACCCAGAAAAACGATTGTGTCATGGTACCACTTTCGGAGATCAGTCGGCCCTCAACACTGTGATTCTCTTGTAACAAAACACCAAGTGCTTGTCATCAATATAGAAAGATTACACATTTTATGTAGGGTGGGATCACTTGATAATATGATTATTTTGACAATTTTGAGCATACCGATTCAAAAGGCCGAGGAAGAGAACGGAGAAGAAAACCCATAAAGCTGTAAGAAGAGTAAATTGAAACCTACAACCCACTTTTTTCTGGGTACATTATAACACCACTGACAATTTTATAAAGCTTTACAATTCTTTGCCTCAAGTCACCAGCGATTAGTTGGCATTAAGCCATAAACTAACTGGCAGCTACAGCCTAGCAGGATATTCTAAAACAGGATATTAAAATCAAGTCAAGAAAGGTGCTCTCCATGACTAAGATAAGCGGGGGCTAGGTGCAAATTACAGATCTCCAAGTATTTCAACACATGAAGTCCTGGTCAATTGTCATGCTCAGGATCTGAGCCATCAGCCACCCTCCTACCAGATTGATTTCTGCCGTTGATTGTATTTTCTGGAGTGGTATCAGACACAATCTCCTTTGCTGTTATTTATAACAAGAAGATTAGTTTGATGAAAGCTAAGAATTGCACCTGCCCGTTTCTCTTTCTAAAAAGAAATAGGATCAACAAAGGTTTATTATTAGCCGATACCTGTCATTGCACATTTAAAGGCTACAGCCTTGAAGAAGTCGATCTCTACTTGATGACTGCTAATGAACTTGTTCTGTTTGAGAGAAAGAGAGATGTATCAGTCAGAAACAAAGAAAAAGTATTCAAAATGCAAAAGACAGTGAAATTATACTACCCCACATGCCACCTTGCTTAAACATATATTTTTTCTTATAGCTTTTTTAATCCATTGCAAATAACAAATTTGTTAGTCTATCATATGTTCTTAAATTAGTTATAGCTTTGGTAATGACTTGTGATGCCAGTCCAATATTTCATGCACAAGCAGCTGGGAGAAGCAAAAAGGAAACACAAAAATTAAAGAAGTATTTTAAGAAAATAAGTGTACAATTTCATTGGAGGCAACGCCAAGAATTTTATCAATCCTAGCTTGGTGCTTCAGCAAAAATCTCCTCAAGTACCTTGCATACAGTTCTTTTGCTCCCTGTGAGTATGCAAATAAAATTATTATCTTAAACCATACACAAAACCAAACTTGGCACAATTGAATATTTTTGTGACATACATAGTTCGGAGGCAACTGAAGCCAAATAAGAAAAGCAAGCTTTGCATGATAATACAAGGGAACCCTGCAACAACACAATCAGTATGAATATGTATGCAAGGACAATCAAGATAGTGCTCATGTATCAAAGATATGCAAAATCGAAGAAGAAAGACATACCAAGAAAGAATTTTGTCAGAAAAAACCTCAGCAACAGTAAAAGATCCATACACTGCAAGCGTGAAAAGTGAAAACCAATCCAAATTTAGAAGGAAAAAAAACAACATATAAAATTAGCAAATAGGAAGAAATGCAAGACAGACCAGCCCAATATACGAGCCATTTTTCTTGTGCAATAAGATCTTTCTTTTCTATAGCTTTGAATGTAGAATAGACAGGAATGCCAATCCCAACTGCACAACTGCACCAAAACGAAGCAATTTCTGTTAAAATAAAGTGAAGTGTGAAGAATAGCTAAAACTGGAATTCTTTAATAAAAGGAAGGAAGGAAGAAATAGTGATATATATAAAGTAAGAGAAATGAGGAAAATATGAAGAAAAACTGACCATGCTGTACGAGCAACAACATTAGAACTAAGAGGGCTTAGCAAGACCTTCAAACCCACCTATATATTGAAATAAGATAACATATCAGTCTGATATGGTTTTCTACTAAGTTAATTGAAACATTAGTTAGAGATCCCACCCTCCTAAATGCAGATCCAAAGCTGAGCAATTTACTTTGCATAAAATGGAGACGAAAATTGATTAAAGAAAGAGGGATTAGAATTAGTATCCATCCTGTCGATAGGGATTCCCCATGGAGGGGCTTGAAATACAAACAAAGACCGAAGAGATAAAAGGGCTTACATCGCCGGTGAGTTGGGATCCGATAAGCTCCATCGACGAACCCGCTAATATCTTTCAGATGATAAGATCAGATCAGAGGCGGAGGAGGCGGCGACCGACTTCTTGTTTCGTATTTTCCTCCGACGACGAGGAATTTCTCAATTCTCGCCTCCGGACAATTGAGACTAAATATAAATATAAATATAAATATAAATATAAATAAATAAACAGAACCTTTGTATCTGTTTCGCGTCTCCTGTGCGCACCCCGGGAGGGATTGATTGATTGATTGAGTGCCACGTTTTAGACGATAAGTTTAGGGTCGGTCACATCACATGACAACATCTATAAATAAACAGTATTTTTACCAAATTTTTTTATAAATTTATTTGAAAATGTATTGTGAGGCTTGTCAAAATCTCGTCTAATTGTAAACATATCCTACACATTATACATACAACAGAAAGCATCCCAGCGCGTTTCTTTCCAAGAAGCCATAGCTCGTGTATTTGATTTCTCAAAACATTTGATTTATTTATTTATTTTTTAAATTATCAACATAAAAATATACGATTTTATAATCAACATAAAAATAAAATAAAATAAAATAAAATGATAACTACAAAGCTGCAATGAATTGAGAGATGAAGATCCTCCATCTCAATTAGCTAACATATTATTATACAGTTACATACGACACAGACAAGCTGGTCATGTCTTACAAAAGTAAGGTCCCCTATCCAACTAAATGAAGCTAATATAACTCCATCAAGATACATGTCCATGGACAAACAAGTCTTCAAAGCAGAAGCTTCAAAATAACTATAGGTAGATCTAAGAATCTTCAGGGTCGGTGAAATAAACAGGGCTTTCGATTTCACCAGCAGTTGCTGAGGCAAAGGAATCGCACGACGATTCATCCAAAGAAGGGATGGAAACTGTGCTCTCTTCAGAATCAGATTCCTCTTCTTCATCATCCTCATCATCATCATCATGGAGAATGATGTGCTCATCTTGTTCGTCTGACGAGTCAGACCCAGATGTCCCTTGTACGAGTTTGCTTATGGCAGCCTTGGCAGTGTCCACAAACCATTCATCCTCCGGTAATGCACTGATAATTAAATAAATGGGGAAAAAGCATATGATAAATGAATGAATTCTTAACATATAAATAAATAGAATATTTGGATTGTGAAGGCAGCTATCAACAGAGAATCATGCTGATGACAAATTTCTCATGCTATCCTCAGAACCTGGACAATTTCACATTTATCCAACCCAAACCCAAATAGCTTTGATGCATCAACAAATTTGAGATCCTTTTTAAAAGGTTCATCAGTTGATTGGTTCTGGTTAGATCAATAAATCCAGTCAACCAAGTTTAATTACACCACAGATCATTATTAGCACAGTAAAATTTACGAGTACGTTTGCCCTCAAGTAAAATTGTCCATTCCCGAATGTATTTATTCCAGTGCATGCAAACCAGAAAAGCTGAAATGGAGCATCAACAATGTGGCAAATTAAACAAGAAACAAACATAAGCAATCAGTTCTTGAAGGGGCAAGCAACGCCAAACTTAAAAATGTCACACAACAATTCATATCTAGCAGTTCAGAAGATCAGTGTACCTCTGTGGGTCGATTCCCCTAGCAGAAAATGCACTAATTGCTCGTGTGATAATGGCTGACACAAGTTGATGAATGGTTCTTGATGAGTATCTCCCACAAACAGCAATCTCCACTATAAATCTCATGTCTAGAATCAACTGTTGCAGAGCCAATAGAATAAGCGTTTTCATTTTTCTTTCTAAATTTCCTGTTGAGTGCAGAAACAGCAAAGATATTCTACCAGATTTCACAAAAAAAAAAACACTCCTTTTGCAATGGGACCCATGTCCACGTGTTATAATCAGGGTCAGTCAACACAAGAAATCAACTAAAACCAAATTGAGATCTCAGTTTTTCAGATCTAAGAAATATTCAGCACAACCTACATTTTTTATTTATTTATCACAGTCAAAGAGCTGCATGTTGTTTATAGCCTGGGATAAGAAAACCCAGAGCCTTACAGCTATTAGCCTGACACCCAAAGCCAAGTGAAAAAACCAAAGAGCGTGCTCAAATTACCTTTTAGATGCGTTACTAATAGCTAAAGTATCTAAAAAATCACAGGTGCAATTGCGACAATGTTGTCCTATTCATATTGAAGAATTCTTAATTTTTTCGAGTAAATATAGCTGACTCTGCAACTGCTAATTGTACCTGCTGCAGTCCTGACGGCTGTAGCTGCACCGTGTCATTTTCAAAAACATCCCAGAATTCTTGCTCGTCAGAAAGCCACATCACCACAGTTTCAGTTAGTCTTGACAAAAGAATCTTCTGTACCTTCTCTTTTCCTAGTAACACATCACCAGCTACACTAGCCAACTGCTGTAGCCTTCCAAATAAGGCCTGAAATTATATAAGATTTAAATTAAGAGAGCCAATTTGCAATTAAATTATGACATTGTTTTTTTGAACCATCGTGTGGCTATGTAGGCGCAAGTAAATTAAACTCGAAGGTATGTATCTACAAAGACAATACTTACAGACTTGATATTGAATTGGAGTAACATTTTGGACTATTAATCAAGTCATCTGCTAAAAATATTTCAGTAATATTCAGGCTTAACTAATCTTAAATTAGCACATATGTACAATACAAATGAGGTAAATTTTCCATGTATGAAGATGTGTTACCTTTGCACCCCCTGAATCCTTGTAGGGAATAGTATATACTAAATTCATGAGGGCTCATTAAAAATATATTAGGATTTTCATCATAACACATAATGTGACCCCCCCAACACATAAATAGTAAGGCAAAATAATAATCACAAACTCAATTACCTGAAACGGGAATGAAGGGAGTGCTTCTGGGTCCCAAAACAAATCATCACCTTTTCCTTGCAAGTACATTCTTGCATCCAACCTCGCCTCTCCTTCTCTTGAATACACAAAATTCAATACATACTGTCTACAGAAGTGGTCTCTTAACTTGTCCAGAGAGTGCCCCAGTTGCCGCCTCCATTCCTTGTACTCCAAGTTGATACCTCCACCTGGGCCATCTTTCTCTGACTGTAGGTTGAAAAATTGAGAAACGGTCACCGGTAAGAGCTCATCAGAGACTGAGTAGGCAGCACCAATCAGGGCGAGCTGCTGCGCATCAGTTTCAGCCCTAAAGCATAGGTGCTCTTTTGAATCTACAAGGGAGTCATCTTCAGTATTAGGCAGCGCTTTGATTAGTATCTCCACATACCGGTCAAATAGCTGGAGTACTTTGTTTAACACTATGCCACCAAAGTGGGAAATGGCCATTGGTGTCAGCTGGTCCAGATTATCCTATTTAAAAATAAAAATAAACATGAAAGGAAAAAGAGATAATTATTATATCTTTTATTTTATTGCAAAGGTATTACCAATGAAGTCTTTGGACAAAAATATGGTCTGGACCAAAATTAGGATAATGCACCTTCACAGAATGAGCACAATATTTGAAGAATACCTCAAAAGAACAAATTAGACCCAAAATGGTTAGCAAGTATGAGAAAGTGCCCCACTAAAAAGGAAAAAAAAAATGCAAATTTGACAGTGTAGTGCCACGTTACTGGTTCTTATAAATAAATGCTCAAGAAAAATGGCACTATACCTTACAAAAAGAACCTTAAAACCACCATAAACCTTGTATGGATCATGATAATTGATCAGCTATACAAAGGCTATCTCTACAAGGGTACATGCGCATAAATATGCATTCATGAGAATGAAGAACAAACCTTTATAACAGACATGAAAACCTTTGCACTACTAGTCAGCATAACTGTTGGATCCCCTTCTCTTCCCATCTCAACGACCCGCCTTCTCGCTCTTCTAAAATTCAAATCCAAAATCTCCTCCATATATGGAGTTAGCAGTACGAGCACCACCTTTGAGAATTTCAGCACCTTCTCTTGCTTCTCCAAGATGGCGCAGTGACTCAGACTAGCCTGAATGCAAACACTCGCTGACCTCAGCGCTGATGCAGTCTCCAGCAAAGGAGAATTATCCTTGACCAACCGAACAAAGTTCTCAATCTCACACTCAGCCCATTGCACCATGCGGTTTGTGTAACTGGAAGTATCTCCAAAGAGAGAAACTGAGTCCTTGGCAGCATTTGAGATGGTTGAGAAAACGAGCTGTGAGAGCGTGGCGGGGTAAGTCTCCTGGTACACAGAGCAGGAGGGAATAAATGATTCAACTCTTTTCTGCAATTTAGAGCCGTATGCCTTTAGGAGAATCTGGTGTGCCAGAACATGTTTCTCGAGCTTTATGAGACCAGCTAAGGCCTTCTTCAATTCAAAAATGGATAAAGAAGGTTGTTGTGCAATGGTAACAAGCTGGTCCTCCAAGGTTTCCTTCCTTTTCAATAATTGAGGTGCTTGAACATTTTCCCTCTCTTGGGATTCTAGAAGAAGTAACGCTTCTTCAACTCTGTGCTCAACTATAAGAGCATCGAGGTTTTCAAGGAAGGTAGGTATAGGATCAGAGGAGCTTTTGGCAAGGAGCTCGGTGAGCTGGGTGCAAACGGGGTCAGGTTTGGTACGGTCTGGATCGAGCTTTTCCCAAGTGTCGAGTTCACGGGAGACACCCCGAATGAGGTCCTGGACCAAGATTCCTTGGGCGGAGACGTGCTTTTGGAGGGTGATGAGTTCATGCTCCACTTCCACCACCTCCTCGTGTAATCTAATAAATGTAGGAGATGGAGATGAGTGCAGTAACAGTCTCACTCTCACAGTATGTTATATAATTATAATATTTATAAAAATAAGATAATAATAGGATTGAGCACCTGAGGAAGGCGAGGTACTTGGATTGCATATTGCCGCATAGATTTTCGACGGCATCCTTGAGCTCTAAGAGCTCGGAACACAACTTGCGGATGCCCTGTGGGGATTGATTAAATTGGATTGAAATTAGTAGGGAAGGAAGGAGATCAGATGTGATTAGAGAGGAGTATAAAGGTACCTTCTCGGTGTGGGATTGGAAGGCGGCGGAGACACTGGACTGGGGCGTGATCCACTCGTGGGCCAGGTAGTCGTCGTCGTCTTCGCTGCTCTCCATCACCATTTTGCTTGATGGCTTGATATTTTGTTTGTTCTCTTTTCTCGTGCTTTGCTAATTGCTCTTCTCTTGTATTAAGAGTCTAGTAGGTGGATTGTAGGTAGGAGTAAGTAACTACGCTTTAACTCTCTAGTAAGGGGGAGAGAGAGAGAGCAATGGAGATGGAATGGCCGATTCAATTCCCAATTGGGATTTGGGAGAATAAATATAATATTAATAAATAAGATGGAGAGAAGAGATAGAAAGGGGGTGAATGTGAATGTGAATGTGAATGTGTAGTGCGACTTAATTACTTCACTGAGTCCATCTCCATTTACTACTAATTATTATTATTGCAACCGACTCGCTCCGCTTTCGCTTCAAATTCAATTCATTAATTAATCCAACCATCGAACCATCCGACCATCGGAGAAGGAACGAAGGAACGAATGGAAGAAGAACCGAACCCCCTCCCCGTCCCCGCCAACTGCGATCGCTTGCTCCGCGCCCTCACCGACTGCCACCGCCGATCTCGATCCCACACGACGTCGCTCTGTCGCCACCTCAACCGCGCGCTGGCGGAGTGCGTCGTCACGGCGCTCTGCGGCGACGAGGCGGAGGTCGTGCGGAGCCTCTGCAGCAGCGGCGGCACCTCGCTCAAGCGATCCCAGTGCCGCCGAGCTCAGAGTGAGCTATCGGCTTGCCTCTCAGCGCACCAGCGATGATCATGAGATATAATCCATAATTTCCATGCATTCGTGCACTGATGCACTGATGCATTGATGCATTGATGCATTGATGCATTGATGCTGCTGTGTGATGTTGTTTAACTTTAAGTGACAATTGAATTATGAATTATTCATTTCTCATACCTTCTCTTTTCTTTTCAAATGTCATGACCGCAGTTTCCTTCAACTTGTCCTCACACGCCTGAATCAATCGAGCGAGATAAACAATTCAAATCGATTTTAAGACAACAACATCTGAATCAATCGAGCGAGATAAACAATTCAAATAGTTTACTTCCACCAAACCCAACTAATCACATAATCTGCAGACACTAATAATTATCGCATCATTTTCCTATTTAAATTACAAAATCATTTAAACACCCATCCCTTCTTTCTTACAATTTTATCTTGAGAGGGCGACCAACATTCCGTATCTTTCAAGATTGGAACGCAAGCATTAATGATTGTTGAATATGGCAATCTACCGGAAAGAATCAGTAGAATCTACAGAGCAAGCATCTAGTGATTTAAGTAAAAACTACAGATTGATATCAGAGTTTATGGTTAATTTTGGAGACAGTTCGCTCAATCAATTAGTATTGTCAAAGTTGATGAAGACAAACTATGAGAATTAGAGTATATAAATCAAAGCTTTAATGGGTGCGTAAGATATCTGGGAGAAGGCACAGATTAAGGCGGTCAAAGAGAAGAAAATGAAGGATAAGAACACTCTTTACATACTCTATTAGACGGTAGATGAATCAGATTTTGAGAAAATTACGACAGTGATGACAATGAAGGAGACATGAGACACATTCGATAAAGGCATAAAATAGATCAAGTTTCATAATTTGATAGGTGAGCTCGAGATAGCACACATAAAGAACAAGGAGGATGTATCCAACTATATCTCTCGACTTCGATGATTGTGAGTTAACTCAGAAGAAATGGCGAGAAGTTGGCAAAAAATCGAGTTATCGAGAAACTCCTAAGGTCGTTGACAAATGAATTCGAGAACATTGTCTACGTGATCGAAAAATCAAATGATCTTTCAACATTAACGATAGATGAGCTTGCGGGATTTTGATGGCTCACGAGTAGAGAAGGAAAAAAAAACATTGCAAGCAAAACTTGGGAACAATGCGAACTCAGATCTCGGAGAAAGAATATTTCAGGAGTGGACATAGTCAAAGCAGTAAAAAATGAGACAGAGATCGAGATGGTCGTGACAACAAACAAACACAACGTAGATTGCTATAATTATAAAAAATACGAGCAGTATGTTTGAAATTGCTGGGTCAAAAAAAGAGTAGAGGGCAAATTCAACTACACGGAGAATGAGAAGAAGGTATTGGATGATTGGTGGAGCGACGCCGAGAGGGCTAATGGGAATGCGGGTGGGACCGCGGTAGCATGCATAAATTAATTGATTTGATGCACATCTCATATCTGTTAATCTGGCAATTAAAAGCAAAGCATTAGCATTGCCCAATTGCATCGTCTACGAATTTTCTTCGTTAGTTACTAACCAACATTGCACTTTTCTATGCCCACAAACGTATGCAACTGCATATGCATAGACCATTTAAGACGAGTACTTCATGCACAAAACCTGTCAGTTCTTGCTCAGTTAGAAAACACTACTATTACCCTTCTGATTCTTTATTTCTGACATCTGTCAAATCTTCAAATTAATCACCCACACACTTCATGGATACAATAGCACATTTGATCTTTATTTCTGGCATACTGGATTTATTATATAGTGAATGTTATAAAACGAATAAGAAACAACTCATTTCTTACAAATACCAGCATATCTACAGTAGCACAAGTCTTTTTATTATCACCAATTTGGATACACAATAACTCAACTTTGAAAAAGAAAAAGAAAAACTTCCAATTCCTTGCAAACTTTATGATTCTCTTTTAGTATAGCAAAATAACACAAGTTTATAATTTGTCATGATAAATAAGAAGCTATCGAGATGTTCCAATATAAAGCAAAATCAGTGCAATTTAAATTTCAAATGGCATGCCTAATACAAACAAATTTGTGGGACTGAATACGACGACAATAGAAGATGGTACATATTACATTCACCTATTATCCTAATAGCTTCTACCAAATATAAAAGTTCTATGGTAACAAGCTCAACTCCAAACAGAAATAACAAATAAACCAAGAGAAAGAAAAACAAATATTCTTCAGTCTCAAAGGAAACTACAGATTCCAACCGATAGAAGTTGCAACTACAGAATGAGAAATTACCTAGAAGTTATTCTCCTTGAGAGGTGATCGCATACCAACAAGTGGTACAAACGGCTTAGACTTTTTCTCAGGCAAATGTTCACCTTCACTTCTCATATTTTGCAAAATCCTCTCAATAATATCCTTAATTTCTCCATCTGCATGGAAAAGTGATCCAATCCCACAATTTATGTCATGGACCTGCAGTGCAAGGGTTTCCTTTTCCCTCCTAAGCCTCTTCATATCATTCAAAAATTGAACTATTTTTGCCTCGTTTTCCATTCTCTCCCTCTCCAACAGGGCTTGGAATCTATCCTCTTTCGTTCTCACATTAATTTTGAGGTTTTCCATCTCCATTTCCAAATCACAAAAAAGCCCTTCCCTGAACTCAATTTCGTGCTTTTGAAGAAAGTAACTTGTGGCCATTTCCTGTAACTCAAGTTGTAACTTATCCTTCTCAGAAATCGAGATCTCTAGCTCTTCTACAAGCAATTCAAGGTTCAATTCCAGACCTGAAATTTCACTCCTTTTTTCTCGTGCAACTTCAGTACATTTATTTTCCAAAGGATCAAGTTTGAATTTGATTTCCAACAACTTCTTTGCCATTTCATTTCTGATTTCAACAAATTTGTGTTTCTCTTCTTCAAGAGAACAAACCTCCAATTCCAACCTGGAAATATGTTCTCTGGAGAGAGCAATATCTCCTCCAAGTTCTTCAATTAACCCTTGTCTCTCTCTAGTTTCACAAATGAACTTCTCTTTTTCTCTGAACAAAGCCTCTTCCCTGTCCCTGCATTCTCTCAGCTGTTGTTCTACACATTCTCTCTGTCTAACTTCAAAAAGCAACATCTCCTTTTCTTTAACCAGAATATCCACTGTATCCTTGCACATTTCAAGTTCTTTCATGACCTGTTTTCTCTCTTCATCTTCACTACACAGCCTCACATTTTCTTTCTCCAAAAGCTGTGTTCTCTCTGCATTGAGCTGTTTGATCACCCCTTCTCTTTCTCTAACTGCACAAATCAGCCTATCATTTTCTCTCATTAAACCCTCTTCTCTGTCCATGCACTCCTTTACCTTTTCTACCAAGTCACTTTTCTCTCTAAGTTCACAAAGCAACATCTCTCTTTCTGCCAGAAAATCTTCCTCTCTCTTCTGTAAACTATTTACCTCATATCCCTTCAAATTACACATCTCCACCTCTCCAACACTGATTTTTTGCAACTCATTCTGTAAATTTTGAACCAGTTCTTCTTTCGCATGCAGTCTAACAATCTTGTCATCAAGATCTCTCTTCAAATTCTCAATTTCGGCCTCTCTTTTTTTAATTTTCTCAGCACATCCCTTGTGCGCCTTATCCAAAGCCCTAAATTTTTTTGATTTCTCAACCCCACCAATCTCTATCTCTCTGTACTCTTTCAGAGACACCCTCAGTTCCTCATTTTCTTGGTCAATTTGTGCCTTTTCAAATTCAATTTCTTTAATCTGCAAGGACTTGTCTGCCAAAATACCCCTCAAAGATGCTATCTCCTCATCTCTCTCTCCTGTCACTGATTCAACAGCCAATTTGGCCTGCTCAAAGTCAGTAACCAGGCTATTGTACTGATCTTGAGATTCACGCAACTCCGCTTCGAGAAATTTTCTTTTGCTCTCTTCCCTTGCCAGTACCTGGTTGCATATCTCTAACCGGGTACGAAGATCCTCAGCTAAACGGCTTCTCTCATCCAAAACCAACTGCAGCTCACTGATTTTGCCAAGGAACTCCAACTGCTCCACTTCCTTCTCTCTCTTGAGTTCCCTCAATTCAGATTGCAGCTTTACATACGCCTCTTCCAAATGTGCGAACTGTTCACGTTTCCACTTTAGTTGATCTTCAACCTTATTTCTCTCCTCTTCAAACTGCATCAGCAGTTCCTCTCTAAATTTAGCCTCCTTACCAGAACGTGCCCACTCCTCAGTCTGCTTGCACTTGTTTTGAGACTCAGCCAGAAGTGATCTGAGCCTCTGTACCTCTTGTCTGCACGCACTGATGGCCTGTTCCTTCTCTTGCTCAATCAAAGTTGCTTCATCTAATGATGAGAGAAGATGTCTCTTTTCAGAGTCCAATTTTGCAATTTCAGCTTTGAGGGTGGTTTTCAATTTGTCATGGTTAGAAATAAGGCTTTGCATAGCATATTCCTTCTCTGCCAAGGCAGCTTTCAGAGAAGTGAGTTCATCATGGGTTGGATCTAGGGTTTCGGTGGGTTCGGCTTTGAGCACTGTTCCCATTGTGAAACTTGAAGCCTCCGTATAATGTAGCTGCTCCTTGTGTAGCTGATTTATTGAAAAATCAAAGATGAGAATTAGATGAAGGACCATAAAGGAAAAAAACAGGATGCAAGCAGCGGTGCTGGTACAGACAAAACCCTAGCAAATGGAAAGAAGCAGACTGAGAATCGATCGGAAGTAGAAGCAAATGAAGCTGGGAGCGGCGAGAAAATGGAGATGTATGTAGATGCAATATGCATCTAGATAAGGTAGGGTAGAGATTAAATGGAGAATTAAGGAGAGAAATAAATAAATAAATAAATAGATAGAAAGTAGTTAGTACCTCAGAGTGAGAATGAGAGTGAGAAGAGCACTGAGCGATGGAAATTGGAATGTACGCAGTTGGAGCCTGGAGGAGGAGGAGGAGGAGGAGGAGGCGGAGGCGGAGAGGAGGAGAGGAGGGAAATTCGCAATTTCGCAATTTCGAAAAAGGGAGGAGGAAGGATCGATCGATGTTTGAGGAGAGAGGTGGGGGCCACCAGACAGCCAGAGCAAAAGAAAGTTGAATTAAATGATGAACCGAGTGGAGACGTGTGCCAATTAATGGGCCTTGGGCCTCCCCATAATGTCTCTCGGAAGAAATTAATGGACCGACCACTTGAGGAAATTATTATTATTATTTTTATTTTTAATCATTGAAAAACAAACACAAAACAAAACAAAACAAAACATTGACTATGAGTTTGTAAGTGACGTCAGCATTAAATCATTAATTATTTCCATCTACGACTACGACCACCCCATTTTCTGCGCCGCTATGAACAACAACATCTTTCACCCCATGGCGCTCCTCATCTTCTACAACCTCCTCCTCTACTTGTGCTTCTTTCCTCCTCCTGAGTGCCCTGATCAGTTTCTCAAGGTACTCGCCAGCATCCGCCCTTAAGAAACCGACACACATCAAACTCTCCGCGACATCAGCCGGGGTGATCTGCACCTCCTCCAACAACCTCCTGATTGCACCATACAGCTCATGCCTCTCGATTCCGATTCCGAGGTAATTCTGTGCCAGCACCTTAAACGACTCAAAGTCACAATATGACATCTCTATGTGCTTGTCCATCCGGCCCGTGCGTATCAGTGCAGGATCCAACTTTTCGATGTGATTGGTTGTGAATATCAGAATCCTCTCCTCGCCACATGCCGACCACAACCCGTCAATGAAATTCAGAAGCCCAGAAAGAGTCACCATTTCCTTTTTCTCTTCGTCATCGGATCGCGGCCGCCTTTTCTTTTCGTCATTGCCCGCATTATCTTGTTCTGTGCTTGTGGTACGTTCCCGTTTGCCAGTGAGGTCGAGCGAGCAATCGATGTCCTCTATGACAATTATCGACTTTCCGGTTGTCTCGATGAAAAGCTTTCTTAATTCCGAGTTGCTCTTAACGGTCGTTAGTTCCAAATCGTATATATCGTACTCAAGGAAGTTTGCTATGGCCGATATCATGCTGGATTTGCCCGTGCCGGGTGGACCATAGAGCAGGTAGCCGCGCTTCCAGGCTTTGCCAATCCGTGAGTAGTAGTCCTTCCCCCTGCGGAATTGGATGAGGTCATCTATTATCTCTTGCTTTTTTATGGGGTCCATGGCGAGCGTGTCGAATGTGGAGGGGTGCTGAAATGGCACGTGGCTCCAGACAGATTTGAAGTAGCTGGACCAACCGATGTGGGGGCTGTTGGTGAAGAGGCGGCGCTGCCGGTTGCGGACCATGATAGCACGGCCTTTTTGAAGGACGTGTCTGAGGTAGGGTCCCTCTATTAGCTCACGGTGGCGCTTGTGGAAGGTTAAGGTGTAATACCTCCTCTCTTCTTCAGTGTGACGACCACTAGTGTTGAGCTGATTGG
Source organism: Schoenoplectus tabernaemontani (assembly GCA_037127355.1). Lineage (NCBI taxonomy): Eukaryota > Viridiplantae > Streptophyta > Magnoliopsida > Poales > Cyperaceae > Schoenoplectus > Schoenoplectus tabernaemontani. The sequence goes on along the minus strand of CM073745.1, from coordinate 522,387 downwards.
AAGGGTTTTGGTGCTTGGAGGCGTGCCACCAGATTCGGGCGCCGTTGAAGTCGTCTGTGACCTCCACTCTGTCCCCGATGGAGACAAGGAAGCGGTCGCTGCTGTCCTTGCCGAGCTCGATGCGGCAGGTGTGGGCGCGGCGGGAGCAGTGGTCGCTGAGGTAGGCCTTGGCGGAGACGTAGAGCTCGTGGCGGCTGAGGCGCTCTCCGTTGTACTCCTCGATGAGGAAGTGATCGTAGGGGCTGACGTAGGAGGAGAGCTTGGTGAGGAAAGAGAGGAGGTGATGCTTGAGCTCGTAGGGGAGGAATTGGCGAAACATGGTCCACATGATGGCGATGCCGCCGACGGTGGATGTCAGCTTGGTGCTGAAAGCCATCAGTGCTTGGTGGTCCATCACCATGAATCAGTGCTTGGTACGTGCGTTCGTTCCTTCTTTCTCTGTTTTGGTTTCTTAATTAAGAGCTAATATTTAAGCTACTAATTAAGCTAGCTAACTAGCTATATATATATATATATATATAACATAGGGACCAAGGGAGGAGGAGAAAACAAATTAAGATAAATATTAAATAAACAGAAATTAATGTGGATGCAGTTCAAGCACGACGAAATGAAATGAAATGAAGAATGGACAGCAACAGCCAACAGGTAGCCAACAAGGCCTTAATTAATTTAAAAAAAGGCACCGAAAGTTCTTGATGCATGACGACATTGACGACGGCCTTCATTTGAATCAGCGGATGATGCATGCACGCACGCCGCACGCGTGATGGAACTGCAGTTGCCGTCTCACATTTTACTACCTATATATAAATATTTATTATATATATACATTGGCTGATTGGCATTGCCGACCAAAATAATTTCATTACAATCAATATTATATGATCGAGCAGTTAGAGCAGATCTTCCTTTTCTCTGCTTTCGTCTTCGGCGGCTGGGAGTGGGAGATGAGCCTGATCTGATCTGGCCTCATCTCATCTCATCTCATCTCATCTCATCTCATCTCATCTGACCTAATCAGTATTTGTATTCAATGCGCCACAAGCACTGAGCACTGAGCACTGATCACTGATCTAGATGACAAGTCCGACCGTCAAAAAAGATGTTCCCAGTTCCAACTTCCAACCAATGAATAAAATAGTTTCTTCCTCCTCCACGCCACGCTGGCTAATGGCTATATCCTTATATTATTTTATTATTATTATTATTATTATTAATAAATATACATACATCTAGAAGACTACAAGTCTAGAATCATATCACATCTCTTCACTTTTTAATATTAATAATTATTAAATTAATATTATTAAAAATAAAAGTGATAACGGTAAAATTTTAAATATACGAATAGAAACGCGCCACTGTCACTGGCGCGTCTCAAACACGCCACTGGCACTGGCGCGTTTCATTAAAATAAGGAAACGCGCCACTGGCAGTGGCGCATTTGCCTCTTATAAATACCAAACGCGCAGATCCATCTGCGCATTGTGGAATAAAGATAAAAAAGAAAGAAAAAGAAAAAGAAAGAGAAGAGAGAGGAAAAAAGAGAGAAAGAAAGAGGAAGAGAGAGATTGAAAGAGAGAAATTGGAAGAGAGATTAGAAGAAAGAGGAAGAAAGAGGTAGAAATAAGAAGAGAGAGGACGAGAAGAGGAGAAAAAAGAAACGTACGAGTGCATCTGCGCGTTTAGCATTACAATTAAAGGTAAATTTTATTTATCTAAATAGTTAGCATTGAAATATAAATTATATACTGATTATTAAAAAAATAATTGTGTAGATTAAATTATAATTATTTAAATATAATTTAGTTATAATTTAATTATAGATTTAATTGTAAAATTTATTAATTATAATTTAATTGAAGATTAATTGTAGGTTTAAATGTGAAATTATTTAATTATAGATTTAATTATTCATTAATTGTAGATTTAATTGTCCATTTAATTAAAAAAATATTTATTTGTAGATTAAATTGTAGAATTGTGTAATTATAATTTTAGATTATTTATTAAATATTTGTGTAGAATTAATTAATTAATTATTTAATTGTAGATTAATTATTGATTTAATTGTAGAATAATAAATATTTAATTAGGCTTTAATTGTAGATTAAATTATAATTATTTAAATATAATTTAGTTATAATTTAATTATAGATTTAATTGTAAAATTTATTAATTATAATTTAATTGAAGATTAATTGTAGGTTTAAATGTGAAATTATTTAATTATAGATTTAATTATTCATGAATTATAGATTTAATTATCTATTTAATTAAAAAAATATTTAATTATAGATTAAATTATAGAATTGTAGAATTGTGTAATTATAATTTTAGATTATTTATTAATTATTTGTGTAGAATTAATTAATTTATTATTTAATTATAGATTAATTATTGATTTAATTGTAGAATAATAAATATTTAATTAGGCTTTAATTGTAGAATCGGACACATTATAGTCAGGTAGAGGTATATTATATTTTAAAAAATAATAATAAAATACATATATATGAGAAGCTAATTATGAAATGAAAATTACAGAGAGATAACAATGTCATTCGTTTCCGCACTAATCGTCCGACGATACCATACATCTCGCACATTCAGAATAGGTTGCGAGTTATGGGATTTCTTCATCTCGCCAGACTGCATGAGATTTATGTGCAAGAAGCGGAGGCACGTAACTTGAAGATTGATACGGGTTTATTGAGCGCGTTAATAGAGTTTTGGAGGCCAGAAACTCACACATTTTACTTAAATTTGGGCGAGATGACCATGACTCTAGAGGTAAATACTAAAATATTATTAATTTAATTATAATGTTAAAAAGATGGTATAGTAATACAATTTTTTTTAGGACGTCGCATGTCTGTGGGGTTTATCCACCATTGGTGAGCCGGTGACTGGATATATTGATGGAGATTTTTCGGCATACATCCGTCAGTTATTTGGGCAGGATGATATATCATCATTCTGCAAAGATGTGAGCTAATTGATTAGACTCTTCATGAATTTTAGTTTTTTTTGTTCATAAATTATGATTAAACTAAATATAAAATTTGGCAGACGTTCTATTTCCCTTCGAGAGTTACGGTCCACTTTGATCACGCTCCAGAGGCAGACGATCATCAGGGTCTTGATCGATATGCGATCGGTTTTTGCTTTGGAGTTGACGGGGTGTATCATGTTCCCCGACAACAATGGAGACTCTGTACCGGCGTTTCTTCTGTCGATTTTGACGGTAAGGATTTTAAAATAATTTATCTTTCATAATTATATAATTTTAGTACTAATATTTAATTTATAGGAAGATTTACAATTTGGTAGAAAAAGAAATTGGGGTGCTGCGGTACTTGGTTATTTACATCGGCGTCTTGATGTGGCATGCCAAGGATTGACGAGGAGTATTGGTGGTCCATGACTTTTATTATTATTGTGGAGCTGGATGCGTTTGCCCCCCGCTTGTCCATTACCTGCCTAAGAGACATTCATTTTCAGTGAGTGGGGTACACCGGACCGTGATAGTTGTACGCCTTTTGGCAGATAATAATTTAATTACAAAATAAAATCAATCAATCGATGAAAATATATGTGTAATCACTAATAATAATTTGAATTGATAATAGGAAATTGACGCTTGATAAAAATAGATATCTCAATCCGTCACACGTCGTCGTTAAGTACGTGAGGGATCAGCTGATTATGTTGTGTTTACCCTTGAAAAATCTCAAGGATTAAACAGCTGAATAATTAAGAATGAAAATCAATTATCAATAATAAATCACAAGAAAAAAAAAAGAAAAGAGCAAGGAAGAGAGGGACCACCAGCCAGAAGAAGTCGCTGTCGAATTCCAGAGCAACCTTATTTGTCCCACAAGGAAATCCTAAGCACAAAGCAAGGGTATAAATACCCCACCATCCACTGTTCACTCGGTGTGGGTGACAGCCAAGAGACTCAAGAGAGAAGGGAGATCTCTTGGGTGTCACCCATGTGATCATGCTTTTTCTGACAAGTGGGACCCACCTGGCAATCCCTCGCAAGCAGCTCTAACAGCTTAAAACTAGCCTAATCACTAAACCTAATCCAGCCGGAACCAGGGTTAAGCAATAATCCCATAAGGAAATTCTAAAGTACAAAGCAAGGGTATAAATACCCCCACCATCTACTGTTCATTCGATATAGATGACATTCAAGAGATTCGGGAGAAAGAAAGAGATCTCTTGATGTGTCATCCATGTAATCATTCTTCCTCTGACAAGTGGGACCTACCTGGCAGTCCCACGCAGATGACTTCAATAACCTGGACCTAGCCTATCTAATAAATCTAATCAATCCGGAGCAAAGGCTACGCAGTAATCCCACAAGGAAATTTTAGACAAAAAATCAGAGGTATAAAAGCACTGTCACCTCCTGTTCATTCGAGGTGGATGACCCTCAGGAGATTCAGGAGAGAGAAATCTCCTCAGGGGTCATCCATCTAATTATTTTTGCACTGACAGGTGGGTTCCACACCTCAGTGACAGGGGTCATCCATCAAAGGAGTCAGGATTAAACCCTAAGAGTCTACCCTCAGGGCAAACCCTAAGAACCGAAGCAGTATAATCCCTATACAACGAGAACTGTGTCAATGCCAAGCCAGTATTTTGATACAGCCAACTACAAGAAATTTCAATGTGATTTTGCTTTCATACAAGTAAATTGAAAGTCAACTTCACAAGACTGGTCAGGTGCCAATGTTGCAAACATTTGATCAAGTCGGGATTTGTATCAACTATTGACAAGTAATCAATTGTTGATCAAATCAAACCCTAATAAACGTCAATACAAGTCTAATTGGTGTTTAATTAGGGTGGTTTCTACAAGAGAGAGATATTTGGCAGAGACACTGAGCTACAATTGAAATTTGGGATTAATTCAGAGGAGAAAACATAGTTTTTTTGATAAAAAATTTTTAATTCAAAGAGGCAGGGGCAAAAATGGAATTAAAAATTACAGGGGTGATCATCATGAATTTAGGGATTTTTGGTGAAAATTTCATGATTTTTGGATAAGTGGAGCTATTAAAATAAATTCAGAGAAGATAAAAGCAGTTAAGATTCGGAATGCCCAATCACCATTAGGGATGCCAAATCCCATTAATGCTCAATTTGGAAAGACAGTAGAACAAAAATTTTACTTACTACTTAAGTTAGGGATTAAAGTATGTCGGATAATAATAGAGAGTTACGGACATTTAATCCTTTACAAAAAACGGTAAAATATTATTTTACTTAACTTAAGCTTAGGGTTAAAGTGATGTGTCGGATGATTACGAGAGATACACACCTCTTTAAACCTTTATTGATCTACTCCATGATTGATTTCTAAAATATTAATCTACTTAACAATTAAATAGATTAATATAAGATGTTATACCTCGCTTCCAAATTTCAATTGGAATGAAAATCGGCTTGTCTCGGAGCACCAAACGTCGATGCCTCTGTAGGTTATCCACCGGGACTCGACCGAGAGAGCGGTTTATTTCTTTTGCCGAAATACGTAAAGCGCGGTTTCTCGCAAAAACACTATTCACCGAGAAAAGACGAAATAGTACTATTCACGACTCATGATAATTCTGTTTCACAAATGTGCGAAATACGCATGACTTTCGTAAAAACACTATTCGCCGATCCGTGAATTACGAAACAATAGTATGCAGAGAGAGAAAGTAGAGCGATTTGGTGGAACTTTTTTCTCTCACCCTACCCCTCTATTTATAGAAAAAGTGGAATTGACAAATTACCAAAATGCCCTCGTGAATAGTAGGGAGGTTTCAAAGTGAAAAGACAAAATACCCTTAAAGTTCATCGATTTACCAAAACGCCATTGGGCTTTTTGGCCAAATTACGAAATACCCTTGGGCTTTTGGACAAATTACCAAAATACCCTTGGAGGTCGTCATGGGCTTTTCATGGGCCTTTTTGGGCTTTTCGGATTTTGGGCTTTTTGATTTTGGGCTTTTTGGGCTTTTCGATTTTGGGCTTTTAATTATTAATTAAGACTTTAATTATAAATGGGCTTTGGCCCATAATTCAAATCCATAATTAACATTTAAAATCCAAATCAAATATATATAATTGTCATCTACAATTATATTTTTCTCGGTTGTTGTTTCGGCGAATTTATACGACGTGTCGACACGTTATAAATTCAATCGATTTTTGCTTCTTGTCATCTCTATGACAAATATAATTATATCATATATAATTAATTATAACCATCTTATTATTAATTATAAACAATTCATAATTAATCGATAAGATTCTCAGATTAACTCACATACGGTGTGACCGACGAGGATCGTGTTATGTTGGTAAATAGAGTTAAAGCCGTTTTAACTTCTATAATCATAGGAGGCATACGCGAGAATGCACTATGACCATCCGATTACACGAGATGATGATGTCTTGTACAATATCATGATCCGGTAAACTATTTACTTGTGTTTAATTCTTTTGTCTCATGCATTATCGGATCGGTTTCAAGGTAGGTATGTGTCATCCTTACAAACTTAATCTTTTCTTGATCTGAGTAAATTATCAAATATAATTACTCTTGTAATTATCTTGCTAGCGAGATAATCTTACTCTATCAAGGGGCCCGATGATCTTATAACTCGTATAGAAATACGAGGGACAATAGTACTTTTGGCAAACCATCTCTTCCTCGCATAAGTTATGTATACAGAAGAAGAGCTACCTTTATAGCCACCTTTTACGGATAACGTTTGGTAGAAATCACACACATACATATCTTATGTAGGAAAGATGAATACCTCATACTTTAGAATTTAATGCGAACGAAAACATTAATGACACGAACACGATTCCATTTAATGTTTCATTCGGGGTCTATCAAATACGATGTTCCTAGAACATCTATCATGTGATTAAAATGACAACTCTTTGTCTATGGTACGTAAAACTTGACCATCATTTAATCCACATACTAACACGATAACGGTTAATTAGTGTTCTGCTAATTACCTTGGTTAGTGACTTTTAAGAGTATATTCTATATTATGAAGTTTCACGATTCCGGTCATGAACTCGGAATGATTCATAAATTCAATAATACTCGGAAACAAAATATCGTTTAAATATCAATTCATGAACAAAGCTTTATATAACAATTTATCGTATTATTGACTTCAAGATTATTACAAACTAACGATCTCAGCTTAAGCTTGGAGTCGATCATATTGAGTCATGCCTTATACAAATCTATAAATCTAAGATTTAAAAGATAATCTCACGACCAATCTCTATGTGTCTCGAACCCATAGAAGATGTGTGCAACTAGTGCTTGGCTTGAGGTAGAGGTTTTGTAAGTGGATCATTTGTGTTATTGTGTCGATTTTACAAATCTTTACGTCGCCTCTATTTATGATTTTTCATATGAGGTGATAACGTTTGTGTAACCACTTACCACGAGCTCGAGTCGACACCGTAGATGAGAAACATATCCTTAGTTCTTCTTAAGTACTTAAGGATATTCTTTGCGGACATTCGGTGCTCTAGCTGGATTAGCACGATATCTACTCGTCACGCTCAAGCGTACGAGACATCGGGCGAGTGCACAACATGGCGTACATGATAGAGCGATAGCGAAGCATATGGTACTCTACTCATTATGCTTTGCTCATCGGTTGTCAAAGGACAACGAGTCTTGCTAAATTTGTGCACCATGATTCATTGGCGAAATCTTTTCTTAGAATTCTGCGTCTTTGAGCAGATTCGACACTTTATCAATGTATGTACTTTGACTTAATCAATAAGTCTCTTAGATCTATCTCTATAGATCTTTATGCCTAGTATATAGACAGTCTCGCCCAAATCTTTCATTGAGAACACTTTCTTTAATGAAGATTTGGCTGATTACAATAGGGGAATATTATTTCCCATTAAGAGTATATCGTCCACATAGAGGATTAAAATAGCGATGACACTCCCACTAGTTTTCTGTATACACAATGTTCTTCTTCGCATCGACGAAGTCAAGCTGTTTGACTTCTTCGTCAAATCAAAGATTCCAACTCGTGATGCTTGCTTGATCCATAATGGATGCGAGAAGCTTGCATAACTTCCCGGCATTCTTTGGATCCTCAAAACTTATAAATTTGTATCATATACACGTCCTCTTCCAAATTTCCATTTAGGAAGGCGGTTTTGACATCCATCGCCATATTTCATAATCATGAAATACGATAATTGCTAGGAACATCCGAATTGACTTAAACATAGCTACGGACGAAAAAGTTTCATCATAATCTACGTCGAGAATTTGCTTGAAACCTTTCGCTACTAGCCGTACTTTATGTGATCATATTATCATCCATGCTGTTTTTCTTTTAAAAAACCCACTTGTTAGCTATGGGTTTTACCCCGACAAGTGGTGCGACCGGGTTCCAAACCTTGTTGTCATACATGGTTGTATTTCGGATCTCATGGCCTCCGACCATTTATCGAGTCGGGTCTATCCTTTGCTTCCGCATAGGTCGGAGGATCTTGACATCAAATGCGAGACTTCATGCGGTCCATGTACCTTTCGGGTGCACGGAGCATCTATGTGACCTTCGTAGCACTTGTTCTTGGTGTCGAACTTCATCCACATCGGTATGCGGATTTAGTTCTATTTCAACTTGCGTTGAAGTAGATGAGCTCGGGACTAGAACTTCTTCCACTGACTATTTGTAGATTTGGTTCTTCCAAATGCTCGTTAGTAGAAGAATCAAGTGGTGGGTTTATCTGATCAGTATCAGATATTGTATTGTGTGATGTATCTTGAATTTCTTCAAGTATTACATTACTCCCACTACTTCCTTTTGCGAGAAACTCTTTCTCCAAAAATATACCATGACGAGCAACAATTATCTTGTTCTCGGGCTGATAATAGAAGTAATATCCTTTCGTTTCCTTAGGATACCCTACGAAAAAGCATTTGTCAGCTTTGGGTCCAAGTTTGTCAGAAGTCGAACGTTTGACAAATACCTTGCAACCCCAAATTTTAAGATAAGACATATTTGGTACCTTACCAAACCATAACTCATATGGAGTCTTTTCTACTGACTTGGATGAAACCCTATTTATTATTAGTGTAGCGAGTTTCTAGTGCGTGCCCCCCAAAATATTTTTGGGAGTGTGGTATTACTCATCATGGAACGAACCATGTCTAACGAGTTCGATTCCTCCTCTCGAAACACCATTCCATTGTGGCGTTCCGGAGGTGTGAGTTGTGAGACTATCCCGCATTCTTTTAAGTACATTATAAACTCATAACTTAAGTATTCGCCTTCACGGTCTAGCTTAGTAAGGCCTTAATACTTTTATTCGGTTGATTTTCTACTTCGATCTGAATTCTTTGAACTTTTCAAATGATTCGGACTTATGTCTCATCAAGTAGACATAACCATATCTCTTGTAATCATCGATAAACGTGATAAAGTAGCGATCACTTTGTTTCTTGTACAAGTACTCATTGGTCGCATACATCTGTGTGTATAAGGGCTAATAAGTCACTTGTCCTTTCGCCCTTCTTGGAGAAAGGCAATTTGGTCATTTTTCACGTAAACAAGATTCACAATATTAAAATTACCAAGAAGTCCAACTTCATGTAACTTTTGATGTGTTTCTCGTTTATATGACCAAGGCGATAATGCCATATGAAAGTCATACTTTCATGAGATGTTTTTAGTCGTTTATTGATGTTAAATATAGGTTTGTCTATTTCGGTATATAAAGATCATTCATCATAAAAGAAGATCCATAATATAACTCATCTTTGTATATAGAACAACCATTGTCCTTTATAACAAAAGAGAAACCATTCATTTCTAAACATGAGATTGAAATGATGTTTACGAAAATACTTGGAACAAAATATACATTTTCAAGTTCCATTATAAACCCGCTAGGCAAACACAACTCTATACTTAACATTATTTAATTTTGACTTGTGCATCGTTTCCAACTCGGAGTTGTATTTCCTTATTACGTAGTTTTCTCCTATTATTTAGTGCCTCTATATTTGAACAAATATGAGCACATGATCCGATATCCAATACTCGATCATGAATAGAGGTAACAACGTTAACTTCAACAATAAAAATATCTTAAGTTGAAGTCTTGGGAACCTTTCCATCCTTACATCTCCGGATACTTAGGGCGGTTCCTCTTCCGATGACCCTTACTTTGATAGTAAAAGCGACCCGAGAGATAGAAGAGGCTTTTGCTTTGGGAGTGTTCGATTAGGAACCATCTTCCCTTTATCCTTGTACTTAGTAGCCACTTTAGGAGTCACTTTGCGTTTCATCTTTTTAATCTTCCTCGTACCTTCTTGGATCACGAGGATAGAAGAACTCTTCTTCATCTCCCCATCGATGATCCTCGACATCCCTTGGAGCTCTGCAAGCTCTTGTCCATTCTAGCATATGATAATTCTGATGAAATTAGAATAGCTAGGAGGGAGAAAGAGTTTAGGATAACATCGTAGCAAACTCTTTGCTCGATGGGTACATTAAGCTTCTCCAACTACTCAACATCGCTCGTCATACGGAGCATGTGAGTGTCGAAAAGCGCCCTCGGTCATCTTATGACTCGGCGAGAGATTTAGTCACCTTAAATTTCTTGACCAAGAAACTTTGTACATCAAGCTCATCTTCTTTGTGCTTGTTGTACATGGTGACTTCATTTGTTTGTGCGCCTCTTTGCAGTTTGTGCGGGGGATTAGTGTGTTAAGGACGTACTCGAGTTTCTCATGTCTTAGTATAATTATGAGCGCACGGAACATATTAGTAAGAGTTTCTTTAGCCATGTGCTACAACGTTTAAAATGTAAAGATTTTTAGCTTTGTTCATGTAATGTCTTATTTCAAATAAAACTCCCACTACAAATTTGTTCTATTCCGTTTGTAGTTAGGACCAAGATCCCTATTTTCATTGATAATCAAGTTATCGTTGAATAACTCATTTATTAATTATCTTAGGTAAGCAACTCTTTGCTAATCACATCTCTATGTGATTCTTGGTTTCGCTAAACATCATATGTTTTAACGAAACTTTGCCCCAAGCCCAAAAGCTGTTTTGGAAATCATTGGTAAGTAACCTCGCTCTATTTGGTTCGTTATGTCGGACATAACCCTCGAAAACCAAAGGTAAAAGGTGACGCCTGCGAGTAGGTCACGTACGCGATGAACAATGATATGCGAGGACGAGTAGGTAGGGCATATTACTTAATTTTTCGGGTTTAACATCGTAAGCGATCGGTTTGTTAAGCGACTTTAAACGGACTTACGAACACGTAAAAGATGTACGCGAGAAAGACCCTTTGAAAGTTCCTTTTCAGTCTTTCTTTGACACAACCTTTCTTCACGGTTTCTTAAAAATGATAAATCTAATTTACACATTTATAATTAGTCGGTTTATTAAGGCGACTTTAAACAGAACTTATGAACACGTGAAAAGAGTACGCGGAAAGACCATTGAAAGTTCCTTTTCAGTCTTTCTTTGACATAACATTCTTTCACGGTTCCTTAAAATGATAAATCTAATTTACTCATTTATTATCAAAGCGGTAAATCAATATACCGGCTCATACAAACATTTTGTATATATACATGAATCGATCACGTATATAACTACTATCTATCGATAGAAGTAGCTTTGCATCTATGATAAGATACATTTCATATCAAAGCGATAAATCTAATTTACTGCTCATACAAACATTTTTATATATATATATATGAATCGAGTCACGTATATAACTACTATCTATCAATAGAAGTAGCTTTGCATCTATGATAAGATACATTTCATATTAAAGCGATAAATCTAATTTACCTGTTCATACAAACATTTTGTATATATATACATGAATCGATCACGTATATTTCTATCGGTTCTCAATTCTTTATTTTGCAGCTATATCTTTCTTCTTTACTTATACCGTAAAAAACATATAAACGTTTTATATGGTTTCAAAACAGTTAATTCTTTTTGGTACGAGAAAGCAATTTGATAACGTGACAAAGTTCCTTTTGGGCCAGTTATCAGGACACGTAAAAGGGGCTCCCAGGAAAGATTGGGGTCACGAGGACCACTTTAAATTCAATCTTTCCTAGACAGAACCATCTCTTTCAGGTGTGGAGATCAACAGCTCTTACTCAGGTACTTTATTGCTTCATCACATTCATAGATATACTTTTCATAACCAAGGTTTTCGAAAAAACAAAAGAGTTACATTTGTCATGCTTCGAAAGCGCAAAAGTAATTTGGTAACGTGACAAAGTTCCTTTTGGGCCAGTTATCAGGACACGTAAAAGGGCTTGTCAGAAAGAATACCGAAGGTATCCACTTCCCATCTTTCTTTGACATCACCTTATCTTTTATGTGTGGAGATCAACAGCTCTTACTCAGGTACTTTATTGCTTCATCACATTCTTAGATATACTTTTCATAACAAAAATTTCCGAAAAAGCAAAAGAGTTACATTTGCCATGCTTCGAAAGCGCAAAAGTAATTTGGTAACGTGACAAAGTTCCTTTTGGGCCGGTTATCGGGACACGTAAAAGGGCTTGTCGGAAAGAATACGAAGGTATCCACTTCCCATCTTTCTTTGACATCACCTTATCTTTTATGTGTGGAGATCAACGACTCTTACTCGGGTACTTTATTGCTTCATCACATTCTTAGATATACTTTAACACAATCGAAAGTTTTCGAAAAGAAAGCGTAAAGAAAGTATAAAGAAAGCTTAAATCTAATTTAACTTTCTTAGTCGATGAATAGAACAAGAAAATCAATTTTATTTGGTTTGGACTTTAAACTGCAAATCTAAGAATTAAGCCGATACGGGGTATATACATCTTATTTGCATAAGATATAACCTTTTAGAAAATCAATCGGCGGGAGAGCCTTTGCTACGATACCCTTTGTAGGGATTCGGAATGCCCAAATCCATTAATGCTCAAGCTGCGGAAAAAATAGTAGAACAAAAATTTTACTTCTACTTAAGTTAGGGATTAAAGTATGTCGGATAATAGCAGAGTTACGGACATTTAATCCTTTTAAAAAACGGTAAAATATTATTTTACTTCTAACTTAAGCTTAGGGTTAAAGTGATGTGTCGGATGATTGCAGAGAGATACACACCTCTTTAAACCTTTATTGATCTACTCCATGATTGATTTCTAAAATATTAATCTACTTAACAATTAAATAGATTAATATAAGATGTTATACCTCGCTTCCAAATTTCAATTGGAATGAAAATCGGCTTGTCTCGGAGCACCAAACGTCGATGCCTCTGTAGGTTATCCACCGGGGACCGACCGAGAGAGCGGTTTATTTCTTTTGCCGAAATACGTAAAGCGCGGTTTTCGCAAAAACACTATTCACCGAGAAAAGACGAAATAGTACTATTCACGACTCATGATAATTCTGTTTCACAAATGTGCGAAAATGCAACTTTCGTAAAAACAATTTATTATTCGATCCGTGAATTACGAAACAACAGTATCAGAGAGAGAGAAAGTAGAGCGATTTGGTGGAACTTTTTCTCTCACCCTACCCCTCTATTTATAGAAAAAGTGGAATTGACAAATTACCAAAATGCCCTCGTGAATAGTAGGGAGGTTTCAAAGTGAAAAGACAAAATACCCCTTAAAGTTCATCGATTTACCAAAACGCCATTGGGCTTTTTGGCCAAATTACCGAAATACCCTTGGGCTTTTGGACAAATTACCAAAATACCCTTGGAGGTCGTCATGGGCTTTTCATGGGCCTTTTTGGGCTTTTCGGATTTTGGGCTTTTTTAATTTTGGGCTTTTTTGGGCTTTTCTGATTTTGGGCTTTTAATTATTAATTAAGACTTTAATTATAAATGGGCTTTGGCCCATAATTCAAATCCATAATTAACATTTAAAATCCAAATCAAATATATATAATTGTCATCTACAATTATATTTTTCTCGGTTGTTGTTTCGGCGAATTTATACGACGTGTCGACACGTTATAAATTCAATCGATTTTTGCTTCTTGTCATCTCTATGACAAATATAATTATATCATATATAATTAATTATAACCATCTTATTATTAATTATAAACAATTCATAATTAATCGATAAGATTCTCAGATTAACTCATACGGTGTGACGACGGGATCGTGTTATGTTGGTAAATAGAGTTAAAAGCCGTTTTAACTTCTATAATCATAGGAGGCATACGCGAGAATGCACTATGACCATCCAATTACACGAGATGATGATGTCTTGTACAATATCATGATCCGGTAAACTATTTACTTGTGTTTAATTCTTTTGTCTCGCCATTATCGAGATCGGTTTCAAGGTAGGTATGTGTCATCCTTACAAACTTAATCTTTTCTTGATCTGAGTAAATTATCAAATATAATTACTCTTGTAATTATCTTGCTAGCGAGATAATCTTACTCTATCAAGGGCCCGATGATCTTATAACTCGTATAGAAATACGAGGGACGATAGTACTTTTGGCAAACCATCTCTTCCTCGCATAAGTTATGTATACAGAAGAGCTACCTTTATAGCCACCTTTTACGGATAACGTTTGGTAGAAATCACACACATACATATCTTATGTAGGAAAGATGAATACCTCATACTTTAGAATTTAATCTTTGAACGAAAACATTAATGACACGAACACGATTCCATTTAATGTTTCATTCGGAGTCTATCAAATACGATGTTCCTAGAACATCTATCATGTGATTAAAATGACAACTCTTTGTCTATGGTACGTAAAACTTGACCATCATTTAATCCACATACTAACACGATAACGGTTAATTAGTGTTCTGCTAATTACCTTGGTTAGTGACTTTTAAGAGTATATTCTATATTATGAAGTTTCACGATTCCGGTCATGAACTCGGAATGATTCATAAATTCAATAATACTCGAGGAAACAAAATATCGTTTAAATATCCAATTCATGAACAAAGCTTTATATAACAAATTTATCGTATTATTGACTTCAAGATTATTACAAACTAACACACTTTGGATCACGTGCGCCCTGCGCATCCACACGTGAGAAGGAGCTCTCTCCCTCCTTCTTCTTCTCGCCATTGCTCGATCCCAGCAAAGCTTGCATCTTTCTCTTTCCTTGACGCCTCACCATAGCTAGAGTCAATATGAGAGATGGCTATGATTAAGCGATGAGATAGGAAGGGCTATAAAATCAATTGAGGAGATGAGGTTAACAGGAGGTAAGGTTGAGTTAGTACCCGAAATTGAACTAAAAAGAGAAGTCCAATTGGCGCTCCAGAGATTAAATTGAGGTGTAAGAAAGCTTATTTGAGGTAAGGCGACGATGATGAAGGTGAATTGATACAACAATTGAGTAAGAAAATGTCTGGAAGCTGAGAGTTGTCGAAGGCAGTGACAAGGAGGCAAACCTAACATGCGATTCAAAGGTGAAATTGCATGATCAAGGAGATTATCTAGGCCAAGGCGATGCTAGCTAACATGAATTGATGAAGCAATTGGGTGTATGAGATGCTAATTGGCCAAGAGTTGGAACCGGGACGAAAATGAGTCCGGAGAAATTAGAGCTGACAAACAAATGAAATAGCGTTCAAGCTAGCCGTGAAGAGTTTAAATAGGTGTTGACAACTCAGGGCCCACTCACCAGTCGAAATACACAAGTAATTGAGAGTTGGGGTCAATTAGAGTCGCGGCACAGTCAAAGCAATAACCGAAAACGGTTAGAGAACAAACACAACTCCATCACAGTCGTTCAAGCAATTAAAATGGAGGCCTGAGATCAATCCAAGCTAGCAATCCGACACATAGGCAACCAACCAATCAAATCCACTGAATCAATTAAGTGAAGCCTATATAAATCGAATTGGAAATCAAGCACAAAAAAGGGGGAACTGCCGCAAGATTGAATTGAGCAATTAAGAGCACACACACACACACCCTCACACTCTAATAACTGTGAAGAGAAAAGAAAGAGAGAAATCAGTGAGAAGTTGTTCAATTTACTTTTTTTTTGTCAAGAATCAAAGGTAATTGGCCATGTTCATCAGTTTAATCAGTGTTTTCTCTTGCATTCTTCCTCTGGAACTGAGCTTAAAACATTCAATTTGTGTTTGTTAGATAATCAATTGAACTTCTTTCCTTGTTCTTATTTTCTTTCTTTGCAAATTTTGCTTCTTTCTTCCATTTCTTTACTGTTTCTCTCTTGAAGAACATCAATTAACCTCAGTTGGCTGTATTCAGTGAGCCACTGGCCCAATCACAAGGTGATTGGTGAGCCTTTAGGCCTGAATCAGTTATAAAGATCAAGAATTTGCAATTTAGTTGTTGCTATGTTGACTTTCACTAAGAACTTTCATTTTTAATCAATTTATTTACTTCTGTTTGCATAAGACTGAGATATATGAGTTCATCACTTTGTAATCTTCTTAATTAGATCATTGTAATTGATTAGAATTAGTTCTAGTTGTGTAATTTCATCACAACACACCGATTCTGATAGAACCAGTATGTCGCCAATCGTCTAAATCCAAATTCATTGAAGTTATCGTCTAACTCAGTGAGCCACTGGCCCTAGCTCTTGTTGGGTGAGCCTTTAGGCCTGAGAGATGACAATCAAGCGTGTTAAGTCTAATTAACATCTTGAATTGAGAAGAAATCACAGTCGGTACTGATCGGTACCGAGTATTGGCAGTCAGCACTATCTTTTAGCATAATTGTGAGGGAAGGAGAGTCTCTCTACTCATTTCATATCGTACTAATGCACTAAGGCGATGCACATTGAGCTTATAATTGCTTAGAACACTAGCCAATTTCATCGCATTGCATCTCAGCATCTCACACAGCACCAGTGTTATGATTACGTGCTTCAATCATCACTCAACTCAGCGAGCCACTGGCCCTAGTTATGCCTAGGTGCGCCTTTAGGCCTGAGGAGTGCCAATTGGATGGGGAGAGTCAATGAAAGATCATGGATTGAGCTAATTAAGGCTGGTACCAACCGGTACCATGCACTACCAAATGACGAGATGCTTCGACACTACTAAGAGCGAAGGAGAAGCTCCCTACTCACCTCATATCACACTTTCGTATCAAGACGATGCTCAACAATCTCACAACTATCAAGAACTTCGATCAATTTTGTCAAATTTGACAAGGATTGCATTTCGATACCAATATAGATTGGTACACCGAACTAGCACTATCGTGCAGCATTAATCACCGTACAGATCTTCAATCAGGCACCACGGAAGGACTCACCAAGGTGAGACGACACCAATGCATTAGTCTGATCGAAGGAGAAGAGCTCCGATCACCGGGAACCGCCACCCAGCGTGATGTAGGGATTCAGAATGCCCAAATCCCATTAATGCTCAAGCTGCGGAAAGACCGTAGAACAAAAATTTTACTTCTACTTAAGTTAGGGATTAAAGTATGTCGGATAATAGCCGAGAGTTACGAGACATTTAATCCTTTACAAAAAGACGGTAAAACATTATTTTACTTCTAACTTAAGCTTAGGGTTAAAGTGATGTGTCGGATGATTGAGAGATACACAACTCTTTAAACCTTTATTGATCTACTCCATGATTGATTTCTAAAATATTAATCTACTTAACAATTAAAGAGATTAATATAAGATGTTATACCTCGCTTCTAAATTTCAATTGGAATGAAAATCGGCTTGTCTCGGAGCACCAAACGTCGATGCCTCTGTAGGTTATCCACAGGGATCGACGAGAGAGCGGTTTATTTCTTTTGCCGAAATACGTAAGTAGCGCGCGGTTTCTCGCAAAAACACTATTCACCCGAGAAAAGACGAAATAGTACTATTCATGACTCGCATGATAATTCTGTTTCACAAATGTGCGAAATACGCGCAACTTTCGTAAAAACACTATTCACCGATCCGTGAATTACGAAACAAGTATCTGAGAGAGAGAAAGTGGAACTAATTTGGTGGAACTTTTTCTCTCACCCTACCCCTCTATTTATAGAAAAAGTGGAATTGACAAATTACCAAAATGCCCTCGTGAATAGTAGGGAGGTTTCAAAGTGAAAAAACCAAAATACCCTTAAAGTTCATCCAATTTACCAAAACGCCATTGGGCATTTTGGCCAAATTACCGAAATACCCTTGGGCTTTTGGACAAATTATCAAAATACCCTTGGAGGTCGTCATGGGCTTTTCATGGGCCTTTTTTGGGCTTTTCGGATTTTGGGCTTTTCAATTTTGGGCTTTTTTGGGCTTTTCTGATTTTGGGCTTTTAATTATTAATTAAGACTTTAATTATAAATGGGCTTTGGCCCATAATTCAAATCCATAATTAACATTTAAAATCCAAATCAAATATATATAATTGTCATCTACAATTATATTTTTCTCGGTTGTTGTTTCGGCGAATTTATACGACGTGTCGACACGTTATAAATTCAATCGATTTTTGCTTCTTGTCATCTCTATGACAAATATAATTATATCATATATAATTAATTATAACCATCTTATTATTAATTATAAACAATTTATAATTAATCGATAAGATTCTCAGATTAACTCTATATACGGTGTGACGACGGGATCGTGTTATGTTGGTAAATAGAGTTAAAACCATTTTAACTTCTATAATCATAGGAGGCATCGCGAGAATGCACTATGACCATCCAATTACACGAGATGATGATGTCTTGTACAATATCATGATCCGATAAACTATTTACTTGTGTTTAATTCTTTTGTCTCATGCATTATCGAGATCAGTTTCAAGGTAGGTATGTGTCATCCTTGCAAACTTAATCTTTTCTTGATCTGAGTAAATTATCAAATATAATTACTCTTGTAATTATCTTGCTTGCTAGCGAGATAATCTTACTCTATCAAGGGGCCCGATGATCTTATAACTCGTATAGAAATACGAGGGACGATAGTACTTTTGGCAAACCATCTCTTCCTCGCATAAGTTATGTATACGAAGAGCTACCTTTATAGCCACCTTTTACGGATAACGTTTGGTAGAAATCACACATACATATCTTATGTAGGAAAGATGAATACATCATACTTTAGAATTTAATCTTTGAACGAAAACATTAATGACACGAACACAATTCCATTTAATGTTTCATTCGGAAGTCTATCAAATACGATGTTCCTAGAACATCTATCTATGTGATTAAAATGACAACTCTTTGTCTATGGTCTGTAAAACTTGACCATCATTTAATTCACATACTAACCTGATAACGGTTAATTAGTGTTCCTGCTAATTACCTTGGTTAGTGACTTTTAAGAGTATATTATATATTATGAAGTTTCACAATTCCAGTCATGAACTCGGAATGATTCATAAATTCAATAATACTCAAGGAAATAAAATATCGTTTAAATATCCAATTCATGAACAAAGCTTTATATAACCAATTTATCGTATTATTGACTTCAAGATTATTATAAACTAACACGTGAATCCTAACGCAGAGACAAGTCAAAAGAGTTGAAAATCACTCAACACGATTATTGAAGCAACTTACCGAATCTTGAGATCCATCAACGATCGAGACCTGTTAAGAGTTAAGGGAATTAAAATGGGAACAAATCTGGGCTTTAGATCTATTAAGCACGTATCTTAGCTAAATCCAGTGGCCCAAGTGCATTTGAAC
Organism: Schoenoplectus tabernaemontani; assembly: GCA_037127355.1. Taxonomy (NCBI): domain Eukaryota; kingdom Viridiplantae; phylum Streptophyta; class Magnoliopsida; order Poales; family Cyperaceae; genus Schoenoplectus; species Schoenoplectus tabernaemontani. The sequence continues at coordinate 502,652 of CM073745.1, read as the reverse complement.
ATTTAAATAAGAACTCTGCACTAATCTTAGCATGATCCAACGGGCTATATTAGATGCTGCATTTGATTATGGCCCAGTGTAAGAGCTGGCCCAACTTAGAGAAAATAAAAGGAAAAAACGAAATGGGCCCAATTTGTTAAAGATAAAGGAAATTAAATCTCAGCCCAAATTCATTAAGCCCAACTGTCAATTAATAACAGAAAATTAAAAATAAATAGTAAATAAATCATTTGGAGGCTCTCCTAAACTCCAAATTGACTCAAATTTATTTCTAAAAATTCTTTGTTTTTCATAGTATTTTTCTATATAAAAACATTTCAATTTTAAGAATTTTACTATACTGAAATAATTTAAAAGCAAAAATGACATTGTTTGCTTTTTCCTATTTGACCAAGTTTTGACTTGCTATTTTGGCTATTATAAAAATCCTAAAAATTCAAATAAAATTCTGAATAATAGCCAATTATTTTTCTATTATTTTTGTAAGTGATTTTCTACAAAAATAAAGAGAGTTAAAAATAAAAATAAAATCACCTTTGTAATTAAGATAATAATAAAGGGTATTATCTTGTTAATAAAATCAATAATAAATGCAATAATTCTTTTGCATTTTAGGGGTGATTAAATGAGCTCACATAAGGGCTGTAGAGCAACAGAGCATTTTTGCATAAATAATGTAACACTCAGAACAGTCAGTTAGTAAAAGCTAGGACAAGAACATCCTAACACCTACCAAGAAGACAACTGAGACAATTACATCAACACTGCGAGTGTGTTGACTTCAAAAGGAGAACATTATGATATCTGAATAGGTGACATCATGATGATTGAGATTAATGATCCATTGATCATTAATACACTGACTGTCTCTCAAGGTTGGCAGTGTACAAACAATGGACTAAGCTACTTGTAAGCCCATAATCTGACCAGATTAGGTGAGTTGAACTGAACTGTCTAGAAACTCACTCTCTAATAAACTTGTCTCAATATTAGATCAGCCAAGTGCCCCGAGTCTAATTTTGTGTACAAAGTAACCCTGAATCTATGAATTGGCAATTGCTCAGAATTCATAATTTAGGAGATCAAGTAAGACAACTGTAGGGACTCTGTCCACTGTCTACTGACTTTGCGTCATGAACAAGTAATTCATGACCAGTCAAGCTAGTAAGATCAAACTAATCCGTCGATAAGTTTGTCTTCTAGTACAGAGGATCGTATCGTTCTGTAATAGATTCATCCTCAAACAGTGGAATGAACCGTTCTGTAGTAGGTTCTTTCACTGACACACGCCTCAATGTCCGTCGTCGCTCGGCGCTTCGAGGTTTGACTTTGTGTGTGATCGTGTCCCTAGGTTTATGAATCCGCTCAGTGCTTGAAATTCATGATCTAGAAGATCAGTGAGATGAAATAAGTGGGCCAAATCTTCCCATCTCCTGATTCACCAACCTCAAGATCAACCAGCTAAGTGCTTTGAGTTGTATTTTGTGTGATTGGTCATTGACTAACAAAGATTGAACCGATCTGTAGTAGGTTCATCTTCTAGATCAATTAAGGTCGAGTCGACTTGTTAGTAGACTCACCTTACATCCCTCCGTAGAGATTGATTTGATATGTTAGTAAGGTCGTCTCTCGAAGCGGTAAAGATTGAACTGATCTGTAGTAAGTTCATCTTTCTCTATCACAGAATGAACTGATCTGTTAGTAAGTTTATCTGTACCTATCATCAATCAGCGAACTGATCTGTAGTAAGTTCGTCTATCCGCACTCCACATGGGTTAAATCGATCTATTAGTAGATTCAATTTAAACTGTATCTGTATCCGTGAACTGATCTGTAGTAAGTTCACTTGTATCATTTTTACCTAATTTCATGAACTGATCTGTAGTAAGTTTATCTGTATCTTTGTTTCTAAACCCCAAACTGATATGTTGGTAAGTTCGTTTGTCAACACTCTACGTAAGTCGAATCGATCTGTTTGTAGATTCAATTTGCACTGCACCCTAAAGATAGAACTGATCTGTTAGTAAGTTCATCTTCTGTCATTCCGCTCATCGGATGGTGATCGATCGTAAGTCCAGAATATTTCATAGTGACCCCGATCACAGAAGCACATGACCGCTTGACCATCATTTAACTATAATATTTGCTTCCCCCTTTTAAAGATCTAGAGGTGCCTCGAGGTTAACAGCCCAGGGTAATTAACGGTGAGGGCTTGCACCCACTGGAATCTACAAGAACTCACAATCACTAAAAAAAACCCTAAATGTGCATTCAAATTGGTCTAAACAGTAGGATTAACCGGCGTTAAACAAATGCACGCTTAAGAGGGATCTCTGTGTCCTTCTTCCGCATCCCATCGCCACAACCAGAAAGGCGGTGCGGAGCGCGCAAAATACTTCTCCTCTGATGCGAGTGATGTACAGTGCACCATTTTCAAAAATGATTGTTTCAATGAACTCTCCTTAGTTAGAGCTTTCCAACGGTATATTATTTGCAATTTTTCGTTACCGTTTGACCCATTTTCCATTTTCGGTTGAGTTTTGTTGAAGAAAATCGAATCAGCAGAGGGAAGATGAACACAGCAGGGAAGAAGGACAGATTTCTGCCATCGTGGGGCCCACCGTCAGTGAAAAGAGTGAAGGGAAAATGTGGTGTACTTCGGGTGGAGTAGGCACACGGAATCCGGCCCTACAAGTCATGGTTAATGAGAGACATCAGTCGTGCACCAAGTTCATGCAAATTATCCCTTCTTTCAAAAGTTCTCTCCAGCGCCATTTAGGTGCCTTCAATGTTTGGCAGCCCCAACTTGCACCCAGATAGCTCTTCAGCTCCAAGTTGCACCCAAGAAAACCCCTTGATTAATCATAGCCTTCAGATTGATCTGATTTTCTTTCCCCAATTTATTTTAATAGATTCCTTTATCCAAAAATCATGAAATTTTCACCAAAATTCTCTAAATTCATGATGATCACCTCTGTATTTTTATATTCCCATTTTACCCCTGTTTGCTTATGCTAAAAAATTTTTGATCAAGAAAACCCTATTTTCTCCTGAATAAATCCCAATTTTATCAGTGGTAGCTCAGTGTCTCTGCCAAATAAATTATCCTTGCAGAAACTCCCCCCAATTAAACACCAATTAGACTTATATTGATGCTTATCAGGGTTTGATTTGATCAAAAGCTGATTACTTGTCAACAATTGATGCAAATCTAGTCTTGATCAGATGGTTGCTCCCAGCTTTGGCACCTGATCAGTCTTATGAAATTGACTTTTAATCCATTCTTATGAAGGTGATTTGGTCAAGAGTTGATTACTTGTCAATAATTGGCATAAATCATGGCATGGTCAGGTGGTTGCTCACAGCTTTTTCACCTGGTCAGCCTCGGAAGCAAAATCACATTTGAGATTTTTTATGATTGGTTGTATCAAAATACTGGCTTGGCATTGACACAATTCTTCATTGTATAGAGATTGTACTGCTTCAGTTCTTAGGGTTTGTTCTGAGGGTTTAATCTTGCATTTTCTCTTGAATTTCTTCTTTCGACCTTTCAGGGGTAAACATCATGCTCAAGAAACAGTCCAATCGCTTGTGACTCAGTTGCAGGAAGTTCACTTCCCTCACTTGTACATCTACTCCTTTGGTGAGGATAACAGCAAGGACATATTCTTACTTACATCTAAAGGCGTTTACCGGGTTGTTAGACCAAGTCTATGTAACGACACTTGTCCTATAGAGAAAGAAACAACTACCAACGGAACAGCTAGCCCAGGGAATACTTCGTGGGCTCGCAAATCAGATAGGGCTTCTGGGGTTGTGGTGATCATGACATTGTTGGCATCATTTTTACTTTTGTTAAACTTTGGGTATTGATAAATTTTGTTGGTGCAGTTGTAGTAAAATCTGGTTTCTGCAGAAAGAGACTCGTTGATTTTCATTTGAGTTTACGGAGAAAATTGTGTACTATACTGTAGTTTTTGATGTACAATGATGTATAATTTTTATTTCCGCAAAATTGTGTATTTCCACCTACTTGATATATGTATTATCAAGTTAATTTGCTGCCTTCAACATTTTGCAGTCCCTTTTACATCATTTTAAGTTTTATTTGTACTGGTACCACTTACTTTAAGAAATGGATACATTGATTGCATCCCAGTTCTCTTCTTGCACGTTCTTGCAAGTAGTTTGCAACAGTCAGGTAAAGAAGTGTTTGTTCACAGTCATACTTTTGCATTTTATTCATAACTTTATCATAGCAGAAGCATCCAACCCAGAGTCAACCTCATGTTAGTTATTTGGTTATGCTGAGCTGGCATAGCTCGCGGTCGAGGATAAAAAAAAATTAATAGTATTTATTATAAAGCACTACATACGAATAAAACAAAAGGGTTATGAAATCCTACACATAGAAATCAGTTACAAAATTTATACACACAATTAGCTAATATAAATTTAGGGAATAATGAAGATATACTGGTTTGGAGATGGACTAATACAGAGTTATTTACTACACATTTCTGTTACAATTGGCTTGAATTTGGAGAAATTAGAAGTTCTCAATATAACATTACTTGATTTGCATATATACATTTAAAAATTAAAAATTTTTATGGTTAGTCCAAAAAAATAAAGTATTAACCAAGGATAATTTGAGTAAAAGAGGTTGGCAAGGTGATGACAAATGTATTTTTTGTAATGAAATAGAGACAGTAGAGCATTTCTTTTTACACTGTTCAGTTTCTAGTAGTTTATGGAATTGAATTTCTAATTACAATAATTTCACATTTAATTGCAATACCATAGAAGAATTTTGGCAGGTAGAAGCTCAAATACCATATAAAGATGATAAATTAATTGAATTAATTAGAAGGGCATGTTTATGAATTATTTGGCTTGAAAGAAATATATTAACATTCAAAGGAGGCATAATTAAAAGTATTAGACATCTAGGTGGTTCAGTTATCACATTAGCTAAGCATTGGTGCTTAATTAAAGGAAAGAAATATCAGGATAAATTACATAATATTTTGCCTTATGTGCGATCCTTTTTTACGCGCCTCACCGCTCGGGGTGATGGACTTCGGAAGAAGGACACAGAGATTCCTCTAAGCGTGGATTGGGGGTATATCATGAACATGGGATGAACATTTAGTGATTTTTTAGAGATTGTGAATTCTTGTAGATTCCGATGAGCGCGAGCTCTCACCGTTAATTACCCTGAACTCTTAACCTCGAGACACCTCTGGATCTTAAAAGGGGAAAGAAAATACAATAGTTAAACAATGGTCAAGTGGCAGGGGTCATTGAGAAACATGATGAACTTACAAACAGATTAGTTCAATTTATATGAGATAGTTAAAGATGAACCCACAGACATATCAGTTCAATCCGTGTGGGATAGTAAAAGACGAACTTACAAACAGATCAGTTCAATCTTTATGGTATAGTGAAAGACGAACTTACAAACAGATCAGTTCAATCTTTATCATTCCAGAAGATGATCTTATAAACAGATCATATCAATCTCTAGGAAGGATGAGCTTACAAACAGATCAGCTCAACCTTTATTGATCTAGAAGATGAACTTACAAACAGATCAGTTCAATCTTGTTAGTCAATGACCAATCACACAAAATCCGACTTGATGCGCTATGCCAGTCGATCTTGAGGTTGGTGAATCAAAAGATTAGCGGATATGGCCTGCATGCACATCTTACTGATCTTCTAGATCATGAATTCCAAGCACTAAGCGAATTCATAAATCTAGGATCACTACACACACAAAGTTAAACATGAAGCGTTGAGCCAGTTCAACATTGAGACGAGCGTGTTAGTGGATGAACTTACAAACAGATCAGTTCAATCTCATCATCTAGAAGATAAACTTACAAACAGATCAGTTCAATCTTTATTATTCTAGAGATATGAGATGTTGAGTTAAGACTCTTTACCAACTCAAATATCAAGATCAGGGTGAAATTTCCAAGATATAGGATGTGAACGCAAGCGCTCTGCCCGCTCAACATCAAGATCCGATGAATCAGAAAGACGGGATTTGACCCCATTTTTCGGTCTTTACTGATCTTCTAGATTATGAATCTGAAACATTACGCCAATTCATAAAATCTAAGCATTCAAAGTCTCGATGATCCATATAGAGACTTGAATGATTTTTGAGATACGAGACATTGAGTTAAGGCTCCTTACCAACTCAAATATGAAGATCAAGAATTGATTTTTTTTTTCGGATTGAGTTCGGTTTATTTTTAAATTGATTTTTATTTTATTTGATAGAATGATGAATTCTTTTTTTCTCTCATTATTTCTTTTTTTACTTGTGTTTTAATTTATTGGATATTTAAATTTATTTTTATTTGAATTTATTTGGCCTTGAATGCTTATTGTTATTTTGATTTTTTTAGGTCAAGATTGATTTACTTTTGAATTTGTTTTTATTTGATAAGAAAAATATATTTTTTTATTTTTAATTATCCTTTATTTTATTTATTGATATTCGAATTTATTGAATTTTGAAGATTGAGAGTTATTTTTTATTTTGATTTTAGGTCAATGTTGATTTAATTTTGAAATCGAATTTCTTTTTATTTGATAAAAAATAAACTCTTTTACTTTCTTATTATTACTTATTTTACTTATTTATTTATTTATATTTAAATTTATTTAATTTCAAAGATTTAGTGTTATTTTTTATTTTTATTTCTTTTATTTTTATTTTAGTTGAAAGTTGGTTTAATTTTGAAATTGAATATTTTTTATTTGATAAGAAAGATAAAGTCATTTATTTTTTATTTGTGTATTTATTTATTTATTTTATTTTTTATTTGAGCTTTATTTAGTTTTGAATAAGAATTATATTTATTATATTTTTTTCTATTTTCTTTCTATTATTTTTGTTTATTTTTATTATTTAATTTTCTTTTCTTTTGATTTTAAATTATTTAATTTAATGTATAAGTTTTGTTTCTTTTTATTTTATTTTATTTTTTTATTTTCAATGAATGTATTTTAATATTTTTTTTCAATGGCAAAGAAAAAATACGATCAGTCAGGAATTGTTTTTTATTTTTGAGAAAATATATTTGTAACATACTAACTTTATTTAACAAAAATATCAATGACGATATTATGAATAACTTTTATTTTGAATATTTTTTAATTTGAACACTCTAAAATATTATTTCAGAAAGAATATCAGCAACGGACAAATCTGAAAACTAACGAAGACTTCAGCAGATAATACTATTTTTTTAGAGTGAAATAATTAATAACATACTGATTTTATTTAACAGAAAAATCAAAAGAAATATTATGAATAACTTTTATTTTGAACACATTTCATTTTGAGCACATTAAAGTGTTATTTTGAGCAAAATACCAGCAGATGATGATTTTGAAAATCAGGAGCTGTCAGGATTGTTTTGCTTATTTGAAAGGTATTTACAGTGTAATTTTGCATGAAAATTTATGTACAATCTCATCTTGATATTTATTTTATGAATATAAAATAATATATATGTCACATTCACGGATCAGTACAGTTTGTTAATTCTTTTCTGATAAAGGACTAAACTGGACAGCTGAGGATATTTTTAAAAAATCTACTTAAGAAACCTTTTGGACCAGATCATAAAACTATCAATAAGGTTATGATGAACAACTTTTATATTGAAATATTTTTATTTGAAATCATTTTTATATACTTTTTGGGCTGTTTAACAAAGAAGTTTCAAAGAAAATTTAGAAAAATAAAAAATAGCTCAATTTTCGGAAATATAGCTCAATTTTGAAATTTAAACTCTTTTAGTTATTAATTTATCTTGATGGCAAGGGCTCACGACTTTATACTAGCTGGCATAAGCTTTATAATTATTCAAAATCAAGAGCTCACGACTTTGTACTAGTTGGCACAAGATTTAGACGAGCTTTGTTAATTATGAAGATTATTTTGTATTTTTGGTGAAGGCAAGGGCTCACGACTTTATACTAGCCGGCACATACCTTATAACTCTCCAAAATCATGGGCTCATGACTTAACTCAGCCGACACAAGAGTTTTAAAAAGTTTATTTTATTTTATTATGAACCAGAAAATTATAATCTATTAGCTGAACATTCATAAATTTATAGAAAATCGTACGAAACTCTAAAAATTATGAAAATTTACAGAGAGATGCATTATAACTATATATAGATGCTCACAAAATTTCAAATAAATCGGAGTACAAAAGTTATGATTTTTTTAATTTCGAATCAGATTAGGGGCAAAACAGGAAAATGCTATACTAGTATTTGCTATTTTTCAGATTTAAAAATGCTATAACTTTTCATAAAAAATTAAAAAAAATATAAAATCAGTTTCTATAGATTTATATGACTCATTTCTACAAGATCTAAAAGTTTCATAAGATTTGGAGTAGATCTCGTCCTATTTTTCTTTTTATTATATTTTCAACCAATTTATGTCTGATTTTACGTTTATAAGAGATTCATTGATCTTAAACGGTTTAAATGCATCACTTAGCCTCTATCTTGCATTCAATGATGTTTGTATATAAATTTGAGTAAAAAAAATAAAGAAGATCGAATTGCAACATAAAACATCAAAGAAAAAAAAATCGATATTGCAAATCAAAACTTCATCTTTATTGCACAAATCAGAATTACAAGCTCCAATACACTCGTGATATCTATATTTACATGATAGAGACCTACCTATATCTAATTTGTAGTTTGAGTAGAAGATGAATTGATTGAATCTTGTATCTTTGAGCTTGGTGTTGATCTCAATTCAAAGATTGAATCTTATTTTGTGTCTAATTTGAGCTTCAATTGATTTTGTCAGCGATTTATATTAGCATTCAGGTTGGGATAAGTTGTATTTTTTGTGTTTGAAGGAGGAGATGTGTTTAAATAGACCTATGAGGTCGTAGATGGGTGTTTGTTATGTTTGTTGAAAATTTATAAATTTGTCATGCCCAACCACCACTTGGTCACCAGATGTTTCTAGAGACTTCTAGAAGGTTCTAGAGTTTGAAACATGTTTTTGCCACTCTCTTCCTGCATTTTAGCCCTTGTTGGATCCTAATTATGTACTTGAGATCCATTTTTGTCTTCAAACCCGATTTCAAGCCTCATAGTCATTATCCTTCATTTCTTCATCAATAGAATGATCTGGTATAAAGTTTGACCAACTCAGTTTTTGACCCGATTTGCGAGTTTGTGGTCTCACCAATTTGAAACTTTTGAAATTCAACCAAGCTCTCAAATAATCTCTTGTGACCATGGAGAAGGTGGTTGAAGTGTCAATTTGATCAATTATGGCTCCGATTGCTTGATTTCATTTTTGCATCGGAAACTTCTCCTTTAGTTTTCTCCCAAACCGCTCAACCATTTCGTGAGTTCTTCATCTCATTATGTTCTCCTCTCCGTACTTTTTCCAACGATATATAATACGTGGGTTTTTATCGCACGGCAGCACCATCATCATTTTCGATTTTGAAACAGTAGAGCAAACTCCGACTGTAGCGCGCTACTATAGCAATATGGGAATTTTCGAATTTAACCCCTCTCCATTTTGATTTTTAATTGGAGCCCTCCATTTGCTGATTTTTTTATTTCCTTTTTGCTTTTAAATTATTTCTCAAAGATTTTTTTGTCCAAATTGCACCAAAATTTGCTCAACAATTCCTTGAAATATAACAAAATTTATGGTAATTTTTATATACCATTTTCTCCCTTAATCAAGCATCAATTAATTTTTAATATTTAATCAATTGATTTTTCATTATATTAATTGATAATTTATAATTTCTTTAACTTTCATAACTCCAAAAATATCAAGTAATATATGAAAATTCTCAGAATTTTATGGAGAATTTGATTTTGCCATAAAATTTGAGTTTTGAGATTTTTTCGAAGAGGTTTTCGATTTGAATTTTTGGGGCCTGACATTTAATTATTTTCTTAAGAATTTTATTTTTTGAGCATTTCTATGAATTCATCCATTTTTCTTGGTGCTTCTGGACTTGAATTAAGTCTCTTCGGGCTTTTAAAATTTCTTCTTGAATTTTTTAATCTTTTATCCCAAGTTATTTTTTAATTCCCCAATTTTTTAGTGGTAAACACCTTCTAATGTGAATTCCATACCAATGCATAACACATATGCTATTTTAGGATTAGAGCTCATAGAGGCAGATGATTAGTGTGGAAGAGGACTAAGAATGACTTTTAACATTTAGAGTAATTAGTAATTGCTATTATATATGCGGTTGGATTGTAATTTTTTTTCAGCTGGCATAGACCTCTTAGTCATTAAAAGGATGTGCAGACTTGGACAAGCAAGAAAGTTAGAAAATTTTAAGCATTTTTAAAAGTATTAGTAAGTGTTGGATTATATACCCAACTCCGGGTTGTGGAGTTATTAAAAGGATGTTGGATTTCATGACTGTTTTACTCTTTTATTTTTGTGGCTGGAAAGATCAGAAACTTCCGTAGTTAATTGATCAAAACCTAGATACCGGATTGTGGTATCACGAACTCTATATGTTTCTTGATAAAATAGGTGGTATAAAATCACTTTATGTGAAAAAAATAGTATTTATTATAAAGACCCAAGTATGGCGCCTTGCCCTTCAATCAATCTGTTAACTTTTTTTCTTCTTTTCCTTCTTTTTATTGTATTGCCCACAAATGTTTTTTCTGTTTTGTCAGAAACTCAGATGTATATAAAATTCAACGTTTTCTGTTAGGAAGAAACTATCCAATCAAAACGTGGTTTGTGCACCAGTGCATTCAATTATCAGCTGCAGAAAAGCTTGGGCTTGCATTGAAATTTTTGACAAATGAAGGGATCCTTTCAAAATTTCATTTGCTGTTTCCTCTTAATCGTTGATCAGAGAAAAAAAGAAAAGAATAAGTGATCCTTTCAAAATTTTGTGGATTTATGTTATTCTAGGCGAGTAAGTTTAGGCAGACGGGCACACAAGTGAGAATGAAGATGTGGTTTGAAAATATGAAAATTAAGTTGATTGTGCTCGGCATTATCATTGCTCTAATTCTGATCATAATTCTATCAGTTTGCCATGGATTTAAATGCAACTAAATGTACACCTGTAATTTATTAATTGCTCATATAATAGGGAGAGAATAATCATTTCTTCTTCTTTCTTTCTTTTTGTATTGTTTTGACTTCCGTTTCCACATTAGTTTTTATGTAGGAAAATATTCGGATTTATTATTTATTTTGTTAATGAGAAGGTTATGTACTGCTGAAAATTTCTAACAATTAAGACCGCCAACAGCCATGAAATGATGACATTACACTTACAGTCTTTGAATAGAAATGTAATACATAAATAAATCTGTTTGGGACTGACTATACAAGTCACAAGTTAAGAGACTGGGCCGAGCTGTCAGTATGTACCATAAAGATGTAGAAGAGCAACATAAAGATGGTAACCCAGAGCAAGGGGGTGAATGGCTTCATCAGCATCAGCATCAGCATCAGCATCAGCCTCAGCCTCAGCCTCAGCCTCATGCGCACTTGTGACAAATGACAATCCAGCGAAGCGAGATAGCTAGATACATTTGATAAATTAATACATGTACCTACATTCTTATATATATATATATATCTTCCTCTTCTAGTCCGTAAACCCTTTTTGTTGTTTCAATAATAATAATAAAAGTTAAAGTAGACTTGTGACAAATGACCATCACTGTTTCGGTTTGGTCGGACATGCAACAGCATGCCGTCATTTTTTTATTATTCTTAATAGATTAAGTTTTTAAGTTTTTTAAATATACCACATCATCATTTTTTTATTATTAATTCTATTTAAATTTTTTATTTTCTTAAATTCAAAGATTTATATAAAATAGTTTCTCTCTTCATTTAAAATAATGTGTGTAATATATTTAAAATGAAACTTAAGTCTTAAAATGATCCATTTTTTTATAATTATTTATAAATTATTATGTATTTAATTATATTATATATTATTATAATAATAATTATTATTATTATCATTATTACTTAACATTTAAAAATATCATGTCTAATTTTTTTAATATAAAATTTTATTAAATATATTTAAAATATTATATTATTAATTATTCATTTGAGGACTATATTATTAGGGTGAAACCCGACTTACAACTCTAGTTGAAGTTAAAGCTTGAAAGAAATTGAGATTTGACAAGGCCCTTCATTTTAGCATTTATGTTTTGATTGATAAATTAAATCTTTGTTGGAGAAAATTGAATACAAATAGTTATAAAAATTTAGTGATAAAAAATAAATAATTTGAAATTAAGGGATTAAATATAGATAACAAGTGAGTGTGTGGTGATTGCTTTAATTTGTGCTTTGAATTAAATTAAATTAAATTAAATTAAATTAAATTCTCTCGTGTTTACTTAATTAATTATGTGAGTGAAACGATCTTGATTCACATACATGAGTCTCTTTGTCCGTATATATTATGTAAAAAAGAAGATGAGAGCCCAATAAACTCAAATTAAAGGAAACCGAGCAGTTCTTCTTTAGAGTCAAATCCACGACACTGCTGGCCCACTGGAAGGAACTAACAAAAGAAGATGAAAAAAGAAATAAAAAAATTGATTGATTGCAAGAATTAAGCCTGGTGTTTGTACATATAATTAAGTACTAGAACAATACTTCTTGGGCTTTAATTGTTCCATTCACAACAGAAATCTTCTTCTATTGATTGCTCCACGCAAAAGAGGATACACACCTCTCTCACCAAAATAAAGCTAAGGATATATATATATATATGTGTAGATATATCAATCACTAAAGTAAAGTCACTGCAAAAGCTCTTGCATTAATAACCTTTGTTAAAGAATCTTTGGAATGTGTATTTTGTGTGAGTGAAGCTGCTTGACTCCTTTTGCAAAAGTTAGCACGCACTTGACCAGCTGCTACCAAATCAAACCTGCATGTAAATATGTAATGTCCCTCGTTGATCGATCGACTTATCTCTCTCTCTCTCTCTCTCTTTCTCTCTCTCTAATACCAGCAATGATTGATTAACTCTCTCTCTCTCTCTATATATATATATCTTAGGAATTCCATTCTATTCCACCTCCTATTCCTATTGGAGGCCCGGCGCCCGCCCCGATTTGCTGGCTCTCCTACAGAAACAAACACAGAGATTGTTGATCAGAGAAATTGGTATAAATATGCATCAGGTGATGAAGCTATGTGTATATATATTATATATGATAATTTATGTACTTGATGTCTCATGTTGTGGAGCCAGCTTCTACACTTTAATCACTTGACACACTTTTGTCATCTATCCGCCTATCTAATTTTAATTTTCTTTCTCTCGGTTACAACTAAAAAATAAATGGGAATTATCGGAATATGTTTAAACGTACGTAATGTTGCTCTTTGTCATGCGAGAAACTAATAATATAAACCAAAGGTGAAACTAAAGGAAGAAAATACATCTTTTTCACTTTACTTTTTCTTTTTCTTTTGGTTGAACTCTGAACAGGAAAAGACACACACACACACACACACACACACAGCTAGTTTGACCAGCCCTTGTAGTTAATTATCAAAGCTTGAAGCCCTTATTTAACTCACTCCATATATATGCAAGCAACAAGTACACCTTAATCATGCAGAAGCTATGGATATTGATGTTATTTGCGTATTCACATTAATTATGAATGACCGACTTAAAGGTGTAATTTTTTAAACAAACGGTATTAATAATTAATAATTAACAAAATATAATTAAGTAAAAAAAAATTGAATTGATAGAGTATATATAATATACCTATTGTGAATTGGATCAGGCCCATTTGGGACTCTTCTCTTGGCGTCTCTAAATGTGTCAAAGTTCTTTGGGCCCATTGTTCTTCCTTTCAATTCGGGTGCTTGAAAATTCTTCTCAAGAGGCAATGGAGATGAATTGGAGGAGAAGGAATTGACCGTTGTCGCGCCTTGGTTTTCAAAATTCATGACGCCTTGTTGCAATGCCAGAGCAACCAGAAAGCCGAAGCAAAGTAAACAAGCAATCCTTCTCACCATCGACCAACTGGAGCTGCTGCCAAAACAATGCATCGTAATATTTATTTATATGCGTATATATCTTCTCTATCTTGCGCAGTTGCTATGTTTCCTTCTATTATCTTTAATTTGTCTAGGCTAGCTATACGTCACCCGTCTCTCTGTGTACCGCGGCGCGCTTCTCACCAGAAATGGTGTTTGCTGCTTTGAATAGATGAAGAAAAGCTTGACACAGAATGGGGCATTGCAAGGAGCTATATATATATATATGTAAGCGCGCGCGAGAGAGAGAGAGAGAGAGAGAAGATCGGTGTGTATGTTACAGAGAGAAGAACTGAATGTGGGAATATAAGGGAATGAAGGTACCACTGAGTACTGAGGTGGAGTTGCGATTCTAACTTATATGTATATAAATATATAATGAAGAATATTTTATTATGTGAGGAGATTATGTCGTCAGTAGTTTGTGTTCGTTGTTGGGCTATTATGGTCAAAATTGGTAAAATATATTTCTATTTCAAAATATTCTCCTCTCTTTTTTGTGATTGTTCTCTTTTTCTTTTTCTTTTTCTTTTTTTTTTCTTTGTCATCGGAGTTGGAAGCGGTTCTGCTGTGCTTTTGTAGGAGTAGCTGTAGGACCTTCCCTTCCAAGTGGAGAAGAGAACGCATCAGCTAAAGGCTAAAGGCTAAAGACTAAAGCAGAGCCAGATGTTCTGATTGGAGCACCCATTTTGTGGCACTTGATGAGGTGACTAATTAATATTTGATTAGGAGTTGGGACTTAGTAGCATGTGCCCCTGTGGCATAGGTTTGATTTGAATTGAATTGATCTGAGATATCTTTTCTGATGGATGGGCGCACACAGACGCACAGTGCAGCAGCTGAGCAGCAGGGGGGCACAGAAAACCCAGGGGAATTTGATCTGGCAAGTGCAAGGGGCTTCGGCCTTTGGTCTTTGGAACAGGGGAGGGCCCACCGGGGATGATGGATTTTGGGTACTTTGATGAGGAGGATAAAATGGTAATAGACAGACTAATAGTCAGTCTAATATTCTAATAGAGGATAGGATCATAGGATAGAAGATCCAGCATAGCATACATGATATATGATATATATGAATATGAATATTGATATATCACCATCTCCGCTTTCTTTCTGAAGTTATGAGTGGTTTATTTGCCTTTGCTTTCCCTCTTTCCGAGAGATCTTTTCTTTTGCAATAAAACCCCTCATCTTTCTCTTCTTTTTTGCTAAAGGTGCATCTATGTATTAATTCTTACTTGCAGCATCTCAGCATCTCAGCATCTGGTGGTGGAAGTGAAGATTTAAGAGCACTCGGTATCATATATAGTTGATTCATTATTACACGATAAAAGAAATAATATTGAAAGTTGAAGGAAGGAAGGAAGGAAGGAAGGAAGGAATGAAAGAAAGGCACCAAGGGAAGGACAGAGGGAGGCATTGAGTGCGACGGTTGCAAGAGAGAGAGAGAGAGAGAGAATAAAACCAAAGCGCTTTTTGATGCGCTGCAGCTGCTCCAGGGAACTCTGACTGCTTCTGCTGTGACAGTAACACCTCCATGGCTCTATCTATCCAAATCCAAGTATCCCTTGCCTGCCCCTGTAACCCTGTTGCCTACTGGCTACTGGCAACTGCCAACTGCTACCTCGGAATTATATATATTTGACCATAGTCGGACCAAAGGCATAGATACCAACAAAATTAAAGCATCAGCATCAGATATGTTGCTATCAACTTACATCCCCGGTCCATATAAATATATATATATATATATATATATATATATATATATGACTTGACTCCTCACATATATCCATATTATAACAATGAAACAGATCTCAACGCAAGATTTTTTTTTTGCGTTTTTACATTTCATTTCATACGAAACGCAACGCAAATGTAAGAGTTTTCAATTGCGTTAATTAAACACAATGTTAAACGTAAAAATTGCTGGTTTCATTAATTAAACGTAACGTAAACGCAAATTATCATTTTCGTTTCATTTAATTATATTTTTACGTTCAAAATTCTACAAGTTTGAAATATATAGAATTGCAGAGTAGTCAACTGGCCTTAGGGTTAAAATACGGCTAACCCTAGCAACTTTTTCATTGCTCTTTCTCCTTCTTTTCTCTTCGTCTTCTCCGCTCTCTCTCCGAGACTCTATTCTCTCGCTCGCTCGCTCTCTCTCTCTCTATTGCATGATGTTTCTAGCTTTGTCGCTTTAAATCTTGGCCCATCGGCCGATGGGTGACGTAGACAGTCCTGTTTGGTCCCCTTTTTTGAAACTCTCATGATTTTATTTTATTTTTTTCTCTAAACCTAGCTGGATTTTGGCGATCTGACCCTGTTTTCAATGATTTGTTACCCTGTATTCCAGCGATCTAGTGTCTGACAAAGGCCGAGTAGGATGAGGAGGGTTATCATTTCGGTTGCCAGTAGCTAGGTTGTTGTGAGTCTAGTGATTAGATCGTCGACCAAGGCATCTTCGCCTCCTCCTTGGCTTTAGCTATATATGTCTCTGGTGAAAGGGAAAAATGGCAGAGAGGAAAAAAAGAGAGAGAGAAACAAAGAAAGAAAGTCACAGAGAAGGAGAGAAAGAGAAAAAAAAAAGAGGAAGTGCCATTATAAGCAAAGCAATTCTAAAGTATTATTTTTATCTTTTTTTTTTATTATTATTATTTTTGTGATTTTTTTTAAAATTTTATTTTTTATTTGCATGTAGGTTTTTTGGTGTCTCTGATTTTGTTTAATGGATGAATCAGGCAGAAAAATTATAGATGGTATAAAATTTGAGCCTGATTTGTCTTCAGATAGGTATGTTTAGAAATAAATTGTTTGCTTGCTTTATTGGCACTTGATAGAATTGTTTGCTTGTTTACTGTCATTTGATAGAATTGCTTGCTTGTTTATTGTCACTTGATAGAATTGCTTGCTTGTTTACTGTCACTTGATAGAATTGGTTATAATTGCTTACTTGTTTACTGTCACTTGATATAATTGCTTGCTTGTCTTACTGGCGCTTGATAGAATTGCTTACTTGCCTTACTAACATTTGATAGAAATGTTTATTTGCCTTGTTGGTACTTGATAGAATTGCTTGCCTTACTGGCACTTAATAGAATTGCTTGCCTTACTGGCACTTAATAGAATTGCTTGCCTTACTGGCACTTAATAGAATTGCTTGCTTGCCTTACTGGCACTTGATAGAATTGTTTGCTTATCTTTGTGGCACTTGATAGAATTATTTGCTTGCCTTACTGGCACTTGATAGAATTGATTGCTTGCCTTGGTGGCACTTGATAGAATTACTTGCTTGTCTTTGTGGCACTTGATAGAATTATTTGCTTGTCATACTGGCACTTGATAGAATTACTTGCTTGCCTTGACGATACTTGATAGAATTGCTTGCTTGCCTTGGGGGCACTTAATAGAATTGTTTGCTTGCCTTACTAGCACTTGATAGAATTACTTAGAATTATTTGTTTGCCTTATAGCATGGGGTTAGATCCAAACTATGCACCAGATAAAATTCAAAAAATTAAAAATGATGCCCTCATTGCTGACACTCAAGATCCTGGTGCATTTGCAACTGCACCTCAGGATCAAGTTCCATAACCCATCAGAAAGAGAAAAACTAGAGAAAAATGACATCTGAGACCAAAAAATATTTCAAAAAGGGTCTAACTGGACCTGATGGCTTTTATGATGCTACTTATATTTATTGTTGGAAGGTCTATCAAATGAGCAATTTAAGGAGCACTGGCTCCTTGAAGCACCATGCAAAAAAGGATTGTAAGAAACTGACTTTCTTAAAAAAACATAAACCTGATGCCATGTAAAGGTTATTGCAGACTGGCAATACATCATGTATAATTCTACTTATATTTTCATTCAAGTATTTTAGTACATATGCTAGTTAGACTCTGACTTGTAATTTTGATGTTTTATAGCTGGTGTAAATTCTACTATTTGGGTATTTGATCAAGCCAAATGTAGGAAAATTTTGCAAAAATGGTTATAGTTCATGAGTATCCATTCAATTGTGTGACTCACCATTTCTTGAGAGTGTTCTTAAGTGACCTCCAGCCACAATTCAAGCTGGTGTCAAGAAACACTCTTAGATCTGATTGCTTAAAAATTTATGAAGATGAACAAATCATCTTGTATGATGTACTTGATAAGCTTGATTGTAGAATCAATTTTACTAGTAATCTGTGGACTAGTAATAGTAGAGATAAGGGTTTCATGGCCCTTACGTGCCATTACATAGATGATGATTGGAAACTAAAAAAAATCATTTGTTTTACACCTCTATCCTCTCTACACACTGGCACAAACATTGCTCAAGCAATACTTGATAAGCTAGTTTTGTGGAACTTGAACAAAAAGACTTCCAACCTTGTTCTTGACAATATCACTTCCAATTATGCTTGCATCAGAGAGTTATTAAGCATATATTTGGTAACTGATTACTAATCTTAGTTTTATTTTTTTAACCTAGTTAATTATATACTAACCTTAGCTTGTTTCATTTTTTTACAGAAGGATACACTTTCAGTAGATGACAACATCTTTCATCAAAGGTGTGGCTGTCATATCTTGAACCTCATTGTTCAAGATGGGTTGTTTGTTCTCTCTGATGAGATTCGTAACATACACGAAACGATGAAGTACATTCGCCATTTACAAGCAAGAATGGAGAAATTTAGATTGAAAGCAACACAGGTATTGTAAATTCATTCCATTGTTTTATTTTATTTATAATTTGCTGATATATTAACCTTATTTTATTTTTACTTATTTGTATCCAGGTTGGTGCTCCAAATAAGAGACCGGTTTGGAATGTTCCAACTAGGTGGAACTCAACCTACTTAATGCTTCAACTAGCCTTGGAGCTATGTGAAGCAATTAATAGATTTGCCACCCTTGATAAGAGGTACCTACTCTATCCATCTCTTAAGGACTGGGATAATTTAAATGCTTTGGTTGGTTATTTAAAGGTGTTTTATGATGCCACTATGAAACTAAGTGGCACAAAGTATCCAACCTTGAGAAGTTCTTATTTTCCTTTCATTGTCCAGATGGGCAAGGAGATGTTTGAAAAAATGGAATACATATTAGAGTAGTGGCAATGCACTGCTGGTCATTGCTTATGTACTAGACCCAAGATGCAAGATGACAGTAGTTGAGTATTACTATCAAGCAATTCATCCTGATGACTATCAGAGGTTTATTGCACACCTCAAGGTTTTCCTGAATGTATTGTTCAATGAACACTTGAAGGAACACTCCAAATTAGTACAAATGACCTCTGACAGTTCATCATAAAGTGGCAGGTACTTACTTGCCTTAAAATTACTATTTACTTAGTTATAATTATAATCACTTGCTTTGCTTAGTAACTTGCTTGGTTAGTAGGCAATCTAGCAATGCATATGCATCAAACAATGCAAGTGACATTAAGGCTGGATTGAAGGACTTGTTGCATGTCAAGAAGAGTTCTGAACCGATAAAATCAGAGCTCGAGGAATATCTAAATTAGCCACTAGATGATGTCAGTTTGGATGATGAATATGACATTCCATCTTGGTGAAAACTGAAAGCCCCTAGATATCCTATCTTAGCCCGGCTAACCCATGACATTATAGCAGTCCTGATATCGATAATGGCTTCGGAGTCGACATTCAGCACAAGTGGCAGAACACTATCACCAGTTAGGAACTCTTTGAATGATGAGAGTATGGAAGCTCTCATCTGTGCTCAAGACTGGTTGTGTGCTTCGATCACCGGTATATTTTATTTATACTATTATTGTAGCTATTATTGTACTGAATTAAATGTTGTGATTAATTATTGTGTTTATTTGCGAATTTTTGTGGACAAATTGGTGATCCACTGTGGTGTGATCAAGCAGCAACAGATGATTCCATATGTGGTAGTGGAGCATGATATGCTGTTTTTTTGTTTGTCAGTGTCAGTATTATCTTTTGCTTTTGTTGCTAGTTGGCTTTTGAGTTATTCTGCTAACTTGTTGCTTGTTTGTCAGTAGGTTAGTGGGTGTAATTCAGGATGAAGCTTGGAGAAACGATCTCTTTGGCTTCTTGGATCTCAAGCCATGATTCTTCAGTGATGAACTGATGATCAATGTGTTTTAATTTAGCCAATGGCTGAGATAGATTTCTGAGAAGATAGCTTGAGATCTGGGTTGAGCACTGAAGATCATTTTGTAAGGTTGACATCTCTGTATAGGAAATTATTGTGAAGTGCGTGTTTTATATTTCGGGACTGCTGGAATTTGCTTATTTGTTTGATCATTTTGCCTATATCATGTTTCTTGTTTGATCATTTTGTAAGGTTGGCATCAATATTTCCTGTTTGATCATTTTTCGAGAACAAACAGATAGGAGTAGGGCACACACACAATTGCAAGTAATACTTTATTTTATTAATTTCCTTCCGATTATATTTACATTATAACGGAATCAATAAAACAAAAACATATTAAAATGAAATAAATTCTACAACTTAAAAGAAATAGAGAAATTGATTAATATATATTATATTATCCTAATATTCTTTTTATTTAAAAATAGAGAAATTGATTAATATATATTTCATATATATTAATTATATTCTTCTTTATTATCTTATCATATAATTTTATTTTATTTTATATATACATTAATATTGTATATTTATAAGTTTAAAAACTAAGTTTTATAATAAAATAATTCAAAACAAAAACAAAAACAAAAATAAAAACAAAATAAAAGAAATTCAAATAAATCTAATTAAACATTTTATTTTATTAAATGTGTTGGTATTTTAATGAACGGATTATAGGCTGCCTCTAATCCCAGAGTATCTGTTCAATTATTTAAATGAGGCAGATCTTATAATCATTTACCGATTTTTAAAGTTTACATATTAGTCCATAGATACCGCCTAACCTTTCGGGGCGGCTTCCAATTAATTAGTCACATTTTTAAATAATCTATTTTATTATGTTGAGATTTTTAATTATTGGGCCTTAATTAATTTTTACTAATCCTAATTATATTTTAATTAGTTAAAAATTCAATTATTGGCCCAATAGGTTTACTTAGATCCTGATTATTAAAAATCGGGCCTAACAGTTCATTATGCAAATCCATCCTACTTATGAGCCTAGCTCATTTCTTTTAATTATTTTTTTTGAATTCTTATTTTGAATTCATCCTTTTATTCTAAATCCATATTAGCCCAAGAGCCCAGTGGTTTAACTTAACATAGCCACATCACAAATTTAGCCTATTTAAGAAACAAATAAGGGAATCGACAAAAATCACACTAAGGCAGCAGTTCAACAGGTTAGAACAAACATCCTAACCAGTCACCAATCCATCTCAGCCCAGGAAATCAGATAAATCAAGGGTCCAGCATCAATATAAAGGAAATCAACAAGACAACCCTAAAATCCTACCCGAATCAGCACTGTACCAGCATTTCAAGATAATCCAGAGGCTTTAATACCAGTATCATACCCAATACTAAGATGTCAAGCCATATAGCAACCAGAGCTACCAGTATTAGTCAAGATAGCGTTAACAAGCGTGGATAGGCATCAATTAAATTCAAAATCGATATAGACAGAGCCACAAAGGTTCAAACTTAGAATCAACACAATCGATCGGACAAATCAACAGTAAACATCTCAGTCCTTATCAGATCAAGCAAGCATGTCATTTAACCAGAGGTAATAGTATGAGGAACAACATATGCCATACAACTAGGGGTCAGGTGCAGTATCAGCTCAAAGGGTCAAGCCACAATCCTCCTACCAACAACTAACCCAAGTCAAGAGTAGTATCAGTTCATAATACTAGTATATCAGAAACCACAGATAATAGCATAGGCCAGACAAGCAACAATAACCCAACAAAACGGCACAAAAGGAAAAGGTACCAACAACTAGTAAGGCAGCCACATCAATCAATATAACCCAACAAAAAACAAGCAATCATACCAGCAAAACAACCCAACAACCCAGAAATCAACCAACCAATCAACAAGCACTTCATCAGCACAGGAACAAAAAGGAAAAGTCAAGTTAGGGTTTTTACTAGTATAGGGAATCAGTGTAAACAGTGAGCAAATGGCTGAGCAAGCACAACCATAACAAACCAAATCAATCAAGCAAGAAATCTGACGAGCAAATCTTTCAATCGAATCAGCTAACACAAAATGCATATTGTGGTTGCAAGGAAGAGTGAGATCGAGAGAAGGGGTATGGCAGTGAGCGATGTGAACGAGAGAGAGGTAAGGGGTAAGAGCGAGGTGAGTGACAGGGCAGAGAGGGGGTAGGAACGCAATAAATGCGGAAAATGAGAGAGGTAGGGTGAGAGGGATAGAAGAGAGATAGTAAGTGAAAAATAAATGAGGGGAGAGCTGGCAAGATCGGATAGGGAACGTAAAGTGCGAGATTTGGTGTAACGGTTTGGGTTGCACTTGGAAACAGTCTGAGTCACAAACAGTATGATCATTGGTGTGATGAGTTAAGTTCATATTATGAAACAGATCATCAAATCTCATTACCTACTTATGAATATTCGCCATGGTTCCTCTATTTAGCTAAAAGCTCCAAAATTCTTAGACAATTAAATTGTCAGTTTGCAAGGCTTGTAATTTCTAGGATTTAAATTAATGTCTTATTATTTACTTATTTAGTTGTGATTAATATGAATAATATATTATTTGAATCATTTAAAATTTTAAATTTGATTACATATTGAAATTATTTGGTTTTTAATTTGTATAAATTTAAATTTTATTTAGTAACATACATATATGTATACACTTTTATTTTCATTATTATCGTTGTCATTAATATTATTATTTTGTTGTGATGTGTCAATGGTCATTTTGATTTATTTTTATTCTTATTATATTTTATTTCATTTTATTTGATTATTGATTTAGACTCCTCGATTATTATTCATGTTTATTTTAAAATTTTCGTTTAATTGTATCTCGTTTAATGGATTGGAGTCTTTAAATTAAAAATATTTTTATTATAAATTTGATTTTATTGATGTTAAAATTATATTTTATTTACTTATTTACTCTAGTTATCAATAAACCGTAAATTTACTATTATTTATTATTCGCTTCATTTGTTTATTTATATATTACTTTAATTGTTGGTTTATGTTATTTATTAGTTGGTGTTAAGTCATTTTAATTATTAATATTAATTATTATAACTTAATTAAAGTTCACGGTTTAACATACCTCATCTTGTCACGTCCTTTGAGATGCATTTTTACCACCTTAGACCAGATGGAGTAGTTAGAACCAGCCAATTTCACTAAAATATGTGATGAAGAACCTTCTGTTGTCACCAAAGTAGGAGCCGTTGGGATAATTTGCTGAGATGTTTGATGAAGAGACATTAATTGAGACATTTGGGTTTGTTGTAAGGTCACAATCTGAGTTAGTCGCTCCAGCAGGGCTGTTGTATTGGAGATTTCAGAGGATTCAAGGACTTGTTGACCTCCTGACATTGTATTTGGAAGAATAAAGTATATTGTTGGTTTGATCTGATGGGTTATAGGTTACCGTGCAGAGAAAACAATACTAGAGTTGTTATAAATCTTCAAACTCCAACTAAGGTGAAGAAGAACACCGAACCATGCTCTGATACTATGTTAGATTATCAATAATCACACAAAAAAAAAGGAACAAACACAAAAATTAACAAGGTTCAGCACCAACTTGGTACCTACGTCCTCAACCTAGCCCTTTTCTCTTTTATTTATTCTTTTCAATTATGTTACACAATTTTTCTAATAATCTTTTATAGGAGACATATGAGAGAGTTATATAGGAAAAATAACCAAATCATAATACATCACACTTTCCTTATTTTTATTCTAATTTTAGTTCCTTATTTTTATTCTAATTTTAGAAAACAATACAGGATACCATCCTGCCTCTAGGCTACACGCCTGAATGTGGCTCCATTTCCTTCCTTCTCTGCCATGCCTTCCTTATCTGGTCTAAATTGTCCTTTACCAGTTGCAGTGCTATCGCATTAGATCTAGGGCAAGATCCTTTACAGCACATTCCAACAAAACAGTTTTTTTAAGTTTAGTTTGATAAGTTCAGAAAAACAATGATAGGTATGAAATATCAACATATTAATGCTGATCGTGTTTTATCGACTATAGAGAGCCTGCTATATTGCAGTGGACTTTCAAGATTCTGATGCATTTCACATTTTTTTTCCCTATTGGGTACAGACTACAGAGAGGTATACTTAACTTTCTTCGATTTTGAAGAGCTTCTCCTTCTTCCTTCTTGACGGCTCCACTAGTGAAGGCTTGGTGATGATTTGTCTGTTTCCTGTCGGGGGTGTCTGGCTGACGTCTGGGCCCAAAGAAGAGCTCCTTGGGCACTCAGACAGTGGAGATGTGATCAATTTCATTGTTCGAGGAAGGCATCTAGACCTTGATGAGTCATCAATCTCTGCTTCGTCATTCCAATTTTCAGATGATTTATAACTCCTGCACATATTTAAGTATTGTTACTTATAAAATCTCAGCTAACTTAATTTATTTAAGCATTCAAACTGAATCTTACATGGTACAAGTCAGGAGTTTTTGAAGGAAGAACTGTAGTTGTGACTATGGTTGGTACCAGCAAGAAAATCAAACAATCGTTAAGTATGAATGTAATTATTTTTCAATTTGTTGGGTTAATAATTACGCTATCAAGGGTTTAAAATAGGGCTATTGCATAAGCATACCAGTAAAAGCTGGCTGCCTTATGTATAGAGAAATGAGCATATATATGATAATCTCACGTTCAAATTTGCATCAGGATCTATTAATGTCATTTTCTTGGTCATGTGATATTACTCAAGAGGCCATGTATTGAAACAGTATTTGAAAACTAAAAAGGGTCACCTATCACTATCAGCATTATAAGAAGAGGATCGTTTCAAAACATGCAATCTATCTCCTACAGTTTCATCTATATGCTTCTTGGTCCCGACTATGCTTCCGCTAAAATACTCCTTTATCTTCCATCCTCGTTAGGAACCTCACTAAACCAGTGCCATACACTGGTGAAGGTAACACCACTTGCACATAACTCGGCGTGTAAATTGGTATGAACCCATACTGCCTATGATCCTTAACTGAAATTGATCTGCAGGAGATTGAAGTGCATGAGATATCTAGCTGGGCTTAGCCTGGGGCCGCTTGAGAATACCTTTTCATCCTCCTCCAAAACCCTAAGTTGGTTGAATTTCCTCCCTTCTGCATGGATTAGTGATTCAAGCGTTTCTGACTTCCCACAGCTGCTATTTCGGTCGGCTTCATTATGTAATAACATAGTATCCTCGTCGGTTTGTGTCCAAGCATCAGCAGAAGGGGCTGGTTTATGAAACTTGGTCTCCTGTTGGTCAGGGGAATGGTGGCCAGAGGGAGATTGTTGTTCATCCCAAGATGAAGACAGGGAGAGTGGTGAAAGGGAGGGGGTTTGGAGTGTTTAGTTGAAGGTGGAGAGATTTGTGCCATCTTGTTCTTGTTTGGGTCTTGCTTGGTTTACTGGTTTGGAGTTTGGAGTTTGGAGTTTAGGTTGATCTGCTTAGGTCGGTCTATAGAGGAAAAGGAGAACATAAGCTAGGTTTGAAATAAAGGTTCTTTCCCAGTAGTTTTGCAACTCTAAAGTCAAAACAAACAGGCATAAATTTATGACTTAAAATTAATGCAGACAGGGCAGTATATACATTGCAACAGAAACCTGTTTTTGTGAGCTGAAGCGTTAGATTTAAGAAGTTAATTAATTATACATAAGACAATTAGTCTGCGACGTTGGAGGATGAAATAGAAACAGGAAAGTGTTTTCGTTGGGATGGTGGCACTGAAATGGTTAACATATATATTTCTCGCCGGGTGAAAGCGGTACCAGCAGAGACGAGAAGAGAAGAGGAGATAAGAGGGGGGGATGATATTTTCGCAATATTCCTAGCAAAAATTGACAAGAATGAAGTCCCCTGGCCCCTCCAAAGAAAAGAAAAACAAAAAACAAACAAACAAACAAAAAAGTAATTGCCTATTTGATCAACCCAAATCCAGGGAAGAGATCCGCTTAACAAAGAGATCAAAGTTGTGGGCCCTGTCCAGCATGCTGATGCGGATGTACTCCGGCCCCGCACCGAAATGCTTCCCGCTCCGAGTCAGCACCTTCATGCTCTTGAAGAAGCCCTCACAATCCTCGATGCTCTCATCATCGCACCTCAGCCATGCAAATGCTGCAACCAAACAAATAAGCAAAAGCCGTACAATTCCTTGTTACTTTGGATTCTTTCTTTTTCTTCTTCATTTGATGTTAATCATAAGTTCTATGAAATGGTGCAAGAAGAAACTGAAATCGACAGCTGTCGACTTATTTTGCATACCAGGGTAATTTTCTGCATGTTCTTTTGTGAATTCACACAACTTATACGGAAACTGTGGCAGGCTGAAGCGTCCCGACTCCTTGACAGCCTGGCGAAGCCGGTGCCACCTGTCAAAAAGCAGGCGCCGGCTGAAGTGGAAGAGTCTGCCAGGGCCTTTGGAATCTGGGAGCTCATAGCCATCAGAGACAACCCGGAGGATGCGGGCAGCCCGTATCTGCGAGTCCTTGGAGACACCAATTGAGTTCATCTCAATGAACTTGACCATCTTACGTGCTACATCAGTATCCCTCACCAGGGCCCACCCGATTCGCATGCCAGCATGCCCGGTGGCCTTGGAGACTGTGAAGAGCATGATGTCCTCATCAGCCGGGTCACGCATTGGGGTGTACTGGGGCCAGTAGTACGCCAGGTCGTGCACCCGCTTGCCAGCCTCCGTGTCGAGGATAGCACTTCTGATGGAACCATCAGGATTGTTAGGCGAGCACACGATCTCAATGAAGCTCGAGTTACCACTTTCTTCAAATGAAAATGCATCTCCGCCCCAATGAAACAGCCCTGATTTCAGGAGATCCGCTATCCCTGGATACATCTGTCATTCAGAAATGAAAAAAAAAAAAGGAAACAATTTTGTTTATCTTTATTGTTTATTTATTGAAAAGAATGAAAGAGGAAATATTTGTTAGTTTTCTGTAGTTGAAGACTTTAAAATAGACTACATCCAGCCAAATGATTTGTGTTTGTTAATTTAGAAGTTGATTATTTTAATTTTCGGGTGACATAATCTGTTCTTTATTAGAGTCACTGATTCAGGTTACCAGTTTCTCGAGGCACATGCTTCCCTCTGATTCATAAGTTATTGTTCAAACAAAAAATAAACTATGGTCACAACATAAAAACATTTATGACAGTACAAGTAGTTGTGTTTGCTGCTTGAAGGACATGAAATTTACTAAATTAGTATAAGAATCCAATTTAGACAAACAACCAGACTAAACACAATGAACAGCCCGATTGCTGACTTTTGAAGACTAAAAAATTCATTAGTTTACAATTTTCTTAGTTTAGTGCTTAACGTTCAGTATGAACCTCAATTTTCTTACGTAGCCCAGCAGGCAGCAGCAGCTGTCCCTCACATGATTTAAAAGGGAACACATGCATGCAGCAAGTGCAAATCATCTGGGCAGGCTTCCTACTTGCCAAAATGATTAGTGAAAAACAAAACAACGGTCGCCACCATTATGATAGACACAGGACATTAGTAAATCTAACATTAGAAGGCTAATTTCTTTTTCGTTCATTAAGAGTACAGCGTGCATCCTTATTTGCTAGAGACAATAACATTTTGAAATATTTCACTCATTACAAAATTGCTCGGAGAAATATCTTTATAATAACAGTAGTCTGATGGTTTGGCGTGCGCAAGCCCTATTTGCGACACTTGTACAAAAGAAAAAAAAAAGGGTCATTACACATTACACATTACACAATTTTAAAGAGCTGTTTGAAGGAATGTGCAAGTAGTATGCATGTGCAGTGGCATCAGAGGACATTGGTCACATGAAAGGCAGGAGAGTGTAGAGTGCATTGTATGATGGGATCAGGAAGGAAAGGATCGGAGACAGGGGAACAAGAGGAGAAATAGTTTAATTAATTAATGGTTTCCAATGTTGACCAAGAGTGAGCATCTATCTATCTATCTATATATATATATATATCAATCTCTATCTCTCTCTTCTTTAGCTGGAGTGATGGGGTGTATAATAATTAATAAATTAAAGCTGGGCCTGGGTGGAGGACTGGAGGTGGACCACCAATCCACCATGGAAGGCAACTTTAACAAAAATGCAATATTCTTCAATGAATGAACGAGTGAATTGGAATTTGGAAGAGAGAATATCATGATGGGGACACCAATGGAAAAGAAACGCAAAGATCTTTGTTATATATAATATAATATAATATAATATAATATAATTAGCCCCATCCGGACACCCCAGGTCCCCATAACACAAATTCATTCAAAAATTGAAATTTGCATTTTTATTTTATAGTGATAATGATAAAATAATATAATAGCAAGAAGAAGAAGAAGAAGACATTGACATTGAAAGTGACAGTGACATCACATACCGAATAGTATGGAGCGGCAGATACAACAGGGACGGAATGGGTGTGGTGGGGGGAAGAGAGGGCAAAGAGGACTGCATGGATCAACTGGGTGGAGCCAACACCGACAACAATGTGGCGATTGTGGGTGATTGCGTTGCCGACAATGCGGTGGATGCGGCGCACCTGGGTGGCGAAGTCGGGCTCGAGGAACCAGCAGAGGTGGGGGTGGGGGTGGGGGTGGGGGGAGGAGAAGTAGCTCATGGTGTGCCAGCCAGGGATGATGACGGTGGCCTCATCGCCAGAGTTCTTCCAGAAGGGCTCGAACATAACGGGGTCGCCGCTGGAAATAAGATAAGAATCATAAGATAAATGCATGCATGGGAATTAATAAAGAAAGAGAACGAGAAATGAAAGGGGCTGGGAGTAGGACTTACTGGTCGAGGTTGAGGAGGGCGCCAGTATCAGTATCAGCATCATCAGTATCAATATTAGAAAAATGAGAACCAGTATCAGTATCAGTATCAGTATCAGTGTCAGTATCGATAGAGAAGGGAAGGAGGAGGTAGAAGTAGGAGGTGGCCAGCAGGAGCAGGAGCAGGAACAGGGAGAGAAATAGAAATGGAGTGGATCTCTTCTTCTTATTCTTCTTATCCTCCTCCTCCTCCCTCGAAATATTAGAAATATTAGAAATATTAGAGTGGGAGGCATTGCCATTGGGCTTGGCATGCGAAAGAGAGTCGAGGCTTCTGCCTCTTCGGCGCCGCGCCATTGAGACAGCTTGAGTGAGATTGATGGAATCTCTCTTTTCTCCTCTCCTCTCCTCTCCTCTCCTCTCCTCTGAGGCCTCTCCAAGCTGGGTTTTAATTAATTAAGTTTTCAATTACAAACTAAAAAAAGGTTGTGGGTTTACTTTGTTGCTTTTTACTTTTGGGAATGTCAGAGTGAGACAGACAGTCACTGTTTTTACTCGGTGCGTGCAGCGTGCTGCAGGCTTCAAGTTTTGAAGCGGATAAAATAAAGAAAAAAGAGGCTCATAAGTCATAAGAAGAAGAATTAATGCCTATGGGTTATTATGGGGTATGGGGGCAATTTCTCCGAGGAGATGAGGAAGCCCAAGGCCCAAGGCCCAAGGCCCAAGTGATGGATCAGTGACTGAGGGATGCAAGCAGAAAGGGCCACGTCAAGATCACCTTTAGACCTTGACTTGAGGAAGCTTTCCTTCATTTGCAATTGGAATTGGAATTGCAATTGGAATTGGCGCAAGCAAAATGCTCCAAGGTCCCATCTAACAAAGAGAGATAGAGGAGAGAGAGAGAGAGAGAGAGAGAGACACCGACCCACCCACCAGCAGCGATGGGAGGCTGTTTCTCTTGGCCGCCCAGGCCCAGCTGCATCGGCGCCAAGCGGACCAACTCCTCCTCAACCACTCACAGCGGGCCCCGCCGCCTCAGCGGATCGCCCCTCACCCGCCGCATCTCCTCTCGCTCTCGCTCTCGCTCTCGCTCTCTCTCGCGCCCCTGTGCTTCCATGGAGACCATCGCCGAAGCTGACGTGCCACCTTCAGAGGGCGCCACGCTTGATCCTGCTGATTGCAATCACGCTGCCCCTCGCACTAATCCTCTTCCTCCTCCTCCTGGTTTTCTTCTTTTTTCAAAGCCTAAAAAGTAGAATAAACAACCAATACCACATTAATAATGTATTAATTAAATTAATCATCCAACGACTTTGTGAATGCCTAATTTCGGCTAATTTGTACATAGTGTCCATGATCTGTCATTGTGATTTTCCTCTGATTTCATTGATTTGCCTCAACTTCTTCTGTTTTTAGCTACTTTCTATGCAACCCAAATTTCACACTCAATTTGTATCTCATGTCATTTATTCCAAACGTGCCAACATTCTAGTGATACCCCCCCCCCCTCTCTGTAGCTTAATTTGACACGTCTCTTGTTTGGAGTGAGTTTTCTTACCCCTGTTCCTCAAATTATCACCATATTAATATATTATCTAGTTGTCAGAATGGGTGCTCTACATATAAAAGCCACAGCTGGATACTACATCAAAATTTCTAATGGAGCATATGATTTTCCATCCCCATTTTCCTAATTTTAACCATTTTTGGGTTCCAACTCTCTGAACCAAACATCTAGTCATAAAGTTGCCGTCCTGCCAAACATTTTTTTTCTACTTCTAAATTTTCTGTTCAAACTTCTCAAGGTTTTTTTTTTTGCATCTTAAAATCATTTGTTGATAAAAAAAATAAAGACCGCCTTCTTGGCCAAAATTACCATTCCTATTATTTATAAAAGAGGTTAAATTTAGAAAACTGGATTGAGAGATACTTAGCCAATACTTCATCCAATGTTTTCAATAAGTTGCAATTCTTTCTATACAATAGGGAGTCGGATCAACCAAATTTGTGCCTGCCTGGTTGGCTGGAGGCATCAGGAAAGGGACTAGAATGGGTGCCTCGGCCATCAGAGGCTTAATCAATTGTTTTGGTGGAATTAGAAAGCGATCCCATAATGAACAAGGTTTGCTTGGAACTTTGGGTCCTATGCTTTATCATGGCAATCCTTGTATCAATTTTTGTTTTTGGTTGACCTCCTGAGATCGTAGTGGCATGTTTTCTAAGCTTGATCAATTCTGAATCACAAAATTAAAGACGGATGTTGATTTATGTTCTTCATGTAATTTTATTGTGTCAGGTTCATCGAGCAACTTGGAGGAGGCATTTTTTGATATAATTGCTCTTACCGATTCTGATGACGAATTCCATAGCGTGCATGATGGTATGTGATAATTATGCACCAGTTAGTTCTTACTTTTGCTAAATGTGCCTCTGAAAGTTTTAACCAAAATAAGCGCAATAGTTAATGGTTGATTTGTCATAACACTTATAGACTCCTTTTCATTGAATGGCTTCGAGACTGACCCCACACCAAATGCTGACCAAGGCCAAAAGCGTCAGAAGTCTGGAGAGCAAGGGAAGGTCACTTTAATCAATTCCACTGATGGAACAGATTCAACAATAGATTATGACAGGGGAGAAGAAGAGGAAGGAGGGCTGATGAATAATTGTGGTTTGTTACCTAACAATTGCCTGCCATGCCTTGCCTCAACCGTTGCACAATCAACTGATAAAAAGAGGCCTCTAAGTACAAGCCCGCCTAACTCTAAAAAAATAATACCTTCAATAAAGGTCTCTTTCAAGCGCAAGTCTGGGGAAGGCCACAACACTTCTTCCAATGAATTATGTAAGTGCCAAGATTATAATAAATCGAATAAATAAACAATCAAAAGAGAATATAACAAGGCTTGAAGCAAAACAACGCCAATCATGGTGGTGGTAGTAGTAGTAGTATGAATTTCAATCCATCCTTGCTGAGAGAGGTTTGTAGGGGACAAAGTGATACAGTTACAATTTCAGTCCCACAGCAGGAACATTGTAAGACTTTAATACTGAAAAATGTCTTTCTCAGTCTGACATTCTTTTTTTCATTTAATTAGTACCTTCCTTTAATTTTGTTTTAATTTTTTTTTTGAAGTAGCAGGGGAACAACCTACTATAAAATTTCATTAAATCAAATTGAAAAAGAGTACAGATTTGATTGGAGGAAGGAAGAAGACAAAAAACATTAAAAACTTAGTCAGAGTTGAAATACAAGCATCATCCCTAAAAGAAAGATAATTAGGTACTTAATTGATTGTTTGTTTTAATGCCAGTATGCAGAAAGACATACCTGGAGAGGCCACTTGGGGGATCTCAAGTGCAGTTGTGCCCCATGGAGGAGAAAATGCTCAACAGCTGGTCCCCCGTGGACCCTTCTATATTCCGTGTGCGTGGAGGTAACTACATGAGGTATGTATACACCTTGTTTGCAATGATATGTGGATATGTATTGCAAAATAACTACTAATGCATATACACCTTGTTTGCAACGATACATGATTATGTATCGCACAATAACTATTCATGCCTTTCTTCTTCTTCTTTTTCATGCGTGAAGGGATAAAAAGAAAGGTTTTGCCCCAAATTTTGCAGCATTTTACCCTTTTGGAGTAGATGTGTACTTGTCTCCACAAAAAGTTCATCACATTTCTCGGTTTGTGGAGCTCCCTGATATGGGTACCTCTAGCAAGTTTCCACCTCTCCTTGTAGTGAATGTACAGGTACACACATCTCTCAAATTTGCGAAAGAAGAGTATTTATATCTAGCACTAAGTTTGAGTAGAATCCCAAAATAATAATACAAAGTTATTTTAAAATTTAAATACCTGAAATGATCCCTAATGAATGCATTTTAACTAAATTATGTTTTCTTTTTTTGGATTGGTGGGAGGGTTCTTCTTATGGTTGAAACAATTCCTGATTGGTCCTTGTATAGTAATGATACTTCTTAATTAGCCAGAAAAAAACAAT
Source organism: Schoenoplectus tabernaemontani (assembly GCA_037127355.1). Classification (NCBI taxonomy): domain Eukaryota; kingdom Viridiplantae; phylum Streptophyta; class Magnoliopsida; order Poales; family Cyperaceae; genus Schoenoplectus; species Schoenoplectus tabernaemontani. Next base: position 469,584 of record CM073745.1, on the reverse strand, counting down.
TTCTGACACATGACAGGCTGAAAGTCACCTACCGGCTGGATCGTGAAAGAACTTGTGAGTGTATATTGTTTTGTAGGTTCCTCTCTATCAGGCTTCACTTTTTCAAAATGAAACCAATGGTGAAGGGTTTAACATTGTCATGTACTTCAAGCTCTCTGAAAGTTACTCCAAAGAGCTCCCATCCTTTTTCCTTGAACACATTAGAGTAAGATTTATATCAGTTGCTTTATTTTTTTCAAGCATTTGTGTGAACATATTTAAGACCCAGGCTTTTATCGAGGAATTACTTTGATGACCTTACATCTCTCATCTGTTAAGAGTTAAGACTAAGAGAGAATTTACCCAAGTATGCCGAGTATTTCATACATGAAATGTTTATTTATAGCTTTCTGCTACATTAATAATTGATGGTTGTGCATCTTGGTTTGTTTCTAATTATTATGATTTTACATCTGTAAGTTGTTTTTTATCTTTCCTTGATGTTTTTTTCTTTTAAAAAAATAACTCTCCATAAACCGCTTTTCGCTACAAACATGATAAGTTACTGCCATCTGGCCCGTCTCTTAATCCTTGGGTGTTCTTTATCTTTTTTTTGTATTAAAACAGAGGTTAATAGAAGATGATGTAGACAAGATAAAGGCATTCCCTATAGAGATAACCCAACCATTTAGGGAGCGATTAAAAATTCTTGGCCGGGTTGCAAATTTGGAAGAACTCCCTTTGAGTACAGCTGAAAGAAAGCTGATGCATGCATACAATGAGAAACCGGTGCTCTCCCGTCCACAGCATGAGTTTTACTTGGTACAGAGCTTCTTCCCTATTCATTCATGATTGGATTTTTACTCAGTTTACCATTTTTTTATGAAGTGAAGAAAGGAGATCACAGAGAACACATCAGTAACAACTGTTGTGACTGCTAAGATTTAAAAAGGAAAAAAAAAAGATGATCCATTGAATCTAAGCAATGGGCTGATTTTTTTTTTTGGGGGGGGCGGGATCTCTGAATGCAGGTTTTGCATTTAATTAGCAGAATTTCTTGTTACAACCATTCTGATGGCCAATTAATTTGTGGAACAGGGAGATAATTACCTTGAGATAGATTTGGATATGCATAGGTTTAGCTACATCTCCCGCAAAGGGTTTGAAACTTTTCTAGACAGGCTCAAGTTGTGCGTGATTGATTTCGGCTTGACCATTCAGGTACCAGTTCTCATGGAAGTATCTTGTGGTATACATTCTCACTGTCAAGAAAGCTGTGTTGAGAAATTGTATACTGATTGATTGCTTTATTGCAGGGGAGCAAGCCAGAAGAACTACCAGAGCAGATATTATGTTGTGTGAGATTGAGTGGAATTGATCACACAAATTACCAGCAGCTTGCAGTGCATGACTGTTGACAACGTACAGAAACTGCCATGAATATGATCATTTTTTTGTAGTAAATCTGGCTAACCATTTTTCAATGTTAAGAGAATCGAAGAAAATGAGGTGGGCTGAAGCCGAGGGAAGGGAAAAAAGAAAAGGAATCAGAGAAATGTAGTCGAGAGATATATATATATATATATATATGCGTATATACATACATAAAACATAATTAATTAATCGGCCCATTGATGTACATGACGTGTGGCTCGTTCACAGTAAAATATTTTTTTAATTTTTTTTTTCCTTGACGTGTGTGGCTCGTAAATAATTTGCCAACTTTTTTATGAGGTGCTCCCTTTTTTTCACTGTTCTTTAAATTGGGCTGAGAATCAGTCCATCTCTTGTTATTTTGGGCCGATTCTACCGCCTCCTCCTAGTCCTGAGTCCTGACCCAAACATTCCAAATACCAAATACAAGTTACCGCAACGCATATAGGTTTTAGGTTTTGTTGGAGAAAGAAGCAAGTTGTCAATTGAAAATTATCATTTCCTCTCAACCTTCCTTCCTATATAATCAAATCACGATCATAACATACATAAATTTATGTACTTGTGTTACATTAATTTAGAATTGCAATCAATGTATGATCAACTAATTTACGTGCGGCTGTTTGTGCAGTGTTCCTGGAGCCATTCCTCTTTTGCATAAAATTGACGACCTTTTTTTTTAACATTAGAATATTTGAGCTAATTATTTATTGCCATAACGAGTCCATCATCTTCAATTCTTCATACTGGTTTAGTATATCATCCACTAGAATTATATTGTTTGTTCAAGTGGCCGACTAATATTAGCTCCACTTGCAAATCCCATCCATATAATTGAACACAAATAATGTTAGCTTGTCAATTTGTATGTATATATAAATAAGCAGTTGTTATATTCTAATCATATTAATCACAATAAAAATAACTAAGTAATTCTGGCAACATTTTGGCGGCTCCAGTGAGGAATGTAGAGATCATGCCCATATCTTTTAGACGTGCCAACCACACAACAACTGATCAGCTCTTTTCAATTATATATAATAATAATAATAATAATAATAATAATAATAATAATAATAATGATGATGTTGAATATTATATAATCAGTATTGGATATTTAGACAAAAGTGTAAATAGATTAGTTATAGGGACTAATGTGTAAAAGTAGCTTATAAATGTACTCAGTTTGCCGATGAATGAATTAAGTCAATTAAACAAAAAAACTTAATCTTCTTTAAATGATAATAATAATAACAACAATAATAATACAATGTCAGTATATATCCGGGCATCTATATATCCATTCCATGCGCACAATAATCCAGCACAGTATTAGTATCTCCATAGCAACTAATTTCAGTATAGAATAAATTCCCACATACATGCATATAGTTAAGCCAGCTATATAGTTAGTATGGCCGGAATAGTGCTAACCACTGATCATCCCTCATCCTCCTCCGGTACTGATATAGATAATGCAAATAATCAATCAGGCTCTGGCATGCATCCAAGGCTGCTGAAGGCATGTCGAGCCGGCAATCGTGGGCTGTTTGATTTTCTTTACGAACAACTCGACGGCCCAGATATTCTCAAGGATAAGACTCCATATGGTAACACCGCCCTTCACCTGGCCGTGATGCTCGGCCACGACACCTTTGCAAGGAGGCTCTGGACAAGAGAACCCTTGCTCCTCACGAGCCAAAACAACGATGGAGAGACCCCCCTGATTGCAGCTTTGATGGCCGGTAACAGCTCCATGGCCAAAGCCCTGATCGCTGCTGCAGGCTCAAGGGAACCGCCTGATTATGACCTCGAGAGAGCGCCTCAAAATTGTCTGTATGAGATGCTTGAGATGGTGGATTTGTGTGGTCAAAATGCGCTGCACCATGCATTGCGCGGCATGCCCGATCAGAATCTAGCGCTGCACATTCTAGACAACGTGCGTGATCATCCGGGAACCTCCGCCCATCTGTCAAGCCAAGTTAGCAACTATGGCGAGTCGCCCATGGATATCGCATGCCGACGAGGATATCCTAATGTTGTAGAGGAACTGCTCACAATACCCGAGTCGTCAGACGAAGGGCCGAAAAATACTACGGCCATGCACACTGCTGTGTTAGCTCAGCAAATAGGCAACAACAGTTGTTTACTCTAATTTTGTTAATTTTTCCATGTTTATTCTCTAAAACTTTGTTAAATAAAATTTTTTTTTATCAGAAATAGTTGACAAGCTATTGAAGAAACGGGCCCACCTAGCATCTAGAGTGTGCAACGGAGACACTCCTCTGACTCTTGCCGTGGTGACTGATAACCTTGAGATGGTTGAAACATTCATGAGACATGATCCTAGCCTGGCTTACATTAATTGTGGAGCCTGCAACAATGAGGACGAAGAAGACGAATCAAACAACCGTAAGCATAGCCCCTTTATTCTGGCAACGTGCCTCGGGAGGGTGAAGATTGCTGAGGAGATTGCCAACCATTGCCCCGATTCTGCTTTTTACCGCAGCGGAAAAAACAAATTGAACGCGCTTCATCAAGCCGTCAAGAAGGAGGAACGCAAAATGGTTGAATACCTACTCCGCACTCCTCAGTTCCGGAGGCTCATCAACCAAGCAGATTCTGGTGGAAAGCTTCCCTTGCATTATGCTGCTGAGATGTGCAATACAGAGCTTCTCAGATCTCTGTTGAGCCACAAGGCGCAGGATTGTACTGCATTTGACCTAGTCTGTAGTAGAAACAGCTTAATTAATCGCAAATGGGTACATAACTAACTAGCTAATATATTATTTTTTTTTTATTTCTGACTTTAGTTTTTGTCATCAAGCATATATATTCATATAATTAATATTGTGCAGAGTGACGCCTACAACTTTCTGTTGCATGAAACATGCTTCAGGTCAGAACATAGAGCAAAGAAGAGGATGAGCTTGATGCCGCATGATAAGTACGCAAAGAATGCCTCTTTGGTGGCAATTCTGATCGTCACCATCACCTTTGTAGCTGTTTTCTCCACGGTGCATGTGCCTTCAGCAGTAGACAACAGTGCCAACAACTTACCAGTTTCTATTCTGGCAAGGAAACAAGTTACATTTAAGGTGTTTCTGATCACATACACCATGGCCATGTTGTCTTCCCTTGTAGTGTGCTTCTTGGCAGTATACATACGATTACAGGAGTACAAGGTGTTGGCACGGATGATCTTGGTTGTTGCATATGTTGCGACAACAACAGCGGTTGTAAGCGGATTGTACCTGGTGGGTGCAAAGAGCCTGCTGGTGTGTCTTGTGCTGGTCACATTAGCACTCATATGCATAGTATTACTTGCCATCCTTGCCATTAATTCCTTCCTCCCCTCCTTCCACAAAGATACTAATTAAGTGTCATTAATTAATTAATTAATTGCCCGGCACATTACTAATTGAGTATCATTAATTAATGGGAAGTGATATTTCAAGAGCAATAATTACAGTTTGCTCTCAACATTATAATTATTGCTCTTAAAATAGCGCCACCCTTAATTAATTAATTGCTCGGCACATTAATAAATTAATTAATTATGGAGGATGGAAAGAATTTTATATAATACAGGGGCATTGTATTATGAAGTTGATAAATTAATATTTAATATTTTCCAAGTTGGTTTCTTCTCGGAAATGCTTCCGAAATCCGACTGCAAGGCCGTCCCTCGCTGCAAGTCCTCTCTCTCTGCCTCAGCCTCCTCTTAGTCTGGACTCTTAAATCTTAATTAGGTAGAGTAGTTCTAGCTCACTTCATTTAATGTCCATCTCTCAATTTAATTTACTGGTAGTCTGGTGCTGGTATACTCTGCAGCCAACTCTCATATATAATTTATGGATAATTATTCACTGAATCTCTCTCATCTTTCAGGACAGATCCGAGCACATTATCAGTCAAGGCACTGGATTACAAACATTCTATTAGCGTTATTATACCAATAAAATGCTACTATCCTGCTACATATGTAAAGACTAAAGAATCAACTGAGGCTTAGTTTTTTCCCTGCTATTTTCTTTTTTAAATTTAGCCATTTACTTCGCATATTTTGTTCAGTTCCATGTGAATGATCTCAAGTACGAATACAACGCTCTTTTTTTATTTAGGGTTACTATATCTCGAAAAAGAAATAAAGGAAAAATTGGAAGGAACCAGCGGTTCTGCAAACCTATTTCATTTGGTATTTTACAATTGTGAAAAATCAAATTTATATACATCATGCTGGAGAAACTGAATTCTCCAACTTCATACTCAGCATATAAATTAAAGCAAATATTCCTATCTGAAACCCTTTGTTCATTTTGAAATTCCTGTATGCTGAAGATAATAAAAGCTAAAATGGCTCCTACTAATGGATTCACCATTTGTCATTCTTCACTGTTGTTATGTTACACTTAAACTAACACTTAAGAGTTACACCAGAAGGGGTTCTACTGAAGGTCTGGGGCGTCTGTGCTGGAGATCCATAGTGTGAATCACCACAACTGAAATGAAAGCACAGACCAATGGAAGTAGCCCCAGTCCTAGTCTGGTAATTGAATGAGTTACTCCCAATATACACTTGCTTTCTACATCTGAAGTAACTGCATACCCAAAAAAGAAAATTTAATGATTTTTTTGCAAGGATCAGTTTTACTAATTTCTATAACAATAAATAATAATTGCTATCAGTCTATCACAGTGGAGAAGAATGCTATCAAGAAGTTGAAGTTACCGGCATTTACTTGGGCACAGTTGTGTACATTTTAGTTCCACATGGCAATCCATACATATATGACTAAGGATTTTAAATCATTACGGCCAAACATACTCTAGGATTTTAGTGTCAGCACCAATAGCATTCAATATGAACAATTGAAACTGGAACCAGGGTGCAGACCCCACTTTTAGCATTGGAAAACAACAAGACTAAATGGAAACCCAAAAAGGAAAAAAAAAATGATCTCATCAGTGCCAACAGAGAACAGTACTGCTAAGTGCAGCAGGACAAAAAAGTTTTTACCTTGGTATGACTCCAGAACATACAATGCAAGACCACATGAGAGCTTGTCAGCAAAACTAAGGGAGCCGTACACAAAGGCACACCCACTGAGATCCTCTCCAACCAGAATATTCTCCATGCTAATTGCTGTCACCTGCAATTACAACAACAAAATCAAAACAGAAATTTTAAAACAAAAAATAGACAACTATGGCTAACTGAATTTCATATGTTTCTGGTGCTTCAATAATTATAAAGGCTTGAAGTGGACAAAAAGATGTTTGAGTTCATGTGTGCATAAAAAATTGCCATTCATTAAAGCAGTTCAGATAATGGCTACAAGTGTCCTAAGGCAATTTAAAATGTATGAAAAGCGTGATTAGTCCTGTTACCAACTTTTTTCCAGCATAGTAGTTCACTGAAGCAGGAGGAAAAAATGATAAGAAGATGCGGAACTCACTGTCATCAAAGCATTAGCAGCTCCAATTAATACTGACAGAGCATACATAATGTACTGCAATGTGCTGGGTAAAATAAAAATACCAGCACCAGAAAACACCCAAAGTACTGCTCCAATTGTGAAGAAACTCTTAATCCGCCAACTCGACCATCTCATCTCCTGCAAACAGTAGAAACAATAACTTTGGTGCTATATAAGAAAAGGAAGCAGTATCCAATACAAATTCAAAAAGTAAGATAGGTCGGTAATTAATAACCTATACCTGTAGAATGATAGATATGATAAAGCTAGAGACATAAATAATTACTGGAACCTGATAAATAATAATAAAAAAATCAGCATCAACTTTTTTAATTTATTAGAAGCTATTGACTGGTAGTAAATAAAAAAGCTCACGGTGGCCTTAGAAGATTGACCCAAGTCATTGATGACGTAAAAAGCAAGAAGTGACTGGAGCCCAAAAAAGAAAAGATATATTTAGTATCTATTTGACAATCATATGGTTAAATAAGTTGAGACAATCAGTGAAGTTTAGATACATTGTAGAGGCAAACATAATAGAACCTGTGAAACATTAGTAACCAATCGAGTAAGCATGTAGACCAGAGCGACTTGGTAGTATAAAGCCTTCTTAAACCAGTGAGCCCATGAAATTCTAGACACATTCTTAGATTGAATCTGCTGTCTGTTACTATAAATGAGGAAGTTAACATACAACTTCATAAATAACCTTGAATGTCAGTGCTCATTAACAGTCATTACCTATAGCGAACCGTCCTGCATTTGTTTCAGAATTAGCTAGGGTTTCTAATGTTTAGTTCTTCTAAGTTTTGGCATTGGATCAGAATGTTGTATGCAATCTGAGTACACATGTAGTTCTGCGCTTTTGGTTCGGATTATGTTTGTTGCAGCTGCTCTTGATTCAGTTTATAATTTATCATAGTAGGCAGGTTCTTCTCTGTCTAGACTTATGTATAACCATGTAGTAAAATTATGTGGCGTGATATATAGATTAGAGTGGTTGACTTCTGAACTTTTTGATAGCATCCTATTGATGGATGACAGTTTTAGAAACCTCATAAAATTTTGTTGAGTACAAAACATTGATTGTTTAGAAAATGTAGTAGAATTGTTAAACAAAAGATTATCGTTTAGAGGCCAAGAGGAGAACTTACTGGGGTTCTTTTGTCCCAATGAGAAAGACAACCACGAAGCAACAACCCAAAAATATAGATAAATAGGCGATCCAACGATACTGTTCAGATAACAAAAGAGTTAACTAATAGGTTATGACGTGCTAAGGACATCAATAATAAAAACTGACTCTGTGTTATCAAAATAAAGAGGTGCATGATGTTAAAAGAAGTCAGTACCTGTAAGATTATATTAACTGATTCTGTGTTATTGAATACAGTAAACACAGCTAAAGCAGTCGCATATAGGCTCAGGTTTGCCACCTTCAGAAATACAAAAAAACAGTAAGTCACAAAACTAGACAATAAAACCTTGTGCATTAAGAAGGAAACAAACTATCTGGATAATTATTCCAGAACAGTGAAAGTTGTTAACATTTGACTACCTTAAAGTTCAAATTTATAAATTTGACACTTCCAAATATTTAGAATATAGAATTTCTTTGTATTATTCGTTCTTTCTTAACTCATACACCAAACATATTGTTTGGATAAGAGAACTCATTGAATAACACCAAATTAAATTTTGGGGAGCAACAAAAATCTACCAAAATTGGGAAAATAAATTAGACAATTACCATTGTGAAGGCGTTGCGACAACTCGCAAGAGAAACCTGACTTGTTGGATTTAATGTAATACAATTCACCATTGCCCTACATAATGAATTGAAATTGAAGTAAAGACATACAAGCAAATTTGCTAAAAATTGGGGTTTGAAATATTGTAAGTATTGAGAAAATGGTACGGTTGGACTAAAAGGTAAAAGCAAAATGCTTTAGGAGTGTAACAATTTATTAAGTAGAGAAGGTAAAAGTACATGTTGGAGACTTGGGTAATAGCCCAGCCGACATTAAAAATGGCGGCAAAGACACTGTATCCAATAGTTTCGAGTGCAGATGAATCGGACTTGAGAAGTTCACATGGCACACATCCACCAAAAACCGAAGAAAATGACTGCCACCAAATCTATCTATCTGCGGTGGTGTCACGAATAATTATTTTAATTAATATAGTCTTGAGAAGTTAAATATGTAGATATTTGAGAAATGAGGCCAAAAAGGTTAGTGTACCAACTCGCCGACGAATATGGTTGCGAAGGCATCAGCAAGTTGGCCAGAAAGCATGACAGTTGCGGCGTTTCTAGAGAGAAAGCAGTGATGGGAGGGATGATTGAGGTTGAGGCTGTAAAAGGAAATGGCAAAAGAGCAGAAAAGAAGGAAGGAAGGAAGGAATGACGAACCTGGGAGAGAGGCCGAGATCAGTGAGGAATAAGAGGAGGAAGTGATATCATTGAGCATGTGACCAGAGCCGTAAGAGAGATTGACATTAATATATGCAGTTTTGTATGAGAGATTAACTAGTCTATTATAGGGGCAAGCCTATTAGAAAAAAGATTAGTAATAATCTTGAAACTGCAATGAATTAAACTGATGGGTCTAAATTGAGTAATAAGTTTAGCATCCTTCTTTCCTAGAATTAAATAAATAGTATTCATATTAAGTTTAGAAATATCTAGTACATTATGATAGAAAGCATGAACAATTGTCATAACATCATTTTTAACAATATCCCAACATGATTGATAGAAGGAAAAGAGAATCATCAAGGTCAGGGATTTTGGAGGCATTACTAGAGAAAACTACATCCTTAACCTCTTTTTTTTTAAAAATGTCTATCCATTAGAGCTAAATGTGTACTAGATAACTTACATTGACCATCCCAAAAATCTAAGGAGAGAGATAAACTTCTAGTGGTGGGAGTGCCTAATAATTCTCTATAAAAATTATTAACATGTTTAATTAATATGTGAGGATCATAAACTAAAACACCATTTATTTCTAAAGTAAAATTATAATTTGTTTTTCCTTCTGGCATTGGCAGTAGCATGAAAAAATTTAGTATTGTGATCTCCCTCTAAAAACCCCCACCAACTTAAGTCTTTGTTGCTAATATTGCTCTTCCACCATATATATTTTATCTAATCCTAAATAACAAGTCTTTAATTTATTGATTTCTAGATTATCTAAAAGCCTACACTCCTGAGCATATTCTAACTCTTGTATATCTTTCAAGAATTATTTTTTATTTTTGTTTTTAGAGGCTTTAATGTTTTTATCTCAACCCCTTAGTTTTTTCCTTGTGTTTTGTAATTTAAGTCTCCAACAATTTCTAAAATCTCCTATAATATGATACTCCTTCCACCATTTTACAAGTAATTCTAAAAAATCAGGGTGATTAAGCCATGTTTTTTCAAATCTCAAAGGTTTTATAATAAGTTGAATAAAAAATATTACTACATAGTATCAAAGGATTATGATCAGAGAGAAATTTAGGTAATGACTTAAAAAATTATTGTTAAAATGTTGATTTCATTCTACTATACATAAAAATCTATCTAAGAGAGCCATTATTTGTGAAGAGTTAAACTTAGCCCATATATAAAGTCTATTACTAAGACTTAACTCTAATAATTGCTCATCATTAAAAAATCTTTTTTTAGTGGTTTGTAAAGGTCCATAAATTATAGTAAATATTCAAATAAAATTATCATTTTTATTTTTAAGACAAATTATAATAATGTATTTTAAAATTCATGAATCAATCACTTGAAAAAGAGTTTCATTAATGCCCAGTAGCAGACCCCCTGAATTATCATTAGAAGGTTGAGAAATCCAAAAAGTTATTTTGGAACTAAGCTTATGTAAAATTCTATCTGGGAAAGTCTCGATTTTTGTCTTCTAAAGACCAACTATGTCAATCTAATGTTGTATCAGATAATCTGCTAATAATATTTTTTTTGAAATTATTAAAATCTCGATAATTTCAATTAAGAATGTTAACCATTAAAATAACTAAAGCACCCTCATTATGAAGTATCTGAAGTACCTCAGAACTTATATCTAGCAAATTTCCACATTCACGTGAAACAAGAGAATTCTCTTTTTCTTTAACTGTATCAATAATGCTTAAAAATCACTCTTTCATAAGTTTCCTAAATTTAGCTACTACTTGTAATTGAGTAATTTCAGTTTTACCTAACGAGAATCCACTTGATTCAAAAAGTTTGATAACATCCGAATCAGATGAATGATCAAAAGGAAACTGCGAAGCAATACTATCTAATTCAGTAATAATTAAAGTACCTTGAGACGAGTTGAGTTTGCCTTTGACATTTACAATCCCTTTTCCCCTTTCGGTTGTGCCTTAAGATCGGCTTAGGGACTGCCACTGGTACACTCTCTAAGAGTGGCTGATCTGGAACTGGAACAGCCAGTTGATTGGTTTAGAGCGCATCATCCCAGGCATCCCAAGCCTTTTCGTCTTTGTCAGTGGCAAATGCAGAGAAAGAATGAGTTTGTGGAAGGGGTATTATTTGAGTAGATGATACATGAGCTTGTTTAGAATTGCCCTCATCACTATATTTAGGTTTCTTATGTTGTAGTAAGTTTGGTTAGAACCTGAGAAGCTTGCTCTATAGTGGAAGTTAGAAAATAAGTTCTTAGATCTTGAGTTACCTCATCAAAAAAAAAAAGTATCTTTCTAGCCTTAGGAATTGATTCTCTACGAGGAACTGCTATCTTGATCCTTAAAATATTAAAATCAATATGTCTAGTACATCTTGGATCAACCTCTAACAGAACACCCCCAAATTATTTTGCTACTTTTTTAATCTCAAAATTTTTCCACAAATATTGTGGAAAATCAGAAACTAACACCCCAAACCTTTAATAGATCTTTGCCTCCATCATACTTAAAAGGATTGAATAATTCTATGGGAAAGCAAACTCCACCTCACCATATCTGACCATGCAAGAAAGTTTTTTTCTTCCAATCCTCCGATGGAGGTTCAACTAAAAATTTCCTATCTGATAAGGCACGAATAACCCACTTCCATCGTGGAATAGGGAAAGTTTGAGATAAATGTGAATGGATAAAGATAGCACCTAAACTAGTATCATCTTTAAGAACTAGGGTTCGTTTGGCAAATCAAGGAATAGCTTTGTAAGAGTGATAGAATAGTGTATTTTTGGAAGAGTGGTATTCTTGACTATTCGGAAGGGCGAAAATATCATTTGACAGTTGTTAATCAGAATAGTTAAAATATGAATAATTATGATACTAACAATGATGATGATGATGATGATAGTAGTAATAATTATAATGATAATAATAATAATAATAAAATAATGATCATAATCCATAATCATAATATAATAATATAATAATAAAAAATATAATCATAATCATAATCATAATCATATAATAAATAATCATAATTCTAATAATATAATCATAATATAATAATACAATACAACACAATTAAATAATACTAAAATAATAATCATAATCATGATAATAATAATCATAGCATAATCATAATAATATAATAAGAAAAATTATAATCATAATCATAATATAATAATAATAATAATAATAATAAATCATTATAATCATAATAATATAATTATAATATAATCATAGCTATAATCATATTATAATAATATAATATAATAATAATAAAATAATAATAATAAGTAATAATAATCATAATCATAATCATAATAAAATAATCATAATATAATCATAATATAATATAATAATATAATAATAATATAATTATAATCCTAATCATAATCATAATAATATAATAATAATATAATCATATTTACAATCATAATATAATAATATAATACTAAAATCATAATTATTATAATATAATAATAATAAATAATAAATAATAAAATTAATTATATAATAATAATACTAACAATGATGTTAATATAATAATAATTATTATTCTTATAATAATACTTGCTATATATACCGCTAGCATTTAATGATTCTTTTATTTAAACATTAAAACATTATAAAATAAAAAAATTCATATTTATCTAATATTAAATTATAAATTCACCAAATTATAGAGAAAACCTATAATAAAGACTATATTTAATCTTGAATGAGATTTTTGCACAATATGAGTTAATGATTCATGATTTTTATGGCAAGAAAAGTAAATTATTCTAACATATATTATCACAATTAATTTCTTACCAAATATGCACAAGGTTGCTAAATAAAAAAATAATATTATGGAAATTATAGTATATAAGGGAAAGAAATAGAGAGAAAGAGGGGATCAATGGACGCGATCTCATACGTTCGATCAACCAAAAATAAATATTATCCGTCTAATTGAGGGATAAAATGAGTATAATAAAAAATTACCATGACAAAAAATGGACCCTTCAATTCTTAGATGCTTTATATAATAGTATAGATAATACTAAAATCATAATGATTCTAATATAATAATAATAAAATTAAATATAATAATAATACTAACAATGATGTTAATATAATAATGATAATAATTATTATAATAATATAATGTAATAATAATAATAATAAATCATTATAATATTAATATAATAATAAATCATAATCATAATTATAATCATAATATAATAATATAATACAACATAATCAAACAATAATCGTTATTCTTCTGCACTCTTCTACTTAGTCTAAAATTGTTTGGCAAATTAATTCATAAGAATAGCTATTATATTTTATTTTTTGCTATCCCACCAAGTGTCAAACAAACCCTAATTTATTACACAGTGTTGCATGAAAATCACTATTAATAGGATTGAAAGTAAAAATAATTAGAAGAAAACGATTTTCTAGTAGTAGGAGGCGCCATGGTAATGGATCTACAGTTACTAGAGATATGACATAGTTTACCACACGCAAAGCAAACTAAAGAGTTTGTGCATTTTATATCACAACCTTGTAGCGTTGGATTGAGGAGCCTCGAGATTAGATTTAGGGTTAAGTGGCAGCCCAAGAGACTCTTTAGCAACTCAACTCGAGCGTACGTTGGGATCGTGGGGTCTGGTGGAAGAGAGAGTAGAGATGGAATGCCAGATTGCGCTAGGTGCGGAGAAGAAGAACATGGTGGCGGAGCTCCCAATGGCAATGCTGAAGTGGGCTGAGGATAAACGCCTGGACTCTGGAGAGTGTTGAGAGAGGAGAGAGCCCATAGCATGAGAGTCGAGAGAGTTGTTGTAAGGAATTACCAGCACAAAAAATAAATTAAAGAACGAAAAGGCAACAACAGTGTCAATGTATAACAGTATAAGCATAACAAACAGAAAAAGAAAGGCAAGGCACGTCATAACCAGAACAATCAACAGTATAATCATCAGACGCAAAAGCAGTTCAAAATTACAGATAACAATGGCCCTGACAAAGACCTACCAGTAACAAAGACTTCTTCCTTCCCCCCCTCCCCCTGTAGCCCTTCCCTCCAGGAACGTGCCACAGCATTAATGCATTCATTAATTTCCTTTTATTGTATTATGTAATTAGGTGATAGAGATCAGACCCGGATGACCAAGAAACAGGCGGAAAAAGGGAGAAATTGACACAACATTTGACAACAACATGCCGCAACAACAACCGTCCCACAATAACTAACCAAAATTCTATACCATTGTCAACACATCAAAGTAAACATAAACCCACATATTTTATATTGTAACTCCTCCAGATACTCAAAATCACAACCAGAACAAAGTTAGTCCCAAGCACTCGTAGCTGCTTGACTGTTCCCACTGCCATATCCACCGCTGTAGCCGCCGCCATAGCCCCCACCGCCATAGCCTCCACCACCATAGCCCCCGCTTCCACCGCCATAGCCCCCATAGTCACCGCCACCGCCACCGCCACCCCCTCGGCTGAACGAACCCTGCTGCCTGAAATCACGGCCGCCAAAACGAGATCCACCAGTCCGCCGGTTGCGGCTTCCACCTGATGAGTATGAGGACCGAGAAGCAAAGCGGGCAAGCCACGGGGGAACTTCCTGGTTGGCCTCCTGCATGAGTTCTGAGAGAGCCCGTGCAATGTTGGTGTTCCCTTCATTGAAGAATGCTGTGGCCAGGCCAGTCTTGCCAGCACGCCCAGTACGACCAATGCGGTGTACGTAATCATCAATGTCATTTGGCAGGTCAAAGTTGATGACATGCGCCACATGAGGAATGTCCAGACCACGCGCAGCCACATCAGTAGCCACCAGGATCGGGGCCTGCCCACTCTTGAATGCCCGGAGCGCGTACTCTCGCTCCTGATATTTGTTTTATTATAATTAATTAATTATTCAGATGGATGTCAGAAACAATAATATGCATTAGCAACAGAGGGGGTGGGATGCGCGAACATAGGAGATGAGGAGGAGGGAGGGAGGGAGGGAGGGGGGGTCATGAATTATCCAGATCCATACCTGTTGTGTTCGATCTCCATGAATAGAAGTGGCAGGGAATCCATTCATACAGAGCCAGTTCTCCAGTGCATCTGCACCCCTCTTCGTCTCCACGAACACCAGAGTTAGAGATTGCTGAACAAAATAAAATAAATAACCATCAGTTGATACAATACACTGAGAGAGAGCATTGTTAGGTCAATATTTGCTCATAAGATTTCATATCATTTGCGCAAGTCGATCTTCTAGATTTTTTTACATGATTTGTCATGATATAAAAATGTTCTTTAATTTACTGAGAATGTCGTCATATCAAAGAAACAATAAAGACAGAACAGTAAAACAACAGTGTTTTCAAGCAATATGCATCCACAAGTACCTTTCCATGAGACCCACTCTCCCTTTGAGCATGGAGAAGGTCCATGAGATGGCTGCGCTTATCAGTATCTTGGACAAACTCAACTCTCTGCATGATGAGATCCGTGCTGGACCCCACCCTCCCAACAGCAAGGAAGATGTAGTTAGCCAGAAAATCAGATGCCAGTCTCTGCAATGTTGTAACAGTAAAACACACATTATGATCTAATCACATAATTAATTTAAATGTGCATCATGAGAGCCCCTATTTTACTTCTTTTGAGAAATATCAGGGCAAACATCCATCCTATTTTTATCCTTTTAAGGCGAAGGTGCCTCCATTTTAATTTCTTAAAGCATAATTGCCCATTTTATCCTTTTTATTGCAGAGGAGGCCCATATCATTTTATTAATAAAAAAAGGTTGATCTAAATAAAAATATAATGATTTACAGTAACATAGTGATAAAATCAAATATGCCAACTTATCTTAATGTTTAACAGCATTATGCTTATTCATTACTACTAATAAAGAAATCTACAATATTACGAGCATCAAACATAATCAGATGTGTGCCTTATCTTTACTCCAAAACAATGGCTTTAGAAAATCAAACTAATCCATCAACTCCTGGTGTATTTAAGCATCTCAGTAGTTCGCATCTCTAGAAAATAATAGTACATAGAGATGCAGATTTCTTTATTTCCTCTCTGCAGGCTTTTTCTTCTTAATATAATTCTGATTGTGTCAAAGGTTTTCAGGGTGCTATTCATTCAAAATTAAAAAAAAAAAAAAGAGAATTACTTATGAAGCATGGAGGTGTTATCTTCTTTTATTCTATTAACATTAACATTAACACAGGGTATTCATTGTATTTTCTTCATCTTATAGTCAAGAAGAAAAAATTAATGAACAAAAACCTGAATCTCTCTAGGAAAAGTGGCACTGAACAGCATAGTTTGTCGGACTCCACGTGACGGCATGTCAGTCTGTTCGACAATCTTGCGTATCTGGGGCTCAAAACCCATATCCAACATGCGATCTGCCTCATCAAGGGCCAAGTATTTGATCAGTTGTAGAGAAACCCGGGCACGCTCCAACAGATCCACCAGCCGCCCGGGTGTAGCCACTAGGATTTCTACTCCTCTCTCCAACTCCCTCAGCTGCAACATTTCACAAATCAAATTTGATCAATAGGGGCACTCTTAGTGACCTTATGAAGGTCTGAGATGCAATATGTTTGTTTACAAAATAGCACTTCACTGCTCAAATCATCACATGACGTGTTCAAGGGCCTGTTCGGCACCTTGAATTGGGTGTGGGTTGTTTCCATATCACCAAGTAGTGCATTTCCAAGATAATTGGGAAAAAAAATTAAGTCTGGATAAATTATTTTTTACCCAAGGGAATCATGTTTTTCATATATTAATTTGGGAAATTTAACCCATTCCCATTTGCACCAAAATGGATACCAAACACTTAGGGAAAAAAAGACTAAATCCATTCCCATTCCCATTCCCACTTTTACCAACACCGCCAAACAGGCCCTAAGTATTTAACAATGACATTATAAGTTCCGGTGGCACAGAACACATGAAATTGACTAATTTTAGCTCCTATTCAGTAAAAAAGATAATTCAAAATTACTGTATGTGCCCCAGCTGTGTTCTCTATGCTGTCAGCAACCCTCAAGTATCCACAAATACTATGTACAGCTTGACAAAATCTACTCAGTATCTAATTTTAGAAAATAGACCTGCTGGTTAATAGGGGCTCCTCCATAAGCAACCACTACACGAACACCAGTCTGGTATGAAAACTTCTTTGCTTCATCATGTATCTAACACAACATTAAGAAAAAAAATAAAATGAAATGAGTAAATCTGGGAATCCAGTTACCGAAAAGGAATATGCACACTATCCAGTTAAATGCATGTTCCATCAATAATTATTATTCATCTACCAATCACCCTAAAAAGCTGACATGTAAATTTGAAATTATGATAACAACCTACTAGCTCCTACATCAACATACTGATTGACACTTAGAAAAGGATGACACATTGTAAGCAAAGCTAAAAGATACAGAACAATAAAAAATACATCTCCCAGTCATTTAGGAAAAATATTAAGAAAGCGCACATATGTTACATATACACACCCCCTTGCAAGCATCATAGTGGATTAAACTCAACAAGAAGACCTTAAGAACAGAAATAAACATGAAGTTGCATGCTGAGAATATACATGTTTCTATATCAAGATCATGATTGTTGAGCCTTGGATTCACGCAATTTGTTCTCACATTAGTGTTTTTAAGAGTCTGAGATGCATGCATGTAAAAATATCAATGGCTCAACAACCCAGCAAGGTTGCATGCATGCTGTGGACATAAAACATTAGCGACCAAGACTCCTCAACTACATAGGATGGTAAAAAATGAAGACAGTTCAAAGCAGAAAGAAAAACTGCCTCTAGAGCAGAAGGACAAACCTGAGCAGAGAGCTCACGAGTAGGGGAGAGAATCAACGCAAGAGGATAGGCAGTCCTGCTTCCTCTGGGCCTCTGTGGAGGAGGCCCGTTACTCATGATACCACTAATAATTGGGAAGCAGAAGGCCGCCGTTTTACCTGACCCTGTCTGAGCACACGCCATCAGATCCCTCCCTGCCAGAGCAATAGGTATAGCATGCCTCTGAACCGGCGTTGGCTTCACATATCGGCACCTTCTTATATTCTCATTTAGCGCATTACCCAAATCAATCTCAGCAAAGGTGCCCACCGGCGGAGGAATATTTTCGCCAGTGGCGTCCACAGGTATGTCTTCGTACGCATCAAAGTTGATGCTGCTATTCTCTTGATCCTCGAACGAGACAGGATCAGCAGGGCCGTCATTTGCAAATGGGTTTGGTTCGCGGTCACGACGGTTATCCCACCCACCTCCACCTGATCGGGCGTTCCAGCCACCGCCACCACTTTGAGGGCGGGACCCGCTTGTGCCGTAAGCAGGACGTGGGGCTTCACGGCTGGGAGCCACATTGCTGCCCCAGCTGGGGGTGCGGCTGTGGGACTGTGGAGCTGGGGTTACAGCTGGAGACGGCTCTGGATCTGCAGATCGATTACGGAGATGGGGAGGCACATAGGCACTACGAGTCGGGCGCTGGTTCGAGGTGGTGCCCGCGTTTGAGTTGGCAGCAGGGACCACGGCTGAGCTGGGGGTGGGACCAGTGGAGCTGGGGGTGCTGAAGTCAGCTTCAGTAGGGGTTGCAGTTGCAGGCGCCGAGTTCTCGGCGCTTGCAACAAGGTCAGCCCATGATTGTCGCATAATTCAATTCAGTCCTGGATTTCAAAGAATGCCACGCTACACACGCACCCAGAGATTTGATGCTTGCTTTATCCTCTTCTTGTGCTTTTAACAGAATAGGGTTGGCAAAGGTGCTCACTGGCATGTAAGGAGAACAAAGATTTGCTTAGCAATTGACTTGCATGTTATAGAGAAATTAAACTAGACTAAGTAACCCCTGGTTTTAGAAAAAGATAGTTCCTGGTCTGAATCATATATCAAGGTAATCCTAAAATTTGAAACATAAATGCATAATGATTTGCAAACTAGAAAGACAAGAAAAAAGGTTGAGACCCTAAATTGATGAGAAATAGTAAGATATTCTACATAAATGTAATAAGCAAAGGAGAAGATTAAAAAGATAAAACCGGTGGCATGGAAAAAAAAAACCTAGACCAAAGTATGTTGTTTGTGTAGCATAAAACTAAAAGAAATAGGCCAAGAAAAGATGAGTAAGGTGCATGTGAATTAGAAAAACAATAGATCTTTTGAGGCAAGTGAGTCCTGGTTTCCAATGAAACCAGCATAAGAAAGACAGAACCGGATAATTAATATAATCCCAAAACTAGATTGGCACCAATAATCGGCGGAGGTAAGGGGAAGAACATAAGGAAACCCTAGATTGTAGCCGCAGAGAAGAGAGAGAGAGAGAGAGAGAGAAACCTAGGAGGCGGCGGGGCGTAAAGTGAAGGGAGAATGCGATTAAAGTGAAAGAGAGGAGGAGGAGGAGAGGTTACCTTGGAGCGCGAGTCGAGAGTCGAGAGTCGAGAGTCGAGGGCCGAGAGCCGAGAGCGCGCGCGAGAGAGAGGGATTTGGAATGAACGAATGAATCAGCAAAGAAAAGAAAAATTGAGGAGAGAAGGAAACCCTAATATTAATGTGAGAGCACTTGCATTACACGATGAACAACACAAAGAATGAAAGAAAGAAAGAAGGGGCGGTTTGATGTGAGCATTCTTTCATTCATATCCTTTTAAAATGTTTAAATATCTTAATTTCATAAATAATTAAATTTCTTAATTGCTCGTACATGCATTCTAAACTTCAAAAAAAAAATTTGCATTCTTCTTTTTATGGAAATATGCTATCGTATATGCTGCGTTACTCCAAATTTAAAAAAAAAAAAAGTGGAACGTTGGCGGCTTGGACAAAAATTATAAATATAGTTAGAATCATATTCTGGCCCCTTATTATAGCAACGGATTTTTTGGATAAAATAAATATTGTCAAATTCCACTTATACATCTTCTGGCAAGGAAAATAGCAATGATTTTTGTGGGAGTACAGGAAGATGACTAATTTGAGTTCTACTAATGGTAAAATTGGCAGTAATTGTTTTGTTCGGCATATGAATTTTTTAATATAACTATACAATTAATTGATATATATATTTTTAAAGAGTATTGTATTGTTTGAATTCGTCTATTTTTATCAACTAATTGTCCAATTAACCCTCACTTGTCTCATAAAGTAACATTCAATTACTTTTTTTTAATCTGATCATAAAAATGCAAATGCTAAAAATACTATATCCAAAATAATCGCATAATAAAAGCTTTTAGAACAACTAAATTTGTTCAGGAACGATTTTAATTATAAAGATATTAATATCAGTCTTATTTCATTATTGAAATCTCTCCCTCCGAGTCAGAGCGTGACGAAGATGCCATTCCAATGTATCCACAGTGATTTTTCTTTCTCAACCACGTAGATGTGGCCAGAGGCGAGCCCATTCCACCCAAAATGGGGCAATATTTGAGTGAAAAATTGGTGTTTTATACAATTTATTTGATTTATCGATTTATAAAATATTACTTAAATTTTATAATTAATTTTTATTTAAATATTGTGCAATTTATCTTTATTTGAATATTGTACAGAGATTATAATATAATACAAAATGGAGTAATGTACAAAAATCAAGACAAATGATGAGATGTAAAAACTAAATCAAGACATATTAGATTTAGATTTAATTAGAATCAAACTATATTTAAGTAGTTAAGGTAAATTGAGTTTAAACATCATGAAAATGAGCAAGAAACTGTTTATGCGACTTGACTCATTGTGACGGCTCAAAAAACACAAAAGTTTTGAAAGTTAACAGAGTAAATCATTGTGTAATGACTCAGAAATATTATAATGACTTGAAAATAATTGTAATTACTCACTGAGGCATTACAACGGCTCAAATCATGATCCCAAAATTCATATTCAACGACTATCATTTTTAAGTCATTACAACGAATCACAAGCCATTATAACGGCTCAAGTCGAAAACTAATTCTTGATCAATTTTCAAGAGTTATATATAAAAAGATTACTATCTCATTCCCAACTAATCAGTTCCTAATAGCAAAATCTCATGTTCTATAGCTCATAAGCCACATTCTAAATGAGAGAGATAAAACTAAGTGATTGAAAGTTATTGCTAAACCAAATCCTTACATTAAGCTCTAGCTCCCTCCATTCTTTCAATTTGATCATATTTATCAATTCTTCTTATTTATTTTTTTAGTGTGTTATCACTCTTTATTACTTATAAACTTGACAGTCCATTTTTGTGTAAAAGATCAAGTTGTACAATTGTAAGACACTTATTTTTAGTGTTTCGGCTCAACTCCAATTGTTGTGGTGGTTGAAGGTTGAGGGTCCCGAAGATATAGGCAATGCATATCGAACTCTGTTACATCTTTGTGTTCTTGATTGATCTTTTTTTATTGTTATATTCTTATGAGAATTGAATTGAAATTGGCTTCCGCTACCATTAAGTTTGAGCATTAAATTCCAAAATAATTTTTACATCTCTTACTTTTAGGTTATTTATATTTTTGCACTATCTAGTCTCTTACTTTTAGATTATTTATATTCTTGCACTATCTAGTCTCTTAGATGTTCAACTTTCAGATCTTACACAATAATTTTTTGTATGGAAACTATGTAAAATAAGTGGAATTAAAGTTACTATGATTGATTTTGAGCTTCATTTATATGATACTTTTTTTGATGAGTTAAAACTTAAAAAATGGAGGCAAAACTCACCAGCAGGAATTATTTATTGGCAACTCTCATGGTCTCATTTAAAGGGGCGAGTCATAAATATTTATTTAATTGAAGTTGAGTTTGGACTCAATGGATACGCACTAGCCATGCAAAATCTGAATCAACATTTAGTTTGAAGAGAAAAAAGTAAAGAAAAAAATATTGAGATTAATTAGTCAAGGCTTATCAAGGTTTAAAGCTAAGAGGTCGTTTAACGTCAATATCCTGTAAGAGTACATGACTTAGATTATAAATTTGGTTATGTAAAATAATGAATTTGAAGAATTAAATAAGTAATTTAATATGGTGATTGATTAAATTTTATGTACTGGTTAACAAATATCAAATAAGGTAGATAAGCATTGGCACATAAATTTACTCTAATATTATTTATTTAGGTATTAAGATTTTAAAGTTTGGATATTAAGATATAAAAGTTCAGTTATTAATACTTAAAATATAAAATTAATAAAAAGTTTGAGTTTATAATTGATTGCTTCATTTAGAAAAAGATAAGATGAATCACAATTTGATTTTTGCTTGAATCCGATTTTCGTGCACATTTTTTACTATGTTGTTTCCCCTTTTACATAATTAGTGAATTATTTTACCATTAAAATAACTATTTCCACTTTTTAATAGATGAGAGTCAATTTTATAATTAATAAACTTTAGTCTAGTTTGTCAATAAACTGTATAAAAATTTATTCTTAAATATTTTAAGATTAATCTATTTAAGTATTAACATTTATCGTATCAGGTAATAAGACTAAATAAATTAGTATTAGGACGTAACATATTTGACATCAAGACTAAATAAATGAATGAGGACTGATTATGGTTGATTGATGGTAATCGTTGCTGATTAATACTCATGCATCTTATAGATACTAATTACAAGCAAATAAGTATCCATAAGGACTATAAAGTTTGGGAGAATTGATATTGAGACTTGATAGAGTAGGTATTGAGACTTGAAAGTGCAGATATTGAGACTTAGAATAATAGGTATGAAGTGTTTACGTACACTCGTGTTTTAGACTTGATTTAAGAGGTATTAAGTGTTTTTAATATTAGATATTAAAACTTGTACGTACTTTATGTATTAAGACTTTAAATACCGTCAAAATATATTTTTTATACCATTTGAAACTCACATATGACTTGTAGCATTATGTATTAAGGTTTCGTATTTTAAGTATTAAGATGTTGTATTTTATGTATTAAGACTTGAATACTGCTCAAATATAAATTTTTATATCATGCAAAACTCACATGACTTTGTAGCATTACGTATTAAAACTTTGTATTTTAAGTGTTAACGTTGAATTTTATGTATTAAGACTTTGATTACCGTCCAAATATAAATTTTTATACCACTCAGAAGGCATTTAAGAACATGGTCAGTATGATTAATGTCTTTTTCAGTTGAAGTACAATTTGGGATATAGATATTGGGTGCTGTCAATAAGATTCGTTAAAAATTAACCAAATAATTATTTCAAGATTTGAAATAACTTATCAGTTGGACTGTTGCTTTTATAAAGATGTCACTCTAAATTACATTTTTTTTAAACATTGCAAATATAAAAACAGAATATAAAATACTATCCCTTCTCAAATGAAAAGGACGGAAGAATGATGCCGGTGGTAGAACGCTATTTCCAGTGGCATAGTTTGTCTTTTTTGAAAAAAAAAACATCACTCAAAGTGACGTATTTCCATGGGCGGATGTAGGATTTTAGTCAGGGGGGCAAATATCGGATTGTAATAGCTTATCGGGTTTAAATCCATTAACTAATCGGGTACTAAATAAAAAAATAATAATTTAATATATATTCTTACCTAATAAAAAATTTATTAAAATAATAACATTTTATATATTAAAAATAACAATAAAATAAAGCTCAAAGTAATAGATAATCAAGTTGATGAAGAAAATTTTCATGAATAAAACTTTATATTTTGATATCTTTGCATAATTATTTCATTATATATGATATTAAATATTTTTTCTCAATAAAATTAATCAGACAATTCAGGGGGGGCAAACTACCGAAAATATTACCGAAAAGCACTGTTTTTCAAAATCCAGGGGGCACTATGCATCCGCCCCTGCGTATTTCTTAGTATCAATTTTTTTATTACTAATAATATAGTTATTTATATTATTGTATTACAAAATCGGCGCCTTGTAACAGAAGACAAGACAATGAGTGCTTAAATATTGTTATTGGTCATTGATAACTTCATTTGATCATGATTCACTTAATCCGAGCATTCCAGGGGAACCAACTTTTACAAATTCAATGTTCCGTTCCGATCCGAATGTGCTATTATTCTTACACAATTTTGGACAATTGTAAGATCCTACGTTTTACTATATATAATAATTTATTTGCTTTGCTTTTTTTTTTTTTAAAAAAAAAAACAAACAAAAGCAATATCATTATCCTTTATAACTTGTAAGCAGTACCTCCAAGTTATTTTGATATGTCACGATTTTATGTATAATAAACTTCATAAATTATTTTACTTTATCAAAATTGAAGGAAAATATTACAAAATATTAAGATGAAAATTTTGTTAAGCATGCACTATTTTGAAATAAAAATGTAGCTTTCTTTCTTAAGATATTTAAATTAATTTCTATACTAAGTAAAAAATACTCGATTAACAACTTATCTCAAATTCAACGATATATAATTTGTTTTATAATATTTATTTTATATTCATTCCTAATAAAATAAATTATTTCCGGCGCTAATAAAAGATGAAGTTTTTTTTTTGGATTTAAGTACCTTCTATTATAAAAGGTTCCATAATATCGTTTATTAAAAAAATAATAATAACAGAACCTGTATGAAACAATTTTCTTTAAATACAAGTGTATGACAGGACCGAAGAAAAATATCATAAAAAGTAGAGGCATACACACAATATATCTAAACAAAAACATGAAATCTGAACCGTTGTTTGTAAATCAAAACCTCAAAGTAATGCGGGTATTAAATTGATCAAACATGCTGGTGATATGCTATCTCTATCATAGGGTTTTTGTAGGACATAAATTAACGGAGGATAAGGATGAAAAGTAGGCTCCTACAATTGTGCAATTGTGCAAGAGCAAGCAATAGCAATAGCCGATACGGACCCATTCCTTTGCAGTATGAACTGTTGTACAACTTGAGGCAGGAAACAATTTTTTCATCACAAGATATCACAAGCCCACAACTAGTTAGTGAGAATCAACTAAATAAGCTGTAGCAAAAAAAATACAAAATATCGATTGTGGCATAATGGTGAAGCATCATGCTGAGCTTCCAGATCAAAAATACTAGTTTTCATTTTTTTCCCTTTCTTATTTATGGGTCCAGAGAACCAAAGCATCAAACAGTTAAAAGCAATAAAAATATCAAAAAAGAGGAAAAATACATCCTTAAAATGTGCAGTATCTCGAGAATGCATCTATCTCTACAGAACCAGACCAAGCTCCTTGAATTTGTGGAACATGGCTTCACCAATCTTGGCCGGGGATTCTACCACTGTGACACCCGCATCTCTAAGTGCCTTGATTTTGTCCTGTGCTGTTCCCTTTCCTCCTGACACAATAGCTGCAGCAGACACAACTAACCGCTCAAACCCCCCATACCATCCATAATCCATAACAAATCATATCATTTATATAACCTCACGTGTAATATAACTGATTGATTCATTCATTGATGACTGATCAATCAATTGCTTAAATGGGTAGAAACAAGTACCTCCAGCATGACCCATGCGCCGACCAGGTGGTGCCGTCAGACCCGCAATAAATGCCACAACTGGCTTCTTAGTGCCACTGGCCTGCATTATACCCCCCCACCCACCCAAACAGGATTAAATAAATCAAACTATACATTCATAAAAATATCCTATGAAATTCCCAAAAAAAACACAGAATACCATTGTGTATTTGCACAAATTAAAAAAAAAAACATCGGGTATTTGCAAACATTGAACATTGTTGGTTCCAAATACTTGAACATAAATGTCAGCGCATTCAATTTTCTGACCTGAATGAAGGCAGCTGCATCCTCCTCAGCTGTACCTCCAATTTCACCGATCAAAACAATGCCTGAATACATAAACATATCAAAAACAAAATCAGGTAACCAATTGATACTTTGAGGGGCATAAAATGAATTTACATGCTATGGATTGATTACAAATACATTGAAGCCTGTAAACAATTGTACCTTCAGTCTGAGGATCATCCAGGAACTTGGTTATGCAATCCACAAAATTGGTGCCATTGAAAGGGTCCCCACCAATGCCAACACAGGTCGACTGTCCCAGACCCACCACAGTTGTTTGGAAAACCTAACAAAAAAGGAAGGGGAAACAAATATAAAACAAAAGAGCACACTATTTTTCAATTAAAATAAAAAAATACAACTATTGACACCAATACAACCATGTCACTGAAAACAAGGGCCAAGGGGAATAACTTTATTGGAACACTGTCAACTGGTACTGATAATGTCCTATTTTCATGCGAAATTTGATAAGTTCAGCAATAATCAAATTGTTGTGAAAGGACAAGCAATGTTTATGTTGCTTCTTTTCTCAAGTCTGAGGGCCGATATGTATCAAACAAGGGACCTGTCCGATAATACCCCAAATAGCCAGACACAAAAACCTCATTTATCCATATTTCTTTATCGTGCTTAACTGATACTGCAAATAAGTCCTATTGTAAAGATTGTGAAATTCAAATTCAACTCCACCAAGCTGAAATAACACTCACTCCATTGGAGCACGAAAAATCATCTATATCTACCAATTCTGAAAGCTTTTGTGGAAAATAACAGAAATAAGGAGCACAAGTAGTAGATTAGATTAGACAGCTGGAACTATTATTTTGCCAGCTCACCATTCATTCTCCCTTAAATACATTAATTCATTCCTCTCTCTTTCTTATAGAAATTTCTAAATTACTATCAGCACTTGGTCCTTGCTTTTTTTACCATTACAAGTCTTCCTAGTAGTTGAGATCTAACTCACTTGAGGGTGGTATCATAACACGCCAAAAAACTAACAATCTGATATGTGAAGGTACCAGAGGCATACCGCTTCATAAGTCAAGGTACCAGAGCGAGATACAATGCCGACACGACCGGGCTTATGGATGTAACCGGGCATGATGCCGATCTTGCACTCTCCGGGCTTAATGATTCCGGGGCAATTGGGGCCAATGAGACGGGTCTTGGATTGCTGATTGAGAGCAGCCTTGACTTTGACCTGAAGTGGAGTGGAGTGAAGTGAAGGAGTAAGTAATAAATGAACCAAAAGTACAAGTGATAATAATAAAATACAAGGGAGCGACATGACCGACCATGTCGTGCTGGGGAATTCCCTCGGTGATGCAGACGACAAGGTCGAGCTCGGCGTCCATGGCCTCCATGATGGCGGCGGCGGCGAAGGGCGGGGGAACGTAGATGACGGAGGCGGTGGCCTTGGTCTCGGCCTTGGCCTCGGCGACGGAGTTGAAGACGGGGAGGCCGAGGTGCTCGGTGCCGCCTTTCTTGGGCGTGACGCCGCCGACCATCTTGGTGCCATACTCGATGGCCTGCTCCGTGTGGAAGGTGCCATTCTTTCCGGTGATCCCCTGGC
Source organism: Schoenoplectus tabernaemontani (assembly GCA_037127355.1). Taxonomy (NCBI): domain Eukaryota; kingdom Viridiplantae; phylum Streptophyta; class Magnoliopsida; order Poales; family Cyperaceae; genus Schoenoplectus; species Schoenoplectus tabernaemontani. Next base: position 441,855 of record CM073745.1, on the reverse strand, counting down.
AGATCACGCGCGTGTTCTTGTCCACGAACACCGCCGCCGACGCGAAGCCCCGCGCCTCGGAGAAGGCGGCAGGACCCTTCCGGGGATGGCGCTGGGGCTCGGAGAGGAGTCGAGCGGCGGCGGATCGGAGGAGGCGGGAGGCCTGGCGAGACATGACGGCGGATTCGGAAAGTGAGAGAGAGAACCTGAGAGAGCGAAAGAATTATAGAAAATCCTAAACAAATAAAAATATGGTTCTCATTTATCACATTCACATGGCAGCCAAAATTACAATGTAGCGGTTCTTTCTTTTTTTTTTTTTTTTAACCGTAAAATCACTTATCAACGATTTTAATTTAATAATAAATATTATATACATCAAAATTCCTATTTAGATTTATGAAATAATGAAACCATTTTCTAAGTAAAGATCATTGTTTCTCCTTGCAAGAATCATCAATAAAAACTCAAGTATAATATTAAGGTCGTAAACAAATAGAATCGACCTGAGTCAAGTTCTTGTTCGGCCCATTAGCTTAATAAACTGAGTTGAACTGGCTCATTAATTGTTTATGAATCAAATGTTTTAACTTCGTTAAGACTCATTTAATAGTTCATAATATTTTTATGATAATTTATATTAAAAATTATAAATAAAATAAAATAAAATAACTAATAATAATATATTTCACACAAATTAATATTATAATTTAATACGTATCATATTATAAACTATTTATCATACTAAAAATTCATAATAAATAATATACATAATAAATATTAATAATTTATCAAGACTAACAAGTCGAGCCAGCCCAAACTCAAACTCGATTCGTTAACTTAATAAGCTTAACGAGTTGACTCATTAACAACTTGGTCTGTTAACGAGTAAACCAATAACGAATCGATTTCAAACGAATCACGAGTGAATCTCGAACCACGAGTTTTCCCCCGTCATATTCAGAATTAGCAACATTGTCAAAAAAAATCATTATCTATAAAATATCATGTATTTAATTATTATTATTATTATAAAAATATTTAGTATTTAGTTTTTTCCCGTCATATCTAATATTATGTTGAATACATAATATTCAGTGGAAATAATTTAATATTTAATATTTCACATATGTAATTTAATTTAAATACCTCTTATGCGGATTTCAAATTTGTAGTGTCTTGCTCGAAGAGCATTATATTTATTGTTAGACTAAACATTGTATTTTGAATTTTATGATTATTTTTGAAGATATGTACTAATATATGTTAATTGTTATTTTGATTTAGGAGCTGACAACTGACAAGTGTGAAGTGCCTTATGTTGAAAGTCTGATTTTTGCGAGGACCTAAAAGTAAAAGAGAGTTGATTTTTGCGATGGGGCATCGGCGCATCGCTCGCTCTCTCTCTCTCTCTCCCTCCCTCCTACATCTGCGCCTCTTCTTTGCAATTTCAATTTCAATTTCCATTTTCCATTATCCATTTTAGTGGCAAGTACCACCTCTCCTTCTCTCCGGTCCACCCGTTAAAAAAAGTAAACCCGATCCGATCTGATCTGGTTCTGCTGCGACAAGAGAAGAGGAGAAGAGAAGAGGAGAGGAGAGAAGAGGAGAGGAGAGAAGAGAAGAGGAGAGATCCATAAGCTTCAGCTTCAGCTTCCGGCCGCCGATCGAGATCTAGGGTTACGCCTTTGTTTTCTTCTTCCGACCTCACTAGATCCATCATCTCTTTCTTCCTTTTCCAGCACTTCTCTTCGATTCCAAGCATTCGCCGCGATGGGTGCCAATTCGCAGGGCAATCTCGACGACCAGATCGAGCAGCTCATGCAATGCAAGCCCCTCTCCGAACAAGAGGTAACACACCTCACCTCCTCCCATCTCTCCTCTCCTTTTCTTCCTTTTCTTTCTCTCTTTCTCTCTCTTTCTTCTATTAAAATTTATTTGATCTATCACGCTGCTCCTGCAGGTTAGAGTCTTGTGTGAGAAGGCCAAAGAGATATTGATGGAAGAAAGCAATGTTCAGGTACCCTTCTCAAAGTTTATAATAATGCCACCTGCACCTACACCTGTTCCTTCTCTCTCATCGTATGGTAACATCTGCATGCCTTTTCAGCCTGTGAAGAGCCCTGTGACTATCTGTGGTGACATACATGGCCAGTTTCACGATCTAGCTGAACTGTTTCGTATTGGTGGCAAGGTAGGTTGTCTTTTGTTTATATACTGCTACTATCCTTTTCACTTCCTTCTTTTTCGCAGTTGCATGCTATACACAAAGTTCATCACTTCTTTTGTTGTTGATCTCCTACATTTTGTATTTTATTGCGACAGTGTCCAGATACAAACTATCTATTCATGGGAGATTATGTAGACCGTGGATACTATTCAGTTGAAACTGTCACGGTATGTTCAGACTTAAATGAGCTTTGATGTATTGTACTCTTCAGAACATACTGATGTTTTAATTACACATGGGCATTGTGATTATGAGTACCCTGATGTGGTGATGTTCTGGCCTTCTACTCTTGTTTCAATTTGCACAAATGTGCTATATCTATATAGAGCTTTTAACCAGGGAAAAAATGTTGGCTTGGTAAAAAATTTGCCTAGAATGTTGCAGCATGTTTTGTTGGTTCTTCAAAATTGTGTGCCATATTTTTATTATTTGGTACAACAGTTGGCATCAGGAGGTGGTTTGTGTAAGATGTAAGAAACTGATGATTTCTTTCTTTTGGCACTGAAACTGGCAGGATCATGCACCAATTTTCTTTTTAAGAAAAAGTGACCTGAGAGGAATTTTTTTTTTGAGTGGGGTGGGGAGCATTTTGCTGTTGGAAGTTGGAACTAATTAGCTCTGTACAGTGTTATTAATGCAAGACATAATTGGCTGATGGCCGTTGCTGGTTATTTCTAAATCAACACTTGCTGTTAATATCCAGCTTTTGGTGGCACTAAAAGTTCGTTATTCTCATCGAATTACAATTCTCAGAGGAAACCACGAGAGTCGTCAGGTAAGATATCACTTGCATTGTTTCTGTTATTTCATCTATTATAATTAGTTAGTGTGTACCTGCTTACGGAATTATGTTGTTAAATTGTAGATCACTCAAGTATATGGATTTTATGATGAGTGTTTAAGAAAGTGAGTTGTGTTAAACTTTGTCTCAATTCGCTATTCACAAAATAAGAACCTGCAATATTAAATATGTGCTCTGATGCTGATAATGACATTTTGGGTGTTTTTATGGCAGATATGGGAGTGCCAATGTATGGAAGATTTTTACAGACCTCTTTGATTACTTCCCATTGACAGCATTGGTATGTTATGTTGGTACTGTTTTGTTATGGATTGTCCATCCAAGGAGCTCCAATTTGTTGTTTTGGAAATTTCAAAGCTGTTGCTTTGTACTATATATGTGTAGGTAGAGTCAGAGATATTTTGTTTGCATGGGGGGCTATCGCCATCTATAGAGACGCTTGATAGTATAAGGAACTTTGACAGGGTGCAGGAGGTGCCTCATGAGGGCCCCATGTGTGATCTTTTGTGGTCAGACCCTGACGACAGGTGTGGCTGGGGCATCTCTCCCCGTGGAGCTGGTTACACCTTTGGACAGGTACCCACCTGCTTTTCCTTGTGTGCATCTCACTTCTCTCTGTGTTTATCATTGGATTAATGTGTGGATTTTTTCAGGATATATCGGAGCAGTTTAATCACACTAACAACCTCAAGCTGATTGCAAGAGCTCACCAGTTGGTCATGGAGGGTTATAACTGGGGCCATGTAAAACCTCTTTCTCTTTCTTTTGCAGTTGTTATATTGCATTCCGCAACAGCCATTTAATTAGTTGCTGGAAGGCATAGTTTTGACAATTCTTTTTGTAAATCAGGAACAAAAGGTGGTCACCATTTTTAGTGCACCTAATTATTGCTATCGTTGTGGCAATATGGCATCCATTTTGGAAGTCGATGACTGCAGGGGTCACACTTTCATCCAGGTTACTATCACTTCTCTTTATTCTCTGACAGTGCATGCATGTTGTGCTTTGTTCCCTTGGTTTTTCGTGATATTAGTTGCATGTTTATATAGAAGAGACATCTGAAATGCTGGCCAGTACAAATCAGTACTGGATTTGATTGGTGCTGAACCATGTTGACACTTTGAATGTTAATACTGTCTTTGAGCTGTGATGTACCTAAATTCCTCAATAAAAAATCAGGACACATGCACAAAAACACAAACAGAAAACAGATTGCACACATGCTTATCTGGGTTTTACATGCCCAATAGTAACTATCTAGTGATCCTTGGTTGATGTAGCCTAGGCCTGTTGTCATATATTGTTTATTTAAAAGTTCATATTGATTGGGGCTAAATAAGTCCTGATGGCATGATTTAAAAAATGTGTACAGTTTGACCCGGCCCCAAGAAGGGGAGAACCAGATGTGACTCGTAGGACTCCAGACTATTTCCTGTAAGTCAGCTTGTGGAGGTGAAGGCAAGCAATGGATGCTACTTGAGGCCAAGATGTTATGAACTTACTGATTTATGCATGACTCATTGAGATCTTCCAAAGACAACCTAATCAGTGGCAATGGGGGAATTTGTAATTTGGTAGGGAAAGATTGGTAAATTAATTATTTTTAAGTGGATTTGCTTCCGATTGGTAATTGGGAGTATGGAGTATGGGAGTATGGGAATGGAAGGTTAAGTTGGTGATTTGGGTGCGGAAGCAATGTATAATTTTTCAAGACAGTTTTTGGAGATTCCTCCGTGTTTGCGTTGCGTTTTTTGTTTTTATTTTTTTTATCTACCTTTTCTTTCTTTTTGTTCCTCCGGAGCCTGTAGAGGATGGCACTTTTGAATCTTATTCTGCTTTCTTTCTTATTTTGAATTGAATCGCAGCATATCCTTTTTGTTTTTCGTCTTTTTTTTTAGATGATTTCAGAACCACTCCCCTCGTCTGCTCTTATCCGTTGAGAACATGTTGTAATTCAGAAAGGAACCAGCAAGAAACCGTTGAGCTGATCCACTTGAAAGATAAAAAGGCTCACAACATATTAGAGCAGACGAGGGGAGGGAGTCTGCTATTTTGATTTTGAAACAGTCATCGTGGTAGTAGTAGAATTGTGGTTTGTGGATGGAATCTGGACACAAAAATATACATTTAAGTTACATCGCCACATCGCCATGAGAGGAACCACATTCAAAGCTTTTGCGCACCGTCGTACCACACCAGGTGACTTCGCCCCCCTTAACAATTTGGCGATGCTGCACCACACCAGTCAACAAGTTTTCTCTCTCTCTTTCTCTTTCTCTTTCTCAGAAACCCTTCTCTCTGACTTGGGGTAAATTTTGCTCTGTGGCAGTTCAAGGCCTCTTCCTTGGTCACTCGTATCAGCTCTTTCAGAGCTGGTTGAGGTGTTGCTGGTACAAAAACAGTCTCCTTCTCTGCAACTTTGCTGCTGTCAGATATGCAGTTGAGCGCTTGCTCAGCTTCTTTTTTCTCCTCAGAGGCGACGGGCGCAAACACGAGTAAGTTCTCATCTCCAGTGTTCACTTCAGCGGCGATCATCGTGATGTTGGTTCTCCTAGTTCTCTTGGACATGCTCAGATCATACCGCCGCTGCTTCGTCAGAGCAGACTCCGTTTCCATTTGGGTTGTTGCAGGGAAGGTGAACAAAACTGCATGGAACATTGGGACTTGTGTATATATGTTGTTAGGTGAGTTAGCTTCAGGTCAGCTGTGGAGGGTCACCTGCAAAAGGTGTAAGGTCTTTTTTATCGGTTTGAAAAGGGAATAAATGAAAGATCAGCATCTGATATTAAGGGTATTTGAGGGTGACAGAATAAATGAATTGACGCTGGTGTTGGTTGAGTCTGTCTGATTATCAATTTAATATTTTTACCCCACTATCTTAGTTGCTTATGGAAAGACCTAATACATGCGGATTTTCAAAAAGAGAACAAAGCAGATGAATCATCGCTATTCATAATGTAACAGTAATGGAAACAGTACAAGCCTCTTGTGTAAAATAATTACTGCATTGATTCATTGTTATATCAGAATCAGATTAGGTAATTCTGGTCATCGTTCCTTCTCCAAATTCAACGATCCATCAACCCCTAATGGCCTTGCTAACTTGTGAGATGAGCATTTTGCAACTAGTTATTTTTTGCTTTCTTTTAATAGGAACGAGCCAGTAAACAACTAGGAATATAAGTTGCAGAGAATTACAGAAAATCAAGGGAGTATAATCATTCTGGAATAAAAGAGAAGAAGAAAGAATGTACATCGTATGGCTAGAAATCATGGAGTATAAATAATAACGTATCAAAGGCAGAGCCCGGTGAGGCTCAGCAGTCAGCAGCAAGGTTTGAGAAGATGAGGATGGGATAACGGGACAAAGGCATTTATCTGGCGAACCTCGTAGTCCACTCAGCAGCGATTTGGTCATGCTTAGGTCTGTTGGTCAAGTAGGAGTGAGCAATGGCGGGGATGAGGGCGCTGTCTGCAACAACAATGCCGATGCAACTAGTGACTAGTGAGTGAGTGAGTGGTGATAACTGATAAGGATAAGACTAAGAGGCAAGAAAGAGAGAAAGAATACATGGATCGGGATTGGAGATGAGGGATCTGATGGCGAGGAGGAGCTTGGAGATGGTCATGGCGGGGCTCCAGCGCTGTTTGAGGATGCTGAGAGCGAGAAGGCCGGAGGAGTCGACGTTGCAGTGGTAGATCCTGGTCTTGAAGCGCACCTAATGAGGTTTTAAGGCAATGAATGGATGATACATGGATGGCATTGATGACATCATATAATAGTAAGGAAGTAGTAAGTACCGTGGGGGGATTGAAGGGGTAATCAGAGGGGAAGATGATGTCCAGGAAGAAGACGCCGCCTTCATACGGCGATCCTTTTAAATTTTTTGATTACCATGCGATTGTAATAATAATAATAATAATCAGCAATCATTATTAATTAATTAATTAATTAATTATTCACTCAGCAATAATAATCGCTTACCAGCGGGGCCGAGGATGGTGGCGATCCAGTGGTAGAGGTTGTCGTTTTTCGGCCCCGCTGCGCACTCCTCCGGCGGATTCGCATTCAGATCCGCCATCTCCTTCTGGATCCGCTTCCCCGACGCCGACGCCGACGTCGCTGCCGACCACCCCCGAGCTGCTCCGCCTCCTCTTCCTCCGCCACCCCCTCCTCCGGCTGCGCCTGGGAAGCCCCCCGTGGCCGTCAGAGAGGCCGACAAGGACGACGACATGCCAAGGCTGCAAGTGCAAGTGCAAGTGCAAGTGCAAGTGAGAGTTGAGCCAGATGGACCGATGGATGGGGGCTTGATTTGGGCAGCGGTAAATTCTTTGCGAACCCTTTTATATTTCTTAAATGACAATATTTTCCTTGTTTTATTTATTTTGTTTGTTTGAATACTATTCTGAATCTTTGTTATCTTTACCGAACTAGCAAATAAGCATTTAAGTTCAACAAAGGCAAATTATGAGATATAAAACTCAGTACTTAGGAAACTTTTTAAGTTCAACAATCACAATGAAATAATATGCTCTGAACCTAAATGAAATGCTAAATTTTATCTTAATCAAATTGATTGGTAATGGAGAAATGCCTAAAAGATGTACAACCGTTCTTTGAGAGTAAGTTATGTTCCAATCGTGGATGAACATCCACAAAGAGATAAAAAATATATTTCCTGAGGTTTCCCATTAAGGCTCAAATATATGTCTATGAAATGAATGAATAAATTATGAGTGAGGCTATGGTGTATTGTAATGTACGGATGTATTCGTATATTATCTTAATTTTTTTTAATAAAATATGACCGAACCAAACCGTTCAATATGATCTTCACTCAAACTCTGTTAACTAGCCAAATTTTATATTTTTTGAGATTTTTTTACTATTTTTTCAAATGAGGAGAAAATTATTTGATTTAAAAATTTTGACCCATCCAATGATGATAGTTTTATCTTCATCTGAAAGATAGTAAAAAATATAAAATTTAGTTAGATAACAAAATTTAATATGAAGATCATATTGAGCGGTCTAAATCGATCACATTTTACTTAAAATTTGAGATTTTAAAATAATGCACGGATACATTCATGCATTAAAATGCACCATAACCTCACTCATAAACTATATACATCAACTAAAAGTTTGAAAAAAAATGAAAGTTTATTATAGTAGTACTCACCATATTTCTGACGAACTGAATCCTAAGAACAGCAATATTATTCACCATTTTTCTTTAGTAAACAACTTATTATTTAAACAAAGCATAATAAAAAATAATAGAGATAATACGATAATAAAAAATAAAAATAATATGATAATAAAATGGCAAATAAAAATAATATGATAATAAAAATAATATAATAATAAAATAGCATGATAATAAAAATAAAAATAAAAATAATATGATAATAAGGATAATAATGAAAATAATATGATAATAAAAATAATAACATAAATAGTGTGATCAAATAAATAATAATAAAGGTGATATAATAATAAAAGAGATAAAAGTAATAATAATGAAAGTAATATGATCATATGAATAATAATAAAGAAATAATATGATAATATAAATAATAATAAAAATAATATGATGATGAAATAATAATGAAAATAATATGATAATAGAAATAATAATAAAAATAATAGAATAATGAAAATAATAAAAATAATAATATGATAATGATAATAAAAGAAAATATGATAAAAAGAATAATATGATAATGAAGTAATATGAAAATGATAATAATGATCATGATAATAAAATGATGATGGTAATGATAATTATAATAAAATGATAATAATAATAATAATAATAATAATAATAATAATAATAAACATGATAATAAAATGATAAGATGACGATGATAATATGATGATGATGATAAAGTGATAATGTTAATAAGGTGATGACAATATGATGATGACGTAGTGATGAGAATAATCATTTACACCTTAAAATATTGATGGTCATGTCCCGTTTAGGTGTTAGTTGATATGTTTTAAATTCATCTTCTAGTACACTTATCTCAATGTTGAATTGTTTAGTGTTTCAAGTTTGATTTTGTGATCTTAGGTTTACAAATTAGCTCAGTGCTTAAAATTCGTGATATAAAAAATCAGTAAGTTTATCATGTGGGTCATATCCACCATCTTTTGATTTACTAACCTCAAAATTAACTAACATAGCACATCAAGTCTGATTTTGTGTGATTAATGAGGTGTGATGTCACGTATTTATATATATATTTTAACCCTTGATTGTGCCTAAAAATAGATTAAAACTTTTAATCTCATATTTTTTTTATTGCATATACATGTTTATTTTGTAGATTTGATTCTGCTCTAGTCTGTTGCTTATTTCAGGGATATCAAGTCAAAAAGCTGCGAAATCGGGTCCTATACTGAGCTTTAACGCCAACCGACGGATCACAGGACCAACTGAAGTCGCATGTCGCATCTATTAGTTTGTAATAATCTTGAAGTCAATAATACGATAAATTTGTTATATAAAACTTTGTTCATGAATTGAATATTTAAATGATATTTTGTTTCCTTGAGTATTATTGAATTTATTAATCATTCTGAGTTCATGACTGGAATTGTGAAACTCCATAATATAGAATATACTCTTAAAAGTCACTAACCGAGATAATTAGCAGGAATACTAATTAATCACTATTAGGTTAGTATATGGATTAAACGATGGTCAAGTTTTACAGATCATAGACAAAGAATTTGTTAGGATTTTAGGTTATGCATATGGTATAAATTTCAAAAATTTTACAAGCAACAACCAAGGATCCATTGTTATCTAGTTGATACTTAAACCGAAAAGGGGTTAAGAAGCTCATACCTCCTTCAATATCGTAATCGAAGGTGTAGACTTTCAAGAATGGTGGTTGCGAGCTCTTCTCCTATCTTCCCGAGCGCCAAAAGAATGACGCCTCTCCAAGTATCCACCTAGGATTAACTAACTACTAATAGTTCTATGCTAGTAGAACAAATTAGTATTTTCTTTAATCAATGTTTCAACCCTTCAAATTTAACTTTTTAATTTTCTGGATTTTTTTCAACACATGAGAACAAGAAATAAGAGAACAAGAAGAAGAAAAATGGGATGGAGAGAGAGGTGGACAGCCAAGGGGTTATATCCCCATATTTTGAGATATTTCAAAATATTTTCATTAATAAAAAGTTACACCTTTTTCAACTTTTGATAAAAGGTTAATTGCTATTGTAACTTTTTATACAACCATATTTGTTGCTTTTCATACAATCAAATAACTTTTGTCTTTCTCTCTCTTCTCATGGCGGCCCTTCAATGGGCCATATTGTTTTGTGGCCAAATTAGTCCTATTAATTATTATGGCCCAAACAATATATTATTTGTGGCCTAATTAATCCAATTAATTATTATGGCCCAAATAATTAATTTCTCATATTATAATATGTTACACATATTAGTGATTAAGGTTGTCATCTCTATGTTGAATTTTGTCACGTTAGTTAAGAGCCTATATGGTGTGACCGGGAGGATCTATGTTATGTTGCGAGTAAAAATAAAACTCCTTTTAATTCTACAAGTCGTAAGCGGTATCTAGCAACACATTACGACTACCCAATTGACACAGATAATATCTACATTATAATATTACGATCCTATACAAGAAAATATATTTCTTGTTGTGTTAATTCTTATGTCACGTGATATCAAGAATAATCCAAGGTAGGAATGTGGCATCCTTGCGATTTATTCATTTCTTGATCCAAAGCTGATTGTATATAATTAATCACTTAATTATATATATTGCATGCTTACAATCATACTTCATCAAGGGGCCCAAAGATATCATCACTCATTATGAGGGACATAGTATTCTTGATGAACAACTTTATTCCTACATAATTCATGAACAAAGAAGCATGATCCTTATATATTTGCTGTTACGGTCAGCGTTAGAAAATACTCACTATGATCAATCTTTATGTGAAAAAGATGAACCATCTCATACATAGAATTCAAAATACTAATGAAACAAAATGATGACACAAACACAATCCATTCATTGTTTCATTTGGGTCATGTCCAATAAACTAATCGCTATTAGCTATTTATGTGATTAAATTGATAACGCTTTATTATATGATCTGAGAACACGATCATCTTTCAATCCACATACTAATCTTCTCCGATAATTAGTGTTCCTGCTAATTATCTTGATTAGGGACATTTAGAGTATTTATTATTTATTAATTTATTTAATAGAGTTCTGCAATTCCAAGTCATCAACCCAAATGGTCTATTTATAATAAAATACTCAAGGAACAAAATGATAAAATCATCCAATGCATGAATAAAATATAAAGCCATCAATATTTGATTGGCTCCTAGGACATAAAACTAATAGAATTATCATTTTAATCACATAGATAGATGTTAAAGGAACATCATATTTGACTGACCCCGAATGAAACATTAAATGAAATTATGTTCACGTCATTAATGCTTTCATTCAGTGTTAACTTCTAAAGTATGAGGTATTCATGTTTTCTACATAAGATATGTATGTGTATGATTTCTACCAAACGATATCCGTAAAAGGTGGCTATAAAGGTAGTTCTTCGGTATACATAACTTATGCGAAGGAAAAAATGGTTTGCCAAAAGTACTATTGTCCCTCGTATCTCTATACGAATTATAGCATCACTGGGCCCCTTGATAGAGTAAGATTATCTGCTAGTGGTGTAATTATATGAGTAATTATAATTGATAATTTATTCAAGATAAAAAAAGATTAAGTTTGCAAGGATGACACACCTACATTGAAACTGATCTGATAGCTATGAGACAAAAGAATTAACACAAATAAATAGTTTACTGGATCATAATATTATACAGTACAACATCATCGTGTATAATTGGATGGTCATAGTGCATTCTGGTCGATGTCTCCTATGATTATAGAGGTTAAAATGATTTTAATTCTATTTACCAACATAACACAGATCCTGTCGGGTCACACCGCATAGGAGTTAATCGGAGAATCTTATTGATTAATTATAAATTATTTATAATTAATAATAAAATAGTTATAATTAATTATATATGATATAATTATATTATATTTATCATAAAGATGAAAAAAAACAAAAATCAGGTTAATTTATAAGCATGTACGACACCTTGTATAAAATTACCGAATCAACAACCGTAAGAAATATAATTGTTCAGAATAATTATATTAATTTAAATCTTAGATTACATCATCCATGACATCATATATGACATCATCCATGACATAATAATGACATCATCGATGTAATCATCCTTATCCACTAAGGGTATTTTGATATTTTTACTTTAGAACCTCTTACTATTCATGATGGTATTTTAGTAATATGATAATCACATATTTTCCTATAAATAAGGGTGGAGGGGTAGAGAGAAAATCACTAATTTCGGGATATCATGTCTGATCAATTAGTTCTATTTTCTCTTTTTCTCGGTTTACGGTTGTTTCAGAATTCTCGGGATTGGTGAATAGTATTTTTATGAAAGTTGTGGTATTTCTGCACCTTTGTGTGAAACAGAATAACTGTGAGTCGTGAATAGTACTATTTCGTCTTTTTCTCAGTGAATAGTGTTTTTGCGAGGAATCACGGTTTATAGTATTTCTGATAAAAGAAATAAGTCTCTCTCTAGTCAGTCCTGGTGGATAACCTATAGAGGTATCACATGTGTGATACTCCGAGACAAGCCGATTTGCATTCCAATTGAAATTTGAAAACGAGGTATAAAATCTTATATTAATCTATTTGATTGTTAAGTAGATTAATGTTTTAGAAATCAATCATGGATTAGATTTATAAAGGATTAAAGAGGTATGTATCTCTCGATAATTATCCGACATATCGGTTTAACCCTTCGCTTAAGTTAAAAATAAAATAATATTTTATGGTCTTTTGTAAATGATTAAAATGTATGTATCTCTTGGTAATCATCCGACATACTTTAATCCCTAGCTTAAGTAGAAGCAAATTTTTTATTTTACGTTATTTCCGCAGCTTAAGCCTTAATAGGATTTGGAGGGACCAAAACCCAACAGCATCTACATAGAGCATATGATCCGTATACACCTGCATATGGGCCGTATGAGCTCTATTCGGATAAGATATCCAAAGATGGCAGCGATTTAATGCCACGATTCCCTTCCAACTTGGCTGATCCCCCTCATATATATTCCGCCCAACTGCCTAGGGTTAGAGACCTTCATTTTGGTCACCATTTCCACCTCTCTTTCACCTCTTCCACTCTGTCTCCACAAACCCTAACCACCGATCAATCTCAAAGGTGGTCCAAGACATCGGCAGCCCGGAGTCCCGAGATGAGGCAAGGCACGAAATAAAAGACTAAAACAGGACATCATCCAGAGTTTGATTATTTTTTTTATTATATTTCTTGTTGTTTAGATATACTCTGTAAAATGTCCTTGATCTTAGTTCTTTGTATCTTTACTGTATTTTTATATGCCGCAATGAGCGGCTAAGTACTTTAGTTTTTTAGGGATCTGGAATGTAAAACTCAGATTATGGGTATTTATTAAAGATTGTTTTGAATCAATGATTGTGATTGTTATGTTGTGTATTATTGTCAACTGTTTGTCTGATTTGTTTGTCTAACTGTTAGGATTAGGTCTTGAGCCGAGGTCAGGCTCTTACACCGTACAAGGTTTGGTAGTTTATCAAAGGGTTCTTCTAACTATAGTAGGTAGATTCGAGATCAAAAATGATAGATCAGGTTGCACCCGAAAGGTTGAACCTCTGCTCAGATCGAGAGATCTGAGCGTGCCTATAGGAAACCATGCACTCAATCTAGATAATCTAAGTCAAGAAGCGACATCTGAGGTTTAAGGAACTTAGGAATTTCATCTGATCATACGCTAACTAGCGGGCCAAGAAGCGACAACTGAGGTTCATTGACCGGGTAGTGGCCGGTTAGAATTCACGCAACCAGAGAAGAAACTAGTCTTTAGGAATAACCGTGGCTTGTCTATATCCATACGGATCGTATGCTTGTGCATACGGGTCGTATGATCCAAATCCAAGTGGATCCGACCTGTATCCCTAAGAACTACTATTTTATAAAAACCAAAACATAAAAAATATTTAGTTATTATTTTCTATTTAATCCATTTTACATTTGTCACCAATATAACCATAACAACCCCTCTTTTATTTATTTTTACATCTAGAGACTCGAGCAGTGTAAACTCAGCAATTACCTCCTTCCCTGCGGATCGACCCCTTCCTATACCAACGTAGGTCGTGCGCTTGCGGTTGAACCAAAGTAGCGTAAAGGTAATATAAATTTTAAAAGCGCGCGCGCATCAAGGTGTCAGCTACCTTACAAGCTTATAACATCATATATTGGACTACTCCGTTCTAAGTTCATAATATGATAGACTAGTAAGATTGAATTGATTTGTTTGTAAGTTTATCTTCTAGAATAGTAAAGATTGAGTTGATATGTTTGTAAGTTTATTTTTTATCGTTTCCTGTAAATTGAGCTGATATGTTTATAAGCTCATTTTTCATCATTTTATGTAGATTGAACTGATCTGTTTGTAAAATTCATATTCGAAATTAGTAAAAATTAAACTGATATGTTTGTAATTTCATCTTTTATCATTTCATGTAAATTAAATCGATCTATTTGTATATTCATTTTTCATTATCTCATATAGATGTCAAACTACTTTATAAGTCGTCCCGTCTATATCATAGGGCTTTGTCTCTTAATGTTTCTTGACCACTTAATCATTGTTTAGCTATTATATTTATTTTCCATTTTAAGATTCAGAGGTGTCTTGAGCTTAAGAATATAGAGTAATTAATAGTAGGGGTTTACAAAATCTCACAATCTCTAAAAACCCTAAATATACATTTCATGTTCATGATATATCACCCCAATACACGCTTAGAGAGATTTTGTGCTCTTCTTTCGCAATTCATCGTTAAGATTCTCTTTCAGGCGGTGAGGCGCTTGAAAAATGGTCACATAATTTTTTATGAATTTTAATATTGAGTATTTCTCTGATTTTTTTTCTTTTCCTCGGAGATTATGAATTTGAATTAAATCTCTTCGGAGTATTTATTTATTTTTTTGAATTTCGAGTCTATTGACTCAAGCTGCTTTTTTTTGTTCCTCAAATTTCGGAGGTAGACACATAATCATATGAATTGCATACAAAAGCACTTAAACATGTATATATACTAATGACTTTTGATATTTTCTCAATTTTAATTGATTTTAATATTAATTTTGTTATTAGTGACAATATATTTCTTCATCGCATATTTAGTCGCTTCGTGATTCGGTCTTTTTATCCTCTATCGATGAGGATTGAGGCGGGGGGTGTATTGAAAACGGTGTGGACACTTGTTATTATTTTTTTAGAATTTTTGTAATTGCAATAAGAGATCAATCTACTTCATTGAAATCGATTGATTGCAGTCTCTGATTCACTATTGATTTAGTTCTTCGTTCTATTAAGGAATATAATGCTCTAAATATTAACATAAAAGCAGTGACTAAATTTTAAACTCTTCTGCATTTTATAAAATTCAATGTAAGTACTGGTCAGCTCAATCAAAGATAGCCGCCATACCTCCAACTCCAATCTACCAACACAAATAAAATAAATGAGAAATGTGTGCACAAGTACTGGTCACTGGTCAGCTCTTTTTGCTACGCCGACCATGGGAAGTGGATATATTATTGACTGCTGGTTATCTCACTGGTTATGGTTAATTTTAATTTTATGTTATTTTCATGTTTTTAATGATGAAATTAATTAACTAAAATATGACTCAACATCGGAACTTAACATGCATTACTAAAATAACAAAGGTGCTACGGAGTCGGATGACTTGAACTTCACTCTACCTAAAACCCGATCTGAGCTCGAACAAACTCAAAAATCGACCCAATCGTATCCGAATGACCAATAAAATGGTGTTTCATCTACGGGATTCATACACAAGTTTTTAGAAAAAAAAACGACACTAATCGATCAGAAACTTGACCCCATTTGGTCCAATCCAGTCCGACCCGACCCATAACCTGATAATTTATTTTAGTCTAAATTTACCCGACCCAACCCAACTCTCCCATTTGCGACCTCTACTTTTTCTATTTCAATCTCTTGTGTCTCTCTTTTCTTCATCTAAATTTTTTCGTCTAACATTTTTACTCCCTCTCCCGCACAAATATCTCCCCTCTCACATCTTTTTGCCTCTATAGTATCCCCTTTCTTATATTTCTCTTTTTATTTCTCTTTCTCTCTCATCTATCCCTATCTCCCTCGTACCTCTCCATATATGTCCCCTCTCTCGTATTTCTCTTTCATCTCTCGGCCATGCTCTCTGTCATCTCATATCCCTTTGTCACTCTTTCTTTTTTTCTCTCCATCACATCTATATGTCATGATTTATTCTTTCGTGAACCCTCTTTTTCATTCTCTCTTTTATGCTTTATGCATTGACTCCCTTTATGTCATTTATTATTTCTGAAAGCCCTAGGATGGTGCTATTAAATGTCAAAAATAGTGCAAGAATATAAAGAACCTAAGGTTGAAATGTATAAACCGATTTGGGGCTTATTGTTCAAGTGTAATGGCAGCGGAATATAGCAATCAAAGAAATGTGAGAAAAGAAAAGAAAAAATCAAACAAGAACACAAAATATAACGGAGTTCAGCTTAAAAATGCTTACGTATCCGGGACTCTCAACCTCCAACAATTGAGGTTGAGCCGAAACACTAAAAATAGTTTTACACTTGTAGAACTTGGTCCCTTACACAAAAATGGTGCCATGCTTATCGGTAATAATAGTGACAACACACTCAAAAATGATGAGTGACAACACTAAAAAATAAGAAGTGAGTGACAACACACTAAAAAAGGTGAGCACTACAGCTTAAAAAAGGTTGAGCACTATAGCTCAAAAAATATTTACAAGAAGATCACAAGAATCAAGTTGGGAGAATAGAGAGAATCTAGATTGAACTTAAATAAAAATTTGGCTAATTGAGTGTTTCAATCTTTTGAATTATCTCTATCACTATGTATATGGCTAGTAAGCTCTCTGAAGTAATGATTTTGCTAGATAGATCTTGTACATTTTTCAGTGAGAGAGATGATCATTTTAAAATAGATCATCTGAAACAGCTGAAGAAATTATTTTTGGCCTGAACCGTTATAACGGTTTGGGAATCGTTATATGTTTCATAAATCGTTGTAATGATTACTGAATCGTTACATAACGATACGCTCTGGTTTCTATAAGAATTTTTCTGCCTTAGAATATTTTTTAGTATTGAAATGAACCGTTATAACGATTCACTGGGCCGAACTAATTTTTTGTTGTTGTTTAAGCTCAATTTATCTTGACCAATTCAACCCAATTTGAGTCTAACTAAACCTAAGTCTAATGTAGTCTTGATTAAGCTATTGTATCCCATCATTAGTCTTGGTTCTTGTGCACTAATCCATTTATATTTTAATCATTGCACAAAACTCAAACAAGACAAATTATAAAATTCAAAATTGTTTTGCAAATCGACAAAACAAAGAAAGTATTTAGTGTAACAATTTCATATGTTGATTCTTTATGTAATTATGCTAAACAATGTTAATATTCAATATAAGTAATTTTCAATATGATATAATCAGTTCAAACATTCTATATAATTATTTTTAATTATATATAATCAGTAAAAATAATTTTTAAACTGATATAATAAGTGAAATTATTTAGTATAGTCACATATAATTAATGTAAATATTGAATAAAAATAATTTTTAACTTGATATAGTCAACACAAACATTTAATATAAATATATTCTAATATGACATATAATTAGTGCATATATTTAATATAAATATTTTTTAATCACATATAACCAATGCAAACATTTAGTAAAATTACTTTTTAACATGATATAATCAGTGCAAATACTAGACATTTTTTAATTTGATATAATCAATACAAATGTTTGATATAATTATTTTTAAAGAAAATACATCTAATAAAATTCTAAGATTTAAGAAGATAAAAATTTAATCTTTAAAACAAAACTCAAAAATCAAAATAATTTATTGAAATATGAATAATTTAAAATCCTAATTAAGCATATGAAAGAAAAATATCTTGATAAATGAATCAAATAAGAACTGAGATCCTTATAATATATTTGAATCTTAAAATAGAAAAGAAGATAATAATTAAGATGTTTACCCTTGAAAAATCTCAAGGATAAAGCAGTTGAACAATTAAGGATAAATATCAATTATCAGTAATAAATCATAAGAAAGAGGAGAGAAAGGCAAAGAGAGGGTCCACTAGTCAGAAGAAGTCGTTGTTGAGCTCCGGAAAAAGTTTAATTGTCCCACAAGGGAATTCTATACAAGGGGCCGAGGGTATAAAAGCACTGCCACCTCCTATTCATTTGAGGTGGATGACCCTCAGGAGATTCAGGAGAGAGATCTCCTGAGAGGTCATCCATTTGATTATTATTCACTGATAGGTGGGTCCCACACCTCAGTGATAGACATCAAGAGAGCCAAGATCAAACCCTAAAAATCAACTCTCAGAGCAAACCCTAAGAGCTAGAGTAGTACAATCCCTATACAACAAGAACCGTGTCAATGCCAAGCCAGTATTTTGATACAGTCAATCACAAGAAATTTTAATGTGATTTTGCTTTCAAGGCTGATCAAGTGCCAATGTTGCAAACACTTGACCAAGCCAAGATTTGTGTCAACTATTGACAAGTAATCAATTGTTGACCAAATCATTTTCATGGATATGGATTGAAAGTCAATTTCACAAGACTGATCAGATGCCAATGTTATAAACATCTGATCAAGTCTAGATTTGTATCAATTGTTGATATGTAATCAACTTTTGATCAAGTCAAACCCTAATGAAGCATCAATACAAGTCTAATTGGTATTTAATTAGGGGGTTTCTGCAAGAGAATTTTATTTGACTGAGACACTGAGCTATGATTGAAATTTGGGATTAATTCAGAGGAGGAAATAGGGTTTTCTTGGCAAATGAATTTTTAATGCAAGGAGATGGGGGCAAAAATAAAATTAAAAATTACAAGAGTTGAGCATCATGAATTTAGAAATTTTTGGTGAAAATTTTATAATTTTTGGACAAGTGGAGCTATTAAAATAAATTCAGAAAAGATAAAACAAATTAAATAGGCGGATCAAGGGCTCAGATTTGATCACAGGCCTCTCTGGGTACAACTTGGGGACAACAGCAGCCTTGGGTGCAAACTGGGTATGAGAAGCACAGAGAATACAAAACAGAAGAGGAGAGAGGGTGTGCCACGTGGCAGCACCAGAGTGGGCCAAGTCAGCCAACAAGTGCCATGTGTCACAATCCTATTGGTCCATGTCGACACAGGTGGGCCCCACCTTGGCGTGGGACATCTGACAAGTGGCCCCACATATGCCACGTGGCACTCACTCATTGGTCCATGTCAGCACCACTTCACCAGACAGAGACACATGACACCATATTATTGGTGCATACCTACACATGTCAGCTGGATAGAGATGACATGGCAGCATCTCAGGCCACCACATCATCAAATGCATGCCATGTGGCAGCATACTACAAAGCCACCTCATCATTTAAGGCACGACAGCTAGACACATGGCCAGATCTGATTGGGTCACATCGTAGGCCACATCAGCACTGCTGCCACTTGGCAGTGTGTGAGTGATGCACAGTGGTCAGATGAGATGCCACCTCGACTGTGCATGCCACATGGCAGTCTACTATTGGTCCACCTCACCAATGTGGCACCTCACCAATGTGGGCCCCACCCTAGCATAAGTCACATGACAAGTGGGCCCCACCATAGTGTCACGCCATGTGGCGATCGGCCGATGGTCCACATCGCCGACTCTGCGACATGGCACGATCACGAAAAGTCATTTCAGATGCTTGTGCCACATGGCATCACACTAGAGAGCCACCTCAGTAGCTACTAACTAGATTATTAGTGTTAAGGGAGGTGTTTAACCTAACAACCAATCACAACATGCCAACTCAGCTCAATTGGCCTTAATATGTGCACTAATGATAATTGTAAGCCTAAGCTCATAGAGCTTACAAGTGGGCCTACTAGTCATATTTATGTGTCTAAGACGCAGAGAACCAAGTCTACACAATAATTCTAGCTGACATTTAAAAAGAGAGAAAATAGGAGTATGCACCTGGCTCTTGCGACCTCTGCCTCTGCACCCTTCTTCTCCTATGCCTCGGCTCACATGTGCCAGGCGCATGCACTGAGGGGTCTGCTCCCTCTCCCCTCCTTCTCCTCTTCTTCTTCCTCTCGACAACCGAGATCGTGGAAGGCGCCATCAATGGAGATTGAATAAAGGGCTGAGTTTCAAGTCGATTGCTCCTGACCTCAGCTATATCATACAAATGAGAGCACGTGCATCATGTTAGATTTTAAAATGATGCGGTGTAGAGAGAGATAGGGCAGAGATAATTACCTCGAGTTGAAACCTTGAACTTATCAATTGAAGCTTAAAACTTACAATTAATGGCTGGGAGAGCTTCAAGACCTTAGGCGATGGTGTTAGAACAAGAATTGAGAAGATTTGAGTGTTGGAGATGAGAGATGAACCAATTCACCCTCGCCCTAGAAATAGGATGATCTAACACTATGTTAGAGCTATCAAATCGACAGAGAAGATGCAAAAAGAGTTGCCTAACTCCAAATAGATGAGATTGAAGCTCTAAGATGCAAGAAATAAGCAAGAGATCAAGGTGAAAAGCTGAGACTTGATTATGAGCTTTTGAAGGAAGAAGAATATAAATTCAATTGACTGTTGTAAAATTGATTTAAAGGAGTGTACAAGCAGCTTATAAAGGAGTGAATTGAGGTGTAGAAGGGTCTAGAAGGGGCTAGAAGAGCCTGAGGAAGTGAGAGAGCCGGTTAGTGGCAAATCAGTAAATAAATAGAAAGTATAACAATCTCTAGTATACACAACTCTAACACTGAGGGACTTGGTCCAATGGACCATGATGCACAAGAGAGCAACTTGAGTGAGTGAAATAATGCACCAAGTTCAATTGAATTGAGAGAGTCAAATTCGGTCAAACCAACCCAATCCCTATATAAACTCTCAATCAGCAGTAAAAAAAAAAAAGCAACATCTATAGATCGCCCATTACACCTCCGTGCTAATAAAAAGCCCTAGAGAGCAAGTGAGAAACCAATTGACCGATTGATCTCAACAAGTGTTGAGAGCTCAGTATACACTGATCTCCCCACCATTAGCAGTTAATTGAAGAGCTTGAAGTTACAAGAGAAGAAGAGAGGTGAGTAATTCAATGAAAAGTTGTGAGCTCGAGATATAACTGTACTCAATTTTGTTCAATTCAGTGAATTTTGGTACTGTTCTTGGCATTCTTGTATCTTCTTCTTTCAATTCAATCGAATTCTTTAATTATCTTGATTGAATTTCTCCTCTGAGCTATCGCCTTACTATCTAGATCCTCTTGTTCTATTTTCTTGTCTTTTTCTTGATCAATTAAGTTACTAATGGGTTGAATCGGATGTGTGAACATATGCTAGTCGAAGATTAAGTGATCTCCTAGCATCACACCCTGATAATCGACTGATCGAAGACCATAGGTCTCTCAGTCTCTGTACTCTCAATTGATTGCTCAAAGGGATCGACTTTGATTGAATAAAATCAGTTGAAACTCTGAGTAATTGGCGAAAATTGAAGTATAAGCGTAGCAATACCAATTACATTGTCATTTGAGAGGGTTATGCATTCAAATTGACTTTTAAGACATGGGCGACTAGCCCTGTGACAATGAAAGGAGTTGATTTTGACAATCAATTGAGAGTATAGTTTACAATCGGAAGTCAGTGATTAATATCGATCTCTGGCACTGCTCCGCGATAATTCAAATGAGAACAAATGAAATTATAAGCACAAGGTGCCTCGTCAATGTTGATTAAAGCTTCAATTCACAAGATAAGTCAAGAATTAAGAAGAATTACAATGAAACGTACTTCAATCGCGAGTTAGATATTCTCGGTACTGAAGTTCGGTACTGAATTCGACCGTTAGAGGTGGCGCCGACGATCTACCACACTGATGCACGATTGGAGTGTGCAGTCACACTCTCCATACCAAGGCGACGCTAACCATGGTGGCTGATCTCCGATCAGGCTGTCGGAGTACCAAGATCGCCTCTCCAGTGCACATCTCAAAGCATGGAAGAAGAGAGATAGAGAAGAACTGTCTCAACACCAATCTCAGAAAATCACACGAATCCTGAGATAGATCCAAAAGATCCGGGCTATTGAATGTTTAGAAAATTAAAGCACAACTCAATCTGGGTCTTTAATCTGACTAATGCACATCTTAATAATAATCGCGACCCAAGTAAAATAAAGAGTTAAATGAAAGATCTGTGCTAATCTCAACATAGATCCAACGTTCAGATTAATCAATGAATTGATTTCAGCCCAATTAAGAAGTAGGCCCAACTCATAGAAAATAAAAGAAAAACGAAATGGGCCCAACTATTGAAAATAAAAGGGAATTAAATCTTGGCCCAGTCCATTAATCCCAAAAGTCAATTAAAAATAGAAAATTAAAAATAAAAGAGTAAATAAATCATTTGAAAATGTTTCTAAACTCCAAATCGACTCAAATTTATTTCTAAAATTTCTCTGTTCTTCATAGTATTTTTCTATATAAAAACATTTCATATTATCATACAAAAATAATGTAAAAGCAAAGTGACATTGTTTTTTTTTTCTGTTGAGCAAACTTTGACTAGTTATTTTGGCCATTATAAAAATCTAAAAATCTAAATAAAATTCTGAATAATAGCTAACTCATTTTCTATTACTCTGTAAGTGATTTCCTACAAAAATAAATAGATTTAAAATAATAATAAAAATGAATCCTATTACTTTGATTATTATAAAAATCCCAAAAATCCAAATAAAATTTTGAATAATAGCTAACTCATTTTCTATTATTTTTGTAAGTGGTTTCCTACAAAAATAAATAGATTTGAAAAATAATAAAAATGGATCCCATTATTTTGACTATTATAAAAATCCTAAAAATTCAAATAAAATTCTGAATAATAGCCAAATCACTTTCTATTATTTTGTAAGTAATTTCTATAAAAATAAATAGAGTTTAAAAATAATAATAATAAAAAAATAAATTCCATTATCATGACTATTATGAAAATCCAAAAATCCAAATAAAATCCTAAGTAATAGCCAATTTATTTTCTATTACTTTTGTGAGTAATTTTCTATAAAAGTAAATAAAGTTCAGAAATAACAAAAATAAAAATCCTATTACTTTGGTTATTATAGAAATCTCAAAAAAATTCAAATAAAATAAAAATCCTAAATAATAGCCAACTTATTTCCCATTATTTTGTGACCATTTTCTATAGAGATAAGTGGAGTTTGAAATAAAAATAATATATAATGATAATAAAAAAAAATGAAATAAAAAAAGTATATAATAAAAATATATAAATATAATAAAAAAATATAAAATAAATAATAGAAAAAATAATAAGGAATCGTTATACGGTTCACCAAAACGTTGAACGCTTCACAAGACGTTGGTAACGCTTTGACTATTCTCTGACAAGTCAACATATTCTAAATATTACACTTAACATCTTCTTTGATTTGTCGATTTGCAAAACAATCTTGAATTTTACAATTTGCCTTGTTTGAGTTTTGTGCAGGGATTAACATGTAAATGGACTAGTGCACAAGAACCAAGACTATTACTAGGATACAAGAGCTTAATCAAGACTGTATTAGGCTTAGATTTAGTAAAACTCAAAGTGGTTGAATTGGTCAAGATAAATTGAGTTTAAACAACAAGAAAAGTGCTTCTGCCCAGTGAATCGTTATAATGGTTCAGTAATCGTTATAATGGTTCATCTCAAAACTCAAAAATATTCTAAGCGAAATATTCTCAAAGAAACCAGAGTGTATCGTTATGTAACGATTCAGTAATCGTTACAACGATTTGTGAAACGTATAACGATTTTGTAATCATTACAACGATTCATGAAACGTATAACGACTTGATAAATCGTTATAACGTTTATTTCGATTGATCAACGGCTATTCTTTCTATACCGTTATAATGATCAAGATTATAACGGTTCGGCTACAAATCTAGAATTAATCAAATTGAGTTCAAAACAAATAAAACAAACTAGATTACTCAAACCGTTACATAATGGTATATAACGTTATGTAACGGCAAGACCGTTGTACAACGGAGTAGAACGTTGGGTAACAAGAAATTTAGTTTGTTCTATAATTAATCAAATGTGTAAGTTCAAGCGTTAACAAATAAAATCAAAAACAAAATAAGACAAATTTCTCTCGACAATCACTCGTTTGAATCTTAATCCGTTGTATAACGGTATAGGCAGACCGTTGTACAACAGATTAAGGTTACATAAGTTATACTTGGTTTTGACTCTTTATAAAAGGGGGACCATCTCCCTTCTTTGAACACACTTGCAAAACACATTCCATTAAAGAGTTTTGAGAAAACGTTGCCATAAATCTTTGATCTAAACTTATTCTAAAACTTGTGAGATTTGAGTGATTTGCTCCATTGCTAAATCTACTCCTAACTTTTGCTACTCCATTAACTTTAGATTTTGTCTCTCATCCTTTGTGTGTAAGAGGGCAAAGTTCGACCTTGTACAAGACTCGTATTTGGTTGAATAGATCGGACCGGCTTTATTACCGTTAGACGGGAAGCCGGGGACCCGAGAAGTAGGCACATAACGCCGAATATCATTACATCGCGTGTCAACTCGATCCTTTGATTGAGCATTTCTAAACTTTTTCTCTTTACTTTATTTCATCTCTTTAGTTTATAAATTTCTTGTGCTTGATTGTTGTAGAACTTGTTAAAATTACAATTTAACCCTTGTACTGTTTACAAATTGACCAAATTAGTATTATTAGTGGTAATCAAGGGTTACACTAAAGAATCATTGTAATGATTCTCCAAAACGTTGAATGTTATACAGAGCGTTAGCAACGTTTTGACCTTTTGACCAATTCTATGACAAGTCTGATATCTTCTGGAAGCGTTATAACGATTTGTGGAAATATTATAATGATTTGTTGAAGGGTTGTAACGGTTTGTTGAATCGTTACACGATTCCTAAGATGATGAATGATCAATAAGGTGATGATACACTTTGTTGACTGCTGATGAGACATCACAATATGGTAGCTTCTGAACTAATTTATCTAAGAGCTCATTCTCTGATAAATCTATCTCAATGTTAGACCAGCCAGGAGCCCCCGAGTCTAATTTTGTGCACAAGTTAACCCGAATCTGTGAATCGGCTATGTGCTCAGGAGTCATGATTTAGTGGTTATTAAATATGCTCACACAAAGGGGTATGGTATCAACTTCTCAACCCTTACAATTAATTCATATTGACTTGTTTGGACCCATAAATGTGTCAAGTCTAGGCAAAAAAAGATTTATTTGTGTAATAGTTGATGACTATAGTAGATACACTTGGGTTATATTTTTGAGTGAAAAGAGTGATACATATGCCAACTTTGTTGAATATTACAATAGGGTTGAAAATGAAAAGGGTTTGAAAATCAATACCATTAGAAGTGACTATGGTGGTGAATTTGAAAATGCTCAATTTGATGACCTATGCTTTAAAAGAGGATATAGACATGAATACTCGTGTTAAACCATGAAATTTAATTAAGTAATAAATATATTTAAAATGATTTAAAATAAATTAACAATAAATAGTTTAAACCAACAAGTAAGGGAATATATATAAATAATTAAATAAATGGATAGATGGATAAATAGAGTTTAGAAATAAATAAATAAATATATATACATATATATATATATATGTATATAAAATAGTAAAATAATAATTTAATTATTATTTGATCAATGACTTACGTAAATAAGAAAATTTATAGTCAAATTTTCCAAGTAAATTATAAGAATTCAATTAAAGATAAATAAAATAAAATAAGACCTGATAATCAGGTTTAACTCAAGTGAATAATCAGGGTAAAATAACAACAAGTCGATAATGTTCAAAGAAGTAAACCCGTCTTAATCAAAATAATTGAGATTTAGAGACTCTAATTATTTAATGTGAATTTCGACCGAATTAGAATCAAATTGACTTGAGTAGATTGATGGCCAAATGACTAATGACAAAATTATAAATTTTATAAACAAAGATACTAACAATAATTATAATAATGCAACTCAAATTCTACCCATACACAAAAGGCCACAAATTGTCATTAAAACAACGTTCTAATAGATCTGGAAAATTCCTAATTTAACTTTGTAAGAACTGTGACATTTGTGCTGTAATGAGAGTGACCCAATGGGTCACTAACGAGAGCCATAAGTAGTGCTCCGCACGAAGATTCACATTCTGTTGAAATCACACCCGATCCCGAGTTTTTCTTCCCCCTCTCTCTGTCTCATTTGTCTTCCCCTGTCACTTCTCTCACCCATTCTCTTCTCTTTTTCCGTTCTTTCTGACTTCCTCTGGCGAGACCACGCCACTTCTTAATCTCTCCCTCCTCTCTTTTACTTTGGGTTGCGCTACCCACCCACCCCCTGCTCTCTCTCACTTTCTCCCCTTCCGCCCTAACATTCTCTTCCGAGCATTCTCTCTCTCAGTCGATCGCAACCAAGCTCTACCCTCTAGCCCTCTCTCTCAACTCTTCCTCCCTTTCACCTTCGCCAGACCCTTTCACCTCCTCTTCTTCCCTCAGCGCCAAATCCTCTCTCCGCTCCCTCTTGCTAAACGCTCGATCTCTGCCCACGACGCTCTTACTAGCTGCCTCATTTCACTTTGAATCCCCTCTCTCTGGGTCGTGCTATGGAGCCCCCCCATTTCTTCGCAAAGCTTCCCGCGATGGAGGTGGTCACCCACCCCAATCGAGGTCGACAAGCGCCTCTTCCACATGAGACCCCATCGTCTAATGCAATCATACCATCGTGCCCTACCCTTGACAGCTCAACGGTTACCCTCTAAAGTCGAGCCCCTCTCCCCTGCTCGCACTTTGGCCCCACCAGATTCACGTGCCACCTTTCCCCGTCATTGCTACTAGCCCTCTCCGCCGAGGCTTTGCTTGGTCGTCGCTGACTAGCCCCTTTTTCTGGTGCTGCCTGGAGACAAAATCGGGTACTATCTTTCCTTTCAATTTCCGGCCGTGTGGGTCGTGCCGGTGGCTGAGCCCCGTGCTTTTGTTTCCCTATTTTGTGGTGTTGTTCTCTGCCTTACTTATGCCTCCGTGTGCTATTTGTTGTGCTGCCTTATCAATTGCTGTGTTGCATGTCTTGTTGCCTTTCCGTGAGTAGTTGTATTGAAATTTTTTTTATGATGGATTGAGTACTGATAACAACCTGAGCTACCGATAACACCGGTATCGATCGTGTGCGAGCTCCGCGCCGCGGCCGGCGATGGGTTGCGGAAGAAGGACACGGAGATCCCTCCCGAGCGTGTGGGCTTCCGCCGTTTAGAGATATTGGACACATTCGGGGGTTTTGGATTGTGAGTTCTTGTAGATTCCGTGGGCGCAAGCCCCCACCGTTAATTACCTGTGTTAATCTCTTCATAGGGGGCTTGAGGTGAGTCTACATACGGCCGACTCGACCTCTGTTGATCTAGAAGATAAACCTACAAACAGACCGGTTCAATCTTAACTAGTCAACAACCAATCACACAAAATACAACTCGAAGCACCGAGCGGTTGATCTTGAGGTTGGTGAATCGGGAGAAGAGTGGATATGGCCCACGTATTTCTTCTCACCGATCTTCTAGATCATGAATTCGTAGCACTAAGCCGATTCATAAACCTAGGAAACACAATTGCACACAATGTCAAACCTGAAGCGCTGGGCCAGTTCAACATTGGGGCATGTGTTAGTGAAGGAACCTACCTACAGAACGGTTCACATTCACTGTTTTGTGGATGAATCTACCAACAGACCGATTCAATCTCACATTCTCGGGAAATGAGCCAGGAGATAAACTCATCGACGGACGAGTTCAGTCTTGCTAGCTCAAACGGTCATGAATTACTTGTTCATGACACCGAGTCATTAAGATGTCACTTTGCTCGGACATCTTAATGTTCTTCATCTTCGAAGTCGACATATCTCTCCATGCTAATGCCGTAGCTTTGGTCAATCTTCAACGAACGTCAAGATGTTCTTGTCTCGACTAATCATTCTACGTGTTGCATTACTTGTGCAAAATTAATATGTAGCCCTACACCCCTTGTGTGAGCGTATTCAATCATGAGTTACTTGCTCATGGCAGCGAGTCATTAAGATGTCACCTATCTAGGACATCATAATGTTCTTCTTCTTCGAGTCGACATATATCTCCATGTTAATATATCGCAGCTCTGGTTATTCTTCATTAAGCGTCAAGATGTTCTTGTCTCGACATATTCACTCATGTTGCTATCAAAGCCTTATTCATCTCACGTCAAGATGTTCTCGTCTCAACGTATCTTCTCGTATTGCTATTAAAGCCTTAATCATCTCACGTCAAGATGTTCTCATCTTGACTAATCGTTCTAAATGTTATATCATGTGTGCAAATATTCTTATGTGGCTCTACACTCCTTATGTGAGCATATTTATTCATTTCTAAAATGCACAAAGTCTATTATATAATATCTTCCATTATTATTTTATATTATAAAGATGCATTTATTTATTATTATTATTATTATTATTATTATTATTATTATTATTATTATATTTTTTATTTAAACTCTATTTATCTATGTAGAAAATTATTTACAAAAATAATAGAAAAAGGGGTAGCTATTAATTAGGGTTTCATTTATGTTTTTGGGATTTTTTATAATAGCTAAAGTAGTAAAATTTTATTTTTATTATTTCTAAACTCTATTTATTCTGTAGAAAATCACTTACTAAAATAATAGAAAATAAAATGGCAATGATTTTATTTGTATTATTTTTAAAATGTTCATAATAGCTAAAGTAATAGGATTTTATTATTATATTCTATTATATTGAAATACTATTCATTATGTAAGGATTATTTACAAAATTAAAGGATGGTTAGCTATACTATTTTACTATTATTATTTTTATTATTATATTTTTATTATTATTACTTTTTTCCTTAATATCTATAATAGCTAAAA
Source organism: Schoenoplectus tabernaemontani (assembly GCA_037127355.1). Taxonomy (NCBI): domain Eukaryota; kingdom Viridiplantae; phylum Streptophyta; class Magnoliopsida; order Poales; family Cyperaceae; genus Schoenoplectus; species Schoenoplectus tabernaemontani. Next base: position 412,510 of record CM073745.1, on the reverse strand, counting down.
GAAATCATTACTAATATTCTATTCTATTTATTATACTATTCATTATATTTATTCTTATTATTTCTATTTATTATCTATAGAAAAGTATAAGATTTTTATTACTAGTCATAAGAGATGAAATTTATTATGTTTTTATTACAACTATTATTTTATTACATTTTATTCATCAAAGTATATTTTTGTATATTTGTATAGAAATAACAAAAGAAATACAATTCATATTATAAAACTATATTATCATTCTTTATTATGAAAGAAAATGCATAGTAGTATATTTTGTATATTTTGTGCTATTTATTTTTATTATTCTTTTTACAGAAAATACCAATATAATATCTATTATTATTATTATTATTATATTTTTTATTTATCAAGGAACATAGCTAACCTCACTTTTATTATAGCATATTACTATCATCATTATTATTTCATGGAAAATCATTTGAAAAATCACTAAAATATATCTAGTTATTATTCATGATTTTTATTTATATTTTTGGAATTTTTATAGTATTTAAAATGACAAGTCAAAGTTAGGTCAACTATATCAATATATGTAATGTATTTTGCTTTTAAATTGTTTTATCATGATTATATTTTTAAAACTGGAATATTATTGTATAGAAAAATAGTATGAAAAATAAGAAAATTTTAGAAACAAATTTGAGTCAATTTGGAGTTCAATAGAATTTTCAAATTATTTATTTACCATATATAATTAATGTTCTGTTATTAATTAACTAATGGGCTTAATCTGGGCCGCCAGATCTATATCAAGATTGGCACTCATCTTTCATTTAATCCCATTCTTACTTGGGCCGCCAGATTAGATTAAGATTTGCACTGCGTGGGTTGACGGCCCAGATTAATTCATGCTTTAATTTTCTAAAGATTCAATAGCCCAGATCCTTTGGATTTGTCCCAATATTCGTGCGGCCTCTCAAGATTAGTGCAAGAGATCCTTTCTCTGTCTCTTCTCTACCGTGCTTCAAGATGCGTGCTAGGAGGTTGATTCCGGTACTCGGCGATCTGATTAATGATCGGACACCACAGTCGGCGTCGCCTTGGCTTGTAGAACCTAACTACACCTTTTGATTGTACTACGGTGCGGTGGATCGTCGGCGCCACCGTGCACAATTGACTGGACCATACCGTTTTGGTACCGATTGATTTTCTTGATCAAATCGATTATTTCATTCACGATTTCTTGTAATTCTTGGTTCATTCACATAATTCCAAGTCTCGATTAACGAATGTAATTAGCAATTTGATCACCACAACAAACCTTTCCTTTTACTTGAATCACGATGAAACAGTGGCTGAGAGCGGTACCGATTGGCAATTCAATACTATACTCAGTGTTTCTAACCAATTGCTTCAATTTAGTCGATCTTATTGATACAGAACCCGTCGCCTATGCAATGCACTTTGATCAAAGCATGTAGCTTGATCAATTGAAGTACTTTCGAATGCTATTGCATTGCTGGTTCAGGATTCTAGCAATTAATTTCAAAATCACAATCAATCACTCGATTGAAAGTTGAATTCTTGAAGCAATTGCTTAGAAACACAGAGGCTAAGAGGTCAATGACCTTCGATCAGCCAATTAGAGCTAAGAGATCATTTGATCTTCTATTAGCTTTTTCTGACAGATAATTCATTTCCTTAATTACTCAATTAGTCAAGAAAGAAACAAAAAGATAGAATAGAAAAGGTTTAAGTAATAAGGCGATAGTTCAGAGAAGAAATTCAATCAAGAAAATTGAGAAATTCAATTGAATTGAAAAGGAAATTTGCGAAAATGCAAGTAACAGTATTAAAATTCTGAAATTACTCAAAATCAAGCACAATTACAACTCAAACTTCCTATGTACAATGAATACACTCACCTTTCCTTCTTCTCTCGTAGCTCGAGCTCTTAGATTGATTGTTAATAATGGAAAAGGGTGATTTGTTTGCCAAGTTCTCAACACTTGTGAGATCAATTGGCTTTTCGGCTTCTCACTTGCTCTCTAAGCTTCTCGGGATCTTAAAAATGCTCTAAGGGTCGTGTGTATGCCTCTCGGTTCTTAGTTCCGACCCACCGGATAAGGGGTTTATATAGAAATCCATTGGTTTGACCGATTTTGACCATCTCAACCCAATTACACATGGTGCATTATACTCTTCACTATAATCGCTTCCTTGTATGCCTTATGGTCCACCGAACCGAGTCTCCATTGCCTAGCTCATGTGCTGTCGCCAGAGGCGATTACAAGTTCAATTTATTTACCGATTTGCCACTATTCGGTTCCCATGCTCTTGCAAGCCTCTCTAGCCTCTTCTAGATCCTTCCGGACCCCATACCATGTCTATATAAGTGCTAGCATGCTCCCTTAATTCCATTTTACGTAATTGATCTCAATTCACATCTTTTCTCTCATTACAAGCTATATTCAAGCTTCAATCTTTCACCTTGGTTCTTTGCTCATTTCTTCTGTCTCAAAGCTTCATCATCATCAACTCAGTGTCAGGCAACTCCCTGTGCTCTCATCTAGTCGATTTGCAAGCTCCATCACAGTGTTTGATCAACTCATTTCTAGGCCGAGTTGTGAATCGGGTGCAACTCCTACATCCAAAGCATTTATCTCCTCGCAATTGTCACTCTAACACCATCGCCTGAGATCCTAGAAGCTCTCCCAGCCATCAATTGCAAGTTTTGATCTTCAATTTACAAGTTCAAAGTTTTGACCCGAGGTGTTGCTTCTTGCCATTTCTCTCTTTATATTGCATCATTCTGAAATCTAAATCCATACACCTTCTCTCCTTTGTACTAGATAGCCAGGGCTAAGAGCAATTGATCTGGAGTTAATCCCTTTGTGTGATCTCCATTGATGGCGCCATTAGACTCTTCTGTTATCGCGAGGAAGAAGAAGAGAAGGAGAGAGAGGAAGGAGAGAGCGGGCCCTTCAGCGCCTGCGCCTGGCGTGCGTGAGCCGAGGCAAAGAAGGAAGAAGGTGCAGAGTGCGCCAGGTGCATACCTCTTTTTATTTCAAATTTAAATCTCCGCAGATGTTTTCACATAGAAATGGTTTGTAGTTTGTTTATGCACCATAGGTTCATAGATCTGACAATGGGCCCCATCTGTAGGATTACTGAGTCTAGGCGCATAGTAATGGGTTAATGATTGATTAGTGCATAGTTTGGGTTAATTGATATGATATGGCATGTTGTGATTGGCCCATTAGTTTAATCATCTTCCTTTATCTCTGATTATCCATTAACCAATGCTGAGGTGGCCTTATAGTATGGTGCCATGTGGCACAGGGCTGGTGAAGTGGCCTCCTCTGGCTGTGCCATGTGGCATGGGGTTGGGTGAAGTGGCCCTGCTGTATGGTGCCATGTGGCAATGGAGTGATGAGGTGGCCCATCGGGTCGTCCGCCACGTGGCACTTAAAGGGGGCCCACCGTCGTTGACTCATACCCAGGTGGGGCCCACTTGGTCGACATGGCCCAATGAGAGGCCGCCACGTGGCACACCCTCTCTCTTCGATTATTTTATGCCTCCCGTGTTTATTGCACCCGTTTGTACCCGAGCTGCTATCATCCCCAACTTGTACCCAGATCCGCTCCGATCAAATCTCACCTTTGATTAATCCATTTATTCTCGCCTTTATTTTCCGAATTTATTTCGATAGCTCCACTTATCCAAAAATCATGAAAATTTCACCAAAAATCCCTAAATTCATGATGATCATCCCTGTAATTTTTAATTCCATTTTTACCCCTCCTTCTCTGGATTAAAAATTCTTTTATTCATAAAACCCTATTATTCTTTATGAATTAATCCCCGATCTCAATTGTAGCTCAATGTCTCTCGCCAATTACCTCTCTCTTGCAGAAACCACCCTAACTAAATACCAATTAGACTTATATTGATATTCATTAGGGTTTGATTTGATCAAATGCCGACTACTTATCGCCAATTAATACAAATCTAGACTTGATCGTGGTTGCTCCCACTTTGGCACTGATCGCCTTGTGAAATTGACTTTCAATCCCTTAACATGAGGGTGACTTGGCCAAAGAACTGACTACTTATCGTAATTGACACAAATCAAAGCATGGTTAGGTGGTTGTCGCAGCCTTTGGCACTGTGTCACCTTGAAAGCAAAATCACATTTGGAATTTCTCATGATTAGTTGCATCAAAATGCTAGCTTGGCATTGACATCATTTCATGTAGCATAGGGATTATACCGCTTGCCTCCTTTCTAGGGTTAGCTCCAAAGGCGATTTTTAGGGTTCAATTCGACTCCTCAATAGGTCACCGAGGTGTGGGGTCCACCTGTCGTTGAAAATAGTCACATGGTGACTCATCGATAGGCTATGCCGTTAGATTCATCTGCAAGGGACCGCCAAAGTGGGTCCCACTTGTCGAGAAAATGTAATCAAATGGTCGACCCATCGAGATTTTCTCTCTCCTAAATCTCCCGAGGGTCGCCCACCTCGAATGAGAGGAGGTGGTGGGGTATTTATATCCTCGTTTTTCACCGTATTATTTCATTGTGGGATTAATGCTTAACCTCTCGTTCCGGTTGGTTAGCTTTCTTAGCAAAATAGGCTAGGTCCATGTCATTGGAGCCGCTCATAAGGGATCGCCATGTGGGTCCCACTTGTCGAAAAAGATATAATCACATGGTGACACCCAAGAGGTCTCCTCTCTCCCTCGATCTTCTTGGGTGTCACTCATGCTGAGTGGATAGAGAATGGCGGGGTATTTATACTCTTCACTTCATGCCCAAGCATTCCATTGTGGGACTAATGGATTTGTTCCGGTTGGGGCAATGACTTTTCCCGATCGGTGGGCCATTTTTTCACCGCTCTCTCTCTCTTCCCCCTTTTCTTATGATTTATCATTATTCATCAATTTATTTTTCATTTATTTATCTACTCATCCTTGAAATTTTTCAAGGGTAAACAAAGAGCCACCCACCAAAGCGGGCCCCGAAGATGTTTTTAGAAGATTAAGGGGGTTGCTTTGGTGCATATATTCGTCGCACATTTTCTTTTCCTATCTTCTTCCCTCCTTTATTATTGACTTTATCACCTCTATTCTAGATTCGACCATCTCTCCATATGGCACGATTCCTAGACGTCCCTGAGTCATTATCTCTCTCTCTACGAGGATCCGGAGGATCGGATACCCACCATTGGGTTACACGCGGCACCCCTATACATCTTCGAGCCGGCGCCTCGATTTTCGCGACGAGCGGCCTCACGATATTACACCCTTATCGCCTCGAGACCTTTCACCGAAGACCTCTCCCGTTCATCTCCTTGGCAAGGAGATGATCGATGGAGAGGCCTCTCGCTGGGCTAGCATTGACTTCAGTCTTCCACTCAGATATCATGGGCATCAGTTAGAGTGGATTCGCTACATCCTTACACAGGAGAGGGATGCTCTTTGTAGTTCAGGTGTGTACGCTTGTATTTTCCGTCGATGTTTCGGTACCATATTGACACACTCTTGGCTCGTGCTTTTCTGCGAGCGGTGGAGCTACTCTACCAACACCCTCTTTATTGATGATCGAGAGTTGACTCCCACACTTTGGGAGATTCGTCACCGACCTCTCGCTCATTTCCGTATTCGGTCATTATTATGACGAGTTCTTACTATCGAGGATGACTTGAGGGACCCTTCCCCGCATCCGCCTTCTCTTCGGGAGGTATACGGGATTTATGATCGGTTGAGAGGCGCATCTTCTCCCCTTCGATTCGGATATCTTATTTCACCGATCGGTACATTCTCATGCCGAGTGTTGTGCTTCTACTCGCGACCCTTTTGGTACCGGACATCTCGGTCTTTTCAGTGATGTGGCTGCTCCTTCACAGGATACTCTATGCTCACATGAGATCGATCGTGAGACTTATTTGACAGCCTTTCTTTCCTGGTGGATTTGTTTCTTTCTACTTCCCAGTTCGGGGGCTCGTACCATCCGTCCCTCAGTATTTGTGATGGCGAGTCAGATTGCTCGCGGTGAGAGAGTTTCATTGGCCGTGCCCGTCTTGGCCAATATCTACAGGAGTTTGCGAGGTATGACATCTTCACGCGATCCTTCTCACTGTGGGGAGTTAGTACCTTGGCATTTTATTAGTGGATGGTTGCATATGTATTGGTCCCGCTTGTATCACCCATCCTTATCATCAGACTTGAGGGCCCACCTACCCTCTTGGGTGACTTAGCCGTACAGAGCCCGCCTCTTTGACTCCCAGAGGATGCTCGTTTCAGATTCTACCGCAGGCCATGATCATCTGAGGTTAGCTCGTACTAGATTGGTTACTCACCATCTGGCTGGGACCACCTGCAGATCTCTAGTTGATGCGGCATTTCATTCTAGAGGTTCTTCTCTTCTCAGAGATCAGCCAGATGTCTTAGACTATTTCATCAGTCTTCGCCACGGGTTCTTACCACTCCGTATCGGCGATTATGCTTTCATAGAGCCCTATTCTCCACACAGATGTGCACATCAGTTTGGTTTAGATCAGGACGTGCCTCTCTTTCTCCTTCGTCCTGAGTCTTTAGCGATGGACCTTGAGGGCCTCGGGTGGTGCTATTCACATCTATTCCGCTTAGGGACAGGTTCTCACTTTCAGACGGTACTTGCTTCCCGTACACCCACGTTTTCGAGACGCTACGTCTGGTGGTATTATAATGTCATTCGCTCGTACCAGTCATATACTCCTTCAGTGGTGGTACGCAGTACTTGCCCCAGGATAGAGGCAGTTCATCGTCTAGCCTCTCTTACGATGACTTCATCTCTTTCCCACTTCTTTCTTCAGCGCCAGTGGATTTTCAGGGGTTAGACAGCCGCTGCTTTTGTTCATCTACTAGGACTCAGCTCACTGGTACACTCTAGATTCATCCCTTCCTTATTTTAAGCTTAGATTTCAGGCTAGATTTTTGATAGATTTCTTTTTAATCGATTCTCGCATATGAGTATGATGAGGGCGAGCCCGGCTTCTCGGTCCCTCGCCCGAGAGCCGTTGACACTTGTTCTCATCTACCTACCGAGCCCGCTTCAGCCACCGCCGTGGAGAGAGATCGAGACGGCGCTTCTCGGCCCGTCTTCTCCATCTTCTTTTCCTTCTCCTATTCCGGTGATTTTCTTTACCGACTCGCCTATCCTTATTCGGGCGCACTTCATTCATATCTCTCGATTAGAGTTTATTTTCACTCACGGGACATCTCCGTAGAGGCGATTCGAGGATGACATCGTAGCGGATCCATCGGCACTGCGAAGTGCGCCATTTCGGGTTTTGCACCGACCTTGTCGTCGCAGGTTCGTGTGCTCCATTTAATACCTAGTTGCGGCATGCACTAGTATTTTCATTCTTACATGTAGATTTTGCAGACTCACGAGGCCGATGACATGGCGTCTCCTCACCGCTCGGAGCCTTTCTTTTATGACGGTCCCGCTTCACCGTCGATTTCTTTGGTACCACTGGAGATGGTGACTCATTCGATGTGGTTCGGGGCCGGTGCTCACTCTTGTACGATCGAGAGGAGGCTTCTTTAGAGCGGGGAGTCCATTGGGCGTCGAGCCGCAGCGACAAGCCATTGCGATCGAGGAGGGCCATCTCATACTTCTTCATCTCCCCGACGTACATGCCTCTCATGGCCACGAGATGACGAGTCTCGACCGAGCGGGTTGCGATCGACTACGACTCGAGTTGGATGAGAGCCGGGTCGGTGGAGCGGCCTATTCCACGGCCCGAGAGACGGGGTTTCCGGCTAGCGAGGGTCTCGCCGAGCCTCATGCTTCTCCGGTACCTTATATTTCCTTTATCATTTGCCCGTATTTTATTTTTCATGTATTTATGCTTTCCATTTTATTTTGTAGCCGGTCGGTACACTGCGGTCCTCCCGAGGCGACCGACATCCCCGCCCCGATTCGATCCGCCTTTGTCTCGGGCGACGAGGCGATAGGTTAGATCTTCTCTTCCTTCTATTTCTTCTTTGGTTATAACAATTTGTCTAACCCATTTATTTTACTTGCAGATGTTTCATCGAGGGATGTGCAGCTCGCCTTGGCCGCGCTGGCGGATGCACTTCGAGATACCTTCTTTGGGGGCTATCCGCTAGATTTCGAGATCCTGGATTCTCTGGCCAGTGGCTTCTCCTTCGATTGGTATAGGCTGATGCGAGATACCATCGCGCCAGCTCTACTCATTGCACCTCGTCTCGAGAGCACTTTCATTTCTAGGAGGTGTGAGGAGCTGCTCAGGGCTTACCAGGATGCGAGCTCTCTCGTTTATCAGCACGAGTTGGAGATCCATGAGCTACGCAGGCATTTGGAGGCTGCTCGACTCCATTATCTTCAGCGGCTCTCTTCTTGTGCTACTCTCCGCTCTATGGGAGTCAGTGGTGGGCCGCTCGGTTTGCTCGTGCGGGGAGCTAGAGGACCACAGATTGTCGGTGGAGGGCTTCTCTCGACATTTGGCGGGACGTCTCCCAGAGCTGCAGATTCACACGAGCGTTCGGGATAGTGCCTTCGCTCAGTTCTTGGACTTCGAGGCAGCTTCGGAGGAGGATAGGCACTCCCTCCATACTCATTTAGAGACTATTAATCTTGTGCTATTAGAGTTGGAGTCCGCTTTTTGGGCCCATAGATTGCACTTTCTATTTCTTCTTTTCTCCTTTTCTTTTTGCCATACTTGATATAGGATGTATTGACATTTATCATTTTGATCTCTTGTTGTGGATGATGCTTGCCTTTATTATTATCCTTTCGTCGCTTCCTCTGCAGCGCGAGGAAGTATTCTATTGATTTCATGTTGTGCACCTCCAATCTTATTTGCAAAAGCGCCTATTACAAACTGCTTCGCAGTGCCTAAAATAAAAGGAAAATCTTACAACATCCTATTACATTGATTCTATACATCATTTCTCTTTATTTATGGTAATACAAAACTCAAGTAACCGTGGTATTTTACGGATACCGAACACATGTACTGTATTGACCTCTAGGTAGGGTACGAGAATAAACCGTTTATCCCTTTATTGCGATGGATAAACTTACCGGTATCAATTGGATTATGGATGCAATTGATAACACCATTTTGTGGATGTTTCTTATATATTTAATTGACATTTATTTTGTGGAAGCTCACCCACTCTCCCCTCATTTGTGCAGATTACGTGCTAAAGTGGAAACTCACATTCACTCATCTCCACTCAATTTGTTTTGTGGGGGTACTACCCTCAAACATCCATCACGCATCCTGCGCGAGACACGGGCTTTCATCGGGTAGGTCCGCTCTCCATGACCTCGAGTCACTTCTTTAAGCGAATTACTTTATTTGACCCGAATGTCGGGCAAAAGCATAAACCCTTAATCTGACCCCTCCATGATCTACTTTGGGATTAGAAACAGATCACCTCCTTGGGCGTGTGGTACTTTTGCGGATGAATGCACCCAACCTGGTTTTTTATATTTTAGCTACCCTCAAACATCCATCACGCATCCCTGCGAGACAGGGCTTTCATCGGGTAGGTCGCTCTCCATGACCGAGTCACTTCTTTAAGCGAGCGCTTTGTTTAACATGAAATGTCGGGTACAAGCGTAAACCCTTGGTCCGACCCCTCCATGATATGTCGTGGGATTATGACACACCATTTCTTCGGGCGTGTGGTGCTTTTACGGATGAATGCACCCAACCGGCTTTGTATAACACTCGTGGTGTCGGGGACAAAGGTGGCAACCCCTTATTGAAAAGATTTTATTATTTTTATTATCATCATTTTTTTTTATGAGTAGGAAAGTAGGTTTTTATTGTTTTACATATATATCCTTTCATTTTTATTAGAAGAAGGCGATTTTTGGTTATTAGTGATACATGTTACTAATAATACGAGAGTTATTTATTCATATGCCCTCGGAAGCGGCTATTTACTAGCCACCAATTTGCTCGACCTATCCCTTGGCTTGCGTAGTGGGCGACCAATATGAGCAACTTTCGTCATTGGGCAACGAGATAGTTTGAGGGACAAGCGCAAACCCTGCCCATTTTTGTGTTTATTCTGTATCAAATGGACAAACCCAGTGGTATTTGTATTGTGAGCCCAAACACCAAGGCTCTCGCCTTACATTCTCGCGTGGTTTTGGCGTTGAATTCTCTTATTCTATATATTTTTTATTTTTATAGGACTAAATGTGTTTGTGTGGTTTTGGATTTTTGGATGCATTCTATTTACATATGCACAAGTAGGGTTTTGGGATTTTCATGCAAAAGTGGAGGTTAGACATGGGTTCGTGTTTCGTGCACGTGTGTGTAAGCGAACACTTATTCCCTCCTTATTTATTTACAATAGATACTACTCGATCGGCCCGCTCGGGCTATGTGTAGTACTTCTTCGAGATATCGCCCATTAATCGGTGGCATGGGCCTTTCACCTTCATGGTCTATGAGTTGGTATGCGCCGCCCCCGTATACCTTCTCAATTACATATGGCCCTTCCCTAATTCGGAGAGAATTTTGGGCCGATGTGTGCGGCCAATGATCGGCCTCTTAAGGACAAGAACAAGCTCCCCTTGTTGAAATGCACGACTCGCGCCATCTTATCATACGCCCTTGCCATTTTTGCACGATATATTTCAAGGTTATTTGGGCTATTAATCTCTTCTCGTCCATGGCATCCAATTCGTCAATCTAAGTTGTTGGCATTCGTCCATGGTCATATCATTTTGCATAGCCACCGTAATGACGGTAATTCCACCTCGAGAGGGAGAACGGCTTCAACCCCAAAAGCCGAGAGAATACGGGGTAGCTTGCGTAGGCGTTCGGTATGTGGTTCGATAAGCCCATAATGCCTCACTGTAGACGATTATCCCGGTCTCGTTGGTTACCGTCACGGTCTTCTTCATGATATTGATTAGGGTTTTGTTAAAGGCTTCGGCCGGGCCGTTGGCTCTCGGGTTATAAATGGACGAGAATCTCAATCAATATTAAATTGCTCCGCCGGGGCATAGACTTTGGAGCTCTTGAAGGCGAGTCCGTTATCGGATATTATCCGTTGTGGTGTCTTAGAATCGGTAGAGGATGTGCGTCTTGAAGAACTTAACCACATCGGACGCTTTAACTTCTTTAAGCGGAACGGCTTCGGCCCATTTTGTAAAGTAATCTGTCGCGCCGGGATGAGCAGGTGACCTCTTGATGTAGGAGGGTCTATGGGCCCCACTATATACGTGCCCCACATATTAAATGGCGAGGATGCTACCGTGGGGTGCAACGGGTTTGGCGCTTGATGTATAAAAGGGCCGTGTATCGGCACATGCGGCACTTCTTTGCGTGCTCTTCACTGATCGGCCACCATCGTGGGCCAATAATACCCATTCGCTTGATTTTCAACTTCATTTTCGGCCCTGACCGATGTGCTCGCATAGTCCGGAATGAACTTCTTTCATAACTTTGTCGGCCAGGCCACGATACGCATCTTAGCCATAGGCGATCATAAGACCTCGGTATAGCGTATTGCCCACATATGCATCCGTAGTACCCGCTTTCTTATTTGATCGGCCATCCTTTTATCTTTGGGAAGGGTACCATCGGAAATATTCGATGAACGGTTGTCTCCAATCATCGTCTTCTTCGGTTATCATTGTTTCTTGGCATTCTATCTTTTCTATTGACATTTTCATTATTCACCTTATCGTTGTTTGACACAATGATAATGGCCTCTATTGCGGACGATGATGTGGATTTCGGCTCTGTTGGTTCTTGAGCTCCTTGGCGAGTTTGGCCAACGCATGTCTGCTTCACCATTCACGGCCCTCGTGACCTTCTCGATGGACACGTACGGGATTTTCTTCATTAATTCCATGGCCTTTCGGTGATATTGTATTAGTTAGGCTTCAAGACCTTGTATTCGCCAATTATTTGATTTATTATCGATTGTGAATCCCCAAAGATGCGTACGACCTTGATCTCTAGTTCCGGTGATAGCTCTAGTCGGCGATAAGTGCCTCATACTACGCTTCATTATTTGTACATGGTTCGGTTAAAGCCGAGAGAATGCCGTATTATCCCGCCTTCGGGGATTACGAAGACTAGTCTGCGCCGGCTCGCACGGATTGGGACTCCTGGGCCGCGATCGGCTTTGATCGACGAGGCGCCATCAAAGTACATCTCCCAAATAGGACTTCCTTCTTCAACATGTAGGGTTTCCTCGTCAGGAAAGTCACATTTTAATGGGGAGTCATCTTGGATCGGATGTGCAGCCAGGAAATCTGCTAGCGCCTGCCCCTTTATCGCCTTTTGCGGTGTATAGGTGATGTCGAACTCGGTAAGAATGATAGCCCACTTGGCCAGCCTCCCCGTTAGCATTGGCCGAGTCATCAGATATTTGAGAGGGTCCACCTTGGATATTAATATGATTTTGTGGGCTAGCATGTAATGCCTCAATTTCTTCACCGCGAAGATTAGGGCTAGCGATGCTTCTCGATCGGTGAATACCCATGTTCTGCCCCTACCATCATGCGACTTAAATAATATAGCGCGTTTTGATTACCATCCTGGTTTTCTTGTGCCAATAGGGCTCCCAAGGATCCATCTAGGGCGGTCGTATACAGGATAAGTTCCTTCCCGGGTATAGGCGCGCGCCAACGGTTTGGAGGGTTGAGTAGATATGCCTTGATTTCTTCAAAGGCTCGGTTGGCACTCGCCATCCCATTTAAACGGGATATTCTTCTTAGTCGGCGGGTGAAGGGTTGGATTTTACCGATAGGTTGGCTATAAACCGCCTAATGTCGCCGATTGCCCTTGCAAAGATCAGCAATTTGTTTTAAATTCTTTGGCGGGGATAGTTCAGTTATTGCTTTGATCTTGCCCGGGTCTATCTCAATTCCCTATGGCGTACTACAAACCCCCAGAAATTTACCGGATGATACCATGAATGCGCATTTCAACGGGTTTAATTTGAGCGCATGTTCTCTCAGGCGGTTGAAAACGACCTCGAGGTATTGGAGGTGTTCTTCATATGACATGGCTTTGATGACTAGGTCGTCCACATAGCACTCTACTATCTTGTGGATCAGATCGTCGAATATTTTCGTCATTGCCCGTTGGTAGGTGGCTCCTGCATTTTTGAGCCCAAACGGCATGACTTTATAACAATATATGCCAATCGGCGTGCGGAATGCCGTGTGCCTTTCATCTTCTGGCGCCATTTTGATTTGATTATAGCCGCATGCCGTCCATGAAGGAGAAGACTTCATAAGAGGATGTATGGTCAATTATGATTTCGGTCTTGGGAGCGGGAAATCATCTTTAGGGCACGCCTTGTTTAAGTCCGAAAGTCCACACAAATGCGGATTTGCCCATTTTTCTTCTTAACGGGACAATGCTAGCCACCCATTACGGCGTCTCTTCTTCCGTATGAAGCGGCGTCGATGAGTTTCTTTGTCTCTTCCACGACCTTCTCTTCGAGCTCTATTCTCATCGCCTCGGCGCTTGTTTAATCGGCTTGAAGGTTGGATCAATTTTCAAGTAATGGACCGCCACGTTGGGATCTAATCCGGGCATCTCTTTATAACTCCAAGCGAAGCGATCCATATAGCTTCTAAGGAATGTCTTGACACTGTCGGCCACCTCTTCCGGCAAGGATGCGCTTATGAAAGTTGGTCGTGGGTCTTCTTAGTCCCAGTTGATTTCGGCTAACTCATCGACCGTGTTAGGTTCCTTTTCTAGTTTGTTTCAAAGCATTTTTCGGGGCGGGGTATTGTCCTCTTCTGTTTCATTATCGGCGTTTCGACGAAGTCATGCAACGACTTTCTTCCATACGGTACCCGTTGAGAGACCCCTCGAAGCATCTTTGCGTCATCGCGATTATACCCTAATCCCGGGTGTATTTTATTTTACCATCCAGGCCCGGGACTTTATTCGCGCCATTCCGAAGTTCATCAAAGCGCTTGGCCTCGGCCTTGGATATGTTTCTCGGACATCTTGCCCTTTTCGCCAATTTATATAGCTCCTTTCCAAAGGGATGAGATGCAGCGTCATTGCTCGTTGCATTCTCCGATTCTTGTTCTATCACCCACTTCTTCCAAGTGTTGTGATCAGGGTTCTTCAGAGACTGGGTTGAATCGCTCTGATAGAAAATTATGGCCTTGTGGATGATAGTTTTCCCTTTGATGCGTTCCACCTTTGCCGGCACAACAAAGGTCTTTAAGGTTTGGATGTGGTTCACTTCCCTTGGCATGAGGTCTTTAAAATGCCTTTCGGGGACCACAGTAATCTCTAGCGCTGCCATCTCTTCTTCTATCTCAATGTTCATGAGTGAGTTGGAGCGGTAGATTTCTTTGATCGGCTTTCGTCTCGCAACCTTAGGTGTACTAGGTACGGGAGTGTGCGAGATCGTATAGGCAACCCCTTTGCCCTTGTTATTCAAGTTATGCGGAGCTGGGTCTTGTTGAAAGCTCTTCGGGAGTTGGATTGTCCGTTTCTATGCCCTTCTTCTATAAGGTCCTTGAATACCCGGCATTCTTCAATTGTGTGACCCGATATGCGATGATAAGGGCAGAATTCGCCTTCACCGGCTCTCTCATGTACTGCGGGTCGCTTACAAACGGGAAGTGTTAACCCGCTTTTTAAGGCTGCTCGAATATCAGAAATTTGTTTTATTTTCGGGAAAGAGTATGGTTTACTCTTCTTGACCTTGAGGGTTTGCATGACGGTCGGTTGCTTAGCTTTTGTTTCTTCCCCCTTTGATTCATCTACTATTACAATTACCGTTTTGCCGCTATCGGGTGCTTGTCTTTCGGGGTCCGGAACGGGTTCGCTTGTCACCTCCTTGAGTAGCTCGGAGTTATAGATCGCGGTTTGCAGGTTTTCAATCATTATCATGATTTCATTGTGTTGCACCTTGATATCTGCATCACTTCCCATTGTTCAGACACCTCTCTTCTGTTATTTTCAACTTGGTGCCTTATTTCATCGATCGCATTCCAGACGCGTCCTTCGAAATTTTCCCGCCATGAGCGTTCTTCATTTATAAGCCTTGGCCTAACCGGGTTATCCCTTCCGCTACCGGGTCCCGTGTTGATCATATATGACTCCTCACTTTCATTATCTGTTTCGGGCCCTTTGTATGGCTTTTTGAGGATGTGATAGATGATCTCTTCGTCAGACTCTTCTTCCCAGGGTTGACGATCATGGCCAGATTCTTCTCCCGAGGTGGTATCGCCCGAGTTGTTGGAATTTTCGGAGTCTTCTCCCGAAGTTGCCTCTATGATCTGAATTTGAGGGGTGTTGGCAGGCTTAAAATTGAAAATGACCTCCTCTTCAGAATCACTTGCATTGATTTCGCTCGGTTTTATTTGAGCCTTATACACAGCCACCTGTTTGAAGCGGAAGGTTGCTTCTTCGCCCGACTTTCTTCCGGGTCTTTGGGCTCGAGCACCTCGGGGTTTAATATTGAATTTAACCTCTTCTTCTTCTCCAGATGAGGTATCAAATTTAGGGCCTTTATTGAAGGGTTTCTGACCTGCTTTTGTCATTGGCCGGCTCGGCGCCACAGCGGATTTAGGCAGAAAATATTGGGCGTCATTGAACTTAATCTCATGCACCCCGAATGGCTTGACATCTCCGTCAATTCTCTTTTGCTTACCATTCTCAATATATTTCAGGCATTGGTGCAGAGTAGAGGGTATGACTTGGTTACTGTGAAGCCACGGGCGGCCCGGCCTGCTTAGATAAGAGGTTTCAGCGTCAATGACATAGAATTTAGTAGGCGCTTTTAGACTTCCGCATTGCAGGTTCAGAGTTATAGCTCCCAGGGCCTTTTGGGAGTTTTGATTGAAGCCATGAATAATCACCTTTTCATCAGATAAGTTTTTCACGTCCAAGGTGATGGTCTTTAGAGTTTTAAGCGGCATGATATTGATCGAAGACCCTGCGTCGACCAAGATGCGGCCAATCTTACGCCTCGCAATTTCCGGTAATGTATAGCGGGCGATTATGGTCGACGGTGCCTATTAGGAGGTCATCGTCGTGAAATTTATACGGGCGGCCGTTTGGCGGTGAATAGGGCTTCTTGCATATTTTGCTCGACAAAGTATGACTTGTACTTCTCGGGATCTTGCAAGGCTGAATTAGTACCTCCCTTAGGTCTTGTGACATCATCAACGCGTCAAATATGCTTAATAGCGGCTGGAATCTTACGCGAGATGTGCCAACACATTATATTCTTCGCCGTCGGCCGGGTCCTTTACGGGTTCTTGCTTGGATTCTCGACCTCTTTACCTTTATTACGGACCTTGTCCTTTCCTTTATCGGAATCCTTGGGAGCCTGTCTCTCGGGTACGTAAGTCCCGGACCGGAGCACGGCTTTACATTCTTCGTTCTTGGTCCCAGAGGTGCTTGCTTCTCCTTCATCATTTAGGAAGAACATCTCCTCTAATGTTGGCATATCTTCGTCGTGAGAAGAATATACCATGTTACACGAAGCACCCCAGATCTCTTCGCTTTCTTCTTTATTTATTTCTTCATTTATATTTTCTTCCTTTTGACCTAGGGTTAGCTTCTCCCAGTCTTCTTTGGAGATGAAGTGTTGAAGGGTGATCGTCTCGGGACTGCCCTGCTCGTACTCTTCAATCTTGTTCTTTTTGGACTTGCTGCTTCTATGCTTCTTTTTCTTCTTAAGAACCTGATCTTGGCTCTGGTCCACCTTATAGTATACCCTGGGTTTTGGTGGGACCATTTGGCGTGATGTCGTCCTTCCATTTCATGCCGGGTTCTTTCTTAAGGGCTTTAAGCATTTTAATTGATTTCTTCGATAGGTGCGTAGTCCATTGTTCTTCTTGGTCTTCGCTTGAGTAGCCGGGACTTTCTCTTCCTCATGAGAGATCGTGTTGGCTGCTCGTGGGGCGATGGGCTTTGCAAGAATCCTTTTGGTAAAGTAATTTCACCATTTTTATACGCCTTCTCGACCCGATCTTTGAAGACCCGGCAATCTTCAATTGAGTGCCCTATTATTACGTGGTATGGGCGAGAAGTTGGGTTCGTCAGATTTGTCGGCATCTTAGGGCGTTCTTGGCCGCGGGGTTAGACCATTCTTCGGTGCCCCTACGAAGATTTGGGCAACTTTATCTTTCTGAAGGAGTACGGTTTAGTCTTCTTTTTGCGAGGGATTCAAAACTCCGTGAACTCCCTCTGGGTTGGGCACTGGGTCCCTTGTTGTAATTATTGCCATTTGTGCTCTCTGCTGTGCCTTGGGTGTACTGCATTGGCAACCATCTTATCTTTTAGCGAGGTGAATGCTACTTTGGTTTCGGCTCGGGCTCCTCGTTGCGGCCTATTATTCATGAAGTTCGGCACGGTGTGCGGTGACATCCTTTCCATATTGGATACCGATCGAGCAAGTCTTTGAATGTGTTGACCTTTGTCACACCAAGAAGCATGCCCATCCACCGTCAATGTTTTTCATGATTAAGTTGACGGCCTCATCTTCGGTTAATGTGCGGTCGCATTTGATCTTTGAGGTTCCGCCATCTATTGATAAAATCTGTCATTGACTCCCCTTTCTTGGGTTTAGTGCTTGCGGATCGGCTATGTTTATTTTGTCGGATACCATGACAAATCGTGCCACTGAACGAGTCGCCATCTCGTCCCAGGTCACGATCTTTGTTGTTCTCTAATGAATAATACCATTGGAAAGCGGTTCCCACCAAACTACGAGGGAATTGTCTTAACAACGGTGCATCATTGCCACTGTGTTGCCGCACGAGGCTACAAAGTGGGCGGGTGTTGTTCGGGGTTCGGGTCTTTGTTGCCTTCCCGGAGAAGGTCTGAAGCGGGGATCACATACCCTTTAGGATATTCTTCTAAGTCGTATATGGCGGGGTATGGATGTCCACGTTTTTAACGGGAGGGATAGCGTATCCACCTCCGGCTATTTGCATTTCTTTGGGCAATCATGGCTTGAATCTCTTTCGGGATATTCCGTTGGTTGGCCTCCACTTCCATTGTTCTATGTGGATGGGGTTTAGAATTGACGGGTTGTTTTCCCTTATGATTGCTTTTGGTCTTGTGGACCCCTTCTTGACGGGAGCTACCAGCTTTGAAATTGGCGTCTTGTGATTCTTGCAACGACTTGACCGCCTTGATCAATTCTTCATTTTGCTTTAGCATGGTAGCGATTAACTCCCGTTGCCTAATCAGCTCTTCGTCCGTGCCTCGATGTGGCCTTTTAATATTTCTATTTCATCGATTGGCACTTCGGGACGTGTTTCAACGTCATCTTCATTATCGAAGAGATCAGGGTTTTCGTTGTGGTCTTCCCCTTCCTGCTTATTGCCTTCGGGGTTGACTCTCTTTGGGGGTCTCCCTTTTCTACCATTATTTTTGTTGGTATTGGTGACGTGAGCTTGATTAGGCGGGGGTGGTCATCACGAGTCATATTCACCTCGGCACGTCGGTGTCAGGATCGGTATCGTAGCTTATGCGATGGTGTTGACGAGAAGTGCTCTTCATAGCGAGCGGTTCTTCTCTTCTTCTTTGTTTGGTCGGGGCGAGTTATCTTCGGGTTATTGAGTGGTATTCTCGAGCCTAATCGGTGAATACACTCTTCGCCTAAGCGGCTAAACACGCTCTCGGACGGAGCATTAGACTTCTTAGGCTTTCTTTGAAGGTGGGCTTGAGATTGGGACCTTGTTGGTGGGAACCCTTTGGGACCCCACCTGTGGGTGCTAGGTGTTGCCTTTGGTGTAAACCTCCTCGGGTGCGGAGTTGAGACAATGGCTTGCGGCGAGCCATGTCTTGAGATTGATTGGGAGCGGGAGACGTATTGTCTCGACCTAGCGTTTCTCACGCTCTTCCTGCGCTTGAGGGCCCCTGTGAGCCTTGTAGATGGCTTACTGCGCGGGGGCTTGAGACTTGTCTGGCGCGAGGCCTTTGAGTTAGGCGAGGTGTGGGCTTAGGCACCTCCCATGCACAGCGGAGGCGGCTTTGTGGCGAGTTCTTGGCCACTATGCGGAGGCTGTGAATTTGTTGGAGGCGGGATGGGCGGCCTAGCCACCGGTGGTTACAGTATGCATCCAGGGCCCTCTTCCTGGATGCTTGAGAGTTACGGGCAGTTTGGGCTGCGACCTTTGGAGCTGTCTTCTTAGACGGTCGCCTTCTCCTCTTTGGGGAGGTAGTAGGAGAGGCCATGACATTGTTTGAGATCCCCTTGGGAGTCGGGGTGATCGAGTCCTCCTCTCGTCGGGATAGAGATCCGGACGGTTGCGGAGTGATCGTGGCCCCTTTGGGTTGGGCGTAGATGGTGAGTTCTTGCGGGATGGTCCGAAGAACATGAAGAGCTTGCCCTCGGGCTCTGTGCGGGAGTGACGGTGTAGGGAGCGAGGTTGAAATTTCCAAAGTATGCCATTTCTGCAAAACAAAAACACTTGAAAATTATTAGTCATTTTAGCGCATAGAAGACCACTTGTATCTCTTAACTATTCTATTTGACTCTCTCTTTCGAGAGATAAGAGGAGAATCTAGGTCCCAGCCGGGCGTGCGAGATCTGTGCGACCCTTTTCGCGCGCTCGCGCGCCGCCGGCCGGGCGATGGGTTGCGGAAGAAGGACACGGAGATCCCTCCCGAGCGTGCATCTGGCGGGCGTCGGCCGGTCTGCCGTTTAGAGATATTTGGATGCACATTCGGGGGTTTTTAGTGATTGTGAGTTCTTGTAGATTCGGTGGCGCAGCCCCAGATTAATTACCCTGGGCTACGAACCTCGAGGCACCTCTGGATCTTTGAAAGAGAGAAGCAAATAGTATAGTTAAGAGATGGTCAAGTGGTCGTCTAGGTTTATAAAACGGGGTCTACGGAAGATGAACCTACAAACGGAGCCGGTTCAATCTATGAAAGACAAACCTACAAACAGATCGGTTTTGTCTATGGGGGACGAACCTACAAACGGATCGGTTCGATCCATGCCACCTCGAGATGTAACCTTACCAACGAGACCGGGTTAATCTCTTCATAGGGGGCTTGAGGTGAGTCTACATCTGGGCCAGAGCTCGACCTCTGTTGATCTAGAAGATAAACCTACAAACGAGGCCAGGTTCAATCTTAACTAGTCGACAACCAATCACACAAAATACAACTCGAAGCCTTGGCGGTTGATCTTGAGGTTGGTGAATCGGGGAGAAGAGTGGATATGGCCCACGTATTTCTTCTCACCGATCTTCTAGATCATGAATTCGTAGCACTAAGCGATTCATAAACCTAGGAAACACAATTGCACACAATGTCAAACCTGAAGCTGGGCCGGTTCAACATTGGGGCATGTGTTAGTGAAGGAACCTACCTACGAACGGTTCACATTCAACTGTTTTGTGGATGAATCTACCCGACGAGGCCAGATTCAATCTCACATTCTCGGGAAATGAGCCGGGAGAAAACTCATCGACGGACGAGTTCGGTCTTGCTAGCTCAAACGGTCATGAATTACTTGTTCATGACAGGAGTCATTAAGATGTCACTTTGCTCGGACATCTTAATGTTCTTCATCTTCGAAGTCGACATATCTCTCCATGCTAATGCGTAGCTTTGGTCGATCTTCAACGAACGTCAAGATGTTCTTGTCTCGACTAATCATTCTACGTGTTGCATTACTTGTGCAAAATTAATATGTAGCCTACACCCTTGTGTGAGCGTATTCAATCATGAGTTACTTGCTCATGGCGGCGAGTCATTAAGATGTCACCTATCTAGGACATCATAATGTTCTTCTTCTTGATCGACATATATCTCCATGTTAATATCGCGACTCTGGTTATTCTTCATTAAGCGTCAAGATGTTCTTGTCTCGACATATTCACTCATGTTGCTATCAAAGCCTTATTCATCTCACGTCAAGATGTTCTCGTCTCAACGTATCTTCTCGTATTGCTATTAAAGCCTTAATCATCTCACGTCAAGATGTTCTCATCTTGACTAATCGTTCTAAATGTTATATCATGTGTGCAAATATTCTTATGTGGCTCTACAC
The DNA here is from genome assembly GCA_037127355.1 of Schoenoplectus tabernaemontani. Lineage (NCBI taxonomy): Eukaryota > Viridiplantae > Streptophyta > Magnoliopsida > Poales > Cyperaceae > Schoenoplectus > Schoenoplectus tabernaemontani. The sequence goes on along the minus strand of CM073745.1, from coordinate 391,495 downwards.
TCCTTATGTGAGCATATTTATTCATTTCTAAAATGCACAAAGTCTATTATATAATATCTTCCATTATTATTTTATATTATAAAGATGCATTTATTTATTATTATTATTATTATTATTATTATTATTATTATTATTATTATATTTTTTATTTAAACTCTATTTATCTATGTAGAAAATTATTTACAAAAATAATAGAAAAAGGGGTAGCTATTAATTAGGGTTTCATTTATGTTTTTGGGATTTTTTATAATAGCTAAAGTAGTAAAATTTTATTTTTATTATTTCTAAACTCTATTTATTCTGTAGAAAATCACTTACTAAAATAATAGAAAATAAAATGGCAATGATTTTATTTGTATTATTTTTAAAATGTTCATAATAGCTAAAGTAATAGGATTTTATTATTATATTCTATTATATTGAAATACTATTCATTATGTAAGGATTATTTACAAAATTAAAGGATGGTTAGCTATACTATTTTACTATTATTATTTTTATTATTATATTTTTATTATTATTACTTTTTTCCTTAATATCTATAATAGCTAAAAGAAATCATTACTAATATTCTATTCTATTTATTATACTATTCATTATATTTATTCTTATTATTTCTATTTATTATCTATAGAAAAGTATAAGATTTTTATTACTAGTCATAAGAGATGAAATTTATTATGTTTTTATTACAACTATTATTTTATTACATTTTATTCATCAAAGTATATTTTTGTATATTTGTATAGAAATAACAAAAGAAATACAATTCATATTATAAAACTATATTATCATTCTTTATTATGAAAGAAAATGCATAGTAGTATATTTTGTATATTTTGTGCTATTTATTTTTATTATTCTTTTTACAGAAAATACCAATATAATATCTATTATTATTATTATTATTATATTTTTTATTTATCAAGGAACATAGCTAACCTCACTTTTATTATAGCATATTACTATCATCATTATTATTTCATGGAAAATCATTTGAAAAATCACTAAAATATATCTAGTTATTATTCATGATTTTTATTTATATTTTGGAATTTTTATAGTATTTAAAATGACAAGTCAAAGTTAGGTCAACTATATCAATATATGTAATGTATTTTGCTTTTAAATTGTTTTATCATGATTATATTTTTAAAACTGGAATATTATTGTATAGAAAAATAGTATGAAAAATAAGAAAATTTTAGAAACAAATTTGAGTCAATTTGGAGTTCAATAGAATTTTCAAATTATTTATTTACCATATATAATTAATGTTACATTATTAATTAACTAATGGGCTTAATCTGGGGCATGAGATCTATATCAAGATTGGCACTCATCTTTCATTTAATCCCATTCTTACTTGGGCGCTTGATTAGATTAAGATTTGCCTTTGCGTGGGTTGACGGCCCAGTTAATTCATGCTTTAATTTTCTAAAGATTGATAGCGAGATCCTTTGGATTTGTCCCCGATATTCGTGCGGCCTCTCAAGATTAGTGCAAGAGATCCTTTCTCTGTCTCTTCTCTACCGTGCTTCAAGATCGTGCTAGGAGGTTGATTAGGTACTCACGCGATCGATTAATGATCGGACACACGATCAGCGTCGCGCTTGGCTTGTAGAACCTAACTACACCTTTTGATTGTTACTACGGTGCGGTGGATCATCGGCGCCACCGTGCACAATTGTTGGACCATCCGTTTTGGTACCGATTGATTTTCTTGATCAAATCAGATTATTTCATTCACGATTTCTTGTAATTCTTGGTTCATTCACATAATTCCAAGTCTCGATTAACGAGAATTAGCAATTTGATCACCACAACAAACCTTTCCTTTTACTTGAATCACGATGAAACGGTGGTGAGAGCGTGTGCAGATTGGCAATTCAATACTATACTCGGTGTTTCTAACCAATTGCTTCAATTTAGTCGATCTTATTGATACTGAACGTCGCTTTATGCGATGCGCTTTGATCAAAGCATGTAGCTTGATCAATTGAAGTACTTTCGAATGCTATTGCATTCTTTGGTTGAGGATTCTAGCAATTAATTTCAAAATCACAATCAATCACTCGATTGAAAGTTGAATTCTTGAAGCAATTGCTTAGAAACACAGAGGCTAAGAGGTCGATGACCTTGATCGCCAATTAGAGCTAAGAGATCATTTGATCTTCTATTAGCTTTTAAATGAGATAATTCATTTCCTTAATTACTCGATTAGTCAAGAAAGAAACAAAAAGATAGAATAGAAAAGGTTTAAGTAATAAGGCGATAGTTAGGAGAAGAAATTCAATCAAGAAAATTGAGAAATTCAATTGAATTGAAAAGGAAATTTGCGAAAATGCAAGTACTTGATATTAAAATTCTGAAATTACTCAAAATCAAGCACAATTACAACTCAAACTTCCTATGTACAATGAATACACTCACCTTTCCTTCTTCTCTGTAGCTCACGAGCTCTTAGATTGATTGTTAATAATGGAAAAGGGTATTTGTTTGCCAAGTTCTCAACACTTGTGAGATCAATTGGCTTTACGGCTTCTCACTTGCTCTCTAAGCTTCTCGGGGATCTTAAAAATGCTCTAAGGGTCGTGTGTATGCCTCGGTTCTTAGTTCCGACCCTTTGGATAAGGGGTTTATATAGAAATCCATTGGTTTGACCGATTTTGACCATCTCAACCCAATTACACATGGTGCATTATACTCTTCACTATAAGCGCTTCCTTGTATGCCTTATGGTCCATTTGACCAGAGTCTCATTGCCTAGCTCATGTGCAAGCGCCAGAGGCGATTACAAGTTCAATTTATTCTTGATTTGCCACTATTCGGTTCCCATGCTCTTGCAAGCCTCTCTAGCCTCTTCTAGATCCTTCCAGGACCCATACCATGTCTATATAAGTTGCTAGCATGCTCCCTTAATTCCATTTTACTGAGAATTGATCTCAATTCACATCTTTTCTCTCATTACAAGCTATATTCAAGCTTGATCTTTCACCTTGGTTCTTTGCTCATTTCTTCGTCTCAAAGCTTCATCATCATCAACTCGGTGTCGAGCAACTCCTGTGCTCTCATCTAGTCGATTTGCAAGCTCCATGCGGTGTTTGATCAACTCATTTCTAGTAGCCGAGTTGTGAGCGGGTGCAACTCCTACATCCGAGCATTTATCTCCTCGCAATTGTCACTCTAACACCATCTTTGAGATCCTAGAAGCTCTCCCGACCATCAATTGCAAGTTTTGATCTTCAATTTACAAGTTCAAAGTTTTGACCAGAGGTGTTGCTTCTTGCCATTTCTCTCTTTATATTGCATCATTCGAAATCTAAATCCATACACCTTCTCTCCTTTGTACTAGATAGCCAGGGCTAAGAGCAATTGATGCGGAGTTAATCCCTTTGTGTGATCTCCATTGATGGCGCCATTAGACTCTTACGTTATCGCGAGGAAGAAGAAGAGAAGAGAGAGAGGAAGGAGAGAGCGGGCCCTTCGGCGCTGCGCTTTGGCGTGCGTGAGCCGAGGCAAAGAAGGAAGAAGGTGCGAGTGCGCCAGTGCATACCTCTTTTTATTTCAAATTTAAATCTCATGAGATGTTTTCACATAGAAATGGTTTGTAGTTTGTTTATGCACCATAGGTTCATAGATCGACAATGGGCCATCTAGCGTAGGATTGCGAGTCTAGGCGCATAGTAATGGGTTAATGATTGATTAGTGCATAGTTTGGGTTAATTGATATGATATGGCATGTTGTGATTGGCCCATTAGTTTAATCATCTTCCTTTATCTACGATTATCCATTAACCGATCTTGAGGTGGCCTTATAGTATGGTGCCGTGGCGCGAAATTTGAGTGAAGTGGCCTCTCTGTTTGTGCCATGTGGCATGGGGTTGGGTGAAGTGGCCTGTTTGTATGGTGCCATGTGGCAATGGAGTGATGAGGTGGCCCATTTGGTACATGCCGCCACGTGGCACTTAGGTGGGGCCCTTTGTCGGTGACTCATACCAGGTGGGGCCACTGGCGACATGGCCCGATGAGAGGCGCCACGTGGCACACCCTCTCTCTTCGATTATTTTATGCCTCCTGTGTTTATTGCACCCAGTTTGTACCCCAGGCTGCTATCATCCCCAACTTGTACCCGGATCTGCTCGATCAAATCTCGACCTTTGATTAATCATTTATTACGCCTTTATTTTCTCTGAATTTATTACGATAGCTCCACTTATCCAAAAATCATGAAAATTTCACCAAAAATCCCTAAATTCATGATGATCATCCCTGTAATTTTTAATTCCATTTTTACCCCTCCTTCTCTGGATTAAAAATTCTTTTATTCATAAAACCTATTATTCTTTATGAATTAATCCACGATCTCAATTGTAGCTCAATGTCTACGCCAATTACCTCTCTCTTGCAGAAACCACCTAACTAAATACCAATTAGACTTATATTGATATTCATTAGGGTTTGATTTGATCAAATCTTGACTACTTATCGTGATTAATACAAATCTAGACTTGATCAGGTGGTTGCTCAAACTTTGGCACTTTGATCAGTCTTGTGAAATTGACTTTCAATCCCTTAACATGAGGGTGACTTGGCCAAAGAAGCTGACTACTTATCGATAATTGACACAAATCAAAGCATGGTTAGGTGGTTGCTCATGACTTTGGCACCAGTCGACCTTGAAAGCAAAATCACATTTGGAATTTCTCATGATTAGTTGCATCAAAATGCTAGCTTGGCATTGACATCATTTCATGTAGCATAGGGATTATCTTGCTTGACTCCTTTCTAGGGTTAGCTCCAATGATTTTTAGGGTTCAATTCGACTCCTCGATAGGTCATTTGAGGTGTGGGGTCCACTGTCGGTGAAAATAGTCACATGGTGACTCATCGGATAGGCTATCTTTGTTAGATTCATCGCAAGGGGCGCAGGTGGGTCCCACTTGTCGAGAGAAAATGTAATCAAATGGTGACCCATCGGGAGATTTTCTCTCTCTAAATCTCCCAGAGGGTCGACCACCTCGAATGAGTAGGAGGTGGTGGGGTATTTATATCCTCGTTTTTACCGTATTATTTCATTGTGGGATTAATGCTTAACCTCATTAGGGTTGGTTAGCTTTCTTAGCAAAATAGGCTAGGTCCATGTCATTGGAGTGCTCATAAGGGCGCCATGTGGGTCCCACTTGTCGAAAAGATATAATCACATGGTGACACCCGAGAGGTCTCTCTCTCCCTCGATCTTCTTGGGTGTCACTCATGCTTTGAGTGGATAGAGAATGGCGGGGTATTTATACTCTTCACTTCATGCTTGACATTCCATTGTGGGACTAATGGATTTGTTAGGGGTTAGGCGCGACCTTTCACGATCGGTGGGCCATTTTTTTTCACTGCTCTCTCTCTTCTTATGATTTATCATTATTCATCAATTTATTTTTCATTTATTTATCTACTCATCCTTGAAATTTTTCAAGGGTAAACAGATCGGTACTAGTGAAGCGAGGTTAGGCCTTGTAACCTGTTGATTGTTCTTGGTGATGATGGTGTGCTGGCTCATTTTTCTTTGCTTGCTGGTTTAGCTTATTGGGTTGAACTGCCTCATCTTATGGTTGTGTCGAATTTTCCGCAATATGGAATATTCTGGTAAAAAGGCTGGTTTCAGATTTTTGGTTGTGCTCGGCTCTGTTAATTAGCAGTATCGGTCAGTGGTGTTTGTTGAGTTAGTTCTAGTACTGTTTGGGTGGGCTCAAATTGATCTTGTTTCGAATTTGGTTGGGTTTTGGATTCTATACCGACATGAGAACATGATTTCTGCCCTAAGCCCAAAGTCGGTACTATTTTTCCTATTAATTTGATTGGTCATTCTTGGTGCCGATTGTGCCCTGTAACTCCCTTTATTCTTGGCCTTGCCTTTGTTAATTGCTTTTGGTTGCCCCTTTTGTGCTTTGCTGGGTTTAATTTGGCCTTGTTGTCATTGTCTTGGTTCTGATTAAGTGTTGTCTATACTTGATTGTTGTACCAGCAACTTATTATCGTGATTCTAATCTGGTGACCCCTTTATTAGGGGCTAAATTGAAAAATCTGATAAATTAAAATGCCTAAATGAATTTGTGATAATAACGCCTCTTAGAGGGTTATATGCGCAAATTTAAACCCTTACAAACAATCAAAACTATAAGATGAGATGGAAAATAAATTTATCTGGACTTAATGGGTCGAGAGGTTAAGCGGGATAAAAGTATAATTAATTAATTGGTAAGTGTCGTAAATTAAAACTTGCGCAACTAATAATTAATTAATATTTACAGTGAAATATGGGAGATGATTAAATGATCTGTCTCAATAATGAAAATCCGAACATATACAGTGGTTTCGGAGGCAGCCTATGATCCCAAACACATTAAAACACCAACACATTTTAAATTAAATAAAAATATTAATTAAATTTAAGTTTAATTGAATTTCTTTTCTTTCATTTTGATTTTGATTTTTAATTCTAGTTTTATATAATACATTTTCTAATTAATGAAAATAATATTAAAATATGAAATGAGATATAATTAAAGAATATGATATAAATAATTTGGGGTTATAAAATAATAACTAAAGTATAATAATAATTTATAATATAAAATATATATTAATTAATTTCTCTATTTTAATAATTGAATAACATTAATTAATATATATAAATATATATTAATCAATTTTTCTATTTAATAATGGAATAATATTAATAAATATATAAATATATATATTAATCAATTTCTCTATTTTTAATAAAAATAATATTAATTATATAATATTATATATTAATCAATTTCTCTATTTCTATATAATTAATTATTCTAATTATAATTAAATTAATTAAGTGATAACATTAAGCTAACTTAAATAATCTAAAGAAATTAAGTTAGTTACTGTTACACTTAACATCTTCTTTGATTTGTCGATTTGGAAAACAATCTTGAATTTTACAATTTGCCTTGTTTGAGTTTTGTGCAGGGATTAACATGCAAATGGACTAGTGCACAATAACCAAGACTAGTGCTGGGATATAAGAGCTTAATCAAGACGCATTAGGCTTAGGTTTAGTTAGATTCAAACTGGGTTGAATTGGTCAAGATAAATTGAGCTTAAACAACAAGAAAATTGCATCTACCAAGAGAATCGTTATAACAATTCAGTAAACGTTATAACGGTTCATCTTAATACTCAAAAATATTCTAAGGCAGAAATATTCTAAAAGAAACCAGAGTGTATCGTTATGTAACGATTCAGTAATCGTTACAACGATTTGGGAAAACATATAACGATTTGATAAATCGTTATAACGTTTCAAAGCTCAGTTGATCCAACGACTATTCTTTCTAAACCGTTATAACGATTCATAAATCGTTATAACAGTTCAGGCCGAAAAAGAGTTTTCTTCAGAAAATCTATTTTAAAAGGATCACCTCTCTTACTGAAAATGATCTGATGAGTTGGTGGTTAACCAATCTAGCTAAATCATTACTCCAGAGAGCTTACTAACCATATACAAAGTGAGAGAGATAATTCAATAGATTGATACACTCAATTAGCCAAATCTTTGTTCAAGCTCAATGTTGCTTCTCTTTATTCTCCCAACTTGATCCTTCGTGGTTTTCTTGAAAACATTCTTTTGAGCTGTAGTGCTCACCTTTTTCTTGAGTGTGTTGTCACTCACATTTTGAGTGTGTTGTCACTCACATTTTTGAGTGTGTTGTCACTCTTATTACCGATAGGCTTGGCAGCCCATTTTTGTAAGGGACCAAGTTCTACAAGTGTAAAACCCTTTTTAAATATATCGGCTCAACCTCAATTGTTAGAGGTTGAGGGTCCCGGAGACGTAGGCATTGTTAAAGCCGAACTCCGTTAAATCTTGTGTTCTTGCTTTATCTTTACTTTGTTTTCTCACATTTCTTTGATTGCTATATTCTTGTGAGAATTGAATTGATTTAAATCATATTCCGCTGCCATTACACTTGAACATTAAGTCCCAAACCGGTTTATACATTTCTATCTTAGGTTCTTTACATTCTTGCACCTTCTTGGCCTTTCAATACCACCATCCTAGGGCTTCAAAGGTCTATCAGTGGTATTAGAGCAGGAGCTCAGTTTTAATTGCGTTATTTGTGGTATTTTTGGTCCAAGATGACTTCTTTAATGCATGTAAAAGAATCCCCAACTCTAGGTCTTAATTGTAAAATTTTCAGTTTTTGGAAGAAATATATGGTGAATTACCTCAACATTCTAGGCATTTGGGATGTTATCCAACATGGTTATGTACCGCATTATGATCCTAGCAACCTTACAATGACACAAAAGGCCAAAGAACTGAAATCTCAAGATGATTATGCCGTCAATGTTATCTTAAATTCGGTTAGTGAAAAGATTGCTATATTATTTGGTACTACCGAAATTGCTAGTGAAATGTGGGAGACCCTATTAAATAGATTTGAGGGCAACACTCAAATGAAAAGAACAAAACTAATGGGTCTAGAGTCCGAATTTGAAAATTTTTGTATACAAGAAGGAGAATCAATTGAGAATATGTATTCAAGATTAATGCATATTCTTAATGAATTTTTATGAAGTTGGAGAATCCTTGTCTAACTCTAAGATTGTAGGCAAGATTTTTAGGGAAATGATGAGAAGACCAAGATGGGAGAGCATGATAAACACTTTAGAAGCAATGCAAGGTTCTTTTGGCGAATTCACACATGAAGAAGTATTCACTCATCTTCTATGCTTTGAGGAGAAGCTACGACAAAACGGAGAGCTCACACCAAAACTCAAAGAAACCGCACTTCAAGCTCAAAGATCTCCATCGCACCACTATTTGAGCAAGACATCATCTAGCTCATCTTCTATGAATGATCAAGTCATTACGAAGATGTTTGAAAGAATGCTAAATCTTGAAAAAGAGCACAATGAGGAGCGAGATGAGAAGGGAATGACATGTATATGCTTTTCATGTCATAAGGAAGGTCACACAACACATGATTGTTCATTGGTCTTTCCAAATAAGAAGAAGTAAAACTTTGAGAGAATTGATGATATGCTAGCTACAAGCAACCATGTGTTTACCCTTGAAAAATTCCAAAGATAAGCAGCTGAGTGAATGAAAATAAGATCAATTATCAATAAAAAATCATAAGAAGAGGAAAGAAGAGAACAAGGAAGAGAGGGACCATCAACCAGAAGAAGTCGCTGTCGAATTCTAGAGCAACCTTATTTGTCCCACAAGGAAATTCTGGGCACAAAATAAAGAGTATAAATACCCCACTATCCTCTATCCACTCGGCATGAGTGACAGCCGAGAGGATCGAGAGAGAGAAGAGAGATCTCTCGGGTGTCACCATGTGATTATATTTCTTCTGACAGGAGGGCCCCACATCTCGGTGACAAACACCAAAGGAGTCAAGATTAAACCCTAAGAATTTACCCTCAAAGCAAACCCTAAGAAGCTGAAGCAAAGTATAATCCTGTGCAACAAGGAATGGTGTCAATGCCAAGCCGGTATTTTGATACTGACCAATCACAAGAAATCTCGATGTGATTTTGCTTTCAAGGTGACACTGGTGCCAAAGTGTGAGCAACCACCTAACCATGCTTTGATTTGTGTCAATTCTTGATAAGTAGTCGACTCTTTGATCAAATCACCCTCATGTTAAGGAATTGAAAGTCAATTTCACAAGACGATCAGTGCAAAGTGGGAGCAACCATCGATCAAGTCTAGATTTGTATCAATTGTTGATAAGTAATCAGCTTTTGATCAAATCAAACCCTAATAAGCATCAATACAAGTCTAATTGGTGTTTGATTGGGGGGAGTTTCTGCAAGGAGAGATATTTGGCAGAGACACTGAGCTATAATTGAAATCTGGGATTAATTCAGAGGAAGAAACAGGGCTTTCTTGACAAAAGAATTTTTAATTCAAAGAGGCAGGGGTAAAAATGGAATTAAAAATTACAGGGATGATCATCATGAATATAGGGATTTTTGGTGAAAATTTCATAATTTTTGGATAAGTGGAGCTATTAAAATAAATTCAGGGAAGATAAAACAGATTAAAAAGAGAGATCAAGGGCTCAGATACAATCAAGGGTTCATCTGGGTGCAACTTGGGGACAGAGACTCATCTGGGTGCAAACGGGGGATCCCAAACATACACACACAGAATCAGAGAAGAGAGGGAGAGTGCCACGTGTCAGCACCTCATTGGGCCACCTCAGCATGTCAGTGTCACGTGTCAGCACTTCATTGGTCCACCTCACCCATGTGGGTCCCACTACCATACTGACCTGACATGTGGGTCCCACCAGCATGCCACATGGCAGCACTGCAACAACACACCTCAGCACCCCAGTGCCACACGGCAGTTGGTCATTGGTGCCACATCACAGTGGACCAAGACACATGGCATTCACTGCCTTATGCCACCTCAGCATACATTAACACTAACACAGGTGATTAATGGAGAGATTAACTAAGTGGCCCTATCAGATTATGCCACATCAACTTGCTTAACACTAAGCAATAGACTAATCAGTTAATAACTAGGTCTGTGAGCCCAGAGTCATAATGCTTACATGCAGGGCCCACATGTCAGGGATTTAAGCAGGCAGTTCATTCATTCATCCATACACCAAGTCTACATAGTACTAAACAGAAGATTTAAATTGAAGAGGAGGAAGGCAATGTGTACCTGGTTCATGTGTGTTGTATCTCTAACAGTGGGCCTTTTTTCTTTGTGGATTCTGTGCGCCGAGTTCAGCCTCTCTGGGGGCTTCTCCTTCTCCCTTCCCTCTCTTTCTCCTTCTTCTCGACGAGGCTGAGGGTGCCATTAGAGACGATCAAGCTCTCCAAGGCTCACAATTTCAATTCCTTTCAGTTATAGCTAGCCTATACATGAGAGAAGATGTATGAATGATCAAAATTGAAAAATAACAAGTGAATAGGGTGATTGAGGGAGATGAATACCTCGGGTGATCAATGAAGCACTTCAATTCTTGCTTCAAAATCCAAAATTGATGATGCAAATCTCTTCTACTCACTTAGGCGACACTGTAGATAAAGAAAGGAGCAGCAATTATAAGATGAATTGAAGCAATTGAATCAAGGTAATAAAATCGGGCAAATGGAGAAAATTTGAAACCTTGCACTCTTAACTCGAATTGGCAGTGCTTGTGGCTTTTATGAACTCATACAATGCTACTAGAGTGATGAAGATTGGCAATTGAATGAGGGAAGTATGGTGTTGATCAAAGCTTGAGCTCGGGTGAGTGAGTTAGAACTTGAGAAGTGAGTTACAATGGCAGAGAAGGAAGGAGTGATTTTGGTGCTATGGGGTAAGTATATATAGTATATGAGAAGGTCTAGAAGCTTCTATTGATCGAAGAGAAATGAGAGGAAGATCCAATTTGGTCAACAGTCAAAGATTGAACTTTGGATTCTTTAAAGGGGACCCACATCGCAACAGAATGAATAACAGAATTGGAGGACCATGTTCATAGGCCGAGCTAACTCAATTGGTGATGTTTAGATGGTGTATAGCCCTAATTCCTTTGGTGCACCACTCCAATCGCCTATATAATCAATTAACAGCAAAGAAGAAGGAACAATTTTTGGAGAAGGCAAAGAAGAGAGAAGAAACACTTTAGATCGAATACAAAGCTCAGAGAGAGAAAGATCAAGTTGGAAGCAAGAAATAGGAAGAGAAGATTGATATAATCGATTGATCTCAGTTTTAACTAGAGAACTCGATTCATTTCATCTCAATTACCCGATTAGAGGTGAGTCCTAAGCTCTAGTTTATGTCAATTCAAGGGTTACAAGTTCAATTCTTGAGATATTGGGAATTAGAAGTGTTATTGCAACTGAATTCGTTGAATAACAATATACCAGTACTATCATTTTGAATTTCATTGATTTTTTTCGGTTCTTTTCATTTCTTTTCCTTTATTCTGAGATTTGAAAGTTTAGATTACATAAATCTATTGATTTCTTTGCTGAATTTTGCTCAAAGAGTAAGAATTGAGACTGTTATATCGATTGATCTCAGTATATACTTGAGAACTCGATACCAGTTGGTTTATTTCAATCGTTCTCTCATTTAAATGCATTGATAGTATTGATTATGGTCCATATCATATGTATTGATATCCTAGTAATGTTTAAAGTCGATTGATCTCAGCTAGAAACTCGAGAACTCGATTAATCTAAAGTCTATTTACTGATCTCGCGTTTCGTTAGCAGAACTGAGTTTCGAATTGAAAATTAAAGGAAATCATAAGCATATCTAAGCATGTCTTGGTCTAAATAAGTGTTATAAAGATTGTTAAGCATGTTAATGTCAATGTCAATCGATGAGTAATAAGAATTCGAGATGAATCACAATCGGTACTAACTGACTCTATCGCGTTTCAGTAATCATCTCAAATACTGAAGTCATAAACCAATTTGAATCATTCCAATTGTGTTAAAAGGCATCTACGTATATATGCGATGTTAATTGAGTGTTCAATTGCTGAAAGAGATGATCAATTGCATTGAATTTGTGAAATTTGAGACTCGGTACCGATTGGTACCAAATCGACTCATCTGGTACCAGTGCACAGTGTGATTCACCGTATGGATCACCGATCAGATACCGTAGAACAACTCCCCATGATGAGACGATGCTAAGGCAGTTGTCCGATCGGGAGGAGGCAGCCTCAGTCACCGGAAATACCATTAGCACGAATCTTGGAGGCGTCATTGATCGGGGAGTCAAAGAAGCGCATCAGCGCGAGTATTGACGTGCGAGCACGAACATTGAAGCGTGCATGCGAATCTTGGAATAGATCGGACGTTTACAATAAGTTATGATTTAAATAAAAGTGATGAATGAATCTGGGCCTCTTATCTTATTTCAGAAACAGATCCAACGGCCCAAATAAGAATGAAGTTGAATAAAGGTATGTGTTAATCTTGGCGCGGATCCAAAGGCCCAGGTTAAGCCCAATAATCAATTAATAACAGAATACTAAAAACATAGAGTAAATAAATCATTTGAAAATGTTCCTAAACTCCAAATTAAGTCAAATTTGTTTCTAAAAATTCTTTATTTTTCATAGTATTTTTCTGTATAAAAATATTCCAATTTTAAAAATATTATTATATAAAAATAATTTAAAAGCAAAAGACACTATATTGCATTTGTATATTTGACTTAGCTTTGACTTGTCATTTTAAATGTTATAAAATTCCAAAAATTCAAATAAAATATTAAACTATAATTAGATATATTTTACTGATTTTTCCAGTAATTTTTCATGAAATAATAATAACAATAATAATATTCAATAAGAGATAATAAGATAAATCTGATTCTTTAGTTATTATAAAAAGGAATAAATAACAATAAAATTTGTTAATAATAATTGAATATTATTTTAATCTTTTTTATAGAAATAAAATAGATAATAAAAATAAATAATAAAAATACTTTCTTTTATTTTAGAACCCAAAGTAAAGCAAATTATATTCTTTTAGTTATTATATGAAAATCTAAAACTCAAATAAAGAATATAATAAATTTTATCATTTTCAGTTCAAATATATAAATAAAAATATTTCTAATATTTTTACAAATAAAATTCAATAAGGAAAATAATGATTGTAATAAAAAAATATAATAAATTTCATTCTATTAGCTATTATAAAAATTCTAAAATTCAAATAACTCAAATAAAATCACAAAATTCATTTTCTATTTTACAAATAATAAATAAAATAAAAGTAATAAAAAGCTTAAAATTCAAAATTATAAAATTCAATAAATGAAATAAAAAAATAATAAAATCCTACTTTTAAAAGTTTAGAATATTCAAATAAAATTCATTTTCTATTATTTCTCAACAAGTAATAAATCACTTTCCTATTATTTTTCTACAAATAATAAATAGAATAAAAGTAAACAAAAATCATAAATAAAACAAAAATAATAATAATTCTTTTAGCTATCATAAATCCTAAAAATAAAAAAATATAGCTAACTCATCTTTTATTTTTGTAAATAATTTTCTACAAAAATAAATAGAATTTAAAAATAATGAAAATAAAATCCCATTACTTTTGCTATTATAAAAATCCTAAAAATTCAAATAAAATCATAAATAATAACCAACTTATTTCCTATTATTTTTGTAAGTAATTTTCTACAAAAATAAATAGAATTCAAAAATAATAAAAATAAAATTCTATTACTTTAGCTATTATAAAATCCTAAAAATCTAAATAAAAATTCTGAATAATAGCTAACTCATTTTCTATTATTTTTGTAAGTAATCTTCTACAGAAATAAATAGAATTAAAAAATAAAGATAAATCCACCTTTGTAATTGAGATAATAATGAAAAGGAATTATTTTAAAAAAGTCAATAAAATAATCTTTCTACAATTTAGAGATGGTTAAACATGTCTGTAAGAAGTGAAGACTTACACAGTGATCTTGCACAAGTAATGCAACATTCAGGGCAATTAGTCGGGACAAGAACATCTTGACACTCGTTGAAGAATGACCAAGACTATGACATCAACACGAAGAAATATGTCGATTTTAAAAGAGAAGAACATTATAATGTCCGAAAGAAGTGACATCTTAATGACTCGGTGTCATGAACAAGTAATTCATGACTAGTTGAGCTAGCAAGACTGAACTCATCTGTCGATAAGTTTGTCTTCTGGTTCATCTCCCGAGATTGTGAGATTGAATCGTTCTGAAGTTGATTCATCCACAAAACAGTGAATGTGAACCGTTACGTAGTAGGTTCCTTCGGCGACACACGCCTCGATGTCAAGGCGGCTTAGTGCTTGAGTTTGACTTTGTGTGCGGTTGTGTTCCTAGGTTTATGAATCGGCTTAGTGCTTGGAATTCATGATCTAGAAGATCGGTGAGAAGGAACAAGTGGGCCAAATCCGCCCTTCTCCCGATTCACCAACCTCAAGATCAACCTTAGGCTTAGTGCTTCGAGTTGTATTTTGTGTGATTGGTTGTTGACTAGTTAAGATTGAACCGTTCGGTAGTAGGTTTATCTTCTAGATCAAGCGAGGTCAAGTCGTTCGATAGTAGACTTACCTCGAACCCTACGAAGAGATTAATCGATCGTAGTAAGGTTATCTCTCGAGGCGGTAAAGGCGAACCGATCAGTAGTAGGTTCGTCTTTCACTGGATTAACCTTCTGGTGAATCCAGGGTGCTCTAATGATTGTTGATCATAAGGGCACACGACCACTTGACCATCATTTAACTATACTATTTGCTTCTCCCTTTTAAAGATCCAGAGGTGCCTCGAGGTTAACAGCCCAGGGTAATTAACGGTGGGGGCTTGCGCCCACCGGAATCTACAAGAACTCACAATCACTAAAAATCCTCTAAATGTACATTCAAATTGGTCTAAACGGTAGAATTAACCGACATTAAACAAATGCACGCTTAGGAGGGATCTCCGTGTCCTTCTTCCACATCCTATCACCAACGCCACCTCAAGGCGGTGCGGAGCGCGCGAAAAAGGGTCGCACACCATGTTAAGAGAAAGAAAGATGAAAGAAATCCACTTAATCTTGCCCTAATTGCGCAAGTGGAGGAGAGCTCATCCGTGGTGGATGTTGATGAGATTGTAGCAAGAAACAACATCACCGACTTGTGCACATTGGAGATCCTACACGACATTGCAATATCTAAGAATATGAAGATGAACTCATATGCACCTAAAGTACAAACTTCTCAAGAATTTCAATTGCACAATCTAGTGGTACCTTGCACTACATCCACTTGGGATGATAGTGATGATGATTATGTTGAGAATGATGATTTTTTTGTTGAAAATGCAAATAATTTTGATGATGAGGATGTAATTGAATCTTTTGTATATAGTTTAGAGAGTCTTATTCATGATTCATCTTCTCAAAAAGAGATAATAGAGAGACTTGAACATAAAATTTCAGAGTTTGAGTTAAAGGTTCAATCTTATGAGTTTAAATTACAAAATCTGGAAAAGAATTGTCAAATGCACTTAGGTGAAGTAGCAACATTAAAAGTAAAAGTGCAAACTTTAGAAACTGAAAATATGGCACTAAAATCCTCATGTATTTCAACAAGCATTACTTCAATGGATTTTAGACAAGGTTATATGTTAAAGGCCTAGCAACAAGTCGGGTCTTGGATATAAGAAATCTTCTAAGACTTCAAATTACCCTAAATCGAAAGAGAAACAAAGTCAAGGGTCAAATGCAAAAATTGTGAAATCTACTAATACTAAATCTTTCAATAAGAAACACAATTATGCATTTCAATATAAGCAATTTGATAAAAAGATTAACAAAGGAAAAATGAATTTTCAAAGCAACAATGCTACATTTTTTAATCCTAGTTGGTCAAACAAATTATATTTTAAAGGACCCGATGGTTGGTTTTATGAGTTTAAAAATCAAAATAATTTTCAAACCAAAGCTCAAAGATATGAGCATAAACAAGTTATTTCTCAAAAACATAAAAATATTTCTAAAGAAAAACCCAAGACTCAAACTCAAGGATTAAAAGAAAGCTACCAAAATACATTTGTTAAAGGTAGTAAAAAGTCTCAAACATGTGTATTTTACAATTATTGTTGTCATATTGGTCATATCTCACTTGATTACAAACTTAGAAAAGAAAACAACATTACAAATGTTGTTTGGGTTCCTAAAATTAAAAATTAGAGACCCACAATGCTTAATTGTCCCTTCAAATCATATATGCAACATATTTAGGGGAAGTTAGCTAATGTATTATATTTTTTTTATATATATTTTGGAAGTATTTGAAATTCTTTATCTTATACACGGTGCATATATTAAGGGGGAGCAATCAATTTAGGAGGAGCTAAATTGAAATAAATTCTTTATTCGCACCCTTTTGCCCGATTTGCAAAAAGGGGAGAAGTTTTTGGGTGAAATTCACATCATATGTTATATCTATGCATCCCTGCATATTTTGCAAATCGACAAAAATAGGAGATTGTTACACTTAACATCTTCTTTGATTTGTCGATTTGCAAAATAATCTTGAATTTTACAATTTGCCTTGTTTGAATTTTGTGCAGAGATTAACATGCAAATTGACTAGTGCACAAGAACCAAGACTAGTGCTGGGATATAAGAGCTTAATCAAGACTGCATTAGGCTTAGGTTTAGTTAGATTCAAACTGAGTTGAATTGGTCAATATAAATTGAGCTTAAACAACAAGAAAATTGCATCTGCCAAGGGAATCGTTATAACGGTTCATCTTAATACTCAAAAATATTCTAAGGCAGAAATATTCTAAAAGAAACCAGAGTGTATCGTTATGTAACGATTCAGTAATCGTTACAACGATTTGGGAAACGTATAACGATTTGATAAATCGTTATAACGTTTCAGCTCAGTTGATCAACGGCTATTCTTTCTAAACCGTTATAACGATTCATAAATCGTTATAACGGTTCAGGTCGAAAAAGAGTTTTCTTCAGAAAATCTATTTTAAAAGGATCACCTCTCTTACTGAAAATGATCTGATGAGTTGGTGGTTAACCAATCTAGCTAAATCATTACTCCAGAGAGCTTACTAACCATATACAAAGTGAGAGAGATAATTCAATAGATTGATACACTCAATTAGCCAAATCTTTGTTCAAGCTCAATCTTGCTTCTCTCTATTCTCCCAACTTGATCCTTCGTGATCTTCTTGAAAACATTCTTTTGAGCTGTAGTGCTCACCTTTTCTTGAGTGTGTTGTCACTCACATTTTGAGTGTGTTGTCACTCACCTTTTTGAGTGTGTTGTCACTCTTGTTACCGATAGGCTTGGCAGCCCATTTTTGTAAGGGACCAAGTTCTACAAGTGTAAAACCCTTTTTAAATATATCGGCTCAACCTCAATTGTTAGAGGTTGAGGGTCCCGGAGACGTAGGCATTGTTAAAGCCGAACTCCGTTAAATCTTGTGTTCTTGCTTTATCTTTACTTTGTTTTCTCACATTTCTTTGATTGCTATATTCTTGTGAGAATTGAATTGATTTAAATCATATTCCGCTGCCATTACACTTGAACATTAAGCCCCAAACCGGTTTATACATTTCTATCTTAGGTTCTTTACATTCTTGCACCTTCTTGACCTTTCAATACCACCATCCTAGGGCTTCAAAGGTCTATCAGTTACCTTAATCGAAATGAATATAATCTCAAAACACGAACACTAAATAAAAATAATCATGATTTCGAGTCAATGTATACCACGACCTAACGGATCAAACGTGAATAGGATACTCGCCGATTTAATCTATTTTGACTTCATAAGTTCTCGAATCTTATCGTGACGAGCCGACCAACGAGTACACTCAGGATGAGACGGCTGACGAGATCGTGAGCTCCACCGGAGACTAAGCGAATAGATGCTACCGACCTGATCGAATTATTCTCAGGTACGGTTTCCTAGGATTTGAATTTCTTTCTTCAGAATTAGGAACCCAACCCGAAAAAGAAAATGCTTTTAAAATAAAATCTGAATTGCGGTGTTTTCTGACAAAAAATGATTAGAGACTTAAATCTGACATGTCATATGCATCCGGTAAATTGACCAGCATATTCGAGACATACCCGCATTCGCATGTCATAGCATGTCATATTGCACGTAGATAGGGTAGGAGTAGGATTCGGGAAATAGTCCCGAGAAAGGATTAGATAGAATTAAATAATTCAAGTTGTAGATTATAATTATTAGGAAAATATTATTACTATCACTAATTATTAATTAAGTCAGGTAGTTAATCATGCATTAAATGCATGAGAGTGCTGAGAGGCGGACCGGGTAATTCTCAGTCGGAGTTGCCTTGCATAACCATACCGTTGTGGTTATGTACGGTGACCCATAGGCCCGTGGGACCCACCGGCTCGTATATGTATATCCTCCTCGCGAGCTCTCGAGTCCCCTCCTCCACTGTCAAATTATCCACCAACCCCATCATTTGGTGGGTTCGGCTGTGTCAGAGTGTTTTATTTTGATCAATACTATATTCTTATTATTATTCTTAATATGATTTCATTTTTAAATCCAAATTTGAGCGATTAGGATACAATGTCCTTCAGTGTTTAGTGTGGGCGGCCATATCCGAGACTGGAATCTATTTCATGATACTATATTATTATATTTATCCGACTTATTTAGGATCCTAGTATTGTCCGAAGGGCTTTCTCCTTTGGCCCTTAGTTGGTACAGAGAAAGTCGGGATGCGGTCCGCTGACCTTAGTGGGTACAGTGTAGGCTCCCATTTGTTTATATTTCATTTTGATACTTTTACGGGATGCGGTCCTTTGACCCTTGGTTGGTACAGTGTAGGCTCCCATTTGTTTCCGATTTGTTAATTCACGGGTAGTTATCTCCTTTTTACGATATGGCAACTGAAGACATACTATATCCATTTGCTTCTATTTTGTAAGGTAAATTACCAGATTCAGCAGACCAGAGTACGTGCTTTATAGCCGTTCACTCTCCTAGGGCGTTATCGCCCCGGGAGCCGAATTGTCGTTTGTGCGGCGTTGTCGTGGCACAAACATAAAGTCCTAAGTTAGTAAGTTGGGCCCTGGTAGTGCCCGCTTAGGCAAGATCCGAGTTAGTAAGTTGGGCCCTGGTAGTGCCCGCTCGGGATGAGTCTGGTAAATTTACAATCTGGGTATTTATTACGGGTGTTTAACTCTCGTACCTTATATTTTATATTATAGTATTATTTCCACAGAATTTCTATTTCGGGTTTCTTTACCATTTCATGTCATAACATGTCGGTCGAATGTGCATGATAATATTATTATATTTACCCATCAATATTATATTGCATTTCAAACATCAGTATCGGTTTTTGGGTCCAGTCTAGGAAAGAAGATCAAATCTTAAGGCTGGATCTAAATCCGTACTGAGTAATTTATAAAATTACTCACGTTTCCACGGTGGTTGTGGGATCCAGGTATTTAGGTTGGGATTTTCTTGGAGCGAGTGCTAGGGACAGTCCTGCGCGATGACAGGGATGCTTCGCTCCATTTGCATGTGAGACGGGTAGTTGGATAGGATCCATCGGGTTTTTGAGTCTTATTTCTTTCTTTTGGGTTTTTATTTGAGAGGTTTGCTACCCATTCTGATGGAGCTAGCCCCGCCTATGTAGGCGTTGTATTCTCTTTGTTCATTCAGGACTGTATGGTCATGTATTTATATTTATTATTATTTTGTTTATTCTGTGATTGCGTTATTTTATTCATTTAGCCTTCCGTACGCACGTCTCGTCGTGCGTACGTGGCGGGATTAAGCACCCCTAATCCATTTTATTTGTTCTGGGGTGTGACAACTCGGCCCCTAGAACACCACAACAAAATGGGATCGTAGAAAGGAAAAATAGAACTTTACAAGAGTTAGCCCGAACCATGCTCAATGAGTCCAAACTACTAACATCACTTTGGGCCGAGGCGGTTAACACGGCTTGTTACGTGATTAACCGAGTAAACCTAAGACCAATCCTATTAAAAACTCCATATGAGCTATGGATGGGGCGCAAACCTAATATATCATACTTTAGAGCATTCGGTTCAAAATGCTTTGTTATTGATGAAATGCCAAAAGTAACCAAGTTTGATTCAAAATCTATTAAAGGTGTTTTTGTTGGTTACTCCATAACAAGCAAAGCATATAAAATTTACCTACCCAATTCTAACACTATTAAAGAATCCATGCATATAAAATTTGATAAAAATGTTAATGCACCGGCCGAAAATGGTAGTGTTAATGATGTAGGTCAAGGCGAATCACAAGAAGACATGCTAGATGATGGGCATGAGAGAAGACAGATTGTGATTGAAATTCAAAATCCACCTCAAGATGCTCCAAACCAACCTACAACAAATGAAGATCCGTTGATTGGTGGAGTAAATCAAGAGGAAAACTCAAATGCACAATCGACTTCTTATTAACCTCCGGAAAATCTAAGGAAGTATCCTCTCACCCTCTCTCTAATGTTATTGGCAACACTAGAGAAGGTGTTAAGACTAGGTCGGGTGTCAACCTTATGATTGCTCATTGTGCATTTATCTCTCAAATTGAACCAATTAAATTTGAACAAGCCAACATGGATCCCGATTGGATCATTGTTATGTAACTTGAACTCAACCAATTTGAAAGGAACAAAGTTTGGGAGCTTGTACTAGGCCAAATAATAGGGGTATTATTGATACAAAATGAGTTTTTAGAAACAAAAAGGATCAAGAAGGAAACGTTGTGAGAAATAAAGCTAGATTGGTTGCACAAGTGTTTAGGCAAAATGAACGATTAGATTATGATAAAACTTTTACCCGGTTGCTCGTCTTGAGTCCATTAGGATGCTCTTAGCATATGCCTCTTGAAAATGATTTAAACTATTTCAAATGGATGTTAAGAGTGCTTTTCTTAATGGAGTCATAGAGAGGAGGTTTATGTACATCAACCAATGGATTTTGTTAACTCAACATTTCCTAACCATGTTTATAAACTTGATAAAGCTTTATATTGTTTAAAACAAGCTCCTAGGGCATGGTATGGTAGACTTAGTTCCTTTCTAATTGAAAATGGGTTCATAAGAGGAATAAATGACACAACTCTATTCACTAAGAAAAGAGACAATGATCTATTATTGGTTCAAATTTATGTTGATGATATCATTTTTGGTTCAACTAATGCGGCACTTGCCGAAGAGTTTTCAATTTTGATGAGTAGTGAATTTGAAATGAGCATGATGGGTGAACTCAACTTCTTCCTTGGACTACAAATCAAACAAACACCGGAAGAGACTTTTGTGAACCAAGAGAAATATGCCAAGGAGTTGATGAAGAAGTTTGGTGTTGAGGATAGCAATACGAGCAAAACTCCTATGGCTACCAACATCAATCTTGACGCGGATGAAAGCGGAAAACCGGTGGACATCTCTCAATACCAAGCTATGATAGGTAGTCTACTTTATTTAACGGCTAGTCGGTCGGATATAATGTTTTCCGTTTGTCTTTGTGCTAGGTTTCAATCTAACCCTAAAGAATCCCACCTCAAAGCCGTCAAACGCATATTAAAATATATTAAGGGTACCTTGTGTTTAGGGTTATGGTATGGTCAAAAATCCGAATTAAACTTGATAGGGTATACCGATGCGGATTTCACGGGAAACTGAGTAGATAGGAAAAGCACAAGCGGCACATGCCAATTCCTTGGTGGATCGCTTGTGTCTTGGTCAAGTCAAAAACAAACTTTCGTGGCTCAATCCACCGTGGAAGCCGAGTACATGGCGGTCGGTAGTTGCACCACACAAATCCTTTGGATGATTCACACACTCAATGACTATGATTTACGCTTCCGCAAAGTAACAATTATGTGTGACAACACTAGCGCCATCCAAATTTCCAAAAATCCGGTTCTCCATTCACGAACCAAGCACATTGAAATTCGACATCATTTCATTCGTGACTATGTTGAAAAAAGAGATATCGAACTCATTCATGTTGATACCAAAAATCAAATTGCCGATATCTTCACAAAACCCCTTCCAACCGAACAACATCGCGAACTTAGGTTTAAATTAGGGATGTTAGAGTTTAAGGGATAAATTTAGATGCATATGAAGTCTCAAAACTTAAATTGACATATATCTCAAGCGTAGCAACAAAATTTCTGTCGATCTCATCTTCAAAATTATCTCCAAATAATTTGGGAATTGATAAATTAAGAGGGAGCTATACTCAATTTTTTTCTTGAATTATGCACTAAATAAGGGGAAGCCTTGTTAAATCTAAATCTTGAAACGTGCAACATATTTAGGGGGAATTAGCTAATGTATTATATTTTTATTATCTTGGAAGTATTTTAAATTCTTTATCTTATACACGGTGCATATATTAAGGGAGAGCAATCAATTTAGGGGTAGCTAAATTGAAATAAATTCTTTAATCGCACCCTTTTGCCCGATTTCCAAAAAGGGGGAGAAGTTTTTGGGTGAAATTCACATCATATGTTATATCTATGCACCCATGCGTGTTTTAAAATGGACAAAAGGGGGAGATTGTTACACTTAACATCTTCTTTGATTTGTCGATTTGTAAAACAATCTTGAATTTTACAATTTGCCTTGTTTGAGTTTTGTGCAGGGATTAACATGCAAATGGACTAGTGCACAAGAACCAAGACTAGTACTGGGATATAAGAGCTTAATAAAGACTACATTAGGCTTAGGTTTAGTAAAACATAAACTGAGTTGAATTGGTCAAGATAAATTGAGCTTAAACAACAAGAAAAGTGTTTCTGCCCAGTGAATCGTTATAACGGTTCAGTAATCGTTATAACGGTTCATCTCAATACTCAAAAATATTCTAAGGCAAAAATATTCTCAAAGAAACCAGAGTGTATCATTATGTAACGATTCAGTAATCGTTACAACGATTTGTGAAACGTATAACGATTCTGTAATCGTTACAACGATTCATGAAACGTATAACGACTTGATAAATCGTTATAACGTTTCAGCTCAGTTGATCCAACAACTATTCTTTCTAAACTATTATAACGATTTGTAAACCGTTATAACGGTTCAGGCCGACAAATCTAGAATCAATCAAATTGAGTTCAAAATAAATAAAACAAACCAGATTACTCAAACCGTTACATAATGGTATATAACGTTATGTAATGGTCTAGACCATTGTACAACGGAGTAGAACGTTGGGTAACGCTTCAAGAAATTTAGTTTGTTTTATCTGGATTTTCAGAGAAATTTTACAGAACGTTGTGTAACGCTCTAGAGCGTTATACAACGGTTTGGAAAATCAAAGACGACAAAAACAACGGGCAAATTTCTCTGACAATCCTACCGTTTGAATCTTAATCCGTTGTATAACGGTATAGACCGTTGTACAACATATTAAGGTTAAAAGTGAGTTATGCTTGGTTTTCAGCTCTTTATAAAAGGGGGACCATCTCCCTTCTCCTCCGACTGTTGAACACACTTGCAAAACACATTCTTACAACCACCATTAAAGAGCTTTGAGAAAACCTTGCTATACCTAGCTAAAACTCAAGATCTTTGATCTAAACTTGTTCTAAACACTTGTGAGATTTGAGTGATTTGCTCCATTGCTAAATCTACTCCTAGCTTTTGCTACTCCATTAACTTTAGGCTTTGTCTCTCATCCTTTGTGTGTAAGAGGGCAAAGTTCGACCTTATACAAGACTCGTATTTGGTTGAATAGATCGGACCGGCTTTGTTACCGTTAGACGGGAAGCCGGGGACCCGAGGAGTAGGCGCATAACGCCGAACCTCGTTACATCGCGTGTCAACTCGATCCTTTGATTGAGCATTTCTAAATTTTTTCTCTTTACTTTATTTCATCTCTTTGGTTTAGAAATTGGTTGTGCTTGATTGTTGTAAAACTTGTTAAAATTGTAATTTAACCCTTGTACTGTTTACAAATTGACCAAATTAGTATTATTAGTGGTAATCAAGGGTTACACTAAAGAATCGTTGTAACGATTCTCCAAAACGTTGAACGTTATATAGAGCGTTAGCAACGTTTTGACCTTTTGACCAATTCTCTGACAAGTCTGATATCTTTTGGAAGCGTTATAACGATTTGTGGAAACGTTATAACGATTTGTTGAAGTGTTGTAACAGTTTGTTGAATCGTTACACGATTCTAAGATGATGAATGATCAACAAGGTGATGATACACCTTGTTGACTGCTGATGAGACATCACAATATGGTAGTTTTTGAACTAATTTATCTAAGAGCTCATTCTCTGATAAATTTGTCTCAATGTTAGACCAGCTAGGAGCCCCCGAGTCTAATTTTGTTCACAAGTTAACCCTGAATATGTGAATCGGCTAGGTGCTCAGGAGTCATGATTTAGTGGTGATTAAATATGCTCACACAAAGAGGTGTAGAGTAACGCAGTGATATTTGCACAAGTAATGCAATATTCATAATAGCCAATCAAGATAAGAACATCTTGACGTCCGTCAAAGGATGACTAAGACTGTGACATCAGCATGAGCAAACGTGTTGATTTCAAGAGAGAAGAACATCACGATGTTCAAAGAGATGACATTATGATGACTCTGTGTCATGAACAAGTAATTCATGACCTGTCACGCTAGTAAGACCAAACTAATCTGTTGATAAGTTTGTCTTCTAGTTCAGGGGATTGAACTGATCTGTAGTAAGTTCATCTCTCGAGATCGTAGGATTGAATCGATCTGTAGTAGATTTATCCTCAAAACAGTGAATCTGAACCGATCTATAGTAGGTTCTTTCACTGACACACACCTCAATGTCAAACTGGCTCAGCGCTTCATGTTTGACTTTGTGCGTAGTTGTGTTCTAGGTTTATGAATCCGCTCAGTGCTTGGAATTCATGATCTAGAAGATCAGTGAGAAGAAACAAATGGGCCAAATCCACCCGTCTCCTGATTCACCAACCTCAAGATCAACCGGCTAAGTGCTTCGAGTTGTATTTTGTGTGATTGGTCGTTGACTAGTAAAGATTGAACCGATCTTTAGTAGGTCATCTTCTAGGTCAACTAAGGTCGAGTCGATATATAGTAGACTCACCTTCCATCCCTCCGTAAAGATCGATCTGATTTGTCAGTAAGATTGTCTCTCGGAGCGGTAAAGATTGAATTGACCTGTAGTAAGTTCATCTTTTTCACCACCCTATCTCGCTGGACTGACCTGTCAGTAAGTCCAGGGTGCTTTAGTGACCCCGATCACCGAAGCACGTGACCACTTGACCATCATTTAGCTATACTATTTGTTTTCCCCTTTCAAGATCCAGAGGTGCCTCGAGATTAATAGCCCAGGGTAATTAACGGTGGGGGCTTGCGTCCATCGGAATCTACAAGTACTCACAATCACTAAAAAACCCCCTAAATGTGCATTCCAATGAGTCTAAATGGTAGAATTAACCGGTGTTAAATAAATACACGTTTAGGAGTGATCTCCGTGTCCTTCTTCCGTATCCCATCGCCCAAACCCCCAGCGGCGGTGCGACGCGCGAAAAAGGGTCGCACATAAGAGAAGATCAAAATTAATGAATCTAAAGGTGAATATTTAATTAGAGAAATAAATTGATTAGATATGGTAAAATATGACGACTGAATTATCATGAAAATTAATAAATAATTGATTTATTAAGAATTTGAGAAGTTAAATTATCACATGAATGATTATGTGAAATTAGTCACATAAAATTCCAATTGGCTCAAAGCCAATCCTTATATCCATCTTTCTTTTTGTTTGTCTTTTTTCATCTTTTTCTGTCTCTTCCGTATCCCCGTGTATTCCATGTGTGACCCAATTAACTAGACTATTTCCATTCTCCCCTCATTTCCTCTCTTGATTTTCGTTAGCACCATCCTCCCTTTTCCTTCTTTTCTTTTTCTTCACTCTTGTTCACTAGCACTCACCCACTTGATTGAACTATCTCAGATCATCATAAACTAAACTCGAATTTTTGCTCGAAAATGCTCTTCTATTTCGGATCGGTTTGATTCAAATCGTGTTCAGCTCGCTCGTGTTAATTTTCTATGCAATCCTAAATTGAATTGAAAGATTTGACCCTCTTTTATTGAGTATAATCAACTTTTACTCCTTTATGGAGTAAAAAGAAAGAAACTACCCACCAAATAATTTTTCTCAAAAAATAAATTACTACATTTGTAAACCGCCTTTTTATTTAATGATGAATTTATTTTATATAAAAGTATATGAATTTAGATATAAATTATATGTAATAAAAATATTATTTAGATAGAAAAATTAATACCAGCTTCTAATAATAATAATAGTAATAGTAATAATATAATTAATAATAAGAATAAAAGTAAGAAAAAATGAGAGAGGATGATGGAGGGATGGACCAAGTCCAGGTGGACGCGAGGAGGGAGGGAGAGAGGGAGGGAGGTGGAGACAGAGGGCATAGGGGCTCATGGCGGCGAGTCGGGCGCGTACTTACCATTTACTAACCTGATGCGCACATGCAGTCATGCACCTGCGCAAAACCCTAGCAATACAATAGAATGAAGGTGGAGATGTATAAAGTGCTTTGAATAAAAAAATTAGTTCAAAATTCTTTAGAGTCGTTGATTTTGCATCGAGATTCGTAATGATAATTGAAAATATAATTTTTAAATTCAGAATTTATTAAAAGTATGAATCTCGATGTAAAATTAACGGTTTCAGAGGATTTTGTACCTTCCCGCCTCCCCTCCCAATAAAATGCATATAAATATGTATATAAAATATGAATATGAATATAAATATCATATCACGTTGCTATCGATTCAACTCGCAGGAGTCCGAATCCGAATCAATCGCTGCCTGTTATTTATCGTTGGTTCGCTCCTGCCCTTCTCTTCTCCAGTCGCCGTCTCCCTCCATCCGCCGTCTCTCTCTCTCTCTCTCTGCCAAAACCCTAATTGATAACCAATTCAATTGAAATCATACGTACCTACCTACCTACATACATACATACTACATGCTCCTGATCCTCCACTAGACTGAGCGCTGAGACTGAGATTGCTATTGCTCTCGCCATTCATCCACGATCCATCCTGAATTCCCAAATCCGATGGCGAGCGACGCACAGACCACACTACACCAGGAGCAGCAGATCGCCTCCGTGCTCGGCCCCGACGCCGCCCCCTTCGAGGCCCTCATCCTCGCCCTCATGTCCTCCTCCAACGCCGACCGGGGCTCCGCCGAGGCCCTCTTTACCCTCTGCCGCACCCGCCACCCCGAGGCCCTCACCCTCAAGCTCGCCCACCTCCTCCATCACTCCTCCTCCACCGAGCTCCGCTCCATGGCCGCCATCCTCCTGCGCAAGCTCCTCACCCACTCCCAGTCCGCCCCCTCCGTCTTCCCCCTCCTCTCTCCCACCGCCCAGGCCTCCCTCAAGTCCCTCCTCCTCTCTGCCCTCCGCCTCTCCTCTGACCACTCCCCCCGCTCCCTCTCCAAGAAGCTCTGCGACGCCATCTCCGAGCTCGCCGCCTCCCTCCTCCCCGACTCCGCCTGGCCTGACCTCGTCCCATTCCTCTTCTCTGCCGCCTCCGCCACCGATTCCCCCCCTCGCCTCCAGGAGTCCGCTCTCCTCATCTTCGCCCGCCTCTCCGAGTTCGTTGCTGACTCCCTCACCCAGCACCTTCCCACCATCCACTCCCTCCTCCTTGCCTCCCTCTCCCACCCCTCCTCCCCCGACGTCCGCATCGCCGCCCTCACCGCTGCCGTCAACCTTGTCCAGTGCCTCTCCTCCCCCTCCGACCGCGACTCAATGCAGGACCTCCTTCCCTCCATGATGCGTGCCCTCACCGACTGCCTCAACTCCGGCCAGGAGGCCTCCGCACAGGAGGCCCTCGAGCTCCTTGTCGAGCTTGCTGGCACTGAACCCCGCTTCCTCCGCAAGCAGATTGCTGACGTTGTCACTGCCATGCTTCAGATTGCTGAGGCTGACCAGCTCGAGGAGGGCACCCGCCACCTGGCTGTTGAGTTTGTGGTCACCCTTGCTGAGGCCAGGGAGCGCGCCCCCGGCATGATGAGGAAGTTCCCCCAATTTGTAGGGAGGCTGTTTGCGGTTCTTATGAAGATGCTCCTCGACATAGATGATGAGCCTGCCTGGCACTCTGCTGTTGAGGAGGAGGAAGATGCTGGTGAGACGAGCAATTATGGAGTCGGCCAGGAGTGTCTGGATCGACTGGCCATTGCCATTGGTGGAAATGCGATCGTGCCCATTGCCTCCGAGCTGTTGCCAGCTTATCTCTCAGCACCTGAGTGGCAGAAGCACCATGCGGCTCTCATTACTCTTGCACAGATTGCTGAAGGGTGTGCAAAGGTACTTTCACCCTTTCACCATTGTTTCATCTGTCTGTTCACTTCACTTCCTTAGTGATCTGACCTGAGCTGTACATTTTGAATTGAAGATTCTTCAGCTGACTCCACTTTGTCAATTCCTGCATATTGTATTATGTTAGTAACTGTGTTGTGCTGCTTAGGGCTGCATGTACTACTGATATGCTCTTTATCTCTTTTGTTGGACCTAGTTCAGGAGTTTCTGAGCTGGCAGGCAAGCATATAGAAATTGCAGTCTGCCTTTTGTTGTCTTTTAATTTCCTTTTTGGGGATACGCGCACACACACACACACACACACACACACACGACTAGTTTTTTGTATGAAGGAAGAGGGTACTTTAGACTGGCGAAAGTTTCTTTAAACATCCATTCAAAAGTTGTGCTTGTGACCAGCATGGTAATCCTAAGTTTGGTTTCCCTGTTATGGGTCATAATTTTCTATTTTTGCAGGGTATAGTATAAGTTTCAGTTAGATTATATTCAAATGCCTGAAATAGTGGAAGAAGGCTATTTTTCTTCAAGAGAAGAAAGGAAGAGCAGGTGGTGGTGAGATATGTTTCCAAGTCTTAATGTTCTATTATTATTGGACATGCAGGTAATGCTGAAGAACCTAGAGCAGGTGGTGAACATGATCCTTAATGGGTTTCAGCATCCGCATCCCCGTGTAAGATGGGCTGCAATCAATGCCATTGGGCAGTTGTCGACTGACCTCGGTCCTGACTTGCAGACCCACTACCACCAGAAGGTGCTACCTGCGCTTGCTAATGCCATGGACGATTTCCAAAATCCCCGCGTTCAGGCTAGTGATTTGCTCTTCATTTAGCTTGAACATGTTGATCGTCTTTCCTTTTTTTTTTTTTTTGCACTGCATGCCAATGCACTCCTGCTTATGTTTTCTCCTCTTGAAGTACAGGCTCATGCTGCTTCTGCCATCTTAAACTTCAGTGAGAACTGCACCCCTGAAATCTTGACACCCTACTTGGATGGTATTATTTCGAAGTTGCTTGTACTACTCCAGAATGGGAAGCAAATGGTTCAGGAGGGGGCTCTTACTGCTTTGGCCTCTGTTGCTGATTCATCACAGGTACACAAACAGCACATGTTATGCAGCATTTTTATACTTGATCTCAACACATTTCACAAGGTTGCTACAAAAATCAAAGCATTGATGATAACTAATAAATTTAGACTGATTTTTTAAATCTTTGGATTCATTATATTATGTTAAAAATATAAAAATGTGGTTTATAATGAATAATTAGTTATTTCTTTTTGGCTCACCAGTAAATCTATTTACAACATCAGTTAACTTCGAGTTGTATGATGCAG
This sequence comes from Schoenoplectus tabernaemontani, assembly GCA_037127355.1. Lineage (NCBI taxonomy): Eukaryota > Viridiplantae > Streptophyta > Magnoliopsida > Poales > Cyperaceae > Schoenoplectus > Schoenoplectus tabernaemontani. Next base: position 361,193 of record CM073745.1, on the reverse strand, counting down.
GAACAATTCCAAAAGTACTATGATGCAGTCATGCCATATTTGAAGGCTATACTAATAAATGCAACTGATAAGTCTAATAGAATGTTGCGTGCCAAATCGATGGAGTGTATCAGTTTAGTTGGCATGGCTGTTGGCAAGGAGAAGTTCCGCAATGATGCAAAGCAGGTTAGCTTTACAAACTTCTCTTTCAAACTATCTGGTATCGCTTTATTTCGTTTTAGATGATGTCCTCTGTTCTGACATTTGGCTTTGCTTAATGATCATAGGTTATGGATGTATTGATGTCATTGCAAGGATCCCAATTGGAGACAGATGACCCAATCACCAGCTATATGTTGCAGGTACTTTTGTCAAACTTATACTCTGGTACTTTTTTTTTAATACATTTCAACTGATCCCTTTTCTTTCTTTTTATAACCTAATAATTTTATAACCTAATGTATGAGCTTCAATACAACAGGCATGGGCTAGACTTTGTAAGTGCTTGGGGCAGGATTTTCTTCCCTACATGAGTGTGGTCATGCCACCACTGCTTCTGTCTGCCCAATTGAAGCCTGACGTCACTATTAAATCAGCTGATTCAGATGATGAGATAGATGAATCTGATGACGACAGGTTTCTTTGTTTTACTCTACCTTTTTACTCCAAAATCCTTGCTGTTTGATTTGACTTTAGAGTAAGTTGATTTGTTGATAATGAATGGTTGTGGGCAGCATTGAAACAATCACATTGGGAGACAAGAGGATTGGCATTAGGACCAGCGTCTTGGAAGAAAAAGCTACTGCATGCAACATGCTATGCTGCTATGCAGATGGGCTCAAGGAGGGTTTCTTTCCTTGGATTGATCAGGTTATTTTTTCCTTAACTAGCCATTGTCATACTTTAAGATATGATGCCTTTTTGTTCTTTATAATTTCTAGTGAATCTATCTACTTATTTTTATGCTTTTGTATTGTTTTTCTCAGGTCGCTCCTACATTGGTGCCTCTCCTGAAATTCTACTTCCATGAGGAAGTCAGAAGGGCTGCTGTTGCAGGTAGCGTTGGAACCTCTTAAACTTCATGCCTTCTCCTAATATTATTAAATAAAAGTCAAAGAAATTGCCAATCAGGCTTTTTCGGTAGTAATTGCATGCAAAGTTTGTGGCTGTGATGCTTTCAGATGTTCTACATTTCTTTTTTTGACACTTTTTCTTCATCCATGTGTGCAGCTATGCCAGAGTTGTTGTGCTCTGCAAAGTTAGCTATTGAGAAGGGACAGTCTCAAGGTCGTGATGAATCTTACCTCAAGCAACTGTCAGATTACATTATCCCAGCTTTGGTAGAAGCGCTGCACAAGGTTGTTATTTTATCCTCAAGTTCAGTAAAGGACAGATTGGTTTTTACATGTATTCTTATTTATTGATTCATTCTACTATTTCATGCAGGAGCCTGAGACTGAGATCTGTGCATCCATGCTAGATTCCCTAAATGAATGCATGCAGGTTCTGTTTCCATGTCAATATAGTGGCTAACTCGGTAAACATGAGTTTTGCAACCTCCTTATGCAGAATTGATTTCTACATGCAGATCTCAGGCACACTGCTTGGTGAAAGCCAAGTGAGAGCTATTGTAGATGAGATCAAGAATGTTATAACAGCAAGTGCAACAAGGAAGAAGGAGAGGTCTGAGAGAGCGAAAGCAGAGGACTTCGATGCAGATGAAGGTGAATTGCTTCAAGAAGAAAATGAGCAGGAAGAAGAGGTTTTTGACCAGGTCTTGCCTTGCTCCCTTCCCCTTTTCTGTCCTTTTGTCCTTATTATTTCTTCTCATTTGTCTTTAGATGGTTAAGTTAAATATTTTTTCATTCTGTGCTCATAGGTTGGCGAATGCTTGGGAACCCTTATTAAGACATTCAAAACCTCCTTCCTCCCATTCTTTGATGAGCTCTCCATCTACATTACACCCATGCTTGTGAGTTCATTTGTCTCTTCAAGTCAGAGGAGCTGTTGTAGACTTAACAATACCTGCATCAGCATAGTTCATTTTTCTTTTTGATCTGTTAGACCGGACCCTTGACTTCATTGCCGAAGCTATTGCATACAGAAGTAATCAGTCTATTAATGTCGGGTTCGTAGTCGATGATGGTTATGGTTTGTATGTTGTTGATCTGACCATAGGAATGACATTGTATCCATAAATTCATAGTAAGAAATTCACAATTCAGGAACTATCAGTCATGAAAAATAGTCCATAATTTGTTAGTAGATGTTATAGAAGTTGGTGAGGAGTTCAACTGATATGAAGCTTCATAAACATCACCAAAAAGAGAGTATTAGATTCATCTAATGAATGTCAATATAGTAAATTCAAAAGCATGGTTATTGATTTCTCTTTGGCAAGAAACACATGGAGCCTACCCCAATTTATTTGGGATTAAAGTCTTTGTTGTTGTATCTGCTACTGGTCTTGAATAGGCCAATTTATTTGGGATTAAAGTCTTTGTTGTTGTTGTTGTTGTTGTTGTTGTTGTATCTTACTTAATTATTAATTATTGGAAGATGTCATGTATTTCTGCTCTTTCAATTAAATTTGTAATAGATCATGCATTGATTTGTTCCAGGGTGAGCACTAATTTTCACAAACTTGTAATAATTTTTTGCCAACCTTAATACCATGATACAAGTCACATCAAATTTTGTAACCCGTCCATGTTAAGTTGATCTTATCTATGTGATGCTAATCCATATAACATTAAGTGAACGAAGAAGGGAGGACAAATGAAGTTAATTTTGTTGTGGTTTGAGTTAAATGCAGTCATATTCTTCCTACTGCATGTTTTGGGCATCAATATTTGTATGTTGTTAATGTAAATTTGACTATATGCAGGGTAAAGATAAGACTGCAGAAGAAAGAAGGATTGCTATTTGCATTTTTGATGATGTTGCTGAACAATGCTGTGAAGCAGCTCTCAAGTACTTAATCCTACACTTAAGTCTTTGTTTTTGTGAAATATTATTTGGAACATTAAGTGGTTGTGGGTTCCCATTTGATGAATTTTTTTTTTATTGTAAAAACAGATACTATGATACTTATCTTCCTTTCTTGTTAGAAGCATCGAACGATGAGGATGCAAATGTTCGACAGGTTTGTAGAGCCCATCCTTTGCATTGTATTTGATTTATTGTTTTTGCCTGTAACCAAACTTTTACAAACTTTTGTAATACTATTATTTAGGGTGAGTTTTATCTCAATGTCATTGAATTTACTTGTCCTTTTTCGGTCACCAAAAATATCAATCTGTCCAAATTAGGGTTTTGTGATTCATATTGAATTTACATGCAATTTGTTAACAAAGTTATAAATAATTTAGAGAGGCCCTCTCATGTCAACTGATCAGCATTTTGTTTGGATTGACAGGCAGCAGTTTATGGTGTTGGTGTTTGTGCTGAATACGGTGGTGCTGTTTTCCGGCCTCTTGTTGGAGGTAACTCTTCTACCTCTGTAATTTCTAGTGTGCAGAGAAATAGATGTAAAAACTAAGTGATGGATTATGATGCAGAGGCTATGTCAAGGCTGAACTGTGTCATACGACATCCCGAAGCAATGGCAGCTGACAATGTGATGGCGTATGACAATGCTGTCTCTGCACTTGGGAAGATCTGCCAGTTCCACCGCAACGCCATTGATGCTCCTCAGGTATGGAATCTACTGAAATCGCATGTGCATTTTTGCTCTGATGATGTATGAGGTTATTTTGACAAAAAGGATGGCAGGTCTGATCATTTCATTTTTTGTAGGTGGTTCCTGCTTGGTTAAGCTGTCTGCCGATCAAAGGGGATCTGATAGAAGCCAAGGTTGTACATGATCTACTATGCTCTATGGTCGAGAGGTGTGTTTCTGTGTGTGGGTGCTCATGAGGGCGTCTGACTTGTTTTTTTGGATCTTGATTTGTAGCTATTATTTATTTATTCTTACCCACAATAATGCTTTGTCCGCGTTGACTTCATGACAGGTCAGATGCAGAGGTCCTTGGTCCAAATAACCAATACCTGCCAAAGATCATCTCCATTTTTGCTGAGGTGATTCTTTTTTTATAGGCATTGTCAGACATAATACATGTTATTTGTTTCTGAAAAGGTAATGTTATGTAATCATTATTGATGTACTACGGACTTGTGCAGGTGTTGTGTGGGAAGGAGCTAGCGACAGAGCAGACAATAGGTCGGATGGTGAATCTGCTGAGGCGCATACAGGAAACGGTCCCACCGGCCATATGGTCGTCGCTCCAGCCGCAGCAGCTTCATGTTCTCCAGTCCATCCTGTCTTCTTGATCTCTGTTTCATCCTCCTTCCCAGTTCATATTTGCTTTTCCTGTTTCGACCTGCAGAATTTTGGGCTATTATATAACTTTTTCTTCTTTCACCCTGTTTTTTTGCTAGTATTTATAATTCTTTTTCTTGGATGGTGATGGCGATTCTTTTGGGTTGGGCTGGGGGGGGGGGGGGGGGGGGTTGGCCGCCTCAGCGGAGCGGTGTACTTGCCTGTCTGCATGATTGTGCAAAGAGTGTATATTTTGTATTTTTGATTTATTTATGTTTATGGGCGTGGATTTTGAGTTCTGCGCGCAAAGAGTGTTGTTTAAAGTAGCGTCAGTTGTGAGGGGGTTTGTTGGGGGGAAGAGATGGTTCCATCTTGTTTCAAATGCATAGTTGCTGCTCTTCATTTTGTTCCGTGTAATTCTGTTCGAACTTGAAACAACCAAGGGGGTAGGTAATATGGTACTGACTGGAAGTATTCTGGTCTTTTTTTTTTCTTTTCTCATCTCATCTCCTCCTCTCAATTATTTTATTCTTCGTCGCATGCATGGCGCAGTTCTTCAATCATGGTTGATTAAAATTATGTGTATAATATGATAATAATTTACATTATGTGCTGAGGCCGTGAGAACACGTAGCAAACAAATAAAAAAGAGATGCCTATGGTTGTGGCCCCCATGTCTAACGCCCGGCGTGCAATGCACGACTCCTTTTCTATTGACCAATTTTTACCAAACAAAAAGCATATTGGGAAACTTACTGAGCAATTGTACATTTCTTTTAATCGTACAATCAGTCATAGTTGACAAAATTCCAAATTTTTATAGTTCAGAAGATATTCCTAGTGATTGGGAGTTGGATAAAAAATGTATATCCTTTGACAATGCATTTCATTATCCATTTCGGTTCCGAGAAACAACATGCTAAGCAGTACGCACAACAGCATTCCATTTTTTATCACTGTGTGATACGATCTGAGGTTCAATATTTAATTTGGTGTTTTCTCCTTACAACTCATACCACAGCCCCCCTATAAATGCTGCCAGCTGCCAAAAAGACCACACAGCTCTCTCTTCCCCTGTCTTACCTGTTCTCCCCTTTTCTCTCTCTAGATCGTCCCCACCAATCAGAACCGTTGAAAAGGAAAAAAAATGGAAATTAATTTCCAATCTCAAAAAGATTACAATCCCTTGAACCAGAACCAGTATCAGTACCAATTTCAGGCACCAACCATCCCATCAAAAAGACCGACCAAACCAAAACAGAAGAGTAGTAAGAGGACCAACATCACAAAGTTCCTTGGGGTGCGTCAGAGGCCGTCGGGTCGATGGGTTGCAGAGATAAAGGACACCACACAAAAGATCAGGATGTGGCTCGGCACATTTGAGAGTGCAGAGGACGCGGCACGCGCATACGATGAGGCTGCCTGCCTCTTACGTGGCACAAACACACGTACCAACTTTGCCACACAGCAGCTGTCCCCGAACTCACCCCTTGCTTCCCGCATCCGTGCACTTCTTAACCACAAAAGGGTCAAGAACGGTCTTGCATCCAACATCTCAAGCCCCTCCAACACCTCTAGTGCCGGCCACACTGTCACCTTTGGTGACAGCAGCATGAATAACAACAATGCAGCAAAAACTGCATTAAGTGTTGTTAATCCTTGTGCTGGTAACCCCGTTGTCAATCCATTTGAGAACGTCCTTTTAGGTGATTTTAATAACAACAATATCACAACCAATCATGTTCCTGACCAAAATGCCACCCTATTGAATGATGAGGTGTATAGGCCTTGTTTTGTCAATGGAGGTGATGAATTGGGACACTTTGAGTTGGCTTCTTCGCTTGTTGATCAGACATGGATGAATCAACCAGCTGGGTTTGATTGTTGGGGACTCAAACTGCCAGAAAATAATGCAGGCAGCGGCAGTTCAGGCTTGTCTGAGTTTGACAAAATGAAGTTGCACGAGTATTTTGATAAAGTGCTCTTCGATCAGCATGATCCTGTGTTCGACCATGAGAACCAGATTTGTCATTTGCCTTGTCGAACTTGATGCCGATGTGGCCTCACAGTCGCCCCACAGCTCCAGAGCATACTAGGATTTCCTGGTTTTTGCTTTTCCTTGTTTTCCTCCTCTTGTTCTTCCATTTTTGATACAGTTTTGTTTTTTGTTTAATTTGTAAAAAGCCGGATTCCATACAGAAGTCTGTATGAGATGTGTTGTCTGCACGTTCGAATTGTACATGAAATGAGAAAGAATGTTTAAATCACATTATGCACGCTCTTCTAGTTAATAGTTCATAAGGATGCAGAGATATATAGCCAATTAACAATGCCTTGCTCAAGTGTGCTTCAATGTATACAAGATTACACTTTTTTTTTTTTTTTTTTTTGATTATCAACATGCTGTTCTAGCTGACACTCAAAATTTTCAAACTTGGAAATAATTTAAAGTTGAAATCACTTGTCAGTTAAGACACATTGCAGAACTTGCGTTTTTTGAACATCGCTACTTCCTTTCCCCCCTTTTTGCAAAGCTTTGGCAGAAGCAATTTCTGATATTTTAATATTATTTCTATGCACGTTGATTCAAAGTTGAAAGTTAAAGCATCATAAATTATGATATTTTGTGAGACGTGCATTCCTCTAAATTGAGGAAACTATTTTCTTCAGGTAATATGACTTCCTTTAGCTTTAGTTACATTGGATGGAGTGTGAACCAAAATAAAAATAGATAGTCAAAATATGAGCAAAGACCAAAGTAATAATAGTGCTGACATTGACATACATAGAAATTAATGTTGAATACTGAATTGCTGATGAGAGAGTCTCATGAGTAGTCAGTAGTCGTCGCCTTCGTCAGCGCCCTCGGCTCCCACCTCCTCGTAGAAATTCTCTAAGGCTGCCAGATCCTCTCTGGCCTCCAAAAACTCCCCATCCTCCATTTCCTCCCCCACATACCAGTGCACAAATGCTCTCTTCGTATACATCAGGTCAAATTTGTGGTCGATGCATGATAACACCTCTGCTACTGCCGTGTTGTTGCTTATCATGAATACCGCGCGCTGCACCTTCGCCAGGTCTCCTCCTGAGACAATTGTCGGCAGCTGGTAGTTGATCCCGCACTTGGAACCCTGTCGGGCACCTGCATGTATATAATATACGCCACAATAATATATATATATATTATATCTTAATTAACTAATTACTTAATTTTATAACATTTATACAAAATTGAATAACTACATATTTGTTAGCAATGTATAAATTAATTAGTAGCTAGCTGACCAGTCAACAAACTGAACAGTTCTCTTAGTTTTGATGCTTGCAACTGCCGCATTAACATCCTTGGGCACAACATCACCGCGATACATCAGGCAACAAGCCATGCACTTGCTGCCTCTGGGGTCACACTTGGCCATCATGCTAGATGGCTCAAAAACTGCATTTGTGATTGTTAGATATAATCTTGTTGTTATAAAAGATTTTATTTTGATTCTGTTTTTTTTTTGTTTCAGTTTTATTTCTTTCTGTTTCTGATGTGTGGAAAATAAGAAACCACATGCCATATTTAGAAATAATGTATCAAGTGATTTTGTTTTTCCATTTTTGGTTGAACTATTATAAGTAATGAGAAAAACCTGAAAATGGTGTTTTTTGCAAGTTTTTGCACCGCAAATCTTCTCTCTAAACTTTTGTTACCTGTAAGAGTTGTGTGGTTCTGAATTTTACATTTGGTATCAGAGTCATGGGAGATGAGAGTACAGCGAAGAAGTCACAGAACCTAGTGATTAGAAGTGGAAGCGTGCCGATCCAATATCCAATGTTAAATGATATGAACTATGGACTTTGGGCGGTAAAAATGAAGATAGTACTGAAGGCATTGGGAGTATAGGAAGAAGTAGAGAACGGGCAAACCGACAAAGAGAAAGATCATGGGGCGTTTGCTGTAATTTCTCAGGTGGTGCCAGACTCAGTCGTGATGGCTATAGCAGAAAAGGAAACTGCTAAGGAGGCGTGGGAAACGATCAAGGAGATGGTCGTGGATGAAGACCGTGTCAGAAAAGCAAGGGCACATGCCTTGAAGAGGCAATTTGATTGAATGATCATGTTAGACACAACAAGCATAGTAGATTTTTCACAGAAACTAATTGCACTGGTCGGGGAGATCCGATCATTGGGAGTAAAGTTGAAGAACAGTGCAGTGGTGGAAAAATTGTTCAGCGTTGTGCCCGACAAGTTTCTGTCCATTGTCGGTACCATTGTTCAGTGGGGTGATACATCATCCATGACGGTTGCAGAAGCAGTGGGACGGCTGCGGGTGTTTGAGGAAGGTCTGAAAGGGTGGCAACAACATAAGGAGGAAGAAGAGGAACAATTAATGCTAACAAGGGCTCAGTGGGAGGAACTTACCTTGAAAGAAAGAGAAAAAGAGGAGGTGCCGAACAACAGGCTGACCAGTGGTTACGAGAAGGTACAAAAACCATATAAAAAGTTTGATAAGTCCAAAATAAAGTGTTTCAACTGCTCGATTTATGGGCATTTTGCCTCTGAATGTCGAAAACCAAAAAGAGAAAGGACACTTGTGATTGAGAAAGAAGATGATGAACCTGTGTTAATGATGCATGAGGTAGTGAGTGTGCACATGAAGAATGGTGCAGAAAAATCTAGTGAACTTCATCTCAGTGAAGAAATTCCAATCACGATGAAAACGTGGTATTTAGATTCTGGTGCAAGTAATCACATGACTGGGTGCCGTGATCATTTTACAACTCTGGATACAATGACTGGAGGAAAGGTGAAATTAGGTGATGGTTTTGAAGTATCAATAAGGGGTCGTGGAATAGTGCTAATTCAAGGATGCATTGGAGAACACAAAGCCTTAACTGATGTTTATTACATATCGAAACTGACCACAAACATCATCAACTTAGGCCAACTTGAAGAACACGGGTGTAGAATTGAACTCATGGCAGGGAACTTACAAGTTTTTGATCAAGAAGGAAAGCTTTTAATACGAGTAAAGAGAACGAGAAACAGATTGTATGTGTTGAGTTCTGAAATAGCAAAATCGGTGTGTTTACTGGCAAATGTTATAGAAAATTCTTGGAGGTGGCATGCTCGTTTTGGTCACTAAACTTTCACGCTATTAAGAAGACGGGTGAAGATAATTTGGTTGAAGGGCTGCCACATATAGATCAAGTCGAGCAAGTATGTGACGGGTGTTTAGTTGGCAAGCAACGCCGTTCATCATTTCCACACAAGTCGCAATACAGAGCAGGGGAGGCGCTGGAGTTGGTACATGGAGATTTGTGTGGGCCTATTTTACCCTGTACTCCATCTGGTAACAAGTATTTTTCCTACTAGTTGATGATCACACTAGATTCATGTGGGTGATTTTGTTGAAACAAAAGGATCAAGTGTTTACAACATTTAAGGGTATCAAGGCGTGTGTTGAGGTTGAACAAAACAGGAAACTGAAATGTTTTAGGTCTGATCGAGGAGGTGAGTTCAAATCTAGTGAGTTCATGGAGTCTTGCAAGAATTTGGGAATAAAGAGGCAGATGACAGCTCCATATTCACTACAACAAAATGGTGTGGTCGAAAGGCGAAATCAAACAGACGTGGTCATGGCAAGAAGTATGATGAAAAGCATGAGAGTTCCTAGCGGTGTGTACAGCATTGTACATCCTAAACCGTGCATACACTAAAAGCCTGACGAGCATGACACCATATGAAACCTGGTACAAACGAAAACCAAAGGTTAAACATTTTCGGGTTTTTGGATGCGTGGTACATGTCAAGACAATAAGTACCCACATCAGGAAGCTAGATGATAGAAGTACTCAAATGGTATTTTTTGGGTATGAGGATGGATCAAAAGCCTATAGAGTGTATAACCCCATGACAAACAAAGTGCATGTGACCAGAGATGCAGTATTTGAAGAAGAAAGAGGATGGGATTGGACCGAGAAAAAGAAGGAACAAGATGAAAACTGTTTGAAAGATCCCGTGTTCAAAATCATGTGTGACTCAATGGACGAAGAGCGGTGGAGAGTGAAGACATCACGCATCCTGTCTTGAATGAAAACCTAGGTGATCCCGAGGAGGAAGTAAATTCAAACAGCTCCTGGCAAAGAGACAACACAAATTCAGATGCTCGTGAAAAAAGTCAGCAGACCCCGGTAAGATTGCGTAGCTTGGAAGACATTTATGGAGAGACTGAACCAATTCATATGCTCTATCTTGATGTGTGTCTGTTGGGGGCTGAGGAACCGAGAAATGTAACTGAAGCAAAACAAGATGAAAATTGGTTGCAAGCAATGAGAGAAGAAATTGACTCAATAAACAACAATCAGACTTGGAGCCTTGTGGAACCTGTACCGGGTCAAAGAGTAATTGGTTTGAAGTGGGTATATAAAATCAAGAAGGATTCAGAAGATAGGGTGATCAAGTACAAAGCGCGTTTAGTTGCTCAAGGGTATGTACAACAATATGGGGTCGATTATGAAGAAGTTTTTGCTCCTGTGGCAAGGATGGAAACAATAAGGATGCTCATGGCTATAACAGTGCAAGATGGATGGTTATTTCATCATATGGATGTTAAATCCGCGTTCCTGAATGGTGATTTACATGAAGTGGTACATGTCAGGCAACCACCTGGATTTGAAATAAGGGGAAGCGAGAACAAAGTTTTTAAATTGCACAAAGCGCTGTATGGTTTGAAGCAGGCACCAAGAGCTTGGAACTCCAAGCTAGATAGCACGTTGGTTTCCCTTGGTTTTGAGAAAAGCAAACTGGAACACGCCGTATACAAAAGGGGATCTGGTAGCAATCGTGTATTGGTTGGAGTATATGTGGATGATTTAATCATAACTGGAGCATCGGAGACGGAGATTGAAAGGTTCAAGAGTCAGATGAAAGAAAGGTTTCAAATGAGTGATCTAGGACTTCTAAGTTATTATCTGGGGTTGGAGGTGCAGCAAACAGTGAACAAGATAACATTGAGTAAGACAACCTTTGCTAAGAGAATCCTGGAAGAAAGTGGAATGTCGGAGTGTAATTCGACAAAAGTACCAATGGAAACCAGATTAAACTTAACTAAAACAAGTGAGACACCCACAATTGATCAGACTAAATACTGCAGTGTTGTGGGAAGTTTGAGATATCTGCTTCATACTCGGCCGGATCTGACGTTTGCTGTTGGAATAGTAAGCCGGTATATGGAATGTCCTAGGAGTGAACACATGGCGGCTGTCAAGCAAATTCTCAGGTACATAAAAGGGACCATTGATCTGGGATGTGTTTATGGAAAAAGTTCAGAAGTAATGCAAGGACTGGAAGGGTTCTCTGACAGTGATCTCGTTGGAGACAAGGATGATCGGAAAAGCACAACCGGTGTTATATATTTTCTGGGATGCAATGCAATCAGCTGGATTTCTCGAAAACAAAAGGTGGTAGCGTTGTCATCCTGTGAAGCAAAATACATAGCTGCTTCGACTGCAGCTTGTCAAGGTATTTGGCTCGAATCGCTAAGAGCAGGCCTTCTGAATCAAAAGAATGAAGTGATAAAGTTGAACATAGACAATAACTCTGCAATATCATTGTGCAAGAATCCTGTATTTCATGATCGAAGAAAGCACATTGATACACGTTATCATTTCATAAGAGAAAATGTGGAGAGTGGCAAGATAAGTGTTGAACATATTGAGACAAACGATCAGCTAGCAGATTTACTAACGAAGCCACTGGGAACTACCAAGTTTTTGGAATTAAGAGGAAGAATAGAATTGGTCTCAGAGAAGGGACAACAAGATTAGGGAGGTGAATGTTAGTTATAATCTTGTTGTTATAAAAGATTTTATTTTGATTCTGTTTTTTTTTGTTTCAGTTTTATTTCTTTCTGTTTCTGATGTGTGGAAAATAAGAAATCACATGTCATAGAAATAATGTATTAGGTGATTTTGTATTTCCATTTTTGGTTGAACTATTATAAGTAATGAGAAAAACCTGAAAATGGTGCTTTTTGCAAGTTTTTGCACCGCAAATTTCTCTCTAAACTTTTGTTACCTGTAAGAGTTGTGTGGTTCTGAATTTTACAGTGATCTCTGGTACAGATAACTGCTCGTGGTGGGCTTTCTCGGTAGAGATGACTGGCGCGTATGATGACAATATGAAATGGATGCATGGGTAGGGCACCAGGTTTGTCTGCAACTCTGTCACATCTACATTGATTGCCTCGTCAAACTTGAGCTAGCCGAGAGAGGTTGTTTAAAATGTATATCTAAATATATAATTGAGTCAGCAGATTGATCGATCGATCGGTACGAACTACATACAATACCTGAGAGAGGTTGTAAGGGAGAAGATGACCTGAGAAATGAGACAGTTCAGATTGGTGTAAGTGGGCCTCTCAATGTCGAGGGAGTGGCAGCATATGTCGTAGATGGCCTCATTGTCCAACAAAATGACAACATCTGTGTGCTCCAGGAGAGAATGCGTGGAGAGCACGCTGTTGTACGGCTCCACAACAGATGTAGAGACCCGAGGGGAAGGATAAATGGTGAAGCCAACTTGGACTTCTTGCCGTAGTCAACGGAGAGGCGCTCCAAGAGGAGGGAGCCGAGGCTGGAGCCGGTGCCGCCGCCAACGATATTGAAGACAAGGAAACCCTGGAGGCCGGTGTAGTTGTCGGCGAGCTTGCAGACGCGGTCGAGGCAGAGGTCAACGATGTCCTTGCCGATGGTGTAGTAGCCCCGGGCAATGTCAGGAGAGGTGTCAGAGGGCATAACACCATCAGGGAGATGTAGTGCTCGAGACAGAAGAGCTCCCAGCAGGCATTGCCTACTTGGATGCCAGCCTGGCTGATGTGGATGCTGATGATCTCACTCAAGCTTAATTCTTTGCTTGATTGCTTTACTTTCTTTTTATCTTTTTTTCTTTAGATATTTAGATATTTACACAGATGCAGAGCACACATGCACGGCCTCATCTTTCGGATCATCGTCCTATTTATATTATCATGATTCAAAGTTAGAGTTTAGAGTGTAGAGCTTAAACAAAGAGTGACAAAGACAAGATCAATTATCAATTAGAATATATATGAGATTAGATTAGATCATATTAGATATTTATAAGCTGAGTAGAGGTGACAGAATTTAATTCGATTTGAAAAATCCGTCTGATCCGTTCGAATCTGATACGATCTAAAACCCAAAATAATTCGACACTAGATGATCTAATACCTAAATCGACCCAATCTGATACGACCCGAAATCCAAAATGATCCAGCACTAGATGACTCGATATTCGACCTGACCCGACCCGAAACCCGAAATGACCTGATACTAAATGACTCGATACCCGACCCGATCTGATAGGACCCGAAACCCAAAATAACCCGACACTACCTGATACGATCCGATACCTGACCCTACCCTACCTGATATGACCCAAAATCCGAAATGACCCGATATTAAAATTTGACAATTGCCTAAATTTACATATTCCATTCATCTCTGAAAGTAATTTAAAAATTACCAAATAAAATTTGACAATGCAATACAAATGTTTTTATGTTTATATTCATATATCTACATTATACTTAAAGCTATATATATAGTTGGGCTATGATACTATGCATAGCGCAGATTGCCCTCATGCTATGGATCAGTTCTTTATTTTTAAAATTCAAAATGGTTGACTAAATTTTATATTTTCGTATGAATATCTAGATATAGACCAAATTTTAAATTTTTTTTTTTTTACTATTTTTTAAGATAGTTAGAAAATCACTTGATTTAGTTATTATGAGTCATTAAAAAAAATAATTTTCTAACTATCTTAAATTTTTTTTTTAAAAAAAAATATAAAGTCTACATTAAATATTCATATGAAAATCATTTCATACGGTTGGTTCAATCATTTACACTTTGATAACGGAGAATCGATCCGTGTTATATATAGCACCATAACCCAACTCTCTCTCTCTCTCTCTATATATATATAGATCTTATGGTGCTTCGCGAAGCAAAGAGACATTTTACTTCGGTCCAAAAAATCTCGACAAAATCAAAGTTTAAATTGCCAATCTAATTCACCCAATATAAACTACATATTTAAATCTTATGGAATATCAAATTTCATTACATTTGGATATTTCTAATTTTTTTTTTGAATTTTTAAAAAATATCTCAATAATAATAATAGAATAATGATAGGTGCACCTAAAAAATATCATATTTCAAAAATCTAGAAAAATAGTTATAAAACTTCAAAAATAATAAAATTTGATATTCAATAAGTTTTTAATATTTAAATTATTGTAGATTAATTAGATTGATATTTCAAGCTTTCGATATATGAAATTTAAAACTAAAACAAAATATCTCTTTACTTCGCAAAGTACCGTAAAATCTCTATATATATTCTTACTAATCCTCTTTCTTTTCCTTCATTTTTATAATTAGACTAATCTCATCACATCATGTATTCAATCATTGCGTGATAACATCTTCTTCAACTTATATGTTCTATGTTCAACCGGTTTCTTCTTGCTCTTACACAATCGTTGTTTCTTTCTGAACTCGATAATTAAATTGAAATTTATCCATCCTCAAGATTCACACAATCGAAAAAAAAATGTGTTTCTCACCTATTGTGTATATATTGTCACACATTTGAAAATTTTTTCATTTTGAAAGAAATGAGTTTGTGCATTAAATTTTATTGGCATATTTCAATATAACTAGAATTGTATATAAACTTTGTTATGTTATAATTAAGCGCTTATTTCAATATAACTAGAATCAATTTTTATAAAGAATTTAGTATCAAATATACAACCGATTCTAAAAGTAAGCGGTACTAAATATTTTATAATCGGTGTTAAAATAATTAGTACAGAAACCGCATATGGAGCTTTAGAACCGGTTTTATAAAACCGGTGCTATTTCATTCTAACAATTAAAATCGGTTATTGAAATAACCGGTTCTAATCAACTTTTCAATTAAAACTGGTTCTAATCAATAACCGGTTCTAATTCATTCAAATAATTAAAACCGATTTCATTAAATAACCGGTTTTATTTTTTTTTAAATAAAATTTCTATTTTCGGTGACCAGTCCATATACCAGCCATATATATAAACAAACACATATATAAATATAACACAAACAAACTGATATATTTCACAGAACTCACAAAATAACTGAATAACACAAACAAATATATAAGTAAACTAAACAATTTAGCAAAAAATATTTATAAATAACAGAAAAAAAACATAAAATAAATTATCAAATATTAGATGCAATATAATTTACAACCATCTCCTTAATTTCTTTGTTATCTTCTTGTGAATAAGATCGAGGACCTGGTTTGATAGCATATTAAAAAAAATAAAATTTCATTAGTTTGATTAATCAAGCAAATATGTAAAAGAATTAAAGACTGAAGTTTATTTTTTATACCTGTGGTAAATTTTTATTGCTGGAATACATAGTTATTATATTATGTATCGATTTCATAACATAATAACCACACTCTTTACTGCTTGGCTGGTTTGGACTCTAACATTTTGCAAGAAAAAAATCAAAATCAAAACCCAACCTTAATTAAAATAAGTTATTAATATCATGTCTAATTATCATTTAAAGTTTGGAATTACACACTTGAATCATTTTCCAAGTGAACTTGAGATTTTTTTCTGGAGCGAATTATTTTTCAATCCAATAATAGCGTAAGGCCCTTATATAATAATGATATGAGTTATCAATTACAGTTCATACTACAGTGTCGGAAATAATAAAAAAAAACTTATATATTTAACGCTGCTTGGATAATATATGTCTCATTTTCACGATTCAAAGAGTCCACGACATAAACAACAGAGAGTTTGAGCCGCATAATCAAAAAATCCAATGCCCCCTACAATTTATACGTATTAATATGGAGAGATTAAGCAATAGATAAATAAGCAAATTAATGAAGTTTTGAAGTTCTAACTTTTCAATGTAGGAAGAAACATGTAGGAGTTTGGATTCTCGCATTTAACAAAGTATTGTCCCAAATAATTGACCGTGCGTTCGATATCACTTTGAACTTGTGTTTCCGTACAAAAATATGGATCGATAAATTTACAGTTCTCAATTAAGAAACTCTTGAACGTATCGTGGGAAACCCTACAATATATACAATAATTATTTCTCAAATTATTAAAATTCTAAAAGAAATATTATGCTTCTATTCTTACATGTAGAAAATTTGTAGAATCGAGACATTGAGGTAATTAGCAGGAACACTAATTAATCGTTATCAAGTTAGTATGTGAATTAAATGATGGTCAAGTTTTACAGACCATAGACAAAGAGTTGTCATTTTAATCACATAGATAGATGTTCTAGGAACATCGTATTTGATAGACCCCGAATGAAATATTAAATGGAATTGTGTTCGTGTCATTAATGTTTTCGTTCAGTATTAAATTCTAAAGTATGAGGTATTCATCTTTCCTACATAAGATATGTATGTGTGTGATTTCTACCAAACATTATTCATAAAAGGTGGCTATAAAGGTAGCTCTTCGGTATACATAACTTATGCGGTGGAAGAGATGGTTTGCCAAAAGTACTATTGTCCCTCGTATTTCTATACGAGTTATATCATCATTGGGCCCCTTGATAGAGTAAGATTATCTGCTAGTAGTATAATTACAAGAGTAATTATATTTGATAATTTATAGGATCAAGAAAAGATTAAGTTTGCAAGGATGACACATACCTAGCTTGAAACTGATCTGATAGCTATGAGACAAAAGAATTAAACACAAGTAAATAGTTTACTGGATCATGATATTGTATAGTACATCATCATCTGTGTAATTGGATGGTCATAGTGCATTCTGCCAGATGTCTCCTATGATTATAGAAGTTAAAACGGTTTTAACTCTATTTATCAACATAACACGGATCTGTCGGGTCACACCATATAGGAGTTAATCGGATAATCTTATTGATTAATTATAAATTATTTATAATTAATAATAAGATGGTTATAATTAATTATATATGATATAATTATATTTGTCATAGAGATGACAAGAAGCAAAAATCAGATTGAATTTATAACGTGTTGGACACGTCGTATAAA
Source organism: Schoenoplectus tabernaemontani (assembly GCA_037127355.1). Classification (NCBI taxonomy): domain Eukaryota; kingdom Viridiplantae; phylum Streptophyta; class Magnoliopsida; order Poales; family Cyperaceae; genus Schoenoplectus; species Schoenoplectus tabernaemontani. Next base: position 343,746 of record CM073745.1, on the reverse strand, counting down.
TTCACCAAAATAACAACCGAGAAAAATATAATTGTACATGACAATTATATATATTTGATTTGGATTTTAAATGTTAATTATGGATTTGAATTATGGGCCAAAATCCCATTTATAATTAAAGCCTTAATTAATAATTAAAAGCCTAAAATCAGAAAAACCCAAAATTGAAAACCCTAAAATCCGAAAACCCCAAAAAGGCCCATGAAAAGCCCATGCCGATCTCAAAAGGGTATTTTGATAATTTGGACAAAAGCCCAAGGGTATTTCGATAATTTGGCCAAAAGCCCAATGGCGTTTTGGTAATTTGGATGAACTTTAAGGGTATTTTGGTCTTTTCACTTTGGAACCTCCCTATTATTTATGAGAGCATTTTGGTAATTTGGCAATTCCACATTTTCTATAAGGGTGGGGTGAGAGAGAAAGCTACACAAATCAGTTCTATTTTCTCTCTCTCGGTATACGGTTGTTTCAAAATTCACGGGATCGGTGAATAGTGTTTTTACGAAAGTTGCGATATTTCTGCACATTTGTGAAACATAATAACCGCGAGTCGTGAATAGTACTATTTCATATTTTTCTTGGTGAATAGTGTTTTTATGAGAAACCGCGGTTAACGGTATTTCTGGCAAAAGAAATAAGCCCTCTCTAGTCAGTCCTGGTGGATAACCTACAGAGGCATCAGACGTTTGGTGCTCCGAGACAAGCCAATTTTCATTCCAATTGAAATTTGGAAGCGAGGTATAACATCTTATATTAATCTATTTAATTGTTAAGTAGATTAATATTATAGAAATCAATCATGGAGTAGATCAATAAAGGTTTAAAGAGGTGTGTATCTCTCGGTAATCATCCGACATAACACTTTAACCCTAAGCTTAAGTTAGAAGTAAAATAATATTTTACCGTCTTTTGTAAAGGATTAAATGTCTGTATCTCTCGGTAATTATCCGACATACTTTAATCCCTAACTTAAGTAGAAGTAAAATTTTTGTTCTATGGTCTTTCCACAGCTTGAGCATTAACGAGATTTGGGCATTCCAAAACCCTACAACACGAACCTCATCGAGTAAGACTGGAGAGCCGTGCATATACTCGGCGAGTCCAGTCGGAATAATCCTCCCGATTGCCGCTTGATATCGTTTATCATCTATCTCAATAAGGATATTGCAGGGTGTAGATTCCTAAAATAAAAAAATAATTAATTGCTAAGTATATGAATTATACTTCAGTAATCATTAAAAACTTAGATTAATTGAGAATAAATATACAAATAAATTGACCTTGATAGTCTGAAGCGGATGTATGGTATTGGAGCTACCTTGAGTCGGGAGGATAACTTCATCCATGGAAGGTAGTATGTATACCGAATCAACCAATATTTGCCTCAATATTCTCTAAAATAAATCATTAAACTACGCTATCATCTCCGCCCTTTGTTGTCCCAATAACTCGTTGAACTCAGGTTTGCTGATGCATTCAGCGTGAGAAGCTTTCCCTTTCGACCCCTTCCCGTACACAATTTTCACACCGGCGCCACCAAATCCTCTCAATCTTCCCGAATGCTCAGTCGTCCCAATGGAAGTGGTCAAGACGTCATTATAGCAGTCCAGCTGAAATGATCCTTCTTGAATTATAGATTCCTTCTCTCACCAATCTAGTTTTCCAAGTCTTCCAACGCGCGCCCATTAATACTAGGGTTTTTCTTTTATATCTATCGTCCTTTATGTTTCCAATAAATAAATAAATTAGTGCATAAATATAGTATTAACTAGTTTATGATTTAGGATTTAATAATTTTATATACCTTGATGCCATTTCAAAACTCATTTTTAAGCTCTACATTAACATTCTTCTAACTTTTAATTGTGCATGGTACCCGATCTCTTACCAAGATAGCAAAATAATTCAAAAATTTTGATGCATTATCACCAATTGGTACGCCATCACTTTTTAACTCAATATGTCTCTCATCAACTCTTTTACTCCCGTGAAAATCCGACAAAGATGTTCTTGATCTTTTTTCCGATCCTTCTTCCATTATTGTCAAAGTACTATATAAAATTATAAAGAATTCAATTAATATATTTATAAATAGAAATTTTGAACTATGGTTGATAAGAGTATATTTAATTTCTAAGAATAAACAAATAATAATTACAAATAAAATTATTTTAGACTTTATTTACTGGTAGCAGTAAAAAGATCCTATTGAGCTGTAGATATTTATGAATGTAACATATAAATTTTATTTTATATTCTTATTCTCCATAGAGATTATAACTTAACTGTAAATTTTGAGCTAAAAATATGAAGTTTTGAGTACCCAAATGCCCTAATTACTCTTAACTATCTATTAATTATAATTTTAACTCTTTGATCAAAATCACTTAAAACTTAACTAAAGTGACGTCAAATAAAAAATTTTGAACATAAAAGTTGTTTTAAATTGCTTATTGTATCTTACTGTCACATTGTCCCAGTATAATATTTTATATATTTTACATAAAAACCCAAAACTTTACTGATTTTGCATTATTCTCTTAAAAATCATCAAAAACCTAATTTTGGTTGGACAATTATGTAAATATGATATATATATTTTATTTCATATCCTTGAACTCTATTATAACTAGTGATTAACTGCAAAATTTTAGAAAAAAATATAGGGGTGACACCACAAAAATTATGAAATAAAAGAAAAAATTTCGTCACCTTAGCACAAGAGGCAGCGGAGAAGCACAAGGGGCAGCGGAGGGCGAGGTAGCGTAGGGCGGGGCAGCGCAGCACGGGACAGCAGAGAGTCACGCAGCGAAGCGTGGGACAGTGGAGGGGAGGGTAGGGCAGCGGAGGGCGAGGCAACGAAGCGTGAGACAGTGGAGGGCGGGGCAGCGAAGGAGTGAAGCTATAGGGTTTAGAGTTTAATGGAGTGAGGCTAGAGTTTAATGGAAGAAGAAGGGCTGGCAAGGGCTCTCTAGTTCTCAGGCAAGGAAGGCGTCATTTTTTTATTTTAGCCGAAAGGTTATTAAATTAGAACCAATTTTTTTTTAAAAAATCGGTTCTAAAACAAATTTTAGAGACGATTATTAAAAAAAACCGGTTCTAATTGGAAATTCTAATTAGAACCGGTTTTTTAAAAAAACCGGTTCTAAAAAATTTTTTAGAGACGGTTATTAAAAAAACTGGTTCTAATTGGAAATTCTAATTAGAACCGGTTTTTAAAAAAAAATTCCAATTAGAACCGGTTTTAAAAAAAAAACAATTATAAAACAGTTACGGTTCTAATTATTAAAAAATTTTATAGCCGATTTTTTATAAAAATCGGCTCTAATTGAGTTATATATAAATTCTATTTTAAATTAGAGCAATTTATATTAAAAAGTTCAATATATTTAGAAATTTAATTTAAATATCTTCAAACTGTCAATTATATTTTGAAAAATAATGTAAATAAAAAGAAAAGTAATACATAACACTTCATAATAACAATACAACACATTTAATAAAAATCAGAGACAACACATTAAGATTCATCACACATCATTATCTCATTTGTCATCTGCATTATTTAAAAAAATAATTCAGTAATATAATCATATAAACAATGATAAATGATAAATATACAAGTAAAATATATTAACTCACATTAAGATTTCTTTTTTTTTTTCGATTTTCCTTTGACCCACACACCTTCTTCATGATATGAACGCAAATAATTTGTGTCATCATTATCAGTAACATGTATGAATTTGAAACCTGTAGAAAATGGTGGTATTTCATCAAAATGATCATATTCATCTTCGTCAACGACATCTCCAACACCCACAATGTGTCTTTTGCCCGGAAGGACGACATGCCATTTTTTATCGGCCAGATCAGTAATATAATATACTTGTTTTGCTTCTCTATTTGCTAGTATAAAAGAATCATGCTGATAACCTAATCGGTTGAAATCAACAGAGATAAATCCTTCTTTATCTTTTTTTACGCCACATCGATTTTCAATCCATTTACACAAAAATAAAGGAATCATGAATTTCATAAAATCTAACTCTCATATTTCCTCAATCCACCCGTAATATGACATTGACATGTCTTCATCACCGGACATAGCAACTACTGTGACTCCACTATTTTGAACGGTAATTTTTCCATCTTGTTTCTTAGTATACCAGGTAAAACCATTCATGTCGTACCCTTGATAAGTATGCACCATCACACCTGGACCATATGCTAACCATTTAACTGTTTCATCGATTGTGTTGGATATTTGAGAATTTACTATGTCGGTAAACCATTTTATAAATTTTAAATTATGTTGTTGATGAACCAGATTTCACCTTTGAAAGGATTATTTTCTCTTATAACTGCTAAATGCTCATTCACGTAAGGAGACACAACAACGAGGTGTTGTAGGACCTTAAGATATGCTTTTTGTCGCAATTCAAGACCTACCGTTACTAATTTATATCCGATTGTGCCAACACCTTGGAGTCTACCCTCATGTCGAGACTTAGGGATACCAATCGGTTCAACTCCTTCTAGATAACTAGTATAAAACTCAATAACCTCTTCTGCAATATATCCTTCAATTATGCTTTTTCGGGTCTAGATCGGATTAGATTAATCCTTTTAATTGATCCATCGCTCTCTCACCAAATGAACAGTTAAATGAACCATTATATCAAAAAATGACACTGAAAAATATATTTCTAACTCGCATAAGGTCACCACGATATCTGACTGTAGTTCGCCTAGCATAACGGGATCAAGCACTTTAGAGTAGATCGAGTTATAGAAAAAATATAATTTGTTGATAGAATGTCTGACATTTTGGGGGAGAATTCCTCGAATTGCAACCGGAAGTAAATGTGTCAACAAAATGTGACAATAATGTGACTTCATACCAATCAACTTTAGATCATTCATCGAAACTTTTTTGGAGATATTCGAGAAATAACCGGATGGAACCTTAATCGACTTTAGACACTCCAACAAACTAATTTTCTCCTTCTTCGATAATGTATAACACGCTGGGGGTAAGTAATTTTATTTTTCATATTTTTGTGGTGCTAGCTCTGACCGAATTCCCATAGCAATCATGTTTTTCTTGCATTCACCCCGTCTTTCATTTTTCCTTGAATATTCAATAGCGTCCCGACCAGACTTTCACAAATATTCTTAATAATGTGCATTTCATCAAACAATGTCTAATATCGAAATACGGCCAATAAGGAAGCTCCCAAAATACAATTTTTTTTCCAAACACCGTTAGGGATATTTTTTTGAAACTTCTTACCTAATTGGACATTTATGTCTTTCACAATAGAATATATTTATTTTTCGGATAATGATATTAGTGATTTCTCCAGCTCAACCTTACCATCAAAAGCTTTCTTCTTCCGTCGGTAGGGGTGATTCTGATTAAGAAATCTACGGTGTCCCAAATAAATATTTTTTCCATAGTTCTTCAATCGTATCGTATGAGTCTCTTCCCCACAAATTGGACACGCTTTTGCTCCTTTCGTTCTATGACCCGATAAGTTACCATAGGCGGAAAAATCATTAATCGTGCAAAAAATAATAACACGAAGGATGAAATATTTTTTTAAATAGGCATCAAATATCCTGACACCATCTTTCCATAATTTATTCACATCCTCCAACAATGGGGCCAAGTAAACATCTATATCATTATCAGGTTATTTTGGACATGAAATCAACAATGACAATATTATGTATTTTATTTTCATGCATAACCAGGGGAAAAATTATAAATACACAATAAAACAGGCTATGTTGTATACCACTACTCATAAGGCCATAAGGGTTCATCTCGTCTGTACATAATCCTAATCGTAAATTTCTTGGTTCATCGCCAAAATCCTTGAATATTCTATTAATGTTTCTCCATTCGGGAGAGTCTCCAGGGTGACGGAGCATTCCATCATCTTTTCTGCCATCAACATGCCATTTTAATAAGTGAGCGTCTTTTGAGTTTGCAAATAGATGCTGAAATCTTGGAATAACTGGTAAATACCATAACACTTTTGCTGCTGGTCATTTTCAAACTTCTATCTCATTATCTCTCGGTTTGTACCGTGAAGCGTTACATTTCAGACACTTATCCAAATCATTGTACTCATTTCGATATAATATGCAATCATTCGGACATGCATGAATTCTCTCCACTTCCATACTCAAGGGACATAATAATTTCTTCGCTCTATATGTGGAGTCCAGTATTGAATTATTTTCTGGAAGCATTTCTCCTAGAAGTTGTAATAAAGAGGTAAAACTTTTATCACTCCATCCGTTTTTAGCTTTCAGGTTATACAATTTAAAAATAGCAGATATTTTCATAAATTTTGTACAACCGGAAAATAACGACACATTGATTACCCAAAATTTTAAAATTTCAGGAATATCGACAAAATCCGCTGCAATATCATTCATAATTTCATCCAATTGTTGACTTTCTATATTGACTATATTTTCTACATTTCCCACATTTTCATTCTCCAATATATCCCATTCATCATTGTCTAAATTTAAGCCATCACCTTCAGATTCATCTCGTATAATATTTTCAATATTTATAATATCAATATTATCAATAGTTTCAATATTTTCTCCATGATGTACCCATCGGGTATATCGATCCATAAACCCACGATGAATTAAATAATCTCTCACTTGTTTGATATTTTCAAATCTCCGTAAATTTTGATAATCTTCACAAGGACAAATAAGTGTTCGTGCACCCCTATTTCTCATATCTTCTGAGGCACATTCCAAAAATTCATCAATTCCCCTCAAATATTCAATTATATTTCTTTTGATTTTATACATCCAAGTATTGCGATCCATCTGTAAAAAAACATCACTCTCACAATTAGGGTTTAGAATTTAGGGTTTCGGATTTAAGGACTACTTTTGGGCCGGTCAACCACCTTAACTCACTTTTTAAATACTTTATCTCATTAGTGAATATATACTAGCCAATTTGATGTTTGAAAAAAATTCGGCAGCATTTCCCCTATGCTCCCCGAGTACACCAACGTAAATTTTCATATACGTACGTACACGTAGGAACATTAGGGAAAATACTAATTAAATTTTTTTAAACACCAAATTATAGCTAGTATATGTTCACTATCCTAAATGAGACAAAATATTCAAAAAACAGTCCCAAATCGGGGACTATTCGGGATTAATCCCTATTGAATTAATCCTAAACGAGTACGGACCTAAATTAATAAAAATTCCGGTAGTTTGGTCTTATATGATAATACTATCAATTATACATATATAATTTTATTTATATATATGTAATCAATTTATGTAATATTTATGCAAATTAATGGTTTTTAAGATTAACAAGGATGTTAATCTATAGAAATAAAAAAATGAACTTAAATTTAAATTATGTAGAGAAGAATTACCTTTAAGAGATCCAAAAATATTAGTGTTTACTGTAGCTGTGATGAATATTGTGGCTGTTGTTGCTGCTGATTAGAAGGAACAAAGATCAGATGCTAATGGTGAATATTAAAAATGAAGATGAAGGAGCGGCACTGTGAGAGGAAGTGTGAGAGATTGCAAAAAATAACTCTAAATTAGAGCCGGTTTTTATGAACAATAAATTTATTAAAATATTATAGAGCCGATTTTTTAAATAACCGATTTTGAGAGTTAATTTAGAACCAATTTTATTAATAACCAGATTTAATTTTCATAGAATTTATTATCGGTTTTAAAATAATAACTTTAGAACCGGTTTTAAAATAAAAACTTTAGAACCGGTTATAAATAACCGATTTTAATTCATTCAATTGGAGCCGGTTATATGAAAACCGGTTATAATAAAAAGTTTGTAACCGGTTGTTTTACCAAACCGGTTATAATAATTTCAATAAAATTTATAAATCTGCCACTCGGATCTTTTAGCAGCTGTTTTAAAAAACCTGATTCTAAATAGGCGGTTCTAAATCTAATTTTTCTGGTAGATGTTCTAACAAGTATTAAGTACTTGTTATAGTGAATTTAATTAATTTTGTGAGTCAATAACGAACAATATTGAGATCCGATAAAATTAATTAAATTCACTATAACAAGCATGTTCTAATTTTGAAAATTACTTTGTTATGTTATAATTAAGCATGTTTTAACAAAATAAGTACTTTAATTACTAGATGACTCGATAACCGACTCGACCCAATTTGATACTACCCGAAATTTAAAATGACCCGACACTAAATGACTCAATAACCAATCCGATCTGACCTGATATAACTCAAAATCTAAAATAACCCGACACTAAATGATCCGATATCCGACCCGACCTGACCTAACCCGAATTTGAATCCGAACCCGTCCGGATTGCCACCTCTAATAATATCTATCCCTATTTAATTAGCTGGCTGGCTACTCTGACACAGTAACACTCTGACACTGTTCTGCCCATTTTATTCCATCTCTTTTTTCCAATCATGTTATCATATAATCACCCCTTTACATTAATTATATTGCTAAATGATCATTTCATTTTTTTATTATTAATCACTACCCAAGCACCATTATCACTCACTCAAATTCAATTCCCCACACAGAAGAGAATGAACAATTATCCATAATCCATATTCAATAGAAGAGAATGAATAATAATATAATATTAACAAGGAAAAACAATGATAGAGGATGGCATAATTGGCGCTAATGGTGTGGTGGCACAGGCACATCAATTGCTCAACCAGCTCAGCATCAGATGCGATGATGCATATATCATTATCATTTATCAATTTATCAATTTTATCATGCATGCATGAGCAGAGCAGGTGAGCTATTGATTTATACAATATTCACAGAGTATAATTTTTTCTTTTTTTTTTCTTTTCAATTTTATTATTCATTTATACAATATTCACAGAGTATAATTTTTAAGAACCTACCCCTTTCCTAAGTATTATTATTTTTAAATGGAACAAAGTAGTATTATTTTTAAAATAAGGTTGCATTGTTTTTGGCATATATTGTTTTTATTCGTTTTTTTTAAAATTAAACCTATATTTTTTTCATAGAGATATGAGACACATTATTATATATAGTTAACAACAAGTTATGCATTTTAAAATAACCAGCATGTATGAAATTATAAAATTTGATATAATTTTATTTAACTAATCCGTAACATTAATATGTGAAGATAGGCACACTATTAATTATATTAATGACTCAAAATATTAAAACTAGCATGCATATATTTATTATATAGGAGCGTCATACGAAGGAATAAGGATCAGAATCAGATGGCGCGTGGCGTAATAATTAAGTAATTAATATATTAAAATCAAATATATATGACAACTACAGTACTCCTTTTGAACCAATCCCCTGACGCCACGCCAAATAATCGCCAATTCTATTGATCGCGTTTGCGTAATTAATTATGCTAATTACCATCTCTAATTCGTACACGAAGATAGAAAGGAGTTGAGATTGTCAATTGTGGTGCATCATCCATTCATCCTGTTTTGTTTTGTTTTGTTTTGTTTTGTTCCCTCTCTCTCTGGTTTCCACACTCTTCTTCTCTTCAAGTCTCAATCATTCAGACAACACACGCTTCTTTATTTTTCTTTTCTTTTTCATCTAAAGCAACACACCAACAAATCAACAAAATAAATAGCGATAGTCAACTCTCACCAAATATGAAATATCTATCCATCCATCCATCCATCTATTCCAGCTCTTGACATTAAATAAATAAATAAATAAATACATGAGTAAAGAAATTTCTGTTACCTACTCATTTTCATTATCATAAATAAATAGATAAATACACAAAAGAGCATCTGATCGCTGGAGTTGATATCAATTTATTTAGGGATTTTGCATGCATTTTTCTCATTTTGTTTTGATTCGTGATAATGAATTAATGACGTTTGCTATTGCTAATTGCATTTAATTTTATTGCCTGAATGCGTTCCACTCTGCATCTCAAATTCTAAACCAGAGATTGAGAAATCTGTACATAATTAATTACATATGATATGACTAGTCTATTACCTTCTTTATTCTTCTGAAAAATCCAATCCACCCAAGAGGAGGTATTATGATTTTGCGTGTAAGTGCAACTGATACTTTCAAAAAAGAATCCTTATTTCTCTACCACGCCATGAGATGAGACCAGTGACTTCCAACTCGGGGTTTGTTACTGGCATGGTATCTAGTCTAGCTATTATCCATCTAATCTAAAATCTAATCTAAGTATCCAAATCTAACAAACAAACCAAACAATACCAATAAAATTAGATTAATATCCATCAGTTGACGTGACGACCAGAAGAATTGAGACCTCTGTCTCTGTCTCTCTCTTAATTCTTAATTTCTTATATTAATTAATTAAGAGAGGAGAGCAAATAACATAGATAGGAAACTCAAGAACCCAACCGAAAGCCCCCAAAAGTTAATTAATAGAAAAGAGATCAAAATTGGCGTCTGGTCTCTGCTTTGCTGCTCTATCCAATATCCAAAAAAAGAAAAAAAGAAGAGGAATGCAAAAGGGAGAATTGAAGATGGATCTGGAGGAATGGGAGGTGATTCCCAGCATCAACCCCTGCTGCAACTATTCCAAGGCACTGCCGTTGCCGCTCTTCCTTGGCCCGGATGTATTCGTTGAAGCCGACTATTTCAGATGCCCCGCGACCACAAGTACTCCTCCTCAACCTCAGCATCAGCATCAGGAGCAAGAAGAAGAAGAAGAAGAAGAAGAAAAGAAGAAGAAACAGCAGCAACAGCAGCAGGAGGAGAAGTGGATCCTCAGGCTGATGCCCTGGCACCCACAGAGTTGAAAGACATATCCATCTCCACCGAGTTCAGCAACAGCAACGACCCACCGCCCTTTAATTGGCTCGAGCCCGACCCCATGGAGTTTGACCGTGGCACTGACAGATCATACGACATGGCCAGCAAGGAAGAGCTGGTGGCCCAGGGCAAGGATTGTGCTGGCTTCAATCTCTGGGGCCTCACCGTCAACGGCATCGGCGCTATCTGTTCTTTTGGGGTTGCCACTGCCGCTACTCTCTGTGTTTTTGCATTGGGTGCCGCCTCCACCTCCGCCTCCTACTCTGCTCGCCTCAGGCCCAGCCCCAATATCCAATTTCAGATCTATTCACATGATAAGGTTCCAATCTTAATTTCATGCCTTCTTCACTTTTTTCCTTTATTTTTCTTTTCCATTTTGATGTTTCACCTTTCTTTCATGTTTTCATCATCACCACCAACAGCATCATATTACACACTTAATTATCAAACTGCTGTTTCCTCAAAATTGGAATTCTTTGTAATAAAATGTAAGATTTCTTAATGGTATGTTGTCTCCCATGATTTGACCTCTGCAATTTATAGTTTTGTTTTTTTTTTAAAATAAATAAATAAAAAACAACAACAAATGCTTGAGATTGAATAAATGCAGAGGATTAAAGAAGTGGTACAGAGGGCAACTGGGCTGAACCATGCCATATCAGCGGCCAGAGGGATCACCATTCCAAGGGCTCAGATATCATTTGGAGGCCACTATGAAGGGCTCTGATTTTTTCAGGCATTTCTTGCCTCTATCAGTTCCCAATTATTTAATTAGTTGATGTATATATACAATCAAAATCAATCCGATTAGGATTGCACCAGTTTAACCAGTCGACATGAATTAAATATATATGCTTCAAGCTTCAAGCCAAAAGGGAAAAAAAGAACCAGAAAAAGAAAAAGAAAAAGAAAAAGAAAAAGAAAGTGTATGTATGTCTCTCATGTACAAATTAGAATATATCTGATATCCGGGGATTCGGGATTGTAGAAAAAGCACAATGTCAATGGCTTAATTAATGCTGAATTAACATTGTGTTGATGCTATGGCATATATACTCCCCTTGTACATGTACAAATGTGAGACTGCACCATTTAAACCAAAGATGCATTAATTAATATATATATAATATCTGGTGTAAAATTGTGCTGGTCGCATTTCAGTTTGAGGTTAGTCGGTCAAGCATGTATTTTAAATTAGTACAATTAATAGGTATGGGGTGTGTAATCAATTTGTAATTATGACAGAATATGGATGATTTAAAGGATTATATATAAATTTGTGCATGGGTGATATGTTTCTGCTTTAAGCTTGACGGAGGCAAATCTAGCTTCCCCTTTCTGTTAATTGTACTGGAACCGGAGCTCTCTTAATTAAATTGTTTCTGGAGTGGAGATTGCACAGCTTCATGTATATACTGTGCATCTTTGTCAAGGCTGGGTAAGCATTGGATATCAATCTCTTTAATTTTGTGATATATTCCAATGATTCTTTGTCGTGTGTGTGCCGGACTTGCCTGAGATGAGAGCACCTCAACTTCCTCAATCAGCCACAGCCAGGCGCCAGCTACTCCGCAATTTGTTGTTTATTTTAATTTGTATGTTTATAGTACTTTTTTTTGTGGTTTAATTTACGTAACAAATAAGCTTAATTAGTTTCTCGGATAATCTTTTAACAAGGCCAAAGATTACTGTAGAAATATAAATCAAATCAGAATGGAATTAAGATTGGGGGCTCAGATATTGATCATCACCGGCACATATTGAAATAGAGAGCTACTAAAACAGTCGCCTCAATCTATACCATTTTTTTTTTCAAATTGTACCGTTAGTTATCATTGATATCACTTTGATATCGATTATATAAATAACACCACAATCTGTATGTATCAGTAAGATTGTATTCTCAGAAAAGAGTTAATAAAAACTTCTCTTTCGTCATCTGAATTTCTCAAAAATCTCTAAATAGTATCCGAGCAACCTTTGCTAATATGATAAATCAGTAACTGTAAAGACAGCTACTCGAGGCGCGCAACGGTGAAACTGGTAGGCTGGCGGGCGGAACAACTAAGGAATTAGATCTAACTTCTAAGGATAAGAGTGAATTTTGAGGCAAAAGGATGGAAATCAGGCGCACAACGAAGAGTGAGTCATGAACCTGTCTCAGTAAATCACAAAAATAAAGTCTAGAGGCGATAAAGAGCCAGAGATAGCAAAACACACTAGTGTGAGGAGACCAGAAAAAACTGAGCAACAACTCAACACTAAGCAAGAATCCCAACACCAACCAAAGAGAACGCCAAATACTGATAAATAATATCAGAACCGAAAGAATCAACAAAAAGACAAGGTAACATATGTTCTTAACTCAAAACCAGCAAAGAGTCAAGGTAGTATCAAAATTGCTCTTATCAATAAAGCTCTAAAATTAAAAAACCGACAACATGTCTTAGCAACATGAAAAAAAAATCACCTATATTGTGCTAAATGGCGCAAATTACTTATCATGAATGCATATTATCTCAATAAAATTAGAGAGAAGATCCAAGCTTAAGTATGTCTCAAGGAAATTGTCAAAATCAGTATTTGTTAATTCAAAATTTCCAACTCCACAAGAGAAAAAAAAAACTCTTAAAGAATGAAGAGTGGATGACCTATTGGTCACCAACTGACTATTAAATTGTATGGAGTCAGCAATTGTGTGTGGGTAGGATCGGCCAGAGTTGTATGGGAGAAATTATAATGCTGATATGGCCAGAAGAACAATTATGCATGCACCTATTAGCTCCAAATAGAAATTCAACAAGCAAAACAACTAGGCCAATTAATCCCAAACTTGCTCAACCACATCGAAAAAAGGCGAGATGAAATCAAATTATATAGACCACATACTAATGAACTTAAAGTGTTGCAAAAAAGAGAGCAACATGATGAAACCTTCTAATTTATTACAAGTATCGACTCAAACTACGAAGCCTTAAAATTTTAGATCCTTCTCGGGAAAGATCTCCCATCGTTCGATAAGGTAGCAAATATGATATAAAGAGAAGAATTGAAAAAGAATATGATGAATACACAACCACGTGAATCAGAGGATAAGGGTCTTTTATATAGGCGATTGTCTTCACTGAAAAGTGAAATTCATCGTTGTAAGGGATTATACACGCTCTTGGTCATTGGAGATTTCTTAATTAATCGTCCTCTGCGGTTACCCAATGATCTTTTAAATAGCTAAAAGAAAAATAACAATTCTCCTGTCTGATTGTACCAATTGCATTCTGCTCCAGCTCCTGAATAAGCAATTATTGCGGTAGCAACCCAACCCCTTTTCTATCCCTAAATGAGCTTGTTCTTGAGAGTACGACGAATTGTAAACTGCACCATCTCAGTCATGAATTGATTCTAAAAGACCACGGCTACCTCCAAATACACACAAAATTTACTGGTATTCCTCGACCTACGCACACACTGACGCTCACCAAGTCCCAAGTCTAAACTCCGTGAGGACGGAAAGAGACAAATGGTTTTGAGAAAAAGAAACACAAAGTATAACTGTTAAGTAGCAAAGAGAGTATTCTTAAAATTCTTAAAAAAACTAATTATATTTAAAACTGAATTGTCTCTTACAAATGATAAGGGTCTTTTATATAGGCGAAAGTGTTTTGGTTCCAAAGGAAGTAAATAACTGAAAGAAATAACCGAAAAATACTGTAATTAAATGTTAATGATTTAAAGGCAGAAAAATCTTGAAAATAAAATCTTGATAAGATCCATCAGATCAAATTTTGATCAAAATCTGAATCAGATTTGGATGAGATCTATTGCTGATTTGCGTTAGGCTCCTCGAATTGTTGAAAGCTTGATCTCAAGCTTGTATTCTCACCATAGTACTTGTGAAGATGTCGAACATTGAACACGTTCGAGATGTGCATATCCTCGGGCAGCTTGACTCGGTAGGCATTCTCACCAAACTTCTCAAGAATTGGGTAAGATCCAAACTTACGACAAGTGAGTTTGTTGTAATCACCTCTCGGATAGCAATTCTTGCTTAGATAGACCCACACCAATTCTCCAATATTGAAATCCACTTGGCAACGCTTCTTATCCGCGTGAGCCTTGTACTTCTCGTATGTTGCCTTCAAGTTTTGATGTACTTGCTCATGAATTTCCTGCAGGTTGCAAACATGTGTGCCTAGGGGTGTGCAAACGGTCGTTCGGTTCAAACAGAAATAATTATATGTATATGAAGTTCTTTTCGGTTTGTCAAATTACGAAGCAAATCAAATTTTTAAAAATATCAACCGAATAAATAAACCAAAATTTTATTTAATTTATTTGGTTAGACCGAAATTATATTATTTAAAGAGAAATAAAAATATAAAAAATTATAAAAATTGATAGAAGAAACAAATAATTTAAGGAATAAAATAAATAACTAAATAAAATCTATAGAAAATAAATATATTTAGATTATCTTTAATATAATCCTTATTTATATAAAGAAATAAAATTATTTGATAAATTTTGGACTATTCGGTTTATCCGATTTAGAAAAATCAAAATCGAACCAAAGAACAAAAACTGAATTAGCTAAAATTTTCAATCGAACCAAAAATTTTAAGCCGAAAACCGAACCAAATAGCCCAAAATTTAATGATTCGGTTCAAAACCAATTAAAACGATCCGTTTGCACACCCCTATGTGTGGCCGCATACTTCGATTTCCTGAATGAAGTCACTTGTGCTCGCAATATATTTGCAAGGCTTCGGTTGACTTCTTCGGACTGCCCATCGGTCTGAGGGTGGCAAGTTGTGCTAAATTTCAACTTGATTCCAAGTCGAGACAAAACTTCCTTCCAGAATGTGCTCATGAACTTTACATCTCGATCAGAGACTATAAAACTTGGTAACCCATGTCGGCGAACGACCTCGACAAAGAAGAGTTCGATAGCCTTGCAAGTTGGGGTGGGGCAAAAAAACCTACCCGTTGGTTGATCAATGCTTAAGGAACATATCCTTAAACTATCCTTTGAGCAAGCCTGAAAGAGGAAGAAGCATGTATGTTAGCAAACAGCCTAAATACTTCCTATATCTATAATTAATTTATGATAATTGACAAAAGATTTTTTTAACAAAATATCTGAAAAAGGAAAGTCATCTTGGGTCAAGAACTAAGAACTAAAAACCACCTAATAAGAAATATAATCTTATGCATGCGACATCGCACCGCATAAACATATGCGACCGCATTTTAAAACAATGATTTCAGCATTTTGGAACAAAATAAGATGCCAAGAAGAGAGTAAGGCACTCTGGCACCAAAGCCCAGATTCAACCTTACAATATCATTCGATCCGTAAAAGCGTGAGAAACTAGTAGTCTTGAAATAAGCATATTTGTTTTTCCTTATATTGTATTTGTAGCTTACTTTGAATTCGGGACCAGAATTCCAAAGTGGGTCAGATTTATTCCAATTAATTGTTGGGCTGCACAAAGTAGTTGAGTTCTTTTTGGGTCTTGGCCTGGTGGGTATCATACTACCATGGAGGCAAGAGGAATAGAGGGGAGGAATGAAGGCAATTTATGTTGAAGGAATATCTAACCTATAGAAATTATTTGCTTAATAGTTCTATTTTCTGAAAGTCTATTTTGTGGTCAACAGTTAGACACTATTATTTTTAACCATTGTAAGGCGTTTTAATTTTCTATTCTATAATTTAAGAAGCTTGTTGGCGGTGTAGGCTTTTCATGACAACCCCAAGTCTCCGCGGATATGTAGATGATATGCGAACTTTCGAGTTTTCATATTCTCAACGCAAACCGAAGTAAAGTTGAAATAAAATGCTTAAATCCATAATTTTCATATTAACGATATTTAACCAATTTTGTTTCTGTTGGGTATGAAAGGAACTATTTGAATGGTGATACAGGTTGTTACCGACGAGACAGAACGTACCGATCATCGAGAGAAGGGTTCGACTGACTTTTACTCTTCCCTATAATATGTTTGTATGTGAGTGTGTGTGAGTGTCTAAGTATGAAAACGTGTCCCCGGTATGTCGGGGTTTGACCTTATATAGACTCCTCTTCGCACCACTTGACCGTTGGGTGGTTTCAGTCGTCATATTCGGGACGAGATATTATGACATTTTATGTCGTGCATGTGTATTCATGGCACGTTATGTCATGCATGAGCATTCATGGCGCGTTATGTCGCGCATGAGCATTTATGACGCGCTATTTTGAGATTGGGCCGTTGTGACAGATAAGAGAAATTTTGAACTTGCAGAAGCCCCCGAGTTCAGCCTATGAGCCTACTCGAGCACATTAGGCGGTGTCGAGTAGGAGGCCATATCATAAGCCCCCAAAGTCTGAAGTTAATTACTTGGGGGTTTGTAAGAAATATCTTTCGAAATAACTCTTCTCCTCACAAATTCTAGAATACTGTCTTTCGACAAGGGTGTAAATGAATGAAACCGAAAAGTTTTCGTTTCGTCACCTTTATATAAGGGTTCTTGTAATTTCTTCCCAATACGCTTAGTTCTATAGTCCTTAGTATAATTTTCAAAATATCAGGGTGGAGACCATACATAATATTCTGACATCCTCCTATACGTCTATTATGAATGGTCACCACTCGGTCTCTTTATGAGCCCCCAAGGGGTTTATATATCTTTCCACTTATATCTAAATGCTCTTTATGGGACTAATGTTAGGACAGGAGCAGCAATTTTGGTTTAGTTAAGGCAAAACCAACCTTTTTACTTACAAGTTTTATATTTATTATTATTATTATTATTATTATTATTATTATTATTATTATTATTATTATTATTATTATTATTATATATATATATATATATATATATTATGTCGAGGTTAGTACATTTTAAGAGCGGATAGTTTCGACATATGTCCTCGATAATGTTGTTTGTCGACATTGATCGTCCAGATGATTGTACCTTATGTAACTCGACGATCGAGAATATGTTTTCTCGATGTGTATTCTCGAGAGATTATTTTTTGAAGTGATTAATTTGAAGAAGGTCAAGAATATATGTTTTCTCTATTTATTTGATAACTACAAACATAGGTCGAGTGGTCTATAGGCCTATCATAGTGTGCGACCCTTTTTCGCGCGCTCTCTACCGCTGCGGGGCGATGGGATACGGAAGAAGGACACAAAGATCCCTCCTAAGCGTGCATTTATTTAGCACCGGTTCAGATTCACCGTTCAGACCCATTGGGATGCATATTTATGGGTTTTTCAATGATTGTGAGTCCTTATATATTCCGATGGGCGCAAACCCTCACCGTTAATTACCCTGGGCTATTAATCTCGAGGCACCTCTGGATCTCAAAAGGGGAAGTAAATATTATAGCTAAATGATAGTCAAGTGGTCGAGTGGTCAAGTGTTTAAGTGATCGTGATCACTGTGAAACACTCTGGACTTACAATCAGATCAATCCAGTGAGGCAGGATGGTAGAAGATGAACTTACCAACATATCAGTTCTATCTTTAGGATATAATGTAAATTAAATCTACAAACAGATCGATTCAACTTACATAGAGTGTTGACAGACGAACTTACCAACATATCAGTTTAGAATTTAAAAACAGGCGAAAATGAACTTACAAACAGATCAGTTCAGATTACAAACAGATCAGTTCAATTCAAAACAGATGCAGATGCAATAAAAGATGTACTTACTCACAGATCAGTTCACTTAAGTCCGTAGATCAGTTCATAGGTTACAGATTACAGGGATACAGATGAACTTACTAACAGATTAGCTCATTTATTACAGGTAACAGGGATATGAATGAACTTATTAACGGATTAGTTCACTTGAGTTCAGATAACAGAGATACAGATGAACTTACTAACAGATCAGTTCACTTGAGTTCAGATAACAGAGATACATATGAACTTACTAACAGATCAGTTCACTTGAGTTAAGATAACAAAGATACAAATGAACTTACAAACAGATCAGTTCATTTGGTATAGAGTAGTAGTAGGTTGGTAGGAAATGATCTTACAAACAAATAAGTTCATTTTAGGATAGAGAAAGATGAACTTATAAATAAATCAGTTCAATCTTTATACCTTCGAGATACTATCTTACAAACAGATCAAAACAACCTCTACAAAGAGATGGAAGATGAGTCTACAAACAGATCGACTCAATCTTAATTGATCTAGAAGATAAACTTACAAACAGATCAGTTCAACCTTAACTAGTCAATGACCAATCACACAAAATACAACCTGAAGCTCTAAGCCAGTGATCTTGAGGTTGATAAATCAGAAAATTTGTGGATATGACCCACATGCACATCTTACTGATCTTCTAGATCATGAATTCCAAACGCTAAGTGGATTCATAAACCTAGGAACGCTTCTACACACAAAATCAAACATGAAGCGCTAAGCCAGTTCAACATTGAGGTAAGTGTGTTAGTGAATGAACTTACAAACAGATCAGTTCAATTTCACTGTTTAGAAGATGAACTTACAAACAGATCAGTTTAATCTTGTGATTTAGGAGATAAACTTACAAACATGTCAGTTCGATCTCATAAACTAGACGACAAACTTACAAACAGATCAGTTTGGTCTTGCTAGCATGTCAAGTCATGAACAGCGGTTCAAGACACATAATCAGCAGACAATGGACATAATCCCTACAGTTGTCTTAATCGATCTTCCAAATCATGAATTCTAAGAACTTGGCAGATCTATAGATTCGGAGTTGCCTTATACACAAAATTAGACTCGGAGCACTTAGCTGGTCTGATAATGAGACATGTCTTGTTAGAAGATGAGCTTTTAAATAAATTAGTTCATAACTTGTTGTTTACCCTTAAAAAATCTCAAGGATAAAGCAGCTGAACAATTAAGGATAAATATAAATTATCAGTGATAAATCATAAGAAAGGAGAAAGGGTTAAGAAATGTAAGAGAGAGGGACCACCAGCCAGAACAAGTCGTTGTTGAACTCTGAAACAAGTCCACTTGTCCCACAAGGAAATTAACGTGACCGACGCCCATGGTAGTGCAGGGGCGTCGGGTCCCGTTTTAAGTTTTGCGCTCCCGAACTCGTTTTCAGCAGTACCGAGGACGCCGGGTCCCGTTTTCATGTTTTGCGTTCTCGGACTCATTTTCGGCCGTACCAAGGGCGTCTCGTTTTGTTTTCATGTTTTCCGCTATCGGACATGTTTTCGGCGGTAACGAGGGCGTCGGGTCCCGTTTTCTTGATTTGCACGCCCGGAATCATTTTCGGCGATAGCGAGGGCGTCGGGTCCCATTTTCATGTTATGCGCTCCCGAACTCGTTTTCGGCGGTACCGAGGACGTCGGGTCCAGTTTTCAAGTTTTGCGCTCCCGGACTCGTTTTCAACGGTACCGAGGACGTCGGGTGCCGTTTTCATGTTTTGCGCTCCCGAACTCATTTTTGGCGGTACCGAGGGCGTCGGGTCCAGTTTTCATGGTTTGCGATCCGGACTCGTTTTCAGCGGTAACGAGGGCGTCGGGTCCCGTTTTCATGTTTTGCGATCCCGGACTCATTTTCGGCCGTACCAAGGACGTCT
Source organism: Schoenoplectus tabernaemontani (assembly GCA_037127355.1). NCBI lineage: Eukaryota > Viridiplantae > Streptophyta > Magnoliopsida > Poales > Cyperaceae > Schoenoplectus > Schoenoplectus tabernaemontani. The sequence goes on along the minus strand of CM073745.1, from coordinate 323,295 downwards.
CGTTCCGTTTTCATGTTTTCCGCTACCGGACGTGTTTTCGGCGTGCGAGGGCGTCGGGTCCCGTTTTCATGTTTTGCGCTCCGGACTCGTTTTCGGTACCGAGGACGTCGGGTCCCGTTTTCATATTTTGCGCTCCCGAACTCATTTTCGGCCCTACCAAGGGCGTCTCGTTCCGCTTTCATGTTTTTCGCTACCGGACATGTTTTCGGCGGTAGCGAGGGCATCAGGGTCCGTTTTAAAGTTTTGCGCTCCCGAACTCGTTTTCGGCGGTACCGAGGACATCGGGTCTCGTTTTCAAGTTTTGCGCTCCCGGACTCATTTTCAGCGGTACCGAGGACGTCGGGTCCCGTTTTCATGTTTTGTGCTCCCGGACACGTTTTCGGGTGTACCGAGGGCGTCAGGTCTCGTTTTCATGTTTTGCGCTCCCGGACTCGTTTTGACGGTACCGAGGGCGTCGGGTCCCGTTTTTATGTTTTGCGCTCCCGAACTCGTTATTAGCGTTACAGAAGGCGTCGGATCCCATTTTCATGTTTTGCCCTCCCGGACTTGTATTCGGCGGTACTGAGGGCGTCGGGTCCCGTTTTCATGTTTTGCGCTCCCGGACTCATTTTCGACGATATAGAGGGCGTCGGGTCCCGTTTTCATGTTTTGCGCTCCCGGACTCGTTTTCGACGGTACCGAGGGTGTCGGGTCCCGTTTTCTTGTTTTGCGCGCCCGGACTCATTTTCGGCGGTACCGAGGGAGTCGGGTCCCGTTTTCATGTTTTGCCCTCCCGGAATTGTTTTCGGCGGATGCAGGGACGTTGGGTCCCGTTTTCATGTTTTGCGTTCCGGACTCGTTTCGGCCGCACGAGGGCGTCCGTTCCGTTTTCAAGTTTTTCGCTACGGACATGTTTTCGGCATACGAGGGACGTGGGGTCCCGTTTTCATGTTTTGCGCTCCCGGACTCGTTTTCGGCCGTACCGAGGGCGTCCCGTTCCGTTTTCATATTTTGCGCTCTCGGACTCATTTTCGGCGGTACTAAGGATATCTCAACCGGTTTTCATGTTTTCCGCTACTGGACATGTTTTCGGCGGTAGCGAGGGCGTCGGGTCCCGTTTTCATGTTTTGCGCTCCTGGACTCATTTTCGACGGTACAGAGGGCGTCGGGTCCCGTTTTCATGTTTTGTGCATCCGGAATCATTTTAGGCGGTGCCGAGTGCGTCGGGTCTCGTTTTCTTGTTTTGCGCGTCCGGACTCATTTTCGGCGGTACCGAGGGCGTCGGGTCTCGTTTTCATGTTTTGTGCTCCCAGATTCGTTTCTACCGTACCGAGGGCGTCGGGTCTCGTTTTCTTGTTTTATGCGCCGAGAATCATTTTCGGCGATACCGAGGGCGTCGGTCCAGTTTTCTTGTTTTGCGCTCCTGGACTCATTTTCGGCGGTACAGAGGGCGTCGGGTCCCGTTTTCATGTTTTGTGCATCCGGAATTGTTTTCGGCGGTGCCGAGTGCGTCGGGTCCCGTTTTCTTGGTTTGCGCGCCCGTACTCATTTTCGGCGTTACCGAGCGCGTCGGGTCCCGTTTTCATGTTTTGCCCTTCCGGACTCGTCTTCGGCGGTACCGAGGCGTCGGGTCCCGTTTTCATGTTTTGCGCTCCGGACTCATTTTCTGCGGTACCGAGGGTGTCGGGTCCCGTTTTCATGTTTTATGCTCCCAGACTCGTTTTCGACGGTAGCGAGGGCGTCGGGTCCCGTTTTCTTATTTTGTGCGCCGAGAATCATTTTCGGCGGTACGGAGGGCGTCGGTCCAGTTTTCTTGTTTTGCATTCTCGGACTCATTTTCGACGGTACCGAGGGCGTCATGTCCCGTTTTAATGTTTTGAGCTCCCGAACTCGTTTTCGGCGATACCGAGGTCGTCGGGTGCCGTTTTCATATTTTGCGCTCCCGAACTCGTTTTCGGCGCATGCGAGGGCGTCGGGTCCGTTTTCATGTTTTGCGCTCGGACTCGTTTTCGGTGGTACCGTGGGCATCCGGCCCCGTTTTCAAGTTCAACACACCCGGACTCTTTTTCGGCTGTACCGAGGGCGTCAAATCCCATTTTTATGTTTTCCGTTCCCGGAGATGTTTTCAGCTGTACCGAGGGTGTCGGGTCCCTTTTTCATGTTTTGCGCTCTTGTACTCGTTTTCGACGATACCGAGGGCGTCGGGTCCCGTTTTCTTGTTTTGTTTGCCCGGACTCATTTTCGGCGTATCGAGGGCGTCGAGTCCCGTTTTCATGTTTTGCACTCCCTGACTCGTTTTCAGTGATACCGAGGACGTTGGGTCCCTTTTTCATGTTTTGCGCTCCCGGACTCGTTTTCGGCTGTACCGAGGGCGTCACGTTCCGTTTTCAAGTTTTCCGCTACCGAACATGTTTTCGGCGGAAGCGAGGGCGTCGTGTCCCGTTTTCATGTTTAGTGTGCCCCGACTCGTTTTCATTGGTACCGTGGGCGTCGACACCCATTTTAATGTTTTACGCTCCCGGACTCATTTTCGGCGGTACCGAGGACGCCCCTTCCCATTTTGTTGTTTTCCGCTCCATGACATGTTTTCGGCGATAACGAGCGCGTCGGGTCCCGTTTTCATGTTTTGCGCTCCCGGACACGTTTTCGGCGATAGCGAGTGCGTCGGGACTCGTTTTCATGTTTTGTGCTCCCGGACTCGTTTCGACGATACCGCGGGCCTCGGGTCCCGTTTTCATGTTTTGCGCTCCTGAACTCATTTTCGGCGTTATCGAGGGCGTCAAGTCCCGTTTTCATGTTTTGCGCTCCCGAACTCATTTTCGGCGTTACAGAGGCGTCGGGTCCGTTTTCATGGCGACTCATTTCGGCGCGGGCGTCCGATCCGTTTCCATGTTTTGCGCTCTCGGACTCGTTTTCGACGGTACCGAGGGTGTCAGGTCCCGTTTTCTTGATTTGCGCGCCCGGAGTCATTTTCGGCGGTAACGAGGGCGTCGGGTCCCGTTTTTAAGTTTTGTGCTCCCGGACTCGTTTTCGACGATACCGAGGGTGTCGGGACCCGTTTTCATGTTTTGCGCACTCGGACTCATTTTCGACCGAACCATGGGCGTCTCGTTAAGTTTTCATGTTTTCCTCACTCGGACATGTTTTCGGCGATGCAGGGCGTCGGTTCCCGTTTTCTTGTTTTGCACGCCCTGAATCATTTTCGGCGGTTCGAGGGACGTCGGGTTCCGTTTTCATGTTTTGTGCTCCCGAACTCATTTTCGGCGATACCGAGGTCGTCGGGTGCCGTTTTCATGTTTTGCGCTCCCGAACTCGTTTTCGGCGGTACCGAGGGTGTCGGGTACAGTTTTCATGTTTTGCGCTCCGGACTCGTTTTCGGTGGTACCGTGGTCATCCGGCCCCGTTTTTTCAAGTTCAGCGCGCCGGACTCTTTTTCGACTGTACCGAGCGCGTCAAATCCCGTTTTGATGTTTTCCGTTCGCGGAGATGTTTTCGGCGGTAGCGAGGGTGTCGGGTCCCTTTTTCATGTTTTGCGCTCCTGGACTCGTTTTCGACGATACCGAGGGCGTCGGGACCCGTTTTCTCATTTTGTGTGCCCGGACTCATTTTCGGCGGTACCGAGCGCGTCGAATCCCTTTTTCATGTTTTGCGCTCCCGGACTCGTTTGCAGCGATACCGAGGACGTTGGGTCCCTTTTTCATGTTTTGCGCTCCCGGACTCGTTTTCAGCCGTACCGAGGGCGTCCCGTTCCGTTTTCAAGTTTTCCGCTACCGGACATGTTTTCGGCGGAACCGAGGGCGTCGGGTCCCGTTTTCATGTTTAGTGTGCCCGGACTCGTTTTAATTGGTACCGTGGGCGTCGGCACCCGTTTTCATGTTTTACGCTGCCGGACTCATTTTCGGCGGTACCGAGGGCGTCCCTTCCCGTTTACTTGTTTTCCGCTACCGGAAATGTTTTCGGCGATATCGAGCGCGTCGGGTCCCGTTTTTATATTTTCCGCTCCCGGACATGTTTCTGGCGGTACCGAGGGCGTCGAGTCCCATTTTCATGTTTTGTGCTCCCGGACACGTTTTCGGCGATACGAGGGCGTCGGGTCTCGTTTTCATGTTTTGCGCTCCCGGACTCTTTTTCGGCGATGCGAGGCGTCGGGTCCCGTTTTTTTATTTTTGCGCTCCCGGACTCATTTTCGGCGCATGCGAGGGCGTCGGTCCCGTTTTCATGTTTTGCGCTCCCGGACACGTTTTCGGCGATACCGAGGGCGTCGGGTCTCATTTTCATGTTTTGCGCTCCCGGACTCGTTTCGACGATACCGAGGGCGTCGGGTCCCGTTTTCATGTTTTGCGCTCCCGAACTCATTTTCGGCGTTACAATGGGCGTCGTGTCCCGTTTTCATGTTTTGCGCTCCCGAACTCGTTTTCGGCGTTATAGAGGGCGTCGTGTCCCGTTTTCATGTTTTGCACTCCCGGACTCGTTTTCGGCGGTACGGAGGGCGTCGGGTTCCGTTTTCATGTTTTGCGCTCCCGGACTTTTTTCAGCGGTAGCGAGAGCATCGGGTCCCGTTTTCATGTTTTGCGTCCCGACTCATTTTTCAGGGTGTTCCGTTTTTTTTTTGCGCGCCGGACTCGTTTCGGCGGATGCGAGGACGTCGGTCCCGTTTTCAAGTTTTGCGCTCCCGGACACGTTTTCAACGGTACCGAGGACGTCGGGTCTCGTTTTCATGTTTTATGCTCCCAGACTCATTTTCGGGCGTACCAAGGGCGTCTTGTTCCGTTTTCATGTTTTCCGCTACTGGACATGTTTTCGGCGGTACCGAGGGCGTCAGATCCCGTTTTCATGTTTTTCGCTCCGGACTCGTTTTCGACGGTACAGAGGGCGTCGGGTCTCGTTTTCATGTTTTGCGCACTCGGACTCGTTTCGACGGTACCGACGGCGTCGGGTCCCGTTTTCATGTTTTGCGCTCCCGAACTCGTTTTCGGCGTTAAAGTGGGCGTCGGGTCCCGTTTTCATGTTTTGCACTCGCGGACTCGTTTTCGGCGGTACCGAGGGCGTCGGGTCCCGTTTTCATGTTTTGCGCTCCCGGACTCGTTTTCGGCGTGCATCGATGGCGTCGGGTCCCGTTTTCATGTTTTGCGCTCCCAGACTCGTTTTCGGCGATGCGAGGGGCGTCGGGTTCCGTTTTCATGTTTTACGCTTGGACTCATTTTCGACGGTAACAAGGGTGTCGGGTCCCGTTTTCATGTTTTACGAGCCGGACTCATTTTCGGCGAACGAGGACATCGGGTCCCGTTTTCATGTTTTGCGCTCTCGGACTCGTTTTTGGCGTACCGAGGCGTCTCGGTCCCGTTTTCATGTTTTGCGCTCCGGACTCGTTTTCGGCGGTGCGGGGCGTCGGTCCCGTTTTCATGTTTTGCGCTCCGGACTCGTTTTCGGCGGTGCAGGGAGGCGACGTCGGTCCCGTTTTCATGTTTTGCGCTCCCAGGACTCGTTTTCGGCGATGAGGGCGTCGGGTCCGTTTTCATGTTTTGCGCTCCCGAACTCATTTTCGACGGTAACAAGAGGCGTCGGGTCCCGTTTTCATATTTTGCGTGCTCGGACTCATTTTTCGGCGATGCATTCGAGGCGTCGGGTCCGTTTTCATGTTTTGCGCTGACTCATTTTCGGACGCAATGCGTCTCGTTCCGTTTTCATGTTTTGCGCTACGGACATGTTTTTGCGATGCGAGGGCGTCTCGGTCCCGTTTTCATGTTTTACGCTCCCGAACTCATTTTCGGCGGTACCGAGGACGTCTGGTCCCGTTTTCAAGTTTTGCGCTCCCGGACTCGTTTTCAACGGTACCGGGGACGTCGGGTCCCGTTTTCATGTTTTGAGCCCCCAAACTCATTTTCGGCCGTACCAAGGGCGTCTAGTTCCGTTTTCATGTTTTCCGCTACCGGACATGTTTTCGGCGATACCGAGGGCGTCAAATCCCGTTTTCATGTTTTGCGATTCTGGACTCATTTTCGACGGTAACAAGGGTGTCGGGTCCCGTTTTCTTGTTTTGCGCACCCGGACTCATTTTTAGCGGTACCGAGGACATCGGGTCCCGTTTTAATGTTTTGCGCTCCAGGACTCATTTCGGCCGTACCAAGGGCGTCTCATTCCCGTTTTCATGTTTTGCACTCCCGGACTCGTTTTCGGCGGTACTGTGGGCGTCGAGTCCCGTTTTCATGTTTTCCGCTCCCGGACTCGTTTTCGGCGGTACCGAGGGCGTTAGGTCCCGTTTTCATGTTTTGCACTCCTAGACGCGTTTTCGGTGGTACCGAGGGTGTCGGGTCCCGTTTTCATGTTTTGCGCTCCGAACTCATTTTCGACGGTAACAAGGGTGTCGGGTCTCGTTTTCTTATTTTGCGCGCTCTGACTCATTTTCGGCGGTACCGAGGGCGTCGGGTCCCGTTTTCATGTTTTGCGCTCCTGGACTCGTTATCGGCGATACCGAGGGCGTCGGGTCCCGTTTTCATGTTTTGTGCTCCCGGACTCATTTTCGACGGTAACAAGGGTGTCGGGTCACGTTTTCTTATTTTGCGCGCCCGGACTCATTTTCGGTGGTACCGAGGGCGTCGAGTCCCGTTTTCATGTTTTGCGCTCCCGGACTCATTTTCAGCGGTACCGAGGACGTCGGGTCCCGTTTTCATGTTTTGCGCTCCCGGACTCATTTTCGGCCGTACCAAGGGCGTCTCGTTTTCATGTTTTGCGCTTCGGAACTCATTTTCGCCGGTACCGTAGGCGTCGGGTCCCGTTTTCATGTTTTGCGCTCTCCGACTAGTTTTCGGCCGTATCGAGGGCATCGTGTCCTTTTTCTTGTTTTCTGCTCCCGGACATGTTTTTGGCGATACCGAGCGCGTCGGGTCTCTTTTTTATATCTTCCGCTCCCGGACATGTTTTTGGCAGTACCGTGGGCGTCGGGTCCCGTTTTCATATTTTGCGCTCTCCGATTAGTTTTCGACGGTACCGAGGGTGTCGGGTCCATTTTTCATGTTTTGCGCTACCGGACACGTTTTCGACGGTACCGAGGGCGTTGGGTCTCGTTTTCATGTTTTGCGTTCCGGACTCGTTTCGACGGTAGCGAGGGCGTCGGGTCCCGTTTTCATATTTTGCGCTCCCGAACTCATTTTCGGCATTATAGAGGCGTCGGGTCCCGTTTTCATGTTTTGCACTCCGGACTCGTTTTCGGCGGTACCAAGGGCGTCGGGTCCCGTTTTCATGTTTTGCGTTCCCGGACTCGTTTTCGGCGGTAGCGAGTGCGTCGGGTCCTGTTTTCATGTTTTGCGCTCCCGAACTCATTTTCGGCGGTACCGAGGGCGTCGGGTCCTGTTTTCATGTTTTACGCTCCCAGACTCATTTTCAGCGGTACCGAGGACGTCGGGTCCCGTTTTCATGTTTTGCACTCCCGGACTCATTTTCGGCCGTACCAAGGGCGTCTCATTCTGTTTTCATGTTTTCCTCTACCGGACATGTTTTCGGAGGTACCGAGGGCGTCAGGTCCCGTTTTCATGTTTTGCACGCCCGAACTCGTTTTCGGCGGTAGCGAGGGCGTCGGGACCCGTTTATATGTTTTGCGCGCCCGGACTCATTTTCGGCGGTATCGAGGGCGTAAAATCTCATTTTATGTTTTCCGCTCCCGGAGATGTTTTCGGCGGTACCGAGGGCGTCTGGTCCCATTTTTATGTTTTGCACTCTCGAACTCATTTTCGGCTGTACCGAGGGCATCGGGTCCCATGTTCATGTTCTGCGCTCCCGAACTCTTTTTCGGCGGTACCGAGGGCGTCAAATCCCGTTTTCATGTTTTGCACTCCCGGACTCATTTTCGGCAGTACTGAGGGTGTCGGGTCCTGTTTTCATGTTTTGCGCTCCCGAACTCATTTTCGGGTACCGGGGGCGTCGGGTCCTGTTTTCATGTTTTGCGCTCCCGGACTCATTTTCGACGGTACGAGGGTGTCGGGTCCCGTTTTCTTGTTTTGCGCGCTCGGACTTGTTTTCGGGGGTAACGAGGGCGTCGGGTCCCGTTTTTAAGTTTTGCGCTCCCGGACTCGTTTTCAGCGGTACCGAGGACGTCGGGTCCCGTTTTCATGTTTTGCGCTCTCGGATTCATTTTCGGCCGTATCAAGGGCGTCTCGTTCTATTTTCATGTTTTCCGCTACCGGACATGTATTCGGCGGTACCGAGGGCGTCGTGTCCCGTTTTTATGTTTTGCGCGACCGAACTCATTTATTGTATGCGAGGGCGTCGGTCGAGTTTTCTTGTTTTGCGTTCCCGGACTCATTTTCGGCGGTACCGAGGGTGTCGGGTCCCGTTTTCATGTTTTTAGCTCCCGAACTCGTTTTCGGCGATACCGAGGTTGTTTGGTGCCGTTTTCATGTTTTGCGCTCCGGACTCGTTTTCGGTGGTACCGTGGGCGTCGGCACCCGTTTTCATGTTTTACGCTCCTGGACTCATTTTCGGCGGTACGGAGGGCGTCCCTTCCCGTTTTCTTATTTTCCGCTCCCGTACATGTTTTCGACGGTACCGAGGGCGTCGTGTCCCATTTTTATGTTTTGCACGATGGAACTCATTTTCGTTGGTACCGAGGGCGTCGGTCCAGTTTTCTTGTTTTGCGTTCCCGGACTCATTTTTGACGTTACCGAGGGTGTCGGGTTCTGTTTTCATTTTTTAAGCTCCCGGACTCGTTTTCGGCGATACCGAGTCGTCTGGTGCCGTTTTCATGTTTAGCCCTCCCGAACTCATTTTCGGCGGTATCGAGGGCATCGGGTCCAGTTTTCATGTTTTGCGCTCCAGACTCGTTTTCGGTGGTACCGTGGGCGTCGGCACCCGTTTTCATGTTTTACGCTCCCGGACTCATTTTCGGCGGTATCGAGGGCGTCCCTTCCCGTTTTCTTGTTTTCCGCTCCCGGACATGTTTTCGGCGATATCGAGCGCGTCGGGTCCCGGTTTTATATTTTCCGCTCCCGGACATGTTTTTGGCGGTACCGAGGGCGTCGGGTCCCGTTTTCATGTTTTGCGCTCCTGGACACGTTTTCGGCGGTACCGAGGGCGTCGGGTCATGTTTTCATGTTTTGCGCTTCGGATTCGCGCGATGCACGAGGCGTCGGGTCCCGTTTTCATGTTTTGCGCTCCCGGACTCATTTTCAACGGTAGCGAGGGTGTCGGTTCCCGGTTTTTTGTTTTGCGCACCCGGACTCATTTTCGACGGTACCGAGGGCGTCGAGTCCCGTTTTCAAGTTTTGCGCTCCCGGACTCGTTTTCAGCAATATTGAGGACGTCGGGTTAATCTTGTGATTTAGGAGATGAACTTACAAACAGGTCAGTTCGATCTCATAAATTGGAAGACAAACTTACAAACAGATCAGTTTGGTCTTGCTAGCATGTCAAGTCATGAACAGCGGATCAAGACACATAATCAGCAGACAATGGACATAATCCCTACAGTTATCTTACTCGATCTTCCAAATCATGAATTCTAAGCACTTGGCAGATTTATAGATTCGGGGATGCCTTATACACAAAATTAGACTCGGATCACTTAGCTGGTCTGATAATGAGACATGTCTTGTTAGGAGATGAGCTTTTAAATAAATTAGTTGAGAACTTGTTGTTTACCCATAAAAAATCTCAAAGATAAAGCAGCTGAACAATTAAGGATAAATATCAATTATCAGTGATAAATCATAAGAAAGGGGTAAGAAATGTAAGAGAGAGGCACCACCAGCCAGAAAGGTCGTTGTTGAACTCTGAAACAATTCCACTTGTCCCACAAGGAAATTAATGTGACCCGACGCCCACGGTACCGAGGTCGTCGGGTCCCGTTTTTAAGTTTTGCGCTCCCGGACTCGTTTTCAGCGGTACCGAGGACGTCGGGTCCCGTTTTCATGTTTTGCGCTCTCGGACTCATTTTTGGCCGTACCAAGGGCGTCTCGTTTTGTTTTCATGTTTTCCGCTACCGAACATGTTTTCGACGGTACCGAGGGCGTCGGGTCCCATTTTCTTGTTTTGCACGCTCGGAATCACTTTCGGCGGTAACGAGGGCGTCGGGTCCCGTTTTCATGTTTTGCGCTCTCGAACTCGTTTTCGGCGGTAGCGAGGACGTCGGGTCCAGTTTTCATGGTTTGCGCTCCGGACTCATTTTCAGCGGTAACGAGGACGTCGGGTCCCGTTTTTAAGTTTTGCGATCCGGACTCATTTTCGGCCGTACCAAGGACGTCTCGTTCCATTTTCATGTTTTTCGCTACCGGACATGTTTTCGGCGGTACCGAGGGCGTCGGGTCCCGTTTTCAAGTTTTGTGCTCTGGAGTCATTTTAAGCGGTACCGAGGACATCGGGTCCCGTTTTCATGTTTTGCGCTCCCGGACACGTTTTCGAATGTACCGAGGGCGTCGGGTCTCGTTTTCATGTTTTGCGCTCCCGGACTCGATTTCGGCGTCAGGGTGTCGGGTCCCGTTTTCAAGTTTTTTCGACTCATTTTTCGCGGCCGAGGGCGTTGGGTCACGTTTTCATGTTTTCGGACTCATTTTCGGGGAATCGAGTCCCATTTTCATGTTTTGCGCTCCCGAACTCGGACTCGTTTCTGCGTGCAGAGGACGTCAAGGACCCGTTTTCATGTTTTTGGGTCCCGACTTTCTTGTTTTATGCTCCCGGACTTCAAGTTTTTTTCGGCGTTTTCGGCGATGCAGGGCGTCCCATTTTCCGTTTTTTCATGTTTTGCGCTCCCGAACTCATTTTTATGCTCAGGACGAGGATATCCCATCCCGTTTCCATGTTTTGCGCTCCCGGACTCATTTTCGGCGGTATAGAGGATATCGGGTCCCGTTTTCATTTTTTGTGCATCCGGAATCATTTTCGGCGTCGTAGTCCGTTTTCGTCGTGGTCCGTTTTCTTGTTTTGCGCGTCCCGTTTTCGGACTCGGACTTTCGGCGTTACCGAGCGCGTCAGGTCCCGTTTTCACGTTTTGCCCTCCCGGACTCGTTTTCGACTGTACCGAGGGCGTCGGGTCCCGTTTTCATGTTTTGCGCTCCCGGACTCTTTTTCTGCGGTACCGAGGGTGTTGGGTCCCGTTTTCATGTTTTGCGCTCCCTGACTCATTTTCGAGGGTATCGGGGGCGTCGGGTCCCGTTTTCTTGTTTTTGGCGCCGGGAATCATTTTCGACGATACCGAGGACGTCGGTCTAGTTTTCTTGTTTTGCGTTCTCGGACTCATTTTCGACGGTAGCGAGGGCGTCGTGTCCCGTTTTCATATTTTGAGCTCCCGAACTCGTTTTTGGCGATACCGAGGTCGTCGGGTGCCATTTTCATGTTTTGCGCTCCCGAACTCATTTTCGGCGGTACTGAGGGCGTCGGGTCCAGTTTTCATGTTTTGCACTTCGGACTCGTTTTCGGTGGTACCGTGGGCATCCGGCCCCGTTTTCAAGTTCTGCGCGCTCGGACTCTTTTTCGGCTGTACCGAGGGCGTCAAATCCCGTTTTTATGTTTTCCGTTCCCGGAGATGTTTTCGGCGGTAGCGAGGGTGTCGGGTCCCTTTTTCATGTTTTGCGCTCCTGGACTCGTTTTCAACGATACCGAGGGCGTCGGGTCCCGTTTTCTTGTTTTGTGTGCCTCAGACTCATTTTCGGCGGTACCGAGGGCGTCGAGTCCCGTTTTCATGTTTTGCGCTCCCGGACTCGTTTTCAGCGATACCGAGGACGTTGGGTCCCTTTTTCATGTTTTGCGCTCTCGGACTCGTTTTCGGCCGTACCGAGGGCGTCCCGTTCCGTTTTCAAGTTTTCCGCTACCGGACATGTTTTCGGCGGAACCGAGGGCATCGGGTCTCATTTTCATGTTTAGTGTGCCCGGACTCGTTTTCATTAGTACCGTGGGCGTCGGCACCCGTTTTCATGTTTTACGCTCCGGACTCATTTTCGATGTACCGAGGGCGTCCCTTCCCGTTTTCTTGTTTTCCGCTCCCGGACATGTTTTCAGCGATATCGAGCGCGCCGGGTCCCGTTTTTATATTTTCCGCTCCCGGACATGTTTTTGGCGGTACCGAGGTCGTCGGGTCCCGTTTTCATGTTTTGCGCTCCCGGACACGTTTTCGACGATACCGAGGGCGTCGGGTCTCGTTTTCATGTTTTGCGCTCCCGGACTCGTTTTGACGATTACGAGGGCGTCGGGTCCCGTTTTGATGTTTTGCGCTCCCGAACTCGTTTTCGACGTTACAGAGGGCGTCGGGTCCCGTTTTCATGTTTTGCACTCCCGGACTCATTTTCGGCGGTACCGAGTGCTGCAATTTAGTTTGAACAAGCAAGTACACGAACATGCGGAATTTTTGATTTTTCGTTGCACAATTCAAACAAGGATCTTGCATGTGATAAAACTGAACCAAAATCATAGATCTAGACTAAATTATTGTACCTTTGATGCGTGAGTCTTCGGGGAGGCTCGGGGTAGTCTCCTTCTTGCTCGATTCGCACCGGTACCCGCAAAGACACCAAGTGTAGGCGCCCTCCAAGGTATCCACCAAGACAGCCCACTATCCGATCTCCTTTGCACTTGCTAGGATGCTAGAGAGACTCTCATTGATCTCCTCTACACCACTGTGATTAAACTCCTTTAATCTATGTGAAAAATCTGGTGGAAAATGGGTCTCAACACATGAGATACGCGACAGAAATTTAGCAGAGCTTCCGCGCGCGTATGTGAAAGATGGATGAGTTTCTTTGCAGCCTAGGCCTCCTTTTATAGAGCCCCAAGGCAGGAGACTCCTCTCTCCATGTCCCTAGATAGTTTCCCCACGTTCTAGAGTGGACAATGTACCCAAAACCGCAAAAAAAAACTCTTCTGAAAACTCGCTTGAAAACGTGGCAAAACAGCTCTCAACTTCAGCCTTGCCTTCTACCCACGTTTTGGCATAATCACCCACTACTTTAGGCCATGTACAGCCATTAGAAGGGCCCTAGTTGGGCTTCATGCGTCCAGAATAGTGAGGTGTCTTGCACTATGGGTATTTGGGCCGAATGGAAGTCGAATGGGTGAACCGGGCTGTCTTTGCATCGCTTTCATGTTTTCAGCCTATTTATCAAACCATTTGATAAATATAATTAATTAGTCATTTCCTACGACTATATATCTCATGTTTAAGACTCAATTTAATATGCCCAACATATTAAATGATCAAGAAACGAATAGAGGCACAATCATTTTGCGGTGTGACCCTTTGGGACCCAAATTATTTAGCAATGAGATTAAACCCCTTAATCTCATAGATTGTGAGCGGCACCCAGCAATATGCATCGCAACCCCTAAATAATTCAGATATGAGTGCGGTACTTATATCCCGGTCCTAGGCAACGACAATTGCCTCATGCTTATTCTATGTCCTACGATATCCCGAATGTTGCAAGGCAAGATCATGTCATCCTTTGTAATGCATTCGTATACTATGTGCAGCTAGTTGGATATCATCACTCCCGTCGACAAACGAGAGAGACATCGGTGTTCTTGACTCATGCATCCCCTTCATACAAAAGACGTACACCGAGATAAAGCCCTTATGGCTATCAGTTACGGACAACGTTAGACGATATCCACAAATGCAAATCAGACGTATAAGAAGATCATTTGTCTCAACCTAAGAATTAGCATCCAAATTAAATACTAATGACATCAAACACAATCTTTATAGTATTTCAACATGGGTCATGTCCAATAACATGTCCAACATGCTATTTGTGTAATTAAGCCGATAACCCCTTATCGAGTGATCTGTGAAACACGATCAACACTTAACTTACACACTAATCCATTTACGTTAATTATTATTCCGAGGTAATTAACGGATTAAGGACTTTTAGAGTTTTCATTATAATATTTATATATATATGTTTCACATTTGAAGTCCAACTCAAAATATAAATAATGAATACTCAAGGAACAAATGAAATATCAAATATATCATCCTTTTGCATGAAACTAAATGCAATCATCCAATGAGGGCGTCGGGTCCCGTTAACAAGTTTTGCGCTCTAGAGTCGTTTTTAGCGTGCCGAGGACGTCGGGTCCCGTTTTCATATTTTGCGCTCCCGGACTCATTTTCGGCCGTACCAAGGGCGTCTCGTTCCGCTTTCATGTTTTCCGCTACCGGACATGTTTTCAGCGGTAGCGAAGGCGTCGGGTCCCGTTTTCATGTTTTGCACTCCCGAACTCGTTTTCGGCGGTACTGAGGACGTCGGGTCCCATTTTCAAGTTTTGCGCTCCCGGACTCGTTTTCAGCGGTACCGAGGACGTCGGGTCCCGTTTTCATGTTTTGCGCTCCCGGACACGTTTTCGGCTGTACAGAGGGCGTCGTGTCTCATTTTCATGTTTTTCGATCCCGGACTTATTTTCGGCGGTATAGAGGGCGTCGGGTCCCGTTTTCATGTTTTGCGCTCTCGGACTCATTTTTGGCCATACCAAGGGCGTCTCGTTCTGTTTTCATGTTTTCCGCTACCGGACATGTTTTCGGCATTACCGAGGGCGTCGGGTCTCATTTTCTTGTTTTGCCCGCCCGGAATCATTTTCGGCGGTAACGAGGACGTCGGGTTCCGTTTTCATGTTTTGCGTTCCCGAACTCATTTTCGGCGATACAGAGGTTGTCGGGTGCCGTTTTCATGTTTTGCGCTCCCGAACTCATTTTCGGCGGTACCGAGGGTGTCGGGTCCAGTTTTCATGTTTTGCGCTCCGGACTCGTTTTCGGTGGTATTGTGGGCATCCGGTCCCGTTTTCAAGTTCTGCGCGCCCGGACTCTTTTTCGGCTGTACCGAGGGCGTCAAATCCCGTTTTTATGTTTTCCGTTCCCGGAGATGTTTTCGGCGGTAGCGAGGGTGTCGGGCCCCTTTTTCATGTTTTGCGCTCCTGGACTCGTTTTCGACGATACCGAGGGCGTCGGGTCTCGTTTCCTTGTTTTGTGTGCCCGTACTCATTTTCGGCTATACCGAGGGCGTCGAATCCCGTTTTCATGTTTTGCGCTCCCGGACTCGTTTTCAGCGATATCGAGGACGTTGGGTCCCTTTTTCATGTTTTGCGCTCCCGGACTCGTTTTCGGTCGTACCGTTCCGTTTTCAAGTTTTCCGCTACCGGACATGTTTTCGGCGGAGCCGAGGGCGCCGGGTCTCGTTTTCATGTTTAGTGTGCCCGGACTCGTTTTCATTGGTACCGTGGGAGTCGGCACCTGTTTTCATGTTTTACGCTCCCGGACTCATTTTCGGCGGTAGCGAGGGCGTCCCTTCCCGTTTTCTTGTTTTCCGCTCCCGGACATGTTTTTGGCGGTAGCGAGGGTGTCGGGTCCCGTTTTCATGTTTTGCGCTCCCGGACACGTTTTCGGCGATACCGAGGGCGTCGGGTCTCGTTTTCATGTTTTGCGCTCCCGGACTCGTTTCGACGATACCGAGAGCGTCGGGTCCCGTTTTCATGTTTTGCGCTCCCGAACTCGTTTTCAGCGTTACAGAGGGCGTCGGGTCCCGTTTTCATGTTTTGCACTCCCGGACTCGTTTTCGGCGGTACTGAGGGCGTCGAGTCCCGTTTTCATGTTTTGCGCTCCCAGACTAGTTTTGGCGATATCGAGGCGTCGGGTCCTATTTTCATGTTTTCCGCTCCCGGACTCGTTTTCGACGGTACCGAAGGTGTCGGGTCCCGTTTTCTTTTTTTGCGCACACGGACTCGTTTTCGGCGGTAACAAGTGCGTCGGGTCCTGTTTTTAAAATTTTGCGCTCCCGGACTCGTTTTCAGCGGTACGAGGACGTCGGGTCCCGTTTTCATGTTTTGCGCTCTCGGACTCAATTTCGGCCGTACCAAGGGCGTCTCGTTCTGTTTTCATGTTTTCCGCTACCGGATATATTTTCGGCGGTACCGAGGGCGTCGGTTCCGTTTTCAAGGTTTACGCTCTTGAGTCATTTTTAGCGGTACCGAGGACATCGAGTCCCGTTTTCATGTTTTGCGCTCCCAGACTCATTTTCGGCCGTACCAAGGGTGTCTCGTTCCGCTTTCATGTTTTCCGCTACCGGACATGTTTTCGGCGGTACCGAGGGCGTCGGGTCCCATTTTCATGTGTTGCGCTCCCGAATTTGTGCAAAATTAGCATCATAGAATGTTCATATCGAAATTTTAATTAGAAAATATTATAATAGGCAGAATTAGGAGTGATGATATCAATTTGTATGAAATTATGTGTGGTTATGAGGCAATAAATGTTCAAAATCTTAAAAAACTTGTTTAAACTGTAGTTTCTAATGTATTTTACTTATGTAAAATAAGCGTCATAAAATATTAATATGGAAGTTTTAATTTGATATTATTATAATATGCATAATTAGGAGTAATTATATTAATTTGTATGAAATTCTATGTAGTTATGCGGATAATTTTTTTTTAAAAGCTCAATCAACATGTCTAAACAGCTGTTTTTAATGCATCTTACTTATGTTTTGTGCAAAATTAGTGTCGTATAATATTCATATCAAAGTGTTAATTGGACAATCTTCTCATAGGTATAATTAGGAGTAATTATTTTAATTTTCGTGAAATTATATTTAGTAATGGACAATGAATGTTGTAAATCTTAAAAAACTTGGTTAAAGCAATAGTTTGTAATGTATCTTACTTATGTTATATGAATAATTAGTCTCATAGGATATTAATATTGAAGTGTTAATTGGACAATCTTACAATAGGAATAATTAGGAGTAAATTTATTAATTTGCACGAAATTTTGAGTATTTATTGAGCCAAAAATTAGTATTGTTAAACAGCTTTTTACTGCATCTTACTTAATTTTTACACAAAATGAGTATTGTTGAACGTTCATATCGATGTGTTAATTGGATAATCTTCAAATAGGCATAGTTATGAGTAATTGTATTAATTTTCACGAAATTATGTGTTGTTATGAGGCAAAAAATATTAAAAATCGTAAAAAAAATCGTTTGAATAGCAGTTTCTATTATATCTTACTTAAATTTTATGAAAAATTAGTATCGTAGGATATTTATTTCGAAGTGTTAATTGGACAACCACATAATAGGCATAATTAGAAATAATTATATTAATTTTCATGAAATTATGAGTAGCTAGGCAGCCAAAAAATTTGAAATCTCAAACAACTTGTTTAAACAATAGTTTTTAACACATATTCCTTATGTTTTGTGCAAAATTAGCATCATAGAATGTTCATATCGAAGTTTTAATTAGAAAATATTATAATAGGCATAAATAGGAGTGATTATATTCATTTGCACAAAATTATTTATAGTTATGCGTCCAAAAATTTTGAAAAACTGAAATAACTTGTTTAAACAGTAGTTTCTAATGTATTTGACTTATGTTTTATGAAAAATTAGTGTCGTAGGATATTCATATCGAAGTGTTAATTGGACAATCTTACAATAGGCATAATTAAGAGTAATTACATTAATTTTCACGAAATTATGTGTATTTATGCGGCCAAAAATTCTAAAAAAGTCAAACAACTTGTTTAAATAGCAGTTTTTAATGCATCTTACTTGTGTTTTGTGCAAAATAAGCGTCATAGAATATAAATATCGATGTTTTAATTCGATAGTATTATAATATGCATAATTAGGAGTAATTATATTTATTTGCATGAAATTATATGCAGTAATGCATGAAATTATATGCATGAAATTATAATATTAAACAATCTTATAATAGGCATAATTAAGAGTAATTACATTATTTTTTACGAAATTATGTGTATTTATGCGGCCAAAAATTCTAAAAAAGTCAAACAACTTGTTTAAATAGCAGTTTCTAATATATCTTACTTATGTTTTATGAAAAATTAGTATCGTAGGATATTCATTTCGAAGTGTTAATTGGACAACCTCATAATAGGCATAATTAGAAGTAATTATATTAATTTTTATGAAATTATGAGTAGTTAGGCGGTAGAAAATTTTGAAAATCTCAAACAATTTGTTTAAACAGCAGTTTTTAATACATATTCCTTATGTTTTGTGAAAAATTAGCATCATTGAATGTTCATATCGAAGTTTTAATTGGAAAATATTATAATAGGCAGAATTAGGAGTGATAATATTAATTTGCACGAAATTATTTGAAGTTATGCGGCCAAAAATGTTAAAAAACTGAAATAACTTGTTTAAACGGCTGATTTTAATGCATCTTATATATTGTGCAAAATTAGTATCTTAGAATATTTATATTGAATCGTTAATTGGATAATCTTCTAATAGACATAATTTGGAGTAATTATATCAATTTGTATGAAATTATGTGTAGTTATGAGGCAATAAATGTTCAAAATCTTAAATAACTTGTTTATACTGTAGTTTCTAATGTATTTTACTTATATTTTATGTAAAATAAGCGTCATAAAATATTCATATGGAAGTTTTAATTTGATATTATTATAATATACATAATTAGGAGTAATTATATTAATTTGTATGAAATTCTATGCGGTTATGCGGATAAATTTTTTTAAAAGCTCAATCAACATGTTTAAGCACATTTGTTTTTAATGCATCTTACTTATGTTTTGTGCAAAATTAGTGTCGTATAATATTCATATCAAAGTGTTAATTGGACAATCTTCTCATAGGAATAATTATGAGTAATTATATTAATTTTCGTGAAATTATATTTAGTAATGGACAATGAATGTTATAAATCTTAAAAAACATGGTTAAACAATTAGTTTGTAATGTATCTTACTTATGTTTTATGAAAAAATAGTCTCATAGGATATTAATATTGAACTGTTAATTGGAAAATCTTACAATAGGTATAATTATGAGTAAATTTATTAATTTGCACGAAATTTTGAGTATTTATTCGCCAAAAATTAAAAACAAAATTCAAACATCTTCTTTAAAATGACTTTTTCTTGCATCTTACTTAATTTTTACGCAAAATGAGTATTGTTGAACGTTCATATCGATGTGTTAATTGGATAATCTTCAAATATGCATAGTTATGAGTAATTGTATTAATTTTCACGAAATTATGTGTTGTTATGTGTTAAAAAATATTAAAAATCGTAAAAAAAATCGTTTGAACAGCAATTTCTATTATATCTTACTTATGTTTTATGAAACATTAGTATCGTAGGATATTTATTTCGAAGTGTTAATTGGACAACCACATAATAGGCATAATTAGGAATAATTATATTAATTTTCACGAAATTATGAATAGCCAGGCAGCCAAAAAATTTAAAAATCTCAAACAACTTGTTTAAATAGTAGTTTTTAACACATATTCCTTATGATTAGCATCATAGAATGTTCATATCGAAGTTTTAATTAGAAAATATTATAATAGGCATAAATAGGAGTGATTATATTAATTTGCACGAAATTATTTATAGTTATGCGGCAAAAAATTTTGAAAAACTGAAATAACTTGTTTAAACAGTAGTTTCTAATGTATTTGACTTATGTTTTATGAAAAATTAATGTCGTAGGATATTCATATTGAAGTGTTAATTGGACAATCTTACAATAGGCATAATTAAGAGTAATTACATTAATTTTCACGAAATTATGTGTATTTATGCTATGCCAAAAATTCTAAAAAAGTCAAACAACTTGTTTAAATAGCGAGTTTTTAATGCATCTTACTTGTGTTTTGTGCAAAATAAGCGTCATAGAATATAAATATCGATGTTTTAATTCGATAGTATTATAATATGCATAATTAGGAGTAATTATATTTATTTGCATGAAATTATATGCGTAATGCGGAAAAAATATTTTAAAAGCTCAATCAACATGTTTAAACAAATTTTTTTAATGCATCTTACTTACGTTTTGTGCAAAATTAGTGTCGTAGGATATTCATATCGAAGTTTTAATTGGATAATCTCCTAATAGGTATAATTATGAATAATTATATTAATTTTCACGAAATTATATGTAGTAATGGACAATGAATGTTTTAAATCTTATACAACTTGGTTAAACAAACAATTTGTATTGTATCTTACTTTGTATTACGAAAAATTAGTCTCGTAGGATAATAATATCGAAGTGTTAATTGGATAATCTTACAATAGGCATAATTATGAGTAAATTTATTAATTTTCATGATATTTTGAGTATTTATTCAGCCAAAAATTAAAAACAAAGTCAAACAACTTCTTTCAATGACTTTTTAATGCATCTTACTTAATTGTTACGCAAAATTAGTGTCGTTAAACGTTCATATCGATGTGTTAATTGGATAATCTTCTAATAGGCATAGTTAGAAGTAATTGTATTAATTTTCATGAAATTATGTGCGGTTATGAGGCAAAAAAGGTTAAAAATCGAAACAACTCGTTTGAAGCAATGAGTTTCTATTATATCTTACTTATGTTTTATGAAAAATTAGTATCGTAGGATATTCATTTCGATGTGTTAATTGGACAACCTCATAATAGGCATAATTAGGAGTAATTATATTAATTTTCACGAAATTATGAGTAGTTAGGCGGCAGAAAATTTTGAAAATCTCAAACAACTTGTTTAAACAGTAGTTTTTAATACATATTCCTTATGTTTTGTGCAAAATTAGCATGATTGAATGTTCATATCGAAGTTCTAATTGGAAAATATTATAGTAGGCAGAATTAGGAGTGATAATATTAATTTGCACGAAATTATTTGTAGTTATGCGGCCAAAAATGTTAAAAAGCGAAATAACTTGTTGAAACGGCGGATTTTAATGCATCTTATGTATTGTGCAAAATTAGTATCTTAGAATATTTATATCGAATCGTTAATTGGATAATCTTCTAATAGGCATAATTTGGAGTAATTATATCAATTTGTATGAAATTATGTGTAGTTATGAGGCAATAAATGTTCAAAATCTTAAATAACTTGTTTAAAGCTGTAGTTTCTAATGTATTTTACTTATATTTTATGTAAAATAAGCGTCATAAAATATTCATATGGAAGTTTTAATTTGATATTATTATAATATGCATAATTAGGAGTAATTATATTAATTTGTATGAAATTCTATGCGGTTATGCGGATAAAATTTTTAAAAGCTCAATCAACATGTTTAAACATCTGTTTTTAATGCATCTTACTTATGTTTTGTGCAAAATTAGTGTCGTATAATATTCATATCAAAGTGTTAATTGGACAATCTTCTCATAGGAATAATTATGAGTAATTATATTAATTTTCGTGAAATTATATTTAGTAATGGACAATGAATGTTGTAGATCTTAAAAAACATGGTTAAACAATGAGTTTGTAATGTATCTTACTTATGTTTTATGAAAAAATAGTCTCATAGGATATTAATATTGAAGTGTTAATTGGACAATCTTACAATAGGTATAATTAGGAGTAAATTTATTAATTTGCACGAAATTTTGAGTATTTATTCAGCCAAAAATTAAAAACAAAATTCAAACATCTTCTTTAAACGACTTTTTTTGCATCTTACTTAATTTTTACGCAAAATGAGTATTGTTGAACGTTCATATCGATGTGTTAATTGGATAACCTTCAAATAGGCATAGTTATGAGTAATTGTATTAATTTTCATGAAATTATGTGTTGTTATGAGGCAAAAAAATATTAAAAATCGTAAAAAAAATCGTTTGAGCAATGAGTTTCTATTATATCTTACTTATGTTTTATGAAAAATTAGTATCGTAGGATATTTATTTCGAAGTGTTAATTGGACAACCACATAATAGGCATAATTAGGAATAATTATATTAATTTTCACAAAATTATGAGTAGCTAGGCAGACCAAAAAATTTGAAAATCTCAAACAACTTGTTTAAACGGTAGTTTTTAACACATATTCCTTATGTTTTGTGCAAAATTAGCATCATAGAATGTTCATATCGAAGTTTTAATTAGAAAATATTATAATAGGCATAAATAGGAGTGATTATATTAATTTGCACGAAATTATTTATAGTTATGCGGCAAAAAATTTTGAAAAAGCTGAAATAACTTGTTTAAACGGTAGTTTCTAATGTATTTGACTTATGTTTTATGAAAAATTAGTGTCGTAGGATATTCATATCGAAGTGTTAATTGGACAATCTTACAATAGGCATAATTAAGAGTAATTACATTAATTTTCATGAAATTATGTGTATTTATGCGGCCAAAAATTCTAAAAAAGTCAAACAACTTGTTTAAATAGCGAGTTTTTAATGCATCTTACTTGTGTTTTGTGCAAAATAAGCGTCATAGAATATAAATATCGATGTTTTAATTCGATAGTATTATAATATGCATAATTAGGAGTAATTATATTTATTTGCATGAAATTATATGCGATAATGCGGAAAAAATATTTTAAAAGCTCAATCAACATGTTTAAACAGCTTTTTTTAATGCATCTTACTTACGTTTTGTGCAAAATTAGTGTCGTAGGATATTCATATCGAAGTTTTAATTGGATAATCTCCTAATAGGTATAATTATGAATAATTATATTAATTTTCACGAAATTATATGTAGTAATGGACAATGAATGTTTTAAATCTTATACAACTTGGTTAAACAGCAATTTGTAATGTATCTTACATTGTATTACGACGGTATCGAGGGCGTAAAATCTCGTTTTTATGTTTTCCTCTCCCGGAGATGTTTTCGGCGGTACCGAGGGCGTCTGGTCCCGTTTTCATGTTTTGCACTCCCGAACTCATTTTCGGCTGTACCGAGGGCATCGGGTCCCGTTTTCATGTTCTACGCTCCCGAACTCTTTTTCGGCGGTATCGAGGGCGTCAAATCCCGTTTTTATGTTTTGCACTCCCGGACTCATTTTCGACAGTACTGAGGGTGTCGGGTCCTGTTTTCATAT
This sequence comes from Schoenoplectus tabernaemontani, assembly GCA_037127355.1. Lineage (NCBI taxonomy): Eukaryota > Viridiplantae > Streptophyta > Magnoliopsida > Poales > Cyperaceae > Schoenoplectus > Schoenoplectus tabernaemontani. Next base: position 300,474 of record CM073745.1, on the reverse strand, counting down.
TTTGCGCTCCCGAACTCATTTTCGGGTACCGGGGGCGTCGGGTCCTGTTTTCATGTTTTGCGCTCCCGGACTCATTTTCGACGGTACCGAGGGTGTCGGGTCCCGTTTTCTTGTTTTGCGCGCTCGGACTTGTTTTCGGCGGTAACGAGGGCGTCGGGTCCGTTTTTAAGTTTTGCGCTCCGGACTCGTTTTTGATGCACGAGGACGTCGGGTCCGTTTTCATGTTTTGCGCTCTCGGATTCATTTTTGGCCGTACAAGGGCGTCTCGTTCTATTTCCATGTTTTCCGCTACGGACATGTTTTCGGCGGATGCAGAGGCGTCGTGTCCGTTTTTTCTTTCTTTGCGCGACCGAACTCGTTTCGTTGAGTGCAGAGGCGTCGATCGAGTTTTCTTGTTTTGCGTTCCGGACTCATTTTCGGCGGTGCAGGGGTGTCGGGTCCGTTTTCATGTTTTTAGCTCCCGATCTCGTTTTCGGCGATACGAGGTTGTTTGGTGCGTTTTCATGTTTTGCGCTCGGACTCGTTTTCGGTGCTACGTCGGCGTCGGCACCGTTTTCATGTTTTACGCTCCTGGACTCATTTTCGGCGGTGCGAGGGCGTCCCTTCCGTTTTCTTATTTTCCGCTCCCGTACATGTTTTCGACGGATGCAGGGGCGTCGTGTCCCATTTTTATGTTTTGCACGACGGAGCGATTTTCGTTGGTGCGAGGGCGTCGGTCCCGTTTTCTTGTTTTGCGTTCCGGACTCATTTTTGACGGTGCAGGGTGTCGGGTTACGTTTTCATTTTTTAAGCTCCGGACTCGTTTCGGTGATACGAGATCGTGCGAGTGCCGTTTTCATGTTTAGCCCTCCCGAACTCATTTTCGGCGGTATCGAGGGCATCGGGTCCGATTTTCATGTTTTGCGCTCCGGACTCGTTTTCGGTGGTGCGTGGGCGTCGGCACCGTTTTCATGTTTTACGCTCCGGACTCATTTTCGGCGGTGCAGGGCGTCCCTTCCCGTTTTCTTGTTTTCCGCTCCTGGACATGTTTTCGGCGATATCGAGCGCGTCGGGTCCCGGTTTTATATTTTCCGCTCCCGGACATGTTTTTGGCGGTACCGAGGGCGTCGGGTCCCGTTTTCATGTTTTGCGCTCCTGGACACGTTTTCGGCGGTACCGAGGGCGTCGGGTCATGTTTTCATGTTTTGCGCTTCCGGATTCGTTTTCGGCGGTACCGAGAGCGTCGGGTCCCGTTTTCATGTTTTGCGCTCCCGGACTCATTTTCGACGGTACCGAGGGTGTCGGTTCCCGTTTTTTTGTTTTGCGCACCCGGACTCATTTTCGACGTTACCGAGGGCGTCGAGTCCCGTTTTCAAGTTTTGCGCTCCCGGACTCGTTTTCAGCAATATTGAGGACGTCGGGTTAATCTTGTGATTTAGGAGGTGAACTTACAAACAGGTCAGTTCGATCTCATAAATTGGAAGACAAACTTACAAACAGATCAGTTTGGTCTTGCTAGCATGTCAAGTCATGAACAGCGGATCAAGACACATAATCAGCAGACAATGGACATAATCCCTACAGTTATCTTACTCGATCTTCCAAATCATGAATTCTAAGCACTTGGCAGATTTATAGATTCGGGGATGTCTTATACACAAAATTAGACTCGGATCACTTAGCTGGTCTGATAATGAGAAATGTCTTGTTAGGAGATGAGCTTTTAAATAAATTAGTTGAGAACTTGTTGTTTACCCATAAAAAATCTCAAAGATAAAGCAGCTGAACAATTAAGGATAAATATCAATTATTAGTGATAAATCATAAGAAAGGGGTAAGAAATGTAAGAGAGAGGCACCACCAGCCAGAAGAGGTCGTTGTTGAACTCTGAAACAATTCCACTTGTCCCGCGAGGAAATTAACTTGACCGACGCCCGCGTGCAGGGTCGTCGGGTCCCATTTTTAAGTTTTGCGCTCCGGACTCGTTTTCGGCGGATGCAGGGACGTCGGGTCCCGTTTTCATGTTTTGCGCTCTCGGACTCATTTTTGGCGTACGAGGGCGTCTCGTTTTGTTTTCATGTTTTCCGCTACGGACATGTTTTCGGCGTGCAGGGGCGTCGGGTCCCATTTTCTTATTTTGCACGCCGGAATCATTTTCGGCGATGCAGGGCGTCGGGTCCGTTTTCATGTTTTGCGCTCTCGAACTCGTTTTCGGCGGTGCGGGACGTCGGGTCCGGTTTTCAAGGTTTGCGCTCGGACTCATTTTCGGCGGTAACGAGGACGTCGGGTCCGTTTTTAAGTTTTGTGATCCGGACTCATTTTCTACGTACAAGGACGTCTCGTTCCGTTTTCATGTTTTGCGCTCCCGAACTCATTTTCAACGGTACCGAGGACGTTGGGTCCCGTTTTCATGTTTTGCGTTCCCGGACTCGTTTTCGGCGCGTGCACGAGGCGTCCGTTCCGTTTTCAAGTTTTTCGCTACCAGTCATGTTTTCGGCGGTACCGAGGGAATCAGGTCCCATTTTCATGTTTTGCGCTCCCGGACTCGTTTCCTGCGGTACTAAGGACGTTGGGTCCCGTTTTCATGTTTTATGCTCCCGGACTCGTTTTCGGCCGTACCGAGGGCGTCCCGTACCGTTTTCATGTTTTGCGCTCCCGAACTCATTTTCGGTGGTACCGAGGATATCCCATCCCGTTTCCATGTTTTGCGCTCCTGGACTAATTTTCGGCGGTATAGAGGGCGTCGGGTCCCGTTTTCATTTTTTGTGCATCCAGAATCATTTTCGGCGGTGCCGAGTGCGTCGGGTCCCGTTTTCTTGTTTTGCGCGCTCGGACTCATTTTCGGCGCTACCGAGCGCGTCGGGTCCCGTTTTCATGTTTTGCCCTTGGGACTCGTTTCGGCGTACGGGGCGTCGGGTCCCGTTTTCATGTTTTGCGCTCCGGACTCTTTTCTGCGGTGCGAGGGTGTCGGGTCCCGTTTTCATGTTTTGCGCTCACGACTCATTTTCGAGGTGCGGGGGCGTCGGGTCCCGTTTTCTTATTTTTGGCGCCGGGAATCATTTTCGACGATACCGAGGGCGTCGGTCCAGTTTTCTTGTTTTGCGTTCTCGGACTCATTTTCGACGGTAGCGAGGGCGTCGTGTCCCGTTTTCATGTTTTGAGCTCCCGAACTCGTTTTCGGAGATACCGAGGTCGTCGGGTGCCATTTTCATGTTTTGCGCTCCCGAACTCATTTTCGGCGGTACTGAGGGCGTCGGGTCCAGTTTTCATGTTTTGCACTCGGACTCGTTTCGGTGGTACGTGGGCATCGCCCGTTTTCAAGTTCTGCGCGCCGGACTCTTTTCGGGCATGCTGGGGCGTCAAATCCGTTTTTATGTTTTCCGTTCTCGGAGATGTTTTCGGCGGTACCGAGGGTGTCGGGTCACTTTTTCATGTTTTGCGCTCCTAGACTCATTTTCAACGATACCGAGGGCGTCGGGTCCCATTTTCTTGTTTTGTGTGCTCAGACTCATTTTCGGCGTGCACGGGGCGTCGAGTCCCGTTTTCATGTTTTGCGCTCCGGACTCGTTTCGGCGATACGAGGACGTTAGGTCCCTTTTTCATGTTTTGCGCTCTCGGACTCGTTTTCGGCGTGCGAGGCGTCCGTTCCGTTTTCAAGTTTTCGCTCTGGGACATGTTTTCGGCGGGCAGGGGGCATTGGGTCTCGTTTTCATGTTTAGTGTGCCGGACTCGTTTTCATTAGTACGTGGGCGTCGGCACCGTTTTCATGTTTTACGCTCCGGACTCATTTTCGTATGCGAGGGCGTCCCTTCCCGTTTTCTTGTTTTCCGCTCCGGACATGTTTTCGCGATATCGAGCGCGTCGGGTCCGTTTTTATATTTTCCGCTCCGGACATGTTTTTGGCGTGCGAGGGCGTCGGGTCCCGTTTTCATGTTTTGCGCTCCGGACACGTTTTCGGCGATACAGGGGCGTCGGGTCTCGTTTTCATGTTTTGCGCTCCGGACTCGTTTTGACGATTCCGAGGCGTCGGGTCCGTTTTGATGTTTTGCGCTCCGAACTCGTTTTCGACGTTACGAGAGGGTGTCGGGTCCGTTTTCATGTTTTGCACTCCCGGACTCATTTTCGGCGGTGCGAGTCTTTGCGTAATTTAGTTTGAACAAGCAAGTACACGAACATGCGGAATTTTTGATTTTTCGGTTGCACAATTCAAACAAGGATCTTGCATGTGATAAAGCGAATCAAAATCATAGATCTAGACTAAATTATTGTACCTTTGATGCGTGAGTCTTCGGGGAGGCTCGGGGTAGTCTCCTTCTTGCTCGATTCGCACGGTACCGCAAAGACACCAAGTGTAGGCGCCTCCAAGGTATCCACCAAGACGCCCACTATCAGATCTCCTTTGCACTTGCTAGGATGCTAGAGAGACTCTCGTTGATCTCCTCTACACCACCTGTGATTAAACTCCTTTAATCTATGTGAAAAATCTGGTGGAAAATGGGTCTCGACACATGAGATACGCGACAGAAATTTAGCAGAGCTTCCGCGCGCGTATGTGAAAGATGGATGAGTTTCTTTGCAGCCTAGGCCTCCTTTTATAGAGCCCCAAGGCAGGAGACTCCTCTCTCCATGTCCCTAGATAGTTTCCCCACATTCTATAGTGGACAACAGCCCAAAACTGCAAAAAACTGTTGAAAAACTGCTGAAAACGTGGCAAAACAACTCTCAACTTCAGCCTTGCCTTCTACCCACGTTTTGGCATAATCACCCACTACTTTAGGCCATGTACAGCCATTAGAAGGGCCCTAGTTGGGCTTCATGCGTCCAGAATAGTGAGGTGTCTTGCACTATGGGTATTTGGGCCGAATGGGGCTGAACCGGGCTGTCTTTGCATCGCTTTCATGTTTTCAGCCTATTTATCAAACCATTTGATAAATATAATTAATTAGTCATTTCCTACGACTATATATCTCATGTTTAAGACTCAATTTAATATGCCCAACATATTAAATGATCAAGGAACGAATAGAGACACAATCCTTTTGCGGTGTGACCCTTTGGGACCCAAATTATTTAGCAATGAGATTAAACCCCTTAATCTCATAGATTGTGAGCGGCACCCAGCAATATGCATCGCAACCCCTAAATAATTCAGATATGAGTGCGGTACTTATATCCCGGTCTGAAGGCAACGACAATTGCCTCATGCTTATTCTATGTCCTACGATATCCCGAATGTTGCAAGGCAAGATCATGTCATCCTTTGTAATGCATTCGTATACTATGTGCGACTAGTTGGATATCATCACTCCCGTCGACAAACGAGAGAGACATCGGTGTTCTTGACTCATGCATCCCCTTCATACAAAAGACGTACACCGAGATAAAGCCCTTATGGCTGTCAGTTACGGACAACGTTAGACGATATCCACAAATGCAAATCAGACGTATAAGAAGATCATTTGTCTCAACCTAAGAATTAGCATCCAAATTAAATACTAATGACATCAAACACAATCTTTATAGTATTTCAACATGGGTCATGTCCAACATGCTATTTGTGTAATTAAGCCGATAACCCCTTATCGAGTGATCTGTGAAACACGATCAACACTTAACTTACACACTAATCCATTTACGTTAATTATTATTCCTAGGTAATTAACGGATTAAGGACTTTTAGAGTTTTCATTATAATCTTTATATATATATATGTTTCACATTTGAAGTCCAACTCAAAATATAAATAATGAATACTCAAGGAACAAATGAAATATCAAATATATCATCCTTTTGCATGAAACTAAATGCAATCATCCAATGATTGGCTACTAGATCACTACAACACTAACACTGAGGGCGTCGGGTCCCCATTTTCATGTTTTGCGCTCTCGGATTCATTTTCGGCCGTACCAAGGGCGTCTCGTTCTGTTTTCATGTTTTCCGCTACCGGACATGTTTTCGGCGGTACCGAGGGCGTCGGGTCCCGTTAACAAGTTTTGCGCTCTAGAGTCGTTTTTAGCGGTACCGAGGACGTCGGGTCCCGTTTTCATATTTTGCGCTCCCGGACTCATTTTCGGCCGTACCAAGGGCGTCTCGTTCCGCTTTCATGTTTTCCGCTACCGGACATGTTTTCGGCGGTAGCGAAGGCGTCGGGTCCCGTTTTCATGTTTTGCACTCCCGAACTCGTTTTCGGCGGTACTGAGGACGTCGGGTCCCATTTTCAAGTTTTGCGCTCCCGAACTCGTTTTCGGCGTGCACGGGACGTCGGGTCCCGTTTTCATGTTTTGCGCTCCGGACACGTTTCGGTTTGTACGAGAGGCGTCGTGTCTCATTTTCATGTTTTTCGATCCGGACTTATTTTCGGCGGTACGAGAGGGCGTCGGGTCCGTTTTCATGTTTTGCGCTCTCGGACTCATTTTTGGCCGTACGAGGGCGTCTCGTTCTCGTTTTCATGTTTTCCGCTACTGGGACATGTTTTCGGATGCAGAGGGCGTCGGGTCTCATTTTCTTGTTTTGCCCGCCCGGAATCATTTTCGGCGGTAACGAGGACGTCGGGTTCCGTTTTCATGTTTTGCGTTCCCGAACTCATTTTCGGCGATACGGAGGTCGTCGGGTGTCGTTTTCATGTTTTGCGCTCCCGAACTCATTTTCGGCGGTACCGAGGGTGTCGGGTCCAGTTTTCATGTTTTGCGCTCCGGACTCGTTTTCGGTGGTATTGTGGGCATCCGGTCCCGTTTTCAAGTTCTGCGCGCCCGGACTCTTTTTCGGCTGTACCGAGGGCGTCAAATCCCGTTTTTATGTTTTCCGTTCCCGGAGATGTTTTCGGCGGTACGCAGGGTGTCGGGCCCTTTTTCATGTTTTGCGCTCTGGACTCGTTTTCGACGATACCGGGGCGTCGGGTCTCGTTTCCTTGTTTTGTGTGCCGTACTCATTTTCGCTATACCGAGGGCGTCGAATCCCGTTTTCATGTTTTGCGCTCCGGACTCGTTTTCGGCGATACGAGGGACGTTGGGTCCCTTTTTCATGTTTTGCGCTCCCGGACTCGTTTTCGGTCGTACTGTTCCGTTTTCAAGTTTTCCGCTACGGACATGTTTTCGGCGGGCGAGGGCGCGGGTCTCGTTTTCATGTTTAGTGTGCCGGACTCGTTTTCATTGGTGTACCGTGGGCGTCGGCTTTTTGTTTTCATATTTTACGCTCCGGACTCATTTTCGGCGGTGCGAGGGCGTCCCTTCCGTTTTCTTGTTTTCCGCTCCCGGACATGTTTTTGGCGTACCGCAGGGTGTCGGGTCCCGTTTTCATGTTTTGCGCTCCGGACACGTTTTCGGCGATACGAGGGCGTCGGGTCTCGTTTTCATGTTTTGCGCTCCGGACTCGTTTCGACGATCGAGAGCGTCGGTCCGTTTTCATGTTTTGCGCCCCGAACTCGTTTTCGGCGTTACAGAGGGCGTCGGGTCCCGTTTTCATGTTTTGCACTCCCGGACTCGTTTTCGGCGGTACTGAGGGCGTCGAGTCCCGTTTTCATGTTTTGCGCTCCCAGACTAGTTTTTGGCGGTACCGAGGGCGTCGGGTCCTATTTTCATGTTTTCCGCTCCCGGACTCGTTTTCGACGGTACCGAGGGCGTCGGGTCTCGTTTTCATGTTTTGCGCTCCCGGACTCGTTTCGACGATACCGAGAGCGTCGGGTCCCGTTTTCATGTTTTGCGCTCCCGAACTCGTTTTCAGCGTTACAGAGGGCGTCGGGTCCCGTTTTCATGTTTTGCACTCCCGGACTCGTTTTCGGCGGTACTGAGGGCGTCGAGTCCCGTTTTCATGTTTTGCGCTCCCAGACTAGTTTTTGGCGGTAGCGAGGGCGTCGGGTCCTATTTTCATGTTTTCCGCTCCCGGACTCGTTTTCGACGGTACCGAAGGTGTCGGGTCCCGTTTTCTTGTTTTGCGCACACGGACTCGTTTTCGGCGGTAACAAGTGCGTTGGGTCCTGTTTTTAAAATTTTGCGCTCCCGGACTCGTTTTCAGCGGTACCGAGGACGTCGGGTCCCGTTTTCATGTTTTGCGCTCTCGGACTCAATTTCGGCCGTACCAAGGGCGTCTCGTTCCGCTTTCATGTTTTCCGCTACCGGACATGTTTTCGGCGGTACCGAGGGCGTCGGGTCCCATTTTCATGTGTTGCGCTCCCGAATTTGTGCAAAATTAGCATCATAGAATGTTCATATCAAAATTTTAATTAGAAAATATTATAATAGGCAGAATTAGGAGTGATGATATCAATTTGTATGAAATTATGTGTGGTTATGAGGCAATAAATGTTCAAAATCTTAAATAACTTATTTAAACTGTAGTTTCTAATGTATTTTACTTATATTTTATGTAAAATAAGCGTCATAAAATATTAATATGGAAGTTTTAATTTGATATTATTATAATATGCATAATTAGGAGTAATTATATTAATTTGTATGAAATTCTATGTAGTTATGCGGATAATTTTTTTTTAAAAGCTCAATCAACATGTCTAAACAGCTGTTTTTAATGCATCTTACTTATGTTTTGTGCAAAATTAGTGTCGTATAATATTCATATCAAAGTGTTAATTGGACAATCTTCTCATAGGTATAATTAGGAGTAATTATTTTAATTTTCGTGAAATTATATTTAGTAATGGACAATGAATGTTGTAAATCTTAAAAAACTTGGTTAAACAGCAGTTTGTAATGTATCTTACTTATGTTATATGAATAATTAGTCTCATAGGATATTAATATTGAAGTGTTAATTGGACAATCTTACAATAGGAATAATTAGGAGTAAATTTATTAATTTGCACGAAATTTTGAGTATTTATTGAGCCAAAAATTAGTATTGTTAAACAGCTTTTTACTGCATCTTACTTAATTTTTACACAAAATGAGTATTGTTGAACGTTCATATCGATGTGTTAATTGGATAATCTTCAAATAGGCATAGTTATGAGTAATTGTATTAATTTTCACGAAATTATGTGTTGTTATGAGGCAAAAAATATTAAAAATCGTAAAATAAATCGTTTGAATAGCAGTTTCTATTATATCTTACTTATGTTTTATGAAAAATTAGTATCGTAGGATATTTATTTCGAAGTGTTAATTGGACAACCACATAATAGGCATAATTAGAAATAATTATATTAATTTTCATAAAATTATGAGTAGCTAGGCAGCCAAAAAATTTGAAATCTCAAACAACTTGTTTAAACAATAGTTTTTAACACATATTCCTTATGTTTTGTGCAAAATTAGCATCATAGAATGTTCATATCGAAGTTTTAATTAGAAAATATTATAATAGGCATAAATAGGAGTGATTATATTCATTTCCACAAAATTATTTATAGTTATGCGGCCAAAAATTTTGAAAAACTGAAATAACTTGTTTAAACAGTAGTTTCTAATGTATTTGACTTATGTTTTATGAAAAATTAGTGTCGTAGGATATTCATATCGAAGTGTTAATTGGACAATCTTACAATAGGCATAATTAAGAGTAATTACATTAATTTTCACGAAATTATGTGTATTTATGCGGCCAAAAATTCTAAAAAAGTCAAACAACTTGTTTAAATAGCAGTTTTTAATGCATCTTACTTGTGTTTTGTGCAAAATAAGCGTCATAGAATATAAATATCGATGTTTTAATTCGATAGTATTATAATATGCATAATTAGGAGTAATTATATTTATTTGCATGAAATTATATGCAGTAATGCATGAAATTATATGCATGAAATTATAATATTAAACAATCTTATAATAGGCATAATTAAGAGTAATTACATTATTTTTTACGAAATTATGTGTATTTATGCGGCCAAAAATTCTAAAAAAGTCAAACAACTTGTTTAAATAGCAGTTTCTAATATATCTTACTTATGTTTTATGAAAAATTAGTATCGTAGGATATTCATTTCGAAGTGTTAATTGGACAACCTCATAATAGGCATAATTAGAAGTAATTATATTAATTTTTACGAAATTATGAGTAGTTAGGCGGTAGAAAATTTTGAAAATCTCAAACAATTTGTTTAAACAGCAGTTTTTAATACATATTCCTTATGTTTTGTGAAAAATTAGCATCATTGAATGTTCATATCGAAGTTTTAATTGGAAAATATTATAATAGGCGAGAATTAGGAGTGATAATATTAATTTGCACGAAATTATTTGAAGTTATGCGGCCAAAAATGTTAAAAAAGCTGAAATAACTTGTTTAAACGGCTGATTTTAATGCATCTTATATATTGTGCAAAATTAGTATCTTAGAATATTTATATTGAATCGTTAATTGGATAATCTTCTAATAGACATAATTTGGAGTAATTATATCAATTTGTATGAAATTATGTGTAGTTATGAGGGAATAAATGTTCAAAATCTTAAATAACTTGTTTATACTGTAGTTTCTAATGTATTTTACTTATATTTTATGTAAAATAAGCGTCATAAAATATTCATTGGACAATCTTCTCATAGGAATAATTATGAGTAATTATATTAATTTTCGTGAAATTATATTTAGTAATGGACAATGAATGTTGTAAATCTTAAAAAACATGGTTAAACAGCAGTTTGTAATGTATCTTACTTATGTTTTATGAAAAAATAGTCTCATAGGATATTAATATTGAACTGTTAATTGGAAAATCTTACAATAGGTATAAATAGGAGTAAATTTATTAATTTGCACGAAATTTTGAGTATTTATTCCGCCAAAAATTAAATACAAAATTCAAACATCTTCTTTAGACAGGTTTTTACTGCATCTTACTTAATTTTTACGCAAAATGAGTATTGTTGAACGTTCATATCGATGTGTTAATTGGATAATCTTCAAATATGCATAGTTATGAGTAATTGTATTAATTTTCACGAAATTATGTGTTGTTATGTGTTAAAAAATATTAAAAATCGTAAAAAAAATCGTTTGAACAGCAATTTCTATTATATCTTACTTATGTTTTATGAAACATTAGTATCGTAGGATATTTATTTCGAAGTGTTAATTGGACAACCACATAATAGGCATAATTAGGAATAATTATATTAATTTTCACGAAATTATGAATAGCCAGGCAGCCAAAAAATTTAAAAATCTCAAACAACTTGTTTAAATAGTAGTTTTTAACACATATTCCTTATGTTTTGTCATAGAATGTTCATATCGAAATTTTAATTAGAAAATATTATAATAGGCATAAATATGAGTGATTATATTAATTTGCACGAAATTATTTATAGTTATGCGGCCAAAAATTTTGAAAAACTGAAATAACTTGTTTAAACAGTAGTTCTAATGTATTTGACTTATGTTTTATGAAAAATTAATGTCGTAGGATATTCATATCGAAGTGTTAATTGGACAATCTTATAATAGACATAATTAAGAGTAATTACATTAATTTTCACGAAATTATGTGTATTTATGCGGCCAAAAATTCTAAAAAAGTCAAACAACTTGTTTAAATAGCAGTTTTTAATGCATCTTACTTGTGTTTTGTGCAAAATAAGCGTCATAGAATATAAATATCGATGTTTTAATTCGATTGTATTATAATATGCATAATTAGGAGTAATTATATTTATTTGCATGAAATTATATGCGATAATGCGGAAAAAATATTTTAAAAGCTCAATCAACATGTTTAAACAAACTTTTTTTAATGCATCTTACTTATGTTTTGTGCAAAATTAGTATCGTAGGATATTCATATCGAAGTTTTAATTGGATAATCTCCTAATAGGTATAATTATGAATAATTATATTAATTTTCACGAAATTATATGTAGTAATGGACAATGAATGTTTTAAATCTTATACAACTTGGTTAAACAGCAATTTGTAATGTATCTTACTTTGTATTATGAAAAATTAGTCTCGTAGGATAATAATATCGAAGTGTTAATTGGATAATCTTATAATAGGCATAATTATGAGTAAATTTATAAATTTTCACGATATTTTGAGTATTTATTCAGCCAAAAATTAAAAATAAAGTCAAACAACTTCTTTCAACAGCTTTTTAATGCATCTTACTTAATTGTTACGCAAAATTAGTGTCGTTGAACGTTCATATCGATGTGTTAATTGGATAATCTTCTAATAGGTATAGTTAGGAGTAATTGTATTAATTTTCACGAAATTATGTGTAGTTATGAGGCAAAAAATGTTAAAAATCTTAAACAACTCGTTTGAACAGTAGTTTCTAATATATCTTACTTATGTTTTATGAAAAATTAGTATCGTAGGATATTCATTTCGATGTGTTAATTGGACAACCTCATAATAGACATAATTAGGAGTAATTATATTAATTTTTACGAAATTATGAGTAGTTAGGCGGCAGAAAATTTTGAAAATATCAAACAACTTGTTTAAACAATGAGTTTTTAATACATATTCCTTATGTTTTGTGCAAAATTAGCATCATTGAATGTTCATATCGAAGTTTTAATTGGAAAATATTATAATAGGCAGAATTAGGAGTGATAATTTTAATTTGCACGAAATTATTTGTAGTTATGCGGCCAAAAATGTTAAAAAAGCTGAAATAACTTGTTTAAACTAGTGATTTTAATGCATCTTATGTATTGTGCAAAATTAGTATCTTAGAATATTTATATCGAATCGTTAATTGGATAATCTTTTAATAGGCATAATTTGGACTAAATATATCAATTTGTATGAAATTATGTATAGTTATGAGGCAATAAATGTTCAAAATCTTAAATAACTTATTTAAACTGTAGTTTCTAATGTACTTCACTTATATTTTATGTAAAATAAGCGTCATAAAATATTCATATGGAAGTTTTAATTTGATATTATTATAATATGCATAATTAGGAGTAATTATATTAATTTGTATGAAATTCTATGCAGTTATGCGGATAAAATATTTTAAAAGCTCAATCAACATGTTTAAACAGCTATTTTTAATGCATCTTACTTATGTTTTGTGCAAAATTACTGTCGTATAATATTCATATCAAAGTGTTAATTGGACAATCTTCTCATAGAAATAATTATGAGTAATTATATTAATTTTCGTGAAATTATATTTAGTAATGGACAATGAATGTTGTAAATCTTAAAAAACATGGTTAAAAAGCAGTTTGTAATGTATCTTACTTATGTTTTATGAAAAAATAGTCTCATAGGATATTAATATTGAAGTGTTAATTGGACAATCTTACAATAGGTATAATTAGGAGTAAATTTATTAATTTACACGAAATTTTGAGTATTTATTCAGCCAAAAATTAAAAACAAAATTCAAACATCTTCTTTAAAACGACTTTTTATCGCATCTTACTTAATTTTTACGCAAAATGAGTATTGTTGAACGTTCATATCGATGTGTTAATTGGATAATCTTCAAATAGGCATAGTTATGAGTAATTGTATTAATTTTCACGAAATTATGTGTTGTTATGAGTCAAAAAATATTAAAAATCGTAAAAAAAATCGTTTGAACAGCAGTTTCTATTATATCTAACTTATGTTTTATGAAAAATTAGTATCGTAGGATATTTATTTCGAAGTGTTAATTGGACAACCACATAATAGGCATAATTAAGAATATTTATATTAATTTTCACGAAATTATGAGTAGCTAGGCAGCCAAAAAATTTGAAAATCTCAAACAACTTGTTTAAACAGTAGTTTTTAACACATATTCCTTATGTTTTGTGCAAAATTAGCATCATAGAATGTTCATATCGAAGTTTTAATTAGAAAATATTATAATAGGCATAAATAGGAGTGATTATATTAATTTGCACGAAATTATTTATAGTTATGCGGTAAAAAATTTTGAAAAACTGAAATAACTTGTTTAAACAGTAGTTTCTAATGTATTTGACTTATGTTTTATGAAAAATTAGTGTCGTAGGATATTCATATCGAAGTGTTAATTGGACAATCTTACAATAGGCATAATTAAGAGTAATTACATTAATTTTCACGAAATTATGTGTATTTATGCGGCCAAAAATTCTAAAAAAATCAAATAACTTGTTTAAATAGCAGTTTTTAATGCATCCTACTTATGTTTTGTGCAAAATAAGCGTCATAGAATATAAATATCGATTTTTTAATTCGATAGTATTATAATATACATAATTAGGAGTAATTATATTTATTTGCATGAAATTATATGCAGTAATGCGGAAAAAATATTTTAAAAGCTCAATCAACATGTTTAAACAGCTTTTTTTATTGCATCTTACTTATGTTTTGTGCAAAATTAGTGTCGTAGGATATTCATATCGAAGTTTTAATTGGATAATCTCCTAATAGGTATAATTATGAATAATTATATTAATTTTCACGAAATTATATGTAGTAATGGACAATGAATGTTTTAAATCTTATACAACTTGGTTAAACAGCAATTTGTAATGTATCTTACTTTGTATTATGAAAAATTAGTCTCGTAGGATAATAATATCGATGTGTTAATTAGATAATCTTACAATAGACATAATTATGAGTAAATTTATTAATTTTCACGATATTTTGAGTATTTATTCAGCCAAAAATTAAAAATAAAGTCAATCAACTTCTTTCAACAGCTTTTTAATGCATCTTACTTAATTGTTACGCAAAATTAGTGTCGTTGAACGTTCATATCGATGTGTTAATTGGATAATCTTCTAATAGGCATAGTTAGGAGTAATTGTATTAATTTTCATGAAATTATGTGCAGTTATGAGGCAAAAAAGGTTAAAAATCGAAACAACTCGTTTGAACAGTTTCTAATATATCTTACTTATGTTTTATGAAAAATTAGTATCGTAGGATATTCATTTCGATGTGTTAATTGGACAACCTTATAATAGGCATAATTAGGAGTAATTATATTAATTTTCACGAAATTATGAGTAGTTAGGAGGCAGAAAAATTTGAAAATCTCAAACAACTTGTTCAAACAACAGTTTTTAATACATATTCCTTATGTTTTGTGCAAAATTAGCATCATTGAATGTTCATATCGAAGTTTTAATTGAAAAATATTATAATAGACAGAATTAGAAGTGATAATATTAATTTGTACGAAATTATTTGTAGTTATGCGGCCAAAAATGTTAAAAAACTAAAATAACTTGTTTAAACGGCTGATTTTAATGCATCTTATGTATTGTGCAAAATTAGTATCTTAGAATATTTATATCGAATCGTTAATTGGATAATCTTCTAATAGGCATAATTTGGAGTAATTATATCAATTTGTATGAAATTATGTGTAGTTATGAGGCAATAAATGTTCAAAATCTTAAATAAGTGTTTAAACTGTAGTTTCTATTGTATTTTACTTATATTTTATGTAAAATAAGCGTCATAAAATATTCATATGGAAGTTTTAATTTGATATTATTATAATATGCATAATTAGGAGTAATTATATTAATTTTTATGAAATTCTATGCGAGATATGCGGATAAAATTTTTAAAAGCTCAATCAACATGTTTAAGCAAATTGTTTTTAATGCATCTTACTTATGTTTTGTGCAAAATTAGTGTCGTATAATATTCATATTAAAGTGTTAATTGGACAATCATCTCATAGGAATAATTATGAGTAATTATATTAATTTTCGTGAAATTATATTTAGTAATGGACAATGAATTTTGTAAATCTTAAAAAACATGGTTAAACAGCAGTTTGTAATGTAGCTTACTTATGTTTTATGAAAAAATAGTCTCATAGGATATTAATATTGAAGTGTTAATTGGCCAATCTTACAATAGGTATAATTAGGAGTAAATTTATTAATTTGCACAAAATTTTGAGTATTTATTCAGCCAAAAATTAAAAGCAAAATTCAAACATCTTCTTTAAACAGCTTTTTACTGCATCTTACTTAATTTTTACGCAAAATGAGTATTGTTGAACGTTCATATCGATGTGTTAATTGGATAATCTTCAAATAGGCATAGTTATGAGTAATTGTATTAATTTTCACGAAATTATGTGTTGTTATGAGGCAAAAAATATTAAAAATCATAAAAAAAATCGTTTGAACAGCAGTTTATATTATATCTTACTTATGTTTTATATGAAAAATTAGTATCGTAGGATATTTATTTCGAAGTGTTAATTGGACAACCACATAATAGGCATAATTAGGAATAATTATATTAATTTTCACGAAATTATGAGTAGCTAGGCGACCAAAAAATTTGAAAATCTCAAACAACTTGTTTAAACGGTAGTTTTTAACACATATTCCTTATGTTTTGTGCAAAATTAGCATCATAGAATGTTCATATCGAAGTTTTAATTAGAAAATATTATAATAGGCATAAATAGGAGTGATTATATTAATTTGCACGAAATTATTTATAGTTATGCGGCAAAAAATTTTGAAAAACTGAAATAACTTGTTTAAACGAGTAGTTTCTAATGTATTTGACTTATGTTTTATGAAAAATTAGTGTCGTAGGATATTCATATCGAAGTGTTAATTGGACAATCTTACAATAGGCATAATTAAGAGTAATTACATTAATTTTCATGAAATTATGTGTATTTATGCGGCCAAAAATTCTAAAAAATTCAAACAACTTGTTTAAATAGCGATTTTTAATGCATCTTACTTGTGTTTTGTGCAAAATAAGCGTCATAGAATATAAATATCGATGTTTTAATTCGATAGTATTATAATATGCATAATTAGGAGTAATTATATTTATTTGCATGAAATTATATGCGCGTAATGCGGAAAAAATATTTTAAAAACTCAATCAACATGTTTAAATGACTTTTTTTAATGCATCTTACTTACGTTTTGTGCAAAATTAGTGTCGTAGGATATTCATATCGAAGTTTTAATTGGATAATCTCCTAATAGGTATAATTATGAATAATTATATTAATTTTCATGAAATTATATGTAGTAATGGACAATGAATGTTTTAAATCTTATACAACTTGGTTAAACAAACAATTTGTAATGTATCTTACTTTGTATTACGAAAAATTAGTCTCGTAGGATAATAATATCGAAGTGTTAATTGGATAATCTTACAATAGGCATAATTATGAGTAAATTTATTAATTTTCACGATATTTTGAGTATTTATTCAGCCAAAAATTAAAAACAAAGTCAAACAACTTCTTTCAATGACTTTTTAATGCATCTTACTTAATTGTTACGCAAAATTAGTGTCGTTAAACGTTCATATCGATGTGTTAATTGAATAATCTTCTAATAGGCATAGTTAGGAGTAATTGTATTAATTTTCATGAAATTATGTGCAGTTATGAGGCAAAAAAGGTTAAAAATCTGAAATAACTCGTTTGAACAGCAGTTTCTAATATATCTTACTTATGTTTTATGAAAAATTAGTATCGTAGGATATTCATTTCGATGTGTTAATTGGACAACCTCATAATAGGCATAATTAGGAGTAATTATATTAATTTTTACGAAATTATGAGTAGTTAGGCGGCAGAAAATTTTGAAAATATCAAACAACTTGTTTAAACAGCAGTTTTTAATACATATTCCTTATGTTTTGTGCAAAATTAGCATCATTGAATGTTCATATCGAAGTTTTAATTGGAAAATATTATAATAGGCAGAATTAGGAGTGATAATATTAATTTGCACGAAATTATTTGTAGTTATGCGGCCAAAAATGTTAAAAAACCGAAATAACTTGTTTAAACTAGTGATTTTAATGCATCTTATGTATTGTGCAAAATTAGTATCTTAGAATATTTATATCGAATCGTTAATTGGATAATCTTCTAATAGGCATAATTTGGACTAAATATATCAATTTGTATGAAATTATGTATAGTTATGAGGCAATAAATGTTCAAAATCTTAAATAACTTATTTAAACTGTAGTTTCTAATGTATTTCACTTATATTTTATGTAAAATAAGCGTCATAAAATATTCATATGGAAGTTTTAATTTGATATTATTATAATATGCATAATTAGGAGTAATTATATTAATTTGTATGAAATTCTATGCAGTTATGCGGATAAAATATTTTAAAAGCTCAATCAACATGTTTAAACAGCTATTTTTAATGCATCTTACTTATGTTTTGTGCAAAATTACTGTCGTATAATATTCATATCAAAGTGTTAATTGGACAATCTTCTCATAGAAATAATTATGAGTAATTATATTAATTTTCGTGAAATTATATTTAGTAATGGACAATGAATGTTGTAAATCTTAAAAAACATGGTTAAAAAGCAGTTTGTAATGTATCTTACTTATGTTTTATGAAAAAATAGTCTCATAGGATATTAATATTGAAGTGTTAATTGGACAATCTTACAATAGGTATAATTAGGAGTAAATTTATTAATTTACACGAAATTTTGAGTATTTATTCAGCCAAAAATTAAAAACAAAATTCAAACATCTTCTTTAAACGACTTTTTCGCATCTTACTTAATTTTTACGCAAAATGAGTATTGTTGAACGTTCATATCGATGTGTTAATTGGATAATCTTCAAATAGGCATAGTTATGAGTAATTGTATTAATTTTCACGAAATTATGTGTTGTTATGAGTCAAAAAATATTAAAAATCGTAAAAAAAATCGTTTGAACAGCAGTTTCTATTATATCTAACTTATGTTTTATGAAAAATTAGTATCGTAGGTGTGCGACCCTTTTTCGCGCGCTCCGCACCGCCGCTGGGCGATGGGTTGCGGAAGAAGGACACGGAGATCCCTCCCGAACGTGCATCTGCTGGGTGTCGGCCGATTCTGCCGTTTAGAGATTATTTGGATGCACATTCGGGGGTTTTTAGTGATTGTGAGTTCTTGTAGATTCCGGTGGGCGCAAGCCCCCACCGTTAATTACCCCGGGCTACGAACCTCGAGGCACCTCTGGATCTTTGAAAGAGAGAAGCAAATAGTATAGTTAAAAGATGGTCAAGTGGTCGTCTAATTTCATGAAAAAGGGTCTACGGAAGATGAACCTACAAACAGATCGGTTCAATCTATGGAAGACAAACCTACAAACGGATCGGTTTTGTCCTATGGAAGACGAACCTACAAACGGATCGGTTCGATCTATGCCACCTCGAGATGTAACCTTACCTACGGACCGGGTTAATCTCTTTAGAGGGGCTTGAGGTGAATCTACATACGAGATCGACTCGACCTCCGTTGATCTAGAAGATAAACCTACAAACAGATCGGTTCAATCTTAACTAGTCAACAACCAATCACACAAAATACAACTCGAAGCGCCGGCGGTTGATCTTGAGGTTGGTGAATCGGGAGAGGGTGGATATGGCCCACGTGTTTCTTCTCACCGATCTTCTAGATCATGAATTCGAAGCACTAAGCCGATTCATAAACCTAGGAAACACAATTGCACACAATGTCAAACCTGAAGCGCCGAGCCGGTTCAACATTGAGGCATGTGTTAGTGAAGGAACCTACCTACGAACGGTTCACATTCTTGTTTTGTGGATGAATCTACCTACGGAGCCGATTCAATCTCACGGTCTCGGGAAATGAACCGGGAGACGAACTTATCGACGGATGAGTTCGGTCTTGCCGACTCAAATGGTCATGAATTATTTGTTCATGACACCGAGTCATTAAGATGTCACTTCTCTCGGACATCGTAATGTTCTTCTTCTTCAAAGTCGACATATCTCTCCATGCGATGTCGTAGCTTTGGTCATTCTTCGACGAGCGTCAAGACGTTCTCGTCTCGACTAATCATTCTACATGTTGCATTACTTGTGCAAAATTACTATGTTGCCCTACACCCCTTGTGTGAGCGTATTCAATCATGAGTTACTTGCTCATGGCGGCGAGTCATTAAGATGTCACCTATCTAGGACATCATAATGTTCTTCTTCTTGAGTCGACATATATTTCCATGTTAGTATCGTAGCTCGGTTATTCTTCATCAAACGTCAAGATGTTCTTGTCTCGACATATTCACTCATGTTGCTATCAAAGCCTTATTCATTCTACGTCAAGATGTTCTTGTCTCAACGTATCTTATTATTCTTTATCAAGTGTCAAGATGTTCTTGTCTCGACATATCTTCTCGTATTGTTATTAAAGCCTTAATCATCTCACGTCAAGATGTTCTTGTCTCAACGTATCTTCTTCATATTGCTATCAAAGCCTAAATCATCCTACGTCAAGATGTTCTCGTCTTGACTAATCATTCTAAATGTTATATCATGTGTGCAAATATTCATATGTGGCTCTACACTCCTTATGTGAGCATATTTATTTATTTCTAAAATGCACAAAATCTATTATATAATATCTTCCATTATCATTCTTTATTATAAAGATGCATTTATTATTATTATTATTATTATTATTATTATTATTATTATTATTATTTTTATTTTTAAACTCTATTTATCTATGTAGAAAATTATTTACAAAAATAATAGGAAAAAGGGGTTAGCTATTTAACTAGATTTTCATTTATATTTTTGGGATTTTTTTTTATAATAGCTAAAATAGTAGAATTTTTATTTTTATTATTTCTAAACTCTATTTATTTTGTAGAAAATCACTTACAAAAATAATAGAAAATAAAATGGCTTTTTTTTTTTTTGTATTTTTAAAATGTTTATAATAGCCAAAGTAATAGAATTTTATTATTATATTCTATTATATTGAAATACTACTCATCTTTACAAAATCAAAAGATGGTTAGCTATACTATTTTACTATTATTATTTTTATTATTATTTTTTTTATTTTAATATCTATAATAGCTAAAAAGAAATCATTACTAATATTCTATCTTATTTATTATACTATTCATTATATCTATTTTTATTATTTCTATTTATTATCTATAGAAAAGTATAAGATTTTTATTACTAGTTGAAAATAGTCATAAGAGATGAAATTCATTATGTTTTTATTACAACTATTATTTTTATTACATTTTATTTATCAAAAGTATATTTTTTTTATTGTATATGTTTGTATAGAAATAAAAGAAATACAATTCATATTATAAAACTATATTATCATTCTTTATTATAAAAGAAAATACATTTTACTATTTATTACCATGGTATTATATTTTTGTATATTTTGTGCTATTTATTTTTATTATTCTTTTTACAGAAAATATCAATATAATATCTATTATTATTATTATATATTTTTTTTTTTTATTTATCAAAGAACATAGCTAATCTCACTATTTATTATAGTATATTACTATCATCATTATTATTTCATGGAAAATCACTTGAAAAGTCACTAAAATATATCTAGTTATTATTTATGATTTTTATTTGTATTTTTGGAATTTTTATAGTATATAAAATGACAAGTCAAAGCTAAGTCAAACATATCAATATAGGTAATATCTTTTGCTTTTAAATTGTTTTATTATGATTATATTTTCAAAACTAGAATATTATCATATAGAAAAATAATATGAAAAATAAGAAAATTTTAGAAACAAATTTGAGTCAATTTGGAGTTAGGAGTATTTTCAAATCATTTATTTACTCTATATTATTACTATTACATTATTATTTAATTCTTTGGGCCTAATCTGGGCGTCGATTTGCATCAGATTATCATATACCTTTATTTCATTATAAACTTATTTGGGCGCTGGATCTATTCACGAGATTGGTGCACATTAGATGAAGGGCCCGGATCTTCATTTATTCAATCGAGGCTTATTTGTTATGAATCACTTGGGCCATTAGATCTACTTTGAGATTCACTCATCGAGATGAAAGGTTTAGATCAACTCCTTTTTCCTTTAAGCGCGGTTTATAAGCGACGTTGGATTCCTTTAAGATGTGTTTTCGCGCATCAAATCTCGTGTTCATGCGCTAAAAGTCGTGCGCATTCGTCCTCGATCGTCCGTTGACCACTTCGTGAGATTCGTGCGGGGAGTACATTTCGGTGACCGGAGCTCCGCCCTTCCGATCAGGTAAACCTAGCAGCGCCGCTTTACTCTCAAGAACCTTTTTATCACTCCTGATTGAAGATCGGTATGGTGTTCTAGCGTATATAAGGGTACCATTTTCGGTACAGTTCAAATTCGGATGCGATTGAGTTTTCAATCGTGAATTTCACTCAATTGATTGATGAATCTTGCAATTGAACTTCATTCGATCGCTTTGTGTCTTCGATCGTGTTTGTGAAGTCGAATTTTCTTTTGAGGTGTTGTGCATGGCCTATTCCACTTAAGCATGGTCGTGCACGGTACCGATCACGCTAACTTCAATGCTATGTGATGAATTGCTCCCAATTACACCACTTCCTTGCACCTTGAACCGGTCTCAGGCTCTCAAGTCATCGTTTAGGCAAAGGAGTCGAGAGGAATGGCTTATCCTTCTATCGACTCCATACTGACAGATCATCGGCCGATTTGGTGAATGGGAGAGTTGCGAAACTCTACTACCGATCCGTTGCGATTCAAATGATATAGAAAGAAGCGAAAGAATAGGTACATGTAATCATATGAAGCCTAAACCGAAAGATCAAATCTTTGCTTCTATGAAATCTTGGTAATTTCAAGATTTAATCAAAAGAACATGAATTGAAAAGAAGAAAAAGGATAATGCGAAAAAGGCATAAAGAATCACCTTTGTGAACTAAAATTGAATGAGAAAATAGCAAATTATTTGATTATTCAATGCAAGAACTGATTTTATTGCACAGCTACAACTCTGCCCTAATCACATTTTCAATTCCATAGCAATACCTGCTTAGCAAACTTGCAAATGATGAATAGAGCTTATGAAGATTATAAATTGGATCGAATTGAGAGACTAGGTCTACTATCAATTGATTCAATTGCCTCTGTTCACTTTGCCTCACTCTCTCTCTTCTCCTTGCTGATCTCTCTCTCTCTCTCTCTTAATTGCTAGAAATTTTCGAACCCCTTCTTCATTCTCTGTAGAGGGTTTATATAGGCCAGAATACAAGGTGTGAGAGAGGGTTTGTGTTTGTTCAATTCTTTGGATTGCTAATGTGGCACTCCATCTCACCTTTCATTTTACAAACCAGTGGCCAGGATTGATTCTCTTTGTGCTTCTTGATGTTAAGTCCACGGATTGATGACTTGGCAATCGACAGGTATAACAGATTGTGGCGGGTTAGTTATTGTTTTCCTTGTATTCACCATCTTGCCATTTATAACTGTCATTTGCACTCCTTTCAATTCTTCTAGAACCTTCTCTGATCCAATTAACATTCGTCTAAATCAATTAATTGGGTCTATATATACCAATTAGGTGCCACTAGCGTTTTCCTTTCTGATTTGCCTTAATCCATAGCCAAAGCATCCTTCTTCATCTCTTTGCTTATTTCTCTAATTACAAGCTCATTCATGCCCCTTTTAGTCTCAGATATCAATTTCACACCTTTTCTTGAGATCCTATACTGTTGAGATCGAGTATTACAGATCCCTTCACCGGCCGAGTGGTGGGTGGTGTAGCATTAGGTTAGAGCTTCCCTCAAGTTAATCCAAGCTTCTGGATAGCATCGCAAAGGTTAGAACATTGTATAAGCACTGCCAATTTGATCTCTTATATTTGTATGAGTCGATTACAAGTTTCAATTTTGCAAGCTATCTTCGACCGATTCTCCATATTTCCTTTGTGATTCATTGAAATTTGTTGCTTATGTATCTCTAATCCGCCTTGTCTTGCCCATTCCAATCATATCCAGGGAATAAGAACACCTTTCAAAGCATCCCTCCATGGCGCCTCCTTCTGTGTCGCGCGGAAGAAAAAGACGGAAGGGAAGGGAAGAAGAAGGAAGTAGTCTCGATCGGGATGGTCTAGGCGCATGTGAGCCGCAACAGCAAAGGGTCCACCGTCAGAGAGGCGTTACACAAGAGCCAGGTACTCATCTCTCTTCTTTGCTGTTTATTTAAATTTCAACTTTATTTGAATGGGCTTGGTTCATGCGCCTCTGTCTTATAATGCTTACAACCTGGCCCCACTTGTCAGGATTTAATCTTGTTGCTTAGCTAAGATTTAGGAATTGATCATCATTTAGCCTTAATTAGGGCCCACATGTCAGTCATACAGGGTTTAAACTAATGACTTACACATAGCTAATTGGGATGATGTGTCACCAATCATGCTGTGACACATGTCAAATGAACTTGGCTGTGTTGGAATTAACCTGCTGATGTGCTATACCACGTGTCTTGCCATGTGGCAAGGTTCTTTGAGATGGCCCTATCACCGGTGCCACGTGGCATATCGGTGGGGCCCACTTCTTGGCGACTTCAGCTTTGGTGTGGGGCCCACGTGTCTTTGAGGTGGCCCGATAGATGTGTGCCACGTGGCACATGTATGCTGACTTGGCTTATCCTGGTGCTGCCACGTGGCACACCCTCTCTCCTCCGTTATTTTATATATTCTGTGTTCTCTTGTACCCAGTTTGCACCCAAAGAGGCCTCTGTCCCCAAGTTGCACCCAGAGTCATTTTGATCAAATCTCAGCTCTTGATTAATCCATTTAATCTGTTTTATCTTCTCTGAATTTATTTTAATAGCTCCACTTATCCAAAAATCATGAAAATTTCACCAAAAATCCCTAAATTCATGATGATCATCCCTGTAATTTTTAATTCCATTTTTGCCCCTCCTTTTTTGAATTAAAAATTCTTTTGTCAAATAAACCCTGTTATTCCTTCTGAATTAATCCCAGATTTCATTTGTAGCTCAATGTCTCTGCCAATTATCTCTCTCTTGCAGAAACCACCCTAACTAAACATCAATTAGACTTATATTGACATTCATTAGGGCTTGATTTGATCAAATGCTGACTACTTATCAGCAATTAATACAAATCTAGACTTGATCAGGTGGTTGCTCCCGGCTTTGCTTTGACCGGTCTTGTGAAATTGACTTTCAATCCCTTAACATGAGGGTGACTTGGTCAAAGAACCGACTACTTATCGATAATTGACACAAATCAAAGCATGGTTAGGTGGTTGCTCATGACTTTGGCACCGGAGTCGACTTTGAAAGCAAAATCACATTTGGAATTTCTCATGACTAGTTGCATCAAAATGCTAGCTTGGCATTGACATCATTTCATGTAGCATAGGGATTATCTTGCTTGGCTCCTTTCTAGGGTTAGCTCCAAAGGCAGATTTTTAGGGTTCAATTCTGACTCCTTCAATAGGTCACTGAGGTGTGGGGTCCACCTGTCAGTGAAAATGGTCACATGGTGACTCATCAGATAGGCTATGTTGTTAGATTCATATACAAGGGACTGCCAGGTGGGTCCCACTTGTCAGAGAAAATATAATCAAATGGCTGACCCATCAGGAGATTTTCTCTTTCTGAAATCTCCCGAGGGTCAGCCACCTCGAATGAGTAGGAGGTGGTGGGGTATTTATATCCTCGTCTTTCACCCTAATATTTCATTGTGGGATTAATGGATTTGTTCCGGGATTAAACAGCGACCTCTTCTGATCAGTGGGCCACCTTTCATTGCTTTCTCTTCTTCCCTCTTTTCATGATTTATCATTAATCATCAATTTTATTCTCATTTATTCATCTATTCATCCTTGAAATCTTTCAAGGGTAAACAAAGAGCCACCCACCAAGACGAGTCTTGAACGCTCGAAAGGCTTGTCTTGGTGCATTATTCCTTATTATTCATCACTTCATTTCTCATGACGGTCTTTTCTTCTTCGGATATTGTAGTTCCATCTCATGACGCCATTCCGCGTCGCCCCTTGAGTCATTACCATTCTTTTTATGAGGATCCTAGCGATTGGACTCCTCTCGTCTCAGCCATTCGAGCGACCCCTGTCTACCCGCGAGGCGGCGGTTTATTCTTTAGGGATGATCAGCCTCATGATATCATGCCCCTTCAGCCTTTAGGCGTTGCCTCTACAGCTCCTTTGACACATCTCCTGGGCAAGGAGATTATTGACGGGGAGGCCTCTCGGTGGACTTCCGCTTCTTTCATGGCTCCTTTAGAGTGCCACGGTTACCAGCTGGAGTGGACTCGATATATACTCATGCGGGAGAGGGCTATACTTGAGCGTACTGGGATATACGACCCGATCTTTCTGTCGATGTTTCGCTATCACATCGACACACCCCTGGCTGTGGGCCTTTTGCGAGAGGTGGAACTATTCCACCAACACTTTGTTTATCGATGACGGGAGCGACTCGACCCTCCTGGAGATACAGCAGTTGACAGGGTTGCCGATCTTTGGCTGGTTTTACGACGAGTTCATAGTCTCGCCTGCTGACTTGAGAGATTCATCTCGATTCTCGTCATCTTTACAGAGGGTGTATGATATATACCACCATCTGAGAGGGGGTCACTCTGGGGTCCCCTTCAGACATTGGATTGCCTATTTCACAGATCGAGTTCATACTCGTCCCGAGGGCTTAGCCTCTATTCGAGATCCTTTTGGTACAGGTCGGCTCGAGATTCACTATGACGGCCCTACCCCTTCTCAGGATGCATTGTGCTCTCACGATATAGATCGGGAGACTTATCTGACCGCATTCATTTCCTGGTGGATCTGTTACTTTTTACTACCCAGCTCCCCAGCATACACCATCCGACCTTCTGTATTTGTCATGGCGAGTTTGATTGCACGCGGCGGCAGATTTCCTTAGCGGATTTTGTATTGGCCAACATCTACGGGGGTCTTCGCGGTCTAGTATCATCTCGTAGTCCTTCGAGATGTAGGGGAGCCGATTCCATGGCATTTGGTTAGCGGCGGCTTCATATGCATTGGTCGGGTTCTTATGATCCTGGTATGGGCGTTGCTTCATTGAGAGACCATTTACCTCTGTTGGGCGATTTAGCGGAGTGCGCCCACTTCTTTGACTCCCGCGGATGCCGGATACTGATTTTATAGGAGTCGTGATCATCGAGGTTCGCCGAGATAGGCCGATGACTCGCGGGATAGCGGGGACCGTGGAGAGGTCGGTGGTTGATAGCAGGGTTCCTTCTTCTGACCCTTCCAGCATTCGGGATAGACTGACTGACTTGGAGTACCTTGTTAGCATCCGCCAGGGTTTTCTTCCTTTTAGATCGGGTGATCACATATTCATTGAACCCTATTCACCTCATCGGTGTGCACATCAGTTTGGGCTAGATCAGGATATCCCAGCGCCTCTTCTCCGTCCCGAGTTTTGGCGGTGACTTGGAGGGTGTCGGGTGGTGTTACACTTACCTCTTCCGACTAGGTACAGGAGTTCGTTGCCAGATGGTTTCCACTTCCCGAGTTCCCACTTTCTCGAGACGTTATCAGCAGTGGTACCATGATGCCATCCGCTCTTATCAGTCATACACTCCTCCTGTAGTTGCACGTATCACTTGCCCTCGCGACGGACATGTCTTTTCTAGCGGAGATATCTCATACGGCCGCTCTCTTTTCCCAGACATCACTGTAGAGCCTATTGATTTCCAGGGTTTAGACAGCCGGTTTTCTCGTGCTCCTGTTAGGACCATTCTCACAGGTATGCTTCATCATCCCTTTAGGTTATTTCTTTTCGATAAGCCTCATCTCATTTCGACCAATTCTCTTTTGATTCAGAGCTGGCTTATGAGTATGATCACGCGGAGCCCGGGTTCTCGGTCCCTCGTCCTCGAGTAGTTGGCGTTCATTCTCAGCCACATGCCGAGCCACTGGCTTCAGCTACCATGGGGAGAGATCGAGACGGCGCCTCTCAGCCGTCTTCCCCACCTTCTTTTCCTTCTCCCACTCCGGGTGATTTTCTTTACCGACTCGCCTATCTTTATTCGGGCGTACTTCATTTACATCTCTGATTAGGGTTTATTTTTCAGCTCGCGGGACATCTCCTGTAGAGGCAGCCCGAGATGACATTATAGCAGATCTATCGGCGCCTGCGAGCACTGCTATTCCAGGGTTCTGCACTGACCTTGCCGTCGCAGGTTTGTGTGCTTCATTTCAATACCTAGTTGCCAGCATGCACTAGTATTTTCATTCTTACATGTAGATTTTACAGACCCTGAGGCCGATGACATGGCGTCTCCTCATCGCTCGGAGTCTTTCTTTTACGACGGTCCTGCCTCACCGTCGATCTTATTGGTGCCTACCGGGGATGGTGACTCCTTTGATGTGGTTCTGGGGCCAGTGCTCACTCTTGCACGACCAGAGGCGCCTTCTTTAGAGCAGGAGAGTCCATTGGCTGTCGAGCCCGCAGGCGACGAGCCATTATTGATTAAGGGAGGGCCATCTCACGCTTCTTCATTTCCTGACGGGCAGCCTCTCATAGCCACAGATAGCGAGTCTCGGCGAGCGGGTTGCGGTCGATTATGACTCGGAGTTGGATGAGAGTTGGGCCGGTGGAGCGACTATTCCACGGCCCGAGAGATGGGGGTTCCGAGCTAGCGAGGGTCTCGCCGAGCCTCATGCTTCTCCCGGTACCTTATATTTCCTTTATCATTTGCCGTATTTTACTTTTCATGTACTTATGCTTCTTCATTTTATTTTGTAGCGGGTCCGGTACACCTATGGGTCCTCCCGAGGCGACCGACATCCCTATCCCCGACTCGGTCACTTTGTCTCGGGCGCGAGGCGATAGGTTAGATCTTCTCTTCCTTCTATTTCTTCTTAGGTTATAACAATTTGTCTAACCCATTTATTTTACTTGCGAGATGTTTCATCGAGGGATGTGCGGCTCGCCTTGGCCGCGCGGCGGATGCACTCGGGATACCTTCTTCGGAGGCTATCCGCTAGATTTCGAGATCTTGGACTCTCTCGCCCGGTGGTTTCTCTTTTGGCGGTATGGGCGATGCGGGATACCATCGCGCCGGCTCTACTACTCATTGCACCTCGTCTCGAGAGCACTTTTATTTCTAGGAGGTGTGAGGAGGCGCTCGGGGCTTACCGGGATGCGAGCTCTCTCGTATATCGGCACGAGTTAGAGATTCATGAGCTACGCGAGCATTTGGAGAGGCTGCTCGACTCCGCTATCTTCGGCGGCTCTCTTCTTGTGCCACTCTCGCTCCATGGGAGTCGGTGGTGGGCCCGCTCGACCCGCTCGTGCGGGAGCTAGAGGACCAGATTATCGATGAGGGCTTCTCTCGACATTTGGCGGGACGTCTCCCGAGTTGCGCATTCATTCGAGCGCCCGGGATAGTGCCTTCGCTCAGTTCTTGGACTTCGAGGCAGCTTCGGAGGAGGATAGGCACTCCCTCCATACTCATTTAGAGACTATTAGTACTGTGCTATTAGAGTTGGAGTCCCGCTTTTTGGGCCCATAGACTGCACTTTTCATTTCTTTTTTCTCCTTTTCTTTTACCATACTTGATATAGGATGCTTTGACACTTATCATTTGGATCTCTTGTTGTGGATGATGCTTGCCTCTATTATTATTCTTTCATCGCTTCCTCTGCAGCGCGAGGAAATATTTTATTGATTTCATGCTATGCACCTCCAATCTTATTTGCAAAAGCGCCCTATTACAACTGCTTCATTCTTTCGCAGCGTCTAAACAAAATAAAGAAAAATCTTACAACATCCTATTACATTCATTCTATACATGTTTCTCTTTATTTATGGCAATACAAAACTCAAGTAACCGTGGTATTTTACGGATACCGAACCTGTCTGTATTGACCTCTAGGCCGGGTACAGAATAAACCCGTTTATCCCTTTATTACTGATGGATAAACTTACCAGTATCAATTGGATTATGGATGCAATTGATAACACCATTTTGTGGATGCTCCTTGTATATTCAATTGACTTTTATTTGTGGAAGCTCACCCACTCTCCCCTCATTTGTGCACCGTTGCGTGCGGAAGTGGAAACTCACATTCACTCATCTCCACTCAATTTGTTTTGTGGGGGTACTACCCTCAAACATCCATCACGCATCCCTGCTAGACAGGCTTTCATCGGGTAGGTTCGCTCTCCATGACCTGAGTCACTTCTTTAAGCGAATTACTTTATTTGACACTAAATGTCGGGCAAAAGCATAAACCCTTAGTCCGACCCCTCCATGATCTATTTTGGGATTAGAAACAGACCACCTCCTTGGGCGTGTGGTACTTTTGCGGATGAATGTACCCAACCTGGTTTTTTGTATTTTGGCTACCCTCAAACATCCATCACGCATCCCTGCTAGACAGGCTTTCATCGGGTAGGTCCGCTCTCCATGACCTGAGTCACTTCTTTAAGCGAGCCGCTTTGTTTAACATGAAATGTCGGGTACAAGCGTAAACCCTTAATCTGACCCCTCCATGATATGTCGTGGGATTATGACACACCATCTCTTCGGGCGTGTGGTGCTTTTACGGATGAATGCACCCAACCTGGCTTTGTATAACACTCATGGTGTCGGGGACAAAGGTGGCAACCCCTTATTGAAAAGGTTTTATTATTTTTTTATTATTATTTATTTTTATTATGAGTAGGAAAATAGGTTTTTATTGTTTTACATATATATCCTTTTATTTTATTAGAAGAAGGCAGATTTTTGGTTATTAATGATACATGTTACTAATAGTACGAGAGTTATTTATTTATATGCCCTCGAAGCGACTATTTACTAGCCACCAATTTGCTCGACCTATCCCTTGGCTTGCGCGCGCGGCGACCAATATGAGCAACTTTCGTCATTGGGCAACGAGATAGTTTGAGGGACAACCGCAAACCCCGCCCATTTTTGTGTTTATTACGTATCAAATGGACAAACCCAGTGGTATTCGTATTATGAGCCCAAACACCAAAGCTCTCGCCTTACATTCTCGCGTGGTTTTGGCGTTGAATTCTCTTATTCAATATTTTTTATTTTTATAGGGCTATATGTGTTTGTGTGGTTTTGGATTTTTGGATGCATTCTGTTTACAAATGCAAAAGTAGGGTTTTTTGGATTTTTATGCAAAGGTGGAGGTTAGACATGGGTTTGTGTTTCGTGTACGTGTGTGTAAGCGAACACTTATTCCCTCCTTATTTATTTACAATAGATACTACTCGGTTGGCCCCGCTCCGGGCTAGGTGTAGTACTTCTTCAGATATCGCCCATTAATCGGTGGCATGGGCCTTTCACCTTCATGGTCTATGAGTTGGTATGCGCCGCCCCCGTATACCTTCTCAATTACATATGGCCCTTCCCAGTTCGGGGAGAATTTCGGGCCGATGTGCCGGCCAATAATCGGCCTCTTAAGGACAAGAACAAGCTCCCCTTGTTGAAATGCCCTGACTCGCGCCATTTTGTCATATGCCCTTGCCATTTTTGTCTGATATATTTCGAGGTTCTGCTGGGCTATCAGTCTCTTCTCGTCCATGGCATCTAACTCGTCCAATCTGAGTTGTTGGCATTCATTCATGGTCATATTATTTTGCATAGCCACCCGCAATGACGGTAATTCCACCTCAAGAGGGAGAACGGCTTCAACCCCAAAAGCTAAAGAATACGGGGTAGCTTACGTAGGCGTTCGGTATGTGGTCCGATAAGCCCATAATGCCTCCTGTAGACGATTATCCCAGTCTCGTTGGTTGCCGTCCACAGTCTTTTTCATGATATTTATTAGGGTTTTATTAAAGGCTTCGGCCAGGCCGTTGGCTCTCGGGTTGTAAATGGACGAGAATCTCCAATCAATGTTAAATTGCTCCGCCAGGGCATAGACTTTGGAGCTCTTGAAGGCCGTTCCATTATCAGATATTATTCGTTGCGGTGTACCGAATCGGTAGAGGATGTGCGTCTTGAAGAACTTAACCACATCGGATGCTTTAACTTCTTTAAGTGGAACGGCCTCGGCCCATTTTGTAAAGTAATCTGTCGCCGCCAGGATGAACCGGTGACCTCTCGACGTCGGAGGGTCTATGGGCCCCACTATATCTGTGCCCCACATATTAAATGGCCAGGATGCTACCGTGGGGTGCAACGGGTTTGGCGCTTGATGTATAAAAGGGCCATGTATCTGGCACATGCGGCACTTCTTCGCGTGCTCTTCACAATCAGCCACCATCGTGGGCCAATAATACCCCATCCGTTTGATCTTTAGCTTCATTTTTGGCCCAGACTGATGCGCTCCGCATAGCCCGGAATGAACTTCTTTCATAACCTGCTCGGCTTCAGGCCCTGATACACACCTCAGCCATAACTGATCATAAGACCTCCGGTACAGCGTATTGCCCACATATGCATACCGTAGTACCCGTTTTCTTAGTTGATCAGCTATCCTTTTATCCTTGGGGAGGGTGCCATGCCGGAAATATTCGATGAACGGTTGTCTCCAATCATCGTCTTCTTCAGTTATCATTGTTTCTTGGCATTCTATCTTTTCTAGCCCAGTATTTTCATTACTCGCCTCATCTGTTGTTTGACACAATGATAATGGCCTTCTATTGCAGACGATGATGTGGATTTCCGGCTCTGTTGGTTCACCCAGCTCCTTGGCGAGTTTGGCCAACGCATCCGCTTTCACCGTTCACGCCCTCGTGACCTTTTCGATGGACACATACGGGATTTTCTTCATTAGTTCCATGGCCTTTCGGTGATATTGTATTAGTTCGGCTTTAGGACTTTATATTCGCCAATTATTTGATTTATTATCACCGTGAATCCCCAAAGATGCGCATGACCTTGATCTCAGCTCCAAAGTGATGCTCTAGTCCGGCGATAAGTGCCTCATACTCGCTTCATTATTTGTACATGGTTGGGTTAAAGCCGAGAGAATGTCGTATTATCCCGCCTTCCGGGTTACGAAGACTAGTCTGCGCGCCAGCTCGCACAGTTGGGACTCCCGGGCCCGCGATCGGCTTGATCGACGAGGCACCATCAAAGTACATCTCCCATATAGGACTTCCTTCTTCAACATGTAGGGTTTCCTCATCAGGGAAGTCACATTTTAATGGGGAGTCATCTTGAATCGGATGTGCAGCCAGGAAATCCGCCAGCGCCTGCCCCTTTATCGCCTTTTGCGGTGTATAGGTGATGTCAAACTCGGTAAGAATAATAGCCCACTTGGCCAGCCTCCCCGTCAGCATTGGTCGAGTCATCAGGTATTTAAGAGGGTCCACCTTGGATATTAGAATGATTTTATGGGCTAGCATGTAGTGCCTCAATTTCTTCACCGCGAAGATTAGGGCTAAACAATGCTTTTCAATCGGTGAATACCCATGTTCTGCCCCTACCATCATGCGACTTAAGTAATATAGCGCATTTTGATTACCATCCTGATTTTCTTGGGCCAATAGGGCTCCCAAGGATCCATCTAGGGCGGTCGTGTATAGGATAAGTTCCTTCCCGGGTATGGGCGCCGCCAACACTGGAGGGTTGAGTAGATATGCCTTGATTTCTTCAAAGGCTCGCTGGCACTCGCCATCCCACTTAAACGGGATATTCTTCTTAGTTAGCCGGGTGAAGGGTTGGATTTTCCCCGATAGGTTGGCTATGAACCGCCTGATGTACGCCAATTGTCCTTGCAAAGATCGTAATTATTTTAAATTCTTTGGCGGGGATAGTTCAGTTATTGCTTTGATCTTGCCCGGGTCTATCTCAATTCCCCTATGGCGTACTACAAATCCCAGAAATTTACCGGATGATACCATGAATGCGCATTTCAACGGGTTTAATTTGAGCGCATGTTCTCTCAGGCGGTTGAAAACGACCTCAAGATATTGGAAGTGTTCTTCATATGACATGGCCTTGATGACTAGGTCGTCCACATAGCACTCGACTATCTTGTGGATCGATCGTCGAATATTTTCGTCATCGCTTGGTTGGTAGGTGGCTTTGCATTTTTCAGCCCAAACGGCATGACTTTGTAACAATATATGCCAATCGGCGTGCGGAAGGCCGTGTGCCTCTCGTCTTCGGCGCCATTTTGATTTGATTATAGCCGCGTAACCGTCCATGAAGGAGAAGACTTCATAAGATGATGTGTGATCAATTATGATTTCGGTTACTGGGAGCGGGAAATCATCTTTAGGGCACGCCTTGTTTAGGTCCCGAAAATCCACACAAATGCGGATCTGCCCATTTTTCTTTTTAACCAGGACAATGCTAGCCACCCATTCTGGCGTCTCTTCTTCCCGTATGAAGACTGCGTCGATGAGTTTCTTCGTTTCCTCCACGACCTTTTCTTCGAGTTCTATTCTCATTCGCCTTGGCGCTTGTTTAATCGGCTTGAAGGTTGGATCAATTTTTAAGTAATGGATCGCTACGTTGGGATCTAATCCAGGCATTTCTTTATAACTCCAAGCGAAGCAGTCCATGTAGCTTTTAAGGAATGTCTTCAACCTGTTAGCCACCTCTTCTGGCAATGACGCGCTTATGAAAGTTGGTCGTGGGTCTTCTTCCATCCCCAAATTAATTTCCGCTAACTCATCGACCGTATTAGGCTCCTTTTCTAGCTGTTTCAAAGCATTTTTCAGGACCGGGGTATTGTCCTCTTCTGTTTCATTATCCGGCATTTCAACAGAAGTCATGCAGCAGCTCTCTTCCATACGGTACTCGTTGAGAGACCCCTCAAGACATGCTGCGTCATCGCAGTTATATCCTAACCCCCGGGTGTATTTTATTTTGCCATCCAGGCCCAGGACTTTATTCTGGCCGCCATTCCAGAGTTCATCGAAGCGCTTGGCCTCGGCCTTGGATATGTCTCTCAGACATTTCGCCCTTTTTGCCAGTTTATACAGCTTCTTTCCAAAGGGATGAGATGCAACGTCATCGCTCGTTGCATTCTCCAATTCTTGTTCTATCACCCACTTCTTCCAAGTGTTGTGATCAGGGTTCTTCAGAGACTGGGTTGAATCGCTCTGATAGAAAATTATAGCCTTGTGGATGATATTTTTCCCTTTGATGCGCTCTACCTTTGCCGGCACAACAAAGGTCTTTAGGGTTTGGATGTGGTTCACTTCCCTCGGCATGAGGTCTTTAAAATGCCTTTCGGGAACCACAGTAATCTCTAGCACCGCCATCTCCTCTTCTATTTCGATGTTCATGACTGAGTTGGAGCGGTAGATTTCTTTGATCGGCTTACGTCTCGCAACCTTAGGCTTGCTAGGTATGGGAGTGTGCGAGATCGTATAAGCCACCCCTTTGCCTTTGTTATTCGAGTTGTGCGGAGCTGGGTCTTGTTGAAAGCTCTTCGGGAGTTGGATTGTCCCGTTTCTGTGCCCCTCTTCTATAAGGTCTTTGAATACCCAGCATTCTTCAATAGTATGACCCAATATGCGATGATAAGGGCAGAATTCTCCTTCACCGGCTCTTTCTATGTCTGCGGGTCGTTTGCAAACGGGAAGTGTCAACCCACTCTTTAAGGCCTGCTCAAATATCCGAGCTGTTTTATTTTTCAGGAAAGAGTATGGTTTACTCTTCTTGACTTTGAGGGTTTGCATGACGGTCGATTGCTTAGCTTTCATTTCTTCCCCCTTTGATTCATCTACTATGACAATTACCCGCTTGCCGCTATCGAGTGCTTGTCTTTCGGGGGTTCCGGAACGGGGTTCGCTCGTCACCTCCTTGAGTAGCTCGGAGTTATAGATCGCGGTTTGCAGGTTTTCGATCATTATCATGATTTCATTGTGTTGCACCTTGATATCCTGCATCACTTCCCATTGTTCAGACACCTCTCTTCTATTATTTTCAACCTGGTGTCTTATTTCGTCGATCGCATTCCAGACGCGACCTTCGAAATTTTCCCGCCATGAGCGTTCTTCGTTTATAGGCCTCGGCCTAACCGGGTTATCCCTTCCGCTACCGGGTCCCGTGTTGATCATATATGACTCCTCACTTTCATTATCTGTTTCAGGCCATTTATATGGCTTCTTGAGGATGTGATAGATGATCTCTTCGTCAGACTCCTCTTCCCAGGGTTGACGATCATGGCCAGATTCCTCTCCCGAGGTGGTATTGCCTGAGTTGTTAGAATCTTCGGAGTCTTCTCCCGAAGTTGCCTCTATGATATGAATTTGAGGGGTGTTGGCAGGCTTAAAATTGAAAATGACCTCCTCTTCAGAATCACTTGCATTGATTTCGCTCGGTTTTATTTGGGCTTTATACGCAGCCACCTGTTTGAAGCGGAAGGTTGCTTCTTCACCCGACTTTCTTCCGGGTCTTTGGGCTCGAGCGCCTCGGGGTTTAATATTAAATTTGACCTCTTCTTCTTCTCCAGATGAGGTATCAAATTTAGGGCCTTTATTGAAAGATTTCTGACCTGCTTTTGTTATTGGCCGACTTGGCGCCATGGCAGATTTAGCCAGAAAATACTGGGCGTCATTGAATTTAATCTCATGCACCCCGAATGGTTTGACATCTCCGTCAATTCTCTTTTGTTTACCATTCTCAATATATTTCAGGCATTGGTGCGAGTAGAGGTATGACACGATTCTTTGTGAAGCCACGGGCGACCCAGCAACGCCCGATAAGAAGTTTCAGCGTCAATAACATAGAATTTAGTAGGCGCTTTTAGGCTTCCACATTGCAGGTTCAGGGTTATAGCTCCCAGGGCCTTTTGGGAGTTTTGATTAAAGCCATGAATAATCATCTTTTCATCAGATAGATTCTTCACATCTAAGGTGATGGTCTTTAGGGTTTTAAGCGGCATAATATTGATCGAGGACCCTGCGTCGACCAGGATGCGGCCAATCTTTTGCCCTCCACAGTTTCCGGTGATGTATAACGGGCGATTGTGGTCAACGGTGCCTATTAGGAGGTCGTCATCTGTGAAATTTATACAGGCGGCCCGTTTGGCGGTGAATAGGGCTTCTTGCATATTTTGCTCTACGAAGTATGACTTGTACTTCTCGGGATCTTGCAAGGCCTGGATTAGCACCTCCCTTAGGTCTTGTGACATCATCAACGCGTCAAATATGCTTAATAATGCTGGAATCTTACGCAGATGTGCCAACACGTTATATTCTTCGCCCGTCGACCGGGTCCTTTCTGGGTTCTTGCTTGGATTCTCGACCTCTTTACCTTTATTCAGGGCCCTATCCTTTCCTTTATCGGAATCCTTGGGAGCTTGTCTCTCAGGTATATAAGTCCCGGACCGGAGCACGGCTTTGCATTCTTCGTTCTTGGTTCCAGAGGTGCTTGCCTCCCCTTCGTCATTCGGGAAGAACATCTCCTCTAATGTTGGCATATCTTCGTCGTGAGAAGAATATACCATATTGCACGAAGCACCCCAGATCTCTTCGCTTTCTTCTTTGTCTATTTCTTCATTTATATTTTCTTTCTTTTGACCTAGGGTTAGCTTCTCCCAGTCTTCTTTGGAGATGAAATGTTGAAGGGTGATCGCCTCGGGACTGCCCTGCTCATACTCTTCAATTTTATTCTTTCTGGACTTGTTGCTTCTATGCTTCTTTCTCTTCTTAAGAACCTGATCTTGACTCTGGTCCACCTTATAATATACTCTGGGTTTTGGTGGGACCATTGGCGTGATATCGTCTTTCCATTTCATGCCAGGTTCTTTCTTGAGAGCTTTAAGCATTTTAATTGATTTCTTCGATAGGTGCGTAGTCCATTGCTCTTCCTGGTCTTCACTTAATTGGTCCGGGATCTTCTCTTCCTCGTGAGAGATCATATTGGCCTGTTCATGGGCCAATGGGCTTTGCAAGAACCCTTTAGGTAAAGTAATTTCATCGTTTTTATATGCCTTCTCGACCCAATCTTTGAAGACCCAGCAATCTTCAATTGAGTGCCCTAGTACTCTGTGGTATGGGCAGAAGTTGGGTTCGTCTGATTTATCGGCATCTTCCGGGCGTTTACTGGCCGGCAGGGTTAGACCATTCTTCAGTGCCCCTCTGAAGATTTGGGCAACTTTATCTCTCCTGAAGGAGTACGGTTTAGATTTCTTTTGTTTGAGGGACTCGAAACTCCGTGAACTCCCTCCTGGATTGGGCCTGGGTCCCTTATTATAATTGTTGCCATTTGTGCCACTGCTGCCGCTTTGGGTGTCGGCGTTGGCGACCATCTTATCTTTTAGCGAGGTGAATGCCACTTTAGTCTCGGCTCGGGCTCCTCGTTGCGGCCTATTATTCATAAAGTTCGGCACGGTGTGCGGTGACATCCTTTCCATGTTGGATACCGATCTGAGCAAGTCTTTGAATGTGTTGACCTTTGTCACACCAAGAAGCATGCCCATCCACCCGTCAATGTTTTTCATGATTAGGTTGACGGCCTCATCTTCAGTTAATGTGCGGTCGCATTTAATGCTGAGGTTCCGCCATCTATTGATAAAATCTGTCATTGACTCCCCTTTCTTGGGTTTAGTGCTTGCCAGATCGGCTATGTTTATTTTGTCAGACACCATGACAAATCGTGCCCTGAACGAATCTGCCATCTCGTCCCAGGTCCTTATGCTGTTGTTCTCCAGCGAATAATACCATTGGAAGGCGGTTCCCACCAAACTTTGAGGGAATTGTCTCAACAACAGTGCATCATTGCCGCCCGTGTTGCCGCACGAGGCTACAAAGTGGGCCAGGTGTTGCTCGGGATTTAGGTCTTTATTGCCTTCCCCGGAGAAGGTCCTGAAGCGGGGGATCACATACCCTTTAGGATATTCTTCTAAATCGTATATGGCGGGGTATGGATGTCCACAGTTTTTAACGGGAGGGATAGCGTATCCACCTCCGGCCTATCTGCATTTCTTTGGGCAATCATGGCTCGAATCTCTTTCCGGGATATTCCCGTTGGTTCGACCTCCACTTCTATTGTTCGTGTGGATGAGGTTTAGAATTGACGGGTTGTTTTTCTTTATGATTGCTCTTGGTACTTGTGGACCCCTTCTTGACGGGAGCTACCAAACTTTGAAATTGGCGTCTTGTGATTCTTGTAAGGATTTGACCGCCTTAATCAATTCTTCATTCTCGCTTTAGCATGGTAGCGATTAGCTCCGTTGCCTAATCAGCTCTTCATCCCGTGCCTCGATGTGGCCTTTTAATATTTCTATTTCATCGATGGGCATTTCGGGACGTGTTTCAACGTCATCTTCATTGTCAAAGAGATCGGGGTTTTCGTTGTGATCTTCCCCTTCCCGCTATTACCTTCGGGTTGACTCTCTTGGGTGGTCTCCTTTTCTACCATTATTTTTGTTGGTATTGGTGACGTGAGCTTGATTAGGCGGGACCGGTCATCCTGGGTCATATTCACCTCAAAGCATCGTTGTAGGATCGCATCGTAGCTTATGCTGATGGTGTTAACTGAGAAGTGCTCTTCATAGCGAGCGGTTCTTCTCTTCTTCTTTGCTTGGTCAGGAGCAGTTATTTTTAGACTATTGAGTGGTATTCTCGAGCCTAATCGGCTGAATACACTCTTCTGACCTAAGCGGCTGAATACGCTCTCGGACGGAGCGTTAGGCTTGCCGGCCTTGCTGGGCTGGTGTGCGACCCTTTTTCGCGCGCTCCGCACCGCCGCTGGGCGATGGGTTGCGGAAGAAGGACACGGAGATCCCTCCCGAGCGTGCATCTGTTGGGTGCCGGCCGATTCTGCCGTTTAGAGATTATTTGGATGCACATTCAGGGGGTTTTTAGTGATTGTGAGTTCTTGTAGATTCCGGTGGGCGCAAGCCCCCACCGTTAATTACCCTGGGCTACGAACCTCGAGGCACCTCTGGATCTTTGAAAGAGAGAAGCAAATAGTATAGTTAAAAGATGGTCAAGTGGTCGTCTAATTTCATAAAAAGGGGTCTACGGAAGATGAACCTACAAACAGATCGGTTCAATCTATGGAAGACAAACCTACAAACAGATCGGTTTTGTCCTATGGAGGACGAACCTACAAACGGATCGGTTCGTCCATGCCACCTCGAGATGTAACCTTACCTACGGACACCGGGTTAATCTCTTCATAGGGGCTTGAGGTGAGTCTACATACGAGAACGACTCGACCTCCGTTGATCTAGAAGATAAACCTACAAACAGATCGGTTCAATCTTAACTAGTCAACAACCAATCACACAAAATACAACTCGAAGCGGCGGCGGTTGATCTTGAGGTTGGTGAATCGGGAGAAGGGTGGATATGGCCCACGTATTTCTTCTCACCGATCTTCTAGATCATGAATTCGAAGCACTAAGCCGATTCATAAACCTAGGAAACACAATTGCACACGATGTCAAACCTGAAAGCGCTTGGGCCGGTTCAACATTGAGGCATGTGTAAGTGAAGGAACCTACCTACATAACGGTTCACATTCAACTTTGTTTTGTGGATGAATCTACCTACGACCGATTCAATCTCACGGTCTCGGGAAATGAGCCAGGAGACAAACTCATCGGCGGACGAGTTCAGTCTTGCCAGCTCAAATGGTCATGAATTACTTGTTCATGACACCGAGTCATCAAGATGTCGCTTCGCTCGGACATCTTAATGTTCTTCCTCTTCAAAGTCGACATATCTCTCCATGATGATGTCATAGCTTTGGTCATTCTTCGGCGAGCGTCGAGATGTTCTTGTCTCGACTAATCATTCTATGTGTTGCATTACTTGTGCAAAATTACTATGTTGCCCTACACCCCTTGTGTGAGCGTATTCAATCATGAGTTACTTGCTCATGGCAGCGAGTCATTAAGATGTCACCTATCTAGGACATCGTAATGTTCTTCTTCTTCAGAGTCGACATATATCTCCATGTTAGTATCGTAGCTTTGGTTATTCTTCATCAAGTGTCAAGATGTTCTTGTCTCGACATGTTCCTTCATGTTGCTATCAAAGCCTTATTCATCTCACGTCAAGATGTTCCTGTCTCGACGTATCTTATTATTTTTCATCAAGTGTCAAGATGTTCTTGTCTCGACATATCTTTTTGTATTGCTATTAAAGCCTTAATCATCTCACGTCAAGATGTTCTTGTCTCAACGTATCTTCTTTATATTGCTATCGAAGCCTTAATCATCCTACGTCAAGATGTTCTCGTCTTGACTAATCATTCTAAATGTTATATCATGTGTGCAAATATTCTTACGTGGCTCTACACTCCTTATGTGAGCATGTTTATTCGTTTCTAAAATGCACAAAGTCTATTATATAATATCTTCCATTATTATTTTTATTATGAAGATGCATTTATTTATTATTATTATTATTATTATTATTATTATTATATTTTTTTTATTATTATATATATATATTTTTTATTTCTTAAACTCTATTTATCTATATAGAAAAATTACTTACAAAAATAATAGGAAAAGGGGTTAGCTAATAACTAGAATTTTATTTATATTTTTGGTATTTTTATAATAGCTAAAATAGTAGAGTTTTATTTTTATTATTTCTAAGCTCTATTTATTTTGTAGAAAATCACTTACAAAAATAATAAAAAAATAAAATGGCTATAGTTTTTATTTGTATATTTTTTTTAAAATATTTATAATAGCCAAAGTAATAGAATATTCTATTATATTAAAATACTATTCATTATGTAAGAATCATTTTACAAAATCAAAAGATGGTTAGCTATATTATTTTTTATTATTATTATTTCTTTATTTATTTTTTATTATTTTTTTTTTTTTTTTAAAATCCATAATAGCTAAAAAGAAATCATTATTAATATCCTATTCTATTTATTATACTATTCATTATATCTATTTTTATTATTTCTATTTATTATCTATAGAAAAGTATAAGATTTTTATTATTAGTTGAAAATAGTCATAAGAGATGAAATTCATTATGTTTTTATTACAACTATTATTTTTTATTACATTTTATTCATCAAAAGTATTTTTATTTTATTGTATATTTGTATAAAAATAACAAAAGAAATACAATTCACATTATAAAACTATATTATCATTCCTTATTATAAAAGAAAATGTATTTTACTATTTATTACCATAGTAGTATATTTTATATATTTTGTGCTATTTATTTTTATTATTCTTTTTACAGAAAATATCAATATAATACCTATTATTATTATATTTTTTTATTTATCAAAGAATATAGCTAATCTCATTATTTATTATAGTATATTACTATCATCATTATTATTTCATGGAAAATCACTTGAAAAATCACTAAAATATATCTAGTTATTATTTATGATTTTTATTTGTATTTTGGAATTTTAATAGTTTTTAAAATGACAAGTCAAAGCTAGGTCAACTATATCAATATATGTAATGTATTTTGCTTTTAAATTGTTTTATCATGATTATATTTCTAAAACTGGAATATTATTGTATAGAAAAATAGTATGAAAAATAAGAAAATTTTAGAAACAAATTTGAGTCAATTTGGAGTTCGGGAACATTTTCAAAACATTTATTTACTCTATGTTATTACTATTCATTATTATTTAATTAATGGGCTTAATCGGGCCGCGGATCGTATCAAGATCGACGCCTATCTTTTATATAACTTCTTTCTTTATTTGGGCCGCAGTTCGTTTAAGATACGTGTTTAATGGATCTACGGCCCGGATCCTCTTTTAGTTTAATTATCAAATCTCTCGATGAATCCTGCTGTTAATAGATCTCAAGATTAGTGCGCGCTTCAATATTCGTGCCAACGGATCTCTCGTCTCTTCTAAATTTGTCTCCACGTCGGGATCCGCGGCCGAGCGGCGCTTCGGCGATCGGAGTACCTCTTCTACGATCGGGTTGGTGCCTTGGCGTCGTCTTGCCTTGGAGAATTCTTCGTGGTTCTTGATCGGGAATCTATACGGTGGGAGCGCCACATGGTAGTACCAATTGGTGCATCGGTTAGAATCGATACCGAGATGCTTCCTTCGTCAAATTCAACGAATTGATCAAGGTTCTTGACAATTACAAGGTCGATGATCATCGTCTCATCATGAAGATGTGGTATGAGGTAGATAGAGGGCTTCCCTTTCGTTCTTGAAGGTCTTGAAGCAACTCATCACACGGCAATGCATAGTCCGGTCGGTGCCGATCTTAATTGACTCAATTCATGGCCTTTACTCATCCAATTAGCACTCCTCGGGCCTAAAGGCACACCTAGGCGTAGCTAGGGCCGGTGGCTCATTTGAGTTGAGTGTTAATTTGAACAAATTTGGATTTGAAAACTCGGCGATATACTGGTTCTAACAGAATCAGTGCATTGTAATGAAATTGCAAAGCTAGGATTAATTCTAATCAATCAAAAACAATTCAATCAAGAAAATTACAAAGATATGAACTTGTATACCTCAGTTTTATGTGATCTTAAGCTAATGAATATTAAAAATGAAAATTTCCAATGAAAATCAGTATATCAACAATTAAATTGCAAATTCTTGATCTTATAGCCGATTCAGGCCTAAAGGCTCACCAATCACTTTGTGATTGGGCCAGTGGCTCACTGAATGCAGCTAATTATTGTTAATTGATGCTTTTCAAAGAGGAACAGTGAAAAAAACAAATGAAAGAAGCAAAATTTCCAAAGAAAGAAAGCAAGAGTGAAGAAATATATTCAATTGACTATTCAATAACTATGAATTGAATGTTTTAAAATCAATTTCAGAGAAAGAAATACAAGGAAAACATCTATAGACCAATGAATATTACTAATTACCTTTTATTCTTCACAGAAACAAGAAATTGAATAATCTCTCTTCTAGCTATTCACTCTCTCTCTCTTGTCGACTAGAAAAGTGTATATGGGTGTATGTTCTTGATCCTAATGGCTCTGCTAATCCCCCCTCTCTACTGTTGCTGAATTTCAGTTTATATAGACTAATTAGGCCGATTATACTCAATTGTGATTGGTTAGCTGCCTTCCACTCGGATTGCCACCTTGGATACATCCTCACCCTTCATTCTAACTCAATCAACGGCCCCGGATGGGTTTGTGTTTGTTGTGGAAACCATGTTGCTTTCTGTTATGGTTTATTTGTCATGCATTACTCGTTTGACTCCAATTCATGACTACTTTGATTGATAAGCAAGCCCTCTTATCAATAATCCATATTTAAATGCCTCTGCACCATGGTTAGCATTTTCTCTCTCTCGATTTCACTTGAATTTCATTTATTTCAAAATCCGGTTTTCGCCTCACCTCTTCTCTTGGCGCAATCCACTTCTTCCACTCAATCACTCACTCTTTCCATGCTAATTGGCGTCGCCTTGATCGAATAAGCTCTCGATCGTTCAATTTGGCCTTTGAAGCGCCTACCAAGCTTGCCTCTTTATTACTATCTCCGCGACTCTTCACATTTGCACCTTCCTCTAACTCAATTGCTTCATAATCACCTCTCGATCGGCGTCGCCTTAGCTCAAGGAAGTTGTCTCGTGTTCGATTTGGTGCTTGAAGCCTTGATTACATCTCTTTAGAATCGCTCCATTCTTGTCTCAACTCGAGCTTGTGGTAATCTCACTATTCAACCCTTCCTTCTTGTCATCCCTTTGTTCTTACCCTTCGAGTGATGCATTGATGTTTATCGATTGCTTTTAAGTCTCTAAAATGGTGAGGCGCCATGGGAAGAAGATGATGATCGCGCGCGAGGAGAAGAAGAAGAAGGAAGGAGAGCGGGGAGAGTGTTCGGTGAAATTTGGATGGCTCGGCGCACGTGCACCAAAGCGCCAAAGGGGAGTAGATCGGCGGCGGGGAGCATGCACCGGAGTTCACCTTCCTTTTATCTCTTGTTTTAAATTGAATTATATTTGTATTGGATAAACGGGATGAATGGACTTGGTTTACATCTTTAGCTTGTGATCTAGCCTTATCCATCGACTCTTTGGGTCCCCCTTTGTAAGGTTTAAGCGTTTAA
The DNA here is from genome assembly GCA_037127355.1 of Schoenoplectus tabernaemontani. NCBI lineage: Eukaryota > Viridiplantae > Streptophyta > Magnoliopsida > Poales > Cyperaceae > Schoenoplectus > Schoenoplectus tabernaemontani. The sequence goes on along the minus strand of CM073745.1, from coordinate 255,832 downwards.
GCTTGTGAGGTTAGTGCTTGATTAATGCTAATATCTTTGAGGTGGCTCTTCTGATTGGTTGATTGCTTATTAAACAAACCCTTAGTGTTAATGATACTGTGTATGATGTGGCTCTGTAATATAGTGCCATGTGGCGCCTTGTGTGTTGCCACTGTACCAACCATAAAGAGCCATCTGTCACTCTTTATACATGTTGTATGGTGACATGGCACCGGTGAGTGCATGCCATGTGGCATCCGGTGGGGCCCAATTGTCGGTCGCCTTATAGCATAGTGGGATTCACGGTGGTGAGGTGGACGATAAGGGAAGGCCGCATAGCGATGGCATTTGTTGAGGTGGCCTTATAGCATCTTGCCATTTGTCTATTCTTTGGATGAAGTGGCTGCTGATGTGGACCAATGGTGCTTGCCATGTGGCATAGGTGGGGCCCACTTGTCGGTGCGTAGGGGTGTGGGACCCGCATGGTGAGGTGGACGATGGGGTCTTGACACGTGGCATGAGGTGGCCCGATGAAATCTTGACACGTGTCACACCCTCTCTCTTCTACGATTCGGTATAGGTGTGCTTAGGATCCCCAGTTTGTACCCAGATGTGTCTCTGTCCCCAGATTGCACCCAGATGAACCCTTGATTGAATCTCAGCCTTTGATCAGTCCATTTATTCTGCTTTTATCTTCCTTGAATTTATTTTAATAGCTCCCCTTATCCAAAAATCATGAAAATTTCACCAAAAATCCCTAAATTCATGATGATCATCCCTGTAATTTTTAATTCCATTTTTGCCCTTGCCTCTCTGAATTAAAAATTCTTTTATTCATAAAACCCTATTATTCCTTATGAATTAATCCCTGATCTCAATTGTAGCTCAATGTCTCTGCCAATTATCTTCTCTTGCAGAAACCACCCTAACTAAATACCAATTAGACTTATATTGATATTCATTAGGGCTTGATTTGATCAAATCGACTACTTATCGTGATTAATACAAATCTAGACTTGATCAAGTGGTTGCTCCCGACTTTGGCTTTGATCAGTCTTGTGAAATTGACTTTCAATCCCTTAACATGAGGGTGACTTGGTCAAAGAAGCCGACTACTTATCGATAATTGACACAAATCAAAGCATGGTTAGGTGGTTGCTCGCATGACTTTGGCACCGAGTCGACCTTGAAAGCAAAATCACATTTGGAATTTCTCATGACTAGTTGCATCAAAATGCTAGCTTGGCATTGACATCATTTCATATAGCATAGGGATTATCTTGCTTGACTCCTTTCTAGGGTTAGCTTCAAAGGCGATTTCTAGGGTTCAATTCGACCCCTTGATAGGTCATTTGAGGTGTGGGGTCCACTGTCGGTGAAAAATGGTCACATGGGTGACTCATCGGATAGGCTATGTTGTTAGATTCATCTACAAGGAATTTGCCGAGTGGGTCCCATTTGTCGGAGAAAATGTAATCAAATGGTGACCCGTCGGGAGATTTTCTCTCTCGAAATCTCCGAGGGTCGGCCACCTCGAATGAGTAGGAGGTGGTGGGGTATTTATACTCTTCACTTCATGTCCGGCATTCCATTGTGGGACTAATGAATTCATTCGGGGTTAGCGGCGACCTCTTCGATCGGTGGGCCATCTTTTCATTGCTTTCTCTCCTTCCCTCTTTTATTATTTGTCATTAATCATCAATTTATTTTCATTTATTCATCTATTCATCCTTGAAATCTTTCAAGGGTTAACAAAGAAACCACCCCCAAGACGAGCCTTGAACGCTCGAAAGGCTTGTCTTGGTGCATTGTTCCTTATTATTCATCACTTCATTTCTCATGACGTCTTTTCTTCTTCGGGTATTGTAGTTTCATCTCATGACGCCATTCGCGTCGCCCCTTGAGTCATTATCATTCTTTTTATGAGGATCTAGCGATTGGACTCCTCTCGTCTCGGCCATCCGAGCGACTCTGTCTACCGCGAGGCGGCGGTTTATTCTTCGGGGATGATCGGCCTCATGACATCATGCCCCTTCGGCCTTTAGGCGTTGCTTCTACGGCTCCTTTGACACATCTCCTGGGCAAGGAGATTATAGACGGGGAGGCTCACGGATGGACTCTTGCTCCCTTCATCACTCCTTGGAGTGCCATGGATATCGGCTAGAGTGGACCGGTATGTGCTCGTGCGGGAGGGGACTCTGCTCGGGCGGCGGGATATATGACTCGGTTTTCTTGTCGATGTTTCATTATCATATCGACACACCACAGCTACGGGCCTTTTGTGAGAGGTGGAACTATTCCACTGACACTCTGTTCATCGACGATCGGGGAGATGACTCGACCCTCTAGAGATACGACGGTTGGCCACGGGCTGCCGATCTTCGGCCATTTCTATGATGAGTTCATGGTCTCACCGGCCGTGACTCGGGGGACTTCACTCGATTCCGCCTTCTTTGCATAGGATTTATGAGATTTATCATCATTTACGGAGGGGCATCCGGAGTTCGTTCGAACATTGGATCGCCTATTTCACCGATCGGGTCCACACTCGCCCTACGGGTTTGGCTTCCACCAGAGATCCATTTGGTACAGGTCGGCTCGAGATTCATCACGACGGCCCTATCCCATCTCAGGATACCCTGTGTTCACATGACGTGGATCGGGAGACTTATCTGACCGCCTTCATCTCTTGGTGGATTTGCTATTTCTTATTACCTAGCTCCCCGCATACACCATTCGGCCTTCGGTGTTCATTATGGCGAGCCTGATCGCGCGTGGCGACGAGGATTTCTTTGGCGGTGCTGTGCGGCCAACATTTATAGGTGCCTCGCGGTCGACTTCATCTCGTAGTCCTTCACGGTGCCGGAGGCGATCCGTGGCATCGATTAGCGGATGGCTCCATTTACATTGGTCTGGCTCATATGATCCCGGCATGGCGGTCACGCTACGAGATCGTCTACCCTTATTGAGTGACTTAGCTGGGGTGCAGCCAGCTTCATTGACTCCGGAGGCTGCTCGGTATAGATTCTTCAGGAGTCGAGACCATCTGCGCTTCTCTCGAGACAGATCAGTGGCCCGTGGGGCAGCTAGGGTTGCTGACAGGATGGTGATTGACAGCAGGGTCCCTCTTCTGACTCTTCTAGCATTCGAGCCAGGCCTATCGATTTGGAGTACCTGATCAGTATTCGTCAGGGCTTTCTTCCTCTCAGATTGGGCGATTATATGTTCATCGAGCCCTATTCGCCACATCGATGCGCACATCAGTTTGGCTTGGATCGGGATATTCCGGCGCCTCTTCTCGCCCTATATCATTGGCGGGCGATTTGGAGGGTATCGGATGGTGCTACACTCACCTCTTCCGGCTAGGCACGGGCACTCGCTATCGGATGGTATCCACCTCTAGGACTTCCACCTTCACGAGGCGTTATCGGCGGTGGTATTATGAGACCATTCGCTCTTACCGGTCGTATACTCCTCGGTGGTCGTCGGAGTACATGTCCGCGAGATGGCCGGCCTTTATTAGATGGCACCGTTTCGCGTGATCGCGACCCTTTCCGGCCATTGCGCGAGCTGTCGACTTTCGGGGTTTAGACAGCCGGTTTTCTCGTGCTCTGTTAGGACTATTCTTACAGGTATGCTTCATCATCCCTTTAGGTTATTTCTTTTCGATAAGCCTCATCTCATTTCGACCAATTCTTTCTTTAATTCGGAGTTGGCTTATGAGTATGATCACGCGGAGCCCGGGTTCTCGGTCCCTCGTCCACGAGTAGTTGGCGTTCATTCTCAGCCACACGTCGAGCCACCGGCTCCAGCTACCATGGGGAGAGATCGAGACGGCGCCTCTCAGCCGTCTTCTCCATCTTCTTTTCCTTCTCCCACTCCGGGTGATTTTCTTTACTGGCTCGCCTATCCTTATTCGGGCGCACTTCATTTATATTTCTGATTAGGGTTTATTTTTCAGCTCGTGGGACGTCTCCTGTAGAGGCAGCTCGAGACGACATCATAGCAGACCTATCGGCGCTGCGTGCTGCTTTGCTATTTCGGGGTTTTGCACCAGACCTTGCCGTCGCGAGGTTCGTGTGCTTCATTTAATACTTAGTTGCCGGCATGCACTAGTATTTTCATTCTTACATGTAGATTTTACGGACCACGAGGCGATGACATGGCGTCTCCTCGTCGCTCGGAGTCTTTCTTTTACGACGGTCTGCCTCACCGTCGATCTTATTGGTGCCTACGGGGATGGCGACTCCTTTGATGTGGTTACGGGGCCGGTGCTCACTCTTGCACGACCGAGAGGAGGCTTCTTTAGAGCGGGGAGTCCATTGGGTGTCGAGCCGCGGGCGACGAGCCATTATTGATCGAGGAGGGCCATCTCATGCTTCTTCATCTCCCGACGGGCGGCCTCTCATGGCCACGAGATAGCGAGTCTCGGCGAGCGGGTTGCGGTCGATTATGACTCGGAGTTGGATGAGAGTTGGTGGTGGAGCGGTATTCCACGGCCCGAGAGACGGGGTTCGGCTAGCGAGGGTCTCGCGAGCCTCATGCTTCTCCCGGTACCTTACATTTCCTTTATCATTTGCCGTATTTTTACTTTTCATGTACTTATGCTTCTTCATTTTATTTTGTAGCGAGTGCGGTACACCTATGGGTCCTCACGAGGCGGCCAGACATCCCTATCACGACTCGGTCCACTTTGTCTCGGGCGCGCGAGGCGATAGGTTAGATCTTCTCTTCCTTATTTCTTCTTTGGTTATAACAATTTGTCTAACCCATTTATTTTACTTGCGAGATGTTTCATCGAGGGATGTGCGGCTCGCCTTGGCCGCGTTGGCGGATGCACTCGGGATACCTTCTTCGGAGGCTATCGCTAGATTTCGAGATCTGGACTCTCGCCGGCGGCTTCTCTTTCGATTGGTATGGGCGATGCGGGATACCATCGCGCCGGCTCTACTCATTGCACCTCGTCTCGAGAGCACTTTCATTTCCGGGAGGTGTGAGGAGGCTGCTCGGGGCTTACCGGGATGCGAGCTCTCTTGTATATCGGCACGAGTTAGAGATTCATGAGCTACGCGGGCATTTGGAGGTGCTCGACTCCGCTATCTTCAGCGGCTCTCTTCTTGTGCCACTCTCGCTCCATGGGAGTCGGTGGTGGGCCGCTCGTTGCTCGTGCGGGAGCTAGAGGACCACAGATTATCGATGAGGGCTTCTCTCGACATTTGGCGGGACGTCTCCGGAGTTGCGGATTCATTCGAGCGCCGGGATAGTGCCTTCGCTCGGTTCTTGGACTTCGAGGCGGCTTCGGAGGAGGATAGGCACTCCTCCATACTCATTTAGAGACTATTAGTCTTGTGCTATTAGAGTTGGAGTCCGCTTTTTGGGCCCATATTTGTACTTTTCATTTCTTCTTTTCTCCTTTTCTTTTGCTATACTTGATATAGGATGCTTTGACATTTATCATTTTGATCTCTTGTTGTGGATGATGCTTGCCTCTATTATTATCCTTTTATCGCTTCCTCTGCGGCGCAGGAAATATTTCATTGATTTCATGCTATGCACCTCCAATCTTATTTGCAAAAGCGCGCCTATTACAATTTGCTTCATTCTTTCGCGGCGTCTAAACATAATAAAGAAAAATCTTACAACATCCTATTACATTCATTCTATGTATGTTCATCTTTATTTATTGCAATACAAACTCAAAGTAAGTGGTATTTTACGGATACAGAAACATGTCTGTATTGACTCTAGGCGGAGTACTGAGAATAAACCGTTTATCCCTTTATTGCGATGGATAAACTTACCGGTATCAATTGGATTATGGATGCAATTGATAACACCATTTTGTGGATGCTCCTTGTATATTTAGTTGACGTTTATTTGTGGAAGCTCACCGCTCTCCCCTCGTTTGTGCAGTTGCGTGCGAAGTGGAAACTCACCTTCACTCATCTCCACTCAATTTGTTTTGTGGGGGTACTACCCTCAAACATCCATCACGCATCCCTGCGAGACAGGCTTTCATCGGGTAGGTTCGCTCTCATGACATGACTGAGTCACTTCTTTAAGCGAATTACTTTATTTGACCTTTGAATGTCGGGTAAAAGCGTAAACCCTTAGTCGACCCCTCCATGATCTATTTTGGGATTAGAAACGGATCACCTCCTTGGGCGTGTGGTACTTTTGCGGATGAATGTACCCAACCTAGTTTTTTATATTTTAGCTACCCTCAAACATCCATCACGCATCCCTGCGAGACAGGCTTTCATCGGGTAGGTCGCTCTCCATGACTGAGTCACTTCTTTAAGCGAGCGCTTTGTTTAACATGAAATGTCGGGTACAAGCGTAAACCCTTGATCGACCCCTCCATGATATGTCGTGGGATTATGACACACCATTTCTTCGGGCGTGTGGTGCTTTTACGGATGAATGCACCTGACCTGGCTTTGTATAACACTCGTGGTGTCGGGGACAAAGGTGGCAACCCCTTATTGAAAAGATTTTATTATTTTTTTTTATATCATTTTTTTTTTTATTCATGAGTAGGAAAATAGGTTTTTATTGTTTTACTTATATATCCTTTTATTTTATTAGAAGAAGGCAGATTTTTGGTTATTAGTGATACATGTTACTAATAGTACGAGAGTTATTTATTTATATGCCCTCGGAAGCGACTATTTACTAGCCACCAATTTGCTCGACCTATATGGCTTGGCTTGCGCGCGGCGACCAATATGAGCAACTTTCGTCATTGGGCAACGAGATAGTTTGAGGGAAGCGCAACCACCTGCCCATTTTTGTGTTTATTACGTATCAAATGGACAAACCCGGTGGTATTTGTATTATGAGCCCAAACACCAAAGCTCTCGCCTTACATTCTCGCGTGGTTTTGGCGTTGAATTCTCTTATTCAATATTTTTTATTTTTATAGGGCTATATGTGTTTGTGTGGTTTTGGATTTTTGGATGCATTTATTTACAAATGCAAAAGTAGGGTTTTTGGGATTTTTATGCAAAAGTGGAGGTTAGACATGGGTTTGTGTTTCGTGTACGTGTGTGTAAGCGAACACTTATTCCCTCCTTATTTATTTACAATAGATACTACTCGGTTGGCCCCGCTCTCGGGCTAGGTGTAGTACTTCTTCGAGATATCGCCCATTAATCGGTGGCATGGGCCTTTCACCTTCATGGTCTATGAGTTGGTATGCGCGCCCCGTATACCTTCTCGATTACATATGGCCCTTCCCGATTCGGGGAGAATTTTGGGCGATGTGCGCCAATGATCGGCCTCTTGAGGACAAGAACAAGCTCCCCTTGTTGAAATGCCACGACTCGCGCCATCTTATCATATGCCCTTGCCATTTTTGCACGATATATTTCGAGGTTCTGTTTGGGCTATCGGTCTTTTTCGTCCATGGCATCCAACTCGTCCGATCTAAGTTGTTGGCATTCGTCCATGGTCATATCATTTTGCATAGCCACCGCAATGACGGTAGTTCCACCTCGAGAGGGAGAACGGCTTGACCCCAAAAGCGAGAGAATACGGGGTAGCTTGCGTAGGCGTTCGGTATGTGGTTCGATAAGCCCATAATGCCTCTTGTAGACGATTATCCCGGTCTCGTTGATTGCGTCTACGGTCTTTTTCATGATATTTATTAGGGTTTTGTTAAAGGCTTCGGCCGGACCATTGGCTCTCGGATTATAAATGGACGAGAATCTCAATCAATGTTGAATTGCTCGCGGGGCATAGACTTTGGAACTCTTGAAAGGCGTCCGTTATCGGATATTATCCGTTGTGGTGTGCGAATCGGTAGAGGATGTGCGTCTTGAAGAACTTAACCACATCGGATGCTTTAACTTCTTTAAGTGGGACGGCTTCGGCCCGTTTTGTAAAGTAATGTCGTCGCGCGGGATGAGCCGGTGACCTCTCGACGTTGGAGGGTCTATGGGCCCCACTATATCTGTGCCCCGCATATTAAATGGCGGGATGCTACGAAGTGGGGTGCAACGGGTTTGGCGCTTGATGTATAAAAGGGCCATGTATCGGCACATGCGGCACTTCTTTGCGTGCTCTTCACGATCGGCCACCATCGTGGGCCGATAATATCCCATTCGCTTGATCTTTAACTTCATTTTTGGCCCGGACGATGTGCTCCACATAGCCGGAATGAACTTCTTTCATGACTGCCGCCAGGCCACGATACGCATCTTAACCATAGCGATCATAAGACCTACGGTATAGCGTATTGCCCACATATGCATACCGTAGTACCCTCTTTCTTAGTTGATCGGCTATCCTTTTATCCTTGGGGAGGGTGCCATGCGGAAATATTCGATGAACGGTTGTCTCCGATCATCGTCTTCTTCGGTTATCATTGTTTCTTGGCATTCTATCTTTTCTAGCCCGAGCATTTTCATTATTCGCCTCATCTGTTGTTTGACACAATGATAATGGCCTCCTATTGCGGACGGTGATGTGGATTTCGGCTCTGTTGGTTCACTGACTCCTTGGCGAGTTTGACAACGCATCGCTTCACCATTCACGGCCCTCGTGACCTTCTCGATGGACACGTACGGGATTTTCTTCATTAATTCCATGGCCTTTTGGTGATATTGTATTAGTTAAACGGCTTCAAGACCTTGTATTCGCCAATTATTTGATTTATTATCATTTGTGAATCCCCAAAGATGCGCGCGTAGCCTTGATTTCGGCTCGAGTGATAGCTCTAGTCGGCGATAAGTGCCTCATACTACGCTTCATTATTTGTACATGGTTCGGTTAAAGCGAGAGAATGTCGTATTATCCCGCCTTCGGGGTTACGAAGACTAGTCTGCGCCGGCTCGCACGGTTGGGACTCCGGGCCGCGATCGGCTTGATTGACGAAGCACCATCAAAGTACATCTCCCATATAGGACTTCCTTCTTCAACATGTAGAGTTTCCTCGTCGGGAAAGTCACATTTTAATGGGGAGTCATCTTGAATCGGGTGTGCGCCGGAAATCGCTAGCTTTTTTGCCCGCTTGATCGCCTTTTGCGGTGTATAGGTGATGTCGAACTCGGTGAGGATGATAGCCAGCTTGGCCGGCCTCCCCGTCGGCATTGGTAGAGTCATCGGGTATTTGAGAGGATCTACCTTGGATATTAAAATGATTTTATGGGCTAGCATGTAGTGCCTCGATTTCTTCGCGCGAAGATTAGGGCTAAACGATGCTTCTCGATCGGTGAATACCGTGTTCTGCCCCTACCATCATGCGACTTAAGTAATATAGCGCATTTTGATTACCATCCTGGTTTTCTTGTGCCAATAGGGCTCCCGAGGATCCATCTAGGGCGGTCGTATATAGGATAAGTTCCTTCCGGGTATGGGCGCGCAATATTTGGAGGGTTGAGTAGATAGGCCTTGATTTCTTCAAAGGCTCGTGGCACTCGCCATCCCACTTAAACGGGATATTCTTCTTAGTCGGTAGGGTGAAGGGTTGGATTTTACCGATAAGTTGGCTATGAAGCGCTTTGATGTACGCCGATTGCCCTTGCAAGATCGCAATTGTTTTAAATTCTTTGGCGGGGATAGTTCGGTTATTGCTTTGATCTTGCCCGGGTCTATCTCAATTCCCCTATGGCGTACTACAAATCCCAGAAATTTACCAGATGATACCATGAATGCGCATTTCAACGGGTTTAATTTGAGCGCATGTTCTCTCAGGCGGCTGAAAATGACCTCGAGGTATTGGAGGTGTTCTTCATATGACATGGCCTTGATGACTAGGTCGTCCACATAACATTCTACTATCTTGTGGATCAGATCGTCGAATATCTTTGTCATCGCCCGTTGGTAGGTGGCTTTGCATTTTTCAGCCCAAACGGCATGACTTTGTAACAATATATGCCAATCGGCGTGCGGAATGCGTGTGCCTTTCATCTTCGGCGCCATTTTGATTTGATTATAGCCGCATAACTTAGTCCATGAAGGAGAAGACTTCATAGGAGGATGTATGATCAATTATGATTTCGATTCTTGGGAGCGGAAATCATCTTTAGGGCACGCCTTGTTTAAGTCCGAAAGTCCACGCAAATGCGGATTTGCCCATTTTTCTTCTTAGCAGGGACAATGCTAGCCACCCATTACGGTGTCTCTTCTTCCGTATGAAGCTGCGTCGATGAGTTTCTTCGTTTCCTCCACGACCTTTTCTTCGAGTTCTATTCTCATTCGCCTTGGCGCTTGTTTAATCGGCTTGAAGGTTGGATCAATTTTAAGTAATGGACGCCACGTTGGGATCTAATCAGGCATTTCTTTATAACTCCAAGCGAAGCGATCCATGTAGTTTTTAAGGAACGTCTTCAACTTTGTCGGCCACCTCTTACGGTAACGACGCGCTTATGAAAGTTGGTCGTGGGTCTTCTTAGTCCCCAATTAATTTCAGCTAACTCATCGGCCGTGTTAGGTTCCTTTTCTATTTGTTTCAAAGCATTTTTCGGGGCCAGGGGTATTGTCCTCTTTGTTTCATTATCGGCATTTCAACGAAGTCATGCAACGGACTTTCTTTCATACGGTACTCGTTGAGAGACCCCTCGAAACATCTTTGCGTCATCGCGATTATACCCCTAACCCCGGGTGTATTTTATTTTGCCATCCGGGCCCGGGACCTTATTAAGCGCCATTCCGAAGTTCATCGAAGCGCTTGGCCTCGGCCTTGGATATGTCTCTCGGACATTTTGCCCTTTTGCTAGTTTATACGACTCCTTTCCAAAGGGATGAGATGCGGCGTCATCGCTCGTTGCATTCTCGATTCTTGTTCTATCACCCACTTCTTCCAAGTGTTGTGATCGGGGTTCTTCGAGAGGCGGGTTGAATCGCTACGATAGAAAATTATAGCCTTGTGGATGATAGTTTTCCCTTTGATGCGCTCTACCTTTTGGCACGACAAAGGTCTTTAGGGTTTGGATGTGGTTCACCTCCCTTGGTATGAGGTCTTTAAAATGCCTTTCGGGAACCACGGTAATCTCTAGCATGTTGCCATCTCTTCTTCTATCTCAATGTTCATGGCGAGTTGGAGCGGTAGATTTCTTTGATCGGCTTTCGTCTCGCAACCTTAGGTTTGCTAGGTACGGGAGTATGCGAGATCGTATAAGCCACCCCTTTGCCTTTGTTATTCGAGTTGTGCGGGAGTGGGTCTTGTTGAAAGCTTTTCGGGAGTTGGATTGTCCCATTTCGTGCCCTTCTTCTATAAGGTCCTTGAATACCCAACATTCTTCAATAGTATGGCCCGATATGCGATGATAAGGGAGAATTCGCCTTCAGCCGGCTCTCTCATGTCTGCGGGTCTTTTACGGACGGGAAGTGTTAATCCGCTCTTTAAGGCACTGCTCAAATATCAGAAATTTGTTTTATTTTTAGAAAGAGTATGGTTTACTCTTCTTGACCTTGAGGGTTTGCATGACGGTCGATTGCTTAGCTTTCGTTTCTTCCCCCTTTGATTCATCTACTATTACAATTACCGTTTGCCGCTATCGGGTGCTTGTCTTTCGGGGTCCGGCGCGGGGTTCGCTCGCCATTTCTTTGAGTAGCTCGGAGAATTATAAATCGCGGTTTGCGGGTTTTCAATCATTATCATGATTTCATTGTGTTGCGTCTTGATATCTGCATCACCTCCCATTGTTCGGACACCTCTCTTCTATTATTTTCAACTTGGTGCCTTATTTCGTCGATCGCATTCCGGACGCGACCTTCAAAATTTTCCCGCCATGAGCGTTCTTCATTTATAGACCTCGGCCTAGCGGGTTATCCTTAACAGCTACCGGGTCCGTGTTGATCATATATGACTCCTCACTTTCATTATCTGTTTCGGGCCCTTTATATGGCTTTTTGAGGATGTGATAGATGATCTCTTCGTCGATTCTTCTTCCCGGGGTTGACGATCATGGCGGATTCTTCTCCAGAGGTGATGTCGCCGAGTCGTCGGAATCTTCGGAGTCTTCTCTGAAGTTGTTCTGTGATCGAATTTGAGGGGTGTTGGTAGGTTTAAAGTTGAAAATGACCTCCTCCTCGAGAATCACTTGACTTGATTTCGCTCGGCTTTATTTGGGCCTTATACGTAGCCCTTTGTTTGAAGCGGAAGGTTGCTTCTTCACCCGACTTTCTTCGGGTCTTTGGGCTCGAGCACCTCGGGGTTTAATATTAAATTTGACCTCTTCTTCTTCTCCGGATGAGGTATCAAATTTAGGGCCTTTATTGAAGGGTTTCGACTGCTTTTGTTATAGGCGGCTTGGCGCCACGGATTTAGGCGAGAAAATATTGGGCGTCATTGAATTTAATCTCATGCACCCCGAATGGCTTGACATCTCCGTCGATTCTCTTTTGCTTACCATTCTCGATATATTTCGGGCATTGGTGCGAGTAGAGGGTATGACACGATTACTATGAAGCCACGGGCGACCAATGACAACGCTTAGATAAGAAGTTTCGGCGTCGATGACATAGAATTTAGTAGGCGCTCTTAGGCTTTCGCATTGCGGGTTCGAGTTATAGCTCCCGGGGCCTTTTGGGAGTTTTGATTGAAGCCATGAATAATCACCTTTTCATCGAGATAAGTTTTTCACGTCAAGGTGATGGTCTTCGAGTTTTAAGCGGCATGATATTGATTGAGGACCCGCGTCGACCGGGATGCGACTAATCTTTTGCCCTCCACGGTTTCCGGTGATGTATAGCGGGCGGTTGTGGTCGACGGTGCCTATTAGGAGGTCGTCGTACGTGAAGTTTATACGGGCGGCCGCTTGGCGGTGAATAGGGCCTCTGCATATTTTGCTCGATGAAATATGACTTGTACTTCTCGGGATCTTGCAAGGCTTGGATTAATACCTCCCTTAGGTCTTGTGACATCATCAATGCGTCGAATATGCTTAATAGCGGCGGGATCTTACGCGGATGTGCCAACACATTATATTCTTCGCCGTCGCCGGGTCTTTTACAGGTTCTTGCTTAGGTTCTCGACCTCTTTGCCTTTATTCAGGGCCTTATCCTTTCCCTTATCGGAATCCTTGGGAGCCTGTCTCTCGGGTACGTAAGTCCCGGACCGGAGCACGGCTTTACATTCTTCGTTCTTGGTCCCAGAGGTGCTTGCTTCTCCTTCATCATTTAGGAAGAACATCTCCTCTAATGTTGGCATATCTTCGTCGTGAGAAGAATATACCATGTTACACGAAGCACCCCAGATCTCTTCGCTTTCTTCTTTATTTATTTCTTCATCTACATCTTCTTTCTTTTGACCTAGGGTTAGCTTCTCCCAGTCTTCTTTGGAGATGAAGTGTTGAAGGGTAATCGCCTCGGGACTGCCCTGCTCGCATTCTTCAATTTTATTCTTTCTGGACTTGTTGCTTCTATGCTTCTTTCTCTTCTTAAGAACCTGGTCTTGGCTCTGGTCTACCTTATAATATACCCTGGGTTTTGGTGGGACCACTGGCGTGATGTCGTCTTTCCATCTCATACCGGGTTCTTTCTTAAGAGCTTTAAGCATTTTAATCGATTTCTTCGATAAGTGCGTAGTCCATTGCTCTTCTGGTCTTCACTTAATTGGTCGGGATCTTCTCTTCCTCGTGAGAGATCATATTGGCTTTGTTCATGGGCCGATGGGCTTTGCAAGAACCCTTTAGGTAAAGTAATTTCACCATTTTTGTACGCCTTCTCGACCCGATCTTTGAAGACCCGGCAATCTTCAATTGAGTGCCCTAGTACTCTGTGATATGGGCGAAGTTGGGTTCGTCAGGTTATCGGCATCTTCGGGCGTTCTTACCGGCGGTAGGGTTAGACCATTCTTTAGTGCCCCACGAAGATCGAGCAACTTTATCTTTCTGAAGGAGTACGGTTTAGTCTTCTTTTGTACGAGGGACTCAAAACTCCGTGAACTCCCTCCGGATTGGGCTGGGTCCCTTGTTGTAATTATTGCCATTTGTGCCCTTCTTTGCCGCCTTGGGTGTCTGCGTTGGCAACCATCTTATCTTTTAGCGAGGTGAATGCCACCTTGGTCTCAGCTCGGGCTCCTCGTTGCGGCCTATTATTCATGAAGTTCGGCACGGTGTGCGGTGACATTCTTTCCATATTGGATACCGATCGAGCAAGTCTTTGAATGTGTTGACCTTTGTCACACCAAGAAGCATGCCCATCCACCGTCAATGTTCTTCATGATTAGGTTGACGGCCTCATCTTCGGTTAATGTGCGGTCGCATTTGATGCGAGGTTCCGCCATCTATTGATAAAATCTGTCATTGACTCCCCTTTCTTGGGTTTAGTACTTGCCGGATCGGCTATGTTTATCTTATCGGACACCATGACAAATCGCGCCCTGAGCAGTCGCCATCTCGTCCCGGAGTCCACGATCTTTGTTGTTTTCCGGCGAATAATACCATTGGAAGGCGGTTCCCACTAGGCTTTGAGGGAATTGTCTTAACAACGTGCATCATTGCGCCGTGTTGCGCGTGAGGCTACAAAGTGGGCAGTGTTGTTCGGGGTTCGGGTCTTTGTTGCCTTCCCGGAGAAGGTCTGAAACGGGGAATCACATACCCTTTAGGATATTCTTCTAAGTCATATATGGCGGGGTATGGATGTCCACGGTTTTTAACGGGAGGGATAGCGTATCCACCTCCGGCTATTTGCATTCTTTGGGCAATCATGGCTTGAATCTCTTTCGGGATATTCCGTTGGTTCGGCCTCCACTTCTATGGTTCTATGTGGATGAGGTTTAGAATTGACGGGTTGTTTTCCCTTATGATTGCTTTTGTCTTGTGGACCCCTTCTTGACGGGAACTACCGACTTTGAAATTGGCGTCTTGTGATTCTTGCAATGACTTGACCGCCTTAATCGATTCTTCGTTTTGTTTAGCATGGTAGCAATTAGCTCCCGTTGCCTAATCAGCTCTTCATCCCGTGCCTCGATGTGGCCTTTTAATATTTCTATTTCATCGATGGGCATTTCGGGGCGTGTTTCAACGTCATCTTCATTGTCAAAGAGATCAGGGTTTTCGTTGTGGTCTTCCCCTTCCCTGCTGTTGCCCTCGGGGTTGACTCTCTTGGGTGGTCTCCCTTTTCTACCATTATTTTTGTTGGTATTGGTGACGTGAGCTTGATTAGGCGGGGGCGGTGGTCATCTGGGTCATATTCACCTCGGCGTCGGTGTCGGATCGGTGTCGTAGCTTATGCGATGGTGTTGGCGAGAAGTGCTCTTCATAGCGAGCGGTTCTTCTCTTCTTCTTTGTTTGGTCGGGGGCGAGTTATTTTCGGGTTATTGAGTGGTATTCTCGAGCCTAATCGGTGAATACACTCTTCGACCTAGCGGTGAATACGCTCTCGGACGGAGCGTTAGACTTGCCGGCCTTCTTTGGTGGGCTTGAGATTGGGGCTTTGTTGGTGGGAACCCTTCGGGACCCACACTGCTTTGGGTGCTAGGTGTTGCCTTTGATGTAAACCTCTTCGGGTTCGGAGTGGAGACAATGGCTTGCGGCGGGCCATGTCTTGAGATTGGCCGGAGCGGGAGACGTATTGTCTCGACCTAGCGTTTCTCACGCTCTTCCTCTGCTTGAGGGGCCTGTGAGCCTTGTAGATGGCCTGCGGGGGCTTGAGACTTGTCTGGCGGCGGCGAGGCCTTTGAGTTGGGCGAGGTGTGGGCTTAGGCACCTCCCGTGCACAGCGGAGTTGGCCGTGGCGAGTTCTTGGCCACTTATTCGGAGTGCGTGAATTTATTGGAGGCGGGATAGGTGGCCTAGCCACCGGTGGTTTTGGTATGCATCGGGGCCCTCTTCTGGATGCTTGAGAGTCGCGGGCGGTTCGAGGCTGCTTGCCTTTGGGTGTCCTCTTGGACGGGCGCCTTCTCCTCTTTGGGGAGGTAGTAGGAGAGGCCATTACGTTGTTGGAGATCCCCTTGGGAGTCGGGGTGATCGATTCTTCCTCCTCGTCGGGATGGAGATCGGACGGTTGCGGGAGTGATCGTGGCCCTTTGGAGTTGGGCGTAGATGGTGAGTTCTTGCGGGATGGTCCGAAGAACATGAACGGTTGCCCTACGGGCTCTGTGCGAGCAGTGACGGTGTAGGGAGCGAGGTTGAAGTTTCAGAAGAATGCCATTTCTGCAAAACAAAAATACTTGAAAATCATTAGTCATTTTTAGCGCATAGAAGACCACTTGTATCTCTTAACTATTCTATTTGACTCTCTCTTTCGAGAGATAAGAGGAGAATCTAGGTCCCGCCGGCGTGCAGATCTGTGCGACCCTTTTCGCGCGCTCCGCGCCGCCGTGGGCGATGGGTTGCGGAAGAAGGACACGGAGATCCCTCCCGGCGTGCATCTTTGGGTGTCGGCCGGTCTGCCGTTTAGAGATTATTTGGATGCACATTCGGGGGTTTTTAGTGATTGTGAGTTCTTGTAGATTCGGTGGGCGCAAGCCCCCAGATTAATTACCACAGGCTACGAACCTCGAGGCACCTCTGGATCTTTGAAAGAGAGAAGCAAATAGTATAGTTAAAAGATGGTCAAGTGGTCGTCTAATTTCATAAAAAGGGGTCTACGGAAGATGAACCTACAAACGGATCGGTTTGATCATGGAAGACAAACCTACAAACGGATCGGTTTTGTCCTATGGAAGGACGAACCTACAAACGGATCGGTTCGTCATGCCACCTCGAGATGTAACCTTACCTACGGACCGGGTTAATCTCTTTAGAGGGCTTGAGGTGAGTCTACATACGGATCGACTCGACCTCCGTTGATCTAGAAGATAAACCTACAAACGGATCGGTTCAATCTTAACTAGTCAACAACCGATCACACAAAATACAACTCGAAGCGGCGGCGGTTGATCTTGAGGTTGGTGAATCGGGAGAAGGGTGGATATGGCCCACGTGTTTCTTCTCACCGATCTTCTAGATCATGAATTCGAAGCACTAAGCGATTCATAAACCTAGGAAACACAATTGCACACGATGTCAAACACGAAGCGGGCCGGTTCAACATTGAGGCATGTGTTAGTGAAGGAACCTACCTAGAACGGTTCACATTCAACATTTTGTGGATGAATCTACCTACGGACCGATTCAATCTCACGGTCTCGGGAAATGAGCCGGGAGACAAACTCATCGACGGATGAGTTCGGTCTTGCTAGCTCAAATGGTCATGAATTACTTGTTCATGACAGGAGTCATTAAGATGTCGCTTCGCTCGGACATCGTAATGTTCTTCTTCTTCAAAGTCGACATATCTCTCCATGATGATGTCGTAGCTTTGGTCATTCTTTGCGAGCGTCGAGATGTTCTTGTCTCGACTAATCATTCTATGTGTTGCATTACTTGTGCAAAATTACTATGTTGCCCTACACCCCTTGTGTGAGCGTATTCAATCATGAGTTACTTGCTCATGGCGGTGAGTCATTAAGATGTCACCTATCTAGGACATCGTAATGTTCTTCTTCTTGAGTCGACATATATCTCCATGTTAGTATCGTAGCTTTGGTTATTCTTCATCAAGTGTCAAGATGTTCTTGTCTCGACATGTTCCTTCATGTTGCTATCAAAGCCTTATTCATCTCACGTCAAGATGTTCTGTCTCGACGTATCTTATTATTTTTCATCAAGTGTCAAGATGTTCTTGTCTCGACATATCTTTTGTATTGCTATTAAAGCCTTAATCATCTCACGTCAAGATGTTCTTGTCTCAACGTATCTTCTTTATATTGCTATCGAAGCCTTAATCATCCTACGTCAAGATGTTCTCGTCTTGACTAATCATTCTAAATGTTATATCATGTGTGCAAATATTCTTACGTGGCTCTACACTCCTTATGTGAGCATGTTTATTCATTTCTAAAATGCACAAAGTCTATTATATAATATCTTCCATTATTATTTTTATTATAAAGATGCATTTATTTATTATTATTATTATTATTATTATTATTATTATATTCTTATTTATTATTATATATATTTTTTTATTATTATTTTTTATTTCTTAAACTCTATTTATCTATGTAGAAAATTATTTACAAAAATAATAGGAAAAGGGGTAGCTATTAATTAGAGTTTCATTTATATTTTTGGGATTTTTATAATAGCTAAAGTAGTAAAATTTTATTTTTATTATTTCTAAACTCTATTTATTTTGTAGAAAATCACTTACAAAAATAATAGAAAATAAAATGGCTATGATTTTTATTTGTATTTTTAAAATGTTTATAATAGCCAAAGTAATAGAATTTTATTATTATATTCTATTATGTTGAAACACTATTCATTATGTAGGAATTATTTACAAAATCAAAAGATGGTTAGCTATATTATTTTTATTATTATTATTTTTTATTTATATTTATTTTTTTATTATTTTTTTTTTTAAAATCCATAATAGCTAAAAAGAAATCATTATTAATATTCTATTCTATTTATTATACTATTCATTATATTTATTTTTTTATTATTTCTATTTATTATCTATAGAAAAGTATAAGATTTTTTATTATTAGTTGAAAATAGTCATAAGAGATGAAATTCATTATGTTTTTATTACAACTATTATTTTTATTACATTTTATTCATCAAAAGTATTTTTATTTTATTGTATATTTGTATAGAAATAAAAGAAATACAATTCATATTATAAAACTATATTATCATTCTTTATTATAAAAGAAAATGTATTTTACTATTTATTACCATAGTAATATATTTTTGTATATTTTGTGCTATTTATTTTTATTATTCTTTTTACAGAAAATATCAATATAATATCTATTATTATTATATTTTTTTATTTATCAAAGAATATAGCTAATCTCATTATTTATTATAGTATATTACTATCATCATTATTATTTCATGGAAAATCACTTGAAAAATCACTAAAATATATCTAGTTATTATTTATGATTTTTATTTGTATTTTTGGAATTTTATAGTATTTAAAATGACAAGTCAAAGCTAGGTCAACTATATCAATATATGTAATGTATTTTGCTTTTAAATTGTTTTATCATGATTATATTTTTAAAACTGGAATATTATTGTATAGAAAAATAGTATGAAAAATAAGAAAATTTTAGAAACAAATTTGAGTCAATTTGGAGTTCGGGAACATTTTCAAAACATTTATTTACTCTATGTTATTACTATTACATGTTATTATTTAATTAATGGGCTTAATGCGGGCCGCCGGATACGTATCAAGATCGA
This sequence comes from Schoenoplectus tabernaemontani, assembly GCA_037127355.1. Taxonomy (NCBI): domain Eukaryota; kingdom Viridiplantae; phylum Streptophyta; class Magnoliopsida; order Poales; family Cyperaceae; genus Schoenoplectus; species Schoenoplectus tabernaemontani. The sequence continues at coordinate 236,657 of CM073745.1, read as the reverse complement.
CGCCTATCTTTTATATAACTTCTTTCTTTATTTGGGCAGATTCGTTTAAGATACGTGTTTAATGGATCTACGGCCCGGATCCTCTTTTAGTTTAATTATCAAATCTCTCGATGAATCCTGCTGTTAATAGATCTCAAGATTAGTGCGCGCTTCAATATTCGTGCCAACGGATCTCTCGTCTCTTCTAAATTTGTCTCCACGTCGGGATCCGCGGCGAGCGGCGCTTCGGCGATCGGAGTACCTCTTCTACGATCGGGTTGGTGCCTTGGCGTCGTCTTGCCTTGGAGAATTCTTACGTGGTTCTTGATCGGGAATCTATACGGTGGGAGGCGCCACATGGTAGTACCAATTGGTGCATCGGTTAGAATCGATGCCGAGATGCTTCCTTCGTCAAATTCAACAGAATTGATCAAGGTTCTTGACAATTACAAGGTCGATGATCATCGTCTCATCATGAAGATGTGGTATGAGGTAGATAGAGGGCTTCCCTTTCGTTCTTGAAGGTGCTGAAGCAACTCATCACACGGCAATGCATAGTACCGGTCGGTGCCGATCTTAATTGACTCGATTCATGGCCTTTACTCATCCAATTAGCACTCCTCGGGCCTAAAGGCACACCTAGGCGTAGCTAGGGCCGGTGGCTGTTGAGTTGAGTGTTAATTTGAACAAATTTGGATTTGAAAACTCGGCGATATACTGGTTCTAACAGAATCAGTGCATTGTAATGAAATTGCAAAGCTAGGATTAATTCTAATCAATCAAAAACAATTCAATCAAGAAAATTACAAAGATATGAACTTGTATACCTCAGTTTTATGTGATCTTAAGCTAATGAATATTAAAAATGAAAATTTCCAATGAAAATCAGTATATCAACAATTAAATTGCAAATTCTTGATCTTATAGCCGATTCGGGCCTAAAGGCTCACCAATCACTTTGTGATTGGGCCGATGCTCATTTGAATGCGGCTAATTATTGTTAATTGATGCTTTTCAAAGAGGAACAGTGAAAAAAACAAATGAAAGAAGCAAAATTTCCAAAGAAAGAAAGCAAGAGTGAAGAAATATATTCAATTGACTATTCAATAACTATGAATTGAATGTTTTAAAATCAATTTCGAGAGAAAGAATACAAGGAAAACATCTATAGACCAATGAATATTACTAATTACCTTTTATTCTTCACAGAAACAAGAAATTGAATAATCTCTCTTCTAGCTATTCACTCTCTCTCTCTTGTCGACTAGAAAAGTGTATATGGGTGTATGTTCTTGATCCTAATGGCTCTGCTAATCCCCCCTCTTTTTACTGTTGCTGAATTTCAGTTTATATAGACTAATTAGGCCGATTATACTCAATTGTGATTGGTTATTTGCCTTCGCTCGGATTGCCACCTTGGATACATCCTCACCCTTCATTCTAACTCAATCAACGGCCCGAGATGGGTTTGTGTTTGTTGTGGAAACCTTGTTGCTTTGTTATGGTTTGGTGCATTACTCGTTTGACTCCAATTCAACGACTACTTTGATTGATAAGCAAGCCCTCTTATCAATAAATCATATTTAAATGCCCTGCGCACCATGGTTAGCATTTTCTCTCTCTCAATTTCTTTGAATTTCATTTATTTCAAAATCCGGTTTACGCCTCACCTCTTCTCTTGGCGCAATCCACTTCTTCCACTCAATCACTCACTCTTTCCATGCTAATTGGCGTCGCCTTGATACGAATAAGCTCTACGATCGTTCAATTTGGCCTTTGAAGCGCTACCAAGCTTGCCTCTTTATTACTATCTCCGGCGACTCTTCACATTTGCACCTTCCTCTAACTCAATTGCTTCATAATCACCTCTCAATCGGCGTCGCCTTAGCTCAAGGAAGTTGTCTCGTGTTCGATTTGGTGCTTGAAGCCTTCGATTACATCTCTTTAGAATCGCTCATTCTTGTCTCAACTCGAATTGTGGTAATCTCACTATTCAACCCTTCCTTCATCGCTGTCATCCCTTTGTTCTTACCCTTCTGACTGATGCATTGATGTTTATCGATTGCTTTTAAGTCTCTAAAATGGTGAGGCGCCATGGGAAGAAGATGATGATCGCGCGCGAGGAGAAGAAGAAGAAGGAAGGAGAGCGGGGAGAGTGTTCGGCTGGGCTGGATGGCTCAGGCGCACGTGCACCAAAGCGCCAAAGGGGAGTAGATCAGCGACTGGGGGAGCATGCACCAGGTTCACCTTCCTTTTATCTCTTGTTTTAAATTGAATTGCTTATTTGTATTGGATAAACGGGATGAATGGACTTGGTTTACATCTTTAGCTTGTGATCTAGCCTTATCCATCGACTCTTGGGTCCCACTTTGTAAGGTTTAAGCGTTTAAGCTTGTGAGGTTAATGCTTGATTAATGCTAATATCTTTGAGGTGGCTCTTCACGATTGGTTGATTGCTTATTAAACAAACCCTTAGTGTTAATGATACTGTGTATGATGTGGCTCGTAATATAGTGCCATGTGGCACCTTGTGTGTTGCCTGTACTGTACCGACCATAAAGAGCCATCTGTCACTCTTTATACACGTTGTATGGTGACATGGCACCGGTGAGTGCATGCCATGTGGCATCCGGTGGGGCCCCGATTGTCGTCGCCTTATAGCATAGTGGGATTCACGGTGGTGAGGTGGACCCCGATAAGGGAAGGCCGCATGGCGATGGCATTGAGGTGGCCTTATAGCATCTTGCCATTTGTCTAGGCTTGGATGAAGTGGTGCTGATGTGGACCAATGTGAGCGCCATGTGGCATAGGTGGGGCCCACTTGTCAGGTCTGTAGGGGTGTGGGACCCACATGGCTGAGGTGGACCAATGGGGTGCTGACACGTGGCATGAGGTGGCCCAATGAAATGCCGACACGTGTCACACCCTCTCTCTTCTCTGATTCGGTATAGGTGTGCTTAGGATCCCCAGTTTGTACCCAGATGTGTCTCTGTCCCCAGATTGCACCCAGATGAACCCTTGATTGAATCTCAGCCTTTGATCAGTCCATTTATTCTGCTTTTATCTTCCTTGAATTTATTTTAATAGCTCCCCTTATCCAAAAATCATGAAAATTTCACCAAAAATCCCTAAATTCATGATGATCATCCCTGTAATTTTTAATTCCATTTTTGCCCTTGCCTCTCTGAATTAAAAATTCTTTTATTCATAAAACCCTATTATTCCTTATGAATTAATCCCTGATCTCAATTGTAGCTCAATGTCTGCGCAATTATCTCTCTTGCAGAAACCACCCTAACTAAATACCCGATTAGACTTATATTGATATTCATTAGGGCTTGATTTGATCAAATCTTGACTACTTATCGACAATTAATACAAATCTAGACTTGATCAAGTGGTTGCTCCCGGCTTTGGCTTTGATCGGTCTTGTGAAATTGACTTTCAATCCCTTAACATGAGGGTGACTTGGTCAAAGAACCGACTACTTATCGATAATTGACACAAATCAAAGCATGGTTAGGTGGTTGCTCGCGACTTTGGCACCGAGTCGGCCTTGAAAGCAAAATCACATTTGGAATTTCTCATGACTAGTTGCATCAAAATGCTAGCTTGGCATTGACATCATTTCATATAGCATAGGGATTATCTTGCTTGACTCCTTTCTAGGGTTAGCTTCAAAGGCGATTTCTAGGGTTCAATTCGACCCCTTGATAGGTCGGTTTGAGGTGTGGGGTCCCTTTGTCGGTGAAAAATGGTCACATGGGTGACTCATCAGATAGGGCTATGTTGTTAGATTCATCTACAAGGGACTGCCAGGTGGGTCCCATTTGTCAGAGAAAATGTAATCAAATGGCTGACCCATCAGGAGATTTTCTCTCTCCGAAATCTCCCGAGGGTCAGCCACCTCGAATGAGTAGGAGGTGGTGGGGTATTTATACTCTTCACTTCATGTCCAGCATTCCATTGTGGGACTAATGAATTCATTCCGGGGTTAAGCAGCGACCTCTTCTGATCAGTGGGCCATCTTTTCATTGCTTTCTCTCCTTCCCTCTTTTATTATTTGTCATCAATCATCAATCTATTTTCATTTATTCATCTATTCATCCTTGAAATCTTTCAAGGGTAAACAGGTTGAAGTTCCCGAAATATGCCATTTCGCAAAAACAAAAACACTTGAAAATTATTAGTCATTTTAGCACATAGAAGACCACTTGTATCTCTTAACTATTCTATTTGCCTCTCTTTTTCGAGATAAGAGGAGAATCTAGGTCCCACCGGCGTGCGGATCTGTGCGACCCTTTTTCGCGCGCTCCGCACCGCCCGGCGGGCGATGGGTTGCGGAAGAAGGACACGGAGATCCCTCCCGAACGTGCATCGTCCTGGGGTGTCGGCCGATTCTCGCCGTTTAGAGATTATTTGGATGCACATTCGGGGGTTTTTAGTGATTGTGAGTTCTTGTAGATTCGGTGGCGCAAGCCCCACCGTTAATTACCCAGGCTACGAACCTCGAGGCACCTCTGGATCTTTGAAAGAGAGAAGCAAATAGTATAGTTAAAAGATGGTCAAGTGGTCGTCTAATTTCATGAAAAGGGTCTACGGAAGATGAACCTACAAACAGATCGGTTCAATCTATGGAAGACAAACCTACAAACAGATCGGTTTTGTCCTATGGAAGACGAACCTACAAACAGATCGGTTCAGTCTATGCCACCTCGAGATGTAACCTTACCTACAGACCAGGTTAATCTCTTTAGAGAGGCTTGAGGTGAGTCTACATACGGATCGACTCGACCTCCGTTGATCTAGAAGATAAACCTACAAAGATCGGTTCAATCTTAACTAGTCAACAACCAATCACACAAAATACAACTCGAAGCGCCGAGCCGGTTGATCTTGAGGTTGGTGAATCGGGGAGAAGGGTGGATATGGCCCACGTGTTTCTTCTCACCGATCTTCTAGATCATGAATTCGAAAGCACTAAGCCGATTCATAAACCTAGGAAACACAATTGCACACAATGTCAAACCTGAAGCGCTGAGCCAGTTCAACATTGAGGCATGTGTTAGTGAAGGAACCTACCTACAGAACGGTTCACATTCACTGTTTTGTGGATGAATCTACCTACAGACCGATTCAATCTCACAGTCTCGGGAAATGAACCAGGAGACGAACTTATCGACGGATGAGTTCAGTCTTGCCAGCTCAAATGGTCATGAATTACTTGTTCATGACACCGAGTCATTAAGATGTCACTTCTCTCGGACATCGTAATGTTCTTCTTCTTCAAAGTCGACATATCTCTCCATGCTGATGTCGTAGCTTTGGTCATTCTTCAGCGAGCGTCAAGACGTTCTCGTCTCGACTAATCATTCTACATGTTGCATTACTTGTGCAAAATTATTATGTTGCCCTACACCCCTTGTGTGAGCGTATTCAATCATGAGTTACTTGCTCATGGCAGCGAGTCATTAAGATGTCACCTATCTAGGACATCATAATGTTCTTCTTCTTCAGAGTCGACATATATTTCCATGTTAGTATCGTAGCTCTGGTTATTCTTCATCAAACGTCAAGATGTTCTTGTCTCGACATATTCACTCATGTTGCTATCAAAGCCTTATTCATTCTACGTCAAGATGTTCTTGTCTCAACGTATCTTATTATTCTTTATCAAGTGTCAAGATGTTCTTGTCTCGACATATCTTCTCGTATTGTTATTAAAGCCTTAATCATCTCACGTCAAGATGTTCTTGTCTCAACGTATCTTCTTCATATTGCTATCAAAGCCTAAATCATCCTACGTCAAGATGTTCTCGTCTTGACTAATCATTCTAAATGTTATATCATGTGTGCAAATATTCATATGTGGCTCTACACTCCTTATGTGAGCATATTTATTTATTTCTAAAATGCACAAAATCTATTATATAATATCTTCCATTATCATTCTTTATTATAAAGATGCATTTATTATTATTATTATTATTATTATTATTATTATTATTATTATTTTTATTTTTAAACTCTATTTATCTATGTAGAAAATTATTTACAAAAATAATAGGAAAAAGGGGTTAGCTATTTAACTAGATTTTCATTTATATTTTTGGGATTTTTTTTTATAATAGCTAAAATAGTAGAATTTTTATTTTTATTATTTCTAAACTCTATTTATTTTGTAGAAAATCACTTACAAAAATAATAGAAAATAAAATGGCTTTTTTTTTATTTGTATTTTTAAAATGTTTATAATAGCCAAAGTAATAGAATTTTATTATTATATTCTATTATATTGAAATACTACTCATCATTTACAAAATCAAAAGATGGTTAGCTATACTATTTTACTATTATTATTTTTATTATTTTTTTTATTTTAATATCTATAATAGCTAAAAAGAAATCATTACTAATATTCTATCTTATTTATTATACTATTCATTATATCTATTTTTATTATTTCTATTTATTATCTATAGAAAAGTATAAGATTTTTATTACTAGTTGAAAATAGTCATAAGAGATGAAATTCATTATGTTTTTATTACAACTATTATTTTTATTACATTTTATTCATCAAAAGTATATTTTTTTTATTGTATATGTTTGTATAGAAATAAAAGAAATACAATTCATATTATAAAACTATATTATCATTCTTTATTATAAAAGAAAATGCATTTTACTATTTATTACCATGGTATTATATTTTTGTATATTTTGTGCTATTTATTTTTATTATTCTTTTTACAGAAAATATCAATATAATATCTATTATTATTATTATATATTTTTTTTTTATTTATCAAAGAACATAGCTAATCTCACTATTTATTATAGTATATTACTATCATCATTATTATTTCATGGAAAATCACTTGAAAAGTCACTAAAATATATCTAGTTATTATTTATGATTTTTATTTGTATTTTTGGAATTTTTATAGTATATAAAATGACAAGTCAAAGCTAAGTCAAACATATCAATATAGGTAATATCTTTTGCTTTTAAATTGTTTTATTATGATTATATTTTCAAAACTAGAATATTATCATATAGAAAAATAATATGAAAAATAAGAAAATTTTAGAAACAAATTTGAGTCAATTTGGAGTTCAGGAGTATTTTCAAATCATTTATTTACTCTATATTATTACTATTCTGTTATTATTTAATTACTGGGCCTAATCTGGGCCGTCAGATTTGCATCCAGATTATCATATACCTTTATTTTATTATAAACTTATTTGGGGCTGGATCTATTCCCGAGATTGGTGCACATTAGATGAAGGGCCAGATCTTCATTTATTCAATCAGGCTTATTTGACTATGAATCACTTGGGCCATTAGATCTACTTTGAGATTCACTCATCTGAGATGAAAGGTTTAGATCAACTCCTTCTTTTTCCTTTAAGCCGCGGTTTATAACTGACGTTGGATTCCTTTAAGATGTGTTTTCGCGCATCAAATCTCGTGTTCATGCGCTAAAAGTCGTGCACATTCGTCCCTCTGACTGTCCCGTTGACCACTTCGCTGAGATTCGTGCAGGGAGCTGTTTCCGGTGACCGGAGCTCCGCCCTTCCGATCAGGTAAACCTAGCAGCGCCGCTTTACTCTCAAGAACCTTTTTATCACTCCTGATTGAAGATCGGTATGGTGTTCTAGCGTATATAAGGGTACCATTTTCGGTACAGTTCAAATTCGGTACCGATTGAGTTTTCAATCGCGAATTTCACTCAATTGATTGATGAATCTTGCAATTGAACTTCTGTTACTGATCGCCTGTGTCTTCTGATCGTGTTTGTGAAGTCGAATTTTCTTTTGAGGTGTTGTGCATGGCCTATTCCACTTAAGCATGGTCGTGCACGGTACCGATCACGCTAACTTCAATGCTATGTGATGAATTGCTCCCAATTACACCGCTTCCTTGCACCTTGAACCGGTCTCAGGCTCTCAAGTCATCATTTAAGCAAAGGAGTCGAGAGGAATGGCTTATCCTTCTATCGACTCCATACTGACAGATCATCGGCCGATTTGGTGAATGGGAGAGTTGCGAAACTCTACTACCAATCCCGTTGCAGATTCAAATGATATAGAAAGAAGCGAAAGAATAGGTACATGTAATCATATGAAGCCTAAACCGAAAGATCAAATCTTTGCTTCTATGAAATACTGGTAATTTCCAAGATTTAATCAAAAGAACATGAATTGAAAAGAAGAAAAAGGATAATGCGAAAAAGGCATAAAGAATCACACTGTGAACTAAAATTGGACAGAAAATAGCAAATTATTTGATTATTCAATGCAAGAACTGATTTTATTGCACAGCTACAACTCTGCCCTAATCACATTTTCAATTCCATAGCAATACCTGCTTAGCAAACTTGCAAATGATGAATAGAGCTTATGAAGATTATAAATTGGATCGAATTGAGAGACTAGGTCTACTATCAATTGATTCAATTGCCTCTGTTCACTTTGCCTCACTCTCTCTCTTCTCCTTGCTGATCTCTCTCTCTCTCTCTCTCTTAATTGCTAGAAATTTTCGAACCCCTTCTTCATTCTCTCGTAGAGGGTTTATATAGGCCAGAATACAAGGTGTGAGAGAGGGTTTGTGTTTGTTCAATTCTTTGGATTGCTAATGTGGCACTCCATCTCACCTTTCATTTTACAAACCAGTGGCCAGGATTGATTCTCTTTGTGCTTCTTGATGTTAAGTCCACGGATTGATGACTTGGCAATCGACAGGTATAACAGATTGTGGCGGGTTAGTTATTGTTTTCCTTGTATTCACCATCTTGCCATTTATAACTGTCATTTGCACTCCTTTCAATTCTTCTAGAACCTTCTCTGATCCAATTAACATTCGTCTAAATCAATTAATTGGGTCTATATATACCAATTAGGTGCCACTAGCGTTTTTCCTTTCTGATTTGCCTTAATCCATAGCCAAAGCATCCTTCTTCATCTCTTTGCTTATTTCTCTAATTACAAGCTCATTCATGCCCCTTTTAGTCTCAGATATCAATTTCACACCTTTTCTTGAGATCCTATACTGTTGAGATCGAGTATTACAGATCCCTTCACTGACCCGAGTGGTGGACTGGTGTAGCATTAGGTTAGAGCTTCCCTCAAGTTAATCCAAGCTTCTGGATAGCATCGCAAAGGTTAGAACATTGTATAAGCACTGCCAATTTGATCTCTTATATTTGTATGAGTCGATTACAAGTTTCAATTTTGCAAGCTATCTTCGACCGATTCTCCATATTTCCTTTGTGATTCATTGAAATTTGTTGCTTATGTATCTCTAATCCGCCTTGTCTTGCCCATTCCAATCATATCCAGGGAATAAGAACACCTTTCAAAGCATCCCTCCATGGCGCCTCCTTCTGTGTCGCGCGGAAGAAAAAGACGGAAGGGAAGGGAAGAAGAAGGAAGTAGTCTCGATCGGGATGGTCTAGGCGCATGTGAGCCGCAACAGCAAAGGGTCCACCGTCAGAGAGGCGTTACACAAGAGCCAGGTACTCATCTCTCTTCTTTGCTGTTTATTTAAATTTCAACTTTATTTGAATGGGCTTGGTTCATGCGCCTCTGTCTTATAATGCTTACAACCTGGCCCCACTTGTCAGGATTTAATCTTGCTGCTTAGCTAAGATTTAGGAATTGATCATCATTTAGCCTTAATTAGGGCCCACATGTCAGTCATACAGGGTTTAAACTAATGACTTACACATAGCTAATTGGGATGATGTGTCACCAATCATGCTGTGACACATGTCAAATGAACTTGGCTGTGTTGGAATTAACCTGCTGATGTGCTATACCACGTGTACTGCCATGTGGCAAGGTTGCTGAGATGGCCCTATCACCAGCTGCCACGTGGCATATCGGTGGGGCCCACTTCTTGGCTGACTTCACTGGTGTGGGGCCCACATGTGCTGAGGTGGCCCAATAGATGTGTGCCACGTGGCACATGTATGCTGACTTGGCTTATCCTGGTGCTGCCACGTGGCACACCCTCTCTCCTCCGTTATTTTATATATTCTGTTTTCTCTTGTACCCCGTTTGCACCCAAAGAGGCCTCTGTCCCCAAGTTGCACCCAGAGTCATTTTGATCAAATCTCAGCTCTTGATTAATCCATTTAATCTGTTTTATCTTCTCTAAATTTATTTTAATAGCTCCACTTATCCAAAAATCATGAAAATTTCACCAAAAATCCCTAAATTCATGATGATCATCCCTGTAATTTTTAATTCCATTTTTGCCCCTCTTTTTTTGAATTAAAAATTCTTTTGTCAAATAAACCCCGTTATTCCTTCCGAATTAATCCCGATTTCATTTGTAGCTCAATGTCTCTGGCCAATTATCTCTCTCTTGCAGAAACCACCCTAACTAAACATCAATTAGACTTATATTGACATTCATTAGGGCTTGATTTGATCAAATGCTGACTACTTATCAGCAATTAATACAAATCTAGACTTGATCAGGTGGTTGCTCCCAGCTTTGGCACCTGACCAGTCTTGTGAAATTGACTTTCAAACCCTTAACATGAGGGTGACTTGGTCAAAGAACTGACTACTTATCAGGAATTGACACAAATCAAAGCATGGTTAGGTGGTTGCTCGCAGCTTTGGCACCATGTCAGCTTTGAAAGCAAAATCACATTTGGAATTTCTCATGACTAGTTGCATCAAAATGCTAGCTTGGCATTGACATCATTTCATGTAGCATAGGGATTATACTCGCACCGCTCCTTTCTAGGGTTAGCTCCAAAGGCAGATTTTTAGGGTTCAATTCTGACTCCTTCAATAGGTCACTGAGGTGTGGGGTCCACCTGTCAGTGAAAATGGTCACATGGTGACTCATCAGATAGGCTATGTTGTTAGATTCATATACAAGGGACTGCCAGGTGGGTCCCACTTGTCAGAGAAAATATAATCAAATGGCTGACCCATCAGGAGATTTTCTCTTTCTGAAATCTCCCGAGGGTCAGCCACCTCGAATGAGTAGGAGGTGGTGGGGTATTTATATCCTCGTCTTTCACCCTAATATTTCATTGTGGGATTAATGGATTTGTTCCGGGATTAAACAGCGACCTCTTCTGATCAGTGGGCCACCTTTCATTGCTTTCTCTTCTTCCCTCTTTTCATGATTTATCATTAATCATCAATTTTATTCTCATTTATTCATCTATTCATCCTTGAAATCTTTCAAGGGTAAACAGTAGGATATTTATTTCGAAGTGTTAATTGGACAACCACATAATAGGCATAATTAAGAATATTTATATTAATTTTCACGAAATTATGAGTAGCTAGGCGACCAAAAAATTTGAAAATCTCAAACAACTTGTTTAAACAAGTAGTTTTTAACACATATTCCTTATGTTTTGTGCAAAATTAGCATCATAGAATGTTCATATCGAAGTTTTAATTAGAAAATATTATAATAGGCATAAATAGGAGTGATTATATTAATTTGCACGAAATTATTTATAGTTATGCGGTAAAAAATTTTAAAAATCTGAAATAACTTGTTTAAACAAATAGTTTCTAATGTATTTGACTTATGTTTTATGAAAAATTAGTGTCGTAGGATATTCATATCGAAGTGTTAATTGGACAATCTTACAATAGGCATAATTAAGAGTAATTACATTAATTTTCATGAAATTATGTGTATTTATGCGGCCAAAAATTCTAAAAAAATCAAATAACTTGTTTAAATAGCAGTTTTTAATGCATCCTACTTATGTTTTGTGCAAAATAAGCGTCATAGAATATAAATATCGATTTTTTAATTCGATAGTATTATAATATACATAATTAGGAGTAATTATATTTATTTGCATGAAATTATATGCAGTAATGCGGAAAAAATATTTTAAAAGCTCAATCAACATGTTTAAACAGCTTTTTTTATTGCATCTTACTTATGTTTTGTGCAAAATTAGTGTCGTAGGATATTCATATCGAAGTTTTAATTGGATAATCTCCTAATAGGTATAATTATGAATAATTATATTAATTTTTACGAAATTATATGTAGTAATGGACAATGAATGTTTTAAATCTTATACAACTTGGTTAAACAGCAATTTGTAATGTATCTTACTTTGTATTATGAAAAATTAGTCTCGTAGGATAATAATATCGATGTGTTAATTGGATAATCTTACAATAGACATAATTATGAGTAAATTTATTAATTTTCACGATATTTTGAGTATTTATTCAGCCAAAAATTAAAAATAAAGTCAATCAACTTCTTTCAACAGCTTTTTAATGCATCTTACTTAATTGTTACGCAAAATTAGTGTCGTTGAACGTTCATATCGATGTGTTAATTGGATAATCTTCTAATAGGCATAGTTAGGAGTAATTGTATTAATTTTCATGAAATTATGTGCAGTTATGAGGCAAAAAAGGTTAAAAATCTTAAACAACTCGTTTGAACAGTTTCTAATATATCTTACTTATGTTTTATGAAAAATTAGTATCGTAGGATATTCATTTCGATGTGTTAATTGGACAACCTTATAATAGGCATAATTAGGAGTAATTATATTAATTTTCACGAAATTATGAGTAGTTAGGAGGCAGAAAAATTTGAAAATCTCAAACAACTTGTTCAAACAACAGTTTTTAATACATATTCCTTATGTTTTGTGCAAAATTAGCATCATTGAATGTTCATATCGAAGTTTTAATTGAAAAATATTATAATAGACAGAATTAGAAGTGATAATATTAATTTGTACGAAATTATTTGTAGTTATGCGGCCAAAAATGTTAAAAAACTAAAATAACTTGTTTAAACGGCTGATTTTAATGCATCTTATGTATTGTGCAAAATTAGTATCTTAGAATATTTATATCGAATCGTTAATTGGATAATCTTCTAATAGGCATAATTTGGAGTAATTATATCAATTTGTATGAAATTATGTGTAGTTATGAGGCAATAAATGTTCAAAATCTTAAATAAGTGTTTAAACTGTAGTTTCTATTGTATTTTACTTATATTTTATGTAAAATAAGCGTCATAAAATATTCATATGGAAGTTTTAATTTGATATTATTATAATATGCATAATTAGGAGTAATTATATTAATTTTTATGAAATTCTATGCAGATATGCGGATAAATTTTTTTAAAAGCTCAATCAACATGTTTAAACAGCTGTTTTTAATGCATCTTACTTATGTTTTGTGCAAAATTAGTGTCGTATAATATTCATATTAAAGTGTTAATTGGACAATCATCTCATAGGAATAATTATGAGTAATTATATTAATTTTCGTGAAATTATATTTAGTAATGGACAATGAATTTTGTAAATCTTAAAAAACATGGTTAAACAGCAGTTTGTAATGTAGCTTACTTATGTTTTATGAAAAAATAGTCTCATAGGATATTAATATTGAAGTGTTAATTGGCCAATCTTACAATAGGTATAATTAGGAGTAAATTTATTAATTTGCACAAAATTTTGAGTATTTATTCAGCCAAAAATTAAAAGCAAAATTCAAACATCTTCTTTAAATGACTTTTTTAATGCATCTTACTTAATTTTTACGCAAAATGAGTATTGTTGAACGTTCATATCGATGTGTTAATTGGATAATCTTCAAATAGGCATAGTTATGAGTAATTGTATTAATTTTCACGAAATTATGTGTTGTTATGAGGCAAAAATATTAAAAATCGTAAAAAAAATCGTTTGAAAGCGTAGTTTATATTATATCTTACTTATGTTTTATATGAAAAATTAGTATCGTAGGATATTTATTTCGAAGTGTTAATTGGACAACCACATAATAGGCATAATTAGGAATAATTATATTAATTTTCACGAAATTATGAGTAGCTAGAGACCAAAAATTTGAAAATCTCAAACAACTTGTTTAAACAGTAGTTTTTAACACATATTCCTTATGTTTTGTGCAAAATTAGCATCATAGAATGTTCATATCGAAGTTTTAATTAGAAAATATTATAATAGGCATAAATAGGAGTGATTATATTAATTTGCACGAAATTATTTATAGTTATGCGGCAAAAAATTTTGAAAAACTGAAATAACTTGTTTAAACAGTAGTTTCTAATGTATTTGACTTATGTTTTATGAAAAATTAGTGTCGTAGGATATTCATATCGAAGTGTTAATTGGACAATCTTACAATAGGCATAATTAAGAGTAATTACATTAATTTTCACGAAATTATGTGTATTTATGCGGCCAAAAATTCTAAAAAAGTCAAACAACTTGTTTAAATAGCAGTTTTTAATGCATCTTACTTGTGTTTTGTGCAAAATAAGCGTCATAGAATATAAATATCGATGTTTTAATTCGATAGTATTATAATATGCATAATTAGGAGTAATTATATTTATTTGCATGAAATTATATGCAGTAATGCGGAAAAAATATTTTAAAAGCTCAATCAACATGTTTAAACAAATTTTTTTAATGCATCTTACTTACGTTTTGTGCAAAATTAGTGTCGTAGGATATTCATATCGAAGTTTTAATTGGATAATCTCCTAATAGGTATAATTATGAATAATTATATTAATTTTCACGAAATTATATGTAGTAATGGACAATGAATGTTTTAAATCTTATACAACTTGGTTAACAACAACAATTTGTAATGTATCTTACTTTGTATTACGAAAAATTAGTCTCGTAGGATAATAATATCGAAGTGTTAATTGGATAATCTTACAATAGGCATAATTATGAGTAAATTTATTAATTTTCACGATATTTTGAGTATTTATTCAGCCAAAAATTAAAAACAAAGTCAAACAACTTCTTTAAACTTTTTAATGCATCTTACTTAATTGTTACGCAAAATTAGTGTCGTTAAACGTTCATATCGATGTGTTAATTGGATAATCTTCTAATAGGCATAGTTAGGAGTAATTGTATTAATTTTCATGAAATTATGTGTAGTTATGAGGCAAAAAAGGTTAAAAAATCAAACAACTCGTTTGAACAATATTTCTAATATATCTTACTTATGTTTTATGAAAAATTAGTATCGTAGGATATTCATTTCGATGTGTTAATTGGACAACCTCATAATAGGCATAATTAGGAGTAATTATATTAATTTTGACGAAATTATGAGTAGTTAGGCGGCAGAAAATTTTGAAAATCTCAAACAACTTGTTTAAACAAAGCAGTTTTTAATACATATTCCTTATGTTTTGTGCAAAATTAGCATCATTGAATGTTCATATCGAAGTTCTAATTGGAAAATATTATAGTAGGCAGAATTAGGAGTGATAATATTAATTTGCACGAAATTATTTGTAGTTATGCGGCCAAAAATGTTAAAAAACCGAAATAACTTGTTGAAACTACCTGATTTTAATGCATCTTATGTATTGTGCAAAATTAGTATCTTAGAATATTTATATCGAATCGTTAATTGGATAATCTTCTAATAGGCATAATTTGGAGTAATTATATCAATTTGTATGAAATTATGTGTAGTTATGAGGCAATAAATGTTCAAAATCTTAAATAACTTGTTTAAACTGTAGTTTCTAATGTATTTTACTTATATTTTATGTAAAATAAGCGTCATAAAATATTCATATGGAAGTTTTAATTTGATATTATTATAATATGCATAATTAGGAGTAATTATATTAATTTGTATGAAATTCTATGCATTTATGCGGATAAAATTTTTTAAAAGCTCAATCAACATGTTTAAACATCTGTTTTTAATGCATCTTACTTATGTTTTGTGCAAAATTAGTGTCGTATAATATTCATATCAAAGTGTTAATTGGACAATCTTCTCATAGGAATAATTATGAGTAATTATATTAATTTTCGTGAAATTATATTTAGTAATGGACAATGAATGTTGTAGATCTTAAAAAACATGGTTAAACAGCAGTTTGTAATGTATCTTACTTATGTTTTATGAAAAAATAGTCTCATAGGATATTAATATTGAAGTGTTAATTGGACAATCTTACAATAGGTATAATTAGGAGTAAATTTATTAATTTGCACGAAATTTTGAGTATTTATTCAGCCAAAAATTAAAAACAAAATTCAAACATCTTCTTTAAACATGCTTTTTACTCGCATCTTACTTAATTTTTACGCAAAATGAGTATTGTTGGACGTTCATATCGATGTGTTAATTGGATAACCTTCAAATAGGCATAGTTATGAGTAATTGTATTAATTTTCACGAAATTATGTGTTGTTATGAGGCAAAAAATATTAAAAATCGTAAAAAAATCGTTTGAACAATAGCTTTCTATTATATCTTACTTATGTTTTATGAAAAATTAGTATCGTAGGATATTTATTTCGAAGTGTTAATTGGACAACCACATAATAGGCATAATTAGGAATAATTATATTAATTTTCACGAAATTATGAGTAGCTAGGCAGACCAAAAAATTTGAAAATCTCAAACAACTTGTTTAAACAAGTAGTTTTTAACACATATTCCTTATGTTTTGTGCAAAATTAGCATCATAGAATGTTCATATCGAAGTATTAATTAGAAAATATTATAATAGGCATAAATAGGAGTGATTATATTAATTTGCACGAAATTATTTATAGTTATGCGGCAAAAAATTTTGAAAAACTGAAATAACTTGTTTAAACGGTAGTTTCTAATGTATTTGACTTATGTTTTATGAAAAATTAGTGTCGTAGGATATTCATATCGAAGTGTTAATTGGACAATCTTACAATAGGCATAATTAAGAGTAATTACATTAATTTTCACGAAATTATGTGTATTTATGCGGCCAAAAATTCTAAAAAAGTCAAACAACTTGTTTAAATAGCAGTTTTTAATGCATCTTACTTGTGTTTTGTGCAAAATAAGCGTCATAGAATATAAATATCGATATTTTAATTCGATAGTATTATAATATGCATAATTAGGAGTAATTATATTTATTTGCATGAAATTATATGCAGTAATGCGGAAAAAATATTTTAAAAGCTCAATCAACATGTTTAAACAAACTTTTTTAATGCATCTTACTTACGTTTTGTGCAAAATTAGTGTCGTAGGATATTCATATCGAAGTTTTAATTGGATAATCTCCTAATAGGTATAATTATGAATAATTATATTAATTTTCACGAAATTATATGTAGTAATGGACAATGAATGTTTTAAATCTTATACAACTTGGTTAAACAACAATTTGTAATGTATCTTACATTGTATTACGAAAAATTAGTCTCGTAGGATAATAATATCGAAGTGTTAATTGGATAATCTTACAATAGGCATAATTATGAGTAAATTTATTAATTTTCACGATATTTTGAGTATTTATTCAGCCAAAAATTAAAAACAAAGTCAAACAACTTCTTTCAACTTTTTTTAATGCATCTTACTTAATTGTTACGCAAAATTAGTGTCGTTGAACGTTCATATCGATGTGTTAATTGGATAATCTTCTAATAGGCATAGTTAGGAGTAATTGTATTAATTTTCATGAAATTATGTGCAGTTATGAGGCAAAAAAGGTTAAAAATCAAACAACTCGTTTGAACAATGTTAGTTTTAATATATCTTACTTATGTTTTATGAAAAATAAGTATCGTAGGATATTCATTTCGATGTGTTAATTGGACAACCTCATAATAGGCATAATTAGGAGTAATTATATTAATTTTCACGAAATTATGAGTAGTTAGCGGCAGAATATTTTGAAAATCTCAAACTTGTTTAAACAAATAGTTTTTAATACATATTCCTTATGTTTTGTGCAAAATTAGCATCATTGAATGTTCATATCGAAGTTCTAATTGGAAAATATTATAGTAGGCAGAATTAGGAGTGATAATATTAATTTGCACGAAATTATTTGTAGTTATGCGGCCAAAAATGTTAAAAAACTGAAATAACTTGTTGAAACTACTGATTTTAATGCATTTTACTGATGTATTATGTAAAATTAGTATCTTAGAATATTCATATCGAATCGTTAATTAGATAATCTTCTAATAGGCATAATTTGGAGTAATTATATCAATTTGTATGAAATTATGTGTAGTTATGAGGCAATAAATGTTCAAAATCTTAAATAACTTGTTTAAACTGTAGTTTCTAATGTATTTTACTTATATTTTATGTAAAATAAGCGTCATAAAATATTCATATGGAAGTTTTAATTTGATATTATTATAATATGCATAATTAGGAGTAATTATATTAATTTGTATGAAATTCTATGCGATTATGCGGATAAAATTTTTTAAAAGCTCAATCAACATGTTTAAACATCTGTTTTTAATGCATCTTACTTATGTTTTGTGCAAAATTAGTGTCGTACAATATTCATATCAAAGTGTTAATTGGACAATCTTCTCATAGGAATAATTATGAGTAATTATATTAATTTTCGTGAAATTATATTTAGTAATGGACAATGAATGTTGTAGATCTTAAAAAACATGGTTAAACAAAGAAGTTTGTAATGTATCTTACTTATGTTTTATGAAAAAATAGTCTCATAGGATATTAATATTGAAGTGTTAATTGGACAATCTTACAATAGATATAATTAGGAGTAAATTTATTAATTTGCACGAAATTTTGAGTATTTATTCAGCCAAAAATTAAAAACAAAATTCAAACAACTTCTTTAAACAAACTTTTTTAATCGCATCTTACTTAATTTTTACGCAAAATGAGTATTGTTGGACGTTCATATCGATGTGTTAATTGGATAACCTTCAAATAGGCATAGTTATGAGTAATTGTATTAATTTTCACGAAATTATGTGTTGTTATGAGGCAAAAAATATTGAAAATCGTAAAAAAAATCGTTTGAAAATAGGTTTCTATTATATCTTACTTATGTTTTATGAAAAATTAGTATCGTAGGATATTTATTTCGAAGTGTTAATTGGACAACCACATAATAGGCATAATTAGGAATAATTATATTAATTTTCACGAAATTATGAGTAGCTAGGCAGCCAAAAAATTTGAAAATCTCAAACAACTTGTTTAAACAAAAGTAGTTTTTAACACATATTCCTTATGTTTTGTGCAAAATTAGCATCATAGAATGTTCATATCGAAGTTTTAATTAGAAAATATTATAATAGGCATAAATAGGAGTGATTATATTAATTTGCACGAAATTATTTATAGTTATGCGGCAAAAAATTTTGAAAAACTGAAATAACTTGTTTAAACAAAGTAGTTTCTAATGTATTTGACTTATGTTTTATGAAAAATTAGTGTCGTAGGATATTCATATCGAAGTGTTAATTGGACAATCTTACAATAGGCATAATTAAGAGTAATTACATTAATTTTCACGAAATTATGTGTATTTATGCGGCCAAAAATTCTAAAAAAGTCAAACAACTTGTTTAAATAGCGTTTTTAATGCATCTTACTTGTGTTTTGTGCAAAATAAGCGTCATAGAATATAAATATCGATGTTTTAATTCGATAGTATTATAATATGCATAATTAGGAGTAATTATATTTATTTGCATGAAATTATATGCAGTAATGCGGAAAAAATATTTTAAAAGCTCAATCAACATGTTTAAACAAATTTTTTTTTAATGCATCTTACTTACGTTTTGTGCAAAATTAGTGTCGTAGGATATTCATATCGAAGTTTTAATTGGATAATCTCCTAATAGGTATAATTATGAATAATTATATTAATTTTCACGAAATTATATGTAGTAATGGACAATGAATGTTTTAAATCTTATACAACTTGGTTAAAGCAATTTGTAATGTATCTTACTTTGTATTACGAAAAATTAGTCTCGTAGGATAATAATATCGAAGTGTTAATTGGATAATCTTACAATAGGCATAATTATGAGTAAATTTATTAATTTTCACGATATTTTGAGTATTTATTCAGCCAAAAATTAAAAACAAAGTCAAACAACTTCTTTCAAAAACTTTTTAATGCATCTTACTTAATTGTTACGCAAAATTAGTGTCGTTGAACGTTCATATCGATGTGTTAATTGGATAATCTTCTAATAGGCATAGTTAGGAGTAATTGTATTAATTTTCATGAAATTATGTGCGTTATGAGGCAAAAAGGTTAAAAATCTGAAACAACTCGTGCGACCCTTTTCGCGCGCCGCCGCACCGCCGCTGGGCGATGGGTTGCGGAAGAAGGACACGGAGATCCCTCCCGAGCGTGCATCTGCTAGGTGCCGGCCGATTATGCCGTTTAGAGATATTTGAATGCACATTCAG
The DNA here is from genome assembly GCA_037127355.1 of Schoenoplectus tabernaemontani. NCBI lineage: Eukaryota > Viridiplantae > Streptophyta > Magnoliopsida > Poales > Cyperaceae > Schoenoplectus > Schoenoplectus tabernaemontani. Next base: position 216,412 of record CM073745.1, on the reverse strand, counting down.
GGGGTTTTTTAGTGATTGTGAGTTCTTGTAGATTCCGGTGGGCGCAAGCCCCCACCGTTAATTACCCTGGGCTACTAACCTCGAGGCACCTCTGGATCTTTGAAAGAGAGAAGCAAATAGTATAGTTAAGAGATGGTCAAGTGGTCGTCTAGGTTCATAAAAGGGGTCCATGGAAGACGAACCTACAAACAGATCGGTTCAATCTTTATTTAACCCTATGGAAGACGAACCTACAAACAGATCGGTTCAATCTATGGAAGACAAACCTACAAACAGATCGGTTTTGTCCTATGGAAGACGAACCTACAAACAGATCGGTTCAGTCTATGCCACCTCGAAATGTAACGACGACCGTGTTAGTCTCTTCAGAGGGGCTTGAGGTGAGTCTACATATAGAACGACTCGACCTCCGTTGATCTAGAAGATAAACCTACTACAGAACGGTTCAATCTTAACTAGTCAACAACCAATCACACAAAATACAACTCGAAGCGTTGAGCCGGTTGATCTTGAGGTTGGTGAATCGGGAGAAGGGTGGATATGGCCCACGTGTTTCTTCTCACCGATCTTCTAGATCACGAATTCAAAGCACTAAGCCGATTCATAAACCTAGGAAACACAATTACACACAATGTCAAACCTGAAGCGCTGAGCCAGTTCAACATTGAGGCATGTGTTAGTGAAGGAACCTACCTACAGAACGGTTCACATTCACTGTTTTGTGGATGAATCTACTTACAGAACGATTCAATCTCACAGTCTCGGGAAATGAGCCAGGAGACGAACTTATCGACGGATGAGTTCAGTCTTGCTAGCTCAAATGGTCATGAATTACTTGTTCATGACACCGAGTCATTAAGATGTCGCTTCGCTCGGGCATCGTAATGTTCTTCTTCTTCAAAGTCGACATATCTCTCCATGCTGATGTCGTAGCTTTGGTCATTCTTCAGCGAGCGTCAAGATGTTCTTGTCTCGACTAATCATTCTACATGTTGCATTACTTGTGCAAAATTACTATGTTGCCCTACACCCCTTGTGTGAGCACATTCAATCATGAGTTACTTGCTCATGGCAGTGAGTCATTAAGATGTCACCTCTCTAGGACATCGTAATGTTCTTCTTCCTCAGAGTCGACATGTGTCTCCATGTTGATGTCGCAGCTCTGTTTATTCTTCATCAAACGTCAAGATGTTCCTGTCTCGACATATCTCCTCATGTTGTTATTGAAGCCTTAATCATCCTACGTCAAAATGTTCCTGTCTCGACGTATCTTATTATTCTTCATCAAATGTCAAGATGTTCTTGTCTTGACATATCCTCTTATGCTGTTATCAAAGCCTTCATCATTCTACGTCAAGATGTTCTTGTCTTGACATACATTCTTCATATTGCTATCGAAGCCTTAATTATTCCACGTCAAGATGTTCTTGTCCTGACTAATCATTCTAAAGGTTATATTATGTGTGCAAATATTCTCATGTGGCTCTACACTCGTTGTGTGAGCATTTTTTATTCATCTTCAAAACCTATTACATAATACTTTCCATTATTATTTTTATTATGAAAATGAATTTATTCATTATTATTATTATTATTTTTATTATTATTATTATTATTATTATTTTTTTTATTTTTAAACTCTATTTATCTATGTAGAAAAATTACTTACAAAAATAATAAGAAAAAGGGGTTAGCTATTAACTAGAGTTTCATTTATATTTTTGGGATTTTTATCATAGCTAAAATAGTAGAATTTTATTTTTATTATTTCTAAACTCTATTTATTTTGTAGAAAATTACTTACAAAAATAATAGAAAATAAAATGGCTATGATTTTTATTTGTATTTTCAAAATGTTTATAATAACCAAAGTAATAGGATTTTATTATTATATTCTATTATTCATTATGTAGGAATTATCTACAAATCAAAAGAGAGCTAACTATATTATTTATTATTATTATTTCTTTATTATTATTATTATTATTTTTTTTTTTTTTAAATCCATAATAGCTAAAAAGAAATCATTATTAATATTCTATTCCATTTATTATACTATTCATTATATATTTTTATTATTTCTATTTATAAGATTTTTTTATTATTACTATTATTAGTTGAAAAATAGCCATGAGAGATGAAATTCATTATATTTTTATTACAACTATTATTTTTATTGCATTTTATTCATCAAAATATTTTTATTGTATATTTATATAGAAATAACAAAAGAAATACAATTCATATTATAAAGCTATATTATCATTCTTTATTATAAAAGAAAATGTATTTTACTATTTATTACCATGGTAGTATATTTTTCTGTATATTTTGTGCTATTTATTTTTATTATTCTTTTTGCAGAAAATATTAACATAATATCTATCATATTTCTTTATTTATCAAAGAATATAGCTAATTTCATTATTTATTATGGCATATTACTATCATCATTATTATTTCATGGAAATTCTCTTGAAAAATCACTAAAATATATCTAGTTATTATTTATGATTTTTATTTGTATTTTTGGAATTTTTATAGTATTTAAAATGACAAGTCAAAGCTAGGTCAAATATATCAATATATGTAATATCTTTTGCTTTTAAATTGTTTTATCATGATTATATTTTAAAAACTGGAATATTATCATATAGAAAAATAGTATGAAAAATAAGGAAACTTTAGAAACAAATTTGAGTTAATTTGGAGTTCAGGAGTATTTTCAAATCATTTATTTATTATTTATTCTTAATTTTCTGTTGTTAATTGATAATTGGGCTTAGTTGAATGGGCCGGCTTTAACTTTCTTTCTCCTTCTTTTTACAGATTAGGCCCAGGGTTAATTTTATTCCTCCTCTTCCGATTGGGCTCTGTCAATTGGGCTTAGTTGGATTAAACTCATTTTTACGGATTAAGCCCAGATCTTAATTTCCTTTTCTTTTCTTCACCGTTGGGCCCAGACCATTGTTTAACTCTTTGAGTTGCCTCTCATCTTACGGTTTTAACATGAATCGTCGGATGAACATCAAGATTTGCGTAGATGAGATGATCTTATTTGCTTTAATCTCCAGTCCAAGCTTTAATGCACTTCATTGGATTGTTTCGTGATTTGTGCGTCTGCTTTAATCCTCGTACTCAAGTGTTTCCCTGTTATCTCTTTCGACAGTCTTCAAGATTCGTGTGATTTCATCGCATAGCACCTCTCTGTCAGTTCCTTCATCTTGCCCCGAGATTCCCGCTTCAACGACGATCCGGTGTTCCCGTCGGTTGTCGAAGATCGAGTATACCACTAGAATCGTCTAGATGCCAAGAATCGGGCTATGATCTTGGATCTTGAATCGATACGGTTGAAGAGTGACAATACCGTACATCGATTTCGGTACTCGTAACAACCACAATGCTTGGGTAGATTGCTTCATCAATTTCTCGCTTAATTGATTGATAATCTTCGTGATTCTTGTGCTAAAAGGGGGACCGTCTTAGTGTGTCCATTACTTCTATGATCGATTAATCCTTAATTTTGTTGCCGGTGTGGTTAAGGTCTGGTATGCACTCGGTACCGATTATCAGCGACTTTGCAATTCTGTTCATATAGGCTTCGTTCAGGCTTTATGCACTCACATGCACACCTATTCCACTGGTTTGTATTGGCTTTGGTTCTTTTAACAAGAAAACTGATGCTTACTTGAGCCATTTCTTCTTCCAGAATGGGTTTGTCTCTTGGCTATGCCGTGAGACATTGAGTCTATGTAATCAGATTTGCAGCAGGACTGGGAGGGTTACATAAACCCTTCGACCAGTGTCAAGTGTTGTAATGATCTTCTGATTCAGGTTGAGATTGGGAGGGCTACAAACCTTTCAACTAACTCCAATTGCGATTGTAATCCAATTGCTATATTCAAATTAGATTCGGGAGGGTTACAAAAACCCTTCGACCGAACTTTGAACAACACTTCTAGTGTCACATGGCCTCAAAGAGTAATCAATAGAGAAGATAAAAGGGAATTGAGAAAGAAGAAAATGAGAAAGGAAATAAAAATCAAAGAAATTCGACTCAAATCTTTATTACACAATTATCTACATTGCTTCTCCAAGAAAAAAATACCTCTCACAATGGACGATTACTTAGCTCTTAATGCTTCTAGGATGAATTAACAAATGCTCAAATGTCTGATCTTGATCAAGAGGATGGAGATTATTGTTTTTCCTTGCTTATTTCTTTTCTCTCTCTCTTTTTCAATTACTCTTTTTTTTTTCAGCAGCCTTTGTACTCTCCTCCAAGTTTATATCCCTCCCCTTGATTCTTGCTGTTAGGGTATATATAGGAATTGATTAGAGTCCAATTGTGTTTCTTTGATCCCACGGATCGATGACATGGCTACATCCCGTCCCTTCTTTCAATAATTTAATGGTATGGATCAATCCGAGTTGTGTTTGTTGTTGTTATGGGTTAAGCTTCGGATTAGCAACAGGGCAATGTGACCACCACTCACCATCCCTCGTTCTTTCTTTCAAACACCGAATTGATCAATTCTTGGTACATGCTCTTGATCATGTGCACCGGTTCCAGTGAGAAATCATGTAAGCATCAACTGTTTTATGCCAGCAACTACTCCAACCGCATCGTGGGGCCCACATAGTGCCTTCTAAACCGCCAATTCGTTCAATTACTCCCCGGATCACCCTATTGAATTTTATACCCGAATTACTTCTCCTCTGATGCGAGTGATGTACAGTGCACCATCTTCAAAATAAATTGTTTCAATGGATTCTACTCGCCAAGGGCTTTCCAACGGTATATTATTTGTCAAATTCCGTCGCCGTTTGAGTGCTTTTCCATTTTCGGATTGTATTTTGTCGAAAAATCGCGTTCTGCAGAAAAGAAATGGCAGCAGCAGGGAAGGGGATGAGTTCCTGTCGTGTGGGGCCCAGCGGCAGTGAAAGAAACAAGGGAGAGAGGTGGTGTCGATCGGGTGGACTCGGCACAAGGAATCAGGCCCCACATGTCATATTTAATGAGAGACAACATCTATGCACCAGGTTCACGCAAGTTTTCCATTTCTTTTAAACTCTCTTCAGCGCCATTTAACCTGTTTTCAATGTTTGGCAGCCCCAAATTGCACCCAGATAGTTCTTCAGCTCCAAGTTGCACCCAAAGAGACTTGTGATCAAATCTCAGCCTTCAGATTAATCTCATTTCCTTTCTCCAATTTATTTTAATAGATCCCTTTATCCAAAAATCATGAAATTTTCACCAAAATTCTCTAAATTCATGATCATCACCCCTGTAATTTTTAATTCCATTTTTGCCCCTGCCTCTCTGAATTAAAAATTCTTTTGTCAAATAAACCCTGTTATTTCTTCTGAATTAATCCCAGATCTCAATTGTAGCTCAGTGTCTCTGCCAATTATCTTTCTCTTGCAGAAACCACCCTAACTAAATACCAATTAGACTTATATTGATATTCATTAGGGCTTGATCGATCAATGTTGATTACATGTCAACAAATTGATACTGATCTAGACTTGATCAGATGGTTGCTCCCAGCTTTGGCACCTGATCAGTCTTGTGAAATTGACTTTCAATCCCTTAACATGAGGGTGACTTGGTCAAAGAACTGACTACTTATCAGTAATTGACACAAATCAAAGCATGGTTAGGTGGTTGCTCACAGCTTTGGCACCAGGTCAGCCTTGAAAGCAAAATCACATTTGAAATTTCTCATGACTAGTTGCATCAAAATGCTAGCTTGGCATCGACATCATTTCATGTGGCATAGGGATTATATTATTTCAGCTCCTAGGGTTTGATCTTGGCTTTTTCTCCTGTATTTCTTCCTTCAACCTTTCAGGGGTAAACAAACTCGTTTGAACAGCAGTTTCTAATATATCTTACTTATGTTTTATGAAAAATTAGTATCGTAGGATATTCATTTCGATGTGTTAATTGGACAACCTCATAATAGGCATAATTAGGAGTAATTATATTAATTTTCACGAAATTATGAGTAGTTAGGCGGCAGAAAATTTTGAAAATCTCAAACAACTTGTTTAAACAAATAGTTTTTAATACATATTCCTTATGTTTTGTGCAAAATTAGCATCATTGAATGTTCATATCGAAGTTCTAATTGGAAAATATTATAGTAGGCAGAATTAGGAGTGATAATATTAATTTGCACGAAATTATTTGTAGTTATGCGGCCAAAAATGTTAAAAACCGAAATAACTTGTTGAAACGGTGATTTTAATGCATCTTATGTATTGTGCAAAATTAGTATCTTAGAATATTTATATCGAATCGTTAATTGGATAATCTTCTAATAGGCATAATTTGGAGTAATTATATCAATTTGTATGAAATTATGTGTAGTTATGAGGCAATAAATGTTCAAAATCTTAAATAACTTGTTTAAATCTGTAGTTTCTAATGTATTTTACTTATATTTTATGTAAAATAAGCGTCATAAAATATTCATATGGAAGTTTTAATTTGATATTATTATAATATGCATAATTAGGAGTAATTATATTAATTTGTATGAAATTCTATGCATTTATGCGGATAAAATTTTTAAAAGCTCAATCAACATGTTTAAACATCTGTTTTTAATGCATCTTACTTATGTTTTGTGCAAAATTAGTGTCGTATAATATTCATATCAAAGTGTTAATTGGACAATCTTCTCATAGGAATAATTATGAGTAATTATATTAATTTTCGTGAAATTATATTTAGTAATGGACAATGAATGTTGTAGATCTTAAAAAACATGGTTAAACAAAGAAATAGTTTGTAATGTATCTTACTTATGTTTTATGAAAAAATAGTCTCATAGGATATTAATATTGAAGTGTTAATTGGACAATCTTACAATAGATATAATTAGGAGTAAATTTATTAATTTGCACGAAATTTTGAGTATTTATTCAGCCAAAAATTAAAAACAAAATTCAAACATCTTCTTTAAATGACTTTTTTATCAGCATCTTACTTAATTTTTACGCAAAATGAGTATTGTTGAACGTTCATATCGATGTGTTAATTGGATAACCTTCAAATAGGCATAGTTATGAGTAATTGTATTAATTTTCACGAAATTATGTGTTGTTATGAGGCAAAAAATATTAAAAATCGTAAAAAAAATCGTTTGAAGCAATAGTTTTATTATATCTTACTTATGTTTTATGAAAAATTAGTATCGTAGGATATTTATTTCGAAGTGTTAATTGGACAACCACATAATAGGCATAATTAGGAATAATTATATTAATTTTCACGAAATTATGAGTAGCTAGGCACCAAAAAATTTGAAAATCTCAAACAACTTGTTTAAACAAGTAGTTTTTAACACATATTCCTTATGTTTTGTGCAAAATTAGCATCATAGAATGTTCATATCGAAGTTTTAATTAGAAAATATTATAATAGGCATAAATAGGAGTGATTATATTAATTTGCACGAAATTATTTATAGTTATGCGGCAAAAAATTTTGAAAAATCGAAATAACTTGTTTAAACAAATAGTTTCTAATGTATTTGACTTATGTTTTATGAAAAATTAGTGTCGTAGGATATTCATATCGAAGTGTTAATTGGACAATCTTACAATAGGCATAATTAAGAGTAATTACATTAATTTTCACGAAATTATGTGTATTTATGCGGCCAAAAATTCTAAAAAAGTCAAACAACTTGTTTAAATAGCAGCTTTTAATGCATCTTACTTGTGTTTTGTGCAAAATAAGCGTCATAGAATATAAATATCGATGTTTTAATTCGATAGTATTATAATATGCATAATTAGGAGTAATTATATTTATTTGCATGAAATTATATGTAATGCGGAAAAAATATTTTAAAAGCTCAATCAACATGTTTAAACAGCCTTTTTTAATGCATCTTACTTACGTTTTGTGCAAAATTAGTGTCGTAGGATATTCATATCGAAGTTTTAATTGGATAATCTCCTAATAGGTATAATTATGAATAATTATATTAATTTTCACGAAATTATATGTAGTAATGGACAATGAATGTTTTAAATCTTATACAACTTGGTTAAACAAAGAATTTGTAATGTATCTTACATTGTATTACAAAAAATTAGTCTCGTAGGATAATAATATCGAAGTGTTAATTGGATAATCTTACAATAGGCATAATTATGAGTAAATTTATTAATTTTCATGATATTTTGAGTATTTATTCAGCCAAAAATTAAAAACAAAGTCAAACAACTTCTTTCAACAAATTTTTTAATGCATCTTACTTAATTGTTACGCAAAATTAGTGTCGTTGAACGTTCATATCGATGTGTTAATTGGATAATCTTCTAATAGGCATAGTTAGGAGTAATTGTATTAATTTTCATGAAATTATGTGTGTTATGAGGCAAAAAAGGTTAAAAATCTGAAACAACTCGTTTGAACAAAGTTAGTTTCTAATATATCTTACTTATGTTTTATGAAAAATTAGTATCGTAGGATATTCATTTCGATGTGTTAATTGGACAACCTCATAATAGGCATAATTAGGAGTAATTATATTAATTTTCACGAAATTATGAGTAGTTAGGCGGCAGAATATTTTGAAAATCTCAAACAACTTGTTTAAACAATAGCTTTTAATACATATTCCTTATGTTTTGTGCAAAATTAGCATCATTGAATGTTCATATCGAAGTTCTAATTGGAAAATATTATAGTAGGCAGAATTAGGAGTGATAATATTAATTTGCACGAAATTATTTGTAGTTATGCGGCCAAAAATGTTAAAAAACCGAAATAACTTGTTGAAACTACTGATTTTAATGCATCTTATGTATTGTGCAAAATTAGTATCTTAGAATATTTATATCGAATCGTTAATTGGATAATCTTCTAATAGGCATAATTTGGAGTAATTATATCAATTTGTATGAAATTATGTGTAGTTATGAGGCAATAAATGTTCAAAATCTTAAATAACTTGTTTAAACCGTAGTTTCTAATGTATTTTACTTATATTTTATGTAAAATAAGCGTCATAAAATATTCATATGGAAGTTTTAATTTGATATTATTATAATATGCATAATTAGGAGTAATTATATTAATTTGTATGAAATTCTATGCAGTTATGCGGATAAAAATTTTTAAAAGCTCAATCAACATGTTTAAACATCTGTTTTTAATGCATCTTACTTATATTTTGTGCAAAATTAGTGTCGTACAATATTCATATCAAAGTGTTAATTGGACAATCTTCTCATAGGAATAATTATGAGTAATTATATTAATTTTCGTGAAATTATATTTAGTAATGGACAATGAATGTTGTAGATCTTAAAAAACATGGTTAAACAAGCTAGTTTGTAATGTATCTTACTTATGTTTTATGAAAAAATAGTCTCATAGGATATTAATATTGAAGTGTTAATTGGACAATCTTACAATAGGTATAATTAGGAGTAAATTTATTAATTTGCACGAAATTTTGAGTATTTATTCAGCCAAAAATTAAAAACAAAATTCAAACATCTTCTTTAAACAAACTTTTTACCGCATCTTACTTAATTTTTACGCAAAATGAGTATTGTTGAACGTTCATATCGATGTGTTAATTGGATAACCATTAAATAGGCATAGTTATGAGTAATTGTATTAATTTTCACGAAATTATGTGTTGTTATGAGGCAAAAAATATTAAAAATCGTAAAAAAAATCGTTTGAATGTTAGTTTTATTATATCTTACTTATGTTTTATGAAAAATTAGTATCGTAGGATATTTATTTGGAAGTGTTAATTGGACAACCACATAATAGGCATAATTAGGAATAATTATATTAATTTTCACGAAATTATGAGTAGCTAGGCAGCCAAAAAATTTGAAAATCTCAAACAACTTGTTTAAACAAGTAGTTTTTAACACATATTCCTTATGTTTTGTGCAAAATTAGCATCATAGAATGTTCATATCGAAGTTTTAATTAGAAAATATTATAATAGGCATAAATAGGAGTGATTATATTAATTTGCACGAAATTATTTATAGTTATGCGGCAAAAAATTTTGAAAAACGAAATAACTTGTTTAAACAAGTAGTTTCTAATGTATTTGACTTATGTTTTATGAAAAATTAGTGTCGTAGGATATTCATATCGAAGTGTTAATTGGACAATCTTACAATAGGCATAATTAAGAGTAATTACATTAATTTTCACGAAATTATGTGTATTTATGCGGCCAAAAATTCTAAAAAAGTCAAACAACTTGTTTAAATAGCAGTTTTTAATGCATCTTACTTGTGTTTTGTGCAAAATAAGCGTCATAGAATATAAATATCGATGTTTTAATTCGATAGTATTATAATATGCATAATTAGGAGTAATTATATTTATTTGCATGAAATTATATGCAGTAATGCGGAAAAAATATTTTAAAAGCTCAATCAACATGTTTAAACAAATTTTTTTAATGCATCTTACTTACGTTTTGTGCAAAATTAGTGTCGTAGGATATTCATATCGAAGTTTTAATTGGATAATCTCCTAATAGGTATAATTATGAATAATTATATTAATTTTCACGAAATTATATGTAGTAATGGACAATGAATGTTTTAAATCTTATACAACTTGGTTAAACAAAGAATTTGTAATGTATCTTACTTTGTATTACGAAAAATTAGTCTCGTAGGATAATAATATCGAAGTGTTAATTGGATAATCTTACAATAGGCATAATTATGAGTAAATTTATTAATTTTCACGATATTTTGAGTATTTATTCAGCCAAAAATTAAAAACAAAGTCAAACAACTTCTTTCAACAAACTTTTTAATGCATCTTACTTAATTGTTACGCAAAATTAGTGTCGTTGAACGTTCATATCGATGTGTTAATTGGATAATCTTCTAATAGGACTAGTTAGGAGTAATTGTATTAATTTTCATGAAATTACGTGCAGTTATGAGGCAAAAAAGGTTAAAAATCTGAAACAACTCGTTTGAACAGCAGTTTCTAATATATCTTACTTATGTTTTATGAAAAATTAGTATCGTAGGATATTCATTTCGATGTGTTAATTGGACAACCTCATAATAGGCATAATTAGGAGTAATTATATTAATTTTCACGAAATTATGAGTAGTTAGGCGGCAGAATATTTTGAAAATCTCAAACAACTTGTTTAAACAGCAGTTTTTAATACATATTCCTTATGTTTTGTGCAAAATTAGCATCATTGAATGTTCATATCGAAGTTCTAATTGGAAAATATTATAGTAGGCAGAATTAGGAGTGATAATATTAATTTGCACGAAATTATTTGTAGTTATGCGGCCAAAAATGTTAAAAACTGAAATAACTTGTTGAAACGGTGATTTTAATGCATCTTATGTATTGTGCAAAATTAGTATCTTAGAATATTTATATCGAATCGTTAATTGGATAATCTTCTAATAGGCATAATTTGGAGTAATTATATCAATTTGTATGAAATTATGTGTAGTTATGAGGCAATAAATGTTCAAAATCTTAAATAACTTGTTTAAACTGTAGTTTCTAATGTATTTTACTTAAATTTTATATAAAATAAGCGTCATAAAATATTCATATGGAAGTTTTAATTTGATATTATTATAATATGCATAATTAGGAGTAATTATATTAATTTGTATGAAATTCTATGCGCTTATGCGGATAAAATTTTTTAAAAGCTCAATCAACATGTTTAAACATCTCTGTTTTTAATGCATCTTACTTATGTTTTGTGCAAAATTAGTGTCGTATAATATTCATATCAAAGTGTTAATTGGACAATCTTCTCATAGGAATAATTATGAGTAATTATATTAATTTTCGTGAAATTATATTTAGTAATGGACAATGAATGTTGTAGATCTTAAAAAACATGGTTAAATAGCAGTTTGTAATGTATCTTACTTATGTTTTATGAAAAAATAGTCTCATAGGATATTAATATTGAAGTGTTAATTGGACAATCTTACAATAGGTATAATTAGGAGTAAATTTATTAATTTGCACGAAATTTTGAGTATTTATTCAGCCAAAAATTAAAAACAAAATTCAAACATCTTCTTAAAATGACTTTTTTACCGCATCTTACTTAATTTTTACGCAAAATGAGTATTGTTGGACGTTCATATCGATGTGTTAATTGGATAACCTTCAAATAGGCATAGTTATGAGTAATTGTATTAATTTTCACGAAATTATGTGTTGTTATGAGGCAAAAAATATTGAAAATCGTAAAAAAATCGTTTGAACAATGCTAGCTTTATTATATCTTACTTATGTTTTATGAAAAATTAGTATCGTAGGATATTTATTTCGAAGTGTTAATTGGACAACCACATAATAGGCATAATTAGGAATAATTATATTAATTTTCACGAAATTATGAGTAGCTAGGCGACCAAAAATTTGAAAATCTCAAACAACTTGTTTAAACAAAATAGTTTTTAACACATATTCCTTATGTTTTGTGCAAAATTAGCATCATAGAATGTTCATATCGAAGTTTTAATTAGAAAATATTATAATAGGCATAAATAGGAGTGATTATATTAATTTGCACGAAATTATTTATAGTTATGCGGCAAAAAATTTTGAAAAACTGAAATAACTTGTTTAAACAAATAGTTTCTAATGTATTTGACTTATGTTTTATGAAAAATTAGTGTCGTAGGATATTCATATCGAAGTGTTAATTGGACAATCTTACAATAGGCATAATTAAGAGTAATTACATTAATTTTCACAAAATTATGTGTATTTATGCGGCCAAAAATTCTAAAAAGTCAAACAACTTGTTTAAATAGCAGTTTTTAATGCATCTTACTTGTGTTTTGTGCAAAATAAGCGTCATAGAATATAAATATCGATGTTTTAATTCGATAGTATTATAATATGCATAATTAGGAGTAATTATATTTATTTGCATGAAATTATATGCGATAATGCGGAAAAAATATTTTAAAAGCTCAATCAACATGTTTAAACAGCTTTTTTTAATGCATCTTACTTACGTTTTGTGCAAAATTAGTGTCGTAGGATATTCATATCGAAGTTTTAATTGGATAATCTCCTAATAGGTATAATTATGAATAATTATATTAATTTTCACGAAATTATATGTAGTAATGGACAATGAATGTTTTAAATCTTATACAACTTGGTTAAACAAACAATTTGTAATGTATCTTACATTGTATTACGAAAAATTAGTCTCGTAGGATAATAATATCGAAGTGTTAATTGGATAATCTTACAATAGGCATAATTATGAGTAAATTTATTAATTTTCACGATATTTTGAGTATTTATTCAGCCAAAAATTAAAAACAAAGTCAAACAACTTCTTTCAATGACTTTTTAATGCATCTTACTTAATTGTTACGCAAAATTAGTGTCGTTGAACGTTCATATCGATGTGTTAATTGGATAATCTTCTAATAGGACTAGTTAGGAGTAATTGTATTAATTTTCATGAAATTACGTGCAGTTATGAGGCAAAAAGGTTAAAAATCGAAACAACTCGTTTGAACAAGCTTTCTAATATATCTTACTTATGTTTTATGAAAAATTAGTATCGTAGGATATTCATTTCGATGTGTTAATTGGACAACCTCATAATAGGCATAATTAGGAGTAATTATATTAATTTTCACGAAATTATGAGTAGTTAGGCGGCAGAATATTTTGAAAATCTCAAACAACTTGTTTAAACAAATAGTTTTTAATACATATTCCTTATGTTTTGTGCAAAATTAGCATCATTGAATGTTCATATCGAAGTTCTAATTGGAAAATATTATAGTAGGCAGAATTAGGAGTGATAATATTAATTTGCACGAAATTATTTGTAGTTATGCGGCCAAAAATGTTAAAAAACCGAAATAACTTGTTGAAACTACTGATTTTAATGCATCTTATGTATTGTGCAAAATTAGTATCTTAGAATATTTATATCGAATCGTTAATTGGATAATCTTCTAATAGGCATAATTTGGAGTAATTATATCAATTTGTATGAAATTATGTGTAGTTATGAGGCAATAAATGTTCAAAATCTTAAATAACTTGTTTAAAGCGTAGTTTCTAATGTATTTTACTTAAATTTTATATAAAATAAGCGTCATAAAATATTCATATGGAAGTTTTAATTTGATATTATTATAATATGCATAATTAGGAGTAATTATATTAATTTGTATGAAATTCTATGCGCTTATGCGGATAAAATTTTTAAAAGCTCAATCAACATGTTTAAACATCTCTTTTTAATGCATCTTACTTATGTTTTGTGCAAAATTAGTGTCGTATAATATTCATATCAAAGTGTTAATTGGACAATCTTCTCATAGGAATAATTATGAGTAATTATATTAATTTTCGTGAAATTATATTTAGTAATGGACAATGAATGTTGTAGATCTTAAAAACATGGTTAAATAGCAGTTTGTAATGTATCTTACTTATGTTTTATGAAAAATAGTCTCATAGGATATTAATATTGAAGTGTTAATTGGACAATCTTACAATAGGTATAATTAGGAGTAAATTTATTAATTTGCACGAAATTTTGAGTATTTATTCAGCCAAAAATTAAAAACAAAATTCAAACATCTTCTTTAAACAAACTTTTTACCGCATCTTACTTAATTTTTACGCAAAATGAGTATTGTTGGACGTTCATATCGATGTGTTAATTGGATAACCTTCAAATAGGCATAGTTATGAGTAATTGTATTAATTTTCACGAAATTATGTGTTGTTATGAGGCAAAAAATATTGAAAATCGTAAAAAAATCGTTTGAATGGTAGCTTTTATTATATCTTACTTATGTTTTATGAAAAATTAGTATCGTAGGATATTTATTTCGAAGTGTTAATTGGACAACCACATAATAGGCATAATTAGGAATAATTATATTAATTTTCACGAAATTATGAGTAGCTTAAAGTGACCAAAAAATTTGAAAATCTCAAACAACTTGTTTAAACAGTAGTTTTTAACACATATTCCTTATGTTTTGTGCAAAATTAGCATCATAGAATGTTCATATCGAAGTTTTAATTAGAAAATATTATAATAGGCATAAATAGGAGTGATTATATTAATTTGCACGAAATTATTTATAGTTATGCGGCAAAAAATTTTGAAAAATCTGAAATAACTTGTTTAAACAAATAGTTTCTAATGTATTTGACTTATGTTTTATGAAAAATTAGTGTCGTAGGATATTCATATCGAAGTGTTAATTGGACAATCTTACAATAGGCATAATTAAGAGTAATTACATTAATTTTCACGAAATTATGTGTATTTATGCGGCCAAAAATTCTAAAAAAGTCAAACAACTTGTTTAAATAGCAGTTTTTAATGCATCTTACTTGTGTTTTGTGCAAAATAAGCGTCATAGAATATAAATATCGATGTTTTAATTCGATAGTATTATAATATGCATAATTAGGAGTAATTATATTTATTTGCATGAAATTATATGCAGTAATGCGGAAAAAATATTTTAAAAGCTCAATCAACATGTTTAAACAAATTTTTTTAATGCATCTTACTTACGTTTTGTGCAAAATTAGTGTCGTAGGATATTCATATCGAAGTTTTAATTGGATAATCTCCTAATAGGTATAATTATGAATAATTATATTAATTTTCACGAAATTATATGTAGTAATGGACAATGAATGTTTTAAATCTTATACAACTTGGTTAAACAAAGCAATTTGTAATGTATCTTACTTTGTATTACGAAAAATTAGTCTCGTAGGATAATAATATCGAAGTGTTAATTGGATAATCTTACAATAGGCATAATTATGAGTAAATTTATTAATTTTCACGATATTTTGAGTATTTATTCAGCCAAAAATTAAAAACAAAGTCAAACAACTTCTTTCAACACTTTTTAATGCATCTTACTTAATTGTTACGCAAAATTAGTGTCGTTGAACGTTCATATCGATGTGTTAATTGGATAATCTTCTAATAGGCATAGTTAGGAGTAATTGTATTAATTTTCATGAAATTATGTGCAGTTATGAGGCAAAAAGGTTAAAAATCTGAAACAACTCGTTTGAACAATGAGTTTCTAATATATCTTACTTATGTTTTATGAAAAATTAGTATCGTAGGATATTCATTTCGATGTGTTAATTGGACAACCTCATAATAGGCATAATTAGGAGTAATTATATTAATTTTCACGAAATTATGAGTAGTTAGGTAATGCAGAAAATTTTGAAAATCTCAAACAACTTGTTTAAACAAAAAGTTTTTAATACATATTCCTTATGTTTTGTGCAAAATTAGCATCATTGAATGTTCATATCGAAGTTCTAATTGGAAAATATTATAATAGGCAGAATTAGGAGTGATAATATTAATTTGCACGAAATTATTTGTAGTTATGCGGCCAAAAATGTTAAAAAACTGAAATAACTTGTTGAAACGGTGATTTTAATGCATCTTATGTATTGTGCAAAATTAGTATCTTAGAATATTTATATCGAATCGTTAATTGGATAATCTTCTAATAGGCATAATTTGGAGTAATTATATCAATTTGTATGAAATTATGTGTAGTTATGAGGCAATAAATGTTCAAAATCTTAAATAACTTGTTTAAACTGTAGTTTCTAATGTATTTTACTTATATTTTATGTAAAATAAGCGTCATAAAATATTCATATGGAAGTTTTAATTTGATATTATTATAATATGCATAATTAGGAGTAATTATATTAATTTGTATGAAATTCTATGCATTTATGCGGATAAAATTTTTTAAAAGCTCAATCAACATGTTTAAACATCTGTTTTTAAAGCATCTTACTTATGTTTTGTGCAAAATTAGTGTCGTATAATATTCATATCAAAGTGTTAATTGGACAATCTTCTCATAGGAATAATTATGAGTAATTATATTAATTTTCGTGAAATTATATTTAGTAATGGACAATGAATGTTGTAGATCTTAAAAAACATGGTTAAACAGCAGTTTGTAATGTATCTTACTTATGTTTTATGAAAAAATAGTCTCATAGGATATTAATATTGAAGTGTTAATTGGACAATCTTACAATAGGTATAATTAGGAGTAAATTTATTAATTTGCACGAAATTTTGAGTATTTATTCAGCCAAAAATTAAAAACAAAATTCAAACATCTTCTTTAAACAACTTTTTACCGCATCTTACTTAATTTTTACGCAAAATGAGTATTGTTGGACGTTCATATCGATGTGTTAATTGGATAACCTTCAAATAGGCATAGTTATGAGTAATTGTATTAATTTTCACGAAATTATGTGTTGTTATGAGGCAAAAAATATTAAAAATCGTAAAAAAATCGTTTGAACAATGCAGTTTTATTATATCTTACTTATGTTTTATGAAAAATTAGTATCGTAGGATATTTATTTCGAAGTGTTAATTGGACAACCACATAATAGGCATAATTAGGAATAATTATATTAATTTTCACGAAATTATGAGTAGCTAGTGTACCAAAAAATTTGAAAATCTCAAACAACTTGTTTAAAAAAAGTAGTTTTTAACACATATTCCTTATGTTTTGTGCAAAATTAGCATCATAGAATGTTCATATCGAAGTTTTAATTAGAAAATATTATAATAGGCATAAATAGGAGTGATTATATTAATTTGCACGAAATTATTTATAGTTATGCGGAAAAAAATTTTGAAAAACTCTGAAATAACTTGTTTAAACAAGTAGTTTCTAATGTATTTGACTTATGTTTTATGAAAAATTAGTGTCGTAGGATATTCATATCGAAGTGTTAATTGGACAATCTTACAATAGGCATAATTAAGAGTAATTACATTAATTTTCACGAAATTATGTGTATTTATGCGGCCAAAAATTCTAAAAAAGTCAAACAACTTGTTTAAATAGCAGCTTTTAATGCATCTTACTTGTGTTTTGTGCAAAATAAGCGTCATAGAATATAAATATCGATGTTTTAATTCGATAGTATTATAATATGCATAATTAGGAGTAATTATATTTATTTGCATGAAATTATATGCAAGAATGCGGAAAAAATATTTTAAAAGCTCAATCAACATGTTTAAACAAACTTTTTTTAATGCATCTTACTTACGTTTTGTGCAAAATTAGTGTCGTAGGATATTCATATCGAAGTTTTAATTGGATAATCTCCTAATAGGTATAATTATGAATAATTATATTAATTTTCACGAAATTATATGTAGTAATGGACAATGAATGTTTTAAATCTTATACAACTTGGTTAAACAGCAATTTGTAATGTATCTTACATTGTATTACGAAAAATTAGTCTCGTAGGATAATAATATCGAAGTGTTAATTGGATAATCTTACAATAGGCATAATTATGAGTAAATTTATTAATTTTCACGATATTTTGAGTATTTATTCAGCCAAAAATTAAAAACAAAGTCAAACATCTTCTTTCAATGACTTTTTAATGCATCTTACTTAATTGTTACGCAAAATTAGTGTCGTTGAACGTTCATATCGATGTGTTAATTGGATAATCTTCTAATAGGCATAGTTAGGAGTAATTGTATTAATTTTCATGAAATTATGTGCAGTTATGAGGCAAAAAAGGTTAAAAATCTGAAACAACTCGTTTGAGCAATGAGCTTCTAATATATCTTACTTATGTTTTATGAAAAATTAGTATCGTAGGATATTCATTTCGATGTGTTAATTGGACAACCTCATAATAGGCATAATTAGGAGTAATTATATTAATTTTCACGAAATTATGAGTAGTTAGGCTACAGAATATTTTGAAAATCTCAAACAACTTGTTTAAAGCAATGAGTTTTTAATACATATTCCTTATGTTTTGTGCAAAATTAGCATCATTGAATGTTCATATCGAAGTTCTAATTGGAAAATATTATAGTAGGCGGAATTAGGAGTGATAATATTAATTTGCACGAAATTATTTGTAGTTATGCGGCCAAAAATGTTAAAAAACTGAAATAACTTGTTGAAACTAGTGATTTTAATGCATCTTATGTATTGTGCAAAATTAGTATCTTAGAATATTTATATCGAATCGTTAATTGGATAATCTTCTAATAGGCATAATTTGGAGTAATTATATCAATTTGTATGAAATTATGTGTAGTTATGAGGCAATAAATGTTCAAAATCTTAAATAACTTGTTTAAATCGTAGTTTCTAATGTATTTTACTTATATTTTATGTAAAATAAGCGTCATAAAATATTCATATGGAAGTTTTAATTTGATATTATTATAATATGCATAATTAGGAGTAATTATATTAATTTGTATGAAATTCTATGCATTTATGCGGATAAAATTTTTAAAAGCTCAATCAACATGTTTAAACATCTGTTTTTAATGCATCTTACTTATGTTTTGTGCAAAATTAGTGTCGTATAATATTCATATCAAAGTGTTAATTGGACAATCTTCTCATAGGAATAATTATGAGTAATTATATTAATTTTCGTGAAATTATATTTAGTAATGGACAATGAATGTTGTAGATCTTAAAAAACATGGTTAAACAAAGAAGTTTGTAATGTATCTTACTTATGTTTTATGAAAAAATAGTCTCATAGGATATTAATATTGAAGTGTTAATTGGACAATCTTACAATAGATATAATTAGGAGTAAATTTATTAATTTGCACGAAATTTTGAGTATTTATTCAGCCAAAAATTAAAAACAAAATTCAAACAACTTCTTTAAAAACTTTTTACTCGCATCTTACTTAATTTTTACGCAAAATGAGTATTGTTGGACGTTCATATCGATGTGTTAATTGGATAACCTTCAAATAGGCATAGTTATGAGTAATTGTATTAATTTTCACGAAATTATGTGTTGTTATGAGGCAAAAAATATTGAAAATCGTAAAAAAATCGTTTGAACAATGCTAGTTTTATTATATCTTACTTATGTTTTATGAAAAATTAGTATCGTAGGATATTTATTTCGAAGTGTTAATTGGACAACCACATAATAGGCATAATTAGGAATAATTATATTAATTTTCACGAAATTATGAGTAGCTAGGCGACCAAAAAATTTGAAAATCTCAAACAACTTGTTTAAACAAGTAGTTTTTAACACATATTCCTTATGTTTTGTGCAAAATTAGCATCATAGAATGTTCATATCGAAGTTTTAATTAGAAAATATTATAATAGGCATAAATAGGAGTGATTATATTAATTTTCACGAAATTATTTATAGTTATGCGGCAAAAAATTTTGAAAAACTGAAATAACTTGTTTAAACAAGTAGTTTCTAATGTATTTGACTTATGTTTTATGAAAAATTAGTGTCGTAGGATATTCATATCGAAGGTTAATTGGACAATCTTACAATAGGCATAATTAAGAGTAATTACATTAATTTTCACGAAATTATGTGTATTTATGCGGCCAAAAATTCTAAAAAAGTCAAACAACTTGTTTAAATAGCAGTTTTTAATGCATCTTACTTGTGTTTTGTGCAAAATAAGCGTCATAGAATATAAATATCGATGTTTTAATTCGATAGTATTATAATATGCATAATTAGGAGTAATTATATTTATTTGCATGAAATTATATGCGTAATGCGGAAAAAATATTTTAAAAGCTCAATCAACATGTTTAAACAAACTTTTTTTAATGCATCTTACTTACGTTTTGTGCAAAATTAGTGTCGTAGGATATTCATATCGAAGTTTTAATTGGATAATCTCCTAATAGGTATAATTATGAATAATTATATTAATTTTCACGAAATTATATGTAGTAATGGACAATGAATGTTTTAAATCTTATACAACTTGGTTAAACAAAGCAATTTGTAATGTATCTTACTTTGTATTACGAAAAATTAGTCTCGTAGGATAATAATATCGAAGTGTTAATTGGATAATCTTACAATAGGCATAATTATGAGTAAATTTATTAATTTTCACGATATTTTGAGTATTTATTCAGCCAAAAATTAAAAACAAAGTCAAACAACTTCTTTCAACAAACTTTTTAATGCATCTTACTTAATTGTTACGCAAAATTAGTGTCGTTGAACGTTCATATCGATGTGTTAATTGGATAATCTTCTAATAGGCATAGTTAGGAGTAATTGTATTAATTTTCATGAAATTATGTGCAGTTATGAGGCAAAAAAGGTTAAAAATCTGAAACAACTCGTTTGAGCAATGCAGCTTTCTAATATATCTTACTTATGTTTTATGAAAAATTAGTATCGTAGGATATTCATTTCGATGTGTTAATTGGACAACCTCATAATAGGCATAATTAGGAGTAATTATATTAATTTTCACGAAATTATGAGTAGTTAGCGTGCAGAATATTTTGAAAATCTCAAACAACTTGTTTAAACAAGAGTTTTTAATACATATTCCTTATGTTTTGTGCAAAATTAGCATCATTGAATGTTCATATCGAAGTTCTAATTGGAAAATATTATAGTAGGCGGAATTAGGAGTGATAATATTAATTTGCACGAAATTATTTGTAGTTATGCGGCCAAAAATGTTAAAAACCGAAATAACTTGTTGAAACTGGTGATTTTAATGCATCTTATGTATTGTGCAAAATTAGTATCTTAGAATATTTATATCGAATCGTTAATTGGATAATCTTCTAATAGGCATAATTTGGAGTAATTATATCAATTTGTATGAAATTATGTGTAGTTATGAGGCAATAAATGTTCAAAATCTTAAATAACTTGTTTAACTTTGTAGTTTCTAATGTATTTTACTTATATTTTATGTAAAATAAGCGTCATAAAATATTCATATGGAAGTTTTAATTTGATATTATTATAATATGCATAATTAGGAGTAATTATATTAATTTGTATGAAATTCTATGCATTTATGCGGATAAAATTTTTTAAAAGCTCAATCAACATGTTTAAACATCTGTTTTTAATGCATCTTACTTATGTTTTGTGCAAAATTAGTGTCGTATAATATTCATATCAAAGTGTTAATTGGACAATCTTCTCATAGGAATAATTATGAGTAATTATATTAATTTTCGTGAAATTATATTTAGTAATGGACAATGAATGTTGTAGATCTTAAAAAACATGGTTAAACAAGCTAGTTTGTAATGTATCTTACTTATGTTTTATGAAAAAATAGTCTCATAGGATATTAATATTGAAGTGTTAATTGGACAATCTTACAATAGATATAATTAGGAGTAAATTTATTAATTTGCACGAAATTTTGAGTATTTATTCAGCCAAAAATTAAAAACAAAATTCAAACAACTTCTTTAAATGACTTTTTTTTCGCATCTTACTTAATTTTTACGCAAAATGAGTATTGTTGGACGTTCATATCGATGTGTTAATTGGATAACCTTCAAATAGGCATAGTTATGAGTAATTGTATTAATTTTCACGAAATTATGTGTTGTTATGAGGCAAAAAATATTGAAAATCGTAAAAAAATCGTTTGAACAATAGTTTTATTATATCTTACTTATGTTTTATGAAAAATTAGTATCGTAGGATATTTATTTCGAAGTGTTAATTGGACAACCACATAATAGGCATAATTAGGAATAATTATATTAATTTTCACGAAATTATGAGTAGCTAGGCGACCAAAAAATTTGAAAATCTCAAACAACTTGTTTAAACATGTAGTTTTTAACACATATTCCTTATGTTTTGTGCAAAATTAGCATCATAGAATGTTCATATCGAAGTTTTAATTAGAAAATATTATAATAGGCATAAATAGGAGTGATTATATTAATTTTCACGAAATTATTTATAGTTATGCGGCAAAAAATTTTGAAAAAGCGAAATAACTTGTTTAAACAAATAGTTTCTAATGTATTTGACTTATGTTTTATGAAAAATTAGTGTCGTAGGATATTCATATCGAAGTGTTAATTGGACAATCTTACAATAGGCATAATTAAGAGTAATTACATTAATTTTCACGAAATTATGTGTATTTATGCGACCAAAAATTCTAAAAAAGTCAAACAACTTGTTTAAATAGCAGTTTTTAATGCATCTTACTTGTGTTTTGTGCAAAATAAGCGTCATAGAATATAAATATCGATGTTTTAATTCGATAGTATTATAATATGCATAATTAGGAGTAATTATATTTATTTGCATGAAATTATATGCGATAATGCGGAAAAAATATTTTAAAAGCTCAATCAACATGTTTAAACGACTTTTTTTAATGCATCTTACTTACGTTTTGTGCAAAATTAGTGTCGTAGGATATTCATATCGAAGTTTTAATTGGATAATCTCCTAATAGGTATAATTATGAATAATTATATTAATTTTCATGAAATTATATGTAGTAATGGACAATGAATGTTTTAAATCTTATACAACTTGGTTAAATGACAATTTGTAATGTATCTTACTTTGTATTACGAAAAATTAGTCTCGTAGGATAATAATATCGAAGTGTTAATTGGATAATCTTACAATAGGCATAATTATGAGTAAATTTATTAATTTTCACGATATTTTGAGTATTTATTCAGCCAAAAATTAAAAACAAAGTCAAACAACTTCTTTCAATGACTTTTTAATGCATCTTACTTAATTGTTACGCAAAATTAGTGTCGTTGAACGTTCATATCGATGTGTTAATTGGATAATCTTCTAATAGGCATAGTTAGGAGTAATTGTATTAATTTTCATGAAATTATGTGCGGTTATGAGGCAAAAAAGGTTAAAAATCGAAACAACTCGTTTGAGCAATGAGTTTCTAATATATCTTACTTATGTTTTATGAAAAATTAGTATCGTAGGATATTCATTTCGATGTGTTAATTGGACAACCTCATAATAGGCATAATTAGGAGTAATTATATTAATTTTCACGAAATTATGAGTAGTTAGGCGTGAGAATATTTTGAAAATCTCAAACAACTTGTTTAAAAATGTGAGTTTTTAATACATATTCCTTATGTTTTGTGCAAAATTAGCATCATTGAATGTTCATATCGAAGTTCTAATTGGAAAATATTATAGTAGGCGGAATTAGGAGTGATAATATTAATTTGCACGAAATTATTTGTAGTTATGCGGCCAAAAATGTTAAAAAACCGAAATAACTTGTTGAAACATTTGATTTTAATGCATCTTATGTATTGTGCAAAATTAGTATCTTAGAATATTTATATCGAATCGTTAATTGGATAATCTTCTAATAGGCATAATTTGGAGTAATTATATCAATTTGTATGAAATTATGTGTAGTTATGAGGCAATAAATGTTCAAAATCTTAAATAACTTGTTTAAACTGTAGTTTCTAATGTATTTTACTTATATTTTATGTAAAATAAGCGTCATAAAATATTCATATGGAAGTTTTAATTTGATATTATTATAATATGCATAATTAGGAGTAATTATATTAATTTGTATGAAATTCTATGCATTTATGCGGATAAAATTTTTAAAAGCTCAATCAACATGTTTAAACATCTGTTTTTAATGCATCTTACTTATGTTTTGTGCAAAATTAGTGTCGTATAATATTCATATCAAAGTGTTAATTGGACAATCTTCTCATAGGAATAATTATGAGTAATTATATTAATTTTCGTGAAATTATATTTAGTAATGGACAATGAATGTTGTAGATCTTAAAAAACATGGTTAAACAAAGAGTTTGTAATGTATCTTACTTATGTTTTATGAAAAAATAGTCTCATAGGATATTAATATTGAAGTGTTAATTGGACAATCTTACAATAGATATAATTAGGAGTAAATTTATTAATTTGCACGAAATTTTGAGTATTTATTCACCAAAAATTAAAAACAAAATTCAAACAACTTCTTTAAATGACTTTTTTTTTGCATCTTACTTAATTTTTACGCAAAATGAGTATTGTTGGACGTTCATATCGATGTGTTAATTGGATAACCTTCAAATAGGCATAGTTATGAGTAATTGTATTAATTTTCACGAAATTATTTGTAGTTATGCGGCCAAAAATGTTAAAAAACTGAAATAACTTGTTGAAACGGCTGATTTTAATGCATCTTATGTATTGTGCAAAATTAGTATCTTAGAATATTTATATCGAATCGTGTTTACCCCTGAAAGGTCGAAGGAAGAAATATAAGAGAAAAAGCCAAGATCAAACCCCATGAGCTGAACCAATACAATCCCTGTGCAACAAGGAATGATGTCAATGCCAAGCCAGTATTTTGATACAACCAATCATGAGAAATCTCAATGTGATTTTTGCTTTCAAGGCTGACCTGGTGCCAAAGCTGTGAGCAACCACCTAACCATGCTTTGATTTGTGTCAATTACTGATAAGTAGTCAGTTCTTTGACCAAGTCACCCTCATGTTAAGGGATTGAAAGTCAATTTCACAAGACTGATCAGGTGCCAAAGCCGGGAGCAACCATCGATCAAGTCTAGATTTGTATATTGTTGACATGTAATCAACTGTTGATCAGATCAAACCCTAATGAATATCAATATAAGTCTAATTGGTATTTAGTTAGGGTGGTTTCTGCAAGAGAGAGATAATTGGCAGAGACACTGAGCTACAAATGAAATCTGGGATTAATTCAGAGGAAGAAATAGGGTTTTATAGATAAAAGAATTTTTAATTCAAAGAGGAAGGGGTAAAAATGGAATTAAAAATTACAGGGATGATCATCATGAATTTAGGGATTTTTGGTGAAAATTTCATAATTTTTGGATAAGTAGAGCTATTAAAATAAATTCAGAGAAGATAGAACAGATTAAATGGATTGATCAAGGGCTGAGATCTAATCAAAGCTACTCTGGGTGCAATTTGGGGACAGAGACATATCTGGGTGCAATATGGGGCTGCCAAACAAAGAAAACACCTTAAATGGCGCTGGAAAGTTATTTGAAAGGAAGGAATTACTAGATAAACTTGGTGTACCATGTTTGTTTCTCATTAAACATGACGTGTGGGCCCGGACCACGTGAACCAAGCTCACCCGAACCACATCCTCCTTCTCCCCTATCTCTTTCGCTGGAAATGGGCCCCATATTGACAGAAATTCGTTTCCTTCTTCTCTGCTGCTGCTGAACACGAATTTCTCTCTGCTGAACACCATTTTTCAACAGAAAACAAGTGGAAAATGGAAAATGGGTCAAACGGCGACGAAAAATTGCAAATAATATACCGTTGGAAAGCTCTAACCGAGGAGAATCCATTAAAGCGATTTATTTTGAAAATGGTGCACTGTACATCACTCGCATCAGGGGTGAAGTAATTCGGGTGTGAAGTCCAATTAAGTGATTTAGCGAGTAATTGGACAAATTGGCGGTTTAGGGAGGCTCAAGTGGGTCCCACGATTCGGTTAAGGCAGTTGCTGGCACTAATTAATTCCCTTTTGCATGATTTTCATAATGGAATTGGTGTACGAGACCGAGAGTTAATGAAAGGGGCTAATTCACTTGATTTTTTGAAGAAAGAGAGCAGGGAAGATTTGAGCCGTGATCACAGTGCCATGCTGGCAATCCAGACCTCAAACAATTCCTTCAACAAACACAAATTAAACCAATTTCAACCATCCAATTGAGTGATCAAAGGCTATGATCATGCCATGTCATTGATCCGTGGGCTTGAGAAAACACAAATGGTGCAGAAGAAAACACAATTCAGCAATTAGGCTATCAATTAACCCCTATAAAAGCCCTTGACAGCAAGTGTAAAAAAAAAAAAAAGGAGAAAGGGAGAACCAATTGAGAGGAAACAGCCACTGTCTTGAAGAGTAAAGAAAAAGCCAGTAAAAAAAAAGGAGAGATGCAATAGGAATTATCAGTAAGAAGAGAGAGATTTGCTATAATAGAGATTAGACAAATTTGACACCATTAGAGGAGCTTGTTCTTGTGAATTGAAGAGTGTATAACTGCATTACAAGGGAAGGTTTGCAAATAAAGGATGTTATCTTATCTCCTTTACTGTTTGAGCTCGAATTTCTTTTTTTTTCTTTCTTTTCTTTCCTTTCTTTCTTGTCAATTTAGTATTTGATGATCATCTTCAGTGAGCTACTGGCCCAAACTGAGAGTTTGGTGAGCCTTTAAGCCTGAATCGATCTCATAATCAAAGAATTTCACCTTTTTCCTCTTTGTTGTTCCTTCTTTACATTCTTCCTTTTCTTGTTTATCTTCTTTTCTATTCTTTATGAACCCTAACTGAACACAAGATTGGTCTTAGAACCGACATCCGGCGAATGAAGCACGGCCCAATTACAAAGTAATTGGTGAGCCTTTAGGCCTGGATGACACTAATTGAAGGCATAGTGCGGGCATGAAGGGTCAATTTGGTACAAGGCAATGTGATACCTTCTTTGTACCACTTACATTGTCGATGGTGGATGAGAAGACCATAAATGAACTACGGTGAAGCTAGACTTTCGAAATGTATGCAACAAAGCAACAATTGACATGGACAGACGAATGAGAATTGATGAAAAATCGTGCCCAAATGACAATGAATTTAGTCCGGTACCGAGATCACAATAGGTACCGAGGACGGCACTAGTTCAACCGATTATTTGCTCCACTGATGGACACAACAGGGGTACCGCTGTGTTCACCGAACTCCGGCGATGCTACAACCATTGGCGGATCCCCGATCAGAGACTCCGATCATCGGAAAGTACCCTTACGCACGAATCTCGAAGACTACTGAAGAAGACAATGGAGAAGCACCTTCACACGGGATTCAAAGCAAACGCACGAATCGTGAATTAATTTGAGGAAACCCGAGCCAGAGATTGGAATAGAGCAATTCATCTCGTCAGCACGAATCTGAACGCTCCCCTGACGGTTCAGATTAAGACCATAAGAATAGGATGCGGCCCAGAACGAGGCAACCGGCCCATCAGTGAAGAAAATAAAAAAATGATTGGGCCCTACTTGCAAAATTAAGAGAGGAATTTATTTTGGCCCAACCTGTAAAATAAAAAAATCAGACCCAAACTGTGAAAAATAAAAAAATAAAATTGGGCCCAATCTGTAGAAACCAAAGGGAATTAAATCTTAGCCCAATTCATCAAACCCAACTAATAACAGAAAATAAAAAAATAAAGAGTAAATAAATCATTTGAAAATGTTCCTAAACTTCAAATTAACTCAAATTTGTTTCTAAAATTTCTTTACTTTTCATAGCATTTTTCTGTATAATAACATTTTAGTTTTAGAAATAATATCATGTTGAAACAATTTAAAAGCAAAAGATATTACATATATTGATATATTTGACTTAGCTTTGACTTGTCATTTTAAATACTATAAAAATCCCAAAAATTCAAATAAAATCATGAATAATAGTTAGATATATTTTACTGATTTTTCAAGTGATTTTCATGAAATAATAATGACAATAGTAATATGCAATAATAAATAATGATATTAGCTCCATTCTTTGATAAATAAAAATAAATAATAATAGATATTATGTTGATATTTTTTGTAAAAAAGAATAATAAAAATAAATAGCACAAAAATATACAAAAATATATACTACCATGGTAATAGATAGTAAATGCATTTTCTTCTATAATAAAGAATGATAATATAGTCTTATAATAAAATGAATTGTATTTCTTTTGTTATTTCTATACAAATATACAATAAAAATATTTTTGATGGATAAAATGCAATAAAAATAATAGTTGTAATAAAGAATATAATGAATTCCATCCCTTATGGCTATTTTCAAATAATGATGATAATAATAAAAATTTTACATATTTTTCTATAGATAATAAATAGAAATAATAAAAAATATAATAAATAGGATAGAATATTAATAATGATTTCTTTAGGTATTATAAGATCCTAAAAATAAAATAAAAAAATATAAATATAATAAAAAATAATAATAATAATATATAATAATAAAAATAATATAGCTAACCATCTTTTGATTTTGTAAATAATTTTTACATAATGAATAATGTTTCAACATAATGAAATTCTATTACTTTGGCTATAATAAATATTATAAGAAAATATAAATAAAAAAAAAATCATTGCCATTTTATTTTCTATTATTTTTGTAAGTGATTTTCTACAAAATAAATAGAGTTTAGAAATAATAAAAGTAAAAATTCTACTATTTTAGCTGTTATAAAAATCCCAAAAATATAAATAAAATTCTAGTTATTAGCTAACCCCTTTTCCTATTATTTTTGTAAGTAATTTTTCTACATAGATAAATAGAGTTTAAGAAATAAAAAAATATATAATAATAATAATAATAATAATAATAATAAATAAATGCATCTTTATAATAGAAATAATAATGGAAGATATTATGTAATAGGTTTTGTACATTTTGGAGATGAACAAATAAGCTCACACAAGGGGTGTAGAGCCACATGAGAACGTTTGCACCCATGATATAACCTTTAGAACGATTAGTCAGGACAAGAACATCTTGACGAAGGATAAACAAGGTTGCAACGGCAACACGAGAAGATACGTCGAGACAGGAACATTTTGACGTAGGATGACTAAAGCTTCGATAGCAACATGAGAAGATACGTTGAGACAAGAACATCTTGACGTAGAATGATTAAGGCTTTGATAACAACACGAGAAGATACGTCGAGACAGGAACATCTTGACGTAAGATGACTAAAGTTTCGATAGCAACATGAGAAGATACGTTGAGACAAGAACATCTTGACGTAGAATGATTAAAGCTTCGATAGCAATATGAGAAGGTATGTCGAGACAGGAACATCTTGACGTTTGATGAAGAATAACCAGAGCTGCGATATCAACATGGAGATACATGTCGACTCTGAGGAAGAAGAACATTACGATGTCCTAGAGAGGTGACATCTTAATGACTCATTACCATGAGCAAGTAACTCATGATTGAATACGCTCACACAAGGGGTGTAGGGCAATATAGTAATTTTACACAAGTAATGCAACATGTAGAATGATTAGTCGAGACAAGAACATCTTGACGCTCGCTGAAGAATGACCAAAGACACGACATCGCATGGAGAGATATGTCGACTTTGAAGAAGAAGAACATTATGATGTCCGAGAGAAGCGACATCTTAATGACTCGGTGTCATTAACAAGTAATTCATGACCATTTGAGCTAGCAAGACTGAACTCATCCGTCGATAAGTTCGTCTCCTGGCTCATTTCCCGAGACTGTGAGATTGAATCGTTCGTAGTAGATTCATCCACAAAATAGTGAATGTGAACCGTTCGTAGGTAGGTTCCTTCACTAACACATGCCTCAATGTTAAGTGGCCGGCCGCTTCAGGTTTGACATGTGTGTAACCGTGTTTCCTAGGTTTATGAATCGGCTTAGTGCTTCGAATTCATGATCTAGAAGATCGGTGAGAAGAAACACGTGGGCCATATCCACCCTTCTCCCGATTCACCAACCTCAAGATCAACCGGCTCAGCGCTTCGAGTTGTATTTTGTGTGATTGGTTGTTGACTAGTTAAGATTGAACCGTTCTGTAGTAGGTTTATCTTCTAGATCAATGGAGGTCGAGTCGTTCTGTAGTAGACTCACCTCAAACCCCTCTAAAGAGATTAACCTGGTCTGTAGTAAGGTTACATCTCGAGGTGGCATAGACTGAACCGATCTGTTTGTAGGTTCATCTTCCATAGGACAGAACCGATCTGTTTGTAGGTTTGTCCTCCATAGAATTAAGTAGAGATTGAACCGATCTGTTAGTAGGTTCATCTTCCATAGGATTAAATAAAGACTGAACCGATCTGTTTGCAGGTTCGTCTTCCATGGACCCCTTTTGTGAACCCAGACGACCACTTGACCATCTTTTAACTATACTATTTGCTTCTCTCTTTCAAAGATCCAGAGGTGCCTCGAGGTTAGTAGCCCAGGGTAATTAACGGTGGGGGCTTGCGCCCATCGGAATCTACAAGAACTCACAATCACTAAAAACCCCCTGAATGTGCATCCAAATCTCTCTAAACGGCAGAATCAGCCGACACCCAGCAGATGCACGCTCGGGAGGGATCTCCGTGTCCTTCTTCCGCAACCCATCGCCCCGGCGGCGGTGCGGAGCGCGCGAAAAGGGTCGCACAGATTCGGCACGCCGGTGGGACCTAGATTCTCCTCTTATCTCCGAAAGAGAGAGGCAAATAGAATAGTTAAGAGATACAAGTGGTCTTCTATGTGCTAAAATGACTAATAATTTTCAAGTGTTTTTGTTTTTGCAGAAATGGCATTCTTCGGAAACTTCAACCTCGCTCCCTACACCGTCACTCGCACAGAGCCCGGAGGCAAGCTGTTCATGTTCTTCGGGACCATCCCGCAAGAACTCACCATCTACGGCCCAACTCCAGTGGCCACGATCACTCCCGCAACCGTCCGGATCTCCATCCCGGACGAGGAGGAGGACTCGATCACCCTGACTCCCAAGGGGATCTCAAATAACGTCATGGCCTCTCCTACTACCTCCCCAAAGAGGAGAAGGCGACCGTCTAAAAAGACGACCCCCAAAGATCGCAGCCTGCATCGCCGCCGCAACTCTCAAGCGTCCGGGAAGAGGGCCCCGGATGCATACCGTAACCGGTTGGTGGCTAGGCCGGTGTCCCGCCTCTAACAAATTCACAGCTCTCCGAATAGTGGCCAAGAACTCGGCCACAGGCCAGCTCCGCCAAGCATGGGAGGTGCCTAAGCCCACACCTCGCCTAATTCAAAGGCCTCAGCGCCGCCAAGACAAGTCTCAAGCCCCTGCAGAGGCCATCTATAAGGCTCACAGGGCCCTCAAGCAGAGGAAGAGCGTGAGAAACGCTAGGTCGAGACAATACGTCTCCCGCCCCGATCACTCTCAAGGCATGGCTCAGCCGCAAGCCATTGCCTCCACTCCGAACACAAGGAGGTCTATACCAAAGGCAACACCTAGCACCCAGCAGGTGTGGGTCCCGAAGGGTTCCCAGCCAATAAAGCCCCAATCTCAAGCCCAGCCCAGCAAGGCAGGCAACTCTTGCACTCCGTCCGAGAGCGTATTTAGCCGCCTAGGTCAGAAGAGTGTATTCAGCCGATTAGGCTCGAGAATACCACTCAACAGCCTGAAAATAACCGCACCTGACCAAACAAAGAAGAAGAGAAGAACCGCTCGCTATGAAGAGCACTTCTCAGTCAACACCATCAGCATAAGCTACGATACTGATCCGGACACTGATGCTGAGGTGAATATGACCCAGGATGACCAGTCCCCGCCTAATCAAGCTCACGTCACCAATACCAACAAAAATAATGGTAGAAAAGGGAGACCACCCAAGAGAGTCAACCCCGAAGGTAATAGCAGGGAAGGGGAAGATCACAACGAAAACCCTGATCTCTTTGATAATGAAGATGACGTTGAAACACGTCCCGAAGTGCCTATCGATGAAATTGAAATATTAAAAGGCCACATCGAGGCACGGGACGAAGAGCTGATTAGGCAACGGGAGCTAATCGCTACCATGCCGGCGTAATGAAGAAGCGATTAAGGCGGTCAAGTCATTGCAAGAATCACAAGACGCCAATTTCAAAGCCGGTAGCTCCGTCAAGAAGGGGTCCACAAGACCAAAAGCAATCATAAGGGAAAACAACCTGTCGATTCTAAACCCCATCCACACGAACAATAGAAGTGGAGGGTGAACCAACGGAATATCCGGAAAGAGATTCAAGCCATGATTGCCCAAAGAATGCAAATATTTGGAGGTGGATACGCTATCCCTCCCGTTAAAAACTCGTGGACATCCATACCCCGCCGTATACGACTTGGAAGAATATCCTAAAGGGTATGTGATCCCCGCTTCAGGACCTTCTCAGGGGAAGGCAATAAAGACCTAAACCCCGAACAACACCTGGCCCATTTTGTAGCCTCGTGCGGCAACACGGGTGGCAATGATGCACTGCTGTTAAGACAATTCCCTCAGAGCTTGGTGGGAACCGCTTTCCAATGGTACTATTCATTAGAAAACAACAGCATCAGGACCTGGGACGAGATGGCAGACTCGTTCAGGGCACGATTTGTCATGGTGTCTGACAAAATAAACATAGCCGATCTGGCAAGCACTAAACCCAAGAAAGGGGAGTCAATGACAGATTTTATTAATAGATGGCGGAACCTCAGCATCAAATGCGACCGCACATTAACCGAAGATGAGGCCGTCAACCTTATCATGAAAAACATTGACGGGTGGATGGGCATGCTTCTTGGTGTGACAAAAGTCAACACATTTAAAGACTTGCTCAGATCGGTATCCAATATGGAAAGGATGTCACCGCACACCGTGCCGAACTTTATGAATAATAGGCCGCAACGAGGAGCCCGAGCTGAGACCAAGGTGGCATTCACCTCGCTAAAAGATAAGATGGTCGCTAACGCAGATACTCAAAGCGACAACAGTGGCACAAATGGTAACAATTACAATAAAGGGCCCAGGCCCAATCAAGTAGGGAGTTCACGGAGTTTTGAGTCCCTCAAGCAAAAGAAATCTAAACCGTACTCCTTTAGGAGAGATAAAGTTGCCCAAATCTTCAGAGGGGCACTAAAGAATGGTCTAACCCTGCCGGCCAGTAAACGCCCGGAAGATGCCGATAAATCGGACGAACCTAACTTTTGCCCATACCATAGAGTACTAGGGCACTCAATTGAAGATTGCTGGGTCTTCAAAGATTGGGTCGAGAAGGCGTATAAAAATGGTGAAATTACTTTACCTAAAGGGTTCTTGCAAAGCCCATCAGCCCATGAGCAGGCCAACACGATCTCTCATGAGGAAGAGAAAGTCCCGGGCCAGTCATGCGAAGACCAGGAAGAACAATGGACTACGCACCTATCGAAGAAATCGATTAAAATGCTTAAAGCCCTTAAAAAAGAACCTGGTATGAAATGGAAAAACGATATCACGCCAGTGGTCCCACCAAAACCCAGGGTATATTATAAGGTGGACCAAAGCCAAGACCAGGTTATTAAGAAGAAAAAGAAGCATAGAAGCAACAGGTCCAAAAAGAGCAAGATTGAAGAGTATGAGCAGGGCAGCCCCGAGGCAATCACCCTTCAACATTTCATCTCCAAAGAAGACTGGGAGAAGCTAACCCTAGGTCAAAAGAAAGAAAATGTAGATGAAGAAATAAATAAAGAAGAAAGCGAAGAAATCTGGGGTGCTTCGTGCAATATGGTATATTCTTCTCACGACGAAGATATGCCAACATTAGAGGAGATGTTCTTCCCAAATGATGAAGGAGAAGCAAGCACCTTTGGGACCAAGAACGAAGAATGTAAAGCCGTGCTCCGGTCCGGGACTTATATACCCGAGAGACAGGCTCCCAAGGATTTCGACAAAGGAAAGGACAAGGCCCTGAATAAAGGTAAAGAGGCCGAGAATCCAAGCAAGAACCCAGAAAAGACCCGATCAACGGGCGAAGAATATAATGTGTTGGCACATCTGCGTAAGATCCCAGCGCTATTAAGCATATTTGATGCGTTGATGATGTCACAAGACCTAAGGGAGGTACTAATCCAGGCCTTGCAAGATCCTGAAAAGTACAAGTCATACTTTGTAGAGCAA
Organism: Schoenoplectus tabernaemontani; assembly: GCA_037127355.1. Taxonomy (NCBI): domain Eukaryota; kingdom Viridiplantae; phylum Streptophyta; class Magnoliopsida; order Poales; family Cyperaceae; genus Schoenoplectus; species Schoenoplectus tabernaemontani. Next base: position 181,792 of record CM073745.1, on the reverse strand, counting down.
AATATGCAAGAAGCCCTATTCACCGCCAAACGGGCCGCCTGTATAAATTTCACGGATGATGACCTCCTAATAGGCACCGTCGACCACAATCGCCCGCTATACATTACTGGAAACTGTGGAGGGCAAAAGATTGGCCGCATCTTGGTCGACGCAGGGTCTTCGATCAATATCATGCCGCTCAAAACTCTGAAGACCATCACCTTAGACGTAAAGAATCTATCTGATGAAAAGGTGATTATTCATGGCTTTAATCAAAACTCCCAAAAGGCCTTGGGAGCTATAACTCTGAACCTGCAGTGCGGAAGCCTAAAAGCGTCTACTAAATTCTATGTCATTGACGCTGAAACCTCTTATCGGGCGTTGCTGGGTCGTCCGTGGCTTCATAGTAATCAGGTCATACCCTCTACTCTGCACCAATGCCTGAAATATATTGAGAATGGTAAGCAAAAGAGAATTGATGGAGATGTCAAGCCATTCGGGGTGCATGAGATTAAGTTCAATGACGCCGTATTTTACGCCTAAATCCATTTGTGGCGCCAAGATGGCCTATAACAAAAGCAGTCGAAACCCTTCAATAAAGGCCCTAAATTTGATACCTCATCCGGAGAAGAAGAAGAGGTCAAATTTAATATTAAACCCCGAGGTGTTCGAGCCCAAAGACCCGGAAGAAAGTCGGGTGAGGAAGCAACCTTCCGCTTCAAACAAAGTGGCTACGTATAAGGCCCAAATAAAGCCGAGCGAAATCAAGTCAAGTGATTCGAGGAGGAGGTCATTTTCAACTTTAAACCTACCAACACCCCTCAAATTCGGATCACGGGAACAACTTCGGGAGAAGACTCGAAGATTCGATGACTCGGGCGATATTACCTCGGGAGAAGAGTCTGGTCATGACCGTCAACCCTGGGAAGAGGAGTCTGACGAAGAGATCATCTATCACATCCTCAAAAAGCCATACAAAGGACCCGAAACAGATAATGAAAGTGAGGAGTCATATATGATCAACACGGGACCCGGTAGCGGAAGGGATAACCCGGTTAGGCCAAGGCCTATAAATGAAGAACGCTCATGGCGGGAAAATTTCGAAGGTCGCGTCTGGAATGCGATCGATGAAATAAGACACCAAGTTGAAAATAATAGAAGGGAGGTGTCTGAACAATGGGAAGTGATGCAGGATATTAAAGTGCAACACAATGAAATCATGATAATGATTGAAAACCTGCAAACCGCGATCTATAACTCCGAGCTACTCAAGGAAGTGACGAGCGAACCCCGTTCCGGGACCCCCGAAAGACAAACACCCGATGGCGGCAAACGGGTAATTGTTATAGTGGATGAATCAAAGGGGGAAGAAATGAAAGCCAAACAATCGACTGTCATGCAAACCCTCAAGGTCAAGAAGAGTAAACCGTACTCTTTCCTGAAAAATAAAACAGCTCGAATATTTGAGCAGGCCCTAAAGAGCGGATTAACACTTCCCGTTTGCAAAAGGCCCGCCGACATAGAAAGAGCCGGTGAAGGTGAATTCGCCCTTATCATCGCATATTGGGTCATACTATTGAAGAATGTCGGGTATTCAAAGACCTCATAGAAGAAGGGCATAGAAACGGACAATCCAACTCCCGAAGAGCTTTCAACAAGACCCGCCTCCGCATAACTTGAATAACAAGGGCAAAGGGGTGGCTTATACGATCTCGCACACTCCTGTACCTAGCAAACCTAAGGTTGCGAGACGAAAGCCGATCAAAGAAATCTACCGCTCCAACTCAGTCATGAACATTGAGATAGAAGAAGAGATGGCAGCGCTAGAGATTACCGTGGTTCCCGAAAGGCATTTTAAAGACCTCATGCCAAGGGAAGTGAACCATATCCAGACTCTAAAGACCTTTGTTGTGCCGGCAAAGGTAGAGCGCATCAAAGGGAAAACTATCATCCACAAGGCTATAATTTTCTATCAGAGCGATTCAACCCAGTCTCTGAAGAACCCTGACCACGACACTTGGAAGAAGTGGGTGATAGAACAAGAATCGGAGAATGCAACGGGCGATGACGCTACATCTCATCCCTTTGGAAAGGAGCTGTATAAACTGGCAAAAAGGGCGAAATGTCTGAGAGACATATCCAAGGCCGAGGCCAAGCGCTTCGATGAACTCTGGAATGGCGGCCAGAATAAGGTCCTGGGCCTGGATGATAAAATAAAATACACTCGGGGGTTAGGGTATAACTGCGACGACGCAGCATGCTTCGAGGGGTCTCTCAACGGGTACCGTATGGAAGAAAGCTGTTGCATGACTTCTGTCGAAACGCCGGATAATGAAACAGAAGAGGACAATACCCCAGTCCTGAAAAATGCTTTGAAACAGCTAGAAAAGGAGCCTAATACGGTCGATGAGTTAGCAGAAATTAATTTGGGGACGGAAGAAGATCCACGACCAACTTTCATAAGCGCGTCTTTGCTTCGGAAGAGTGTGACGAGTTGAAGACATTCCTTAAAAGCTACATGGATCGCTTCGCTTGGAGTTATAAAGAAATGCCTGGATTAGATCCCAATGTGGCGGTCCATTACTTAAAAATTGATCCAACCTTCAAGCCAATTAAACAAGCGCCAAGGCGAATGAGAATAGAACTCGAAGAGAAGGTCGTAGAAGAGACAAAGAAACTCATCGACGCCGGTTTCATACGGGAAGAAGAGACGCCAGAATGGGTGGCTAGCATTGTCCCGGTTAAAAAGAAAAATGGGCAAATCCGCATCTGTGTGGATTTCCGGGACTTGAACAAGGCGTGCCCTAAAGATGATTTCCCGCTCCCAGTAACCGAAATCATAATTGACCACACATCCTCCTATGAAGTCTTCTCCTTTATGGACGGTTATGCGGGTTATAATCAAATCAAAATGGCGCCGAAGATGAGAGACACACGGCATTCCGCACGCCGATTGGCATATATTGCTACAAAGTCATGCCGTTTGGGCTCAAAAACGCGGGAGCCACCTACCAACGGGCGATGACGAAAATATTCGATGATCTAATCCACAAGATAGTCGAGTGCTATGTGGACGACCTAGTCATCAAAGCCATATCATATGAAGAACACCTTCAATATCTTGAGGTCGTTTTCAACCGCCTGAGAGAACATGCGCTCAAATTAAACCCGTTGAAATGCGCATTCATGGTATCATCTGGTAAATTTCTAGGGTTTGTAGTACGCCACAGGGGAATTGAGATAGACCCGGGCAAGATCAAAGCAATAACCGAACTATCCCTGCCAAAGAATTTAAAACAATTGCGATCCTTGCAAGGGCAATTGGCGTACATCAGGCGGTTTATAGCCAATCTATCGGGTAAAATCCAACCCTTCACCCGGTGACTAAGAAGAATATCCCGTTTAAGTGGGATGGTGAGTGCAACGAGCCTTTGAAGAAATCAAGGCATATCCGCTCAACCCTCCGCATGGCGCGCCCATACCCGGGAAAGAGCTCATCCTGTATACGACCGCCCTAGATGGATCCTTGGGAGCCCTATTGGCCCAAGAAAACCAGGATGGTAATCAAAATGCGCTATATTACTTAAGTCGCATGATGGTAGGGGCAGAACACGGGTATTCACCGATCGAGAAGCACTGTTTAGCCCTAATCTTCGCGGTGAAGAAATTGAGGCACTATATGTTAGCCCATAAGATCATGTTAATATCTAAGGTGGACCCTCTCAAATATCTGATGACTCGGCCGATGTTGACGGGGAGGCTGGCCAAGTGGGCTATCATTCTCACCGAGTTCGACATCACCTATACACCGCAAAAGGCGATAAAGGGGCAGGCGCTGGCGGATTTCCTGGCTGCACACCCAATTCAAGATGACTCCCCATTAAAATGTGACTTTCCCGACGAGGAAACTCTACATGTTGAAGAAGGAGGTCCTATATGGGAGATGTACTTTGATGGTGCCTCGTCGATCAAGCCGATCGCGGGCCCGGGAGTCCCAACTGTGCGAGCTGGCGCAGGGCTAGTCTTCGTAACCCCGGAAGGCGGGATAATACGACATTCTCTGGCTTTAACCGAACCATGCACAAATAATGAAGCAGAGTATGAAGCGCTTATCGCCGGATTAGAGCTGTCACTGGAGCTAAAGATCAAGGCTGTGCGCATCTTTGGGGATTCACAGCTGATAATAAATCAAATAATTGGCGAATACAAGGTCTTGAAGCCGGAACTAATACAATATCACCAAAAGGCCATAGGATTAATGAAGAAAATCCCGTATGTGTCCATCGAGAAGGTCACGAGGGCCGTGAACGGTGAAGCAGATGCGTTGGCCAAACTCGCCAAGGAGCTGGGTGAACCAACAGGCCGGAAATCCACATCACCGTCCGCAATAGGAGGCCATTATCATTGTGTCAAACAACAGATGAGGCGAATAATGAAAATGCTGGGCTAGAAAAGATAGAATGCCAAGAAACAATGATAACCGAAGAAGACGATGATTGGAGACAACCGTTCATCGAATATTTCCGGCATGGCACCCTCCCCAAGGATAAAAGGATAGCTGATCAACTAAGAAAGAGAGTACTACGGTATGCATATGTGGGCAATACGCTATACCGGAGGTCTTATGATCAGTTATGGCTAAGATGTGTATCAGGGCCTGAAGCCGAACAGGTTATGAAAGAGGTTCATTCTGGACTATGCGGAGCGCATCAGTCTGGGCCGAAAATGAAGTTAAAGATCAAGCGAATGGGATATTATTGGCCCACGATGGTGGCTGATTGTGAAGAGCATGCAAGGAAGTGCCGCATGTGCCAGATACATGGCCCTTTTATACATCAAGCGCCAAACCCGTTACACCCCACGGTAGCATCCCGGGCCATTTAATATGTGGGGCACAGATATAGTGGGGCCCATAGACCCTCCGACGTCGAGAGGTCACCGGTTCATCCCTGGGCAAAGAACGGATTACTTTACAAAATGGGCTGAAGCCATCCCACTCAAAGAAGTTAAAGCATCCGATGTGGTTAAATTCTTCAAGACGCACATCCTTTACCGATTCGGTACCCCACTCCGGATAATATCCGATAACGGGACAGCCTTCAAGAGCTCCAAAGTCTATGCCCTGGCGGAGCAATTTAATATTGATTGGAGATTCTCGTCCATTTATAATCCGAGAGCCAATGGCCTGGCCGAAGCCTTTAACAAAACCCTGATCAATATCATGAAAAAGACCGTAGACGGCAACCAACGAGACTGGGATAATCGTCTACAGGAGGCATTATGGGCTTATCGGACCACGTACCGAACACCTACGCAAGCTACCCCATATTCTTTGGCTTTTGGGGTTGAAGCCGTTCTCCCTCTTGAGGTGGAATTACCGTCATTGCGGGTGGCTATGCAAAATGACATGACCATGGATGAATGCCAACAACTTAGGACCGGGACGAGTTGGATGCCATGGACGAGAAGAGACCGATAGCCCGGCGAGAACCTTGAAATATATCGTGCAAAAATGGCAAGGGCATATGATAAGATGGCGCGAGTCGTGGCATTTCAACAAGGGGAGCTTGTTCTTGTCCTTAAGAGGCCGATCATTGGCGGCACATCGGCCCAAAATTCTCTCCGAATTGGGAAGGGCCATATGTAATTGAGAAGGTATACGGGGGCGGCGCATACCAACTCATAGACCATGAAGGTGAAAGACCCATGCCACCGATTAATGGGCGATATCTGAAGAAGTACTACACCTAGCCCAGAGCGGGACCAACCGAGTAGTATCTATTGTAAATAAATAAGGAGGGAATAAGTGTTCGCTTACACACACACGTGCACGAAACACAAACCCATGTCTAACCTCCACTTTTGCATAAAATTCCAAAAAAACCCTACTTATGCATCTGTAAATAGAATGCATCCAAAAATCTAAAACCACACAAACACGTATAGCCCTATAAAAATAAAAAATATATAGAATAAGAGAATTCAAAGCCAAAACCACGCGAGAATGTAAGGCGAGAGCCTTGGTGTTTGGGCTCATAATACAAATATTATAATAGGCATAAATAGTATCGTAGGATATTTATTTCGAAGTGTTAATTGGACAACCACATAATAGGCATAATTAGGAATAATTATATTAATTTTCACGAAATTATGAGTAGCTAGGCAGCCAAAAAATTTGAAAATCTCAAACAACTTGTTTAAACAAAGTAGTTTTTAACACATATTCCTTATGTTTTGTGCAAAATTAGCATCATAGAATGTTCATATCGAAGTTTTAATTAGAAAATATTATAATAGGCATAAATAGGAGTGATTATATTAATTTGCACGAAATTATTTATAGTTATGCGGCGAAAAATTTTGAAAAACTGAAATAACTTGTTTAAACAGTAGTTTCTAATGTATTTGACTTATGTTTTATGAAAAATTAGTGTCGTAGGATATTCATATCGAAGTGTTAATTGGACAATCTTACAATAGGCATAATTAAGAGTAATTACATTAATTTTCACGAAATTATGTGTATTTATGCGGCCAAAAATTCTAAAAAAGTCAAACAACTTGTTTAAATAGCAGTTTTTAATGCATCTTACTTGTGTTTTGTGCAAAATAAGCGTCATAGAATATAAATATCGATGTTTTAATTCGATAGTATTATAATATGCATAATTAGGAGTAATTATATTTATTTGCATGAAATTATATGCGTAATGCGGAAAAAATATTTTAAAAGCTCAATCAACATGTTTAAACAACTTTTTTTAATGCATCTTACTTACGTTTTGTGCAAAATTAGTGTCGTAGGATATTCATATCGAAGTTTTAATTGGATAATCTCCTAATAGGTATAATTATGAATAATTATATTAATTTTCACGAAATTATATGTAGTAATGGACAATGAATATTTTAAATCTTATACAACTTGGTTAAACAAAGAATTTGTAATGTATCTTACTTTGTATTACTTAAAAATTAGTCTCGTAGGATAATAATATCGAAGTGTTAATTGGATAATCTTACAATAGGCATAATTATGAGTAAATTTATTAATTTTCACGATATTTTGAGTATTTATTCAGCCAAAAATTAAAAACAAAGTCAAACAACTTCTTTCAATGACTTTTTAATGCATCTTACTTAATTGTTACGCAAAATTAGTGTCGTTGAACGTTCATATCGATGTGTTAATTGGATAATCTTCTAATAGGCATAGTTAGGAGTAATTGTATTAATTTTCATGAAATTATGTGCGATTATGAGGCAAAAAAGGTTAAAAATCGAAACAACTCGTTTGAACAATGAGCTTTCTAATATATCTTACTTATGTTTTATGAAAAATTAGTATCGTAGGATATTCATTTCGATGTGTTAATTGACAACCTCATAATAGGCATAATTAGGAGTAATTATATTAATTTTCACGAAATTATGAGTAGTTAGGCAAGAAAATTTTGAAAATCTCAAACAACTTGTTTAAACAAAATAGTTTTTAATACATATTCCTTATGTTTTGTGCAAAATTAGCATCATTGAATGTTCATATCGAAGTTCTAATTGGAAAATATTATAGTAGGCAGAATTAGGAGTGATAATATTAATTTGCACGAAATTATTTGTAGTTATGCGGCCAAAAATGTTAAAAAACTGAAATAACTTGTTGAAACGGCTGATTTTAATGCATCTTATGTATTGTGCAAAATTAGTATCTTAGAATATTTATATCGAATCGTGTTTACCCCTGAAAGGTCGAAGGAAGAAATATAAGAGAAAAAGCCAAGATCAAACCCCATGAGTGAACCAATACAATCCCCGTGCAACAAGGAATGATGTCAATGCCAAGCCGTATTTTGATACAACCAATCATGAGAAATCTCAATGTGATTTTTGCTTTCAAGGTCGACTCGGTGCCAAAGTCGTGAGCAACCACCTAACCATGCTTTGATTTGTGTCAATTATCGATAAGTAGTCGGTTCTTTGACCAAGTCACCCTCATGTTAAGGGATTGAAAGTCAATTTCACAAGACTGATCAAAGCAAAGCCGGGAGCAACCATCTGATCAAGTCTAGATTTGTATCAACTGTTGACATGTAATCAACTGTTGATCAGATCAAACCCTAATGAATATCAATATAAGTCTAATTGGTATTTAGTTAGGGTGGTTTCTGCAAGAGAGAGATAATTGGCAGAGACACTGAGCTACAAATGAAATCTGGGATTAATTTAGAGGAAGAAATAGGGTTTTATAGATAAAAGAATTTTTAATTCAAAGAGGAAGGGGTAAAAATGGAATTAAAAATTACAGGGATGATCATCATGAATTTAGGGATTTTTGGTGAAAATTTCATAATTTTTGGATAAGTAGAGCTATTAAAATAAATTCAGAGAAGATAGAACAGATTAAATGGATTGATCAAGGGCTGAGATCTAATCAAAGCTACTCTGGGTGCAATTTGGGGACAGAGACATATCTGGGTGCAATATGGGGCTGCCAAACAAAGAAAACACCTTAAATGGCGCTGGAAAGTTATTTGAAAGGAAGGAATTACTAGATAAACTTGGTGTACCATGTTTGTTTCTCATTAAACATGACGTGTGGGCCCGGACCACGTGAACCAAGCTCACCCGAACCACATCCTCCTTCTCCCCTATCTCTTTCGCTGGAAATGGGCCCCATATTGACAGAAATTCGTTTCCTTCTTCTCTGCTGCTGCTGAACACGAATTTCTCTCTGCTGAACACCATTTTTCAACAGAAAACAAGTGGAAAATGGAAAATGGGTCAAACGGCGACGAAAAATTGCAAATAATATACCGTTGGAAAGCTCTAACCGAGGAGAATCCATTAAAGCGATTTATTTTGAAAATGGTGCACTGTACATCACTCGCATCAGGGGTGAAGTAATTCGGGTGTGAAGTCCAATTAAGTGATTTAGCGAGTAATTGGACAAATTGGCGGTTTAGGGAGGCTCAAGTGGGTCCCACGATTCGGTTAAGGCAGTTTCGGCACTAATTAATTCCCTTTTGCATGATTTTCATAATGGAATTGGTGTACGAGACCGAGAGTTAATGAAAGGGGCTAATTCACTTGATTTTTGAAGAAAGAGAGCAGGAAGATTTGAGCCGTGATCACAAAGTGCCATCATCGGCAATCCAGACCTCAAACAATTCCTTCAACAAACACAAATTAAACCAATTTCAACCATCCAATTGAGTGATCAAAGGCTATGATCATGCCATGTCATTGATCCGTGGGCTTGAGAAAACACAAATGGTGCAGAAGAAAACACAATTCAAAGCAATTAGGCTATCAATTAACCCCTATAAAAGCCCTTGACAAGCAAGTGTAAAAAAAAAAAAAAAAAGGAGAAAGGGAGAACAATTGAGAGGAAACATTGCCCACTGTCTTGAAGAGTAAAGAAAAAGCCAAAAAAAAAGGAGAGATGCAATAGGAATTATCAAGAAGAAGAGAGAGATTTGCTATAATAGAGATTAGACAAATTTGACACCATTAGAGGAGCTTGTTCTTGTGAATTGAAGAGTGTATAAGCGCATTACAAGGGAAGGTTTGCAAATAAAGGATGTTATCTTATCTCCTTTCTTGTTTGAGCTCGAATTTCTTTTTTTTTCTTTCTTTTCTTTCCTTTCTTTCTTGTCAATTTAGTATTTGATGATCATCTTCAGTGAGCTACTGGCCCAAACTGAGAGTTTGGTGAGCCTTTAAGCCTGAATCGATCTCATAATCAAAGAATTTCACCTTTTTCCTCTTTGTTGTTCCTTCTTTACATTCTTCCTTTTCTTGTTTATCTTCTTTTCTATTCTTTATGAACCCTAACTGAACACAAGATTGGTCTTAGAACTGACATCCAGCGAGCCACTGGCCCAATTACAAAGTAATTGGTGAGCCTTTTAGGCCTGGATGACACTAATTGAAGGCATAGTGCAGGCATGAAGGGTCAATTTGGTACAAGGCAATGTGATACCTTGCTGTACCACTTACATTGTCTGATGGTGGATGAGAAGACCATAAATGAACTACAGTGAAGCTAGACTTTCGAAATGTATGCAACAGCAACAATTGACATGGACAGACGAATGAGAATTGATGAAAAATCGTGCCCAAATGACAATGAATTTAGTCCGGTACCGAGATCACAATAGGTACCGAGGACGGCACTAGTTCAACCGATTATTTGCTCCACTGATGGACACAGCAGGGGTACCGCTGTGCTCACCGAACTCCGGCGATGCTACAACCATTGGCGGATCCCCGATCAGAGACTCCGATCATCGGAAAGTACCCTTACGCACGAATCTCGAAGACTACCGAAGAAGACAATGGAGAAGCACCTTCACACGGGATTCAAAGCAAACGCACGAATCGTGAATTAATTTGAGGAAACCCGAGCCAGAGATTGGAATAGAGCAATTCATCTCGTCAGCACGAATCTGAACGCTCCCTTGACGGTTCAGATTAAGACCATAAGAATAGGATGCGGCCCAGAACGAGGCAACCGGCCCATCAGTGAAGAAAATAAAAAAATGATTGGGCCCTACTTGCAAAATTAAGAGAGGAATTTATTTTGGCCCAACCTGTAAAATAAAAAAAATCAGACCCAACTGTGAAAAATAAAAAAATAAAATTGGGCCCAATCTGTAGAAACCAAAGGGAATTAAATCTTAGCCCAATTCATCAAACCCAACTAATAACAGAAAATAAAAAAATAAAGAGTAAATAAATCATTTGAAAATGTTCCTAAACTTCAAATTAACTCAAATTTGTTTCTAAAATTTCTTTACTTTTCATAGCATTTTTCTGTATAATAACATTTTAGTTTTAGAAATAATATCATGTTGAAACAATTTAAAAGCAAAAGATATTACATATATTGATATATTTGACTTAGCTTTGACTTGTCATTTTAAATACTATAAAAATCCCAAAAATTCAAATAAAATCATGAATAATAGTTAGATATATTTTACTGATTTTTCAAGTGATTTTCATGAAATAATAATGACAATAGTAATATGCAATAATAAATAATGATATTAGCTCCATTCTTTGATAAATAAAAATAAATAATAATAGATATTATGTTGATATTTTTTGTAAAAAAGAATAATAAAAATAAATAGCACAAAAATATACAAAAATATATACTACCATGGTAATAGATAGTAAATGCATTTTCTTCTATAATAAAGAATGATAATATAGTCTTATAATAAAATGAATTGTATTTCTTTTGTTATTTCTATACAAATATACAATAAAAATATTTTTGATGGATAAAATGCAATAAAAATAATAGTTGTAATAAAGAATATAATGAATTCCATCCCTTATGGCTATTTTCAAATAATGATGATAATAATAAAAATTTTACATATTTTTCTATAGATAATAAATAGAAATAATAAAAAATATAATAAATAGGATAGAATATTAATAATGATTTCTTTAGGTATTATAAGATCCTAAAAATAAAATAAAAAAATATAAATATAATAAAAAATAATAATAATAATATATAATAATAAAAATAATATAGCTAACCATCTTTTGATTTTGTAAATAATTTTTACATAATGAATAATGTTTCAACATAATGAAATTCTATTACTTTGGCTATAATAAATATTATAAGAAAATATAAATAAAAAAAAAATCATTGCCATTTTATTTTCTATTATTTTTGTAAGTGATTTTCTACAAAATAAATAGAGTTTAGAAATAATAAAAGTAAAAATTCTACTATTTTAGCTGTTATAAAAATCCCAAAAATATAAATAAAATTCTAGTTATTAGCTAACCCCTTTTCCTATTATTTTTGTAAGTAATTTTTCTACATAGATAAATAGAGTTTAAGAAATAAAAAAATATATAATAATAATAATAATAATAATAATAAATAAATGCATCTTTATAATAGAAATAATAATGGAAGATATTATGTAATAGGTTTTGTACATTTTGGAGATGAACAAATAAGCTCACACAAGGGGTGTAGAGCCACATGAGAACGTTTGCACCCATGATATAACCTTTAGAACGATTAGTCAGGACAAGAACATCTTGACGAAGGATAAACAAGGTTGCAACGGCAACACGAGAAGATACGTCGAGACAGGAACATTTTGACGTAGGATGACTAAAGCTTCGATAGCAACATGAGAAGATACGTTGAGACAAGAACATCTTGACGTAGAATGATTAAGGCTTTGATAACAACACGAGAAGATACGTCGAGACAGGAACATCTTGACGTAAGATGACTAAAGCTTCGATAGCAACATGAGAAGATACGTTGAGACAAGAACATCTTGACGTAGAATGATTAAAGCTTCGATAGCAATATGAGAAGGTATGTCGAGACAGGGAACATCTTGACGTTTGATGAAGAATAACGGAGTAGCTGCGATATCAACATGGAGATACATGTCGACTCGAGGAAGAAGAACATTACGATGTCCTAGAGAGGTGACATCTTAATGACTCATTACCATGAGCAAGTAACTCATGATTGAATACGCTCACACAAGGGGTGTAGGGCAATATAGTAATTTTACACAAGTAATGCAACATGTAGAATGATTAGTCGAGACAAGAACATCTTGACGCTCGCTGAAGAATGACCAAAGACACGACATCAGCATGGAGAGATATGTCGACTTTGAAGAAGAAGAACATTATGATGTCCGAGAGAAGCGACATCTTAATGACTCGGTGTCATTAACAAGTAATTCATGACCATTTGAGCTAGCAAGACTGAACTCATCCGTCGATAAGTTCGTCTCCTGGCTCATTTCCCGAGACTGTGAGATTGAATCGTTCCGTAGTAGATTCATCCACAAAATAGTGAATGTGAACCGTTCGTAGGTAGGTTCCTTCACTAACACATGCCTCAATGTTAAGGCGGCCCCGGCGCTTCGGGTTTGACATTGTGTGTAATGTGTTTCCTAGGTTTATGAATCGGCTTAGTGCTTCGAATTCATGATCTAGAAGATCGGTGAGAAGAAACACGTGGGCCATATCCACCCTTCTCCTGATTCACCAACCTCAAGATCAACCGGCTCAGCGCTTCGAGTTGTATTTTGTGTGATTGGTTGTTGACTAGTTAAGATTGAACCGTTCTGTAGTAGGTTTATCTTCTAGATCAATGGAGGTCGAGTCGTTCTGTAGTAGACTCACCTCAAACCCCTCTAAAGAGATTAACACAGTCCGTAGTAAGGTTACATCTCGAGGTGGCATAAACCGAACCGTCTGTTTGTAGGTTCATCTTCCATAGGACGATAACCGTCTGTTTGTAGGTTTGTCCTCCATAGAATTAAGTAGAGATTGAACCGTCTGTTAGTAGGTTCATCTTCCATAGGATTAAATAAAGGCCGAACCGATCTGTTTGCGGGTTCGTCTTCCATGGACCCTTTTGTGAACCCAGACGACCACTTGACCATCTTTTAACTATACTATTTGCTTCTCTCTTTCAAAGATCCAGAGGTGCCTCGAGGTTAGTAGCCCAGGGTAATTAACGGTGGGGGCTTGCGCCCATCGGAATCTACAAGAACTCACAATCACTAAAAACCCCCTGAATGTGCATCCAAATCTCTCTAAACGGCAGAATCAGCCGACACCCAGCAGATGCACGCTCGGGAGGGATCTCCGTGTCCTTCTTCCGCAACCCATCGCCCAGCGGCGGTGCGGAGCGCGCGAAAAAGGGTCGCACAAATCGTTAATTGGATAATCTTCTAATAGGCATAATTTGGAGTAATTATATCAATTTGTATGAAATTATGTGTAGTTATGAGGCAATAAATGTTCAAAATCTTAAATAACTTGTTTAAACTGTAGTTTCTAATGTATTTTACTTATATTTTATGTAAAATAAGCGTCATAAAATATTCATATGGATGTTTTAATTTGATATTATTATAATATGCATAATTAGGAGTAATTATATTAATTTGTATGAAATTCTATGCAGTTATGCGGATAAAATTTTTTAAAAGCTCAATCAACATGTTTAAACATCTGTTTTTAATGCATCTTATTTATATTTTGTGCAAAATTAGTGTCGTACAATATTCATATCAAAGTGTTAATTGGACAATCTTCTCATAGGAATAATTATGAGTAATTATATTAATTTTCGTGAAATTATATTTAGTAATGGACAATGAATGTTGTAGATCTTAAAAAACATGGTTAAACAGCAGTTTGTAATGTATCTTACTTATGTTTTATGAAAAAATAGTCTCATAGGATATTAATATTGAAGTGTGTTTACCCTTGAAAAATTTCAAGGATGAGTAGATAAATAAATGAAAAATAAATTGATGAATAATGATAAATCATAAGAAAAGGGGGGAAGAGAGAGAGCAGTGAAAAAATGGCCCACTGATCAGGAAAGGTCGCTGCCTAACCCCGGAACAAATCCATTAGTCCCACAATGGAATGCTGGGCATGAAGTGAAGAGTATAAATACCCCGCCATTCTCTATCCACTCAGCATGAGTGACACCCAAGAAGATCGAGGGAGAGAGGAGACCTCTTGGGTGTCACCATGTGATTATATCTTTTTCGACAAGTGGGACCCACATGGCGGTCCCTTATGAGCGGACTCAATGACATGGACCTAGCCTATTTTGCTAAGAAAGCTAACCAACCGGAACGAGAGGTTAAGCATTAATCCCACAATGAAATAATACGGTGAAAAACGAGGATATAAATACCCCCACCACCTCCTACTCATTCGAGGTGGGCGACCCTCGGGAGATTTAGGAGAGAAAATCTCGATGGGTCGACCATTTGATTACATTTTTCTCGACAAGTGGGACCCCTGGCGGTCCCTTGAGATGAATCTAACAAAGACATAGCCTATCGATGAGTCACCATGTGACTATTTTCACCGACAGTGGACCCAGCACCTCGGTGACCTATTGAGGAGTCGAATTGAACCCTAAAAATCTGCCTTTGGAGCTAACCCTAGAAAGGATTTGACGCAAAGTATAATCCCTATGCTACATGAAATGATGTCAATGCCAAGCTAGCATTTTGATGCAACTAATCATGAGAAATTCCAAATGTGATTTTGCTTTCAAGGTGACGACTGGTGCCAAAGCTGCGAGCAACCACCTAACCATGCTTTGATTTGTGTCAATTCATCGATAAGTAGTCGGTTCTTTGGCCAAGTCACCCTCATGTTAAGGGATTGAAAGTCAATTTCACAAGATCGATCAGTGCAAAAGTAGGAGCAACCACGATCAAGTCTAGATTTGTATTAATTCTTTGATAAGTAGTCAAGCATTTGATCAAATCAAACCCTAATGAATATCAATATAAGTCTAATTGGTATTTAGTTAGGGTGGTTTCTGCAAGAGAGAGGTAATTGGCGAGAGACATTGAGCTACAATTGAGATCGGGGATTAATTCATAAAGAATAATAGGGTTTTATGAATAAAAGAATTTTTAATCCAGAGAAGGAGGGGTAAAAATGGAATTAAAAATTACAGGGATGATCATCATGAATTTAGGGATTTTTGGTGAAATTTTCATGATTTTTGGATAAGTGGAGCTATCGAGAATAAATTCGAGAGAAAATAAAGGCGAGAATAAATGGATTAATCAAAGGTGAGATTTGATCGGAGCGAGATCTGGGTACAAGTTGGGGATGATAGCGGCTACGGGTACAACCGGGTGCAATAAACACAGGAGGCATAAAATAATCGAAGAGAGAGGGTGTGCCACGTGGCGGCCTCTCATTGGGCCATGTCGGCCGAAGTGGGCCCCACCCGGGTATGAGTCGGCGACGAGTGGGCCCACCTAAGTGCCACGTGGCGAGGCACGACCGATGGGCCACCTCATCACTCCATTGCCACATGGCACCATACGTGCAGGCCACTTCACCCAACCCCATGCCACATGGCACGACGGAAGGAGGCCACTTCGCGACCTGTGCCACATGGCACCATCTATAAGGCCACCTCGGCATTGGTTAATGGATAATCGAGAGATAAAGGAAGATGATTAAACTAATGGGCCAATCACAACATGCCATATCATATCAATTAACCCAAACTATGCACTAATCAATCATTAACCCATTACTATGCGCTAGACTCGGTAATCCTACGGATGGGGCCCATTGTCGGATCTATGAACATGGTGCATAAACAAACTACAAACCATTTCTATGTGAAAACATCTGCGGAGATTTAAATTTGAAATAAAAAGAGGTATGCACTGGCGCACTCGCACCTTCTTCCTTCTTTGCCTCGGCTCACGCACGCCGGGTGCGCAGGGCGTTTGAAGGGCCGCTCTCTCCTTCTCTCTCTCCTTCTCTTCTTCTTCCTCGCGATAACAGAAGAGTCTAATGGCGCCATCAATGGAGATCACACAAAGGGATTAACTCCAGATCAATTGCTCTTAGCCCTGGCTATCTAGTACAAAGGAGAGAAGGTGTATGGATTTAGATTTCAGAATGATGCAATATAAAGAGAGAAATGGCAAGAAGCAACACCTCGGGTCAAAACTTTGAACTTGTAAATTGAAGATCAAAACTTGCAATTGATGGCTGGGAGAGCTTCTAGGATCTCAGGCGATGGTGTTAGAGTGACAATTGCGAGGAGATAAATCTTTGGATGTAGGAGTTGCACCGATTCACAACTCGGCCTAGAAATGAGTTGATCAAACACTGTGATGGAGCTTGCAAATCGACTAGATGAGAGCACAGGGAGTTGCCTGACACTGAGTTGATGATGATGAAGCTTTGAGACAGAAGAAATGAGCAAAGAACCAAGGTGAAAGATTGAAGCTTGAATATAGCTTGTAATGAGAGAAAAGATGTGAATTGAGATCAATTCTGTAAAATGGAATTAAGGGAGCATGCTAGCAGCTTATATAGACATGGTATGGGGTCTGGAAGGATCTAGAAGAGGCTAGAGAGGCTTGCAAGAGCATGGGAACCGAATAGTGGCAAATCAGTAAATAAATTGAACTTGTAACTGCCTCTAGGCAGTTGCACATGAGCTAGGCAATGGAGACTCGGTTCAGTGGACCATAAGGCATACAAGGAAGCAGTTATAGTGAAGAGTATAATGCACCATGTGTAATTGGGTTGAGATGGTCAAAATCGGTCAAACCAATGGATTTCTATATAAACCCCTTATCCAGTGGCTGGAACTAAGAACAGAGGCATACACACGACCCTTAGAGCATTTTTAAGATCCCTGAGAAGCTTAGAGAGCAAGTGAGAAGCCAGAAAGCCAATTGATCTCACAAGTGTTGAGAACTTGGCAAACAGTCACCCTTTTCCATTATTAACAATCAATCTAAGAGCTCGAGCTACAGAGAAGAAGGAAAGGTGAGTGTATTCATTGTACATAGGAAGTTTGAGTTGTAATTGTGCTTGATTTTGAGTAATTTCAGAATTTTAATCTTGTTACTTGCATTTTCGCAAATTTCCTTTTCAATTCAATTGAATTTCTCAATTTTCTTGATTGAATTTCTTCTCGAACTATCGCCTTATTACTTAAACCTTTTCTATTCTATCTTTTTGTTTCTTTCTTGACTAATTGAGTAATTAAGGAAATGAATTATCGTCGAGAAAAAGCTAATAGAAGATCAAATGATCTCTTAGCTCTAATTGGTGATCGAAGGTCATTGACCTCTTAGCCTCTGTGTTTCTAAGCAATTGCTTCAAGAATTCAACTTTCAATCGAGTGATTGATTGTGATTTTGAAATTAATTGCTAGAATCTGAACTTGACAATGCAATAGCATTCGAAAGTACTTCAATTGATCAAGCTACATGCTTTGATCAAAGTGCATTGCATAGGCGACGGGTTACGTATCAATAAGATCGACTAAATTGAAGCAATTGGTTAGAAACACCGAGTATAGTATTGAATTGCCAATCGGTACCGCTCTCAAATTATTGTTTCATCGTGATTCAAGTAAAAGGAAAGGTTTGTTGTGGTGATCAAATTGCTAATTCATTAATTGAGACTTGGAATTATGTGAATGAACCAAGAATTACAAGAAATCGTGAATGAAATAATCGATTTGATCAAGAAAATCAATCGGTACCAAAACGGTATGGTCCAGTCAATTGTGCACGGTGGCGCGAACGATCCACCGCACCGTAGTACAATCAAAAGGTGTAGTTAGGTTCTACAAGCCAAGGCGACGCTTGTGGTGTCCGATCATTAATCGAGATCGCCGAGATCGGAATCAACCTCCTAGCACGCATCTTGAAGCACGGTAGAGAAGAGACAGAGAAAGGATCTCTTGCACTAATCTTGAGAGGCCGCACGAATATTGGGACAAATCCAAAGGATCTGGGCTATTGAATCTTTAGAAAATTAAAGCATGAATTAATCTGGGCCGTCAACCCACGCAGTGCAAATCTTAATCTAATCTGGCGGCCCAAGTAAGAATGGGATTAAATGAAAGATGAGTGCCAATCTTGATATAGATCTGGCGGCCCAGATTAAGCCCATTAGTTAATTAATAACAGAACATTAATTATATATGGTAAATAAATAATTTGAAAATTCTATTGAACTCCAAATTGACTCAAATTTGTTTCTAAAATTTTCTTATTTTTCATACTATTTTTCTATACAATAATATTCCAGTTTTAAAAATATAATCATGATAAAACAATTTAAAAGCAAAATACATTACATATATTGATATAGTTGACCTAACTTTGACTTGTCATTTTAAATACTATAAAAATTCCAAAAATATAAATAAAAATCATGAATAATAACTAGATATATTTTAGTGATTTTTCAAATGATTTTCCATGAAATAATAATGATGATAGTAATATGCTATAATAAAAGTGAGGTTAGCTATGTTCCTTGATAAATAAAAAATATAATAATAATAATAATAATAGATATTATATTGGTATTTTCTGTAAAAAGAATAATAAAAATAAATAGCACAAAATATACAAAATATACTACTATGCATTTTCTTTCATAATAAAGAATGATAATATAGTTTTATAATATGAATTGTATTTCTTTTGTTATTTCTATACAAATATACAAAAATATACTTTGATGAATAAAATGTAATAAAATAATAGTTGTAATAAAAACATAATAAATTTCATCTCTTATGACTAGTAATAAAAATCTTATACTTTTCTATAGATAATAAATAGAAAATAATAAGAATAAATATAATGAATAGTATAATAAATAGAATAGAATATTAGTAATGATTTCTTTTAGCTATTATAGATATTAAGGAAAAAAGTAATAATAATAAAAATATAATAATAAAAATAATAATAGTAAAATAGTATAGCTAACCATCCTTTAATTTTGTAAATAATCCTTACATAATGAATAGTATTTCAATATAATAGAATATAATAATAAAATCCTATTACTTTAGCTATTATGAACATTTTAAAAATAATACAAATAAAATCATTGCCATTTTATTTTCTATTATTTTAGTAAGTGATTTTCTACAGAATAAATAGAGTTTAGAAATAATAAAAATAAAATTTTACTACTTTAGCTATTATAAAAAATCCCAAAAACATAAATGAAACCCTAATTAATAGCTACCCCTTTTTCTATTATTTTTGTAAATAATTTTCTACATAGATAAATAGAGTTTAAATAAAAAATATAATAATAATAATAATAATAATAATAATAATAATAATAATAATAATAAATAAATGCATCTTTATAATATAAAATAATAATGGAAGATATTATATAATAGACTTTGTGCATTTTAGAAATGAATAAATATGCTCACATAAGGAGTGTAGAGCCACATAAGAATATTTGCACACATGATATAACATTTAGAACGATTAGTCAAGATGAGAACATCTTGACGTGAGATGATTAAGGCTTTAATAGCAATACGAGAAGATACGTTGAGACGAGAACATCTTGACGTGAGATGAATAAGGCTTTGATAGCAACATGAGTGAATATGTCGAGACAAGAACATCTTGACGCTTAATGAAGAATAACCGGAGCTGCGATATTAACATGGAGATATATGTCGACTCGAAGAAGAAGAACATTATGATGTCCTAGATAGGTGACATCTTAATGACTGTTGCCATGAGCAAGTAACTCATGATTGAATACGCTCGCACTGAGGGGTGTAGGGCTACATATTAATTTTGCACAAGTAATGCAACACGTAGAATGATTAGTCGAGACAAGAACATCTTGACGTTCGTTGAAGATTGACCAAAGCTACGGCATCGGCATGGAGAGATATGTCGACTTCGAAGATGAAGAACATTAAGATGTCGAGCAAAGTGACATCTTAATGACTCGGTGTCATGAACAAGTAATTCATGACCGTTTGAGCTAGCAAGACTGAACTCGTCCGTCGATGAGTTTATCTCCTGGCTCATTTCCCGAGAATGTGAGATTGAATCGGTGCTGTTGGTAGATTCATCCACAAAACGGTGAATGTGAACCGTTACGTAGGTAGGTTCCTTCACTAACACATGCCCAATGTTGAGCGGCCCGGCGCTTCGGGTTTGACATTGTGTGCAATTGTGTTTCCTAGGTTTATGAATCGGCTTAGTGCTACGAATTCATGATCTAGAAGATCGGTGAGAAGAAATACGTGGGCCATATCCACTCTTCTCTGATTCACCAACCTCGAGATCAGCCGGCTCGGTGCTTCGAGTTGTATTTTGTGTGATTGGTTGTTGACTAGTTAAGATTGAGCCAGAGTCTGTTTGTAGGTTTATCTTCTAGATCAACGGAGGTCGAGTCGATGCGTATGTAGACTCACCTCAAGCCCCCTATGAAGAGATTAACACAGTGCATTGGTAAGGTTACATCTCGAGGTGGCATGGACTGAGCCGTCTGTTTGTAGGTTCGTCCCCCATAGGACAAAACCGTCTGTTTGTAGGTTTGTCTTTCATAGATTGAGCCAGGTCTGTTTGTAGGTTCATCTTAAAGTAGACCCGTTTTATAAACCTAGACGACCACTTGACCATCTCTTAACTATACTATTTGCTTCTCTCTTTCAAAGATCCGAGAGGTGCCTCGAGGTTCGTAGCCCGGGGTAATTAACGGTGGGGGCTTGCGCCCGCCGGAATCTACAAGAACTCACAATCACTAAAAACCCCACGAATGTGCATCCAAATATCTCTAAACGGCGAGAATCGGCCGACGCCCCGGCGAGATGCACGCTCGGGAGGGATCTCCGTGTCCTTCTTCCGCAACCCATCGCCGGCGGCGGTGCGGAGCGCGCGAAAAAGGGTCGCACGGGATGCGCACGCCGGTGGGACCTAGATTCTCCTCTTATCTACGAAAGAGAGAGTCAAATAGAATAGTTAAGAGATACAAGTGGTCTTCTATGCGCTAAAATGACTAATAATTTTCAAGTGTTTTTGTTTTGCGGGAAATGGCATACTTTGGAAATTTCAACCTCGCTCCCTACACCGTCACTCTGCACGAGCCGGAGGGCAAGCTCTTCATGTTCTTCGGGACCATCCCGCAAGAACTCACCATCTACGGCCCGACTCCGGTGGCCACGATCACTCCGCAACCGTCGGATCTCTATCCGGACGAGGAGGAGGACTCGATCACCACGACTCCCAAGGGGATCTCAAACAATGTCATGGCCTCTCCTACTACCTCCCCAAAAGAGGAGAAGGCGACCGTCTAAGAGGACGGCTCAAGGTCGCGGCCCCAAGCGCCGTAACTCTCAAGCATCCGGGAAGAGGGCCACGGATGCATACAGGCCGGTGGTGGCTAGGCCGGCCATCCCGGTCTCCAACAAATTCACGGCCCTCGCATAGTGGCCAAGAACTCGGCCACGGGCCGGCTCGCCGGGCATGGGAGGTGCCTAAGCCCACACCTCGCCTAACTCAAAGGCCTCGGCGCGCGGGACAAGTCTCAAGCCCTACGAAGCCATCTACAAGGCTCACGGGGCCCTCAAGCGAGAGGAAGAGCGTGAGAAACGCTAGGTCGAGACAATACGTCTCCCGCTCCGGTCAATCTCAAGACATGGCTCGGCGCGCAAGCCATTGTCTCAACTCACGCACCCGAGGAGGTTTACACCAAAGGCAACACCTAGCACCCGGCGGTGTGGGTCCCAAAGGGTTCCCGGCCAACAAGGTCCCAATCTCAAGCCCCGGCCAAATTTAGCAAAGCGGCAAGTCTAATGCTCCGTCGAGAGCGTGTTTAGCGCTTAGGCCGGAAGAGTGTATTCGGCCGATTAGGCTCGAGAATACCACTCAATAACACGAAGATAACGCACGACCAAACAAAGAAGAAGAGAAGAACGCTCGCTATGAAGAGCACTTCTCGATCAACACCATCGTATAAGCTACGATGCGATCAGGACAACGATCTTGAGGTGAATATGACTCGGGATGACCAGTCCCCGCCTAATCAAGCTCACGTCACCAATACCAACAAAAATAATGGTAGAAAAGGGAGACCCCCAAAGAGAGTCAACCCCGAAGGCAATAGCAGGGAAGGGGAAGACCACAACGAAAACCCTGATCTCTTCGATAATGAAGATGACGTTGAAACACGTCCCGAAGTGCCAATCGATGAAATAGAAATATTAAAAGGCCACATCGAGGCACGGGACGAAGAGCTGATTAGGCAACGGGAGTTAATCGCTACCATGCTAAAGCAAAATGAAGAATTGATCAAGGCGGTCAAGTCGTTGCAAGAATCACAAGACGCCAATTTCAAAGCTGGTAGCTCCCGTCAAGAAGGGTCCACGTGTACCAAAAGCAATCATAAGGGAAAACAACCGTCAATTCTAAACCCCATCCACATAGAACAATGGAAGTGGAGAGGTGAACCAACGGGAATATCCCGGAAAGAGATTCAAGCCATGATTGCCTGACAAATGCAAATAGGCGGAGGTGGATACGCTATCCCTCCCGTTAAAAGCGTGGACATCCATACCACCGCCATATACGACTTAGAAGAATATCCTAAAGGGTATGTGATCCCCGCAAGGACCTTCTCCAGGGAAGGCAACAAAGACACGAACCGAACAACACACTGGCCCACTTTGTAGCCTCGTGCGGCGACACGGGTGGCAATGATGCACCTTGTTGTTAAGACAATTCCCTCGAGTTTGGTGGGAACCGCTTTCCAATGGTATTATTCATTAGAGAACAACGGCATCGGGACTGGGACGAGATGGCGGACTCGTTCGGGGCACGATTTGTCATGGTATCGACAAAATAAACATAGCCGATACGGCAAGCACTAAACCCAAGAAAGGGAGTCAATGACAGATTTTATCAATAGATGGCGGAACCTCGGCATCAAATGCGGCCCGCGCATTAGCGAAGATGAGGCCGTCAACTTAATCATGAAAAACATTGACGGGTGGATGGGCATGCTTCTTGGTGTGACAAAGGTCAACACATTCAAAGACTTGCTCGGATCGGTATCCAATATGGAAAGGATGTCACCGCACACCGTGCCGAACTTCATGAATAATAGGCGCAACGAGGAGCCCGAGTGAAACCAAAGTAGCATTCACCTCGCTAAAAGATAAGATGGTTGCCAATGCGAGACACCCAAAGCGGCGACGATAGCACAAATGGCAATAATTACAACAAGGGACCCGGGCCCAACCCGGGAGGGAGTTCACGGAGTTTTGAATCCCTCGGACAAAAGAAGACTAAACCGTACTCCTTCGGGAAAGATAAAGTTGCCCAAATCTTCGAGAGGGCACCGAAGAATGGTCTAACCTGCCGGACGATAAACGCCGGAAGATGCGACAAATCGGACGAACCCAACACGCCCATACCAGAATAATAGGGCACTCAATTGAAGATTGCTGGGTCTTCAAAGATTGGGTCGAGAAGGCGTATAAAAATGGTGAAATTACTTTACCAAAAGGATTCTTGCAAAGCCCATCAGCCCATGAGCAGGCCAACACGATCTCTCATGAGGAAGAGAAAGTCCGGGCCGATCAAGCGAAGACCAAGAAGAACAATGGACTACGCACCTATCGAAGAAATCAATTAAAATGCTTAAAGCCCTTAAGAAAGAACCTGGCATGAAATGGAAGGACGACATCACGCCAGTGGTCCCACCAAAACCCAGGGTATACTATAAGGTGGACGAGCCAAGATCGGGTTCTTAAGAAGAAAAAGAAGCATAGAAGCGGACAAGTCCAAAAAGAACAAGATTGAAGAGTACGAGCGGGCGTCCGAGACGATCACCCTTCAACACTTCATCTCCAAAGAAAGGCTGGGAGAAGCTAACCCTAGGTCAAAAGGAAGAAAATATAAATGAAGAAATAAATAAAGAAGAAAGCGAAGAGATGCGGGGTGCTTCGTGTAACATGGTATATTCTTCTCACGACGAAGATATGCCAACATTAGAGGAGATGTTCTTCCTAAATGATGAAGGAGAAGCAAGCACCTCGGGACCAAGAACGAAGAATGTAAAGCGTGCTCCGTCCGGGACTTACGTGCCGAGAGACAGGCTCCCAAGGATTAGATAAAGGAAAGGACAAGGTCCAGAATAAAGGTAAAGAGGTCGAGAATCCAAGCAAGAACCCGAGAAAGGACCGGTCGACGGGCGAAGAATATAATGTGTTGGCACATACGCGTAAGATTCCGGCGCTATTAAGCATATTTGACGCGTTGATGATGTCACAAGACCTAAGGGAGGTACTAATCGGGCCTTGCAAGATCCGAGAAGTACAAGTCATACTTTGTCGAGCAAAATATGCAAGAAGCCCTATTCACCGCCAAACGGGCCGCCTGTATAAATTTCACGGACGATGACCTCCTAATAGGCACCGTCGACCATAATCGCCCGCTATACATTACTGGAAATTGCGGAGGGCAGAAGATTGGCCGCATCTTGGTCGACGCAGGGTCTTCGATCAATATCATGCCGCTTAAAACTCTAAAGACCATCACCTTGGACGTGAAAAACTTATCTGATGAAAAGGTGATTATTCATGGCTTCAATCAAAACTCCCAAAAGGCCCTGGGAGCTATAACTCTGAACCTGCAATGCGGAAGTCTAAAAGCGCCTACTAAATTCTATGTCATTGTGTGAAACCTCTTATCGGGCGTTCTTTGGGCCGCCGTGGCTTCTGATAACCAAGTCATACCCTCTACTCTGCACTGATGCCTGAAATATATTGAGAATGGTAAGCAAAAGAGAATTGACGGAGATGTCAAGCCATTCGGGGTGCATGAGATTAAGTTCAATGACGCCTTGATATTTTACGCCTAAATCCGTTGCCGTAAAGCCGCCAATGACAAAGCGAGTCGAAACCCTTCAATAAAGGCCCTAAATTTGATACCTCATACGGAGAAGAAGAAGAGGTTAAATTCAATATTAAACCCGAGGTGCTCGAGCCCAAAGACCCGGAAGAAAGTCGGGCGAAGAAGCAACCTTCCGCTTCAAACAGGTGGCTGTGTATAAGGCTCAAATAAAACCGAGCGAAATCAATGCAAGTGATTCGAAGAGGAGGTCATTTTCAATTTTAAGCACTTGACACCCCTCAAATTCAGATCATAGAGGCAACTTCGGGAGAAGACTCAGAAAATTCCAACAACTCGGGCGATACCACCTCGGGAGAAGAATCGGCCATGATCGTCAACCACGGGAAGAAGAGTCGACGAAGAGATCATCTATCACATCCTCAAAAAGCCATACAAAGGGCCGAAACGAGATAATGAAAGTGAGGAGTCATATATGATCAACACGGGACCGTAGCGGAAGGGATAACCGGTTAGGCCAAGGCTTATAAATGAAGAACGCTCGTGGCGGGAAAATTTCGAAGGACGCGTACGGAATGCGATCGATGAAATAAGGCACCAAGTTGAAAATAACGAGAAGAGAGGTGTCGAACAATGGGAAGTGATGCGGGATATCAAGGTGCAACACAATGAAATCATGATAATGATTGAAAACCTGCAAACCGCGATCTATAACTCGAGCTACTCGAGGAGGTGACAAGCGAACCCGTTCAGGGACCCCCGAAAGACAAGCACCCGATAGCGGCAAACGGGTAATTGTAATAGTAGATGAATCAAAGGGGAAGAAACAAAAGCTAAGCAACCGACCGTCATGCAAACCCTCAAGGTCAAGAAGAGTAAACCATACTCTTTCTGAAAAATAAAACGCTCGGATATTTGAGCGAGGCCTTAAAAAGTGGGTTAACACTTCCCGTTTGTAAGCGACCCGAGACATAGAGAGCGGTGAAGGCGAATTCTGCCCTTATCATCGCATATTGGGTCACACAATTGAAGAATCTTTGGGTATTCAAGGACCTTATAGAAGAAGGGCATAGAAACGGGACAATCCAACTCCGAAGAGCTTTCAACAAGACCCGGCTCGCATAACTTGAATAACAAGGGCAAAGGGGTTGCACTATACGATCTCGCACACTCCGTACCTAGTACACCTAAGGTTGCGAGACGAAAGCCGATCAAAGAAATCTCCGCTCCAACTCGGTCATGAACATTGAGATAGAAGAAGAGATGGCGGCGCTAGAGATTCTTGTGGTCCCGAAAGGCATTTTAAAGACCTCATGCCAAGGGAAGTGAACCACATCCAAACCTTAAAGACCTTTGTTGTCGGCAAAGGTGGAACGCATCAAAGGGAAAACTATCATCCACAAGGCCATAATTTTCTATCAGAGCGATTCAACCCAGTCTCTGAAGAACCCTGATCACAACACTTGGAAGAAGTGGGTGATAGAACAAGAATCGGAGAATGCAACGAGCAATGACGCTGCATCTCATCCCTTTGGAAAGGAGCTATATAAATTGGCGAAAAGGGCAAGATGTCTGAGAAACATATCCAAGGCCGAGGCCAAGCGCTTTGATGAACTCTGGAATGGCGGCCAGAATAAAGTCCTGGGCCTGGATGGTAAAATAAAATACACCCGGGGATTAGGGTATAACTGCGATGACGCAGCATGCTTCGAGGGGTCTCTCAACGGGTACCGTATGGAAGAAAGCTGTTGCATGACACGTCGAAACGAAGCAGCCAGGATAATGAAACGAGAAGAGGACAATACCCGGTCTGAAAAATGCTTTGAAACGACTAGAAAAGGAACCTAACACGGTCGATGAGTTAGTGAAATCAATGCAGGGACGGAAGAAGACCCACGACCAACTTTCATAAGCGCATCCTTAGGAAGAGGTGGTGACGGGTTGAAGACATTCCTTAGAAGCTATATGGACGCTTCGCT
Source organism: Schoenoplectus tabernaemontani (assembly GCA_037127355.1). NCBI lineage: Eukaryota > Viridiplantae > Streptophyta > Magnoliopsida > Poales > Cyperaceae > Schoenoplectus > Schoenoplectus tabernaemontani. The sequence continues at coordinate 154,593 of CM073745.1, read as the reverse complement.
TGGAGTTATAAAGAGATGCTGGATTAGATCCCAACGTGGCGGTCCATTACTTGAAAATTGATCCGACCTTCAAGCCGATTAAACAAGCGCCGAGGCGGATGAGAATAGAGCTCGAAGAGAAGGTCGTGGAAGAGACAAAGAAACTCATCGACGCCGCTTCATACGGGAAGAAGAGACGCCGAGAATGGGTGGCTAGCATTGTCCGGTTAAGAAGAAAAATGGGCAAATCCGCATTTGTGTGGACTTTCGGGACTTAAACAAGGCGTGCCCTAAAGATGATTTCCGCTCCCGGTGGACCGAAATCATAATTGACCATACATCCTCTTATGAAGTCTTCTCCTTCATGGACGGTTATGCGGGCTATAATCAAATCAAAATGGCGCCGAGAAGATGAAAGGCACACGGCATTCGCACGCCGATTGGCATATATTGTTATAAAGTCATGCCGTTTGGGCTCAAAAATGCGGGAGCCACCTACCAACGGGCAATGACGAAAATATTCGACGATCGATCCACAAGATAGTAGAGTGCTATGTGGACGACCTAGTCATCAAAGCCATGTCATATGAAGAACACCTCCAATACCTCGAGGTCGTTTTCAACCGCTTTGAGAGAACATGCGCTCAAATTAAACCCGTTGAAATGCGCATTCATGGTATCATCCGGTAAATTTACGGGGTTTGTAGTACGCCATAGGGGAATTGAGATAGACCGGGCAAGATCAAAGCAATAAGCCGAACTATCCCCGCCAAAGAATTTAAAACGATTGCGATCTTTGCAAGGGCAATTGGCGTACATTAGGCGGTTTATAGCCAACCTATCGGGTAAAATCCAACCCTTCACCCGGTGACTAAGAAGAATATCCCGTTTAAATGGGATGGCGAGTGCCGCCGAGCCTTTGAAGAAATCAAGGCATATCTACTCAACCCTCCGGTGTTGGCGGCGCCTATACCCGGGAAGGAACTTATCCTGTATACGACCGCCCTAGATGGATCCTTGGGAGCCCTATTGGCACAAGAAAACCAGGATGGTAATCAAAACGCGCTATATTATTTAAGTCGCATGATGGTAGGGGCAGAACATGGGTATTCACCGATCGAGAAGCATTGCCTAGCCCTAATCTTCGCGGTGAAGAAATTGAGGCATTACATGCTAGCCCACAAAATCATATTAATATCCAAGGTGGACCCTCTCAAATATCGATGACTCGCCAATGCTAACGGGGAGGGCGGCCAAGTGGGCTATCATTCTTACCGAGTTCGACATCACCTATACACGCAAAAGGCGATAAAGGGGCAGGCGCTAGCAGATTTCCTGGCTGCACATCCGATCCAAGATGACTCCCCATTAAAATGTGACTTTCCTGACGAGGAAACCCTACATGTTGAAGAAGGAAGTCCTATTTGGGAGATGTACTTTGATGGCGCCTCGTCGATCGGCCGATCGCGGGCCCGGGGAGTCCCAATGTGCGGGCGCGCGGGACTAGTCTTCGTAACCCCGGAAGGCGGGATAATACGGCATTCTCTGGCTTTAACTGAACCATGTACAAATAATGAAGCAGAGTATGAGGCACTTATCGCCGGACTAGAGCTATCACTGGAACTAGAGATCAAGGCTGTACGCATCTTTGGGGATTCACAACTGATAATAAATCAAATAATTGGCGAATACAAGGTCTTGAAGCCGGAACTAATACAATATCACCGAAAGGCCATGGAATTAATGAAGAAAATCCCGTACGTGTCCATCGAGAAGGTCACGAGGGCTGTGAATGGTGAAGCAGATGCGTTGGCCAAACTCGCCAAGGAGCTGGGTGAACCAACAGAGCCGGAAATCCACATCATCGTCCGCAATAGGAGGCCATTATCATTGTGTCAAATAACAGATAAGGTGAATAATGAAAATGCTGGGCTAGAAAAGATAGAATGCCAAGAAACAATGATAACCGAAGAAGACGATGATTGGAGACAACCGTTCATCGAATATTTCCGGCATGGTACCCTTCCCAAAGATAAAAGGATGGCCGATCAAATAAGAAAGCGGGTACTACGGTATGCATATGTGGGCAATACGCTATACGGGAGGTCTTATGATCAGCTATGGCTAAGATGCGTATCAGGGCCTGAAGCCGAGCAGGTTATGAAAGAAGTTCATTCCGGACTATGCGGAGCACATCAGTCTGGGCCGAAAATGAAGTTGAAAATCAAGCGAATGGGGTATTATTGGCCCACGATGGTGGCTGATTGTGAAGAGCACGCAAAGAAGTGCCGCATGTGCCAGATACACGGCCCTTTTATACATCAAGCGCCAAACCCGTTGCACCCCACGGTAGCATCCTGGCCATTTAATATGTGGGGCACAGATATAGTGGGGCCCATAGACCCTCCTACATCAAGAGGTCACCGGTTCATCCTGGCGGCGACAGATTACTTTACAAAATGGGCCGAAGCCGTTCCGCTTAAAGAAGTTAAAGCGTCCGATGTGGTTAAGTTCTTCAAGACGCACATCCTCTACCGATTCGGCACACCACAACGGATAATATCCGATAACGGGACGGCCTTCAAGAGCTCCAAAGTCTATGCCCTGGCGGAGCAATTTAATATTGATTGGAGATTCTCGTCCATTTATAACCCGAGAGCCAACGGCCTGGCCGAAGCCTTTAACAAAACCCTAATCAATATCATGAAGAAGACCGTAGACCGGAACCAACGAGACTGGGATAATCGTCTACAGGAGGCATTATGGGCTTATCGAACCACATACCGAACGCCTACGCAAGCTACCCCGTATTCTCTGGCTTTTGGGGTTGAAGCCGTTCTCCCTCTTGAGGTGGAATTACCGTCATTACGGGTGGCTATGCAAAATGATATGACCATGGACGAATGCCAACAACTTAGATTGGACGAATTGGATGCCATGGACGAGAAGAGATTAATAGCCCAGCAGAACCTTGAAATATATCAGGCAAAAATGGCAAGGGCGTATGATAAGATGGCGCGAGTCAGGGCATTTCAACAAGGGGAGCTTGTTCTTGTCCTTAAGAGGCCGATCATTGGCCGGCACATCGGCCCAAAATTCTCTCCGAATTAGGAAGGGCCATATGTAATTGAGAAGGTATACGGGGGCGGCGCATACCAACTCATAGACCATGAAGGTGAAAGGCCCATGCCACCGATTAATGGGCGATATCGAAGAAGTACTACACATAGCCGGAGCGGGGCCGATCGAGTAGTATCTATTGTAAATAAATAAGGAGGGAATAAGTGTTCGCTTACACACACGTGCACGAAACACGAACCCATGTCTAACCTCCACTTTTGCATGAAAATCCCAAAACCCTACTTGTGCATATGTAAATAGAATGCATCCAAAAATCCAAAACCACACAAACACATTTAGTCCTATAAAAATAAAAAATATATAGAATAAGAGAATTCAACGCCAAAACCACGCGAGAATGTAAGGCGAGAGCCTTGGTGTTTGGGCTCACAATACAAATACCACTGGGTTTGTCCATTTGATACAGAATAAACACAAAAATGGGCAGGGTTTGCAGTTTGTCCCTCAAACTATCTGTTGCCCAATGACGAAAGTTGCTCATATTGGTCGCCCACGGCGCAAGCCAAGGGATAGGTCGAGCAAATTGGTGGCTAGTAAATAGCCGCTTCCGAGGGCATATGAATAAATAACTCTCGTATTATTAGTAACATGTATCACTAATAACCAAAAATCTGCCTTCTTCTAATAAAAATGAAAGGATATATATGTAAAACAATAAAAACCTACTTTCCTACTCATAAAAAAAAATGATGATAATAAAAATAATAAAATCTTTTCAATAAGGGGTTGCCACCTTTGTCCCGGAGACACCACGAGTGTTATACAAAGCCGGGTTGGGTGCATTCATCCGTAAAAGCACCACACGCCCGAAGAAATGGTGTGTCATAATCCCACGACATATCATGGAGGGGTCGGACCAAGGGTTTACGCTTGTACCCGACATTTCATGTTAAACAAAGCGCTCGCTTAAAGAAGTGACTCAGTCATGGAGAGCGGACCTACCCGATGAAAGCTTGTCTCGCAGGATGCGTGATGGATGTTTGAGGGTAGCTAAAATATAAAAAACCAGGTTGGGTGCATTCATCCGCAAAAGTACCACACGCCCAAGGAGGTGATCCGTTTCTAATCCCAAAGTAGATCATGGAGGGGTCAGATTAAGGGTTTATGCTTTTGCCCGACATTCAGTGTCAAATAAAGTAATTCGCTTAAAGAAGTGACTCAGGTCATGGAGAGCGGACCTACCCGATGAAAGCCTGTCTCGCAGGGATGCGTGATGGATGTTTGAGGGTAGTACCCCCACAAAACAAATTGAGTGGAGATGAGTGAATGTGAGTTTCCACTTTAGCACGTAACGGTGCACAAATGAGGGGAGAGTGGGTGAGCTTCCACAAAATAAATGTCAATTAAATATATAAGAAACATCCACAAAATGGTGTTATCAATTGCATCCATAATCCAATTGATACTGGTAAGTTTATCCATCAGTAATAAAGGGATAAACGGGTTTATTCTGTACCCGGCCTAGAGGTCAATACAGACAGGTTCGGTATCCGTAAAATACCACGGTTACTTGAGTTTTGTATTACCATAAATAAAGAGAAATGATGTATAGAATCAATGTAATAGGATGTTGTAAGATTTTCCTTTTATTTTAGGCAACGCTGAAAGCGATTGTAATAGGCGCTTTTGCAAATAAGATTGGAGGTGCACAACATGAAATCAATAGAATACTTCCTCGCTACTAGTAGAGGAAGCGACGAAAGGATAATAATAAAGGCAAGCATCATCCACAACAAGAGATCAAAATGATAAATGTCAATACATCCTATATCAAGTATGGCAAAAAGAAAAGGAGAAAAGAAAAAAATGAAAGTGCAGTCTATGGGCCCAAAAAGCGGGACTCCAACTCTAATAGCACAGTACTAATAGTCTCCAGATAATCATGGAGGGAGTGCCTGTCCTCCTCCGAAGCCGTCTCAAAATCCAAAAACTGAGCGAAGGCACTATCCCGAACGCTCGTGTGAATCTGCAGCTCTGGGAGACGTCCCGCCAAATGTCGAGAGAAGCCCTCCACCGACAATCTGTGGTCCTCTAGCTCCTGCACGAGCAGTCGAGCGGGCCCACCACTGACTCCCATAGAGCGGAGAGTAGCACAAGAAGAGAGCCGCTGAAGATAATGGAGTCGAGCAGCCTCCAAATGCCTGCGTAGCTCATGGATCTCCAACTCGTGCTGATAAACGAGAGAGCTCGCATCCTGGTAAGCCCTGAGCAGCTCCTCACACCTCCTAGAAATGAAAGTGCTCTCGAGACGAGGTGCAATGAGTAGAGCTGGCGCGATGGTATCTCGCATCAGCCTATACCAATCGAAGGAGAAGCCACTGGGCAGAGAATCCAGGATCTCGAAATCTAGCGGATAGCCCCCAAAGAAGGTATCTCGAAGTGCATCCGCCAGCGCGGCCAAGGCGAGCTGCACATCCCTCGATGAAACATCTGCAAGTAAAATAAATGGGTTAGACAAATTGTTATAACCAAAGAAGAAATAGAAGGAAGAGAAGATCTAACCTATCGCCTCGTCGCTCGAGACAAAGCGGGACCGAATCGGGGGCGGGGATGTCGGTCGCCTCGGGAGGACCGCGGGTGTACCAGACCCGCTACAAAATAAAATGGAAAGCATAAATACATGAAAAATAAAATACGGGCAAATGATAAAGGAAATATAAGGTACGGGAGAAGCATGAGGCTCGGCGAGACCCTCGCTAGCCGAAACCCCGTCTCTCGGGCCGTGGAATAGTCGCTCCACCACGGCACCTCTCATCCAACTCGAGTCGTAGTCGACCGCAACCCGCTCGGCCGAGACTCGTCATCCGTGGCCATGAGAGGCCGTACGTCGGGAGATGAAGAAGTATGAGATGGCCCTCCTCGATCGCAATGGCTTGTCGCCTGCGGCTCGACACCAATGGACTCCCCGCTCTAAAGAAGCCTCCTCTCGATCGTACAAGAGTGAGCACCGGCCCCGAACCACATCGAATGAGTCACCATCTCCCGGTGGGTACCACAAAATCGACGGTGAAGCAGACCGTCATAAAAGAAAGGCTCCGAGCGGTGAGGAGACGCCATGTCATCGCCTCGTGGTCCGCAAAATCTACATGTAAGAATGAAAATACTAGTGCATGCCGGCAACTAGGTATTAAATGGAGCACACGAACTGCGACGACAAGGTCGGTGCAAAACCCCGAAATGGCGCACTCGCAGCGCCGATGGATCCGCTACGATGTCATCCCGAACCGCTCTACAGGAGATGTCCCGTGAGCTGAAAATAAACTCTAATCAGAGATATGAATGAAGTGCGCCTGAATAAGGATAGGCGAGTCAGTAAAGAAAATCACCCGGAATAGGAGAAGGAAAAGAAGATGGAGAAGACGGCTGAGAAGCGCCGTCTCGATCTCTCTCCACGGCGGCTGAAGCCGGTGGCTCGGTAGGTGGATGAGAACAAGTGTCAACAGCTCTCGGGCGAGGGACTGAGAAGCCGGGCTCTGCCTCATCATACTCATATGCAGAATCTGATTAAAAAGAAATCTATCAAAAATCTAGCCTGAAATCTAAGCTTAAAATAAGGAGGGGATGAATCTAGAGTGTACCAGTGAGCTGAGTCCTAGTAGATGAACAAAAGCAGCGGCTGTCTAACCCCTGAAAATCCACTGGCGCTGAAGAAAGAAGTGGGAAAGAGATGAAGTCATCGTAAGAGAGGCTAGACGATGAACTGCCTCTATCCCTGGGGCAAGTACCGCGTACCACCACTGAAGGAGTATATGACTGGTACGAGCGAATGACATTATAATACCACCAGACGTAGCGTCTCGAAAACGTGGGTGTACGGGAAGCAAGTACCGTCTGAAAGTGAGAACCTGTCCCTAAGCGGAATAGATGTGAATAGCACCACCCGAGGCCCTCAAGGTCCATCGCTAAAGACTCAGGACGAAGGAGAAAGAGAGGCACGTCCGATCTAAACCAAACCGATGTGCACATCTGTGTGGAGAATAGGGCTCTATGAAAGCATAATCGCCGATACGGAGTGGTAAGAACCCGTGGCGAAGACTGATGAAATAGTCTAAGACATCTGGCTGATCTCTGAGAAGAGAAGAACCTCTAGAATGAAATGCCGCATCAACTAGAGATCCGCGGGTGGTCCGGATGGTGAGTAACCAATCTAGTACGAGCTAACCTCAGATGATCATGGCTGCGGTAGAATCTGAAACGAGCATCCTCTGGAGTCAAAGAGGCAGGCTCTGTACCGGCTAAGTCACCCAAGATGGGTAGGTGGGCCCTCAAGTCGATGATAAGGATGGGTGATACAAGCCAGACCAATACATATGCAACCATCCACTAATAAAATGCCAAGGTACTAACTCCCCACAGTGAGAAGGATCGCGTGAAGATGTCATACCTCGCAAACTCCTGTAGATATTGGCCAAGACGGGCACGGCCAATGAAACTCTCTCACCGCGAGCAATCTGACTCGCCATCACAAATACTGAGGGACGGATGGTACGAGCCCCCGAACTGGGAAGTAGAAAGAAACAAATCCACCAGGAAAGAAAGGCTGTCAAATAAGTCTCACGATCGATCTCATGTGAGCATAGAGTATCCTGTGAAGGAGCAGCCACATCACTGAAAAGACCGAGATGTCCGGTACCAAAAGGGTCGCGAGTAGAAGCACAACACTCGGCATGAGAATGTACCCGATCAGTGAAATAAGATATCCAGAATCTGAAGGGGACAGAAAGATGCTGCCCTCTCAACTGATCATAAATCCTGTATACCTCCCGAAGAGAAGCTGGATGCAGGGAAGGGTCCCTCAAGTCATCCTCTGATAGTAAGAACTCGTCATAATAATGACCGAATACGGGCAGACCGGTCAGCTGACGAATCTCCCAAAGTGTGGGAGTCAACTCTCGATCATCAATAAAGAGGGTGTTGGTAGAGTAGCTCCACCGCTCGCAGAAAGCACAGAGCCAAGGTGTGTCAATGTGGTACCGAAACATCGACAGGAAAATACAACTGTACACACCTGAACTACAAAGAGCATCCCTCTCCTGTGTAAGGATGTAGCGAATCCACTCTAACTGATGCCCATGATATCGAGTGGAAGACTGAAGTCAATGCTAGCCCAGCGAGAGGCCTCTCCATCGATCATCTCCTTGCCAAGGAGATGAACAGGAGGTGCTGCGGCTGAAAGGTCTCGAGGCAGGAAGGGTGTAATATCGTGAGGCTGCTCGTCGCGAAAAATCAGACCGCCAGCTCGAAGATGTATAGGGGTGCCGCGTGTAACCCTAATGGTGGGTATCCAGTCCTCCGGATCCTCGTAGAGAGAGAGATAATGACTCCGAGGACGTCTAGGAATCGTGCCATATGGAGAGATGGTCGAATCTAGAATAGAGGTGATAAAGTCAATAATAAAGGAGGGAAGAAGATAGGAAAAGAAAATGTGCGACGAATATATGCACCAAAGCAACCCCCTTAATCTTCTAAAAACATCTTCGGGGCCCGCTTTGGTGGGTGGCTCTTTGTTTACCCTTGAAAAATTTCAAGGATGAGTAGATAAATAAATGAAAAATAAATTGATGAATAATGATAAATCATAAGAAAAGGGGGGAAGAGAGAGAGCAGTGAAAAAATGGCCCACTGATCAGGAAAGGTCGCTGCCTAACCCCGGAACAAATCCATTAGTCCCACAATGGAATGTCGGGCATGAAGTGAAGAGTATAAATACCCCGCCATTCTCTATCCACTCAGCATGAGTGACACCCAAGAAGATCGAGGGAGAGAGGAGACCTCTTGGGTGTCACCATGTGATTATATCTTTTTCGACAAGTGGGACCCACATGGCGGTCCCTTATGAGTGCTCCAATGACATGGACCTAGCCTATTTTGCTAAGAAAGCTAACCAACCGGAATGAGGTTAAGCATTAATCCCACAATGAAATAATACGGTGAAAAACGAGGATATAAATACCCCACCACCTCCTACTCATTCGAGGTGGCCGACCCTCGGGAGATTTAGGAGAGAGAAAATCTCCGATGGGTCGACCATTTGATTACATTTTCTCGACAAGTGGGACCCACTGGCGGTCCCTTGCAGATGAATCTAACAAAGATAGCCTATCCGATGAGTCACCATGTGACTATTTTCACGACGAGGTGGACCCCACACCTCGGTGACCTATTGAGGAGTCGAATTGAACCCTAAAAATCGCCTTTGGAGCTAACCCTAGAAAGGAGTCAAGCAAAAGTATAATCCCTATGCTACATGAAATGATGTCAATGCCAAGCTAGCATTTTGATGCAACTAATCATGAGAAATTCCAAATGTGATTTTGCTTTCAAGGCTGACCTGGTGCCAAAGCTGCGAGCAACCACCTAACCATGCTTTGATTTGTGTCAATTCGATAAGTAGTCAGTTCTTTGGCCAAGTCACCCTCATGTTAAGGGATTGAAAGTCAATTTCACAAGACTGATCAGGTGCCAAAGCTGGGAGCAACCACCTGATCAAGTCTAGATTTGTATTAATTGCTGATAAGTAGTCAGCATTTGATCAAATCAAACCCTAATGAATATCAATATAAGTCTAATTGGTATTTAGTTAGGGTGGTTTCTGCAAGAGAGAGGTAATTGGCAGAGACATTGAGCTACAATTGAGATCAGGGATTAATTCATAAAGAATAATAGGGTTTTATGAATAAAAGAATTTTTAATCCAGAGAAGGAGGGGTAAAAATGGAATTAAAAATTACAGGGATGATCATCATGAATTTAGGGATTTTTGGTGAAATTTTCATGATTTTTGGATAAGTGGAGCTATCAGAATAAATTCAGAGAAAATAAAGGCAGAATAAATGGATTAATCAAAGGCTGAGATTTGATCAGAGCAGATCTGGGTACAAGTTGGGGATGATAGCAGCTCTGGGTACAAACTGGGTGCAATAAACACAGGAGGCATAAAATAATCGAAGAGAGAGGGTGTGCCACGTGGCGCCTCTCATTGGGCCATGTCGGCCAAGTGGGCCCCACCCTGTATGAGTCGGCGACGGGTGGGCCCCACCTAAGTGCCACGTGGCAGACAGCCAGTGGGCCACCTCATCACTCCATTGCCACATGGCACCATACAGCAGGGCCACTTCACCCAACCCCATGCCACATGGCACAGCCAGAGGAGGCCACTTCACCAGCCCTGTGCCACATGGCACCATACTATAAGGCCACCTCAACATTGGTTAATGGATAATCAGAGATAAAGGAAGATGATTAAACTAATGGGCCAATCACAACATGCCATATCATATCAATTAACCCAAACTATGCACTAATCAATCATTAACCCATTACTATGCGCCTAGACTCAGTAATCCTACAGATGGGGCCCATTGTCAGATCTATGAACCTATGGTGCATAAACAAACTACAAACCATTTCTATGTGAAAACATCTCATGGAGATTTAAATTTGAAATAAAAAGAGGTATGCACTGGCGCACTCGCACCTTCTTCCTTCTTTGCCTCGGCTCACGCACGCCGTGCGCAGTGTTGAAGGGCCCGCTCTCTCCTTCCTCTCTCCTTCTCTTCTTCTTCTTCCTCGCGATAACAGAAGAGTCTAATGGCGCCATCAATGGAGATCACACAAAGGGATTAACTCCAGATCAATTGCTCTTAGCCCTGGCTATCTAGTACAAAGGAGAGAAGGTGTATGGATTTAGATTTCAGAATGATGCAATATAAAGAGAGAAATGGCAAGAAGCAACACCTCGGGTCAAAACTTTGAACTTGTAAATTGAAGATCAAAACTTGCAATTGATGGCTGGGAGAGCTTCTAGGATCTCAGGCGATGGTGTTAGAGTGACAATTGCGAGGAGATAAATGCTGGATGTAGGAGTTGCACCAGTTCACAACTCGGCCTAGAAATGAGTTGATCAAACACTGTGATGGAGCTTGCAAATCGACTAGATGAGAGCACAGGGAGTTGCCTGACACTGAGTTGATGATGATGAAGCTTTGAGACAGAAGAAATGAGCAAAGAACCAAGGTGAAAGATTGAAGCTTGAATATAGCTTGTAATGAGAGAAAAGATGTGAATTGAGATCAATTCTGTAAAATGGAATTAAGGGAGCATGCTAGCAGCTTATATAGACATGGTATGGGGTCTGGAAGGATCTAGAAGAGGCTAGAGAGGCTTGCAAGAGCATGGGAACCGAATAGTGGCAAATCAGTAAATAAATTGAACTTGTAACTGCCTCTAGGCAGTTGCACATGAGCTAGGCAATGGAGACTCGGTTCAGTGGACCATAAGGCATACAAGGAAGCAGTTATAGTGAAGAGTATAATGCACCATGTGTAATTGGGTTGAGATGGTCAAAATCGGTCAAACCAATGGATTTCTATATAAACCCCTTATCCAGTGGCTGGAACTAAGAACCAGAGGCATACACACGACCCTTAGAGCATTTTTAAGATCCCTGAGAAGCTTAGAGAGCAAGTGAGAAGCCAGAAAGCCAATTGATCTCACAAGTGTTGAGAACTTGGCAAACAGTCACCCTTTTCCATTATTAACAATCAATCTAAGAGCTCAGAGCTACAGAGAAGAAGGAAAGGTGAGTGTATTCATTGTACATAGGAAGTTTGAGTTGTAATTGTGCTTGATTTTGAGTAATTTCAGAATTTTAATACTGTTACTTGCATTTTCGCAAATTTCCTTTTCAATTCAATTGAATTTCTCAATTTTCTTGATTGAATTTCTTCTCTGAACTATCGCCTTATTACTTAAACCTTTTCTATTCTATCTTTTTGTTTCTTTCTTGACTAATTGAGTAATTAAGGAAATGAATTATCTGTCAGAAAAAGCTAATAGAAGATCAAATGATCTCTTAGCTCTAATTGGCTGATCGAAGGTCATTGACCTCTTAGCCTCTGTGTTTCTAAGCAATTGCTTCAAGAATTCAACTTTCAATCGAGTGATTGATTGTGATTTTGAAATTAATTGCTAGAATCCTGAACCAGCAATGCAATAGCATTCGAAAGTACTTCAATTGATCAAGCTACATGCTTTGATCAAAGTGCATTGCATAGGCGACGGGTTCTGTATCAATAAGATCGACTAAATTGAAGCAATTGGTTAGAAACACTGAGTATAGTATTGAATTGCCAATCGGTACCGCTCTCAGCCACTGTTTCATCGTGATTCAAGTAAAAGGAAAGGTTTGTTGTGGTGATCAAATTGCTAATTCTGTTAATTGAGACTTGGAATTATGTGAATGAACCAAGAATTACAAGAAATCGTGAATGAAATAATCTGATTTGATCAAGAAAATCAATCGGTACCAAAACGGTATGGTCCAGTCAATTGTGCACGGTGGCGCCGACGATCCACCGCACCGTAGTACAATCAAAAGGTGTAGTTAGGTTCTACAAGCCAAGGCGACGCCGACTGTGGTGTCCGATCATTAATCAGATCGCCGGAGTACCGGAATCAACCTCCTAGCACGCATCTTGAAGCACGGTAGAGAAGAGACAGAGAAAGGATCTCTTGCACTAATCTTGAGAGGCCGCACGAATATTGGGACAAATCCAAAGGATCTGGGCTATTGAATCTTTAGAAAATTAAAGCATGAATTAATCTGGGCCGTCAACCCACGCAGTGCAAATCTTAATCTAATCTGGCGGCCCAAGTAAGAATGGGATTAAATGAAAGATGAGTGCCAATCTTGATATAGATCGGCATGGCCCGATTAAGCCCATTAGTTAATTAATAACGAACATTAATTATATATGGTAAATAAATAATTTGAAAATTCTATTGAACTCCAAATTGACTCAAATTTGTTTCTAAAATTTTCTTATTTTTCATACTATTTTTCTATACAATAATATTCCAGTTTTAAAAATATAATCATGATAAAACAATTTAAAAGCAAAATACATTACATATATTGATATAGTTGACCTAACTTTGACTTGTCATTTTAAATACTATAAAAATTCCAAAAATATAAATAAAAATCATGAATAATAACTAGATATATTTTAGTGATTTTTCAAATGATTTTCCATGAAATAATAATGATGATAGTAATATGCTATAATAAAAGTGAGGTTAGCTATGTTCCTTGATAAATAAAAAATATAATAATAATAATAATAATAGATATTATATTGGTATTTTCTGTAAAAAGAATAATAAAAATAAATAGCACAAAATATACAAAATATACTACTATGCATTTTCTTTCATAATAAAGAATGATAATATAGTTTTATAATATGAATTGTATTTCTTTTGTTATTTCTATACAAATATACAAAAATATACTTTGATGAATAAAATGTAATAAAATAATAGTTGTAATAAAAACATAATAAATTTCATCTCTTATGACTAGTAATAAAAATCTTATACTTTTCTATAGATAATAAATAGAAAATAATAAGAATAAATATAATGAATAGTATAATAAATAGAATAGAATATTAGTAATGATTTCTTTTAGCTATTATAGATATTAAGGAAAAAAGTAATAATAATAAAAATATAATAATAAAAATAATAATAGTAAAATAGTATAGCTAACCATCCTTTAATTTTGTAAATAATCCTTACATAATGAATAGTATTTCAATATAATAGAATATAATAATAAAATCCTATTACTTTAGCTATTATGAACATTTTAAAAATAATACAAATAAAATCATTGCCATTTTATTTTCTATTATTTTAGTAAGTGATTTTCTACAGAATAAATAGAGTTTAGAAATAATAAAAATAAAATTTTACTACTTTAGCTATTATAAAAAATCCCAAAAACATAAATGAAACCCTAATTAATAGCTACCCCTTTTTCTATTATTTTTGTAAATAATTTTCTACATAGATAAATAGAGTTTAAATAAAAAATATAATAATAATAATAATAATAATAATAATAATAATAATAATAATAATAAATAAATGCATCTTTATAATATAAAATAATAATGGAAGATATTATATAATAGACTTTGTGCATTTTAGAAATGAATAAATATGCTCACATAAGGAGTGTAGAGCCACATAAGAATATTTGCACACATGATATAACATTTAGAACGATTAGTCAAGATGAGAACATCTTGACGTGAGATGATTAAGGCTTTAATAGCAATACGAGAAGATACGTTGAGACGAGAACATCTTGACGTGAGATGAATAAGGCTTTGATAGCAACATGAGTGAATATGTCGAGACAAGAACATCTTGACGCTTAATGAAGAATAACCAGAGCTGCGATATTAACATGGAGATATATGTCGACTCTGAAGAAGAAGAACATTATGATGTCCTAGATAGGTGACATCTTAATGACTCGCTGCCATGAGCAAGTAACTCATGATTGAATACGCTCACACAAGGGGGTGTAGGGCTACATATTAATTTTGCACAAGTAATGCAACACGTAGAATGATTAGTCGAGACAAGAACATCTTGACGTTCGTTGAAGATTGACCAAAGCTACGGCATCGCATGGAGAGATATGTCGACTTCGAAGATGAAGAACATTAAGATGTCCGAGCAAAGTGACATCTTAATGACTCGGTGTCATGAACAAGTAATTCATGACCGTTTGAGCTAGCAAGATCGAACTCGTCCGTCGATGAGTTTATCTCCGGCTCATTTCCCGAGAATGTGAGATTGAATCGGTCGTTGGTAGATTCATCCACAAAACAGTGAATGTGAACCGTTCTGTAGGTAGGTTCCTTCACTAACACATGCCCCAATGTTGAACTGGCCCAGCGCTTCAGGTTTGACATTGTGTGCAATTGTGTTTCCTAGGTTTATGAATCGGCTTAGTGCTACGAATTCATGATCTAGAAGATCGGTGAGAAGAAATACGTGGGCCATATCCACTCTTCTCCTGATTCACCAACCTCAAGATCAACCGGCTCAGTGCTTCGAGTTGTATTTTGTGTGATTGGTTGTTGACTAGTTAAGATTGAACCGGTCTGTTTGTAGGTTTATCTTCTAGATCAACGAGAGGTCGAGTCGATACGTATGTAGACTCACCTCAAGCCCCTATGAAGAGATTAACTGGTCTGCGTTGGTAAGGTTACATCTCGAGGTGGCATGGACCGAACCGATCGTTTGTAGGTTCGTCCCCATAGGACAAAACCGATCCGTTTGTAGGTTTGTCTTTCATAGATTGAACCGGTCTGTTTGTAGGTTCATCTTCCGTAGACCCCGTTTTATAAACCTAGACGACCACTTGACCATCTCTTAACTATACTATTTGCTTCTCTCTTTCAAAGATCCAGAGGTGCCTCGAGGTTCGTAGCCCGGGGTAATTAACGGTGGGGGCTTGCGCCCACCGGAATCTACAAGAACTCACAATCACTAAAAAACCCCCTGAATGTGCATCCAAATATCTCTAAACGGCGAGAATCGGCCGACGCCCGCAGCAGATGCACGCTCGGGAGGGATCTCCGTGTCCTTCTTCCGCAACCCATCGCCGGCGGCGGTGCGGAGCGCGCGAAAAAGGGTCGCACAAAGTGTTAATTGGGCAATCTTACAATAGGTATAATTAGGAGTAAATTTATTAATTTGCATGAAATTTTGAGTATTTATTCAGCCAAAAATTAAAAACAAAATTCAAACATCTTCTTTAAATGACTTTTTCTTGCATCTTACTTAATTTTTACGCAAAATGAGTATTGTTGGACGTTCATATCGATGTGTTAATTGGATAACCTTCAAATAGGCATAGTTATGAGTAATTGTATTAATTTTCACGAAATTATGTGTTGTTATGAGGCAAAAAATATTGAAAATCGTAAAAAAAATCGTTTGAGCAATGAGTTTTATTATATCTTACTTATGTTTTATGAAAAATTAGTATCGTAGGATATTTATTTCGAAGTGTTAATTGGACAACCACATAATAGGCATAATTAGGAATAATTATATTAATTTTCACGAAATTATGAGTAGCTAGGCAAAGCTGACCAAAAAATTTGAAAATCTCAAACAACTTGTTTAAACGGTAGTTTTTAACACATATTCCTTATGTTTTGTGCAAAATTAGCATCATAGAATGTTCATATCGAAGTTTTAATTAGAAAATATTATAATAGGCATAAATAGGAGTGATTATATTAATTTGCACGAAATTATTTATAGTTATGCGGCGAAAAATTTTGAAAAAGCTGAAATAACTTGTTTAAACAGTAGTTTCTAATGTATTTGACTTATGTTTTATGAAAAATTAGTGTCGTAGGATATTCATATCGAAGTGTTAATTGGACAATCTTACAATAGGCATAATTAAGAGTAATTACATTAATTTTCACGAAATTATGTGTATTTATGCGGCCAAAAATTCTAAAAAAGTCAAACAACTTGTTTAAATAGCAGTTTTTAATGCATCTTACTTGTGTTTTGTGCAAAATAAGCGTCATAGAATATAAATATCGATGTTTTAATTCGATAGTATTATAATATGTATAATTAGGAGTAATTATATTTATTTGCATGAAATTATATGCGATAATGCGGAAAAAATATTTTAAAAGCTCAATCAACATGTTTAAAAAACTTTTTTTAATGCATCTTACTTACGTTTTGTGCAAAATTAGTGTCGTAGGATATTCATATCGAAGTTTTAATTGGATAATCTCCTAATAGGTATAATTATGAATAATTATATTAATTTTCACGAAATTATATGTAGTAATGGACAATGAATGTTTTAAATCTTATACAACTTGGTTAAACGACAATTTGTAATGTATCTTACTTTGTATTACGAAAAATTAGTCTCGTAGGATAATAATATCGAAGTGTTAATTGGATAATCTTACAATAGGCATAATTATGAGTAAATTTATTAATTTTCACGATATTTTGAGTATTTATTCAGCCAAAAATTAAAAACAAAGTCAAACAACTTCTTTCAATGACTTTTTAATGCATCTTACTTAATTGTTACGCAAAATTAGTGTCGTTGAACGTTCATATCGATGTGTTAATTGGATAATCTTCTAATAGGCATAGTTAGGAGTAATTGTATTAATTTTCATGAAATTATGTGCAGTTATGAGGCAAAAAGGTTAAAAATCGAAACAACTCGTTTGAACAATGAGTTTCTAATATATCTTACTTATGTTTTATGAAAAATTAGTATCGTAGGATATTCATTTCGATGTGTTAATTGGACAACCTCATAATAGGCATAATTAGGAGTAATTATATTAATTTTCACGAAATTATGAGTAGTTAGGCGGCAGAAAATTTTGAAAATCTCAAACAACTTGTTTAAACAATGCAGTTTTTAATACATATTCCTTATGTTTTGTGCAAAATTAGCATCATTGAATGTTCATATCGAAGTTCTAATTGGAAAATATTATAGTAGGCAGAATTAGGAGTGATAATATTAATTTGCACGAAATTATTTGTAGTTATGCGGCCAAAAATGTTAAAAAGCTGAAATAACTAGTTGAAACGGTGATTTTAATGCATCTTATGTATTGTGCAAAATTAGTATCTTAGAATATTTATATCGAATCGTTAATTGGATAATCTTCTAATAGGCATAATTTGGAGTAATTATATCAATTTGTATGAAATTATGTGTAGTTATGAGGCAATAAATGTTCAAAATCTTAAATAACTTGTTTAAATTGTAGTTTCTAATGTATTTTACTTAAATTTTATGTAAAATAAGCGTCATAAAATATTCATATGGAAGTTTTAATTTGATATTATTATAATATGCATAATTAGGAGTAATTATATTAATTTGTATGAAATTCTATGCGATTATGCGGATAAAATTTTTAAAAGCTCAATCAACATGTTTAAACATCTCTGTTTTTAATGCATCTTACTTATGTTTTGTGCAAAATTAGTGTCGTATAATATTCATATCAAAGTGTTAATTGGACAATCTTCTCATAGGAATAATTATGAGTAATTATATTAATTTTCGTGAAATTATATTTAGTAATGGACAATGAATGTTGTAGATCTTAAAAAACATGGTTAAATAGCGATTTGTAATGTATCTTACTTATGTTTTATGAAAAAATAGTCTCATAGGATATTAATATTGAAGTGTTAATTGGACAATCTTACAATAGGTATAATTAGGAGTAAATTTATTAATTTGCACGAAATTTTGAGTATTTATTCAGCCAAAAATTAAAAACAAAATTCAAACATCTTCTTTAAACACTTTTTACCGCATCTTACTTAATTTTTACGCAAAATGAGTATTGTTGGACGTTCATATCGATGTGTTAATTGGATAACCTTCAAATAGGCATAGTTATGAGTAATTGTATTAATTTTCACGAAATTATGTGTTGTTATGAGGCAAAAAATATTAAAAATCGTAAAAAAAATCGTTTGAACAATAGTTTCTATTATATCTTACTTATGTTTTATGAAAAATTAGTATCGTAGGATATATTTATTTCGAAGTGTTAATTGGACAACCACATAATAGGCATAATTAGGAATAATTATATTAATTTTTACGAAATTATGAGTAGCTAGAAACTAAAAAATTTGAAAATCTCAAACAACTTGTTTAAACAGTAGTTTTTAACACATTCCTTATGTTTTGTGCAAAATTAGCATCATAGAATGTTCATATCGAAGTTTTAATTAGAAAATATTATAATAGGCATAAATAGGAGTGATTATATTAATTTGCACGAAATTATTTATAGTTATGCGGCAAAAAATTTTGAAAAACTGAAATAACTTGTTTAAACAGTAGTTTCTAATGTATTTGACTTATGTTTTATGAAAAATTAGTGTCGTAGGATATTCATATCGAAGTGTTAATTGGACAATCTTACAATAGGCATAATTAAGAGTAATTACATTAATTTTCATGAAATTATGTGTATTTATGCGGCCAAAAATTCTAAAAAAGTCAAACAACTTGTTTAAATAGCAGTTTTTAATGCATCTTACTTGTGTTTTGTGCAAAATAAGCGTCATAGAATATAAATATCGATGTTTTAATTCGATAGTATTATAATATGCATAATTAGGAGTAATTATATTTATTTGCATGAAATTATATGCAGTAATGCGGAAAAAATATTTTAAAAGCTCAATCAACATGTTTAAAACAAGCTTTTTTTAATGCATCTTACTTACGTTTTGTGCAAAATTAGTGTCGTAGGATATTCATATCGAAGTTTTAATTGGATAATCTCCTAATAGGTATAATTATGAATAATTATATTAATTTTCACGAAATTATATGTAGTAATGGACAATGAATGTTTTAAATCTTATACAACTTGGTTAAACAAACAATTTGTAATGTATCTTACTTTGTATTACGAAAAATTAGTCTCGTAGGATAATAATATCGAAGTGTTAATTGGATAATCTTACAATAGGCATAATTATGAGTAAATTTATTAATTTTCACGATATTTTGAGTATTTATTCAGCCAAAAATTAAAAACAAAGTCAAACAACTTCTTTCAAATGACTTTTTAATGCATCTTACTTAATTGTTACGCAAAATTAGTGTCGTTGAACGTTCATATCGATGTGTTAATTGGATAATCTTCTAATAGGCATAATTAGGAGTAATTGTATTAATTTTCATGAAATTATGTGCGAGTTATGAGGCAAAAAAGGTTAAAAATCGAAACAACTCGTTTGAATGCTAGATTTCTAATATATCTTACTTATGTTTTATGAAAAATTAGTATCGTAGGATATTCATTTCGATGTGTTAATTGGACAACCTCATAATAGGCATAATTAGGAGTAATTATATTAATTTTCACGAAATTATGAGTAGTTAGGCGGCAGAAAATTTTGAAAATCTCAAACAACTTGTTTAAAAAATGAGTTTTTAATACATATTCCTTATGTTTTGTGCAAAATTAGCATCATTGAATGTTCATATCGAAGTTCTAATTGGAAAATATTATAGTAGGAATAATTAGGAGTGATAATATTAATTTGCACGAAATTATTTGTAGTTATGCGGCCAAAAATGTTAAAAACCGAAATAACTTGTTGAAACTAATTTGATTTTAATGCATCTTATGTATTGTGCAAAATTAGTATCTTAGAATATTTATATCGAATCGTTAATTGGATAATCTTCTAATAGGCATAATTTGGAGTAATTATATCAATTTGTATGAAATTATGTGTAGTTATGAGGCAATAAATGTTCAAAATCTTAAATAACTTGTTTAAACTGTAGTTTCTAATGTATTTTACTTATATTTTATGTAAAATAAGCGTCATAAAATATTCATATGGATGTTTTAATTTGATATTATTATAATATGCATAATTAGGAGTAATTATATTAATTTGTATGAAATTCTATGCAGTTATGCGGATAAAATTTTTAAAAGCTCAATCAACATGTTTAAACATCTCTGTTTTTAATGCATCTTACTTATATTTTGTGCAAAATTAGTGTCGTACAATATTCATATCAAAGTGTTAATTGGACAATCTTCTCATAGGAATAATTATGAGTAATTATATTAATTTTCGTGAAATTATATTTAGTAATGGACAATGAATGTTGTAGATCTTAAAAAACATGGTTAAACAAAGAGTTTGTAATGTATCTTACTTATGTTTTATGAAAAAATAGTCTCATAGGATATTAATATTGAAGTGTTAATTGGACAATCTTACAATAGGTATAATTAGGAGTAAATTTATTAATTTGCACGAAATTTTGAGTATTTATTCAGCCAAAAATTAAAAACAAAATTCAAACATCTTCTTTAAATGACTTTTTATCGCATCTTACTTAATTTTTACGCAAAATGAGTATTGTTGGACGTTCATATCGATGTGTTAATTGGATAACCTTCAAATAGGCATAGTTATGAGTAATTGTATTAATTTTCACAAAATTATGTGTTGTTATGAGGCAAAAAATATTGAAAATCGTAAAAAAAATCGTTTGAATGCAAGCTTTCTATTATATCTTACTTATGTTTTATGAAAAATTAGTATCGTAGGATATTTATTTCGAAGTGTTAATTGGACAACCACATAATAGGCATAATTAGGAATAATTATATTAATTTTCACGAAATTATGAGTAGCTAGCAGCCAAAAAATTTGAAAATCTCAAACAACTTGTTTAAACAAAGTAGTTTTTAACACATATTCCTTATGTTTTGTGCAAAATTAGCATCATAGAATGTTCATATCGAAGTTTTAATTAGAAAATATTATAATAGGCATAAATAGGAGTGATTATATTAATTTGCACGAAATTATTTATAGTTATGCGGCAAAAAATTTTGAAAAACTGAAATAACTTGTTTAAACGGTAGTTTCTAATGTATTTGACTTATGTTTTATGAAAAATTAGTGTCGTAGGATATTCATATCGAAGTGTTAATTGGACAATCTTACAATAGGCATAATTAAGAGTAATTACATTAATTTTCACGAAATTATGTGTATTTATGCGGCCAAAAATTCTAAAAAAGTCAAACAACTTGTTTAAATAGCAGTTTTTAATGCATCTTACTTGTGTTTTGTGCAAAATAAGCGTCATAGAATATAAATATCGATGTTTTAATTCGATAGTATTATAATTTTCGCGCCTCTCACCGCCCCGAAAAAGGAACCGGACGATGAATTGCGGAAGAAGGACACAGAGATCCCTCTAAGTGTGCATTGAGGTATATTTATATGAATTTGGAATGCACATTTAAAGGTTTTAGAGATTGTGGGGTCTTTAAGATTCCAATGGGCGCAAGCCCCCATTGTTAATTACCCGGGCCTTGAACCCGAGGAACCTCTTGATTAAGAAAGAGAAAATAAACAGAATAGTTAAGCAATTTTAAGTGGTCGCTGTGAATAAGGTAAGGCGGGGAAGATATATATTTTTCAAGGTAGTCTACATCTTGTGAATTGACTTTTATTTTTTTTGATAAAATGATTTAGTCTTTTATTTTATTTATTTATTTATTTATTTATTTATTTGTTATTTGAATTTATTTTATTTAAATTTATTTAATCTTGAATTTTGAGAGTTATTTTTATTTTAGATTAAGATTGGTTTAATTATAAAATTGAAATTTTTTTATTTGATAAGAAGAAAAAAAATCTTTTTTTTTTTATTATTATTTTTACTTATGTTTTTTTTTTTATTTATTCATTAATATTTAACTTTATTTAATTTTAAAGATTGAACTTTTTATTTTTTTTATTTTGATTTTGATCTTAGGTGAAATTTGTTTTAATTTTGAAATTGATTTTGATTTTTTTATTTGATAAGAAAGATCAAGTCATTTACTTTCTTATTATTACTTCTTTTATTTGTGTTTTTTTTATTTATATTTATTTAATTTCAAACATTTAATTTTATTTCTTTATTTTTATTTCTTTTATGTTTATTTTAGTTGAAGGTTGGTTTAATTTTAAAATTAAATTTTTATTTGATTAGAAGGGTAAGGTCATTTATTTTTTTATTTATATATTTATTTATTTAATTCGTTTTTTTATTTGTAATTTATTTAATTTTGAATAAGAGTTATATTTATTATTTTTTATTTTCTTTCTATTATTTTTTATTTATTACTATTATTTTATTGTCAAAGCGTTACCAACGTTTTGTGAAGCGTTCAACGTTTTGATAAACCGTATAACGATTCCTTATTATTTTTTTATTGTTTTACTTTATATATGGGCATTTTTTTTATTTTTGAATCACAATTTATTTGTTTCATGGCTAGTCCATTCAATGTTATTTGTTCCTTATTTTAAAATCACACCATCTTAAGGCATGTTCTTATTTATAACCTCATTGGTCTTAGCTCAAATCTCATTTTAAGTAGGGTATAATATTGGATCCTAAATTCGATATTTTCTCTTACATATTGGTACTTTATGGCTTTGATCAAAGCTTTTACATAAGCTGTGAACAAACACATTTTTTTAGAAATAGAATTTACATTTTCTCACTCGAGAGGATTTGAGCTAAGACCAATGAGTAAGCTTGTGCATAAGCTTTTCTACTCATTATCATGAACTGGATGTACATATCCAAGTTTATGAGTCTTCATAATATTTTTTATTTTAATAAAATTATTTATCCAATTAACAATTTGTATATTGCAGAAAGGTAACGAAGAAATGTAAAATAATATAATCCGGGCAAGAATTCAAAGAAATACTAACAAATCTACAGAATGCTTGAAAATCATTAGTTTTTTTTTTCTCTTTATATATATATTAATTTTAAATTTATTTATATTTTCTTACTAAAAAAAAAATCTTCCTTTCATTTTTCATACCATAATAAGGTCAAATGAGTTGGATGTATATATCCTATACTCATTAACACATAATTAGGGTATTTAAAATAAAAGAAAGGGGTTTTTATCGCTTATTGGTTTTTACTATGCTTAGATTCAAATTCATATAAAATCATATGAAACTCTAAAAATTATGAAAATTTACAGAGAGATGCAATATAACTAGATCTAGATGCTCACAAAATTTCAATTAAATCGGAGTAGCAGAGATATGATTTTTTATTTTCGAATCAGATCAGGGGCAAAAGCGGAAAATGCTGTACCAGTATTTGCTGTTTTTCAGATCTAAAAAGGCTATAACTTTTTACAGAAAAATCAAAAAAATATAAAATCAGTTTCTATAGATTCATATGACTTATTTCTACAAGATCTGAAAGTTTTATAAGATTTGGAGTAGATCTCATCCTATTTTTCTTTTTATTGCATTTTCAGCCATTTTAGGGCTGATTTTGCGTTTATAAGGGATTCATTGATCTTAAACGGTTTAAATGCATCATTTAGCATCAATCTAACATTCAATGATGTTTGTATGAAGATTTTAGCCAAAAGAAAAATAAAAAAATGAAAAAAACAAAAAAAAATGAAAAAGGGAAAGAGGAAATGGATGTTACCAGAACTTGCTGTTTTTCAGAATTAAAAAGGCTATAACTTTTTATAGAAAAATCAAAAAAATATAAAATCAGTTTCTGTAGATTCATATGACTTATTTCTACGAGATCTGAAAGTTTTATAAGATTTGGAGAAGATCTCATCCCGTTTTTCATTTTATTGCATTTTCAGCTATTTTAGGGCTGATTTTGCATTTATAAGGGATTCATTGATCTTAAACGGTTTAAATGCATCATTTAGCTTCAATCTAACATTCAATGATGTTTGCATGCAGATTTGAGCCAAAAGAAAAGAAAGAAAATGAAAAAGATCGAATTGTAATATAAGAACATCAAGAAGAAGAAAGAAAATCGATATTGCACATGAAAAATTTCATCTTTATTGCACGAATCAAAATTACAAGATCCAATACACTCTTGATATCTATATTTACATGATATATGCCTACCTAGATCTAATTTGTAGCTTGAGTAGAAGAGGAATTGATTGAATCTTGTATCTTTGGGCTTGATTTTGATCTCAACTCAAAGATTGGATCTTATTTTGTATCTAATTTGAGCTTCAATTGGTTTTGGCAGCGTTTTGGATTAGCATTCAGCTTGGGATGGGTTGTGTCTCTTGTGTTTGAAGGAGGAGAGGGGTTTATATAGGCCTAGGGGGTAGTAGATGGGTGTATGAGATCGGTTTGACTTTTCTTTGACCAATTTATGCACCAACTCCCTTCATTCATCTTCTCATACTCTTCTGAACGTTTTGTGGTGTATTAGACCAGTTCTAAGTGTTTTAAATGTGCTCTAATTTGAGTGAGAGGACAAGTGGGGCACAAGTGGAGTTTGTTATGTTTTTGAAAATTTACAAATTTGCCCTCTCTAACCACCACTTGGTCATGAGATGATTCTAGGGACTTCTAGAAGGTTGTAGAGGTTCAAACACGTTCTTGCCACTCCCTTCCTGCATTTTAGACCTTGGGATCACAATTATGCACCCGAGACCCGTTTTTGCCTTCAAACCCGATTTCAAGCCACATAGTCGTTCTCCTTCATTTCTTCACCATTTCTTGTGTTTCAAAGCTTGATTAGCATCTAATTGATCCCAGGAATTGATCTATAATGTTTATTCAATCAATAGAATGCTCTGGTATAGAGTTTGACCAACTCGGTTTTTGACCCGATTTGCGAGTTCGTGGTCTCACCAATTTAAAGCTTATGAAATTCAACCAAGCCCTCAAACAATCTCTTGTGACCATGGAGAAGGTGTTTGAAGTGTCAATTTGATTAATTATGACTCGGATTGCTCAATTTCATTTTTGGATCGGAAACTTCCCTTCAGTTTTCTCCCAAACCGCTCAACCATTTTGCAAGTTCTTTATCTCATTGTGTTCTCTCTCCGTGCTCTTTCCAACGGTATATAATATGTGGGTTTTCGTCGCACGGAGCACCATCTCCATTTTCGAATTTTGAAACAGTGGAGAGGCTCGGTACTGTGTAGCTCGGGACTGTAGCAATGGCATTTTCGAATTTGGCCCCTCTCCATTTTGATTTTTAATTGGAGCCCTCCATTTGCTGATTTTCTTATTTCTCCTTTGCTTTTAAATTGTTTCTCAAAGATCCCTTTGTCCAAATTGCACCAAAATTTGCTCAAAAATTCCTTGAAATATAACAAAATTTATGGTAATTTTTATTTACCATTTTGCCCCTTGGTCAAGCATCAATTAATTTTTAACGCTTGATTAATTAATTTTTCATTATATTAATCGATAATTTGGAATTTCTTTGACTTCCGTAACTCCAAA
This sequence comes from Schoenoplectus tabernaemontani, assembly GCA_037127355.1. Taxonomy (NCBI): domain Eukaryota; kingdom Viridiplantae; phylum Streptophyta; class Magnoliopsida; order Poales; family Cyperaceae; genus Schoenoplectus; species Schoenoplectus tabernaemontani. Next base: position 128,773 of record CM073745.1, on the reverse strand, counting down.
AATATCAAGTAATATATGAAAATTCTCAGAATTTTATGGAGAATTTGATTTTGCCATAAAATTTGAGTTTTGAGATTTTAGGTTTCGAAGAGGTTTTCGATTTGAATTTGTAGAGCTTCGGCATTTAATTCTTTTCTTAGGAATTTTGATTTTTGAGCATTTCACTTGAATTCTTTTTTTCGTGGTGCTTCTGGACTTGAATTAAGTCTCTTTAGGCTTTTAAAATTTCTCCTTGAATTTTTGAATCTTTTGTCCCAAGTTACTTTTTTTTAATCCCCGAATTTTCAGGGGTAAACAAAGAGCCACCCACCAAAGCGGGTCGTGAACACCTTGAGAATTGAAGGGCCTGCTTTGGTGCATTCAGAGTTGACACTTATTCTTATTTTATAGAGGTTTTCGAATTGAATCTTCTTGCGAATAGTCTTTCCGTTTGGATCACTTCATCTGAAGATGTTTCAGCTTCATTTCTTCATCTCAAGGATCTCTGATTTACTTTACTCCAATAAGGTTATCTTTGACAAAAGATACAGGGCTCAGAACATTTGAGTCTGAAGCGCTATGCCAACTCACGTCAGGGCCTGCAATTATCGGAAGACGGGCTGAGCTTTGTGCGTCTTATCCGACCTTCTAAGTCATTAGCTTGAAGCGTTCTGCCGGCTTTTGGACTTAGGTCTCCAACTCCTTACTGAATCAATCTTCGATTAGTCTCGTTTGAAGAGGTTTCGGCTTGAATTCTTCATCTGGTGGGATCTTCAATGGAGTACATTCGCTCCAAGAAGTTTCAACCCTGATTTTTTCTTTGTAGAGGTTTTGGATTTAATTTCTTTTTTTAAAGGTCTTTGCTCAGATGCCTTCATCTAAAGAAACTCTTGCTTCACTTCTTCATCCGCAGGAATCTCGATTTCGCCTTCGATGCATCCTTCCTTGGTGAAGAGGTTACAACTTGAGGCCTCTCGTCGTCGTCGGGATCTTCGACAAAGCACCTTCGCCTCAAGTGATTTCAACTCTAACTTCTTTTCCTTTCGAGTTTATACTTCCGTGTGTTTTTTTTTGGTGGCTTGTTTACCCGATATCCTTTCTAGGGGGCTTCGTACCTCGATTTTCATTAGGAGATTCGCCTTGCACGATCTTTAATGAACTTGCTATTTTCACCTTTCTTTGCTTTCGGTAGGCTTGTATGCTTGTTGTTTGTTTGCTCGCATATGTTGTTCAATCATTATCTCTTCGATCGCATTTTTGACACAACTTCACGGAGGGACCATGGTATTTAAGGATACCAATCCTACCGTATTGACCTCTAGGCCGGTACGAGTGAACCCGTTTATCCTTTTATTGCGACGGATAAACTTGCCGGTGTCAATTATGGATTCAATTGACAACACCATTTTGTGGATACTTCATGTATATATCATTTTTAAGTGGAAGCTCACACACTCTCCCCTCATTTGTGCACCTTTGCGTGCTAAAGTGGAAACTCACCGTCGCTCGTCTCCTCTCAATTTGTTTGGTGGAGATGGTATTTTACGGATACCGAACCTACCTGTATTGACCCCTAGGCCAGGTACAGAGCAAACCCGTTTATCCTTTTATTACTGACGGATAAACTTGCCAGTGTCAATTGGATTATGGATTCAATTGACAACACCATTTTGTGGGGACTTCATATATACTTGTCATTTAATTTTGGAAGCTCACACGCTCTCCCCTCATTTGTGCACCTTTGCGTGCTAAAGTGGAAACTCACCGTCGCTCATCTCCGCTCAATCTATTCGGTGGGGATCCTACCCTCAAACATCCATCACGCATCCCTGCGAGACAGGCTTTCATCGGGTAGGTTCGCTCTCCATGAACAAAGTCACTTCTTTAAGCAAACCACTTTGTTTGACATATAAATGCCAGGTAAAAGCGTAAACCCTTTATTCTGACCCCTCCACGATTTGTTATGGGATTGTAACAAACCATTTCCTTGGGCGTGCGGTGCTTTTGCGGATAAATGCACCCAACCCGGCTTTGTATAACACTCGTGGTGTCGGGGACAAAGGTGACAACCCCTTTTGAAAATTTTATTTTTATATGTTTTATTCAAAAATATAGAAAATATTTTTGTTATTTTATAGTATATATTTTTTAATATATTTTTATTTGAGAGGGAAAATTTTGTTATTATTATTATTTGCTATTAATATGTACGAGAGTTATTTATTTACATGCCCTCGAAAGCGACTATTACTAGCCACCAATTTGCTCGACCTATCCCTTGGCTTGCACCGTGGGCGACCAATATGAGCAACTTTCGTCATTGGGCGATACAGATAGTTTAAGGGACAAACTGCAAACCCTGCCCATTTTTATATTTATTCTGTATCAAATGGACAAACCCAGTGGTGTTCGTATTATGGGCCCAAACACCTTAGCCGTCGCCTTTACCTTCGCGTGGTTTTGGTCTTGATGGTTTCTCCATGGCATCTCATTTTATGATTTTAGTCTTGATCCTGGATCGAGTTTTGTTCGAGATTGATGAATCTGAGTGTTTTGTGCCTTATAGATTCAGTTATTAGAAGATTATGAATTTCATTCACTTAATCACCTTACTGCGATCTTCTCAATTATGAAACGAGTGCTAGCACATAATTTGGGGTGTTAAAACCGAGCATTTTGAGCTTTGTTAGGTTTGATTATCGGAAAACATATGAGATTTGAATCACTATGTTGTTTTACCAATCTTCGGATTATGAAACTGTGTTAGTTCATGATCCAAGCAATAAAAACCCGAGCGTTTTGGGCTTTGTTAGGTTTGATTATCGAGAAAATGGGTGAGATTTGGGTCACTTAATCATTTTACTTGATCTTCTAAATTATGAAATCGAAGCGCTATGCCAACTCACAATTTAGGTATTGAAACCTGAGCGTTCTGGCTTTTATTAGGTTTCTTTATCAGAAAACATGTGAGATTTGGATCACTTTATTGTTTTGCTGATCTTCCAAGTTATAAAGTATGAAGCGCACTGCCAACTCATAACTTGGGTATCAAACCTGAGCGTTTTGGGCTTTATTAGGTTTGTTTATCAAAAATAAAAATGGGTGAGATTTATGTCACTTAATCATTTTAATGATTTTCTAAATTGTGAAATTTGAAGCGTTGTACCAATTCACAACTTAGGTATTGAAACCTCAGCGTTTTGGCTTTTATTAGGTTTCTTTATCAAAAAACAGGTGAGATTTGGATCACTTGATTGTTTTGCTGATCTTTCAAGTTATAAAGTATGAAGCGCACTATCAACTCATAACTTAGGTACCAAACCTGAGCGTTTTGGGCTTTGTTAGGTTTGTTTATCAAGAGCGTTTTGGCTTTTATTAGGATTGAGATTTGGATCACTTAATCGTCTCGACTGAATTCATGAATTATGAAATCTGAAACGCTATGCCAGCTCATAACCCAGAGGATTAATAGTTTTGACGCCTTCCATTTCTATGGTTTTGGTTTTGATTTGAGTTTTCGTGATCTTTTATTTTATGGTTTTTGTCTTGAATTGAGTTTTGATTTGATCTTTATGAATTTTTTTTGTTTTAAACTTGATTTGGCTCTGGTTTAATCCTTACAATTTTTTCGTTTGGGGTTTTAGCCTTGATTAATTTATTCTATTTTTTGAATTTTCAATTTATTAAGGTATAATTTTATTGTTATTATATTTTTCTTTTTGGTTTGGGGTACTAAGAAATTTTTTTTTACTGAGGCTTCATTTTATTTTTGAGTTTTTGAGTTTTCGAGCCTATAAAGCTTTTAATCTGGTTTTGGATTTTCGAGCCTATTAAGGCCTTTATTCTATTTTTTTTTTGAACTTATAAAGGTTTTTTCTATTTTGAGTTTTCAGGCCTATCGAGACCTTTATTTTGTTTTTGGATTTTTGAGTCTATAGATGTTTTTATTTTGCTTTAGGGTTTTTAGAACTATTGAGACATTTATTCTGTTTTTAGATTTTAGGGTCTATATAGGCCTTTATTTTGATTTTGGATTTTCGAGCCTACTGAGGCTTTATTTTGATTTTGAGTTTTTGAGCCTATAAAAACCTTTATTTTTATTTTTGGATTTTCGGACCTATAAACGTCTTTATTTCGATTTTAGATTTTTGGGTCATATAAAAAGTCTTTATTTTATTTTTGAATTTTATTCTTATAAAAGCCTTTATTTTATTTGTAGGTTTTTGAATTTATACAAATTTTTATTTTTAATTTTGGGTTTTCATATCTACTGAGACTTTTTTTTGTTGTCGGGCCTATTGAGGCATTTATTATATTTTTAAATTTTTAGGCCAATTGAGTCTTTTATTCTGGTTTTGAATTTTCGGTCTTATTTAAAGTTTTATCATGTATTGGGGTTTTTAAGCATATTAATATATTTATTCTATTTATTGTTTTCGAACCTATAGAGGCATATTTAAACTTTATTTTATTTTTGGGTTTTCGAATTTATAAAGATATTTATTCTATTTTTGATGTTTTCAGACATATCGAAGTCTTTATCTTATTTTTTTTGGGTTTTTAGACCTATTGTGGTCTTTATTTTATTTTTGGGTTTTTCGACCTATTAAGACTTTTATTCTGGTTTTGGATTTTCCGGCCTACTGAATCATTTATTTTGTTTTTGATTTTTTTTAGGCCTATTAAAGTTTTTACTCTTTTTTTTTGTTTTCGGACCTATAAAAGCACATTGAAACCTTTATTTTTTTTTTTTTTTTTTCATGTCTATGAAAGACTTTTATTTTTTTTTTGAGTTTTTTATGTCTATTAAAGTTTTTATTATGATTCTGAATTTTCGGGCCTATTGAGACTTTTATTTTATTTTTGAGTTTTTTAGGCCTATTAAAGTTTTTATTATGATTCTGAATTTTCAGAACTATTGAGGCCTTTATTTTATTTTTGAGTTTTTAGGCTTATTTAGGTTTTTATTCTGTTTTTTATTTTATTTTTGGGTCTATAGAGGCATGCTGAGACCTTTATTCTATTTTTGAGTTTTCGGGCCTATAAAGGCATTTATTCTGGTTTTTATGTTTTCAGGCTTATTGAGATTTTTATTATATTTTTGGATTTTTGAGTCTATATAGGCTTTTATGCTAGTTTTGGATTTTCGGCTTACTAAGACTTTTATCATATTTTTAGGTTTTCGGACCTACCGAGGCTTTTATCATATTTTTGGGTTTCGGGCCTACTAAGGCATTTATTTTATTTTAGATTTTTAGATCAATTGAGGCTTTTATTTGGTTTTAATTTTCGGGTCCATTGAAGTCTTTATTATTTTTTTTTTTTTAGGCCTATTAAGGTATTTACTATGTTTTTTTTTTTTGTGTCAATTGAGACTTTTATTTTATTTTTTTTACACCTACGACCGATTATGTATGGTGGGACTAATTCTTGATGAATCGTGAATCATCATCGATTCATAACCCATTTCTCGGGTATTCTTCATTTTACCGTCTGGACCCTTGATCATCTTCGGGAATTATTTCATAGTCTCGTGAAGGTCTTGGTTTCGGGTTTTGACACGTCTCTTAGATAATTTGTCCTTTGTGCCAACTTATAGGTTTTCTTTTCGAAGAAGTGAGCGATGACATCATTATCTTTCTCGTCGCCCGAGTCTTCTGCTCCATCATCCATCGTTCCCAGGAATCAACACTAGAGTCTTCCCCGGATCGGGTTGAATCACTTTTATAGAAAATGATAGCTTTTCGAACTATAGGTTTTCCTTCACATATATCAACTTTACGGGTACCACGAAGGTTTTCAAATTTTATATGTGATTTATCTCCTTGGGGTTAAGTCTTTGAAGTATTTATCGTGCACCGTTGTGATATCTAGTGACATTGCCTCATCTTTTGTTTTGACATTCAATACATGATTCGAGCGATGCACTTCTTTAAGATTCCTCTTCTTAAACTTCTTGAGAGGGTTTTGATCACTCCCGACTCCTTTTGGCTTTTCTTCTTTTTGGGTCCCGATTCCGGGAGATGAGTCTTAATTGACTTAAGATTGAAGACAATCTCATCATCAGAGTCTTCATCTACCATGTCATGTGAGATAGTGCATACTCTGAATCGCACGCTCTCCTCTTGTTCTTTCGCCTCATGTGGGGCCGAGCTTTGAATAACACTTTGCGGGAGTTTGATTATTCCTTCTGTGTATCCTTTCTCAACCCAATCTTTAAATACCCAGCAATCCTTGATCGGGTGCCCCAAGACTCGATGGTAAGGACAATAATTTGAATCTTTGTATTTCTCCATCTCCGTTGGTCTTTTGCTTGTTGGCAGGATAAGTTCATTTTCTATCGCTTCTTTGAAGATTTTAGCCACCTTGTCTCTTCGAAAAGAATATGATTTGCTCTTCTTTTGTTTGAGAGTCATATCTCGTCTGCTCTCTCTTGCGCACATGGGTTGTTTACCTTTATCTTGGTTCTCTCCCGGGGTTCTCATTGCTTTTTTCAAGGTATTAGCGTCACTGATGGTTATTTGGAGGGCTTTGACCATTTCTAGGATTTCATTATTTTGTAGTTTTATATCATGCATCACCTCCCATTGTTCAGCTATTTCTCTTTTGTTGACTTCTACTTGGCATCTCAATTCTTCGATTGAGGAGGTTCTGCTACTCTGAGATCCCAAACACGGGTTCTCGAGGCATCGCACCATTGGGGCCTTGCATTTGAAGAGTCGGGACCGAAAACACGTGATCTTCATCTCCTGGTCTATCGGTAATAGCGAGGCACATAAGTTTATCTTCTATGTGATCGATCACATATGACGCTTCACTTTCGCTGCTTGTATCTACATCATTTTCAGGTCTTCGAAGACAACGGTAGATAATTTCTTCATCTGATTCTTCTCTTTCTGAGTTTTCGATGATTCTTGCTCTCTTGATCTTGAGTTATTCTCTCGACTCTCTTCATTTGAACACAGGGATATTACGTGACATCGTGTGTCCTGAATCTTAGATTCCTCGGACTCTTCATTTGATGATGTCTCGACTTGGAATGCAACCCTCTTCATCCGATCCATTACTTGATCTTTTGGTTTGAAACGTGGTATGAGGTTTGAAGTGAAACTTGATTTCTTCTTCTTCCTTTGAAAATGCATCATATTCTGATTCTTCGTTTGCATAACATTCCTTGATGTTTTTACTGACTCTGAGAATTTATCCTTCTCTTTGTTTTCTTTTGATAAGAAGAACTGATTGTTGTGTAGCCAAGGTCGTCCCAACAATGCCCGATATGATGGCTCAGCATCTATCATATAAAATTTCATCGGGGATTCTAAGCCACCATGTTGTAAGTTCAGGGTCACTGCTCCAAGGCCTTCTGGAAGTTTTGGTTGAACTCGTGGATAGGTTTTCACATCAAAGGCTTTTATCTTTAAGGTTTTGAGGGGCATGATGTTGATTGAAGATCCAGCATCAACTAGGATACGACCAATTCTTTACTCTTCACAATCTCTTTTGCTTCTGTCTTTCTTTGCAGTCGAGAACCCATGAAGCTTGTGATATTAGCAGAGGACATGCTTTTCGTGTTGGACACTGCTCTTGGTTAATCTTTGAGCGTGTTGACTTTGGTCACACTTAAGAGCATCCCCATCCATCCATCGATATTTTTTTTGATCAAGTTGACCGTTTCGTTCTCGGTCAAGGTCTCATCACATTTGATGCTGAAATTTCTCCATCATTCTTTGTAATCCACCATGGACTCACCCTTTTGGGTTTCGTGTTTGCGGATCGGCTATATTCATTTTATCTGATATCATGGCGAATCTGGCCCTAAATGCATTCACCATTTCATCTCATGTGTTTACACTTTCATTTTCTAATGAATAATACCATTGAAAAGCAGTGCCAACTAGACTTTGAGAGAATTGTCATAGTAACAATGCGTCATTCCCGCCAGTGTTCCCACACAAGGCTACGAAGTGCGCCAAGTGTTGTTTTTAGTTTAGATCTCTGTTTCCTTCTCCTGAGAAGACCCTGAATTTTGGGATCACATACCCTTTTGGATATTCTTTGAGATCATAGATGGCAGGATATGGATGTCCATAGTTTCGGACAGGCGGAAGTGCATAGCCACCTCCTGCAATCTGCATCTGTTGAGCAATCATCGCTTGTATTTCTTTCTTGGTTACCCCTTGGTATTCGGGTTCAGGATTTACATGACTATGAAAGGTCACTCTCGGGTTGTTAGGACCAGCATTGGTATTTGACCCATCTCTTCCTTTCTGGTTTTTGGAATCGACATTGATGCTTATTTGATGAGAACCTTTTACTTTGTTAGTATCAGTGTTAAGATTCATGTGCTCTTACAAAGCCTTGATGGTGTTGGCTAGTTCTTCATTCTGCTTTAACACAACCATCAGGAGTTCTCGTTGTTTCACAAGCTTTTCATCATGTATTTCTATGTGATTTCTCAACAACTCTATGTTATCAGGTGGGACGCTTGTTGCTCCTTGATTTTCACCTCCATCTTCGGAATCAGAAGGATTATTTTCTTCGTTCTCTTCTTCTCCAGATTTGTTGCTATCGCTTGTTCCTTTATTTTTCTTGGTCTCCCTTTTCGACCATTGCCTTTACCAGTATTTGTCGTATTGGTCTGATTTTGCGGGGATCGGTCTTCAGGATCTTGAGGATCTTCTGAAGTCACAACATTGACACTGGCGTGGACTTGAGATTCTTTATTTTCTTCGAAGCTTACGGTGACCATATAGGCCGAGAAATGCCTTTCCAGATCTCCCACATATTTAACGACCCGTCTTTTCTTTCGACTTTGGTTATTCAGCGAGATAGTTAAATTTTCGGATCGAACCTTGGGACCCAACTTATTAAACACACTATAAGAGGTGTGTTCTTCAGCCACCGATTTTAATTGAGATTCATATTGAGTCTTAGAAGTTATGGGGATCCGTTCTTGTACGGTTTTCTGATTTCTTCCTTTTACGAGTCTCGTAGCTTGAGCGGCTCGATTGCGCCAATTCTGGCTTACTTGATCTTGAGAGGGAAGGATCGACCTGGGTTTGACTAGTACCCGATTTTGGGTTTGGTCAGAGATTTGACATCTCGACTTTCTAGTTTTCAAGTTTCTTCTTTCTTTCAAGGTTACTGTCGAGACATGCTTCTTCTGGCTTTGTTGAGGTTTTCTTGATGAAACTTCCCAAACTTGACGTCTCGACCTCTAATGGTCCTCTGCTACAATTCTTAGAGCGGAGAAAGAGTTGGATACAAGAATATTGGCCTAGCCACCGGGCGTTCTTGAGGTACTTCTCGAGTTCTTTTTTGGGAGACCTTGAGTGTAAGAGGCAATTTTGGGAGAGATTGCCTTCTTGGTTGGGTGTCTCCTCCTCTTTTGAGGTCCAGGAGGAGAGTCCATGATTTTGTTGTCTATGCCCTTCGAGTTAGAGCAAAATAAACAACTTCTTCATCTTCTTCTTCATTGGTTGGCCGCTGCGGAGATGAGAGCCACCATGGTTGAAGCCACCATTTGGAGTGTTGATGATGACTTCTTACGGGATCATTCCCGAAGAAAATGAAGTATTTTCCTTCGGCGCATTGAGAAGGATGATGGTGTGAGAAGCCACCATTGTTGATGTCTTGTTGTTGCCGAGGAATATCATTTCACCGCAAAATAAACAACAACTTCAACTTTATTAGTTTTTATTTTTTTTATAAGCAACCACTTAATTTACTTAACTATTCTATTTACTTTTCTCTTTCAAACATGAAAGGAGAATCTTAGTCCCACCGGGCGTGCCAGATCTGTGCGACCCTTTTTCGCGCCTCTCACCGCCCTGAAAAAGGAACTGGACGATGAATTGCGGAAGAAGGACACGGAGATCCCTCTAAGTGTGCATTGGGGTATATTAATATGAATTTGGAATGCACATTTAAAGGTTTTAGAGATTGTGGGGTCTTTAAGATTCCAATGGGCGCAAGCCCCCATTGTTAATTACCCTGGGCTTTGAACCCGAGGAACCTCTGATTAAGAAAGAGAAAATAAACAGAATAGTTAAGCAATTTTAAGTGGTCGCTATGAGTAAGGGCAGGGAAGATATATATTTTTCAAGGTAGTCTACATCTTGTGAATTGACTTTTATTTTTTTTTTGATAAAATGATTTAGTCTTTTATTTTATTTATTTATTTATTTATTTATTTATTTGTTATTTGAATTTATTTTATTTAAATTTATTTAATCTTGAATTTTGAGAGTTATTTTTATTTTAGATTAAGATTGGTTTAATTATAAAATTGAAATTTTTTTATTTGATAAGAAGAAAAAAAAATCTTTTATTTTTTTTATTATTACTTTTACTTATGTTTTTTTTTTATTTATTCATTAATATTTAACTTTATTTAATTTTAAAGATTGAAGGTTATTTTTTTTTTTTTTATTTTGATTTTGATCTTAGGTGAAATTTGTTTTAATTTTGAAATTGATTTTGATTTTTTTATTTGATAAGAAAGATCAAGTCATTTACTTTCTTATTATTACTTCTTTTATTTGTGTTTTTTTTTTATTTATATTTATTTAATTTCAAACATTTAATTTTATTTCTTTATTTTTATTTCTTTTATGTTTATTTTAGTTGAAGGTTGGTTTAATTTTAAAATTAAATTTTTATTTGATTAGAAGGGTAAGGTCATTTATTTTTTTATTTATATATTTATTTATTTAATTCGTTTTTTTATTTGTAATTTATTTAATTTTGAATAAGAGTTATATTTATTATTTTTTATTTTCTTTCTATTATTTTTTATTTATTACTATTATTTTATTGTCAAAGCGTTACCAACGTTTTGTGAAGCGTTCAACGTTTTGATAAACCGTATAACGATTCCTTATTATTTTTTTATTGTTTTACTTTATATATGGGCATTTTTTTTATTTTTGAATCACAATTTATTTGTTTCATGGCTAGTCCATTCAATGTTATTTGTTCCTTATTTTAAAATCACACCATCTTAAGGCATGTTCTTATTTATAACCTCATTGGTCTTAGCTCAAATCTCATTTTAAGTAGGGTATAATATTGGATCCTAAATTCGATATTTTCTCTTACATATTGGTACTTTATGGCTTTGATCAAAGCTTTTACATAAGCTGTGAACAAACACATTTTTTTAGAAATAGAATTTACATTTTCTCACTCGAGAGGATTTGAGCTAAGACCAATGAGTAAGCTTGTGCATAAGCTTTTCTACTCATTATCATGAACTGGATGTACATATCCAAGTTTATGAGTCTTCATAATATTTTTTATTTTAATAAAATTATTTATCCAATTAACAATTTGTATATTGCAGAAAGGTAACGAAGAAATGTAAAATAATATAATCCGGGCAAGAATTCAAAGAAATACTAACAAATCTACGAGAATGCTTGAAAATCATTAGTTTTTTTTTTTCTTTATATATATATTAATTTTAAATTTATTTATATTTTCTTACTAAAAAAAAATCTTCCTTTCATTTTTCATACCATAATAAGGTCAAATGAGTTGGATGTATATATCCTATACTCATTAACACATAATCGGGTATTTAAAATAAAAGAAAGGGGTTTTTATCGCTTATTGGTTTTTACTATGCTTAGATTCAAATTCATATAAAATCATATGAAACTCTAAAAATTATGAAAATTTACAGAGAGATGCAATATAACTAGATCTAGATGCTCACAAAATTTCAATTAAATCGGAGTAGCAGAGATATGATTTTTTATTTTCGAATCAGATCAGGGGCAAAAGCGGAAAATGCTGTACCAGTATTTGCTTGTTTTTCAGATCTAAAAAGGCTATAACTTTTTACAGAAAAATCAAAAAAATATAAAATCAGTTTCTATAGATTCATATGACTTATTTCTACAAGATCTGAAAGTTTTATAAGATTTGGAGTAGATCTCATCCTATTTTTCTTTTTATTGCATTTTCAGCCATTTTAGGGCTGATTTTGCGTTTATAAGGGATTCATTGATCTTAAACGGTTTAAATGCATCATTTAGCATCAATCTAACATTCAATGATGTTTGTATGAAGATTTTAGCCAAAAGAAAAATAAAAAAATGAAAAAAAAAAAAAAAAATGAAAAAGGGAAAGAGGAAATGGATGTTACCAGAACTTGTTGTTTTTCAGAATTAAAAAGGCTATAACTTTTTATAGAAAAATCAAAAAAATATAAAATCAGTTTCTGTAGATTCATATGACTTATTTCTACGAGATCTGAAAGTTTTATAAGATTTGGAGAAGATCTCATCCCGTTTTTCATTTTATTGCATTTTCAGCTATTTTAGGGCTGATTTTGCATTTATAAGGGATTCATTGATCTTAAATGGTTTAAATGCATCATTTAGCTTCAATCTAACATTCAATGATGTTTGCATGCAGATTTGAGCCAAAAGAAAAGAAAGAAAATGAAAAAGATCGAATTGCAACATAAGAACATCAAGAAGAAGAAGAAAATCGATATTGCACATGAAAAATTTCATCTTTATTGCACGAATCAAAATTACAAGCTCTAATACACTCTTGATATCTATATTTACATGATATATGCCTACCTAGATCTAATTTGTAGCTTGAGTAGAAGAGGAATTGATTGAATCTTGTATCTTTGGGCTTGATTTTGATCTCAACTCAAAGATTGAATCTTATTTTGTATCTAATTTGAGCTTCAATTGGTTTTGGCAGCGTTTTGGATTAGCATTCAGCTTGGGATGGGTGTGTCTCTTGTGTTTGAAGGAGGAGAGGGGTTTATATAGGCCTAAGGGGATGGTAGATGGGTGTATGAGATCGGTTTGACTTTTCTTTGACCAATTTATGCACCAACTCCCTTCATTCATCTTCTCATACTCTTCGAACGTTTTGTGGTGTATTAGACCAGTTCTAAGTGTTTTAAATGTGCTCTAACAAGTGAGAGGACAAGTGGGGCACAAGTGGAGTTTGTTATGTTTCTTTGAAAATTTACAAATTTGCCCTCTCTAACCACCACTTGGTCACCAGATGATTCTAGGGACTTCTAGAAGGTTGTAGAGGTTCAAACACGTTCTTGCCACTCCCTTCCCTGCATTTTAGACCTTGCCGGATCACAATTATGCACCCGAGACCCGTTTTTGCCTTCAAACCCGATTTCAAGCCACATAGTCGTTCTCCTTCATTTCTTCACCATTTCTTGTGTTTCAAAGCTTGATTAGCATCTAATTGATCCCAGGAATTGATCTATAATGTTTATTCAATCAATAGAATGCTCTGGTATAGAGTTTGACCAACTCGGTTTTTGACCCGATTTGCGAGTTCGTGGTCTCACCAATTTAAAGCTTATGAAATTCAACCAAGCCCTCAAACAATCTCTTGTGACCATGGAGAAGGTGTTTGAAGTGTCAATTTGATCAATTATGGACTCGGATTGCTCAATTTCATTTTTGGATCAGAAACTTCCCCTTCAGTTTTCTCCCAAACCGCTCAACCATTTTGCAAGTTCTTTATCTCATTGTGTTCTCCTCTCCGTGCTCTTTCCAACGGTATATAATATGTGGGTTTTCGTCGCACGGACCAGCACCATCACCATTTTCGAATTTTGAAACAGTGGAGAGGCTCGGGTACTGTAGCTCGGGACTGTAGCAATGGGAATTTTCGAATTTGGCCCCTCTCCATTTTGATTTTTAATTGGAGCCCTCCATTTGCTGATTTTCTTATTTCTCCTTTGCTTTTAAATTGTTTCTCAAAGATCCCTTTGTCCAAATTGCACCAAAATTTGCTCAAAAATTCCTTGAAATATAACAAAATTTATGGTAATTTTTATTTACCATTTTGCCCCTTGGTCAAGCATCAATTAATTTTTAACGCTTGATTAATTAATTTTTCATTATATTAATCGATAATTTGGAATTTCTTTGACTTCCGTAACTCCAAAAATATCAAGTAATATATGAAAATTCTCAGAATTTTATGGAGAATTTGATTTTTCCATAAAATTTGAGTTTTGAGATTTTAGGTTTCGAAGAGGTTTTCGATTTGAATTTGTAGAGCTTCGGCATTTAATTCTTTTCTTAGGAATTTTGATTTTTGAGCATTTCACGAATTCTTCTTTTTTCATGGTGCTTCTGGACTTGAATTAAATCTCTTAGGCTTTTAAAATTTCTCCTTGAATTTTTGAATCTTTTGTCCCAAGTTACTTTTTTTTAATTCCCCGAATTTTCGGGGTAAACAATCTTATACAACTTGGTTAAACAACAATTTGTAATGTATCTTACTTTGTATTACGAAAAATTAGTCTCGTAGGATAATAATATCGAAGTGTTAATTGGATAATCTTACAATAGGCATAATTATGAGTAAATTTATTAATTTTCACGATATTTTGAGTATTTATTCAGCCAAAAATTAAAAACAAAGTCAAACAACTTCTTTCAATGACTTTTTAATGCATCTTACTTAATTGTTACGCAAAATTAGTGTCGTTGAACGTTCATATCGATGTGTTAATTGGATAATCTTCTAATAGGCATAGTTAGGAGTAATTGTATTAATTTTCATGAAATTATGTCTAGTTATGAGGCAAAAAGGTTAAAAATCCGAAACAACTCGTTTGAATGCAGTTTTAATATATCTTACTTATGTTTTATGAAAAATTAGTATCGTAGGATATTCATTTCGATGTGTTAATTGGACAACCTCATAATAGGCATAATTAGGAGTAATTATATTAATTTTCACGAAATTATGAGTAGTTAGGCGGCAGAAAATTTTGAAAATCTCAAACAACTTGTTTAAACAAGTTGATTTTTAATACATATTCCTTATGTTTTGTGCAAAATTAGCATCATTGAATGTTCATATCGAAGTTCTAATTGGAAAATATTATAATAGGCAGAATTAGGAGTGATAATATTAATTTGCACGAAATTATTTGTAGTTATGCGGCCAAAAATGTTAAAAACCGAAATAACTTGTTGAAACTAATTTGATTTTAATGCATCTTATGTATTGTGCAAAATTAGTATCTTAGAATATTTATATCGAATCGTTAATTGGATAATCTTCTAATAGGCATAATTTGGAGTAATTATATCAATTTGTATGAAATTATGTGTAGTTATGAGGCAATAAATGTTCAAAATCTTAAATAACTTGTTTAAGCTGTAGTTTCTAATGTATTTTACTTAAATTTTATGTAAAATAAGCGTCATAAAATATTCATATGGAAGTTTTAATTTGATATTATTATAATATGCATAATTAGGAGTAATTATATTAATTTGTATGAAATTCTATGTAGTTATGCGGATAAAATTTTTAAAAGCTCAATCAACATGTTTAAACATCTCTGTTTTTAATGCATCTTACTTATGTTTTGTGCAAAATTAGTGTCGTATAATATTCATATCAAAGTGTTAATTGGACAATCTTCTCATAGGAATAATTATGAGTAATTATATTAATTTTCGTGAAATTATATTTAGTAATGGACAATGAATGTTGTAGATCTTAAAAAACATGGTTAAATAGCGAGTTTGTAATGTATCTTACTTATGTTTTATGAAAAAATAGTCTCATAGGATATTAATATTGAAGTGTTAATTGGACAATCTTACAATAGGTATAATTAGGAGTAAATTTATTAATTTGCACGAAATTTTGAGTATTTATTCAGCCAAAAATTAAAAACAAAATTCAAACATCTTCTTTAAACAAACTTTTTACATGCATCTTACTTAATTTTTACGCAAAATGAGTATTGTTGGACGTTCATATCGATGTGTTAATTGGATAACCTTCAAATAGGCATAGTTATGAGTAATTGTATTAATTTTCACGAAATTATGTGTTGTTATGAGGCAAAAAATATTGAAAATCGTAAAAAAAATCGTTTGAACAATGCAGTTTTATTATATCTTACTTATGTTTTATGAAAAATTAGTATCGTAGGATATTTATTTCGAAGTGTTAATTGGACAACCACATAATAGGCATAATTAGGAATAATTATATTAATTTTCACGAAATTATGAGTAGCTAGGCAGGACAAAAAATTTGAAAATCTCAAACAACTTGTTTAAACAAAGTAGTTTTTAACACATATTCCTTATGTTTTGTGCAAAATTAGCATCATAGAATGTTCATATCGAAGTTTTAATTAGAAAATATTATAATAGGCATAAATAGGAGTGATTATATTAATTTGCACGAAATTATTTATAGTTATGCGGCAAAAATTTTGAAAAAGCTGAAATAACTTGTTTAAACAAAGTAGTTTCTAATGTATTTGACTTATGTTTTATGAAAAATTAGTGTCGTAGGATATTCATATCGAAGTGTTAATTGGACAATCTTACAATAGGCATAATTAAGAGTAATTACATTAATTTTCACGAAATTATGTGTATTTATGCGGCCAAAAATTCTAAAAAAGTCAAACAACTTGTTTAAATAGCAGTTTTTAATGCATCTTACTTGTGTTTTGTGCAAAATAAGCGTCATAGAATATAAATATCGATGTTTTAATTCGATAGTATTATAATATGCATAATTAGGAGTAATTATATTTATTTGCATGAAATTATATGCGTAATGCGGAAAAAATATTTTAAAAGCTCAATCAACATGTTTAAACAAATTTTTTTAATGCATCTTACTTACGTTTTGTGCAAAATTAGTGTCGTAGGATATTCATATCGAAGTTTTAATTGGATAATCTCCTAATAGGTATAATTATGAATAATTATATTAATTTTCACGAAATTATATGTAGTAATGGACAATGAATGTTTTAAATCTTATACAACTTGGTTAAATAAAACAATTTGTAATGTATCTTACTTTGTATTACGAAAAATTAGTCTCGTAGGATAATAATATCGAAGTGTTAATTGGATAATCTTACAATAGGCATAATTATGAGTAAATTTATTAATTTTCACGATATTTTGAGTATTTATTCAGCCAAAAATTAAAAACAAAGTCAAACAACTTCTTTCAACAATGACTTTTTAATGCATCTTACTTAATTGTTACGCAAAATTAGTGTCGTTGAACGTTCATATCGATGTGTTAATTGGATAATCTTCTAATAGGCATAGTTAGGAGTAATTGTATTAATTTTCATGAAATTATGTGTAGTTATGAGGCAAAAAAGGTTAAAAATCTTAAACAACTCGTTTGAGCAATGCTAGTTTCTAATATATCTTACTTATGTTTTATGAAAAATTAGTATCGTAGGATATTCATTTCGATGTGTTAATTGGACAACCTCATAATAGGCATAATTAGGAGTAATTATATTAATTTTCACGAAATTATGAGTAGTTAGGCGGCAGAAAAATTTTGAAAATCTCAAACAACTTGTTTAAACAAAATAGCTTTTAATACATATTCCTTATGTTTTGTGCAAAATTAGCATCATTGAATGTTCATATCGAAGTTCTAATTGGAAAATATTATAATAGGCAGAATTAGGAGTGATAATATTAATTTGCACGAAATTATTTGTAGTTATGCGGCCAAAAATGTTAAAAAACTGAAATAACTTGTTAAACTTGGTGATTTTAATGCATCTTATGTATTGTGCAAAATTAGTATCTTAGAATATTTATATCGAATCGTTAATTGGATAATCTTCTAATAGGCATAATTTGGAGTAATTATATCAATTTGTATGAAATTATGTGTAGTTATGAGGCAATAAATGTTCAAAATCTTAAATAACTTGTTTAAACGTAGTTTCTAATGTATTTTACTTAAATTTTATGTAAAATAAGCGTCATAAAATATTCATATGGAAGTTTTAATTTGATATTATTATAATATGCATAATTAGGAGTAATTATATTAATTTGTATGAAATTCTATGCTAGTTATGCGGATAAAATTTTTAAAAGCTCAATCAACATGTTTAAACATCTGTTTTTAATGCATCTTACTTATGTTTTGTGCAAAATTAGTGTCGTATAATATTCATATCAAAGTGTTAATTGGACAATCTTCTCATAGGAATAATTATGAGTAATTATATTAATTTTCGTGAAATTATATTTAGTAATGGACAATGAATGTTGTAGATCTTAAAAAACATGGTTAAATAGCAAAGTTTGTAATGTATCTTACTTATGTTTTATGAAAAAATAGTCTCATAGGATATTAATATTGAAGTGTTAATTGGACAATCTTACAATAGGTATAATTAGGAGTAAATTTATTAATTTGCACGAAATTTTGAGTATTTATTCAGCCAAAAATTAAAAACAAAATTCAAACATCTTCTTTAAATGACTTTTTACCGCATCTTACTTAATTTTTACGCAAAATGAGTATTGTTGGACGTTCATATCGATGTGTTAATTGGATAACCTTCAAATAGGCATAGTTATGAGTAATTGTATTAATTTTCACGAAATTATGTGTTGTTATGAGGCAAAAAATATTGAAAATCGTAAAAAAAATCGTTTTGAACAAAGCTAGTTTCTATTATATCTTACTTATGTTTTATGAAAAATTAGTATCGTAGGATATTTATTTCGAAGTGTTAATTGGACAACCACATAATAGGCATAATTAGGAATAATTATATTAATTTTCACGAAATTATGAGTAGCTAAAGACCAAAAAATTTGAAAATCTCAAACAACTTGTTTAAACAAGTAGTTTTTAACACATATTCCTTATGTTTTGTGCAAAATTAGCATCATAGAATGTTCATATCGAAGTTTTAATTAGAAAATATTATAATAGGCATAAATAGGAGTGATTATATTAATTTGCACGAAATTATTTATAGTTATGCGGCAAAAAATTTTGAAAAACTCGAAATAACTTGTTTAAACAAGTAGTTTCTAATGTATTTGACTTATGTTTTATGAAAAATTAGTGTCGTAGGATATTCATATCGAAGTGTTAATTGGACAATCTTACAATAGGCATAATTAAGAGTAATTACATTAATTTTCACGAAATTATGTGTATTTATGCGGCCAAAAATTCTAAAAAAGTCAAACAACTTGTTTAAATAGCAGCTTTTAATGCATCTTACTTGTGTTTTGTGCAAAATAAGCGTCATAGAATATAAATATCGATGTTTTAATTCGATAGTATTATAATATGCATAATTAGGAGTAATTATATTTATTTGCATGAAATTATATGCGTAATGCGGAAAAAATATTTTAAAAGCTCAATCAACATGTTTAAACAAATGACTTTTTTTAATGCATCTTACTTACGTTTTGTGCAAAATTAGTGTCGTAGGATATTCATATCGAAGTTTTAATTGGATAATCTCCTAATAGGTATAATTATGAATAATTATATTAATTTTCACGAAATTATATGTAGTAATGGACAATGAATGTTTTAAATCTTATACAACTTGGTTAAACAAAGCAATTTGTAATGTATCTTACTTTGTATTACGAAAAATTAGTCTCGTAGGATAATAATATCGAAGTGTTAATTGGATAATCTTACAATAGGCATAATTATGAGTAAATTTATTAATTTTCACGATATTTTGAGTATTTATTCAGCCAAAAATTAAAAACAAAGTCAAACAACTTCTTTCAATGACTTTTTAATGCATCTTACTTAATTGTTACGCAAAATTAGTGTCGTTGAACGTTCATATCGATGTGTTAATTGGATAATCTTCTAATAGGCATAGTTAGGAGTAATTGTATTAATTTTCATGAAATTATGTGCGTTATGAGGCAAAAAGGTTAAAAATCAAACAACTCGTTTGAACAAGCAGCTTTCTAATATATCTTACTTATGTTTTATGAAAAATTAGTATCGTAGGATATTCATTTCGATGTGTTAATTGGACAACCTCATAATAGGCATAATTAGGAGTAATTATATTAATTTTCACGAAATTATGAGTAGTTAGGCGGCAGAAAATTTTGAAAATCTCAAACAACTTGTTTAAACAAATAGTTTTTAATACATATTCCTTATGTTTTGTGCAAAATTAGCATCATTGAATGTTCATATCGAAGTTCTAATTGGAAAATATTATAATAGGCAGAATTAGGAGTGATAATATTAATTTGCACGAAATTATTTGTAGTTATGCGGCCAAAAATGTTAAAAACCGAAATAACTTGTTTAAACTACCGATTTTAATGCATCTTATGTATTGTGCAAAATTAGTATCTTAGAATATTTATATCGAATCGTTAATTGGATAATCTTCTAATAGGCATAATTTGGAGTAATTATATCAATTTGTATGAAATTATGTGTAGTTATGAGGCAATAAATGTTCAAAATCTTAAATAACTTGTTTAAACCGTAGTTTCTAATGTATTTTACTTAAATTTTATGTAAAATAAGCGTCATAAAATATTCATATGGAAGTTTTAATTTGATATTATTATAATATGCATAATTAGGAGTAATTATATTAATTTGTATGAAATTCTATGCGCTTATGCGGATAAAATTTTTTAAAAGCTCAATCAACATGTTTAAACATCTGTTTTTAATGCATCTTACTTATGTTTTGTGCAAAATTAGTGTCGTATAATATTCATATCAAAGTGTTAATTGGACAATCTTCTCATAGGAATAATTATGAGTAATTATATTAATTTTCGTGAAATTATATTTAGTAATGGACAATGAATGTTGTAGATCTTAAAAAACATGGTTAAATAGCAAGTTTGTAATGTATCTTACTTATGTTTTATGAAAAAATAGTCTCATAGGATATTAATATTGAAGTGTTAATTGGACAATCTTACAATAGGTATAATTAGGAGTAAATTTATTAATTTGCACGAAATTTTGAGTATTTATTCAGCCAAAAATTAAAAACAAAATTCAAACATCTTCTTTAAATGACTTTTTACCGCATCTTACTTAATTTTTACGCAAAATGAGTATTGTTGGACGTTCATATCGATGTGTTAATTGGATAACCTTCAAATAGGCATAGTTATGAGTAATTGTATTAATTTTCACGAAATTATGTGTTGTTATGAGGCAAAAAATATTGAAAATCGTAAAAAAAATCGTTTGAATGCAATAGCTTCTATTATATCTTACTTATGTTTTATGAAAAATTAGTATCGTAGGATATTTATTTCGAAGTGTTAATTGGACAACCACATAATAGGCATAATTAGGAATAATTATATTAATTTTCACGAAATTATGAGTAGCTAGGCAGCCAAAAAATTTGAAAATCTCAAACAACTTGTTTAAACAAAGTAGTTTTTAACACATATTCCTTATGTTGTGCAAAATTAGCATCATAGAATGTTCATATCGAAGTTTTAATTAGAAAATATTATAATAGGCATAAATAGGAGTGATTATATTAATTTGCACGAAATTATTTATAGTTATGCGGCAAAAATTTTGAAAAACTCGAAATAACTTGTTTAAAAAAGTAGTTTCTAATGTATTTGACTTATGTTTTATGAAAAATTAGTGTCGTAGGATATTCATATCGAAGTGTTAATTGGACAATCTTACAATAGGCATAATTAAGAGTAATTACATTAATTTTCACGAAATTATGTGTATTTATGCGGCCAAAAATTCTAAAAAAGTCAAACAACTTGTTTAAATAGCAGCTTTTAATGCATCTTACTTGTGTTTTGTGCAAAATAAGCGTCATAGAATATAAATATCGATGTTTTAATTCGATAGTATTATAATATGCATAATTAGGAGTAATTATATTTATTTGCATGAAATTATATGCGTAATGCGGAAAAAATATTTTAAAAGCTCAATCAACATGTTTAAACAAATTTTTTTAATGCATCTTACTTACGTTTTGTGCAAAATTAGTGTCGTAGGATATTCATATCGAAGTTTTAATTGGATAATCTCCTAATAGGTATAATTATGAATAATTATATTAATTTTCACGAAATTATATGTAGTAATGGACAATGAATGTTTTAAATCTTATACAACTTGGTTAAACAAAGAATTTGTAATGTATCTTACTTTGTATTACGAAAAATTAGTCTCGTAGGATAATAATATCGAAGTGTTAATTGGATAATCTTACAATAGGCATAATTATGAGTAAATTTATTAATTTTCACGATATTTTGAGTATTTATTCAGCCAAAAATTAAAAACAAAGTCAAACAACTTCTTTCAACAAACTTTTTAATGCATCTTACTTAATTGTTACGCAAAATTAGTGTCGTTGAACGTTCATATCGATGTGTTAATTGGATAATCTTCTAATAGGCATAGTTAGGAGTAATTGTATTAATTTTCATGAAATTATGTGCGTTATGAGGCAAAAAGGTTAAAAATCAAACAACTCGTTTGAACAATAGCTTCTAATATATCTTACTTATGTTTTATGAAAAATTAGTATCGTAGGATATTCATTTCGATGTGTTAATTGGACAACCTCATAATAGGCATAATTAGGAGTAATTATATTAATTTTCACGAAATTATGAGTAGTTAGGCGGCAGAAAATTTTGAAAATCTCAAACAACTTGTTTAAACAAATAGCTTTTAATACATATTCCTTATGTTTTGTGCAAAATTAGCATCATTGAATGTTCATATCGAAGTTCTAATTGGAAAATATTATAATAGGCAGAATTAGGAGTGATAATATTAATTTGCACGAAATTATTTGTAGTTATGCGGCCAAAAATGTTAAAAACCGAAATAACTTGTTGAAACTATTTGATTTTAATGCATCTTATGTATTGTGCAAAATTAGTATCTTAGAATATTTATATCGAATCGTTAATTGGATAATCTTCTAATAGGCATAATTTGGAGTAATTATATCAATTTGTATGAAATTATGTGTAGTTATGAGGCAATAAATGTTCAAAATCTTAAATAACTTGTTTAAACCGTAGTTTCTAATGTATTTTACTTAAATTTTATGTAAAATAAGCGTCATAAAATATTCATATGGAAGTTTTAATTTGATATTATTATAATATGCATAATTAGGAGTAATTATATTAATTTGTATGAAATTCTATGCAAAGTTATGCGGATAAAATTTTTTAAAAGCTCAATCAACATGTTTAAACATCTGTTTTTAATGCATCTTACTTATGTTTTGTGCAAAATTAGTGTCGTATAATATTCATATCAAAGTGTTAATTGGACAATCTTCTCATAGGAATAATTATGAGTAATTATATTAATTTTCGTGAAATTATATTTAGTAATGGACAATGAATGTTGTAGATCTTAAAAAACATGGTTAAATAGCAGCTTTGTAATGTATCTTACTTATGTTTTATGAAAAAATAGTCTCATAGGATATTAATATTGAAGTGTTAATTGGACAATCTTACAATAGGTATAATTAGGAGTAAATTTATTAATTTGCACGAAATTTTGAGTATTTATTCAGCCAAAAATTAAAAACAAAATTCAAACATCTTCTTTAAAAAACTTTTTACCGCATCTTACTTAATTTTTACGCAAAATGAGTATTGTTGGACGTTCATATCGATGTGTTAATTGGATAACCTTCAAATAGGCATAGTTATGAGTAATTGTATTAATTTTCACGAAATTATGTGTTGTTATGAGGCAAAAAATATTGAAAATCGTAAAAAAAATCGTTTGAACAAATAGCTTCTATTATATCTTACTTATGTTTTATGAAAAATTAGTATCGTAGGATATTTATTTCGAAGTGTTAATTGGACAACCACATAATAGGCATAATTAGGAATAATTATATTAATTTTCACGAAATTATGAGTAGCTAGGCACCAAAAAATTTGAAAATCTCAAACAACTTGTTTAAACAAGTAGTTTTTAACACATATTCCTTATGTTTTGTGCAAAATTAGCATCATAGAATGTTCATATCGAAGTTTTAATTAGAAAATATTATAATAGGCATAAATAGGAGTGATTATATTAATTTGCACGAAATTATTTATAGTTATGCGGCAAAAATTTTGAAAAATCTGAAATAACTTGTTTAAACAAAAGTAGTTTCTAATGTATTTGACTTATGTTTTATGAAAAATTAGTGTCGTAGGATATTCATATCGAAGTGTTAATTGGACAATCTTACAATAGGCATAATTAAGAGTAATTACATTAATTTTCACGAAATTATGTGTATTTATGCGGCCAAAAATTCTAAAAAAGTCAAACAACTTGTTTAAATAGCAGTTTTTAATGCATCTTACTTGTGTTTTGTGCAAAATAAGCGTCATAGAATATAAATATCGATGTTTTAATTCGATAGTATTATAATATGCATAATTAGGAGTAATTATATTTATTTGCATGAAATTATATGCAAGTAATGCGGAAAAAATATTTTAAAAGCTCAATCAACATGTTTAAACAAATTTTTTTAATGCATCTTACTTACGTTTTGTGCAAAATTAGTGTCGTAGGATATTCATATCGAAGTTTTAATTGGATAATCTCCTAATAGGTATAATTATGAATAATTATATTAATTTTCACGAAATTATATGTAGTAATGGACAATGAATATTTTAAATCTTATACAACTTGGTTAAACAGCAATTTGTAATGTATCTTACTTTGTATTACGAAAAATTAGTCTCGTAGGATAATAATATCGAAGTGTTAATTGGATAATCTTACAATAGGCATAATTATGAGTAAATTTATTAATTTTCACGATATTTTGAGTATTTATTCAGCCAAAAATTAAAAACAAAGTCAAACAACTTCTTTCAACAAACTTTTTAATGCATCTTACTTAATTGTTACGCAAAATTAGTGTCGTTGAACGTTCATATCGATGTGTTAATTGGATAATCTTCTAATAGGCATAGTTAGGAGTAATTGTATTAATTTTCATGAAATTATGTGCAGTTATGAGGCAAAAAGGTTAAAAATCTTAAACAACTCGTTTGAATGCAAGCTAGTTTCTAATATATCTTACTTATGTTTTATGAAAAATTAGTATCGTAGGATATTCATTTCGATGTGTTAATTGGACAACCTCATAATAGGCATAATTAGGAGTAATTATATTAATTTTCACGAAATTATGAGTAGTTAGGCGGCAGAAAATTTTGAAAATCTCAAACAACTTGTTTAAACAAAGCAGTTTTTAATACATATTCCTTATGTTTTGTGCAAAATTAGCATCATTGAATGTTCATATCGAAGTTCTAATTGGAAAATATTATAATAGGCAGAATTAGGAGTGATAATATTAATTTGCACGAAATTATTTGTAGTTATGCGGCCAAAAATGTTAAAAAACCGAAATAACTTGTTGAAACTACTGATTTTAATGCATCTTATGTATTGTGCAAAATTAGTATCTTAGAATATTTATATCGAATCGTTAATTGGATAATCTTCTAATAGGCATAATTTGGAGTAATTATATCAATTTGTATGAAATTATGTGTAGTTATGAGGCAATAAATGTTCAAAATCTTAAATAACTTGTTTAAACTGTAGTTTCTAATGTATTTTACTTAAATTTTATGTAAAATAAGCGTCATAAAATATTCATATGGAAGTTTTAATTTGATATTATTATAATATGCATAATTAGGAGTAATTATATTAATTTGTATGAAATTCTATGCGATTATGCGGATAAAATTTTTAAAAGCTCAATCAACATGTTTAAACATCTGTTTTTAATGCATCTTACTTATGTTTTGTGCAAAATTAGTGTCGTATAATATTCATATCAAAGTGTTAATTGGACAATCTTCTCATAGGAATAATTATGAGTAATTATATTAATTTTCGTGAAATTATATTTAGTAATGGACAATGAATGTTGTAGATCTTAAAAAACATGGTTAAATAGCAAAGTTTGTAATGTATCTTACTTATGTTTTATGAAAAAATAGTCTCATAGGATATTAATATTGAAGTGTTAATTGGACAATCTTACAATAGGTATAATTAGGAGTAAATTTATTAATTTGCACGAAATTTTGAGTATTTATTCAGCCAAAAATTAAAAACAAAATTCAAACATCTTCTTTAAAAATGACTTTTTTTTTACCGCATCTTACTTAATTTTTACGCAAAATGAGTATTGTTGGACGTTCATATCGATGTGTTAATTGGATAACCTTCAAATAGGCATAGTTATGAGTAATTGTATTAATTTTCATGAAATTATGTGTTGTTATGAGGCAAAAAATATTAAAAATCGTAAAAAAAATCGTTTGAACAAGAGTTTCTATTATATCTTACTTATGTTTTATGAAAAATTAGTATCGTAGGATATATTTATTTCGAAGTGTTAATTGGACAACCACATAATAGGCATAATTAGGAATAATTATATTAATTTTCATGAAATTATGAGTAGCTAGGTACCAAAAAATTTGAAAATCTCAAACAACTTGTTTAAACAAAAGTAGTTTTTAACACATATTCCTTATGTTTTGTGCAAAATTAGCATCATAGAATGTTCATATCGAAGTTTTAATTAGAAAATATTATAATAGGCATAAATAGGAGTGATTATATTAATTTGCACGAAATTATTTATAGTTATGCGGCAAAAAATTTTGAAAAACTGAAATAACTTGTTTAAACAAGTAGTTTCTAATGTATTTGACTTATGTTTTATGAAAAATTAGTGTCGTAGGATATTCATATCGAAGTGTTAATTGGACAATCTTACAATAGGCATAATTAAGAGTAATTACATTAATTTTCATGAAATTATGTGTATTTATGCGGCCAAAAATTCTAAAAAAGTCAAACAACTTGTTTAAATAGCAGTTTTTAATGCATCTTACTTGTGTTTTGTGCAAAATAAGCGTCATAGAATATAAATATCGATGTTTTAATTCGATAGTATTATAATATGCATAATTAGGAGTAATTATATTTATTTGCATGAAATTATATGCAGTAATGCGGAAAAAATATTTTAAAAGCTCAATCAACATGTTTAAACAGCTTTTTTTAATGCATCTTTGTGCGACCCTTTTTCGCGCGCTCCGCACCGCCGCCGGGCGATGGGTTGCGGAAGAAGGACACGGAGATCCCTCCCGAGCGTGCATCTGCTGGGCGTCGGCCGATTCTGCCGTTTAGAGATATTTGGATGCACATTCAGGGGGTTTTTTAGTGATTGTGAGTTCTTGTAGATTCCGGTGGGCGCAAGCCCCCACCGTTAATTACCCTGGGCTACGAACCTCGAGGCACCTCTGGATCTTTGAAAGAGAGAAGCAAATAGTATAGTTAAGAGATGGTCAAGTGGTCGTCTAGGTTTATAAAACGGGGTCTACGGAAGATGAACCTACAAACAGACGGTTCAATCTATGAAAGACAAACCTACAAACAGATCGGTTTTGTCCTATGGGGACGAACCTACAAACAGATCGGTTCAGTCCATGCCACCTCGAGATGTAACCTTACCAATGCACCAGTTAATCTCTTCATAGGGGGCTTGAGGTGAGTCTACATACGACCGACTCGACCTCGTTGATCTAGAAGATAAACCTACAAACAGACGGCTCAATCTTAACTAGTCAACAACCAATCACACAAAATACAACTCGAAGCAACGAGCGGTTGATCTTGAGGTTGGTGAATCGGGAGAAGAGTGGATATGGCCCACGTATTTCTTCTCACCGATCTTCTAGATCATGAATTCGTAGCACTAAGCCGATTCATAAACCTAGGAAACACAATTGCACACAATGTCAAACCTGAAGCGCTGGGCCAGTTCAACATTGGGGCATGTGTTAGTGAAGGAACCTACCTACGAACGGTTCACATTCACTCGTTTTGTGGATGAATCTACCAAGACCGATTCAATCTCACATTCTCGGAAATGAGCCAGGAGATAAACTCATCGACGGACGAGTTCAGTCTTGCTAGCTCAAACGGTCATGAATTACTTGTTCATGACACCGAGTCATTAAGATGTCACTTTGCTCGGACATCTTAATGTTCTTCATCTTCGAAGTCGACATATCTCTCCATGCTGATGCCGTAGCTTTGGTCAATCTTCAACGAACGTCAAGATGTTCTTGTCTCGACTAATCATTCTACGTGTTGCATTACTTGTGCAAAATTAATATGTAGCCCTACACCCCTTGTGTGAGCGTATTCAATCATGAGTTACTTGCTCATGGCAGCGAGTCATTAAGATGTCACCTATCTAGGACATCATAATGTTCTTCTTCTTCAGAGTCGACATATATCTCCATGTTAATATCGCAGCTCTCCGGTTATTCTTCATTAAGCGTCAAGATGTTCTTGTCTCGACATATTCACTCATGTTGCTATCAAAGCCTTATTCATCTCACGTCAAGATGTTCTCGTCTCAACGTATCTTCTCGTATTGCTATTAAAGCCTTAATCATCTCACGTCAAGATGTTCTCATCTTGACTAATCGTTCTAAATGTTATATCATGTGTGCAAATATTCTTATGTGGCTCTACACTCCTTATGTGAGCATATTTATTCATTTCTAAAATGCACAAAGTCTATTATATAATATCTTCCATTATTATTTTATATTATAAAGATGCATTTATTTATTATTATTATTATTATTATTATTATTATTATTATTATTATTATATTTTTTATTTAAACTCTATTTATCTATGTAGAAAATTATTTACAAAAATAATAGAAAAAGGGGTAGCTATTAATTAGGGTTTCATTTATGTTTTTGGGATTTTTTATAATAGCTAAAGTAGTAAAATTTTATTTTTATTATTTCTAAACTCTATTTATTCTGTAGAAAATCACTTACTAAAATAATAGAAAATAAAATGGCAATGATTTTATTTGTATTATTTTTAAAATGTTCATAATAGCTAAAGTAATAGGATTTTATTATTATATTCTATTATATTGAAATACTATTCATTATGTAAGGATTATTTACAAAATTAAAGGATGGTTAGCTATACTATTTTACTATTATTATTTTTATTATTATATTTTTATTATTATTACTTTTTTCCTTAATATCTATAATAGCTAAAAGAAATCATTACTAATATTCTATTCTATTTATTATACTATTCATTATATTTATTCTTATTATTTCTATTTATTATCTATAGAAAAGTATAAGATTTTTATTACTAGTCATAAGAGATGAAATTTATTATGTTTTTATTACAACTATTATTTTATTACATTTTATTCATCAAAGTATATTTTTGTATATTTGTATAGAAATAACAAAAGAAATACAATTCATATTATAAAACTATATTATCATTCTTTATTATGAAAGAAAATGCATAGTAGTATATTTTGTATATTTTGTGCTATTTATTTTTATTATTCTTTTTACAGAAAATACCAATATAATATCTATTATTATTATTATTATTATATTTTTTATTTATCAAGGAACATAGCTAACCTCACTTTTATTATAGCATATTACTATCATCATTATTATTTCATGGAAAATCATTTGAAAAATCACTAAAATATATCTAGTTATTATTCATGATTTTTATTTATATTTTTGGAATTTTTATAGTATTTAAAATGACAAGTCAAAGTTAGGTCAACTATATCAATATATGTAATGTATTTTGCTTTTAAATTGTTTTATCATGATTATATTTTTAAAACTGGAATATTATTGTATAGAAAAATAGTATGAAAAATAAGAAAATTTTAGAAACAAATTTGAGTCAATTTGGAGTTCAATAGAATTTTCAAATTATTTATTTACCATATATAATTAATGTTCTGTTATTAATTAACTAATGGGCTTAATCTGGGCCGCCAGATCTATATCAAGATTGGCACTCATCTTTCATTTAATCCCATTCTTACTTGGGCCGCGTGATTAGATTAAGATTTGCACCGCGTGGGTTGACTACCGCATTAATTCATGCTTTAATTTTCTAAAGATTCAATAGCCCAGATCCTTTCGATTTGTCCCAATATTCGTGCGCCTCTCAAGATTAGTGCAAGAGATCCTTTCTCTGTCTCTTCTCTACCGTGCTTCAAGATGCGTGCTAGAGGTTGATTCGTGATTCTACGATCCGATTAATGATCGGACACCACACGGCGTCGCGCTTGGCTTTCAGTAACCTAACTACACCTTTTGATTGTACTACGGTGCGGTGGATCATCGCGCCACCGTGCACAATTGACTGGACCATACCGTTTTGGTACCGATTGATTTTCTTGATCAAATCGATTATTTCATTCACGATTTCTTGTAATTCTTGGTTCATTCACATAATTCCAAGTCTCAATTAATGTAATTAGCAATTTGATCACCACAACAAACCTTTCCTTTTACTTGAATCACGATGAAACAAAGTTGGTCGAGAGCGTACCGATTGGCAATTCAATACTATACTCAAGTGTTTCTAACCAATTGCTTCAATTTAGTCGATCTTATTGATACGTAACCCGTCGCTTATGCACGCACTTTGATCAAAGCATGTAGCTTGATCAATCAAGTACTTTCGAATGCTATTGCATTGCTGGTTCAGGATTCTAGCAATTAATTTCAAAATCACAATCAATCACTCGATTGAAAGTTGAATTCTTGAAGCAATTGCTTAGAAACACAGAGGCTAAGAGGTCAATGACCTTCGATCAGCCAATTAGAGCTAAGAGATCATTTGATCTTCTATTAGCTTTTTCTGACAGATAATTCATTTCCTTAATTACTCAATTAGTCAAGAAAGAAACAAAAAGATAGAATAGAAAAGGTTTAAGTAATAAGGCGATAGTTCAGAGAAGAAATTCAATCAAGAAAATTGAGAAATTCAATTGAATTGAAAAGGAAATTTGCGAAAATGCAAGTAACAGTATTAAAATTCTGAAATTACTCAAAATCAAGCACAATTACAACTCAAACTTCCTATGTACAATGAATACACTCACCTTTCCTTCTTCTCTGTAGCTCTGAGCTCTTAGATTGATTGTTAATAATGGAAAAGGGTGACTGTTTGCCAAGTTCTCAACACTTGTGAGATCAATTGGCTTTCTGGCTTCTCACTTGCTCTCTAAGCTTCTCAGGGATCTTAAAAATGCTCTAAGGGTCGTGTGTATGCCTCTCGGTTCTTAGTTCCACCACCGGATAAGGGGTTTATATAGAAATCCATTGGTTTGACCGATTTTGACCATCTCAACCCAATTACACATGGTGCATTATACTCTTCACTATAATCGCTTCCTTGTATGCCTTATGGTCCACCGAACCGAGTCTCCATTGCCTAGCTCATGTGCAAATCGCCAGAGGCGCTTACAAGTTCAATTTATTTACCGATTTGCCACTATTCGGTTCCCATGCTCTTGCAAGCCTCTCTAGCCTCTTCTAGATCCTTCCGCACCCCATACCATGTCTATATAAGTCGCTAGCATGCTCCCTTAATTCCATTTTGCGTAATTGATCTCAATTCACATCTTTTCTCTCATTACAAGCTATATTCAAGCTTCAATCTTTCACCTTGGTTCTTTGCTCATTTCTTCGTCTCAAAGCTTCATCATCATCAACTCGTTGTCAGTGCAACTCCCCGTGCTCTCATCTAGTCGATTTGCAAGCTCCATCACAGGTGTTTGATCAACTCATTTCTAAAGCCGAGTTGTGAATCGGTGCAACTCCTACATCCAGCATTTATCTCCTCGCAATTGTCACTCTAACACCATCGCCTGAGGTCCTAGAAGCTCTCCCAGCCATCAATTGCAAGTTTTGATCTTCAATTTACAAGTTCACAGTTTTGACCCGAGGTGTTGCTTCTTGCCATTTCTCTCTTTATATTGCATCATTCTCGAAATCTAAATCCATACACCTTCTCTCCTTTGTACTAGATAGCCTGTGGCTAAGAGCAATTGATCCGGAGTTAATCCCTTTGTGTGATCTCCATTGATGGCGCCATTAGACTCTTCTCGTTATCGCGAGAAGAAGAAGAAGAGAAGAGAGAGAGGAAGGAGAGAGCGGCCCTTCAGCGCACTGCGCCCGGCGTGCGAGCCGAGGCAAAGAAGGAAGAAGGTGCAGAGTGCGCGCTGTGTGCATACCTCTTTTTATTTCAAATTTAAATCTCCGCAGATGTTTTCACATAGAAATGGTTTGTAGTTTGTTTATGCACCATAGGTTCATAGATCCGACAACGGGCCCCATCCGTAGGATTACCGAGTCTAGCGCATAAGAATGGGTTAATGATTGATTAGTGCATAGTTTGGGTTAATTGATATGATATGGCATGTTGTGATTGGCCCATTAGTTTAATCATCTTCCTTTATCTCTCGATTATCCATTAACCAATGCCGAGGTGGCCTTATAGTATGGTGCCACGTGGCAGTGGTCGCGGTGAAGTGGCCTCCTCTCGGGCCGTGTGCCACGTGGCATGGGGTTGGGTGAAGTGGCCCCGCCGTATGGTGCCATGTGGCAATGGAGTGATGAGGTGGCCCATCGGCCGTCCGCCACGTGGCACTTAGGTGGGGCCCACCGTCGCCGACTCATACCAGGTGGGGCCCACTCGCCGACATGGCCCAACGAGAGGCCGCCACGTGGCACACCTCTCTCTTCGATTATTTTATGCCTCCCGTGTTTATTGCACCCAGCTTGTACCCGTAGCCGCTATCATCCCCAACTTGTACCCAGATCCGCTTCCGATCAAATCTCGCCTTTGATTAATCCATTTATTCTCGCCTTTATTTTCTCTCGAATTTATTCTCGATAGCTCCACTTATCCAAAAATCATGAAAATTTCACCAAAAATCCCTAAATTCATGATGATCATCCCTGTAATTTTTAATTCCATTTTTACCCCTCCTTCTCTGGATTAAAAATTCTTTTATTCATAAAACCCTATTATTCTTTATGAATTAATCCCCGATCTCAATTGTAGCTCAATGTCTCTCGCCAATTACCTCTCTCTTGCAGAAACCACCCTAACTAAATACCAATTAGACTTATATTGATATTCATTAGGGTTTGATTTGATCAAATGCCGACTACTTATCAAGAATTAATACAAATCTAGACTTGATCAAAGTGGTTGCTCCCAAACTTTGGCACTTGATCGGGCCTTGTGAAATTGACTTTCAATCCCTTAACATGAGGGTGACTTGGCCAAAGAACCGACTACTTATCGAATTGACACAAATCAAAGCATGGTTAGGTGGTTGCTCGCACTTTGGCACTGTGTCACCTTGAAAGCAAAATCACATTTGGAATTTCTCATGATTAGTTGCATCAAAATGCTAGCTTGGCATTGACATCATTTCATGTAGCATAGGGATTATACTCGTCACCTCCTTTCTAGGGTTAGCTCCAAAGGCAGATTTTTAGGGTTCAATTTCGACTCCTCAATAGTCACCGAGGCGCTGGGTCCACCTGTCGCTGAAAATAGTCACATGGTGACTCATCGATAGGCTATGTCGTTAGATTCATCTCGCAAGGGACCGCTGTGTGGGTCCCACTTGTCGAGAAAATGTAATCAAATGGTCGACCCATCAGAGATTTTCTCTCTCCTAAATCTCCCGAGGGTCACCACCTCGAATGAGTAGGAGGAGGTGGTGGGGTATTTATATCCTCGTTTTTCACCGTATTATTTCATTGTGGGATTAATGCTTAACCTCTCGTTCCGGTTGGTTAGCTTTCTTAGCAAAATAGGCTAGGTCCATGTCATTGAGTCGCTCATAAGGGACTGCCATGTGGGTCCCACTTGTCAGAAAAGATATAATCACATGGTGACACCCAAGAGGTCTCCTCTCTCCCTCGATCTTCTTGGGTGTCACTCATGCTGAGTGGATAGAGAATGGCGGGGTATTTATACTCTTCACTTCATGCCCAGCATTCCATTGTGGGACTAATGGATTTGTTCCGGGGTTAGGCAGCGACCTTTCCTGATCAGTGGGCCATTTTTTCACTGCTCTCTCTCTTCCCCCCTTTTCTTATGATTTATCATTATTCATCAATTTATTTTTCATTTATTTATCTACTCATCCTTGAAATTTTTCAAGGGTAAACAAAGAGCCACCCACCAAAGCGGGCCCCGAAGATGTTTTTAGAAGATTAAGGGGGTTGCTTTGGTGCATATATTCGTCGCACATTTTCTTTTCCTATCTTCTTCCCTCCTTTATTATTGACTTTATCACCTCTATTCTAGATTCGACCATCTCTCCATATGGCACGATTCCTAGACGTCCCTGAGTCATTATCTCTCTCTCTACGAGGATCCGGAGGATCGGATACCCACCATTAGGGTTACACGCGGCACCCCTATACATCTTCGAGCCGGCGGTCCGATTTTTCGCGACGAGCGGCCTCACGATATTACACCCTTATCGCCTCGAGACCTTTCACCGAAGATCCTCCCGTTCATCTCCTGGCAAGGAGAGATCGATCGATGGAGAGGCCTCTCGCCGGGCTAGCATTGACTTCGCCTTCCACTCGATATCATGGGCATCGCTAGAGTGGATTCGCTACATCCTTACACACAGAGAGGGATGCTCTTTGTAGTTCGTGTGTGTACAGCTTGTATTTTCCCGTCGATGTTTGCACCATATTGACACACCTTGGCTCGTGCTTTCGCGAGCGGTGGAGCTACTCTACCAACACCCTCTTTATTGATGATCGAGAGTTGACTCCCACACTTTGGGAGATTCGTCAGCTGACCGGTCTGCCCGTATTCGGTCATTATTATGACGAGTTCTTACTATCGAGGATGACTTGAGGGACCCTTCCCCGCATCCAGCCTTCTCTTCGGGAGGTATAGGATTTATGATCGGGTTTGAGAGGCGCATCTTCTCGTCCCCTTCGATTCTCGGATATCTTATTTCACCGATCGGCACATTCTCATGCCGAGTGTTGTGCTTCTACTCGCGACCCTTTTGGTACCGGACATCTCGGTCTTTTCAAAGGATGTGGTCGCTCCTTCACAGATACTCTATGCTCACATGAGATCGATCGTGAGACTTATTTGACAAACCCTTTCTTTCCCGGTGGATTTGTTTCTTTCTACTTCCCGCTTCGGGGGCTCGTACCATCCGTCCCTCGCATTTGTGATGGCGAGTCGATTGCTCGCGTGAGAGAGTTTCATTGGCCGTGCCCGTCTTGGCCAATATCTACAGGAGTTTGCGAGGTATGACATCTTCACGCGATCCTTCTCACTGTGGGGAGTTAGTACCTTGGCATTTTATTAGTGGATGGTTGCATATGTATTGGTCTGGCTTGTATCACCCATCCTTATCATCGACTTCGAGGGCCCACCTACCCATCTTGGGTGACTTAGCCTACATGCAGCCCCGCTCTTTGACTCCGCAGGATGCTCGTTTCGCATTCTACCGCAGCCCATGATCATCCGAGGTTAGCTCGTACTAGATTGGTTACTCACCATCCTGGCCGGGACCACCGCGCATCTCTAGTTGATGCGCATTTCATTCTAGAGGTTCTTCTCTTCTCGTAGATCGCCCGTATGTCTTAGACTATTTCATCGCCTTCGCCACGGTTCTTACCACTCCGTATCGGCGATTATGCTTTCATAGAGCCCTATTCTCCACACGTATGTGCACATCGCTTGGTTTAGATCAGACGTGCCTCTCTTTCTCCTTCGTCCCGAGTCTTTAGCGATGGACCTTCGAGGGCCTCTGGGTGGTGCTATTCACATCTATTCCGCTTAGGGACAAGTTCTCACTTTCGTACTCGCACTTGCTTCCCGTACACCCACGTTTTCGAGACGCTACGTCCGGTGGTATTATAATGTCATTCGCTCGTACTCGCCATATACTCCTTCAAAGGGTGGTACGCAAGATTTTGCCCTGTGATAGAGGCGCTCATCGTCTAGCCTCTCTTACGATGACTTCATCTCTTTCCCACTTCTTTCTTCGCCAAAGTGGATTTTCGTGGGTTAGACTCGCCGCTTTTGTTCATCTACTAGGACTCACCACCGGTACACTCTAGATTCATCCCTTCCTTATTTTAAGCTTAGATTTCGTGCTAGATTTTTGATAGATTTCTTTTTAATCGATTCTCGCATATGAGTATGATGAGGCAGAGCCCGGCTTTCGCTCCCTCGCCCGAGAGCCGTTGACACTTGTTCTCATCTACCTACCGAGCCACCGCTTCACCGCCTGGGAGAGAGATCGAGACTCGCGCTTCTCACCGTCTTCTCCATCTTCTTTTCCTTCTCCTATTCCGGTGATTTTCTTTATCGACTCGCCTATCCTTATTCAAAGTGCGCACTTCATTCATATCTCTCGATTAGAGTTTATTTTCACCACGGACATCTCCCGTAGAGGCGCGTCAGATGACATCGTAGCAGCATCCATCGCCGCCGCGAGTGCCGCCATTTCGGGGTTTTGCACCGACCTTGTCGTCGCAGGTTCGTGTGCTCCATTTAATACCTAGTTGCCAGCATGCACTAGTATTTTCATTCTTACATGTAGATTTTGCAGACCCTGAGGCCGATGACATGGCGTCTCCTCACCGCTCGGAGCCTTTCTTTTATGACGGTCCTGCTTCACCGTCGATTTTGCTGGTACCCACTGGAGATGGTGACTCATTCGATGTGGTTCTGGGGCCAGTGCTCACTCTTGTACGATCAGAGGAGGCTTCTTTAGAGCAGGGGAGTCCATTGGCTGTCGAGCCCGCAGGCGACAAGCCATTACTGATCGAGGGAGGGCCATCTCATACTTCTTCATCTCCCGACGTACAGCCTCTCATGGCCACAGATGACAGAGTCTCGACTGAGCGGGTTGCAGTCGACTACGACTCGTAGTTGGATGAGAGCCGGTCGGTGGAGCAGCCTATTCCACGCCCCTGCAGACGGGGTTCCGGCCAGCGAGGGTCTCGCCGAGCCTCATGCTTCTCCCGTACCTTATATTTCCTTTATCATTTGCCCGTATTTTATTTTTCATGTATTTATGCTTTCCATTTTATTTTGTAGCCGGTCGGTACACCGCGGTCCTCCCGAGGCGACCGACATCCCCGCCCCCGATTCGGGCCCCCGCCTCGTCTCAAAGCGACGAGGCGATAGGTTAGATCTTCTCTTCCTTCTATTTCTTCTTTGGTTATAACAATTTGTCTAACCCATTTATTTTACTTGCAGATGTTTCATCGAGGGATGTGCAGCTCGCCTTGGCCGCGCTGGCGGATGCACTTCGAGATACCTTCTTTGGGGGCTATCCGCTAGATTTCGAGATCCCGGATTCTCTCGCCTCAAAGCTGGCTTCTCCTTCGATTGGTATAGGCCGATGCGAGATACCATCGCGCCGCCTCTACTCATTGCACCTCGTCTCGAGAGCACTTTCATTTCTAGGAGGTGTGAGGAGTCGCTCGTGGCTTACCAGATGCGAGCTCTCTCGTTTATCGCACGAGTTGGAGATCCATGAGCTACGCAGCATTTGGAGGCCGCTCGACTCCATTATCTTCGCCGCTCTCTTCTTGTGCTACTCTCCGCTCTATGGGAGTCGGTGGTGGGCCCGCTCGATCGTCGTGTGCAGAGCTAGAGGACCACGATTGTCGGTGGAGGGCTTCTCTCGACATTTGGCGGACGTCTCCCGTAGCCGCATTCACACGAGCGTTCGGATAGTGCCTTCGCTCGTTCTTGGACTTCGAGGCGGCTTCGGAGGAGGATAGGCACTCCCTCCATACTCATTTAGAGACTATTAGTACCGTGCTATTAGAGTTGGAGTCCCGCTTTTTGGGCCCATAGATCGCACTTTCTATTTCTTCTTTTCTCCTTTTTTTTGCCATACTTGATATAGGATGTATTGACATTTATCATTTTGATCTCTTGTTGTGGATGATGCTTGCCTTTATTATTATCCTTTCGTCGCTTCTCTCAGCCGCGAGGAAGTATTCTATTGATTTCATGTTGTGCACCTCCAATCTTATTTGCAAAAGCGCCCTATTACAACTGCTTCGCAGTGCCTAAAATAAAAGGAAAATCTTACAACATCCTATTACATTGATTCTATACATCATTTCTCTTTATTTATGGTAATACAAAACTCAAGTAACCGTGGTATTTTACTTGATACCGAACCCGTTCCGTATTGACCTCTAGGCCGGTGCATTAATAAACCCGTTTATCCCTTTATTACCGATGGATAAACTTACCAAAAGATCAATTGGATTATGGATGCAATTGATAACACCATTTTGTGGATGTTTCTTATATATTTAATTGACATTTATTTTGTGGAAGCTCACCCACTCTCCCTCATTTGTGCACCGTTACGTGCTAAAGTGGAAACTCACATTCACTCATCTCCACTCAATTTGTTTTCATGGGGGTACTACCCTCAAACATCCATCACGCATCCCCGCGAGACAAGCTTTCATCGGTAGGTCCGCTCTCCATGACCCGAGTCACTTCTTTAAGCGAATTACTTTATTTGACACCGAATGTCTGGCAAAAGCATAAACCCTTAATCCGACCCCTCCATGATCTACTTTGGGATTAGAAACGATCACCTCCTTGGGCGTGTGGTACTTTTGCGGATGAATGCACCCAACCCGGTTTTTTATATTTTAGCTACCCTCAAACATCCATCACGCATCCCTCGCGAGACAAAGCTTTCATCGGTAGGTCCGCTCTCCATGACCTGAGTCACTTCTTTAAGCGAGCCGCTTTGTTTAACATGAAATGTCGGGTACAAGCGTAAACCCTTGGTCTGACCCCTCCATGATATGTCGTGGGATTATGACACACCATTTCTTCGGGCGTGTGGTGCTTTTACGGATGAATGCACCCAACCTGGCTTTGTATAACACTCGTGGTGTCGGGGACAAAGGTGGCAACCCCTTATTGAAAAGATTTTATTATTTTTATTATCATCATTTTTTTTTATGAGTAGGAAAGTAGGTTTTTATTGTTTTACATATATATCCTTTCATTTTTATTAGAAGAAGGCAGATTTTTGGTTATTAGTGATACATGTTACTAATAATACGAGAGTTATTTATTCATATGCCTCTAAGCGCTATTTACTAGCCACCAATTTGCTCGACCTATCCCTTGGCTTGCGCCGTGGGCGACCAATATGAGCAACTTTCGTCATTGGGCAAATGATAGTTTGAGGGACAAACCGCAAACCCCGCCCATTTTTGTGTTTATTCTCGTATCAAATGGACAAACCCAAAGTGGTATTTGTATTGTGAGCCCAAACACCAAGGCTCTCGCCTTACATTCTCGCGTGGTTTTGGCGTTGAATTCTCTTATTCTATATATTTTTTATTTTTATAGACTAAATGTGTTTGTGTGGTTTTGGATTTTTGGATGCATTCTATTTACATATGCACAAGTAGGGTTTTGGGATTTTCATGCAAAAGTGGAGGTTAGACATGGGTTCGTGTTTCGTGCACGTGTGTGTAAGCGAACACTTATTCCCTCCTTATTTATTTACAATAGATACTACTCGATCGGCCCCGCTCCGGGCTATGTGTAGTACTTCTTCAGATATCGCCCATTAATCGGTGGCATGGGCCTTTCACCTTCATGGTCTATGAGTTGGTATGCGCCGCCCCCGTATACCTTCTCAATTACATATGGCCCTTCCCAATTCGGAGAGAATTTTGGGCCGATGTGCCGGCCAATGATCGGCCTCTTAAGGACAAGAACAAGCTCCCCTTGTTGAAATGCCCTGACTCGCGCCATCTTATCATACGCCCTTGCCATTTTTGCCTGATATATTTCAAGGTTCTGCTGGGCTATTAATCTCTTCTCGTCCATGGCATCCAATTCGTCCAATCTAAGTTGTTGGCATTCGTCCATGGTCATATCATTTTGCATAGCCACCCGTAATGACGGTAATTCCACCTCAAGAGGGAGAACCGCTTCAACCCCAAAAGCCGAGAATACGGGTAGCTTGCGTAGGCGTTCTGGATGTGGTTCGATAAGCCCATAATGCCTCCCGTAGACGATTATCCCTGGCCTCGTTGGTTACCGTCTACGGTCTTCTTCATGATATTGATTAGGGTTTTGTTAAAGGCTTCGCCAGCCGTTGGCTCTCGGGTTATAAATGGACGAGAATCTCCAATCAATATTAAATTGTTTCCGCCAGGGCATAGACTTTGGAGCTCTTGAAGGCCGTCCCGTTATCGGATATTATCCGTTGTGGTGTGCCGAATCGGTAGAGGATGTGCGTCTTCAAGAACTTAACCACATCGGACGCTTTAACTTCTTTAAGCGGAACGGCTTTCGCCCATTTTGTAAAGTAACTGTCGCCGCCAGATGAACCCGGTGACCTCTCGACGTAGGAGGGTCTATGGGCCCCACTATATCCGTGCCCCACATATTAAATGGCCGGATGCTACCGTGGGGTGCAACGGGTTTGGCGCTTGATGTATAAAAGGGCCGTGTATCCGGCACATGCGCACTTCTTTGCGTGCTCTTCACAATCGCCCACCATCGTGGGCCAATAATACCCCATTCGCTTGATTTTCAACTTCATTTTCGGCCCAGACCGATGTGCTCCGCATAGTCCGAATGAACTTCTTTCATAACCTCGCTTCGCTTCAGCCCCGATACGCATCTTAGCCATACCGATCATAAGACCTCCAGATAGCGTATTGCCCACATATGCATACCGTAGTACCCGCTTTCTTATTTGATCGGCCATCCTTTTATCTTTGGGAAGGGTACCATGCCGGAAATATTCGATGAACGGTTGTCTCCAATCATCGTCTTCTTCTAAGTTATCATTGTTTCTTGGCATTCTATCTTTTCTAGCCCAAAGATTTTCATTATTCACCTTATCCGTTGTTTGACACAATGATAATGGCCTCCTATTGCGGACGATGATGTGGATTTCCGCTCTTGGTTCACCCACCTCCTTGGCGAGTTTGGCCAACGCATCCGCTTCACCATTCACGCCTCGTGACCTTCTCGATGGACACGTACGGGATTTTCTTCATTAATTCCATGGCCTTTCTGGTGATATTGTATTAGTTCCGCTTCAAGACCTTGTATTCGCCAATTATTTGATTTATTATCAACTTGTGAATCCCCAAAGATGCGTATGACCTTGATCTCTAGTTCCAAAGTGATAGCTCTAGTCCTGGCGATAAGTGCCTCATACTCGCTTCATTATTTGTACATGGTTCGGTTAAAGCCGAGAATGCCGTATTATCCCGCCTTCCGGGTTACGAAGACTAGTCCCGCGCCGCCCGCACAAGTTGGGACTCCCGGGCCCGCGATCGCCTCGATCGACGAGGCGCCATCAAAGTACATCTCCCAAATAGGACTTCCTTCTTCAACATGTAGGTTTCCTCGTCAGAAAGTCACATTTTAATGGGGAGTCATCTTGGATCGGATGTGCAAACAGAAATCTGCTAGCGCCGCCCCTTTATCGCCTTTTGCGTGTATAGGTGATGTCGAACTCTGTAAGAATGATAGCCCACTTGGCCGCCTCCCGTTAGCATTGGCCGAGTCATCGATATTTGAGAGGGTCCACCTTGGATATTAATATGATTTTGTGGGCTAGCATGTAATGCCTCAATTTCTTCACCGCGAAGATTAGGGCTAGGCAATGCTTCTCGATCGGTGAATACCCATGTCTCGCCCCTACCATCATGCGACTTAAATAATATAGCGCGTTTTGATTACCATCCTGGTTTTCTTGTGCCAATAGGGCTCCCAAGGATCCATCTAGGGCGGTCGTATACAGGATAAGTTCCTTCCCGGGTATAGGCGCCGCCAACACTGGAGGGTTGAGTAGATATGCCTTGATTTCTTCAAAGGCTCGCTGGCACTCGCCATCCCATTTAAACGGGATATTCTTCTTAGTCAGCCGGGTGAAGGGTTGGATTTTACCTGATAGGTTGGCTATAAACCGCCTAATGTACGCCAATTGCCCTTGCAAAGATCGCAACTGTTTTAAATTTTTGGCATGGGGATAGTTCGCTTATTGCTTTGATCTTGCCCGGTCTATCTCAATTCCCCATGGCGTACTACAAACCCCGTAAATTTACCGGATGATACCATGAATGCGCATTTCAACGGGTTTAATTTGAGCGCATGTTCTCTCAAGGCGGTTGAAAACGACCTCGAGGTATTGGAGGTGTTCTTCATATGACATGGCTTTGATGACTAGGTCGTCCACATAGCACTCTACTATCTTGTGGATCGATCGTCGAATATTTTCGTCATTGCCCGTTGGTAGGTGGCTCCTGCATTTTTGAGCCCAAACGGCATGACTTTATAACAATATATGCCAATCGGCGTGCGGAATGCCGTGTGCCTTTCATCTTCTGGCGCCATTTTGATTTGATTATAGCCCGCATAACCGTCCATGAAGGAGAAGACTTCATAAGAGGATGTATGGTCAATTATGATTTCGGTCACTGGGAGCGGGAAATCATCTTTAGGGCACGCCTTGTTTAAGTCCCGAAAGTCCACACAAATGCGGATTTGCCCATTTTTCTTCTTAACCGGGACAATGCTAGCCACCCATTCTGGCGTCTCTTCTTCCCGTATGAAGCCTGCGTCGATGAGTTTCTTTGTCTCTTCCACGACCTTCTCTTCGAGCTCTATTCTCATCCGCCTGCGCTTGTTTAATCGGCTTGAAGGTTGGATCAATTTTCAAGTAATGGACCGCCACGTGGGATCTAATCCAGGCATCTCTTTATAACTCCAAGCGAAGTAGCCCATATAGCTTCTAAGGAATGTCTTCAACCTCGTCGCCCACCTCTTCCTAGCAAGGACGCGCTTATGAAAGTTGGTCGTGGGTCTTCTTCCGTCCCCAGATTGATTTCAGCTAACTCATCGACCGTGTTAGGTTCCTTTTCTAGCTGTTTCAAAGCATTTTTCAGGACTGGGGTATTGTCCTCTTCTGTTTCATTATCCGGCGTTTCGACAGAAGTCATGCAACAGCTTTCTTCCATACGGTACCCGTTGAGAGACCCCTCGAAGCATGCTGCGTCATCGCAGTTATACCCTAATCCCCGGGTGTATTTTATTTTACCATCCAGGCCCAGGACTTTATTCTCGCCGCCATTCCGCAGTTCATCAAAGCGCTTGGCCTCGCCTTGGATATGTTTCTCGACATCTTGCCCTTTTCGCCAATTTATATAGCTCCTTTCCAAAGGGATGAGATGCATGGCGTCATTGCTCGTTGCATTCTCCGATTCTTGTTCTATCACCCACTTCTTCCAAGTGTTGTGATCGTGGTTCTTCGTAGACCGGGTTGAATCGCTCGATAGAAAATTATGGCCTTGTGGATGATAGTTTTCCCTTTGATGCGCTCCACCTTGCCGCACAACAAAGGTCTTTAAGGTTTGGATGTGGTTCACTTCCCTTGGCATGAGGTCTTTAAAATGCCTTTCGGGGACCACAAGAATCTCTAGCGCCGCCATCTCCTCTTCTATTTCAATATTCATGACCGAGTGGAGCGGTAGATTTCTTTGATCGGCTTTCGTCTCGCAACCTTAGGTTTGCTAGGTACGGAGTGTGCGAGATCGTATAGCAACCCCTTTGCCCTTGTTATTCAAGTTATGCGGAGCCGGGTCTTGTTGAAAGCTCTTCGGGAGTTGGATTGTCCCGTTTCTATGCCCTTCTTCTATAAAGTCCTTGAATACCCAAAGCATTCTTCAATTGTGTGACCCAATATGCGATGATAAGGGCAGAATTCGCCTTCACCGCTCTCTCTATGTCGGGTCGCTTACAAACGGAAGTGTTAACCCACTTTTTAAGGCCTCGCTCAAATATCCGAGTCGTTTTATTTTTTAAGAAAGAGTATGGTTTACTCTTCTTGACTTTGAGGGTTTGCATGATCGGTCGGTTGCTTAGCTTTTGTTTCTTCCCCTTTGATTCATCTACTATTACAATTACCCGTTTACCGCTATCGGGTGCTTGTCTTTCGTGGTCCCGAACGGGGGTTCGCTTGTCACCTCCTTGAGTAGCTCGGAGTTATAGATCGCGGTTTGCGGTGTTTTCAATCATTATCATGATTTCATTGTGTTGCACCTTGATATCCCGCATCACTTCCCATTGTTCGACACCTCTCTTCGTTATTTTCAACTTGGTGCCTTATTTCATCGATCGCATTCCGTACGCGTCCTTCGAAATTTTCCCGCCATGAGCGTTCTTCATTTATAAGCCTTGGCCTAACCGGTTATCCCTTCCGCTACCGGTCCCGTGTTGATCATATATGACTCCTCACTTTCATTATCCGTTTCGGCCCTTTGTATGGCTTTTGAGGATGTGATAGATGATCTCTTCGTCGACTCTTCTTCCTGTGGTTGACGATCATGGCCGATTCTTCTCCCGAGGTGGTATCGCCCGAGTTGTTGGAATTTTCTGAGTCTTCTCCCGAAGTTGCCTCTATGATCGAATTTGAGGGGTGTTGGCAAAGCTTAAAATTGAAAATGACCTCCTCTTCGAATCACTTGCATTGATTTCGCTCGGTTTTATTTGAGCCTTATACACACCATGTTTGAAGCGGTTTTGTGCTTCTTCGCCCGACTTTCTTCCGGTCTTTGGGCTCGAGCACCTCGGGGTTTAATATTGAATTTAACCTCTTCTTCTTCTCCGATGAGGTATCAAATTTAGGGCCTTTATGAAGGGTTTCGACCCGCTTTGTTGTCATTGGCTTCCGGCCGGCACATGGATTTAGGCAGTAAAATATGGGCGTCATTGAACTTAATCTCATGCACCCCGAATGGCTTGACATCTCCGTCAATTCTCTTTTGCTTACCATTCTCAATATATTTCGTGCATCGTGCAGTAGAGAGGTATGACTTGGTTGTCAGAAGCCACGGCGCCCAAAGAACGCCCGATAAGAGGTTTCGGCGTCAATGACATAGAATTTAGTAGGCGCTTTTAGACTTCCGCATTGCAGTTCGAGTTATAGCTCCCTGTGGCCTTTTGGGAGTTTTGATTGAAGCCATGAATAATCACCTTTTCATCGATAAGTTTTTCACGTCCAAGGTGATGGTCTTTAGAGTTTTAAGCGCATGATATTGAT
The DNA here is from genome assembly GCA_037127355.1 of Schoenoplectus tabernaemontani. Taxonomy (NCBI): domain Eukaryota; kingdom Viridiplantae; phylum Streptophyta; class Magnoliopsida; order Poales; family Cyperaceae; genus Schoenoplectus; species Schoenoplectus tabernaemontani. Next base: position 83,916 of record CM073745.1, on the reverse strand, counting down.
CGAAGACCCCGCGTCGACCAAGATGCGCCAATCTTCGCCCTCCGCAATTTCCAAGAATGTATAGCGGGCGATTATGGTCGACGGTGCCTATTAGGAGGTCATCGTCCGTGAAATTTATACAGGCGGCCCGTTTGGCGGTGAATAGGGCTTCTTGCATATTTTGCTCGACAAAGTATGACTTGTACTTCTCGGGATCTTGCAAGGCCTGAATTAGTACCTCCCTTAGGTCTTGTGACATCATCAACGCGTCAAATATGCTTAATAGCGCTGGAATCTTACGCAGATGTGCCAACACATTATATTCTTCGCCCGTCGACCGGTTCCTTTCTGGGTTCTTGCTTGGATTCTCGACCTCTTTACCTTTATTCAGGACCTTGTCCTTTCCTTTATCGGAATCCTTGGGAGCCTGTCTCTCGGTACGTAAGTCCCGGACGAGCACGGCTTTACATTCTTCGTTCTTGGTCCGCAGGTGCTTGCTTCTCCTTCATCATTTGGGAAGAACATCTCTCTAATGTTGGCATATCTTCGTCGTGAGAAGAATATACCATGTTACACGAAGCACCCCAGATCTCTTCGCTTTCTTCTTTATTTATTTCTTCATTTATATTTTCTTCCTTTTGACCTAGGGTTAGCTTCTCCCAGTCTTCTTTGGAGATGAAGTGTTGAAGGGTGATCGTCTCGGGACTGCCCTGCTCGTACTCTTCAATCTTGTTCTTTTTGGACTTGCTGCTTCTATGCTTCTTTTTCTTCTTAAGAACCTGATCTTGGCTCTGGTCCACCTTATAGTATACCCTGGGTTTTGGTGGGACCACTGGCGTGATGTCGTCCTTCCATTTCATGCCAGGTTCTTTCTTAAGGGCTTTAAGCATTTTAATTGATTTCTTCGATAGGTGCGTAGTCCATTGTTCTTCTTGGTCTTCGCTTGACTGGCCCGGGACTTTCTCTTCCTCATGAGAGATCGTGTTGGCCTGCTCATGGGCTGATGGGCTTTGCAAGAATCCTTTTGGTAAAGTAATTTCACCATTTTTATACGCCTTCTCGACCCAATCTTTGAAGACCCAGCAATCTTCAATTGAGTGCCCTATTATTCTCGTGGTATGGGCGAAGTTGGGTTCGTCCGATTTGTCCGCATCTTCCGGCGTTTCATCGGCGTCGGCAGGTTAGACCATTCTTTAGTGCCCCCTCCGAAGATTTGGGCAACTTTATCTTTCCCGAAGGAGTACGGTTTAGTCTTCTTTTGTCCGAGGGATTCAAAACTCCGTGAACTCCCTCCTGGGTTGGGCCTGGGTCCCTTGTTGTAATTATTGCCATTTGTGCTACTGCTGCCGCCTTGGGTGTCTGCATTGGCAACCATCTTATCTTTTAGCAAGGTGAATGCTACTTTGGTTTCAGCTCGGGCTCCTCGTTGCGGCCTATTATTCATGAAGTTCGGCACGGTGTGCGGTGACATCCTTTCCATATTGGATACCGATCTGAGCAAGTCTTTGAATGTGTTGACCTTTGTCACACCAAGAAGCATGCCCATCCACCCGTCAATGTTTTTCATGATTAAGTTGACGCCTCATCTTCGGTTAATGTGCGGTCGCATTTGATGCCGAGGTTCCGCCATCTATTGATAAAATCGTCATTGACTCCCTTTCTTGGGTTTAGTGCTTGCAGACGGCTATGTTTATTTTGTCGATACCATGACAAATCGTGCCCCGAACGAGTCCGCCATCTCGTCCCAGTCCCGATGCCGTTGTTCTCTAATGAATAATACCATTGGAAAGCGGTTCCCACCAAACTCGAGGGAATTGTCTTAACAACAGCAGCATCATTGCGCACCGTGTTGCCGCACGAGGCAACAAAGTGGGCTGTGTTGTTCGGGGTTCGTGTCTTTGTTGCCTTCCCGGAGAAGGTCCCGAAACGGGGATCACATACCCTTTAGGATATTCTTCTAAGTCGTATATGGGGGGTATGGATGTCCACGCTTTTAATGGGAGGGATAGCGTATCCACCTCCGGCCTATTTGCATTGCTGGGCAATCATGGCCTTGAATCTCTTTCCGGGATATTCCCGTTGGTTCAGCCTCCACTTCTATGGTTCTATGTGGATGAGGTTTAGAATCGACAGGTTGTTTTCCCTTATGATTGCTTTTGGTACTGTGGACCCCTTCTTGACGGGAACTACCAGCTTTGAAATTGGCGTCTTGTGATTCTTGCAATGACTTGACCGCCTTAATTAGTTCTTCGTTTTGTTTCAGCATGGTAGCGATTAGCTCCCGTTGCCTAATCAGCTCTTCATCCCGTGCCTCGATGTGGCCTTTTAATATTTCTATTTCATCGATGGGCATTTCGGGACGTGTTTCAACGTCATCTTCATTATCGAAGAGATCAGGGTTTTCGTTGTGGTCTTCCCCTTCCTCGCTATTGCCTTCGGGGTTGACTCTCTTTGGGGGTCTCCTTTTCTACCATTATTTTTGTTGGTGTTTGTGACGTGAGCTTGATTAGGCGGAGATCGGTCATCCCTGGGTCATATTCACCTCAAAGATCGTTGTCCGGATCGTGTCGTAGCTTATATCGATGGTGTTGACCGAGAAGTGCTCTTCATAGCGAGCGGTTCTTCTCTTCTTCTTCGTTTGGTCGAGGCGATTATTTTTAGACTATTGAGTGGTATTCTCGAGCCTAATCGGCCGAATACACTCTTCCGACCTAGCGGCCGAATACGCTCTCGGACGGAGCGTTAGACTTGCCGCCTTGTCTTGGCCGTGGGCTTGAGATCGGGGTTTTATTGGCCGGGAACCCTTTGGGACCCACACCGCCGGGTGCTAGGTGTTGCCTTTGATGTAAACCTCCTAGGGTTCGGAGTGGAGACAATGGCTTGCGCCGAGCCATGTTTTGAGAGTGATTGGGGCGGGAGACGTATTGTCTCGACCTAGCGTTCTCGACGCTCTTCCTCTCGTTTCGAGGGCCCCGTGAGCCTTGTAGATGGCTTCGCAGGGGCTTGAGACTTGTCCCGGCGCGTTGAAGCCTTTGAGTTGGGCGAGGTGTGGGCTTAGGCACCTCCCATGCCCGGCGGAGCTGGCCTGTGGCCGAGTTCTTGGCCACTATTCGGAGTGCCGTGAATTTATTGGAGACTGGGATAGCTGGCCTAGCCACCAGCTGATTTTGGTATGCGTCCAGGGCCCTCTTTCTGGACGCTTGAGAGTTGCGAGCAGTCTGGGCTGCTGCCTTTGGGGCTGTCCTCTTAGACGGTCGCCTTCTCCTCTTTGGGGAGGTAGTAGGAGAGGCCATGACATTGTTTGAGATCCCCTTGGGAGTCGTGGTGATCGAGTCCTCCTCCTCGTCCGGATAGAGATCCGGACGGCGCGGAGTGATCGTGGCCACCGGAGTTGGGCCGTAGATGGTGAGTTCTTGCGGGATGGTCCCGAAGAACATGAAGAGCTTGCCCTCCGGCTCTTGTGCAGGAGTGACGGTGTAGGGAGCGAGGTTGAAATTTCCAAAGTATGCCATTTCCTGCAAAACAAAAACACTTGAAAATTATTAGTCATTTTAGCACATAGAAGACCACTTGTATCTCTTAACTATTCTATTTGCCTCTCTCTTTCGAGAGATAAGAGGAGAATCTAGGTCCCACCGGCGTGCGATCCCGTGCGACCCTTTTTCGCGCGCGCTCCGCACCGCCGCCGGCGATGGGTTGCGGAAGAAGGACACGGAGATCCCTCCCGAGCGTGCATCCGCCGGGGCGTCGCCGATTCTCGCCGTTTAGAGATATTTGGATGCACATTCGTGGGGTTTTTTAGTGATTGTGAGTTCTTGTAGATTCCGGTGTGGCGCAAGCCCCCACCGTTAATTACCCCGGGCTACGAACCTCGAGGCACCTCCGGATCTTTGAAAGAGAGAAGCAAATAGTATAGTTAAGAGATGGTCAAGTGGTCGTCTAGGTTTATAAAACGGGGTCTACGGAAGATGAACCTACAAACAGACGGTTCAATCTATGAAAGACAAACCTACAAACAGATCGGTTTTGTCCTATGGGGACGAACCTACAAACAGACGGTTCAGTCCATGCCACCTCGAGATGTAACCTTACCAATGCACTGTGTTAATCTCTTCATAGGGGGCTTGAGGTGAGTCTACATACGCACCGACTCGACCTCTCGTTGATCTAGAAGATAAACCTACAAACAGACCGGTTCAATCTTAACTAGTCAACAACCAATCACACAAAATACAACTCGAAGCACCGAGCCGGTTGATCTTGAGGTTGGTGAATCAGAGAAGAGTGGATATGGCCCACGTATTTCTTCTCACCGATCTTCTAGATCATGAATTCGTAGCACTAAGCCGATTCATAAACCTAGGAAACACAATTGCACACAATGTCAAACCCGAAGCGCTCGGCCGCTCAACATTGGGGCATGTGTTAGTGAAGGAACCTACCTACGTAACGGTTCACATTCACGTTTTGTGGATGAATCTACCAATGCACCGATTCAATCTCACATTCTCGGGAAATGAGCCAGAGATAAACTCATCGACGGACGAGTTCGCCTTGCTAGCTCAAATGGTCATGAATTACTTGTTCATGACACCGAGTCATTAAGATGTCACTTTGCTCGGACATCTTAATGTTCTTCATCTTCGAAGTCGACATATCTCTCCATGCTGATGTCGTAGCTTTGGTCAATCTTCAACGAACGTCAAGATGTTCTTGTCTCGACTAATCATTCTACGTGTTGCATTACTTGTGCAAAATTAATATGTAGCCCTACACCCCTTGTGTGAGCGTATTCAATCATGAGTTACTTGCTCATGGCAGCGAGTCATTAAGATGTCACCTATCTAGGACATCATAATGTTCTTCTTCTTCAGAGTCGACATATATCTCCATGTTAATATCGTAGCTCGGTTATTCTTCATTAAGCGTCAAGATGTTCTTGTCTCGACATATTCACTCATGTTGCTATCAAAGCCTTATTCATCTCACGTCAAGATGTTCTCGTCTCAACGTATCTTCTCGTATTGCTATTAAAGCCTTAATCATCTCACGTCAAGATGTTCTCATCTTGACTAATCGTTCTAAATGTTATATCATGTGTGCAAATATTCTTATGTGGCTCTACACTCCTTATGTGAGCATATTTATTCATTTCTAAAATGCACAAAGTCTATTATATAATATCTTCCATTATTATTTTATATTATAAAGATGCATTTATTTATTATTATTATTATTATTATTATTATTATTATTATTATTATTATATTTTTTATTTAAACTCTATTTATCTATGTAGAAAATTATTTACAAAAATAATAGAAAAGGGGTAGCTATTAATTAGGGTTTCATTTATGTTTTTGGGATTTTTTATAATAGCTAAAGTAGTAAAATTTTATTTTTATTATTTCTAAACTCTATTTATTCTGTAGAAAATCACTTACTAAAATAATAGAAAATAAAATGGCAATGATTTTATTTGTATTATTTTTAAAATGTTCATAATAGCTAAAGTAATAGGATTTTATTATTATATTCTATTATATTGAAATACTATTCATTATGTAAGGATTATTTACAAAATTAAAGGATGGTTAGCTATACTATTTTACTATTATTATTTTTATTATTATATTTTTATTATTATTACTTTTTTCCTTAATATCTATAATAGCTAAAAGAAATCATTACTAATATTCTATTCTATTTATTATACTATTCATTATATTTATTCTTATTATTTCTATTTATTATCTATAGAAAAGTATAAGATTTTTATTACTAGTCATAAGAGATGAAATTTATTATGTTTTTATTACAACTATTATTTTATTACATTTTATTCATCAAAGTATATTTTTGTATATTTGTATAGAAATAACAAAAGAAATACAATTCATATTATAAAACTATATTATCATTCTTTATTATGAAAGAAAATGCATCACCATAGTAGTATATTTTGTATATTTTGTGCTATTTATTTTTATTATTCTTTTTACAGAAAATACCAATATAATATCTATTATTATTATTATTATTATATTTTTTATTTATCAAGGAACATAGCTAACCTCACTTTTATTATAGCATATTACTATCATCATTATTATTTCATGGAAAATCATTTGAAAAATCACTAAAATATATCTAGTTATTATTCATGATTTTTATTTATATTTTTGGAATTTTTATAGTATTTAAAATGACAAGTCAAAGTTAGGTCAACTATATCAATATATGTAATGTATTTTGCTTTTAAATTGTTTTATCATGATTATATTTTTAAAACTGGAATATTATTGTATAGAAAAATAGTATGAAAAATAAGAAAATTTTAGAAACAAATTTGAGTCAATTTGGAGTTCAATAGAATTTTCAAATTATTTATTTACCATATATAATTAATGTTCTGTTATTAATTAACTAATGGGCTTAATCTGGGCCGCCGGATCTATATCAAGATTGGCACTCATCTTTCATTTAATCCCATTCTTACTTGGGCCGCAGATTAGATTAAGATTTGCACCTTTGCGTGGGTTGACGGACTACCAGATTAATTCATGCTTTAATTTTCTAAAGATTCAATAGCCCGCAGATCCTTTGGATTTGTCCCAATATTCGTGCGGCCTCTCAAGATTAGTGCAAGAGATCCTTTCTCTGTCTCTTCTCTACCGTGCTTCAAGATGCGTGCTAGGAGGTTGATTCCGGATCTCGGCGATCGATCGATTAATGATCGGACACCACAATCGGCGTCGCCTTGGCTTGTAGAACCTAACTACACCTTTTGATTGTACTACGGTGCGGTGGATCGTCGCGCCACCGTGCACAATTGACTGGACCATACCGTTTTGGTACCGATTGATTTTCTTGATCAAATCGATTATTTCATTCACGATTTCTTGTAATTCTTGGTTCATTCACATAATTCCAAGTCTCAATTAATGTAATTAGCAATTTGATCACCACAACAAACCTTTCCTTTTACTTGAATCACGATGAAAAATGCAATGGTCGAGAGCGTACCGATTGGCAATTCAATACTATACTCGTGTTTCTAACCAATTGCTTCAATTTAGTCGATCTTATTGATACGTAACCCGTCGCCTATGCAATGCACTTTGATCAAAGCATGTAGCTTGATCAATTGAAGTACTTTCGAATGCTATTGCATTGCTGGTTCAGGATTCTAGCAATTAATTTCAAAATCACAATCAATCACTCGATTGAAAGTTGAATTCTTGAAGCAATTGCTTAGAAACACAGAGGCTAAGAGGTCAATGACCTTCGATCAGCCAATTAGAGCTAAGAGATCATTTGATCTTCTATTAGCTTTTTCTGACAGATAATTCATTTCCTTAATTACTCAATTAGTCAAGAAAGAAACAAAAAGATAGAATAGAAAAGGTTTAAGTAATAAGGCGATAGTTCAGAGAAGAAATTCAATCAAGAAAATTGAGAAATTCAATTGAATTGAAAAGGAAATTTGCGAAAATGCAAGTAACAGTATTAAAATTCTGAAATTACTCAAAATCAAGCACAATTACAACTCAAACTTCCTATGTACAATGAATACACTCACCTTTCCTTCTTCTCGTAGCTCGAGCTCTTAGATTGATTGTTAATAATGGAAAAGGGTGATTTGTTTGCCAAGTTCTCAACACTTGTGAGATCAATTGGCTTTTCGGCTTCTCACTTGCTCTCTAAGCTTCTCGGGGATCTTAAAAATGCTCTAAGGGTCGTGTGTATGCCTCTCGGTTCTTAGTTCCGACCCACCGGATAAGGGGTTTATATAGAAATCCATTGGTTTGACCGATTTTGACCATCTCAACCCAATTACACATGGTGCATTATACTCTTCACTATAATCGCTTCCTTGTATGCCTTATGGTCCACCGAACCGAGTCTCCATTGCCTAGCTCATGTGCAATCGCCAGAGGCGATTACAAGTTCAATTTATTTATCGATTTGCCACTATTCGGTTCCCATGCTCTTGCAAGCCTCTCTAGCCTCTTCTAGATCCTTCCAGACCCCATACCATGTCTATATAAGCTGCTAGCATGCTCCCTTAATTCCATTTTACAGAATTGATCTCAATTCACATCTTTTCTCTCATTACAAGCTATATTCAAGCTTCAATCTTTCACCTTGGTTCTTTGCTCATTTCTTCTGTCTCAAAGCTTCATCATCATCAACTCAGTGTCAGGCAACTCCCTGTGCTCTCATCTAGTCGATTTGCAAGCTCCATCACAGTGTTTGATCAACTCATTTCTAGGCCGAGTTGTGAATCGGTGCAACTCCTACATCCAAGCATTTATCTCCTCGCAATTGTCACTCTAACACCATCGCCTCGAGATCCTAGAAGCTCTCCCGACCATCAATTGCAAGTTTTGATCTTCAATTTACAAGTTCAAAGTTTTGACCCGAGGTGTTGCTTCTTGCCATTTCTCTCTTTATATTGCATCATTCGAAATCTAAATCCATACACCTTCTCTCCTTTGTACTAGATAGCCGGGGCTAAGAGCAATTGATCCGGAGTTAATCCCTTTGTGTGATCTCCATTGATGGCGCCATTAGACTCTTCGTTATCGCGAGGAAGAAGAAGAAGGAGAGAGAGGAAGGAGAGAGCGGGCCCTTCAGCGCCTGCGCCTGGCGTGCGTGAGCCGAGGCAAAGAAGGAAGAAGGTGCAGAGTGCGCCAGGTGCATACCTCTTTTTATTTCAAATTTAAATCTCCGCAGATGTTTTCACATAGAAATGGTTTGTAGTTTGTTTATGCACCATAGGTTCATAGATCTGACAATGGGCCCCATCTGTAGGATTACTGAGTCTAGGCGCATAGTAATGGGTTAATGATTGATTAGTGCATAGTTTGGGTTAATTGATATGATATGGCATGTTGTGATTGGCCCATTAGTTTAATCATCTTCCTTTATCTCTGATTATCCATTAACCAATGTTGAGGTGGCCTTATAGTATGGTGCCATGTGGCACAGGGCTGGTGAAGTGGCCTCCTCTGGCTGTGCCATGTGGCATGGGGTTGGGTGAAGTGGCCCTGCTGTATGGTGCCATGTGGCAATGGAGTGATGAGGTGGCCCACTGGCTGTCTGCCACGTGGCACTTAGGTGGGGCCCACCTGTCAGTGACTCATACCTGGGTGGGGCCCACTTGCTGACATGGCCCAATGAGAGGCTGCCACGTGGCACCCCCTCTCTTCGATTATTTTATGCCTCCCGTGTTTATTGCACCCGCTTGTACCCGTAGCTGCTATCATCCCCAACTTGTACCCGATCCGCTCCGATCAAATCTCGGCCTTTGATTAATCCATTTATTCTCGCCTTTATTTTTCTCGAATTTATTTCGATAGCTCCACTTATCCAAAAATCATGAAAATTTCACCAAAAATCCCTAAATTCATGATGATCATCCCTGTAATTTTTAATTCCATTTTTACCCCTCCTTCTCTGGATTAAAAATTCTTTTATTCATAAAACCCTATTATTCTTTATGAATTAATCCCTGATCTCAATTGTAGCTCAATGTCTCTGCCAATTACCTCTCTCTTGCAGAAACCACCCTAACTAAATACCAATTAGACTTATATTGATATTCATTAGGGTTTGATTTGATCAAATGCCGACTACTTATCAAGAATTAATACAAATCTAGACTTGATCAGTGGTTGCTCCCGCTTTGGCACTTGATCGTCTTGTGAAATTGACTTTCAATCCCTTAACATGAGGGTGACTTGGCCAAAGAACCGACTACTTATCGATAATTGACACAAATCAAAGCATGGTTAGGTGGTTGCTCTTGACTTTGGCACCAGTCACCTTGAAAGCAAAATCACATTTGGAATTTCTCATGATTAGTTGCATCAAAATGCTAGCTTGGCATTGACATCATTTCATGTAGCATAGGGATTATGCTTCAGCCTCCTTTCTAGGGTTAGCTCCAAAGGCAGATTTTTAGGGTTCAATTTCGACTCCTCAATAGGTCACCGAGGTGTGGGGTCCACTGTCGGTGAAAATAGTCACATGGTGACTCATCGATAGGCTATCTTTGTTAGATTCATCTGCAAGGGACCGCAGTGGGTCCCACTTGTCGAGAAAATGTAATCAAATGGTGACCCATCGGGAGATTTTTTCTCTCCTAAATCTCCGAGGGTCACCACCTCGAATGAGTAGGAGGTGGTGGGGTATTTATATCCTCGTTTTTCACCGTATTATTTCATTGTGGGATTAATGCTTAACCTCTCGTTAGGGTTGGTTAGCTTTCTTAGCAAAATAGGCTAGGTCCATGTCATTGGAGCCGCTCATAAGGGACCGCCATGTGGGTCCCACTTGTCGAAAAGATATAATCACATGGTGACACCCAAGAGGTCTCCTCTCTCCCTCGATCTTCTTGGGTGTCACTCATGCTGAGTGGATAGAGAATGGCGGGGTATTTATACTCTTCACTTCATGCCCAGCATTCCATTGTGGGACTAATGGATTTGTTCCGGGGTTAGGCAGCGACCTTTCCTGATCAGTGGGCCATTTTTTCACTGCTCTCTCTCTTCCCCCCTTTTCTTATGATTTATCATTATTCATCAATTTATTTTTCATTTATTTATCTACTCATCCTTGAAATTTTTCAAGGGTAAACAATCTTACTTACGTTTTGTGCAAAATTAGTGTCGTAGGATATTCATATCGAAGTTTTAATTGGATAATCTCCTAATAGGTATAATTATGAATAATTATATTAATTTTCACGAAATTATATGTAGTAATGGACAATGAATGTTTTAAATCTTATACAACTTGGTTAAACAAGCAATTTGTAATGTATCTTACTTTGTATTACGAAAAATTAGTCTCGTAGGATAATAATATCGAAGTGTTAATTGGATAATCTTACAATAGGCATAATTATGAGTAAATTTATTAATTTTCACGATATTTTGAGTATTTATTCAGCCAAAAATTAAAAACAAAGTCAAACAACTTCTTTCAATGACTTTTTAATGCATCTTACTTAATTGTTACGCAAAATTAGTGTCGTTGAACGTTCATATCGATGTGTTAATTGGATAATCTTCTAATAGGCATAGTTAGGAGTAATTGTATTAATTTTCATGAAATTATGTGTAGTTATGAGGCAAAAAAGGTTAAAAATCTGAAACAACTCGTTTGAACAATGAGTTTCTAATATATCTTACTTATGTTTTATGAAAAATTAGTATCGTAGGATATTCATTTCGATGTGTTAATTGGACAACCTCATAATAGGCATAATTAGGAGTAATTATATTAATTTTCACGAAATTATGAGTAGTTAGGCGGCAGAAAATTTTGAAAATCTCAAACAACTTGTTTAAACAAAGTAGTTTTTAATACATATTCCTTATGTTTTGTGCAAAATTAGCATCATTGAATGTTCATATCGAAGTTCTAATTGGAAAATATTATAATAGGCAGAATTAGGAGTGATAATATTAATTTGCACGAAATTATTTGTAGTTATGCGGCCAAAAATGTTAAAAAACTGAAATAACTTGTTTAAACGGTGATTTTAATGCATCTTATGTATTGTGCAAAATTAGTATCTTAGAATATTTATATCGAATCGTTAATTGGATAATCTTCTAATAGGCATAATTTGGAGTAATTATATCAATTTGTATGAAATTATGTGTAGTTATGAGGCAATAAATGTTCAAAATCTTAAATAACTTGTTTAAACTGTAGTTTCTAATGTATTTTACTTATATTTTATGTAAAATAAGCGTCATAAAATATTCATATGGATGTTTTAATTTGATATTATTATAATATGCATAATTAGGAGTAATTATATTAATTTGTATGAAATTCTATGCGTTATGCGGATAAAATTTTTTAAAAGCTCAATCAACATGTTTAAACATCTGTTTTTAATGCATCTTACTTATGTTTTGTGCAAAATTAGTGTCGTATAATATTCATATCAAAGTGTTAATTGGACAATCTTCTCATAGGAATAATTATGAGTAATTATATTAATTTTCGTGAAATTATATTTAGTAATGGACAATGAATGTTGTAGATCTTAAAAAACATGGTTAAACAAAGATAGTTTGTAATGTATCTTACTTATGTTTTATGAAAAAATAGTCTCATAGGATATTAATATTGAAGTGTTAATTGGACAATCTTACAATAGGTATAATTAGGAGTAAATTTATTAATTTGCACGAAATTTTGAGTATTTATTCAGCCAAAAATTAAAAACAAAATTCAAACATCTTCTTTAAAAACTTTTTATCGCATCTTACTTAATTTTTACGCAAAATGAGTATTGTTGGACGTTCATATCGATGTGTTAATTGGATAACCTTCAAATAGGCATAGTTATGAGTAATTGTATTAATTTTCACGAAATTATGTGTTGTTATGAGGCAAAAAATATTGAAAATCGTAAAAAAAATCGTTTGAACAGCAGTTTCTATTATATCTTACTTATGTTTTATGAAAAATTAGTATCGTAGGATATATTTATTTCGAAGTGTTAATTGGACAACCACATAATAGGCATAATTAGGAATAATTATATTAATTTTCACGAAATTATGAGTAGCTAGGCAGCCAAAAAATTTGAAAATCTCAAACAACTTGTTTAAACAAAGTAGTTTTTAACACATATTCCTTATGTTTTGTGCAAAATTAGCATCATAGAATGTTCATATCGAAGTTTTAATTAGAAAATATTATAATAGGCATAAATAGGAGTGATTATATTAATTTGCACGAAATTATTTATAGTTATGCGGCAAAAATTTTGAAAAACTGAAATAACTTGTTTAAACAGTAGTTTCTAATGTATTTGACTTATGTTTTATGAAAAATTAGTGTCGTAGGATATTCATATCGAAGTGTTAATTGGACAATCTTACAATAGGCATAATTAAGAGTAATTACATTAATTTTCACGAAATTATGTGTATTTATGCGGCCAAAAATTCTAAAAAAGTCAAACAACTTGTTTAAATAGCAGTTTTTAATGCATCTTACTTGTGTTTTGTTCAAAATAAGCGTCATAGAATATAAATATCGATGTTTTAATTCGATAGTATTATAATATGCATAATTAGGAGTAATTATATTTATTTGCATGAAATTATATGCAGTAATGCGGAAAAAATATTTTAAAAGCTCAATCAACATGTTTAAACACTTTTTTTAATGCATCTTACTTACGTTTTGTGCAAAATTAGTGTCGTAGGATATTCATATCGAAGTTTTAATTGGATAATCTCCTAATAGGTATAATTATGAATAATTATATTAATTTTCACGAAATTATATGTAGTAATGGACAATGAATGTTTTAAATCTTATACAACTTGGTTAAACAAAGCAATTTGTAATGTATCTTACTTTGTATTACGAAAAATTAGTCTCGTAGGATAATAATATCGAAGTGTTAATTGGATAATCTTACAATAGGCATAATTATGAGTAAATTTATTAATTTTCACGATATTTTGAGTATTTATTCAGCCAAAAATTAAAAACAAAGTCAAACAACTTCTTTCAACAGCTTTTTAATGCATCTTACTTAATTGTTACGCAAAATTAGTGTCGTTGAACGTTCATATCGATGTGTTAATTGGATAATCTTCTAATAGGCATAGTTAGGAGTAATTGTATTAATTTTCATGAAATTATGTGTAGTTATGAGGCAAAAAATGTTAAAAATCTTAAACAACTCGTTTGAACAGCAGTTTCTAATATATCTTACTTATGTTTTATGAAAAATTAGTATCGTAGGATATTCATTTCGATGTGTTAATTGGACAACCTCATAATAGGCATAATTAGGAGTAATTATATTAATTTTCACGAAATTATGAGTAGTTAGGCGGCAGAAAATTTTGAAAATCTCAAACAACTTGTTTAAACAGCAGTTTTTAATACATATTCCTTATGTTTTGTGCAAAATTAGCATCATTGAATGTTCATATCGAAGTTCTAATTGGAAAATATTATAATAGGCAGAATTAGGAGTGATAATATTAATTTGCACGAAATTATTTGTAGTTATGCGGCCAAAAATGTTAAAAAACTGAAATAACTTGTTAAACGGCTGATTTTAATGCATCTTATGTATTGTGCAAAATTAGTATCTTAGAATATTTATATCGAATCGTTAATTGGATAATCTTCTAATAGGCATAATTTGGAGTAATTATATCAATTTGTATGAAATTATGTGTAGTTATGAGGCAATAAATGTTCAAAATCTTAAATAACTTGTTTAAACTGTAGTTTCTAATGTATTTTACTTATATTTTATGTAAAATAAGCGTCATAAAATATTCATATGGATGTTTTAATTTGATATTATTATAATATGCATAATTAGGAGTAATTATATTAATTTGTATGAAATTCTATGCAGTTATGCGGATAAAATTTTTTAAAAGCTCAATCAACATGTTTAAACATCTGTTTTTAATGCATCTTACTTATGTTTTGTGCAAAATTAGTGTCGTATAATATTCATATCAAAGTGTTAATTGGACAATCTTCTCATAGGAATAATTATGAGTAATTATATTAATTTTCGTGAAATTATATTTAGTAATGGACAATGAATGTTGTAGATCTTAAAAAACATGGTTAAACAAAGAGTTTGTAATGTATCTTACTTATGTTTTATGAAAAAATAGTCTCATAGGATATTAATATTGAAGTGTTAATTGGACAATCTTACAATAGGTATAATTAGGAGTAAATTTATTAATTTGCACGAAATTTTGAGTATTTATTCAGCCAAAAATTAAAAACAAAATTCAAACATCTTCTTTAAACAGCTTTTTACTGCATCTTACTTAATTTTTACGCAAAATGAGTATTGTTGACGTTCATATCGATGTGTTAATTGGATAACCTTCAAATAGGCATAGTTATGAGTAATTGTATTAATTTTCACGAAATTATGTGTTGTTATGAGGCAAAAAATATTGAAAATCGTAAAAAAATCGTTTGAACAGCGGTTTCTATTATATCTTACTTATGTTTTATGAAAAATTAGTATCGTAGGATATATTTATTTCGAAGTGTTAATTGGACAACCACATAATAGGCATAATTAGGAATAATTATATTAATTTTCACGAAATTATGAGTAGCTAGGCAGCCAAAAAATTTGAAAATCTCAAACAACTTGTTTAAACAGTAGTTTTTAACACATATTCCTTATGTTTTGTGCAAAATTAGCATCATAGAATGTTCATATCGAAGTTTTAATTAGAAAATATTATAATAGGCATAAATAGGAGTGATTATATTAATTTGCACGAAATTATTTATAGTTATGCGGCAAAAATTTTGAAAAACTGAAATAACTTGTTTAAACAGTAGTTTCTAATGTATTTGACTTATGTTTTATGAAAAATTAGTGTCGTAGGATATTCATATCGAAGTGTTAATTGGACAATCTTACAATAGGCATAATTAAGAGTAATTACATTAATTTTCACGAAATTATGTGTATTTATGCGGCCAAAAATTCTAAAAAAGTCAAACAACTTGTTTAAATAGCAGTTTTTAATGCATCTTACTTGTGTTTTGTTCAAAATAAGCGTCATAGAATATAAATATCGATGTTTTAATTCGATAGTATTATAATATGCATAATTAGGAGTAATTATATTTATTTGCATGAAATTATATGCAGTAATGCGGAAAAAATATTTTAAAAGCTCAATCAACATGTTTAAACAGCTTTTTTTAATGCATCTTACTTATGTTTTGTGCAAAATTAGTGTCGTAGGATATTCATATCGAAGTTTTAATTGGATAATCTCCTAATAGGTATAATTATGAATAATTATATTAATTTTCACGAAATTATATGTAGTAATGGACAATGAATGTTTTAAATCTTATACAACTTGGTTAAACAGCAATTTGTAATGTATCTTACTTTGTATTACGAAAAATTAGTCTCGTAGGATAATAATATCGAAGTGTTAATTGGATAATCTTACAATAGGCATAATTATGAGTAAATTTATTAATTTTCACGATATTTTGAGTATTTATTCAGCCAAAAATTAAAAACAAAGTCAAACAACTTCTTTCAACAGCTTTTTAATGCATCTTACTTAATTGTTACGCAAAATTAGTGTCGTTGAACGTTCATATCGATGTGTTAATTGGATAATCTTCTAATAGGCATAGTTAGGAGTAATTGTATTAATTTTCACGAAATTATGTGTAGTTATGAGGCAAAAAATGTTAAAAATCTTAAACAACTCGTTTGAACAGCAGTTTCTAATATATCTTACTTATGTTTTATGAAAAATTAGTATCGTAGGATATTCATTTCGATGTGTTAATTGGACAACCTCATAATAGGCATAATTAGGAGTAATTATATTAATTTTCACGAAATTATGAGTAGTTAGGCGGCAGAAAATTTTGAAAATCTCAAACAACTTGTTTAAACAGCAGTTTTTAATACATATTCCTTATGTTTTGTGCAAAATTAGCATCATTGAATGTTCATATCGAAGTTCTAATTGGAAAATATTATAGTAGGCAGAATTAGGAGTGATAATATTAATTTGCACGAAATTATTTGTAGTTATGCGGCCAAAAATGTTAAAAAACTGAAATAACTTGTTGAAACGGCTGATTTTAATGCATCTTATGTATTGTGCAAAATTAGTATCTTAGAATATTTATATCGAATCGTTAATTGGATAATCTTCTAATAGGCATAATTTGGAGTAATTATATCAATTTGTATGAAATTATGTGTAGTTATGAGGCAATAAATGTTCAAAATCTTAAATAACTTGTTTAAACTGTAGTTTCTAATGTATTTTACTTATATTTTATGTAAAATAAGCGTCATAAAATATTCATATGGATGTTTTAATTTGATATTATTATAATATGCATAATTAGGAGTAATTATATTAATTTGTATGAAATTCTATGCAGTTATGCGGATAAAATTTTTTAAAAGCTCAATCAACATGTTTAAACATCTGTTTTTAATGCATCTTACTTATGTTTTGTGCAAAATTAGTGTCGTATAATATTCATATCAAAGTGTTAATTGGACAATCTTCTCATAGGAATAATTATGAGTAATTATATTAATTTTCGTGAAATTATATTTAGTAATGGACAATGAATGTTGTAGATCTTAAAAAACATGGTTAAACAGCAGTTTGTAATGTATCTTACTTATGTTTTATGAAAAAATAGTCTCATAGGATATTAATATTGAAGTGTTAATTGGACAATCTTACAATAGGTATAATTAGGAGTAAATTTATTAATTTGCACGAAATTTTGAGTATTTATTCAGCCAAAAATTAAAAACAAAATTCAAACATCTTCTTTAAACAGCTTTTTACTGCATCTTACTTAATTTTTACGCAAAATGAGTATTGTTGGACGTTCATATCGATGTGTTAATTGGATAACCTTCAAATAGGCATAGTTATGAGTAATTGTATTAATTTTCACGAAATTATGTGTTGTTATGAGGCAAAAAATATTAAAAATCGTAAAAAAAATCGTTTGAACAGCAGTTTCTATTATATCTTACTTATGTTTTATGAAAAATTAGTATCGTAGGATATATTTATTTCGAAGTGTTAATTGGACAACCACATAATAGGCATAATTAGGAATAATTATATTAATTTTCACGAAATTATGAGTAGCTAGGCAGCCAAAAAATTTGAAAATCTCAAACAACTTGTTTAAACAGTAGTTTTTAACACATATTCCTTATGTTTTGTGCAAAATTAGCATCATAGAATGTTCATATCGAAGTTTTAATTAGAAAATATTATAATAGG
Source organism: Schoenoplectus tabernaemontani (assembly GCA_037127355.1). NCBI lineage: Eukaryota > Viridiplantae > Streptophyta > Magnoliopsida > Poales > Cyperaceae > Schoenoplectus > Schoenoplectus tabernaemontani. The sequence continues at coordinate 66,088 of CM073745.1, read as the reverse complement.
CATAAATAGGAGTGATTATATTAATTTGCACGAAATTATTTATAGTTATGCGGCAAAAAATTTTGAAAAACTGAAATAACTTGTTTAAACAGTAGTTTCTAATGTATTTGACTTATGTTTTATGAAAAATTAGTGTCGTAGGATATTCATATCGAAGTGTTAATTGGACAATCTTACAATAGGCATAATTAAGAGTAATTACATTAATTTTCATGAAATTATGTGTATTTATGCGGCCAAAAATTCTAAAAAAGTCAAACAACTTGTTTAAATAGCAGTTTTTAATGCATCTTACTTGTGTTTTGTGCAAAATAAGCGTCATAGAATATAAATATCGATGTTTTAATTCGATAGTATTATAATATGCATAATTAGGAGTAATTATATTTATTTGCATGAAATTATATGCAGTAATGCGGAAAAAATATTTTAAAAGCTCAATCAACATGTTTAAACAGCTTTTTTTAATGCATCTTACTTACGTTTTGTGCAAAATTAGTGTCGTAGGATATTCATATCGAAGTTTTAATTGGATAATCTCCTAATAGGTATAATTATGAATAATTATATTAATTTTCACGAAATTATATGTAGTAATGGACAATGAATGTTTTAAATCTTATACAACTTGGTTAAACAGCAATTTGTAATGTATCTTACTTTGTATTACGAAAAATTAGTCTCGTAGGATAATAATATCGAAGTGTTAATTGGATAATCTTACAATAGGCATAATTATGAGTAAATTTATTAATTTTCACGATATTTTGAGTATTTATTCAGCCAAAAATTAAAAACAAAGTCAAACAACTTCTTTCAACAGCTTTTTAATGCATCTTACTTAATTGTTACGCAAAATTAGTGTCGTTGAACGTTCATATCGATGTGTTAATTGGATAATCTTCTAATAGGCATAGTTAGGAGTAATTGTATTAATTTTCATGAAATTATGTGCAGTTATGAGGCAAAAAAGGTTAAAAATCTGAAACAACTCGTTTGAACAGCAGTTTCTAATATATCTTACTTATGTTTTATGAAAAATTAGTATCGTAGGATATTCATTTCGATGTGTTAATTGGACAACCTCATAATAGGCATAATTAGGAGTAATTATATTAATTTTCACGAAATTATGAGTAGTTAGGCGGCAGAAAATTTTGAAAATCTCAAACAACTTGTTTAAACAGCAGTTTTTAATACATATTCCTTATGTTTTGTGCAAAATTAGCATCATTGAATGTTCATATCGAAGTTCTAATTGGAAAATATTATAGTAGGCAGAATTAGGAGTGATAATATTAATTTGCACGAAATTATTTGTAGTTATGCGGCCAAAAATGTTAAAAAACTGAAATAACTTGTTGAAACGGCTGATTTTAATGCATCTTATGTATTGTGCAAAATTAGTATCTTAGAATATTTATATCGAATCGTTAATTGGATAATCTTCTAATAGGCATAATTTGGAGTAATTATATCAATTTGTATGAAATTATGTGTAGTTATGAGGCAATAAATGTTCAAAATCTTAAATAACTTGTTTAAACTGTAGTTTCTAATGTATTTTACTTAAATTTTATGTAAAATAAGCGTCATAAAATATTCATATGGAAGTTTTAATTTGATATTATTATAATATGCATAATTAGGAGTAATTATATTAATTTGTATGAAATTCTATGCAGTTATGCGGATAAATTTTTTAAAAGCTCAATCAACATGTTTAAACATCTGTTTTTAATGCATCTTACTTATGTTTTGTGCAAAATTAGTGTCGTATAATATTCATATCAAAGTGTTAATTGGACAATCTTCTCATAGGAATAATTATGAGTAATTATATTAATTTTCGTGAAATTATATTTAGTAATGGACAATGAATGTTGTAGATCTTAAAAAACATGGTTAAACAGCAGTTTGTAATGTATCTTACTTATGTTTTATGAAAAAATAGTCTCATAGGATATTAATATTGAAGTGTTAATTGGACAATCTTACAATAGGTATAATTAGGAGTAAATTTATTAATTTGCACGAAATTTTGAGTATTTATTCAGCCAAAAATTAAAAACAAAATTCAAACATCTTCTTTAAACAGCTTTTTACTGCATCTTACTTAATTTTTACGCAAAATGAGTATTGTTGAACGTTCATATCGATGTGTTAATTGGATAACCTTCAAATAGGCATAGTTATGAGTAATTGTATTAATTTTCACGAAATTATGTGTTGTTATGAGGCAAAAAATATTAAAAATCGTAAAAAAATGTTTGAACAGCAGTTTCTATTATATCTTACTTATGTTTTATGAAAAATTAGTATCGTAGGATATTTATTTCGAAGTGTTAATTGGACAACCACATAATAGGCATAATTAGGAATAATTATATTAATTTTCACGAAATTATGAGTAGCTAGGCAGCCAAAAAATTTGAAAATCTCAAACAACTTGTTTAAACAGTAGTTTTTAACACATATTCCTTATGTTTTGTGCAAAATTAGCATCATAGAATGTTCATATCGAAGTTTTAATTAGAAAATATTATAATAGGCATAAATAGGAGTGATTATATTAATTTGCACGAAATTATTTATAGTTATGCGGCAAAAAATTTTGAAAAACTGAAATAACTTGTTTAAACAGTAGTTTCTAATGTATTTGACTTATGTTTTATGAAAAATTAGTGTCGTAGGATATTCATATCGAAGTGTTAATTGGACAATCTTACAATAGGCATAATTAAGAGTAATTACATTAATTTTCACGAAATTATGTGTATTTATGCGGCCAAAAATTCTAAAAAAGTCAAACAACTTGTTTAAATAGCAGTTTTTAATGCATCTTACTTGTGTTTTGTGCAAAATAAGCGTCATAGAATATAAATATCGATGTTTTAATTCGATAGTATTATAATATGCATAATTAGGAGTAATTATATTTATTTGCATGAAATTATATGCAGTAATGCGGAAAAAATATTTTAAAAGCTCAATCAACATGTTTAAACAGCTTTTTTTAATGCATCTTACTTATGTTTTGTGCAAAATTAGTGTCGTAGGATATTCATATCGAAGTTTTAATTGGATAATCTCCTAATAGGTATAATTATGAATAATTATATTAATTTTCACGAAATTATATGTAGTAATGGACAATGAATGTTTTAAATCTTATACAACTTGGTTAAACAGCAATTTGTAATGTATCTTACTTTGTATTACGAAAAATTAGTCTCGTAGGATAATAATATCGAAGTGTTAATTGGATAATCTTACAATAGGCATAATTATGAGTAAATTTATTAATTTTCACGATATTTTGAGTATTTATTCAGCCAAAAATTAAAAACAAAGTCAAACAACTTCTTTCAACAGCTTTTTAATGCATCTTACTTAATTGTTACGCAAAATTAGTGTCGTTGAACGTTCATATCGATGTGTTAATTGGATAATCTTCTAATAGGCATAGTTAGGAGTAATTGTATTAATTTTCATGAAATTATGTGCAGTTATGAGGCAAAAAGGTTAAAAATCTGAAACAACTCGTTTGAACAGCAGTTTCTAATATATCTTACTTATGTTTTATGAAAAATTAGTATCGTAGGATATTCATTTCGATGTGTTAATTGGACAACCTCATAATAGGCATAATTAGGAGTAATTATATTAATTTTCACGAAATTATGAGTAGTTAGGCGGCAGAAAATTTTGAAAATCTCAAACAACTTGTTTAAACAGCAGTTTTTAATACATATTCCTTATGTTTTGTGCAAAATTAGCATCATTGAATGTTCATATCGAAGTTCTAATTGGAAAATATTATAATAGGCAGAATTAGGAGTGATAATATTAATTTGCACGAAATTATTTGTAGTTATGCGGCCAAAAATGTTAAAAAACTGAAATAACTTGTTGAAACGGCTGATTTTAATGCATCTTATGTATTGTGCAAAATTAGTATCTTAGAATATTTATATCGAATCGTTAATTGGATAATCTTCTAATAGGCATAATTTGGAGTAATTATATCAATTTGTATGAAATTATGTGTAGTTATGAGGCAATAAATGTTCAAAATCTTAAATAACTTGTTTAAACTGTAGTTTCTAATGTATTTTACTTATATTTTATGTAAAATAAGCGTCATAAAATATTCATATGGAAGTTTTAATTTGATATTATTATAATATGCATAATTAGGAGTAATTATATTAATTTGTATGAAATTCTATGCAGTTTTTTAAAAGCTCAATCAACATGTTTAAACATCTGTTTTTAATGCATCTTACTTATGTTTTGTGCAAAATTAGTGTCGTATAATATTCATATCAAAGTGTTAATTGGACAATCTTCTCATAGGAATAATTATGAGTAATTATATTAATTTTCGTGAAATTATATTTAGTAATGGACAATGAATGTTGTAGATCTTAAAAAACATGGTTAAACAGCAGTTTGTAATGTATCTTACTTATGTTTTATGAAAAAATAGTCTCATAGGATATTAATATTGAAGTGTTAATTGGACAATCTTACAATAGGTATAATTAGGAGTAAATTTATTAATTTGCACGAAATTTTGAGTATTTATTCAGCCAAAAATTAAAAACAAAATTCAAACATCTTCTTTAAACAGCTTTTTACTGCATCTTACTTAATTTTTACGCAAAATGAGTATTGTTGGACGTTCATATCGATGTGTTAATTGGATAACCTTCAAATAGGCATAGTTATGAGTAATTGTATTAATTTTCACGAAATTATGTGTTGTTATGAGGCAAAAAATATTAAAAATCGTAAAAAAAATCGTTTGAACAGCAGTTTCTATTATATCTTACTTATGTTTTATGAAAAATTAGTATCGTAGGATATTTATTTCGAAGTGTTAATTGGACAACCACATAATAGGCATAATTAGGAATAATTATATTAATTTTCACGAAATTATGAGTAGCTAGGCAGCCAAAAAATTTGAAAATCTCAAACAACTTGTTTAAACAGTAGTTTTTAACACATATTCCTTATGTTTTGTGCAAAATTAGCATCATAGAATGTTCATATCGAAGTTTTAATTAGAAAATATTATAATAGGCATAAATAGGAGTGATTATATTAATTTGCACGAAATTATTTATAGTTATGCGGCAAAAAATTTTGAAAAACTGAAATAACTTGTTTAAACAGTAGTTTCTAATGTATTTGACTTATGTTTTATGAAAAATTAGTGTCGTAGGATATTCATATCGAAGTGTTAATTGGACAATCTTACAATAGGCATAATTAAGAGTAATTACATTAATTTTCACGAAATTATGTGTATTTATGCGGCCAAAAATTCTAAAAAAGTCAAACAACTTGTTTAAATAGCAGTTTTTAATGCATCTTACTTGTGTTTTGTGCAAAATAAGCGTCATAGAATATAAATATCGATGTTTTAATTCGATAGTATTATAATATGCATAATTAGGAGTAATTATATTTATTTGCATGAAATTATATGCAGTAATGCGGAAAAAATATTTTAAAAGCTCAATCAACATGTTTAAACAGCTTTTTTTAATGCATCTTACTTATGTTTTGTGCAAAATTAGTGTCGTAGGATATTCATATCGAAGTTTTAATTGGATAATCTCCTAATAGGTATAATTATGAATAATTATATTAATTTTCACGAAATTATATGTAGTAATGGACAATGAATGTTTTAAATCTTATACAACTTGGTTAAACAGCAATTTGTAATGTATCTTACTTTGTATTACGAAAAATTAGTCTCGTAGGATAATAATATCGAAGTGTTAATTGGATAATCTTACAATAGGCATAATTATGAGTAAATTTATTAATTTTCACGATATTTTGAGTATTTATTCAGCCAAAAATTAAAAACAAAGTCAAACAACTTCTTTCAACAGCTTTTTAATGCATCTTACTTAATTGTTACGCAAAATTAGTGTCGTTGAACGTTCATATCGATGTGTTAATTGGATAATCTTCTAATAGGCATAGTTAGGAGTAATTGTATTAATTTTCATGAAATTATGTGCAGTTATGAGGCAAAAAAGGTTAAAAATCTGAAACAACTCGTTTGAACAGCAGTTTCTAATATATCTTACTTATGTTTTATGAAAAATTAGTATCGTAGGATATTCATTTCGATGTGTTAATTGGACAACCTCATAATAGGCATAATTAGGAGTAATTATATTAATTTTCACGAAATTATGAGTAGTTAGGCGGCAGAAAATTTTGAAAATCTCAAACAACTTGTTTAAACAGCAGTTTTTAATACATATTCCTTATGTTTTGTGCAAAATTAGCATCATTGAATGTTCATATCGAAGTTCTAATTGGAAAATATTATAATAGGCAGAATTAGGAGTGATAATATTAATTTGCACGAAATTATTTGTAGTTATGCGGCCAAAAATGTTAAAAAACTGAAATAACTTGTTGAAACGGCTGATTTTAATGCATCTTATGTATTGTGCAAAATTAGTATCTTAGAATATTTATATCGAATCGTTAATTGGATAATCTTCTAATAGGCATAATTTGGAGTAATTATATCAATTTGTATGAAATTATGTGTAGTTATGAGGCAATAAATGTTCAAAATCTTAAATAACTTGTTTAAACTGTAGTTTCTAATGTATTTTACTTAAATTTTATGTAAAATAAGCGTCATAAAATATTCATATGGAAGTTTTAATTTGATATTATTATAATATGCATAATTAGGAGTAATTATATTAATTTGTATGAAATTCTATGCAGTTATGCGGATAAAATTTTTTAAAAGCTCAATCAACATGTTTAAACATCTGTTTTTAATGCATCTTACTTATGTTTTGTGCAAAATTAGTGTCGTATAATATTCATATCAAAGTGTTAATTGGACAATCTTCTCATAGGAATAATTATGAGTAATTATATTAATTTTCGTGAAATTATATTTAGTAATGGACAATGAATGTTGTAGATCTTAAAAAACATGGTTAAACAGCAGTTTGTAATGTATCTTACTTATGTTTTATGAAAAAATAGTCTCATAGGATATTAATATTGAAGTGTTAATTGGACAATCTTACAATAGGTATAATTAGGAGTAAATTTATTAATTTGCACGAAATTTTGAGTATTTATTCAGCCAAAAATTAAAAACAAAATTCAAACATCTTCTTTAAACAGCTTTTTACTGCATCTTACTTAATTTTTACGCAAAATGAGTATTGTTGAACGTTCATATCGATGTGTTAATTGGATAACCTTCAAATAGGCATAGTTATGAGTAATTGTATTAATTTTCACGAAATTATGTGTTGTTATGAGGCAAAAAATATTAAAAATCGTAAAAAAAAATCGTTTGAACAGCAGTTTCTATTATATCTTACTTATGTTTTATGAAAAATTAGTATCGTAGGATATTTATTTCGAAGTGTTAATTGGACAACCACATAATAGGCATAATTAGGAATAATTATATTAATTTTCACGAAATTATGAGTAGCTAGGCAGCCAAAAAATTTGAAAATCTCAAACAACTTGTTTAAACAGTAGTTTTTAACACATATTCCTTATGTTTTGTGCAAAATTAGCATCATAGAATGTTCATATCGAAGTTTTAATTAGAAAATATTATAATAGGCATAAATAGGAGTGATTATATTAATTTGCACGAAATTATTTATAGTTATGCGGCAAAAAATTTTGAAAAACTGAAATAACTTGTTTAAACAGTAGTTTCTAATGTATTTGACTTATGTTTTATGAAAAATTAGTGTCGTAGGATATTCATATCGAAGTGTTAATTGGACAATCTTACAATAGGCATAATTAAGAGTAATTACATTAATTTTCACGAAATTATGTGTATTTATGCGGCCAAAAATTCTAAAAAAGTCAAACAACTTGTTTAAATAGCAGTTTTTAATGCATCTTACTTGTGTTTTGTGCAAAATAAGCGTCATAGAATATAAATATCGATGTTTTAATTCGATAGTATTATAATATGCATAATTAGGAGTAATTATATTTATTTGCATGAAATTATATGCAGTAATGCGGAAAAAATATTTTAAAAGCTCAATCAACATGTTTAAACAGTTTTTTTTTAATGCATCTTACTTATGTTTTGTGCAAAATTAGTGTCGTAGGATATTCATATCGAAGTTTTAATTGGATAATCTCCTAATAGGTATAATTATGAATAATTATATTAATTTTCACGAAATTATATGTAGTAATGGACAATGAATGTTTTAAATCTTATACAACTTGGTTAAACAGCAATTTGTAATGTATCTTACTTTGTATTACGAAAAATTAGTCTCGTAGGATAATAATATCGAAGTGTTAATTGGATAATCTTACAATAGGCATAATTATGAGTAAATTTATTAATTTTCACGATATTTTGAGTATTTATTCAGCCAAAAATTAAAAACAAAGTCAAACAACTTCTTTCAACAGCTTTTTAATGCATCTTACTTAATTGTTACGCAAAATTAGTGTCGTTGAACGTTCATATCGATGTGTTAATTGGATAATCTTCTAATAGGCATAGTTAGGAGTAATTGTATTAATTTTCATGAAATTATGTGCAGTTATGAGGCAAAAAAGGTTAAAAATCTTAAACAACTCGTTTGAACAGCAGTTTCTAATATATCTTACTTATGTTTTATGAAAAATTAGTATCGTAGGATATTCATTTCGATGTGTTAATTGGACAACCTCATAATAGGCATAATTAGGAGTAATTATATTAATTTTCACGAAATTATGAGTAGTTAGGCGGCAGAAAATTTTGAAAATCTCAAACAACTTGTTTAAACAGCAGTTTTTAATACATATTCCTTATGTTTTGTGCAAAATTAGCATCATTGAATGTTCATATCGAAGTTCTAATTGGAAAATATTATAATAGGCAGAATTAGGAGTGATAATATTAATTTGCACGAAATTATTTGTAGTTATGCGGCCAAAAATGTTAAAAAACTGAAATAACTTGTTGAAACGGCTGATTTTAATGCATCTTATGTATTGTGCAAAATTAGTATCTTAGAATATTTATATCGAATCGTTAATTGGATAATCTTCTAATAGGCATAATTTGGAGTAATTATATCAATTTGTATGAAATTATGTGTAGTTATGAGGCAATAAATGTTCAAAATCTTAAATAACTTGTTTAAACTGTAGTTTCTAATGTATTTTACTTATATTTTATGTAAAATAAGCGTCATAAAATATTCATATGGAAGTTTTAATTTGATATTATTATAATATGCATAATTAGGAGTAATTATATTAATTTGTATGAAATTCTATGCAGTTATGCGGATAAAATTTTTTAAAAGCTCAATCAACATGTTTAAACAGCTGTTTTTAATGCATCTTACTTATGTTTTGTGCAAAATTAGTGTCGTATAATATTCATATCAAAGTGTTAATTGGACAATCTTCTCATAGGAATAATTATGAGTAATTATATTAATTTTCGTGAAATTATATTTAGTAATGGACAATGAATGTTGTAGATCTTAAAAAACATGGTTAAACAGCAGTTTGTAATGTATCTTACTTATGTTTTATGAAAAAATAGTCTCATAGGATATTAATATTGAAGTGTTAATTGGACAATCTTACAATAGGTATAATTAGGAGTAAATTTATTAATTTGCACGAAATTTTGAGTATTTATTCAGCCAAAAATTAAAAACAAAATTCAAACATCTTCTTTAAACAGCTTTTTACTGCATCTTACTTAATTTTTACGCAAAATGAGTATTGTTGAACGTTCATATCGATGTGTTAATTGGATAACCTTCAAATAGGCATAGTTATGAGTAATTGTATTAATTTTCACGAAATTATGTGTTGTTATGAGGCAAAAAATATTAAAAATCGTAAAAAAAATCGTTTGAACAGCAGTTTCTATTATATCTTACTTATGTTTTATGAAAAATTAGTATCGTAGGATATTTATTTCGAAGTGTTAATTGGACAACCACATAATAGGCATAATTAGGAATAATTATATTAATTTTCACGAAATTATGAGTAGCTAGGCAGCCAAAAAATTTGAAAATCTCAAACAACTTGTTTAAACAGTAGTTTTTAACACATATTCCTTATGTTTTGTGCAAAATTAGCATCATAGAATGTTCATATCGAAGTTTTAATTAGAAAATATTATAATAGGCATAAATAGGAGTGATTATATTAATTTGCACGAAATTATTTATAGTTATGCGGCAAAAAATTTTGAAAAACTGAAATAACTTGTTTAAACAGTAGTTTCTAATGTATTTGACTTATGTTTTATGAAAAATTAGTGTCGTAGGATATTCATATCGAAGTGTTAATTGGACAATCTTACAATAGGCATAATTAAGAGTAATTACATTAATTTTCACGAAATTATGTGTATTTATGCGGCCAAAAATTCTAAAAAAGTCAAACAACTTGTTTAAATAGCAGTTTTTAATGCATCTTACTTGTGTTTTGTGCAAAATAAGCGTCATAGAATATAAATATCGATGTTTTAATTCGATAGTATTATAATATGCATAATTAGGAGTAATTATATTTATTTGCATGAAATTATATGCAGTAATGCGGAAAAAATATTTTAAAAGCTCAATCAACATGTTTAAACAGCTTTTTTTAATGCATCTTACTTATGTTTTGTGCAAAATTAGTGTCGTAGGATATTCATATCGAAGTTTTAATTGGATAATCTCCTAATAGGTATAATTATGAATAATTATATTAATTTTCACGAAATTATATGTAGTAATGGACAATGAATGTTTTAAATCTTATACAACTTGGTTAAACAGCAATTTGTAATGTATCTTACTTTGTATTACGAAAAATTAGTCTCGTAGGATAATAATATCGAAGTGTTAATTGGATAATCTTACAATAGGCATAATTATGAGTAAATTTATTAATTTTCACGATATTTTGAGTATTTATTCAGCCAAAAATTAAAAACAAAGTCAAACAACTTCTTTCAACAGCTTTTTAATGCATCTTACTTAATTGTTACGCAAAATTAGTGTCGTTGAACGTTCATATCGATGTGTTAATTGGATAATCTTCTAATAGGCATAGTTAGGAGTAATTGTATTAATTTTCATGAAATTATGTGCAGTTATGAGGCAAAAAAGGTTAAAAATCTTAAACAACTCGTTTGAACAGCAGTTTCTAATATATCTTACTTATGTTTTATGAAAAATTAGTATCGTAGGATATTCATTTCGATGTGTTAATTGGACAACCTCATAATAGGCATAATTAGGAGTAATTATATTAATTTTCACGAAATTATGAGTAGTTAGGCGGCAGAAAATTTTGAAAATCTCAAACAACTTGTTTAAACAGCAGTTTTTAATACATATTCCTTATGTTTTGTGCAAAATTAGCATCATTGAATGTTCATATCGAAGTTCTAATTGGAAAATATTATAATAGGCAGAATTAGGAGTGATAATATTAATTTGCACGAAATTATTTGTAGTTATGCGGCCAAAAATGTTAAAAAACTGAAATAACTTGTTGAAACGGCTGATTTTAATGCATCTTATGTATTGTGCAAAATTAGTATCTTAGAATATTTATATCGAATCGTTAATTGGATAATCTTCTAATAGGCATAATTTGGAGTAATTATATCAATTTGTATGAAATTATGTGTAGTTATGAGGCAATAAATGTTCAAAATCTTCAATAACTTGTTTAAACTGTAGTTTCTGATGTATTTTACTTATATTTTATGTAAAATAAGCGTCATAAAATATTCATATGGAAGTTTTAATTTGATATTATTATAATATGCATAATTAGGAGTAATTATATTAATTTGTATGAAATTCTATGCAGTTATGCGGATAAAATTTTTTAAAAGCTCAATCAACATGTTTAAACAGCTGTTTTTAATGCATCTTACTTATGTTTTGTGCAAAATTAGTGTTGTATAATATTCATATCAAAGTGTTAATTGGACAATCTTCTCATAGGAATAATTATGAGTAATTATATTAATTTTCGTGAAATTATATTTAGTAATGGACAATGAATGTTGTAGATCTTAAAAAACATGGTTAAACAGCAGTTTGTAATGTATCTTACTTATGTTTTATGAAAAAATAGTCTCATAGGATATTAATATTGAAGTGTTAATTGGACAATCTTACAATAGGTATAATTAGGAGTAAATTTATTAATTTGCACGAAATTTTGAGTATTTATTCAGCCAAAAATTAAAAACAAAATTCAAACATCTTCTTTAAACAGCTTTTTACTGCATCTTACTTAATTTTTACGCAAAACGAGTATTGTTGAACGTTCATATCGATGTGTTAATTGGATAACCTTCAAATAGGCATAGTTATGAGTAATTTTATTAATTTTCACGAAATTATGTGTTGTTATGAGGCAAAAAATATTAAAAATCGTAAAAAAAATCGTTTGAACAGCAGTTTCTATTATATCTTACTTATGTTTTATGAAAAATTAGTATCGTAGGATATTTATTTCGAAGTGTTAATTGGACAACCACATAATAGGCATAATTAGGAATAATTATATTAATTTCCACGAAATTATGAGTAGCTAGGCAGCCAAAAAATTTGAAAATCTCAAACAACTTGTTTAAACAGTAGTTTTTAACACATATTCCTTATGTTTTGTGCAAAATTAGCATCATAGAATGTTCATATCGAAGTTTTAATTAGAAAATATTATAATAGGCATAAATAGGAGTGATTATATTAATTTGCACGAAATTATTTATAGTTATGCGGCAAAAATTTTGAAAAACTGAAATAACTTGTTTAAACAGTAGTTTCTAATGTATTTGACTTATGTTTTATGAAAAATTAGTGTCGTAGGATATTCATATCGAAGTGTTAATTGGACAATCTTACAATAGGCATAATTAAGAGTAATTACATTAATTTTCACGAAATTATGTGTATTTATGCGGCCAAAAATTCTAAAAAAGTCAAACAACTTGTTTAAATAGCAGTTTTTAATGCATCTTACTTGTGTTTTGTGCAAAATAAGCGTCATAGAATATAAATATCGATGTTTTAATTCGATAGTATTATAATATGCATAATTAGGAGTAATTATATTTATTTGCATGAAATTATATGCAGTAATGCGGAAAAAATATTTTAAAAGCTCAATCAACATGTTTAAACAGCTTTTTTTAATGCATCTTACTTATGTTTTGTGCAAAATTAGTGTCGTAGGATATTCATATCGAAGTTTTAATTGGATAATCTCCTAATAGGTATAATTATGAATAATTATATTAATTTTCACGAAATTATATGTAGTAATGGACAATGAATGTTTTAAATCTTATACAACTTGGTTAAACAGCAATTTGTAATGTATCTTACTTTGTATTACGAAAAATTAGTCTCGTAGGATAATAATATCGAAGTGTTAATTGGATAATCTTACAATAGGCATAATTATGAGTAAATTTATTAATTTTCACGATATTTTGAGTATTTATTCAGCCAAAAATTAAAAACAAAGTCAAACAACTTCTTTCAACAGCTTTTTAATGCATCTTACTTAATTGTTACAAAATTAGTGTCGTTGAACGTTCATATCGATGTGTTAATTGGATAATCTTCTAATAGGCATAGTTAGTTGTAATTGTATTAATTTTCATGAAATTATGTGCAGTTATGAGGCAAAAAAGGTTAAAAATCTTAAACAACTCGTTTGAACAGCAGTTTCTAATATATCTTACTTATGTTTTATGAAAAATTAGTATCGTAGGATATTCATTTCGATGTGTTAATTGGACAACCTCATAATAGGCATAATTAGGAGTAATTATATTAATTTTCACGAAATTATGAGTAGTTAGGCGGCAGAAAATTTTGAAAATCTCAAACAACTTGTTTAAACAGCAGTTTTTAATACATATTCCTTATGTTTTGTGCAAAATTAGCATCATTGAATGTTCATATCGAAGTTCTAATTGGAAAATATTATAATAGGCAGAATTAGGAGTGATAATATTAATTTGCACGAAATTATTTGTAGTTATGCGGCCAAAAATGTTAAAAAACTGAAATAACTTGTTGAAACGGCTGATTTTAATGCATCTTATGTATTGTGCAAAATTAGTATCTTAGAATATTTATATCGAATCGTTAATTGGATAATCTTCTAATAGGCATAATTTGGAGTAATTATATCAATTTGTATGAAATTATGTGTAGTTATGAGGCAATAAATGTTCAAAATCTTAAATAACTTGTTTAAACTGTAGTTTCTAATGTATTTTACTTATATTTTATGTAAAATAAGCGTCATAAAATATTCATATGGAAGTTTTAATTTGATATTATTATAATATGCATAATTAGGAGTAATTATATTAATTTGTATGAAATTCTATGCAGTTATGCGGATAAAATTTTTTAAAAGCTCAATCAACATGTTTAAACAGCTGTTTTTAATGCATCTTACTTATGTTTTGTGCAAAATTAGTGTCGTATAATATTCATATCAAAGTGTTAATTGGACAATCTTCTCATAGGAATAATTATGAGTAATTATATTAATTTTCGTGAAATTATATTTAGTAATGGACAATGAATGTTGTAGATCTTAAAAAACATGGTTAAACAGCAGTTTGTAATGTATCTTACTTATGTTTTATGAAAAAATAGTCTCATAGGATATTAATATTGAAGTGTTAATTGGACAATCTTACAATAGGTATAATTAGGAGTAAATTTATTAATTTGCACGAAATTTTGAGTATTTATTCAGCCAAAAATTAAAAACAAAATTCAAACATCTTCTTTAAACAGCTTTTTACTGCATCTTACTTAATTTTTACGCAAAATGAGTATTGTTGAACGTTCATATCGATGTGTTAATTGGATAACCTTCAAATAGGCATAGTTATGAGTAATTGTATTAATTTTCACGAAATTATGTGTTGTTATGAGGCAAAAAATATTAAAAATCGTAAAAAAAAAATCGTTTGAACAGCAGTTTCTATTATATCTTACTTATGTTTTATGAAAAATTAGTATCGTAGGATATTTATTTCGAAGTGTTAATTGGACAACCACATAATAGGCATAATTAGGAATAATTATATTAATTTTCACGAAATTATGAGTAGCTAGGCAGCCAAAAAATTTGAAAATCTCAAACAACTTGTTTAAACAGTAGTTTTTAACACATATTCCTTATGTTTTGTGCAAAATTAGCATCATAGAATGTTCATATCGAAGTTTTAATTAGAAAATATTATAATAGGCATAAATAGGAGTGATTATATTAATTTGCACGAAATTATTTATAGTTATGCGGCAAAAAATTTTGAAAAACTGAAATAACTTGTTTAAACAGTAGTTTCTAATGTATTTGACTTATGTTTTATGAAAAATTAGTGTCGTAGGATATTCATATCGAAGTGTTAATTGGACAATCTTACAATAGGCATAATTAAGAGTAATTACATTAATTTTCACGAAATTATGTGTATTTATGCGGCCAAAAATTCTAAAAAAGTCAAACAACTTGTTTAAATAGCAGTTTTTAATGCATCTTACTTGTGTTTTGTGCAAAATAAGCGTCATAGAATATAAATATCGATGTTTTAATTCGATAGTATTATAATATGCATAATTAGGAGTAATTATATTTATTTGCATGAAATTATATGCAGTAATGCGGAAAAAATATTTTAAAAGCTCAATCAACATGTTTAAACAGCTTTTTTTAATGCATCTTACTTATGTTTTGTGCAAAATTAGTGTCGTAGGATATTCATATCGAAGTTTTAATTGGATAATCTCCTAATAGGTATAATTATGAATAATTATATTAATTTTCACGAAATTATATGTAGTAATGGACAATGAATGTTTTAAATCTTATACAACTTGGTTAAACAGCAATTTGTAATGTATCTTACTTTGTATTACGAAAAATTAGTCTCGTAGGATAATAATATCGAAGTGTTAATTGGATAATCTTACAATAGGCATAATTATGAGTAAATTTATTAATTTTCACGATATTTTGAGTATTTATTCAGCCAAAAATTAAAAACAAAGTCAAACAACTTCTTTCAACAGCTTTTTAATGCATCTTACTTAATTGTTACGCAAAATTAGTGTCGTTGAACGTTCATATCGATGTGTTAATTGGATAATCTTCTAATAGGCATAGTTAGGAGTAATTGTATTAATTTTCATGAAATTATGTGCAGTTATGAGGCAAAAAAGGTTAAAAATCTTAAACAACTCGTTTGAACAGCAGTTTCTAATATATCTTACTTATGTTTTATGAAAAATTAGTATCGTAGGATATTCATTTCGATGTGTTAATTGGACAACCTCATAATAGGCATAATTAGGAGTAATTATATTAATTTTCACGAAATTATGAGTAGTTAGGCGGCAGAAAATTTTGAAAATCTCAAACAACTTGTTTAAACAGCAGTTTTTAATACATATTCCTTATGTT
The DNA here is from genome assembly GCA_037127355.1 of Schoenoplectus tabernaemontani. NCBI lineage: Eukaryota > Viridiplantae > Streptophyta > Magnoliopsida > Poales > Cyperaceae > Schoenoplectus > Schoenoplectus tabernaemontani. The sequence continues at coordinate 49,561 of CM073745.1, read as the reverse complement.
TTGTGCAAAATTAGCATCATTGAATGTTCATATCGAAGTTCTAATTGGAAAATATTATAATAGGCAGAATTAGGAGTGATAATATTAATTTGCACGAAATTATTTGTAGTTATGCGGCCAAAAATGTTAAAAAACTGAAATAACTTGTTGAAACGGCTGATTTTAATGCATCTTATGTATTGTGCAAAATTAGTATCTTAGAATATTTATATCGAATCGTTAATTGGATAATCTTCTAATAGGCATAATTTGGAGTAATTATATCAATTTGTATGAAATTATGTGTAGTTATGAGGCAATAAATGTTCAAAATCTTAAATAACTTGTTTAAACTGTAGTTTCTAATGTATTTTACTTATATTTTATGTAAAATAAGCGTCATAAAATATTCATATGGAAGTTTTAATTTGATATTATTATAATATGCATAATTAGGAGTAATTATATTAATTTGTATGAAATTCTATGCAGTTATGCGGATAAAATTTTTTAAAAGCTCAATCAACATGTTTAAACAGCTGTTTTTAATGCATCTTACTTATGTTTTGTGCAAAATTAGTGTCGTATAATATTCATATCAAAGTGTTAATTGGACAATCTTCTCATAGGAATAATTATGAGTAATTATATTAATTTTCGTGAAATTATATTTAGTAATGGACAATGAATGTTGTAGATCTTAAAAAACATGGTTAAACAGCAGTTTGTAATGTATCTTACTTATGTTTTATGAAAAAATAGTCTCATAGGATATTAATATTGAAGTGTTAATTGGACAATCTTACAATAGGTATAATTAGGAGTAAATTTATTAATTTGCACGAAATTTTGAGTATTTATTCAGCCAAAAATTAAAAACAAAATTCAAACATCTTCTTTAAACAGCTTTTTACTGCATCTTACTTAATTTTTACGCAAAATGAGTATTGTTGAACGTTCATATCGATGTGTTAATTGGATAACCTTCAAATAGGCATAGTTATGAGTAATTGTATTAATTTTCACGAAATTATGTGTTGTTATGAGGCAAAAAATATTAAAAATCGTAAAAAAAAAATCGTTTGAACAGCAGTTTCTATTATATCTTACTTATGTTTTATGAAAAATTAGTATCGTAGGATATTTATTTCGAAGTGTTAATTGGACAACCACATAATAGGCATAATTAGGAATAATTATATTAATTTTCACGAAATTATGAGTAGCTAGGCAGCCAAAAAATTTGAAAATCTCAAACAACTTGTTTAAACAGTAGTTTTTAACACATATTCCTTATGTTTTGTGCAAAATTAGCATCATAGAATGTTCATATCGAAGTTTTAATTAGAAAATATTATAATAGGCATAAATAGGAGTGATTATATTAATTTGCACGAAATTATTTATAGTTATGCGGCAAAAATTTTGAAAAACTGAAATAACTTGTTTAAACAGTAGTTTCTAATGTATTTGACTTATGTTTTATGAAAAATTAGTGTCGTAGGATATTCATATCGAAGTGTTAATTGGACAATCTTACAATAGGCATAATTAAGAGTAATTACATTAATTTTCACGAAATTATGTGTATTTATGCGGCCAAAAATTCTAAAAAAGTCAAACAACTTGTTTAAATAGCAGTTTTTAATGCATCTTACTTGTGTTTTGTGCAAAATAAGCGTCATAGAATATAAATATCGATGTTTTAATTCGATAGTATTATAATATGCATAATTAGGAGTAATTATATTTATTTGCATGAAATTATATGCAGTAATGCGGAAAAAATATTTTAAAAGCTCAATCAACATGTTTAAACAGCTTTTTTTAATGCATCTTACTTATGTTTTGTGCAAAATTAGTGTCGTAGGATATTCATATCGAAGTTTTAATTGGATAATCTCCTAATAGGTATAATTATGAATAATTATATTAATTTTCACGAAATTATATGTAGTAATGGACAATGAATGTTTTAAATCTTATACAACTTGGTTAAACAGCAATTTGTAATGTATCTTACTTTGTATTACGAAAAATTAGTCTCGTAGGATAATAATATCGAAGTGTTAATTGGATAATCTTACAATAGGCATAATTATGAGTAAATTTATTAATTTTCACGATATTTTGAGTATTTATTCAGCCAAAAATTAAAAACAAAGTCAAACAACTTCTTTCAACAGCTTTTTAATGCATCTTACTTAATTGTTACGCAAAATTAGTGTCGTTGAACGTTCATATCGATGTGTTAATTGGATAATCTTCTAATAGGCATAGTTAGGAGTAATTGTATTAATTTTCATGAAATTATGTGCAGTTATGAGGCAAAAAAGGTTAAAAATCTTAAACAACTCGTTTGAACAGCAGTTTCTAATATATCTTACTTATGTTTTATGAAAAATTAGTATCGTAGGATATTCATTTCGATGTGTTAATTGGACAACCTCATAATAGGCATAATTAGGAGTAATTATATTAATTTTCACGAAATTATGAGTAGTTAGGCGGCAGAAAATTTTGAAAATCTCAAACAACTTGTTTAAACAGCAGTTTTTAATACATATTCCTTATGTTTTGTGCAAAATTAGCATCATTGAATGTTCATATCGAAGTTCTAATTGGAAAATATTATAATAGGCAGAATTAGGAGTGATAATATTAATTTGCACGAAATTATTTGTAGTTATGCGGCCAAAAATGTTAAAAAACTGAAATAACTTGTTGAAACGGCTGATTTTAATGCATCTTATGTATTGTGCAAAATTAGTATCTTAGAATATTTATATCGAATCGTTAATTGGATAATCTTCTAATAGGCATAATTTGGAGTAATTATATCAATTTGTATGAAATTATGTGTAGTTATGAGGCAATAAATGTTCAAAATCTTAAATAACTTGTTTAAACTGTAGTTTCTAATGTATTTTACTTATATTTTATGTAAAATAAGCGTCATAAAATATTCATATGGAAGTTTTAATTTGATATTATTATAATATGCATAATTAGGAGTAATTATATTAATTTGTATGAAATTCTATGCAGTTATGCGGATAAAATTTTTTAAAAGCTCAATCAACATGTTTAAACAGCTGTTTTTAATGCATCTTACTTATGTTTTGTGCAAAATTAGTGTCGTATAATATTCATATCAAAGTGTTAATTGGACAATCTTCTCATAGGAATAATTATGAGTAATTATATTAATTTTCGTGAAATTATATTTAGTAATGGACAATGAATGTTGTAGATCTTAAAAAACATGGTTAAACAGCAGTTTGTAATGTATCTTACTTATGTTTTATGAAAAAATAGTCTCATAGGATATTAATATTGAAGTGTTAATTGGACAATCTTACAATAGGTATAATTAGGAGTAAATTTATTAATTTGCACGAAATTTTGAGTATTTATTCAGCCAAAAATTAAAAACAAAATTCAAACATCTTCTTTAAACAGCTTTTTACTGCATCTTACTTAATTTTTACGCAAAATGAGTATTGTTGAACGTTCATATCGATGTGTTAATTGGATAACCTTCAAATAGGCATAGTTATGAGTAATTGTATTAATTTTCACGAAATTATGTGTTGTTATGAGGCAAAAAATATTAAAAATCGTAAAAAAAATCGTTTGAACAGCAGTTTCTATTATATCTTACTTATGTTTTATGAAAAATTAGTATCGTAGGATATTTATTTCGAAGTGTTAATTGGACAACCACATAATAGGCATAATTAGGAATAATTATATTAATTTTCACGAAATTATGAGTAGCTAGGCAGCCAAAAAATTTGAAAATCTCAAACAACTTGTTTAAACAGTAGTTTTTAACACATATTCCTTATGTTTTGTGCAAAATTAGCATCATAGAATGTTCATATCGAAGTTTTAATTAGAAAATATTATAATAGGCATAAATAGGAGTGATTATATTAATTTGCACGAAATTATTTATAGTTATGCGGCAAAAATTTTGAAAAACTGAAATAACTTGTTTAAACAGTAGTTTCTAATGTATTTGACTTATGTTTTATGAAAAATTAGTGTCGTAGGATATTCATATCGAAGTGTTAATTGGACAATCTTACAATAGGCATAATTAAGAGTAATTACATTAATTTTCACGAAATTATGTGTATTTATGCGGCCAAAAATTCTAAAAAAGTCAAACAACTTGTTTAAATAGCAGTTTTTAATGCATCTTACTTGTGTTTTGTGCAAAATAAGCGTCATAGAATATAAATATCGATGTTTTAATTCGATAGTATTATAATATGCATAATTAGGAGTAATTATATTTATTTGCATGAAATTATATGCAGTAATGCGGAAAAAATATTTTAAAAGCTCAATCAACATGTTTAAACAGCTTTTTTTAATGCATCTTACTTATGTTTTGTGCAAAATTAGTGTCGTAGGATATTCATATCGAAGTTTTAATTGGATAATCTCCTAATAGGTATAATTATGAATAATTATATTAATTTTCACGAAATTATATGTAGTAATGGACAATGAATGTTTTAAATCTTATACAACTTGGTTAAACAGCAATTTGTAATGTATCTTACTTTGTATTACGAAAAATTAGTCTCGTAGGATAATAATATCGAAGTGTTAATTGGATAATCTTACAATAGGCATAATTATGAGTAAATTTATTAATTTTCACGATATTTTGAGTATTTATTCAGCCAAAAATTAAAAACAAAGTCAAACAACTTCTTTCAACAGCTTTTTAATGCATCTTACTTAATTGTTACGCAAAATTAGTGTCGTTGAACGTTCATATCGATGTGTTAATTGGATAATCTTCTAATAGGCATAGTTAGGAGTAATTGTATTAATTTTCATGAAATTATGTGCAGTTATGAGGCAAAAAAGGTTAAAAATCTTAAACAACTCGTTTGAACAGCAGTTTCTAATATATCTTACTTATGTTTTATGAAAAATTAGTATCGTAGGATATTCATTTCGATGTGTTAATTGGACAACCTCATAATAGGCATAATTAGGAGTAATTATATTAATTTTCACGAAATTATGAGTAGTTAGGCGGCAGAAAATTTTGAAAATCTCAAACAACTTGTTTAAACAGCTTTTTAATACATATTCCTTATGTTTTGTGCAAAATTAGCATCATTGAATGTTCATATCGAAGTTCTAATTGGAAAATATTATAATAGGCAGAATTAGGAGTGATAATATTAATTTGCACGAAATTATTTGTAGTTATGCGGCCAAAAATGTTAAAAAACTGAAATAACTTGTTGAAACGGCTGATTTTAATGCATCTTATGTATTGTGCAAAATTAGTATCTTAGAATATTTATATCGAATCGTTAATTGGATAATCTTCTAATAGGCATAATTTGGAGTAATTATATCAATTTGTATGAAATTATGTGTAGTTATGAGGCAATAAATGTTCAAAATCTTAAATAACTTGTTTAAACTGTAGTTTCTAATGTATTTTACTTATATTTTATGTAAAATAAGCGTCATAAAATATTCATATGGAAGTTTTAATTTGATATTATTATAATATGCATAATTAGGAGTAATTATATTAATTTGTATGAAATTCTATGCAGTTTTTTAAAAGCTCAATCAACATGTTTAAACATCTGTTTTTAATGCATCTTACTTATGTTTTGTGCAAAATTAGTGTCGTATAATATTCATATCAAAGTGTTAATTGGACAATCTTCTCATAGGAATAATTATGAGTAATTATATTAATTTTCGTGAAATTATATTTAGTAATGGACAATGAATGTTGTAGATCTTAAAAAACATGGTTAAACAGCAGTTTGTAATGTATCTTACTTATGTTTTATGAAAAAATAGTCTCATAGGATATTAATATTGAAGTGTTAATTGGACAATCTTACAATAGGTATAATTAGGAGTAAATTTATTAATTTGCACGAAATTTTGAGTATTTATTCAGCCAAAAATTAAAAACAAAATTCAAACATCTTCTTTAAACAGCTTTTTACTGCATCTTACTTAATTTTTACGCAAAATGAGTATTGTTGAACGTTCATATCGATGTGTTAATTGGATAACCTTCAAATAGGCATAGTTATGAGTAATTGTATTAATTTTCACGAAATTATGTGTTGTTATGAGGCAAAAAATATTAAAAATCGTAAAAAAAAAATCGTTTGAACAGCAGTTTCTATTATATCTTACTTATGTTTTATGAAAAATTAGTATCGTAGGATATTTATTTCGAAGTGTTAATTGGACAACCACATAATAGGCATAATTAGGAATAATTATATTAATTTTCACGAAATTATGAGTAGCTAGGCAGCCAAAAAATTTGAAAATCTCAAACAACTTGTTTAAACAGTAGTTTTTAACACATATTCCTTATGTTTTGTGCAAAATTAGCATCATAGAATGTTCATATCGAAGTTTTAATTAGAAAATATTATAATAGGCATAAATAGGAGTGATTATATTAATTTGCACGAAATTATTTATAGTTATGCGGCAAAAATTTTGAAAAACTGAAATAACTTGTTTAAACAGTAGTTTCTAATGTATTTGACTTATGTTTTATGAAAAATTAGTGTCGTAGGATATTCATATCGAAGTGTTAATTGGACAATCTTACAATAGGCATAATTAAGAGTAATTACATTAATTTTCACGAAATTATGTGTATTTATGCGGCCAAAAATTCTAAAAAAGTCAAACAACTTGTTTAAATAGCAGTTTTTAATGCATCTTACTTGTGTTTTGTGCAAAATAAGCGTCATAGAATATAAATATCGATGTTTTAATTCGATAGTATTATAATATGCATAATTAGGAGTAATTATATTTATTTGCATGAAATTATATGCAGTAATGCGGAAAAAATATTTTAAAAGCTCAATCAACATGTTTAAACAGCTTTTTTTAATGCATCTTACTTATGTTTTGTGCAAAATTAGTGTCGTAGGATATTCATATCGAAGTTTTAATTGGATAATCTCCTAATAGGTATAATTATGAATAATTATATTAATTTTCACGAAATTATATGTAGTAATGGACAATGAATGTTTTAAATCTTATACAACTTGGTTAAACAGCAATTTGTAATGTATCTTACTTTGTATTACGAAAAATTAGTCTCGTAGGATAATAATATCGAAGTGTTAATTGGATAATCTTACAATAGGCATAATTATGAGTAAATTTATTAATTTTCACGATATTTTGAGTATTTATTCAGCCAAAAATTAAAAACAAAGTCAAACAACTTCTTTCAACAGCTTTTTAATGCATCTTACTTAATTGTTACGCAAAATTAGTGTCGTTGAACGTTCATATCGATGTGTTAATTGGATAATCTTCTAATAGGCATAGTTAGGAGTAATTGTATTAATTTTCATGAAATTATGTGCAGTTATGAGGCAAAAAAGGTTAAAAATCTTAAACAACTCGTTTGAACAGCAGTTTCTAATATATCTTACTTATGTTTTATGAAAAATTAGTATCGTAGGATATTCATTTCGATGTGTTAATTGGACAACCTCATAATAGGCATAATTAGGAGTAATTATATTAATTTTCACGAAATTATGATAGTTAGGCGGCAGAAAATTTTGAAAATCTCAAACAACTTGTTTAAACAGCAGTTTTTAATACATATTCCTTATGTTTTGTGCAAAATTAGCATCATTGAATGTTCATATCGAAGTTCTAATTGGAAAATATTATAATAGGCAGAATTAGGAGTGATAATATTAATTTGCACGAAATTATTTGTAGTTATGCGGCCAAAAATGTTAAAAAACTGAAATAACTTGTTTAAACGGCTGATTTTAATGCATCTTATGTATTGTGCAAAATTAGTATCTTAGAATATTTATATCGAATCGTTAATTGGATAATCTTCTAATAGGCATAATTTGGAGTAATTATATCAATTTGTATGAAATTATGTGTAGTTATGAGGCAATAAATGTTCAAAATCTTAAATAACTTGTTTAAACTGTAGTTTCTAATGTATTTTACTTATATTTTATGTAAAATAAGCGTCATAAAATATTCATATGGAAGTTTTAATTTGATATTATTATAATATGCATAATTAGGAGTAATTATATTAATTTGTATGAAATTCTATGCAGTTATGCGGATAAATTTTTTTAAAAGCTCAATCAACATGTTTAAACATCTGTTTTTAATGCATCTTACTTATATTTTGTGCAAAATTAGTGTCGTACAATATTCATATCAAAGTGTTAATTGGACAATCTTCTCATAGGAATAATTATGAGTAATTATATTAATTTTCGTGAAATTATATTTAGTAATGGACAATGAATGTTGTAGATCTTAAAAAACATGGTTAAACAGCAGTTTGTAATGTATCTTACTTATGTTTTATGAAAAAATAGTCTCATAGGATATTAATATTGAAGTGTTAATTGGACAATCTTACAATAGGTATAATTAGGAGTAAATTTATTAATTTGCACGAAATTTTGAGTATTTATTCAGCCAAAAATTAAAAACAAAATTCAAACATCTTCTTTAAACAGCTTTTTACTGCATCTTACTTAATTTTTACGCAAAATGAGTATTGTTGAACGTTCATATCGATGTGTTAATTGGATAACCTTCAAATAGGCATAGTTATGAGTAATTGTATTAATTTTCATGAAATTATGTGTTGTTATGAGGCAAAAAATATTAAAAATCGTAAAAAAAATCGTTTGAACAGCAGTTTCTATTATATCTTACTTATGTTTTATGAAAAATTAGTATCGTAGGATATTTATTTCGAAGTGTTAATTGGACAACCACATAATAGGCATAATTAGGAATAATTATATTAATTTTCACGAAATTATGAGTAGCTAGGCAGCCAAAAAATTTGAAAATCTCAAACAACTTGTTTAAACAGTAGTTTTTAACACATATTCCTTATGTTTTGTGCAAAATTAGCATCATAGAATGTTCATATCGAAGTTTTAATTAGAAAATATTATAATAGGCATAAATAGGAGTGATTATATTAATTTGCACGAAATTATTTATAGTTATGCGGCAAAAATTTTGAAAAACTGAAATAACTTGTTTAAACAGTAGTTTCTAATGTATTTGACTTATGTTTTATGAAAAATTAGTGTCGTAGGATATTCATATCGAAGTGTTAATTGGACAATCTTACAATAGGCATAATTAAGAGTAATTACATTAATTTTCACGAAATTATGTGTATTTATGCGGCCAAAAATTCTAAAAAAGTCAAACAACTTGTTTAAATAGCAGTTTTTAATGCATCTTACTTGTGTTTTGTGCAAAATAAGCGTCATAGAATATAAATATCGATGTTTTAATTCGATAGTATTATAATATGCATAATTAGGAGTAATTATATTTATTTGCATGAAATTATATGCAGTAATGCGGAAAAAATATTTTAAAAGCTCAATCAACATGTTTAAACAGCTTTTTTTAATGCATCTTACTTATGTTTTGTGCAAAATTAGTGTCGTAGGATATTCATATCGAAGTTTTAATTGGATAATCTCCTAATAGGTATAATTATGAATAATTATATTAATTTTCACGAAATTATATGTAGTAATGGACAATGAATGTTTTAAATCTTATACAACTTGGTTAAACAGCAATTTGTAATGTATCTTACTTTGTATTACGAAAAATTAGTCTCGTAGGATAATAATATCGAAGTGTTAATTGGATAATCTTACAATAGGCATAATTATGAGTAAATTTATTAATTTTCACGATATTTTGAGTATTTATTCAGCCAAAAATTAAAAACAAAGTCAAACAACTTCTTTCAACAGCTTTTTAATGCATCTTACTTAATTGTTACGCAAAATTAGTGTCGTTGAACGTTCATATCGATGTGTTAATTGGATAATCTTCTAATAGGCATAGTTAGGAGTAATTGTATTAATTTTCATGAAATTATGTGCAGTTATGAGGCAAAAAAGGTTAAAAATCTGAAACAACTCGTTTGAACAGCAGTTTCTAATATATCTTACTTATGTTTTATGAAAAATTAGTATCGTAGGATATTCATTTCGATGTGTTAATTGGACAACCTCATAATAGGCATAATTAGGAGTAATTATATTAATTTTCACGAAATTATGAGTAGTTAGGCGGCAGAAAATTTTGAAAATCTCAAACAACTTGTTTAAACAGCAGTTTTTAATACATATTCCTTATGTTTTGTGCAAAATTAGGATCATTGAATGTTCATATTGAAGTTCTAATTGGAAAATATTATAATAGGCAGAATTAGGAGTGATAATATTAATTTTCACAAAATTATTTGTAGTTATGCGGCCAAAAATGATAAAAAACTGAAATAACTTGTTGAAACGGCTGATTTTAATGCATCTTATGTATTGTGCAAAATTAGTATCTTAGAATATTTATATCGAATCGTTAATTGGATAATCTTCTAATAGGCATAATTTGGAGTAATTATATCAATTTGTATGAAATTATGTGTAGTTATGAGGCAATAAATGTTCAAAATCTTAAATAACTTGTTTAAACTGTAGTTTCTAATGTATTTTACTTATATTTTATGTAAAATAAGCGTCATAAAATATTCATATGGAAGTTTTAATTTGATATTATTATAATATGCATAATTAGGAGTAATTATATTAATTTGTATGAAATTCTATGCAGTTATGCGGATAAAATTTTTTAAAAGCTCAATCAACATGTTTAAACATCTGTTTTTAATGCATCTTACTTATGTTTTGTGCAAAATTAGTGTCGTATAATATTCATATCAAAGTGTTAATTGGACAATCTTCTCATAGGAATAATTATGAGTAATTATATTAATTTTCGTGAAATTATATTTAGTAATGGACAATGAATGTTGTAAATCTTAAAAAACATGGTTAAACAAAGCAGTTTGTAATGTATCTTACTTATGTTTTATGAAAAAATAGTCTCATAGGATATTAATATTGAAGTGTTAATTGGACAATCTTACAATAGGTATAATTAGGAGTAAATTTATTAATTTGCACGAAATTTTGAGTATTTATTCAGCCAAAAATTAAAAACAAAATTCAAACATCTTCTTTAAACACTTTTTACCGCATCTTACTTAATTTTTACGCAAAATGAGTATTGTTGAACGTTCATATCGATGTGTTAATTGGATAACCTTCAAATAGGCATAGTTATGAGTAATTGTATTAATTTTCACGAAATTATGTGTTGTTATGAGGCAAAAAATATTAAAAATCGTAAAAAAAAATCGTTTGAACAGCAGTTTCTATTATATCTTACTTATGTTTTATGAAAAATTAGTATCGTAGGATATTTATTTCGAAGTGTTAATTGGACAACCACATAATAGGCATAATTAGAAATAATTATATTAATTTTCACGAAATTATGAGTAGCTAGGCAGCCAAAAAATTTGAAAATCTCAAACAACTTGTTTAAACAAAGTAGTTTTTAACACATATTCCTTATGTTTTGTGCAAAATTAGCATCATAGAATGTTCATATCGAAGTTTTAATTAGAAAATATTATAATAGGCATAAATAGGAGTGATTATATTAATTTGACGAAATTATTTATAGTTATGCGGCAAAAATTTTGAAAACTGAAATAACTTGTTTAAACAAGTAGTTTCTAATGTATTTGACATATGTTTTATGAAAAATTAGTGTCGTAGGATATTCATATCGAAGTGTTAATTGGACAATCTTACAATAGGCATAATTAAGAGTAATTACATTAATTTTCACGAAATTATGTGTATTTATGCGGCCAAAAAATCTAAAAAAGTCAAACAACTTGTTTAAATAGCAGTTTTTAATGCATCTTACTTGTGTTTTGTGCAAAATAAGCGTCATAGAATATAAATATCGATGTTTTAATTCGATAGTATTATAATATGCATAATTAGGAGTAATTATATTTATTTGCATGAAATTATATGCAGTAATGCGGAAAAAATATTTTAAAAGCTCAATCAACATGTTTAAACAGCTTTTTTTAATGCATCTTACTTACGTTTTGTGCAAAATTAGTGTCGTAGGATATTCATATCGAAGTTTTAATTGGATAATCTCCTAATAGGTATAATTATGAATAATTATATTAATTTTCATAAAATTATATGTAGTAATGGACAATGAATGTTTTAAATCTTATACAACTTGGTTAAACAACAATTTGTAATTTATCTTACTTTGTATTACGAAAAATTAGTCTCGTAGGATAATAATATCGAAGTGTTAATTGGAAAATCTTACAATAGGCATAATTATGAGTAAATTTATTAATTTTCACGATGTTTTGAGTATTTATTCAGCCAAAAATTAAAAACAAAGTCAAACAACTTCTTTCAACAGCTTTTTAATGCATCTTACTTAATTGTTACGCAAAATTAGTGTCGTTGAACGTTCATATCGATGTGTTAATTGGATAATCTTCTAATAGGCATAGTTAGTAGTAATTGTATTAATTTTCATGAAATTATGTGCAGATATGAGGCAAAAAAGGTTAAAAATCTTAAACAACTCGTTTGAACAAATAGTTTCTAATATATCTTACTTATGTTTTATGAAAAATTAGTATCGTAGGATATTCATTTCGATGTGTTAATTGGACAACCTCATAATAGGCATAATTAGGAGTAATTATATTAATTTTCACGAAATTATGAGTAGTTAGGCGGCAGAAAATTTTGAAAATCTCAAACAACTTGTTTAAACACCAGTTTTTAATACATATTCCTTATGTTTTGTGCAAAATTAGCATCATTGAATGTTCATATTGAAGTTTTAATTGGAAAATATTATAATAGGCAGAATTAGGAGTGATAATATTAATTTGCACGAAATTATTTGTAGTTATGCGGCCAAAAATGTTAAAAAACTGAAATAACTTGTTTAAACTACTGATTTTAATGCATCTTATGTATTGTGCAAAATTAGTATCTTAGAATATTTATATCGAATCGTTAATTGGATAATCTTCTAATAGGCATAATTTGGAGTAATTATATCAATTTGTATGAAATTATGTGTAGTTATGAGGCATTAAATGTTCAAAATCTTAAATAACTTGTTTAAACTGTAGTTTCTAATGTATTTTACTTATATTTTATGTAAAATAAGCGTCATAAAATATTCATATGGAAGTTTTAATTTGATATTATTATAATATGCATAATTAGGGGTAATTATATTAATTTGTATGAAATTCTATGCAGTTATGCGGATAAAATTTTTTAAAAGCTCAATCAACATGTTTAAACATCTGTTTTTAATGCATCTTACTTATGTTTTGTGCAAAATTAGTGTCGTATAATATTCATATCAAAATATTAATTGGACAATCTTCTCATAGGAATAATTATGACTAATTATATTAATTTTCGTGAAATTATATTTAGTAATGGACAATGAATGTTGTAAATCTTAAAAAACATGGTTAAACAGCAGTTTGTAATGTATCTTACTTATGTTTTTGTGCGACCCTTTTTCGCGCGCTCCGCATCACCGCTGGGCGATGGGATGCGGAAGAAGGACACGGAGATCCCTCCCAAGCGTGCATCTCGTTTAATGCCGCCGATTCTCGCCGTTTAGAATGATTTGGATGCACATTTAGGGGGTTTTTAGTGATTGTGAGTTCTTGTAGATTCCGGTGGGCGCAAGCCCCCACCGTTAATTACCCCGGGCTATTAACCTCGAGGCACCTCTCGGATCTTTAAAAGGGAGAAGCAAATAGTATAGCTAAATGATGGTCAAGTGGTCGTCCGGATTCACCGAAAGGTTGATCCCGTGAATGACGAACCTACTACAGACGGTTCGCTTTACCGCCTCGAGAGATAACCTTACTACGATCGATTAATCTCTTCGAAGGGGTTCGAGGTGAGTCTACTTACGTAACGACTCAACCTCGCTGATTCGTAAAATAAACCCTGTTTCGTAATGATTCGAAGTTAATCCTATGAAAGATGAACCTACTACAGACGGTTCGCCTTTTACCGCCTCGAGAGATAACCTTACTACAGATCAAATTAATCTCTTCGAGGAGTTTGAGGTGAGTCTACTACGTAACGACTCAACCCGCTGATCTAGAAGATAAACCTACTACGTAACTGCTCGATCTTAACTAGTCAACAACCAATCACACAAAATACAACTCGAAGCACTAAGCCGGTTGATCTTGAGGTTGGTGAATCGGGAGAAGGGTGGATTTAGTCCACGTGTTTCTTCTCACCGATCTTCTAGATCATGAATTCAAGCACTAAGTCGATTCATAAACCTAGGAACACAACCGCACACAAAGTCAAACCTCGAAGCACTAAGCCGCCTTAACATCGAGGCATGTGTTAGTGAAGGAACCTACTACAGAACGGTTCACGTTCACTGTTTTGTGGATGAATCTACTACAGGACGATTCAATCTCACATCTCGGGAGATGAACCAGAAGACAAACTTATCGACGGATGAGTTCAGTCTCACTAGCTCAAATAGTCATGAATTACTTGTTCATGACACTGAATCATTAAGATGTCACTCCTCTCGGACATCGTAATGTTCTTCTTTCTTGAAGTCGACATATCTCTTCATGTTGACGTCGCAGCCTTGGTTATTCTTCAACGAGCATCGAGATGTTCTTGTCCCAACTAATTATTCTAATATGTTGCATTACTTGTGCAAAATCACTGTGTTGCTCTACACCCCTTGTGTGAGCGTATTCATTCACCTCTAAAATGTAAAAAAGGATTATTACATTTTTATTGATTTTTTTATTATTAAGATAATACCTTTCATTATTATCTATATTACAAAGGTGAATATATCTATATTTTTTTATTTTTAAACTCCATTTATTTATGTAGAAGATTATTTACAAAAATAATAGGGAATGGGTTAGCTATTAACTAGAATTTTATTTGAATTTTTAGGATTTTTATAATAGCTAAGGTAATAGAATTTTATTATTATATTTTCATTATTTTGAAATACTATTTATTTTGTAGAAATTATTTACAAAACAAAAGATGAATTAGCTATATTATTTTTATTTTGATTTTTAGGATTTATAATAGCTAAAGAAATCATTATTATTATTCTATTCTATTTATGATAGTTTTTATTATATTTTTATTATTTCTATTTATTATTTGTAGAAAAATATAAGATTTTTGTTTTATTACCATTACTATTATTACTTGGATTTTAAAATTCTTATAATAGCTACAAAGAATGAAAATTCATTATATTCTTTATTACAATTATTATTTTTATTGTATATTAATATTTTTAAGTATTTTAAAATAATAACATCTATTTTATTATTATTATATCTTTATTCAAATTTTAGGAATAACCAAAGGGATACAATTTATTTTATTATATGATTTTATTATTATTATTTTTTATTATAGAATAAAATGTATTTATCATTTTATTATTATGATTATTTATTTATATATTTTTCTTTTATATTTTTACAGAAAAGATTAATATAATATTTATTTGATATATTTAATTATAATTTAAGATTTTATTTGAATTTTTGAAATTTTTATAATATATAAAATGACAAGTCAAAGCTAAGTCAAATACACAAATGTATGAAATGTCTTTTTGCTTTTGAATTGTTTTAATATGATAGTATTTTCAAAAATGAAATATTATTGTACAGAAAAATATTATAAAAAGTAAAGAAATTTTAGAAACAAATTTGAGTTAATTTGGAGTTTAAGAACATTTTTAAATGATTTATTTATTATTTATTTTTGATTTTCTGTTATTAATTGATATTTGGGCTTAATGGATTGGGCCGGATTTATTTTCTCTTTTATTTTCTCTTTATATTTCCGAATTGGGCCCAACACACGGCTGGGCCGACCTTTCCTCTTTGAATTCTGTTGTTTAATATAGGCTGTTGGATTATGCCGAGATTAGTGCAGAGTTTTCATTTAAATGTTTAAACATACTTGGACCGTTAGATTCAATCAAGATAAGTGTTTAACAGATCTAAGGCCCAGATCTCCTATTACTTAATTCTCTAAACTTTTCGATAGATCTCATCCGTTAATGAATCTCCAAGATTAGTGAACGCTTCAATTTTCGTGCAGAGAAGGCCTCTTCAACCTCTGACTTCCCGACACTCTGAGATTCGTGCAACGCGGTGTTCCCGGCGATCAAGAACTCCGATTGATGATCGGCAGACGGCTTTAGCATCGTCTCTCTAGACGGAATATGATAATATCTTTCGATTGAAGATCCATATAGTGTATTGCGAGGAACGTCTGTACCGATTTGGTACCATTCTTGCAATTCGGTACCGAGATGGATTAATCCCATTTCTTAATCAAATTGAATACTAATCCTTGCAATTCTCACATTATACCTCATCGCCTCGATGTAATTGAGGTATTCATTCACTGCTTTTAAGTAATTAACTCTAATTACAACAAGTATCTCCAAGCAATTCATACGGTTTCGTACCAATTGGAAAATTGATCACAATCTTGATTGCCCGAGCCTTGGATATGAACTACACATACTCATCACCCCTCTGTACGACTTCATTTGATTTGTCTTGTAGTTATAATCATGAATTCATGGTGAATTTCATGTCACTGTACAGAGAGAGATGCGCGAGTGGATATGTAAACTGAATCACCACTGGTTTAATTATGAATTACACTCAATTGAAACTCAATTGGCCAATCAAGCTTGCAATAATGTCAAGAGGTTACACAAACCCTTCAACTGAACTCAAGTATAATCGTTGTTGAATTATTTAGAATAAAACTCGAGAGGGTTACAAAAACCCTTCAACCGAGCTCCACACCATTTTACACATTGTGATTAGCATCAAGGAATAACAAAAGGACAGAAAGAAGAGAGAAAGGATCAAGCAATTGAGAAACAACAAAATGTTCAGAAAAAAAAGAAAAAGGCAGAATTATCCAATGCTCACATTGATCTTTTCACAAATTACACTCAATTAACAATAGTTACCTCGTTTTTGATGCTTCCTGAGATGAGCAAGTAACTAATCAAGATTCAAACTTGATTCAATTAAATGGATTTTTGTTGAAAACCGATCAATCTCTCTTCTTTTCTCTCTATTATGTCTTGGGACTATTTTCTTCTCTCTTCAGCTCTCTCTCTCTGCTGCCCCTTCTTCTTCTCTTGCCAGGATGAGGTTTATATAGGATTAGAAGCTTAATTGTGATTGATGGATTGATTAGTGGCCGGATTGCAATCTTTCAATTAATCTCATCCCTTGATTGCTTCTTATTCAATGGTTAGGATTAAGTTGTGTTTCTTTTCAGTTAATCCATTGACTTGAGTCAACACTTGACAGTTCTAGGTTGTTAGAGTCGGTTAAATTCTCTTTTTATTTACTCCATTGCCACTCCCTTGCACCAGTTGGTTCTTCCACGTTCCCAGGGCCTTCTAGAATGTTCTAAGCGCTTGAACACTCCCAGTATACTCCTTATATAGTCTCCAAGTACTTTCTAATCTCAATTGATCAATTAAAAATTCATTTCTCCACTTAAGCCTCTCACTCGGCCTATCCATTCAATCAACACCTCTCTTTGTAAATTCCTTTAATTGAAATCTTGTACAATCTCTCTTTGCCTTCTAGAATCGATCTAGCACTCCTGCCTGGTCAATTGAGCACTTTATCACCAAGTTCAAACGCCTATACCCATGGCCGGTTTGTGAATCGATGAAACATTGAACTAGAGGCTTCCAACAGTCACCCTAACACTTACCTTAGCATCGTGTGTGTAAAAGAAATGATCTTGCATAATCAATTGAACTTACAAGCACTCACAGAGGTAATTTCCATTTTCAAGCCGATTAACTACTTCTGTCAAATGCTCTCTCCTCTTTTGCTAATTCTTTCAATTGATTACTTGGATAGGATCTTAGTAGTGCTCAGAGGTCTCTGTGAAGAGGAATTGAGGTTAGAAGAGGTGTAGAAGTGTTTTCCATTCATGGCGCCTTTGCATCCCGGAAGGAAGAGGAAGAGAGGAAGAAGGAATGGGACGAGGGAGGATCGACCTCGGCTGCGCGCGGTGTACATGAGCCAACGTTCCCAGCGAGGCAAAGTCAGAGAGAGGAGGCGCATGGACCAGGTACACACCTTGTTCTTTGTTTGATTTAAATTTCTGACTGTGAATGTGTATAGACATGGTGCATACTTGCTAGTGTGTGCTATACTCTCACAGACCTGACATATGGGCTCCATCTGTAAGCAGTTGAGTCTAAGCCTATGGGATTTAATTGCGAATTGACTAATAGCCTGCTTAAGCATAATGGATCTGACTTGTCATGATCTGATAGGGCCACACAATTAATCACCTTGTTAATTATCCATGTTAGTATTTAACTTGTGCTGAGGTGGCATCAGCTAGTAGGTGCCATGTGTCAATAGGAATAGTTTGATTTGCTGAGGTGTGCTACTTAGTGTGCTGCCATGTGTCATGTGGGTGTTGAGGTGGCTCTGTCACAGCTTGCCACGTGGCATGTTAGTGGGGCCCACATGTCAGTCATCTTGTGGTATGGTGGGGCCCACATGGCTGAGGTGGACCAATAGGGAAGTGTCATGTGGCACTCAGATGTTGAGGTGGCTCACTCTGATGCTGCCATTTGGCATTTCTTTTGTTGCTGTGGACCATTCACAGGCTGCCAAGTGGCATTAGTGTTGACGCAGCCTCTGATGTGGCCTAATAGGATCTGGCCACATGTCCCTGGGGCAGTATGACATGGTTAAATGGTGGCCTGCCACGTGGCATAGTCGTGGGACCCACCTGTCAGGTCTGTAAGGGTGTGGGTCCCACCCAGCTGAGGTGGACCAATGAAGTGCTGACACGTGGCACTGACATGTTGAGGTGGCCCAATGAGGTGCTGACACGTGTCACACCCTCTCTCTTCTCTGATTCTGTGTGTGTGTGTTTAGGATCCCCAATTTGCACCCAGATGTGTCTCTGTCTCCAAGTTGCACCCAGATGAACCCTTGATTGAATCTCAGCCCTTGATCTTTCCTTTTAATCTGTTTTATCTTCCCGAATTTATTTTGATAGCTCCACTTATCCAAAAATTATGAAATTTTCACCAAAAATCCCTAAATTCATGATGATCATCCCTGTAATTTTTAATTCCATTTTTACCCCTGCCTCTTTGAATTAAAAATTCTTTTGTTAAAGGAACCCTGTTCTTTCCTCTGAATTAATCCCAGATTTCAATTGTAGCTCAGTGTCTCTGCCAATTATCTCTCTCTTGCAGAAACCACCCTAACTAAATATCAATTAGACTTATATTGATATTCATTAGGGTTTGATCTGATCAACAGTTGATTACTTGTCAACAATTGATACAAATCTAGATCGGATCGATGGTTGCTCCACTTTGGCACCGATCGCCTTGTGAAATTGACTTTCAATCCCTTAACATGAGGGTGACTTGGTCAAAGAACTGACTACTTATCAGTAATTGACACAAATCAAAGCATGATTAGGTGGTTGCTCACAGCTTTGGCACCAGGTCAGCCTTGAAAGCAAAATCACATTTGAAATTTCTCATGATTAGTTGTATCAGAATACTAGCTTGGCATTGACATCATTCCTTATTGCACAGGGATTATACTGCTTCAGTTCTCAGGGTTTACTTTAATGATAGATTCTCAGGGTCTAATCTTGACTCCCTTGATATTTTAGTCACTGAGGTGTGGGCCCACCTGTCAGTGAAAAATGATTAGATGGATGACCCTCTAGAGATCTCTCTCTCCCCGAATCTCCCGAGGGTCACCCATCTCGAATGAATAGGAGATGACAGTGGTATTTATATCCTTGCTCGCACTTAGGATTTCCTTGTGGGATTAATGTTTAACCCTTGTTCCGGATTGATTAGACTTATCGATAGGCTAGGTTCATCGTCAAAGCGCTTCGCATAAGTGATCGCCATGTGGGTCCCACTTGTCGAAAAATGTGATCAGATGGCTGACCCATCAGGAGATTTTCTCTCTCTGAAATCTCCTGATGGTCAGCCACCTCGAATGAGTAGGAGGTGGTGGAGTATTTATATCCCTGTCTCTCACCCTGACATTTCCTTGTGGGATTAATCGATTTGTTCGGGGTTAGGCAAAATGACCTCTTTCCGATCATCGGGCCTCTCTCTTGCCCTTTCTCTTTCCTCCTTCTTATGTTTTATTATTAATAATTGATTTTATTTTCATTTATTCGGCTACTTAACTTTGAGATTTTCCAAGGGTAAACAGTTTTATGAAAAAATAGTCTCATAGGATATTAATATTGAAGTGTTAATTGGACAATCTTACAATAGGTATAATTAGGAGTAAATTTATTAATTTGCACGAAATTTTGAGTATTTATTCAGCCAAAAATTAAAAACAAAATTCAAGCATCTTCTTTAAACAAGCTTTTTACTGCATCTTACTTAATTTTTACGCAAAATGAGTATTGTTGAACGTTCATATCGATGTGTTAATTGGATAATCTTCAAATAGGCATAGTTATGAGTAATTTTATTAATTTTCACGAAATTATGTGTTGTTATGAGGCAAATAATATTAAAAATCATAAAAAAAATCGTTTGAACAGCAGTTTCTATTATATCTTACTTATGTTTTATGAAAAATTAGTATCGTAGGATATTTATTTCGAAGTGTTAATTGGACAACCTTACAATAGGCATAATTAAGAGTAATTACATTAATTTTCATGAAATTATGTGTATTTATGCGGCCAAAAATTCTAAAAAAGTCAAACAACTTGTTTAAATAGCAGTTTTTAATGCATCTTACTTGTGTTTTGTGCAAAATAAGCGTCATAGAATATAAATATCGATGTTTTAATTCGATAGTATTATAATATGTATAATTAGGAGTAATTATATTTATTTGCATGAAATTATATGCGTAATGCGGAAAAATATTTTAAAAGCTCAATCAACATGTTTAAACAAATTTTTTTAATGCATCTTACTTATGTTTTGTGCAAAATTAGTGTCGTAGGATATTCATATCGAAGTTTTAATTGGATAATCTCCTAATAGGCATAATTATGAATAATTATATTAATTTTCACGAAATTATATGTAGTAATGGACAATGAATGTTTTAAATCTTATACAACTTGGTTAAACAGCAATTTGTAATGTATCTTACTTTGTATTACGAAAAATTAGTCTCGTAATAATATCGAAGTGTTAATTGAATAATCTTACAATAGGCATAATTATGAGTAAATTTATTAATTTTCACGATATTTTGAGTATTTATTCAGCCAAAAATTAAAAACAAAGTCAAACAACTTCTTTCAACAGCTTTTTAATGCATCTTACTTAATTGTTACGCAAAATTAGTGTCGTTGAACGTTCATATCGATGTGTTAATTGGATAATCTTCTAATAGGCATAGTTAGGAGTAATTGTATTAATTTTCATGAAATTATGTGTAGTTATGAGGCAAAAAGGTTAAAAATCTTAAACAACTCGTTTGAAATGCTAGCTTTCTAATATATCTTACTTATGTTTTATGAAAAATTAGTATCGTAGGATATTCATTTCGATGTGTTAATTGGACAACCTCATAATAGGCATAATTAGGAGTAATTATATTAATTTTCACGAAATTATGAGTAGTTAGGTGCAGAAAATTTTGAAAATCTCAAACAACTTGTTTAAATAGCAGTTTTAATACATATTCCTTATGTTTTGTGCAAAATTAGCATCATTGAATGTTCATATCGAAGTTTTAATAGGAAAATATTATAATAGGCAGAATTAGGAGTGATAATATTAATTTGCACGAAATTATTTGTAGTTATGCGGCCAAAAATGTTAAAAACCGAAATAACTTGTTAAACTACCGATTTTAATGCATCTTATGTATTGTGCAAAATTAGTATCTTAGAATATTTATATCGAATCGTTAATTGGATAATCTTCTAATAGGTATAATTTGGAGTAATTATATCAATTTGTATGAAATTATGTGTAGTTATGAGGCAATAAATGTTCAAAATCTTAAATAACTTGTTTAAACTGTAGTTTCTAATGTATTTTACTTATATTTTATGTAAAATAAGCGTCATAAAATATTCATATGGAAGTTTTAATTTGATATTATTATAATATGCATAATTAGGAGTAATTATATTAATTTGTATGAAATTTTATGCAGTTATGCGGATAAAATTTTTTAAAAGCTCAATCAACATGTTTAAACAGTTGTTTTTAATGCATCTTACTTATATTTTGTGCAAAAATAGTGTCGTATAATATTCATATCAAAATGTTAATTGGACAATCTTCTCATAGGAATAATTATGAGTAATTATATTAATTTTCGTGAAATTATATTTAGTAATGGACAATGAATGTTGTAAATCTTAAAAAACATGGTTAAACAAAAATAGTTTGTAATGTATCTTACTTATGTTTTATGAAAAAATAGTCTCATAGGATATTAATATTGAAGTGTTAATTGGACAATCTTACAATAGGTATAATTAGGAGTAAATTTATTAATTTGCACGAAATTTTGAGTATTTATTCACCAAAAATTAAAAACAAAATTCAAGCATCTTCTTTAAACAAACTTTTTACCGCATCTTACTTAATTTTTACGCAAAATGAGTATTGTTGAACGTTCATATCGATGTGTTAATTGGATAATCTTCAAATAGGCATAGTTATGAGTAATTTTATTAATTTTCACGAAATTATGTGTTGTTATGAGGCAAATAATATTAAAAATCGTAAAAAAAATCGTTTGAACAATAAGTTTCTATTATATCTTACTTATGTTTTATGAAAAATTAGTATCGTAGGATATTTATTTCGAAGTGTTAATTGGACAACCACATAATAGGCATAATTAGGAATAATTATATTAATTTTCACGAAATTATGAGTAGCTAGGTACCAAAAAATTTGAAAATCTCAAACAACTTGTTTTAAAAGTAGTTTTTAACACATATTCCTTATGTTTTGTGCAAAATTAGCATCATAGAATGTTCATATTGAAGTTTTAATTAGAAAATATTATAATAGGCATAAATAGGAGTGATTATATTAATTTGCACGAAATTATTTATAGTTACGCGGCCAAAAATTTTGAAAAACTGAAATAACTTGTTTAAACAGTAGTTTCTAATATATTTGACTTATGTTTTATGAAAAATTAGTGTCTTAGGATATTCATATCGAAGTGTTAATTGGACAATCTTACAATAGGCATAATTAAGAGTAATTACATTAATTTTCATGAAATTATGTGTATTTATGCGGCCAAAAATTCTAAAAAAGTCAAACAACTTGTTTAAATAGCAGTTTTTAATGCATCTTACTTGTGTTTTGTGCAAAATAAGCGTCATAGAATATAAATATCGATGTTTTAATTCGATAGTATTATAATATACATAATTAGGAGTAATTATATTTATTTGCATGAAATTATATGCAGTAATGCGGAAAAAATATTTTAAAAGCTCAATCAACATATTTAAACAGTTTTTTTTAATGCATCTTACTTATGTTTTGTGCAAAATTAGTGTCGTAGGATATTCATATCGAAGTTTTAATTGGATAATCTCCTAATAGGTATAATTATGAATAATTATATTAATTTTCATGAAATTATATGTAGTAATGGACAATGAATGTTTTAAATCTTATACAACTTGGTTAAACAATAATTTGTAATGTATCTTACTTTGTATTACGAAAAATTAGTCTCGTAGGATAATTGTATCAAAGTGTTAATTGGATAATCTTACTATAGGCATAATTAGGAGTAAATTTATTAATTTTCGTGATATTTTGAGTATTTATTCAGCCAAAAATTAAAAATAAAGTCAAACAACTTCTTTCAGCAGCTTTTTAATGCTTCTTACTTAATTGTTACGCAAAATTAGTGTCGTTGAACGTTCATATCGATGTGTTAATTGGATAATCTTCTAATAGGCATAGTTAGGAGTAATTATATTAATTTTCACGAAATTATGTGTAGTTATGAGGTAAAAAATGTTAAAAATCTTAAACAACTCGTTTGAACAGCAGTTTCTAATATATCTTACTTATGTTTTATGAAAAATTAGGATCGTAGGATATTCATTTCGAAGTGTTAATTGGACAACCTTATAATAGGTATAATTAGGAGTAATTATATTAATTTTCATGAAATTACGAGTAGTTAGGCGGCATAAAATTTTGAAAATCTCAAACAACTTGTTTAAACAGCAATTTTTAATACATATTCCCTATGTTTTGTGCAAAATTAGCATCATTAAATGTTTATATCGAAGATTTAATTGGAAAATATTATAATAGGCAGAATTAGGAGTGATAATATTAATTTGCACGAAATTATTTGTAGTTATGCGGCCAAAAATGTTAAAAACCGAAATAACTTGTTTAAACTACTGATTTTAATGCATCTTATGTATTGTGCAAAATTAGTATCTAAGAATATTTATATCGAATCGTTAATTGGATAATCTTCTAATAGGCATAATTTGGAGTAATTATATCAATTTGTATGAAATTATGTGTAGTTATGAGGCAATAAATGTTCAAAATCTTAAATAACTTGTTTAAACTATAGTTTCTAATTTATTTTACTTATATTTTATGTAAAATAAGCGTCATAAAATATTCATATGGAAGTTTTAATTTGATATTATTATAATATGCATATTTAGGATTTAGGGTTTAGGGTTTTGGGTTTAGGGTTTTAGGGTTTAGGATTTAGGGTTTAGGGTTTAGGGTTTAGGGTTTAGGGTTTAGGGTTTAGGGTTTAGGGTTTAGGGTTTTTAGGTTTGGTGGGTTTAGTGGTTTGGGTTTAGGGTTTAGGGTTTAGGGTTTAGGGTTTGTGGGGTTTAGGGTTTAGGGTTTAGGGTTTGTGGTTTAGGGTTTAGTGGTTTAGGGTTTAGGGTTTAGGGTTTAGGGTTTGTGGCTCAGTGGCTCAGTGGCCTGGCCTGGTGGCTCAGGTGGCTCAGTGGCCTCAGTGGCCTGGTGGCCCAGTGGCTCAGTGGGGCCTGTGGCTCAGTGGCCAGGCTCAGTGGCTCAGTGGCCTGGCTCAGGTGGTGGCTCAGTGGCCTGGGCTCAGTGGCCTGGCCAGTGGCTCAGTGGCCTGTGGCCTGGCCAGTGGCCAGTGGCTCAGGCCAGTGGCTCAGTGGCTCAGTGGCTCAGTGGCCTCAGGCCCAGTGGCTCAGTGGCTCAGTGGCCAGTGGCCCAGTGGCTCAGGCCCAGGCTCAGTGGCCTCAGTGGCCAGTGGCCCAGTGGCCTCAGTGGCTCAGTGGCTCAGTGGCTCAGTGGCTCAGTGGCCTCAGTGGCTCAGTGGCTCAGTGGCTCAGTGGCTCAGTGGCTCAGTGGCCTCAGGCTCAGTGGCCAGTGGCTCAGGCTGGCCAGTGGCCCAGTGGCCTCAGTGGCCTCAGTGGCCTGTGGCCTGTGGCCTGTGGCCAGTGGCTCAGTGGCCTCAGTGGCTCAGTGGCTCAGTGGCCCAGTGGCCTCAGTGGCTCAGGCCTGGTGGCTCAGTGGCTCAGTGGCTCAGTGGCTCAGTGGCTCAGTGGCCTGTGTGGCTCAGTGGCCTCAGGTGGCTCAGTGGTGGCTCAGTGGCCAGTGGCCTCAGTGGCCCAGTGGCTCAGGCCAGTGCCTCAGTGGCCTCAGTGGCTCAGTGGCTCAGTGGCTCTGTGGCCTCAGGGCCTGCCCAGGCTCAGTGGCTCAGTGGCTCAGTGGCCTGGCCCAGTGGCCAGTGGCTCAGTGGCTGGCTCAGGCCTCAGTGGCTCAGGCCTCAGTGGCCTGTGGCTCAGTGGCTCAGTGGCTCAGGCTCAGTGGCTCAGTGGCTCAGTGGCTCAGTGGTGGCCCAGGCTCAGTGGCCAGTGGCCTGGCTCAGGCTCAGTGGCTCAGTGGCCAGTGGCTCAGGCCTCAGGCTCAGTGGCTCAGTGGCTCAGTGGCTCAGTGGCCTGGCTCAGTGGCCAGTGGCCTGTGGCTCAGTGGCTCAGTGGCTCAGTGGCTCAGGCCTGTGGCAGGCCAGTGGCCTGGCCTGTGGCTCAGGGCCAGTGGCTCAGTGGCTCAGTGGCTCAGTGGCCTGTGTGGCTCAGTGGCTCAGTGGCTCAGTGGGCTCAGTGGCTCAGGCCTCAGTGGCCAGTGGCCCAGTGGCCTGGCCTCAGGCTCAGTGGCCTGTGGCCAGGCTCAGTGGCTCAGTGGCTCAGTGGCTCAGTGGCTCAGGCTCAGGCCCAGGCTCAGTGGCCAGTGGCCAGTGGCAGGCTCAGTGGCCAGTGGCCTCAGTGGCTCAGTGGCTCAGGCCAGTGGCAGGCCAGTGGCCAGTGGCCAGTGGCCTCAGTGGCCTCAGGCTCAGGCCTCAGGCTCAGTGGCCAGTGGCTCAGTGGCCTCAGTGGCCTGTGGCTCAGGCTCAGTGGCCTCAGTGGCCCAGTGGCCCAGTGGCTCAGTGGCCTCAGTGGCCTCAGTGGCTCAGTGGCTCAGGCTCAGTGGCTCAGTGGCTCAGGCCTCAGTGGCTCAGTGGCTCAGTGGCTCAGTGGCTCAGGCCTCAGTGCTCAGTGGCCTCAGGCCTGGTGGCTCAGTGGCTCAGGCCAGTGGCCTGTGGCCTCAGTGGCCAGGCTCAGGCTCAGTGGCTCAGTGGCTCAGTGGCCAGTGGCTCAGTGGCCTCAGTGGCTCAGTGGCTCAGGTGGCCTCAGTGGCTCAGTGGCTCAGTGGCCTGGCTCAGGCCTCAGTGGCTCAGTGGCTCAGTGGCTCAGTGGCCAGTGGCTCAGTGGCCTCAGTGGCTCAGGCTCAGTGGCTCAGTGGCCTCAGGCCTGGCCCAGTGGCTCAGTGGCCCAGTGGCTCAGTGGCCAGGCTCAGGCCAGTGGCTCAGTGGCCTCAGTGGCTCAGTGGCTCAGTGGCTCAGTGGCCAGTGGCCAGTGGCTCAGTGGCTCAGTGGCTCAGTGGCCTCAGTGGCTCAGTGGCTCAGGCTCAGTGGCTCAGGCTCAGTGGCTCAGTGGCCAGTGGCTCAGTGGCTCAGTGGCCAGTGGCTCAGTGGCCAGTGGCCCAGTGGCTCAGTGGCCAGGCCTCAGTGGCCAGTGGCCAGGCCCAGTGGCTCAGTGGCTCAGTGGCCAGTGGCCTCAGGCTCAGTGGCCTCAGGCTCAGGCTCAGGCCTCAGTGGCTCAGTGGCCTGGCTCAGTGGCCCAGGCTCAGGCTCAGTGGCTCAGTGGCCTCAGTGGCTCTGGTGGCTCAGTGGCTCAGTGGCCTCAGGGCTCAGTGGCCAGTGGCTCAGTGGGGCTCAGTGGCTCAGTGGCCTCAGTGGCTCAGTGGCCAGTGGCCTCAGTGGCTCAGGCTCAGTGGCCTCAGTGGCTCAGTGGCTCAGTGGCTCAGTGGCTCAGTGGCTCAGTGGCTCAGTGGCTCAGTGGCTCAGTGGCCTCAGGCTCAGTGGCTCAGTGGCCAGGGCTGGCCTCAGGCTCAGTGGCTCAGGCTCAGGCTCAGGGCTCAGTGGCCAGTGGCCTCAGGCTCAGGCCCAGGCTCAGTGGCCAGTGGCCTCAGTGGCTCAGTGGCCAGTGGCTCAGGCTCAGTGGCCAGTGGCTCAGGCCTCAGTGGCTCAGTGGCTCAGTGGCCCAGTGGCTCAGTGGCTCAGGCTCAGTGGCTCAGTGGCCCAGGCCTCAGGGCTCAGTGGCTCAGTGGCTCAGTGGCTCAGTGGCTCAGGCCAGGGCTCAGTGGCCAGTGGCTCAGTGGCCTCAGTGGCTCAGGCTCAGTGGCTCAGTGGCTCAGTGGCTCAGGCTCAGTGGCCTCAGGCCTGGGCTCAGGCTCAGGTGGCCTCAGTGGCTCAGTGGCCAGTGGCCAGTGGCTCAGTGGCTCAGTGGCTCAGTGGCTCAGTGGCTCAGGCTGGCCTCAGTGGCTCAGTGGCCAGGCTCAGTGGCCTCAGTGGCTCAGTGGCTCAGTGGCTCAGTGGCCAGGGTGGCTCAGTGGCCTGGCCTCAGTGGCTCAGTGGCCAGTGGCTCAGGCTCAGGCTCAGTGGCTCAGTGGCTGGCCTCAGGTGGTGGCTCAGTGGCTCAGTGGCTCAGTGGCCCAGTGGCCAGGCTCAGTGGCCAGTGGCTCAGGGCTCAGTGGCTCAGGCTCAGTGGCTCAGTGGCCTCAGTGGCTCAGTGGCTCAGTGGCTCAGTGGCTCAGTGGCTCAGGCCTGGCTCAGTGGCTCAGTGGCTCTGTGTGGCTCAGCTCAGGCCTCAGGTGGCTCAGTGGCCAGTGGCCAGTGGCTCAGGCCAGTGGCTCAGGTGGCTCAGTGGCTCAGGTGGCCTCAGTGGCCAGTGGCTCAGTGGCTCAGTGGCTCAGTGGCTCAGTGGCCTCAGTGGCTCAGTGGCCTCAGTGGCTCAGTGGCTCAGTGGCTCAGTGGCCAGTGGCTCAGTGGCTCAGTGGCTCAGTGGCTCAGTGGCTCAGTGGCTCAGTGGCTCAGTGGCCTCAGTGGCTCAGTGGCCTCAGTGGCTCAGTGGCTCAGTGGCCTGTGGCTCAGTGGCCTGGCTCAGTGGCCTCAGTGGCTCAGGTGGCTCAGTGGCTCAGTGGCTCAGTGGCCAGTGGCCTGGCTCAGGGCTCAGTGGCCTGGCCTGGCCTGGCCTGGCTCAGTGGCTCAGGCTCAGTGGCCTCAGTGGCTCAGGGCTCAGTGGCTGGCTCAGTGGCTCAGTGGCTCAGGCTCAGTGGCTCAGTGGCTCAGTGGCTGTGGCCAGTGGCTCAGTGGCTCAGTGGCTCAGTGGCCAGTGGCCTCAGTGGCTCAGGTGGCTCAGTGGCCTCAGTGGCCTCAGTGGCTCAGGGCTCAGTGGCTCAGTGGCTCAGGCCAGTGGCCTCAGGCCTCAGTGGCCAGTGGCTCAGTGGCTCAGTGGCCTCAGTGGCTCAGTGGCTCAGTGGCTCAGTGGCTCAGTGGCTCAGTGGCTCAGTGGCTCAGGCCTGGCTCAGTGGCTCAGGTCAGGCTGGCCAGTGGCTCAGGCTCAGGCTCAGTGGCTCAGTGGCTCAGTGGCTCAGTGGCCAGTGGCCTCAGGCCTCAGTGGCTCAGTGGCTCAGGCTCAGTGGCTCAGGCTCAGTGGCCTCAGGGCTCAGTGGCTCAGTGGCTCAGGCTCAGTGGCCAGTGGCCAGTGGCTCAGTGGCCTCAGGCTCAGGCTCAGTGGCTCAGGGCCTCAGGGCCAGGGCTCAGTGGCCTCAGTGGCCAGTGGCTCAGTGGCCTCAGTGGCCCTGGGCCAGGGCTCAGTGGCCAGTGGCCTGGCCTGGCTCAGTGGCCTCAGTGGCCTCAGTGGCTCAGGCTCAGTGGCCAGTGGCTCAGTGGCCAGGGCTCAGTGGCTCAGGGCTCAGTGGCTCAGGGCCAGGCCAGTGGCCTCAGTGGCTCAGTGGCTCAGTGGCTCAGTGGCTCAGTGGCTCAGGGCCTCAGTGGCCAGGCTCAGGCTCAGGCTCAGTGGCCTGTGGCTCAGTGGCCAGTGGCTCAGTGGCCTCAGTGGCTCAGTGGCTCAGTCAGGCTCAGTGGCTCAGTGGCTCAGTGGCTCAGGCCTGGCCAGTGGCCCAGTGGCCAGGGCCAGTGGCCTGGCTCAGTGGCTCAGTGGCTCAGGCTCAGGCTCAGGCTCAGTGGCCAGTGGCCTCAGTGGCTCAGTGGCTCAGCTGGCTCAGGGCTCAGTGGCTCAGGCTCAGGCCTCAGTGGCCTCAGTGGCTCAGGCTCAGTGGCTCAGTGGCCTGGCTCAGTGGCTCAGTGGCTCAGGCCTCAGGCTCAGTGGCTCAGTGGCTCAGTGGCTCAGGTGGCTCAGTGGCCTCAGTGGCTCAGTGGCTCAGTGGGCTCAGTGGCTCAGTGGCTCAGGCTCAGTGGCTCAGTGGCCTCAGTGGCCAGTGGCCTCAGGCTCAGTGGCCTCAGTGGCTCAGTGGCCTCAGTGGCTCAGTGGCTCAGTGGCCCAGTGGCCAGTGGCTCAGTGGCTCAGTGGCCTCAGTGGCCTCAGGCCTCAGGGCCAGTGGCTCAGGGCTCAGTGGCTCAGTGGCTCAGTGGCCTCAGGTGGCTCAGTGGCCAGTGGCCTCAGTGGCTCAGTGGCTCAGGCTCAGGCCAGTGGCTCAGGCTCAGGCTCAGTGGCCAGTGGCCTCAGTGGCTCAGTGGCCTCAGTGGCCTCAGTGGCTCAGTGGCTCAGTGGTGGCTCAGGCTCAGGCTCAGGCTCAGTGGTGGCTCAGGCCTCAGGCCTCAGGCTCAGGCTCAGTGGCTCAGTGGCCTCAGTGGCTCAGGCCTCAGTGGCTCAGGTGGCCAGTGGCCTGTGGGTCAGGCTCAGGCTCAGTGGCTCAGTGGCTCAGTGGCTCAGTGGCTCAGTGGCTCAGTGGCTCAGTGGCTCAGGCTCAGTGGCTCAGGCTCAGTGGCCTCAGGCCTCAGGCTCAGGCTCAGTGGCTCAGTGGCCTCAGTGGCTCAGTGGCTCAGTGGCCTCAGTGGCCTCAGTGGCTCAGGCTCAGTGGCCAGTGGCCAGTGGCTCAGTGGCCTCAGTGGCCTCAGGCTCAGTGGCTCAGTGGCCTCAGTGGCCTCAGTGGCTCAGTGGCCTCAGGGCTCAGTGGCTCAGGCCTCAGTGGCTCAGTGGCTCAGTGGCCAGTGGCTCAGGTGGCTCAGTGGCCTCAGTGGCTCAGGCTCAGTGGCTCAGTGGCTCAGTGGCTCAGTGGCCTCAGGCCTCAGTGGCTGTGGCTCAGGGCTCAGGCTCAGTGGCTCAGTGGCTCAGTGGCTCAGTGGCTCAGCTCAGGCTCAGTGGCTCAGTGGCTCAGGCTCAGTGGCTCAGGCTCAGTGGCCTCAGGCTCAGGGCTCAGGCTCAGTGGCCTCAGTGGCTCAGTGGCTCAGGCTCTGTGGCCAGTGGCCCAGGCTCAGTGGCTCAGGCTCAGGCCAGTGGCTCAGTGGCAGGCTCAGTGGCTCAGTGGCTCAGTGGCTCAGTGGCCTCAGTGGCTCAGTGGCTCAGTGGCTCAGGCCTCAGTGGCTCAGTGGCTCAGTGGCCTGGCCTGTGGCCAGTGGCTCAGTGGCTCAGGCTCAGTGGCCAGTGGCCTCAGTGGCTCAGTGGCTCAGTGGCTCAGTGGCTCAGTGGCCAGTGGCCTGGCCAGGCTCAGTGGCCTCAGTGGCCTGGCTCAGTGGCTCAGTGGCTCAGTGGCTCAGTGGCTCAGGTGGCCAGTGGCTCAGGGCTCAGTGGCTCAGGCCTCAGTGGCTCAGGCTCAGTGGCTCAGTCAGGCTCAGTGGCTCAGTGGCCTCAGTGGCTCAGTGGCTCAGGCTCAGGCTCAGGCCTCAGGCTCAGGCCTCAGGCTCAGGCTCAGGCTCAGTGGCTCAGGCCAGGCCCAGTGGCCTCAGGGCCAGCCTGGCCTCAGTGGCTCAGGCTCAGGCTCAGTGGCTCAGTGGCCAGGCTCAGGCCTGTGGCTCAGGCTCAGGCCTCAGGCTCAGGGCTCAGTGGCTCAGTGGCTCAGTGGCCAGTGGCTCAGTGGCTCAGTGGCTCAGTGGCCAGTGGCTCAGTGGCTCTGTGGCCAGGCTCAGTGGCTCAGGTGGCTCAGTGGCCAGTGGCCTGGCCAGTGGCTCAGTGGCCTCAGTGGCTCAGTGGCTCAGGCCTCAGTGGCTCAGTGGCCAGTGGCTCAGTGGCTCAGGCCCAGGCTCAGTGGCTGGCCAGTGGCTCAGTGGCCTCAGTGGCTCAGTGGCCTGGTGGCTCAGTGGCTCAGGCTCAGTGGCTCAGTGGCTCAGTGGCTCAGTGGCTCAGGCTCAGGCTCAGGCCTGTGGCCAGTGGCCCAGTGGCTCAGTGGCCAGTGGCCCAGTGGCTCAGGCTCAGTGGCCAGTGGGTGGCTCAGTGGCTCAGTGGCTCAGTGGCCTCAGGCCTCAGTGGCTCAGTGGCCTCAGTGGCTCAGTGGCTCAGTGGCTCAGTGGCTCAGGCCTCAGGCTCAGTGGCTCAGTGGCCAGGGCCAGTGGCCTGTGGCTCAGTGGCTCAGTGGCCTGTCAGGCTCAGTGGCTCAGGGCTCAGTGGCTCAGTGGCTCAGTGGCTCAGGCTCAGTGGCCTCAGTGGCCAGTGGCCAGTGGCCTCAGGCTCAGGCTCAGTGGCTCAGTGGCTCAGTGGCCAGTGGCTCAGTGGCTCAGTGGCTCAGTGGCCAGTGGCTCAGTGGCTCAGTGGCCAGTGGCCTCAGTGGCTCAGTGGCTCAGTGGCCTGTGGCTCAGTGGCCTCAGGCTCAGTGGCTCAGGCTCAGTGGCTCAGGCCAGGTGGCTCAGTGGCTCAGTGGCTCAGTGGCCAGGGCTCAGTGGCTCAGTGGCTCAGTGGCCAGGCCAGTGGCCAGGCCAGTGGCCTCAGGCTCAGTGGCCAGTGGCTCAGTGGCCAGTGGCCTCAGGCTCAGTGGCTCAGGCTCAGTGGCTCAGTGGCTCAGTGGCCTCAGTGGCCTCAGTGGCCAGTGGCTCAGTGGCCTCAGTGGCCTCAGTGGCTCAGGGGCCAGTGGCTCAGTGGCCAGTGGCCTCAGGTGGCTCAGTGGCCAGTGGCTCAGTGGCTCAGTGGCTCAGTGGCTCAGTGGCCAGTGGCTCAGTGGCTCAGTGGCTCAGGTGGCCTGTGGCCTCAGGCTCAGTGGCTCAGTGGCCTCAGTGGCTCAGTGGCCTCAGTGGCTCAGGCTCAGGCTCAGTGGCCAGGGCTCAGGCTCAGTGGCCTCAGGCTCAGGCTCAGTGGCTCAGTGGCTCAGGGCTCAGTGGCCAGTGGCTCAGTGGCTCAGTGGCCCAGGCTCAGGCTCAGTGGCTCAGGCTCAGGCTCAGTGGCTCAGGCCTCAGGCTCAGTGGCTCAGTGGCTCAGTGGCTCAGTGGCCTCAGTGGCTCAGTGGCCTCAGTGGCTCAGGGCTGTGGCTCAGTGGCTCAGTGGCTCAGTGGCTCAGGCTCAGTGGCCAGTGGCCTCAGGCCAGTGGCCAGTGGCCTCAGTGGCTCAGTGGCCTCAGTGGCTCAGTGGCCAGTGGCTCAGTGGTGGCTCAGTGGCTCAGTGGCCTCAGTGGCTCAGTGGCTCAGTGGCCAGTGGCTCAGGCTCAGGCTCAGGCTCAGTGGCTCAGTGGCCTGTGGCTCAGTGGCTCAGGGCTCAGTGGCCTGTGGCTCAGGCTCAGTGGCTCAGTGGCTCAGGTGGCTCAGTGGCTCAGGCTCAGGCCTCAGGCTCAGTGGCCAGGTCAGGCTCAGTGGCTCAGGCTGGCCTCAGTGGCCTCAGTGGCTCAGTGGCTCAGTGGCTCAGTGGCTCAGTGGCCAGTGGCTCAGGCCTCAGTGGCTCAGTCAGGCTCAGTGGCCCAGGCTCAGGTGGCTCAGTGGCTCAGGCCTCAGTGGCCTCAGGCTCAGTGGCTCAGTGGCTCAGGCCTGGCTCAGGGCTCAGGCCTCAGTGGCTCAGGCTCAGTGGCTCAGGCTCAGTGGCTCAGTGGCTCAGTGGCCAGGTCAGGCCTCAGTGGCCTCAGTGGCCAGTGGTGGCTCAGTGGCTCAGGGCTCAGGGCTCAGTGGCCTCAGGGCTCAGTGGCCTCAGTGGCTCAGTGGCCAGGCTCAGTGGCTCAGTGGCTCAGTGGCTCAGTGGCTCAGTGGCTCAGTGGCCAGTGGCTCAGGCTCAGTGGCCAGGCTCAGTGGCTCAGTGGCTCAGTGGCTCAGGCTCAGGTGGCCTCAGTGGCTCAGTGGCCTCAGTGGCCAGTGGCTCAGTGGCTCAGGCCTCAGGCTCAGTGGCTCAGGCTCAGTGGCTCAGTGGCCAGGCTCAGTGGCTCAGGCTCAGGCTCAGGCCAGTGGCCAGTGGCTCAGTGGCTCAGTGGCCTCAGTGGCTCAGGCTCAGGTGGCTCAGGCCTCAGGCTCAGTGGCCTCAGGGCCTCAGTGGCTCAGTGGCCAGTGGCTCAGTGGCTCAGTGGCTCAGTGGCCAGTGGCTCAGTGGCCAGTGGCCTCAGTGGCTCAGTGGCTCAGTGGCTCAGTGGCTCAGTGGCTCAGGCTCAGTGGCTCAGTGGCTCAGTGGCTCAGGCTCAGGCTCAGGCTCAGGCCTCAGTGGCTCAGTGGCTCAGTGGCTCAGGCCCAGGCTCAGGCTCAGTGGCCTCAGTGGCTCAGGTGGCCTCAGTGGCTCAGTGGCCAGTGGCCAGTGGCTCAGTGGCCCAGGCCCAGGGCTCAGGCCTCAGTGGCTCAGTGGCTCAGGTGGCTCAGTGGCTCAGGCTCAGTGCCTGTGGCTCAGGGCTCAGGCTCAGTGGCTCAGGCTCAGGCTCAGTGGCCTCAGTGGCTCAGTGGCTCAGTGGCTCAGTGGCTCAGTGGCTCAGTGGCTCAGGCCAGTGGCCTCAGGCTCAGGCTCAGTGGCTCAGTGGCTCAGGCCAGTGGCTCAGTGGCTCAGGCTCAGTGGCCAGTGGCCTCAGTGGCCAGTGGCTCAGTGGCCTCAGTGGCTCAGTGGCTCAGGCTCAGTGGCTCAGTGGCTCAGTGGCTCAGTGGCTCAGTGGCTCAGTGGCTCAGGCCAGTGGCCAGTGGCTCAGGCCTCAGGCTCAGGCCTCAGGCTCAGGCTCAGGCTCAGTGGCCAGTGGCCTCAGTGGCTCAGTGGCTCAGGCTCAGGCCTCAGGCTCAGGCCAGTGGCTCAGGTCAGGCTCAGTGGCTCAGTGGCTCAGTGGCCTCAGTGGCTCAGGCTCAGGCTCAGTGGCTCAGTGGCCTCAGTGGCTCAGTGGCTCAGTGGCTCAGGCCTCAGGGCTCAGGCTCAGTGGCTCAGTGGCTCAGGGCCAGTGGCTCAGTGGCCTGGTGGCTCAGTGGCCAGGTGGCTCAGGGCTCAGGCTCAGGTCAGGCTCAGGCTCAGTGGCTCAGTGGCCTGGCTGGCTCAGTGGCCTCAGGCTCAGTGGCTCAGGCCTCAGTGGCCAGGCTCAGTGGCTCAGGTGGCCTCAGGCTCAGGCTCAGTGGCTCAGGCTCAGGCTCAGTGGCTCAGGCTCAGGCTCAGTGGCTCAGTGGCTCAGGCTCAGTGGCCAGTGGCCAGTGGCTCAGTGGCTCAGGCTCAGGCCTCAGTGGCTCAGGCTCAGTGGCCTCAGTGGCTCAGTGGTGGCTCAGCTCAGGCTCAGGCCTCAGGCCAGTGGCTCAGTGGCTCAGTGGCTCAGTGGCCTCAGTGGCTCAGTGGCTCAGTGGCTCAGTGGCTCAGGGCTCAGTGGCCTCAGGCTCAGGCCTCAGTGGCTCAGTGGCTCAGTGGCTCAGGCCTGTGGCTCAGGCTCAGTGGCTCAGGCTCAGGCTCAGTGGCTCAGTGGCTCAGTGGCTCAGTGGCCAGTGGCCCAGGCTCAGGCTCAGTGGCCTCAGTGGCCTGTGGCTCAGTGGCTCAGGCTCAGGGCTCAGTGGCTCAGGTGGCCAGTGGCTCAGTGGCCAGGCTCAGTGGCCTCAGGTGGCTCAGTGGCTCAGTGGCCTCAGTGGTGGCCTGGTGGCTCAGTGGCCTCAGGCTCTGGCTCAGGCTCAGTGGCCAGGCTCAGTGGCTCAGTGGCTCAGTGGCTCAGTGGCTCAGTGGCTCAGTGGCTCAGTGGCCTCAGGCTCAGTGGCTCAGTGGCTCAGTGGCTCAGTGGCTCAGTGGCTCAGTGGCTCAGTGGGCTCAGTGGCTCAGTGGCTCAGGCCTCAGGCCAGGCTCAGGCTCAGTGGCCTCAGTGGCTCAGTGGCTCAGGCCTCAGGCCAGGCCAGGCCTCAGGCCTGGCTCAGTGGCCTCAGTGGCTCAGTGGCTCAGTGGTGGCTCAGTGGCTCAGGCCCAGGCTCAGGCTCAGTGGCTCAGTGGCCTCAGTGGCCTCAGTGGCCAGGCTCAGTGGCCTCAGGCTCAGGCCTCAGGCTCAGTGGCTCAGTGGTGGCCTCAGGCTCAGGCTCAGGCTCAGTGGCCTCAGGGCCAGTGGCTCAGTGGCCTGGCTCAGTGGCTCAGTGGCTCAGGCTGGCTCAGTGGCAGTGGCCTCAGGCTCAGTGGCCAGTGGCCAGTGGCCAGTGGCTCAGGCTCAGGCTCAGTGGCCTGTGGCTCAGGCTCAGGCTCAGTGGCTCAGTGGCTCAGTGGCTCAGTGGCCTCAGTGGCCTCAGGCCCAGGCCAGGCCTCAGGCTCAGTGGCTCAGTGGCCAGTGGCCAGTGGCTCAGTGGCCAGTGGCCTCAGGCCAGTGGCTCAGTGGCTCAGTGGCCTCAGTGGCTCAGTGGCCCAGGCTCAGGGCCTCAGTGGCTCAGTGGCTCAGTGGCTCAGTGGCCTCAGGTGGCTCAGTGGCTCAGGCTCAGTGGCTCAGGTGGCTCAGTGGCTCAGTGGCCAGTGGCCTCAGTGGCCTCAGTGGCTCAGTGGCTCAGGCTCAGGCCAGTGGCCCAGGCTCAGTGGCTCAGTGGCTCAGTGGCTCAGTGGCTCAGTGGCTCAGGCTCAGTGGCTCAGTGGCTCAGTGGTGGCTCAGGCTCAGTGGCTCAGGCCTCAGTGGCCTGTGGCTCAGGGCTCAGTGGCCAGTGGCTCAGTGGCCAGTGGCTCAGTGGCTCAGTGGCTCAGTGGCTCAGTGGCTCAGGCTCAGTGGCTCAGGCTCAGGCTCAGTGGCTCAGGCTCAGTGGCTCAGTGGCTCAGTGGCCTCAGGGCCAGTGGCTCAGGGCTCAGTGGCCTCAGTGGCTCAGTGGCTCAGTGGCTCAGGCCTCAGGCCAGTGGCCTCAGTGGCTCAGTGGCTCAGGCTCAGGCCCAGGCCTCAGGGCTCAGTGGCCAGTGGCTCAGTGGCCTCAGTGGCCTCAGGGCTCAGTGGCCTCAGTGGCCAGTGGCTCAGTGGCTCAGTGGCTCAGTGGCTCAGGCTCAGTGGCTCAGGCCTCAGTGGCTCAGTGGCCTCAGTGGCTCAGTGGCCTCAGTGGCCAGTGGCTCAGGCTCAGTGGCCAGTGGCTCAGTGGCTCAGTGGCTCAGTGGCCAGTGGCTCAGTCAGTGGCTCAGTGGCCAGTGGCTCAGGCTCAGGCTCAGTGGCCAGTGGCCTCAGTGGCTCAGGCTCAGTGGCTCAGTGGCCTCAGTGGCCTCAGTGGCTCAGTGGCCCAGGCCTCAGGTGGCCAGTGGCCAGTGGCAGTGGCTCAGTGGCTCAGTGGCTCAGGCTCAGTGGCTCAGTGGCTCAGTGGCTCAGTGGCCTCAGGCTCAGGCCTCAGGCTCAGTGGCTCAGTGGCCAGTGGCCTCAGTGGCTCAGTGGCCAGGCTCAGTGGCTCAGTGGCCTCAGGCTCAGTGGCCAGTGGCTCAGGCCTCAGTGGCTCAGTGGCTCAGTGGCCAGTGGCTCAGTGGCCAGTGGCTCAGTGGCTCAGTGGCTCAGTGGCTCAGTGGCTCAGGCCAGGCCTCAGTGGCTCAGTGGCCAGTGGCCTCAGTGGCCAGTGGCTCAGGCTCAGGCTCAGTGGCTCAGGCTCAGTGGCTCAGGCTCAGTGGCTCAGGCCTCAGTGGCCTGTGGCTCAGTGGCTCAGTGGCTCAGTGGCCAGTGGCCAGTGGCTCAGGCTCAGGCCTGGCCTCAGTGGCCTCAGTGGCCTCAGGCTCAGTGGCTCAGGGCTCAGTGGTGGCCTCAGGCTCAGGCTCAGGGCCAGGCCAGTGGCTCAGTGGCTCAGTGGCTCAGTGGCCTCAGTGGCCTCAGTGGCTCAGTGGCTCAGTGGCCTCAGGTCAGGCTCAGTGGCTCAGTGGCTCAGTGGCTCAGGCCAGTGGCTCAGTGGCCTCAGTGGCTCAGGTCAGGCTCAGTGGCTCAGGCTCAGGCTCAGTGGCCTCAGTGGCCTCAGGCTCAGTGGTGGCTCAGGCTCAGGCTCAGTGGCCCAGGCCTCAGGCTCAGGCTCAGTGGCTCAGTGGCCAGTGGCTCAGTGGCTCAGTGGCTCAGTGGCTCAGGGCTGGCCTCAGGCCTGGCTCAGTGGCTCAGTGGCTCAGGCTCAGTGGCCTCAGTGGCTCAGGCTCAGTGGCCTCAGGCTCAGGCCTCAGTGGCTCAGTGGCTCAGTGGCTCAGTGGCTCAGGCTCAGGCCTCAGTGGCTCAGGGCTCAGTGGCCAGTGGCCTGGCTCAGGGCTCAGGCTGGCTCAGTGGCCTCAGTGGCCTCAGTGGCCGTGGCTCAGGGCTCAGTGGCTCAGTGGCCTCAGTGGCTCAGGTGGGCTGGCTCAGTGGCCAGGGCTCAGTGGCTCAGTGGCTCAGGCTCAGTGGCCTCAGGCTCAGGCTCAGGCTCAGTGGCCAGTGGCTCAGTGGCCAGTGGCCCAGGCTCAGTGGCTCAGGGCTCAGTGGCTCAGTGGCTCAGTGGCTCAGGCTCAGGCCTGTGGCTCAGTGGCCTCAGGCTCAGTGGCTCAGGGCTCAGGGCTCAGGCTCAGTGGCCAGTGGCTCAGTGGCTCAGTGGCCTCAGTGGCTCAGTGGCCTCAGGCTCAGGCTCAGTGGCTCAGTGGCCAGTGGCTCAGTGGCTCAGTGGCCAGGTGGCCTCAGTGGCTCAGTGGCTCAGTGGCTCAGGTGGCTCAGTGGCCTCAGGCCTGGCTCAGTGGCTGGCTCAGTGGCCTCAGTGGCTCAGGCCTGGCTCAGTGGCTCAGTGGCCAGTGGCTCAGTGGCTCAGGCTCAGTGGCTCAGGTGGCCTCAGGCTCAGTGGCTCAGGCTCAGTGGCTCAGTGGCCAGTGGCCCAGGCTCAGGCCCAGGCTCAGTGGCTCAGTGGCTCAGTGGCTCAGTGGCTCAGTGGCCTCAGGGTGGCTCAGTGGCTCAGGCTCAGTGGCTCAGGGCCAGTGGCTCAGTGGCTCAGGCTCAGTGGCTCAGTGGCTCAGGCCTGTGGCTCAGTGGCCTCAGTGGCTCAGTGGCCAGTGCTCAGGCCTCAGTGGCTCAGTGGCTCAGGCTCAGGCTCAGTGGCTCAGTGGCCTCAGTGGCTCAGTGGCCTCAGGTGGCTCAGTGGCCTCAGTGGCCAGTGGCCTCAGTGGCCTCAGTGGCCTCAGGCTCAGGCCAGTGGCTCAGTGGCTCAGGCCTCAGGCTCAGGCTCAGTGGCCAGTGGCCAGGCTCAGGCTCAGTGGCCTCAGTGGCCTCAGTGGCTCAGTGGCTCAGTGGCTCAGGCTCAGTGGCTCAGGCTCAGTGGCTCAGTGGCTCAGTGGCTCAGTGGCTCAGGCCTCAGGCTCAGTGGCTCAGTGGCCTCAGTGGCTCAGTGGCTCAGTGGCCTCAGTGGCTCAGTGGCTCAGTGGCCTCAGGCTCAGGCTCAGGCTCAGTGGCCAGTGGCCTCAGTGGCCTCAGGCTCAGGCTCAGGCTCAGTGGCTCAGTGGCTCAGGCTCAGTGGC
Organism: Schoenoplectus tabernaemontani; assembly: GCA_037127355.1. Lineage (NCBI taxonomy): Eukaryota > Viridiplantae > Streptophyta > Magnoliopsida > Poales > Cyperaceae > Schoenoplectus > Schoenoplectus tabernaemontani. The sequence goes on along the minus strand of CM073745.1, from coordinate 10,388 downwards.
TCAGTGGCCAGGCTCAGGCTCAGGCTCAGGCCTCAGTGGCCTCAGGGCCAGTGGCCTGGCCTCAGGCTCAGGCTCAGTGGCCCAGGCCAGTGGCTCAGTGGCTCAGTGGCTCAGTGGCCTCAGGGTGGCTCAGTGGCTCAGTGGCTCAGTGGCTCAGTGGCCAGTGGCTCAGTGGCTCAGTGGCTCAGTGGCTCAGTGGCTCAGTGGCTCAGTGGCTCAGGGCTCAGTGGCCCAGTGGCTCAGTGGCCTCAGGCTCAGTGGCTCAGGCTCAGTGGCTCAGTGGCCTGGTGGCTCAGTGGCTCAGGCTCAGGGCTCAGGCTCAGTGGCTCAGGCTCAGTGGCTCAGTGGCCAGGCCCAGTGGCTCAGTGGCTCAGTGGCCTCAGGCCCAGTGGCCAGTGGCCTCAGGCTCTGTGGCTCAGTGGCTCAGGCTCAGTGGCCTCAGTGGCTCAGTGGCTCAGTGGCTCAGTGGCTCAGGGCTCAGTGGCTCAGTGGCCCAGGGTGGCTCAGTGGCTCAGGCCCAGGCTCAGGCCCAGTGGCTCAGTGGCTCAGGCTCAGTGGCTCAGGCTCAGTGGCTCAGGTGGCTCAGTGGCTCAGGTCAGGCTCAGGCTCAGTGGCTCAGTGGCTCAGGCTCAGTGGCTCAGTGGCCAGGCCTCAGGCTCAGTGGCTCAGTGGCTCAGTGGCTCAGTGGCTCAGTGGCCAGTGGCCAGTGGCCAGGCTCAGTGGCTCAGTGGCTCAGGTCAGGCTCAGGCTCAGGGCCAGTGGCTGGTGGCTCAGTGGCCTCAGTGGCCTCAGTGGCTCAGGCCCAGGCTCAGTGGCTCAGTGGCTCAGTGGCTCAGTGGCTCAGTGGCTGGCTCAGTCAGGGCCAGTGGCCTCAGTGGCCTCAGTGGCTCAGTGGCCAGGCTCAGGTGGCTCAGGCTCAGGCTCAGTGGCTCAGGCTCAGTGGCCTCAGGCTCAGGCTCAGGCCTGGCTCAGTGGCTCAGTGGCTCAGTGGCCAGGTGGCCAGGCCTCAGGTGGCCAGTGGCTCAGTGGCCTGTGGCCTCAGTGGCTCAGTGGCTCAGTGGCTCAGGCTCAGTGGCTCAGTGGCTCAGGCTCAGTGGCTCAGTGGCTCAGTGGCTCAGGCCTCAGTGGCTCAGTGGCTCAGTGGCTCAGTGGCTCAGCCTGGCTCAGTGGTGGCTCAGGCTCAGGCCTCAGGCTCAGTGGCTCAGTGGCTCAGTGGCCTCAGTGGCTCAGTGGCTCAGTGGCTCAGTGGCCTCAGTGGCTCAGTGGCTCAGTGGCTCAGGCTCAGTGGCTCAGTGGCTCAGTGGCCTCAGCAGGCTCAGTGGCTCAGGCCAGTGGCTCAGGCTCAGTGGCTCAGTGGCTCAGTGGCTCAGGCTCAGTGGCCTCAGGCCCAGGCTCAGTGGCTCAGTGGCTCAGTGGCCTCAGCAGGCTCAGTGGCCTCAGGCTCAGTGGCTCAGGCTCAGTGGCCAGTGGCTCAGTGGCCAGTGGCTCAGTGGCTCAGTGGCTCAGGCTCAGGGCCAGGCTCAGTGGCTCAGTGGCTCAGTGGCCAGTGGCTCAGGCTGGCTCAGGCTCAGTGGCTCAGGCCAGTGGCTCAGTGGCTCAGGCCTCAGGCCCAGGCTCAGTGGCTCAGTGGCTCAGTGGCTCAGTGGCTCAGTGGTGGCTCAGTGGCCTCAGGGTGGCTCAGGGCTCAGGCCAGGCTCAGTGGCTCAGTGGCCCAGTGGCTCAGTGGCCTCAGGCTCAGTGGCTCAGTGGCTCAGTGGCTCAGTGGCCAGGCCAGGCTCAGTGGCTCAGTGGCTCAGTGGCCTCAGTGGCTCAGTGGCCTCAGTGGCTCAGTGGCTCAGGCCTCAGTGGCCTGTGGCTCAGTGGCCAGTGGCCCAGGCCTCAGGCTCAGTGGCCTCAGGCTCAGGCCTCAGTGGCCAGTGGCCAGTGGCCTCAGTGGCTCAGTGGCCTCAGTGGCTCAGTGGCCCAGGCTCAGTGGCCTCAGTGGCCTCAGGCTCAGTGGCTCAGTGGCTCAGTGGCTCAGTGGCTCAGTGGCTCAGTGGCTCAGGCTCAGTGGCTCAGTGGCTCAGGCCAGTGGCCAGGGCTCAGTGGCCAGGCTCAGGCTCAGGCTCAGTGGCCAGTGCTCAGCTCAGTGGCCCAGGCTCAGGCTCAGTCAGTGGCTCAGTGGCTCAGTGGCTCAGTGGCTCAGTGGCTCAGTGGCCAGGCCTCAGGCCTCAGTGGCTCAGGCCTCAGTGGCTCAGTGGCTCAGGCCTGTGGCTCAGTGGCTCAGTGGCTCAGTGGCCTGTGGCTCAGGCTCAGGCTCAGTGGCCTCAGGCTCAGTGGCTCAGTGGCTCAGTGGCTCAGGCCTCAGTGGCTCAGGCTCAGTGGCCTCAGGCCTCAGTGGCCAGTGGCCTCAGGCCAGTGGCCTCAGTGGCCTCAGCCTCAGGCCAGTGGCTCAGGCTCAGTGGCCAGTGGCTCAGTGGCTCAGTGGCTCAGTGGCTCAGTGGCCAGTGGCCTCAGTGGCTCAGTGGCTCAGGCTCAGGCTCAGGGCTCAGTGGCTCAGTGGCTCAGTGGCTCAGTGGCTCAGGCCTCAGGCCAGGCTCAGTGGCTCAGTGGCTCAGTGGCTCAGTGGCTCAGTGGCTCAGTGGCCCAGTGGCCTGTGGCTCAGGCTCAGGCTCAGTGGCCTCAGGCCTGGCCTGTGGCTCAGTGGCTCAGTGGCTCAGTGGCTCTGGCTCAGGCTCAGTGGCTCAGTGGCCTCAGGCTCAGGCCTGTGGCCTCAGTGGCTCAGGCTCAGTGGCTCAGGCTCAGTGGCCTCAGTGGCTCAGTGGCTCAGTGGCCTCAGGCCTGTGGTGGTGGCTCAGTGGCTCAGTGGCCTCAGGGCTCAGGCTCAGTGGCTCAGGCTCAGTGGCTCAGTGGCCAGTGGCTCAGGCTCAGGCCTCAGGCTCTGGTGGCTCAGGGGCTCAGGCTCAGTGGCTCAGGCTCAGTGGCTCAGTGGCCTCAGTGGCTCAGGTGGCTCAGTGGCTCAGTGGCCTCAGTGGCTCAGGCTCAGGCTCTGGCTCAGGCCCAGGCTCAGGCCTCAGTGGCTCAGTGGCCAGTGGCCTCAGGCTCAGTGGCCTCAGGCTCAGTGGCTCAGTGGCTCAGTGGCTCAGTGGCTCAGTGGCTCAGTGGCTCAGTGGCTCAGTGGCTCAGGCTGGCCTCAGTGGCTCAGTGGCTCAGTGGCTCAGTGGCCAGGCTCAGTGGCTCAGGCTCAGGCTCAGGCCTCAGCCCAGTGGCCTCAGTGGCTCAGTGGCTCAGGCTCAGTGGCTCAGGCTCAGGCCTCAGTGGCTCAGTGGCCAGTGGCTCAGGCCTCAGGCTCAGTGGCTCAGTGGCCTCAGTGGCTCAGGGCTCAGGCCTCAGTGGCTCAGTGGCCTCAGGCTCAGGCTCAGGCTCAGGCTCAGTGGCTCAGTGGCCTCAGTGGCTCAGTGGCTCAGTGGCTCAGTGGCTCAGTGGCTCAGTGGGCTCAGTGGCCAGTGGCCAGTGGCTCAGTGGCTCAGGCCAGGCTCAGTGGCTCAGGGCTCAGTGGCTCAGTGGCTCAGTGGCCAGTGGCTCAGGCCTCAGGCCTCAGGTGGCTCAGTGGCCAGTGGCTCAGTGGCTCAGTGGCTCAGTGGCTCAGTGGCCAGTGGCCTCAGGGCTCAGTGGCCCAGGCTCAGGCCTCAGTGGCCTGTGGCCAGTGGCTCAGGGGCCAGGCTCAGTGGCCCAGGCCTGGCTCAGTGGCTCAGTGGCTCAGGCTCAGTGGCCTCAGGCCTGGCTCAGGTGGCTCAGTGGCTCAGTGGCTCAGTGGCCCAGTGGCCAGTGGCCTCAGGCTCAGGCTCAGTGGCTCAGTGGCCAGTGGCCAGTGGCTCAGTGGCTCAGGCTCAGTGGTGGCTCAGTGGCTCAGTGGCTCTGGCTCAGTGGCCAGTGGCTCAGGCTCAGGCTGGCCAGTGGCCAGTGGCTCAGTGGCTCAGGCCAGGGCTCAGGCTCAGGGCTCAGGCCTCAGTGGCTCTGTGGCTCAGTGGTGGCTCAGTGGCTCAGTGGCCAGTGGCTCAGGGCCAGGTGGCTCAGTGGCTCAGTGGCCCAGTGGCTCAGGCTCAGTGGCTCAGTGGCCAGTGGCTCAGTGGCTCAGGCTCAGTGGCCTCAGTGGCTCAGGCCAGTGGCTCAGCAGGCCAGGCTCAGTGGCTCAGTGGCTCAGGCCTGTGGCTCAGTCAGGCCAGTGGCTCAGGGCCAGTGGCTCAGGCTCAGGCTCAGGCTCAGTGGCTCAGGGCCAGGCTCAGGCTCAGTGGCCAGTGGCTCAGGCTCAGTGGCCTCAGGCCAGGCCTCAGGCTCAGTGGCTCAGTGGCTCAGTGGCCTGTGGCCTGTGGCTCAGTGGCCAGTGGCCTCAGTGGCTCAGTGGCTCAGGCTCAGGCTCAGGCTCAGTGGCTCAGTGGCCTCAGTGGCCTCAGTGGCTCAGTGGCTCAGGCTCAGTGGCTCAGGCTCAGTGGCTCAGTGGCCTGGCAGTGGCCAGTGGCTCAGTGGCTCAGTGGCCTCAGTGGCTCAGTGGCTCAGTGGCTCAGTGGCTCAGTGGCTCAGGGTGGCTCAGTGGCTCAGGGCTGGCCCAGGCCAGTGGCCTCAGGCTCAGTGGCTCAGGTGGCCTCAGGCTCAGGCCAGTGGCCTCAGGCTCTGTGGCTCAGTGGCCAGTGGCTCAGTGGCCAGGCTCAGGTGGCTCAGTGGCTCAGTGGCCAGTGGCTCAGTGGCTCAGGCTCAGCCAGGCTCAGTGGCCCAGTGGCTCAGGCTCAGTGGCCCAGGCTCAGGCTCAGGCTCAGGGTGGCTCAGTGGTGGCTCAGTGGCTCAGTGGCCTCAGGCTCAGTGGCTCAGTGGCCTGTGGCTCAGTGGCTCAGTGGCCAGTGGCCAGTGGCTCAGGCTCAGTGGCTCAGTGGCTCAGGCCTCAGGCCCAGTGGCCTGTGGCTCAGTGGCCTCAGGCCTCAGTGGCTCAGTGGCTCAGTGGCCAGTGGCTCAGTGGCTCAGTGGCTCAGGCCAGGCTCAGTGGCTCAGTCAGGCTCAGGGCCAGTGGCCTCAGTGGCTCAGTGGCTCAGTGGCTCAGTGGCCTCAGGCCAGTGGCCTCAGTGGCTCAGTGGCCTCAGTGGCTCAGTGGCTCAGGCCTCAGGCCTGTGGCTCAGTGGCCTCAGTGGCTCAGTGGCTCAGTGGCTCAGTGGCTCAGTGGCTCAGTGGCCTCAGTGGCCTCAGTGGCTCAGTGGCTCAGGCTCAGTGGCTCAGGGCTCAGTGGCCTCAGTGGCCTGTGGCCTCAGGGCTCAGTGGCTCAGGCTCAGTGGCTCAGGCTCAGTGGCTCAGTGGCTCAGGCTCAGGTCAGGCCTCAGGCTCAGTGGCTCAGGGCTCAGTGGCTCAGTGGCTCTGGCTCAGTGGCTCAGTGGCTCAGGCTCAGTGGCCTCAGGCTCAGTGGCTCAGGGCTCAGTGGCTCAGTGGCCCAGTGGCTCAGTGGCTCAGGCTCAGTGGCCAGTGGCTCAGGCTCAGTGGCTCAGTGGCTCAGTGGCTCAGTGGCTCAGGCTCAGTGGCTCAGTGGCTCAGTGGCTCAGGCCTCAGGCTCAGTGGCCAGGCTCAGTGGCTCAGTGGCTCAGTGGCTCAGTGGCTGGCTCAGGGCTCAGTGGCTCAGGCTCAGTGGCTCAGGCTCAGTGGCTCAGTGGCCTCAGGCTCAGTGGCTCAGGCTCAGTGGCCAGGCCTCAGGCCAGGGCTCAGGCTCAGTGGCCTCAGGCTCAGGCCCAGGCTCAGGCTCAGTGGCTCAGGCCTCAGTGGCTCAGGCTCAGTGGCTCAGGCTCAGGCTCAGTGGCTCAGTGGCCAGTGGCTCAGGCTCAGTGGCCAGTGGCTCAGTGGCTCAGGCTCAGGCTCAGGCCAGTGGCTCAGTGGCTCAGGTGGCCAGTGGCTCAGTGGCTCAGGCTCAGGCTCAGTGGCCTCAGTGGCCAGTGGCTCAGGCCCAGTGGCTCAGTGGCTCAGTGGCTCAGTGGCTCAGTGGCTCAGTGGCCAGTGGCTCAGTGGCTCAGGCTCAGTGGCCCAGGCCCAGTGGCTCAGTGGCCTGGCTCAGTGGCTCAGTGGCTCAGGCTCAGTGGCTCAGTGGCTCAGTGGCCAGTGGCTCAGTGGCTCAGTGGCCAGTGGCCCAGGTGGCTCAGGCCTCAGTGGCTCAGTGGCTCAGGTGGCTCAGTGGCTCAGTGGCTCAGGCTCAGTGGTGGCCTCAGTGGCTCAGTGGCTCAGTGGCTCAGTCAGGCTCAGTGGCCAGTGGCCAGGGCTCAGGCTCAGGCCAGTGGCTCAGGCTCAGTGGCTCAGTGGCTCAGGCTCAGTGGCTCAGTGGCTCAGTGGCTCAGCTCAGTGGCTCAGTGGCTCAGTGGCTCAGTGGCTCAGTGGCCTCAGGTGGCTCAGGCCTGTGGCCTCAGTGGCTCAGGGCCAGGTGGCTCAGGCCTCAGTGGCTCAGGCTCAGTGGCTCAGTGGCTCAGTGGCCTCAGGCTCAGTGGCTCAGGCTCAGTGGCTCTGTGGCTCAGGCTCAGGCTCAGTGGCTCAGGCTCAGTGGCTCAGTGGCTCAGGCTCAGGCCTCAGTGCCTCAGTGGCTCAGTGGCTCAGTGGCTCAGTGGCTCAGTGGCCTCAGTGGCCAGGCTGTGGCTCAGTGGCTCAGTGGCTCAGTGGCTCAGTGGCTCAGTGGCCTCAGTGGCAGTGGCTCAGTGGCCTGTGGCTCAGGCTCAGTGGCTCTGGCTCAGGCCAGTGGCTCAGGCTCAGGGCTCAGTGGCTCAGTGGCCAGTGGCTCAGGCCTCAGGCTCAGTGGCTCAGTGGCTCAGTGGCCCAGGCTCAGTGGCTCAGTGGCCAGTGGCTCAGGCTCAGTGGCTCAGGGCTCAGGGCTCAGTGGCTCAGTGGCTCAGGCCTCAGTGGCTCAGGCTCAGGCTCAGGCTCAGTGGCTCAGTGGCTCAGTGGCTCAGGCTCAGGCCAGTGGCTCAGTGGCTCAGGCTCAGTGGCTCAGTGGCTCAGTGGCTCAGGCTCAGTGGCCCAGGCCAGTGGCCTCAGGCCAGTGGCTCAGTGGCTCAGGTGGCCAGTGGCTCAGGCCTCAGGCTGGCTCAGTGGCTCAGTCAGGCTCAGTGGCCAGTGGCTCAGTGGCCAGTGGCTCAGGCTCAGGTGGCTCAGTGGCCCAGGGCTCAGGCCTGTGGCTCAGTGGCCCAGGCCTCAGTGGCCCAGGGCTCAGTGGCTCAGTGGCCAGTGGCTCAGGGCCTCAGGCCAGTGGCTCAGTGGCTCAGGCTCAGTGGCTCAGGCCAGTGGCTCAGGCTGGCCTCAGGCTCAGTGGCTCAGGCTCAGTGGCTCAGTGGCCCAGGCTCAGTGGCCAGGCTCAGTGGCTCAGTGGCCAGTGGCTCAGGCTCAGGCCAGTGGCTCAGGCTCAGTGGCCTCAGTGGCCTCAGTGGCCTCAGGCCTCAGGCCAGGGCCAGTGGCTCAGGCTCAGGCCTCAGGCCAGTGGCCCAGGCTCAGGCCTGGTGGCCCAGTGGCCTGGCTCAGGCTCAGTGGCCTCAGGCTCAGTGGCTCAGTGGCTCAGGCTCAGTGGCAGGCTCAGTGGCCTGTGGCTCAGTGGCTCAGTGGCTCAGGCTCAGTGGCCTGTGGCCTCAGTGGCTCAGTGGCTCAGGGCTCAGTGGCTCAGGCTCAGTGGCCTCAGGCTCAGGCCCAGGGCTCAGTGGCCCAGTGGCTCAGGCCCAGGCTCAGTGGCTCAGTGGCCTCAGGCCCAGTGGCCCAGGCTCAGGCTCAGTGGCCTCAGTGGCCAGTGGCTCAGTGGCTCAGTGGCCAGTGGCTCAGGCTCAGGCCTCAGTGGCTCTGTGGCTCAGTGGCTCAGTGGCCCAGGCTCAGTGGCTCAGGGCTCAGGCCTCAGGCTCAGGGCTCAGTGGCCAGGCTCAGTGGCTCAGGCTCAGTGGCCAGGCTCAGTGGCTCAGTGGCTCAGTGGCTCAGGCCTGGCTCTCAGGCCTCAGTGGCTCAGTGGCTCAGTGGCTCAGGGCCTCAGGGCTCAGTGGCTCAGTGGCCTCAGGTCAGGCCAGTGGCCCAGGCCTGTGGCCAGGGCCTGCAGGCTCAGGCCTCAGTGGCCCAGGCTCAGGCTCAGTGGCCCAGTGGCTCAGTGGCTCAGTGGCTCAGGGCTCAGTGGCTCAGTGGCTCAGTGGCTCAGTGGCTCAGGCTCAGTAGGCCTGTGGCCCAGTGGCTCAGTGGCTCAGGGCCTCAGGGCCTCAGGCTCAGTGGCTCAGGGCTCAGTGGCTCAGGCTCAGGCCTGGTGGCTCAGTGGCTCAGTGGCCAGGCTCAGGGCTCAGGCCTCAGTGGCCTCAGTGGCTCAGTGGCTCAGTGGCCAGGTGGCCCAGGCCCAGTGGCTCAGTGGCTCAGGCCTCAGGGCCTCAGGCTCAGTGGTGGCTCAGGGCTCAGGCTCAGGTGGCTCAGTGGCTCAGGGCCCAGGCTCAGTGGCCTCAGTGGCCTCAGGGCCCAGGGTCAGGCTCAGTGGCTCAGTGGCCTCAGTGGCCTAGTGGTGGCTCAGTGGCCCAGGTGGCTCAGTGGCTCAGGGCTCAGTGGCTCAGTGGCCTCAGGCCAGTGGCTCAGTGGCCCAGTGGCTCAGGGCCTCAGTGGCTCAGTGGCTCAGTGGCCTGTGGCTCAGTGGCTCAGTGGCCTCAGGCCTGTGGCTCAGTGGCCTCAGTGGCCCAGGCCCAGTGGCCCAGTGGCCCAGGCTCAGTGGCCTCAGGGCCTCAGGCCTCAGCTCAGGCTCAGTGGCCCAGTGGCTCAGGCTCAGTGGCTCAGTGGCTCAGTGGCTCAGTGGCTCAGGCTCAGGCTCAGTGGCCCAGTGGCTCAGTGGCCTGTGGCCTCAGTGGCCCAGTGGCCAGTGGCTCAGTGGCCCTGTGGCTCAGGGCCCAGGCCAGGGCTCAGTGGCCTCAGTGGCTCAGTGGCCAGTGGCTCAGTGGCTCAGTGGCTCAGGCCTCAGTGGCTCAGTGGCTCAGTGGCTCAGGCTCAGTGGCTTCAGTGGCTCAGTGGCCCAGTGGCTCAGTGGCCTAGTGGCCCAGGCCCAGGCCTGTGGCCAGGCCTCAGTGGCCTGTGGCCTGGCTCAGGGCCTGCAGGCTCAGTGGCCAGCCTGGCCCAGCTCAGGCCTGTGGCCCAGGGCCCAGGGCTCAGTGGCTCAGTGGCTCAGGCCTGTGGCCTGTGCTCAGGCTCAGGCCAGGCTCAGTGGCTCAGGGCTCAGGCCTCAGTGGCTCAGGCCTGGCCTCAGGGCCTCAGTGGCCTCAGGGCCTCAGTGGCCAGTGGCTCAGGCCCAGTGGCTCAGTGGCCCAGTGGCTCAGTGGCTCAGTGGCTCAGGGCCTGTGTGGCCAGTGGCCCAGGCCAGTGGCTCAGTGGCTCAGGCTCAGTCTGTGGCTCAGGCTCAGTGGCTCAGTGGCCTCAGTGGCTCAGTGGCCTGCTCAGTGGCTCAGGTGGCTCAGGCTCAGGCCTCAGTGGCCCAGGGCTCAGTGGCCCAGGCCCAGGCCTGTGGCCCAGGGCCAGTGGCTCAGTGGCTCAGGCTCAGGGCTCAGTGGCCCAGGCCTCAGTGGCCAGTGGCTCAGGGCTCAGTGGCTCAGTGGCCTCAGTGGCCTCAGGCTCAGGGCTCAGGCTCAGGCCTCAGGCCTACAGGCCTAGGGCTCAGTGGCTCAGTGGCTCAGTGGCTCAGGCTCAGTGGCCCAGGCCTCAGTGGCTCAGGGCTCAGTGGCTCAGTGGCTCAGGTGGCTCAGGCCAGGGCCCAGGCCTGTGGCCTCCAGGGCCCAGTGGCCTAGGCAGTGGCTCAGGCCTCAGGGGCTCAGTGGCTCAGGCCTGGCCTCAGGCTCAGTGGCTCAGTGGCCCAGTGGCCTGTGGCCAGTGGCTCAGTGGCCTCAGTGGCTCAGTGGCTCAGGCCTCAGTGGCTCAGTGGCCTGTGGCTCAGGCTCAGTGGCCTCAGGGCTCAGGCCTCAGGCCTCAGGGCCTCAGTGGCCTCAGGCCTGTGGCCCAGTGGCCAGGCCCCAGTGGCCTCAGTGGCCTCCAGTGGCTCAGGCTCAGGCTCAGTGGCCTCAGTGGCCTCAGTGGCCCAGGCCTCAGTGGCTCAGTGGCCTCAGTGGCCCAGTGGCCCAGGCCAGTGGCTCAGTGGCCAGGGCCTAGGGCCTCAGGCCTGTGGCCCAGTGGCCAGTGGCTCAGTGGCTCTGGTGGCCCAGGGCCTGTGGCTCAGTGGCTCAGTGGCTCAGTGGCTGAGTGCCTCAGTGGCCCAGTGGCCCAGTGGCTCAGTGGCCTCAGGGCCTGCAGGGCCTAGGTGGCCTGTGGCCTCAGTGGCCAGGCTCAGTGGCTCAGTGGCTCAGTGGCCTGTGGCTCAGTGGCCTGTGGCCTGGCGGCCTTGTGGCTCAGGTCGAGGCCTGTGGCTC